>CM060834.1:10745000-13145000 GCA_030762175.1 Metallyticus violacea
GTAGTAGTAGTAATAGTACTAACAGTAGCAGTAGTAATAGTAGTAGTAGTAGTAGTAGTAGCAGTAGTAATAGTAGCAGTAGTAATAGTAGAAAACAGAGTAACATCACTCATTATTAATGAAAATAGATATTTATGATACTTAATAATCACTTTATTACACAATTAAAGTACTTAAGTTTACTTTTCTTTGTTACAAGCAACAACAAGATGTTTTTTCAAGATATCAACTGTCATAGTCAGCCGCTTGTCAGAGAGAACATGGAAAAAGAAAACATTCTACTTCACTGAGTGAGTGGATCATATTTATAACAAACTATTTCGGAAGGACTCATACCAGTCATAACAGAACATTCGCCTTTCAGGACATCATGGAAATGCGACGAAGACAAAATAAATTAGTTTTAAATAGTCCTGGCGAAAGAGCAAAAGATGCGCAGTGATTTCTGTTCATTTTCTGTTTATGCATTTATAGGGGAATCAGGTTATTGTCTCTCTTACTTTACACATGTAGGGCGGTGTATTGCACAGCTGCAGCGTTCTCATCTTTCTCGCTTGCAATTGTTTGTTACATTTACGCAGTTGAGAAGTTACCCCCACAACAAATTTCCTAGAATTGTTTCGCGCAGATCGATACAGTGTCATTCGCCAGGACTATTCAAAACTATAGTACTTCTCTCATCCTCTCTATTTCCTGGTATTCCTAAGTCCGAGGTACCGGCGCGTTTCTTTCACTAATGAAGGTTCTGCTATTTACTGAATGGGGAGGAAGGATGAAAAAGTTTTTGACATAAATGTACTCGTATAACAAGATTCTCAATAGATATTCTTGTGAACTGAACATGTCATTAAATTTTTAAAAAAATTTACACTTCCATTTATCGAATTTCTTTATGTACGTTTTAAGATGCGTAAATAATCGCAGAAAGGATCCATAACGATCGGAAACAGGAAGGAAAAAAAAAAAGGTTTTAAACCTTAAAATGGACAGCAGAAGTCAAAATAACCCAAAAAGGTAAACTAAAAACTGGCCTTACCGACCCCAAATGTACGGAAACCTGTTCATTTCTATCTGTCTCTTAAATGCACCCAAGCAGATAGAAAGGGTATTTTGCCTCACTTCGGGCTCTGATCATCACTCATTAACAGGACCATGTCAATAAAGACGTTGAGAAGTTTTTCACGGTATGTCATTTAACTCTTGAATCACAATCATCTTATAACTATGAACATTTAAATCTTTATGCAGAAGTTTTCTCAAACTGGTACGTGATAAACATACGGCAATATCGTGTTTTCTTGTTGAGCGACTAGGACTCTTTGCATGTTTTATGGTGTTCTCACAGTGTACAGGACCTGGTGATTTCTCCTTAGTTGCAGAAGTTCTGTATCCATTACTTCATGATGTTCGTTCTAAGAACGGCACCGTGACGCGCAACATTAAAACATCTACGAACTGAGTCGCCGTTTTTATAAATGTTTTCACTGCAAAAGCACGACGTTCAGCATTACATCGTCCCATTTTTATAACAATGGCAAACATTGAGCGTGCTCAGAACTCACCTATATGTTATACTTACGAACTTGTTGCAACTTAAAATTCGTCAGGTTCCCATGGCCTACTTGGTAGAATATTTACGGATGTTTTCCTGTTTGACAGATGTTAATATTGACCACTTCTACCAACTCTAAACTTTGTAACATGTTTACAAATAGTATTCCGTATCGTGTGTACAAAACACACCAGAGCCCAGTAAAAGACACCGCATACGTTACTTCCAGTACAGCATTAACTTAAGCTGGAGTGCAGTGTAACGTGTCAGATGTCCGGCCTTGTTTGACGACGAGGCATTCCCAAGCGGCCGAGGCCTACTATAATAGTCTCATGATCAGCCTTGGTGCGCTCTCGGCAACATAGGGACAGCGGCAGTGAGGTATGCGGTGTGCTCTGTAAGCAGCTATAAAATTAAGGATAAAGTGTGAGGTTTATTTTTACGCGCAGTTTAATTTATGGCCAGAGTGCGGACATATCTAATTTCACATTTTAGATCATTAATCGCGCAGCATTGGGAAACATAATTTACGTGGATTCCACCAAGCGCAATTTCATTCCTCATATTTCACAATATTTCATATTGAAAACATTTTAATGTTTGTTTTTATTTTCCAATTTAAGCTCAAGTTCTTTCAGTTACGATTGTCATGTATTATTTCTATTCACTTTCTGCCACTGTTAGCACTTATTTGCAAGGAATAACCGACTCTTCCTTTGATGTTGTTTCCATCTGTTGATGATTTAGACAGTAGGTCTGAGCAACTATGTTTTATAAATATCACGTACACGAACATGCACAACTTTTGAAATAAGACATTGTTTAAAAATATTTGAACAATAATCTTTCATTTCGTTAAGTTGTGGAAAAAATGTATCTTCGCCTAGAATGAAGCCTTAATAGATAAGCTCACAGATATTCCGGTAGCAGTGGGTATACCTCCTATGACAATATTGTAGTATATTCCGGCCCATTTGGAAATAGTAACAGTAACAGTAATGATGTTTACTGCGTATTCTGCTTGACTAATGAGCAAATCGTTATATACAAGTGCTGTAATACGGAGTTGAGGATATTCATGTGTACAGCGATGAGAGTCGTTTTAATGGAAAATATACATATTGTTGCATACGGACTTAGTAATGCATCAGTAGTGGGGCAATAATGAGCTCTGATAAAACATTGTCGAAGTTGTATTTGTAACAATAAAGTATTCTTGAAATCAACAATCGCGAGCTAATTCCACGCTTGTATGGTGTTATGTGAAACAGAAAAAGCCAAGCTCTGCGCATGCGTATGCTTGCATATTTGGAAATTTTGGTAAGGAAAGCGCAGTCTGTGGGGCGGGGAAGGTGCACTACTTCTCTCTCCGACCATCGCAACAGTGTGGTACAGATCATGTTTGAAATTGTAATTAAAATGATATAGAGAATATACAAGGCTGGTTTACAGCAGCTCAACTAAATTGTCAGTTCACTGTATTATTTGACTTATTCTAAATTCCTTGTAGTTAGAATCCACGATTAAAATATATTGTAAAGATTAGGATTTGAGTGCGTCCCTTATGTCCAGCCATTTGCATAGTTAGCTGTATGGAAAATGAAATAACATGTTTTTTTTTTTTTGAATAGTGTTTAACGCCCGTTTTTACTACTGAGGTACCACAGGCGGTAGACACTGATGATACATGGAATTTTTAAAGAACGGAAACGTTCCAGGTCTAATTTTAGGGTGTCCCGGCAGAATTTGCCATCTATGAAGGCTGAGGAAAGCCTGTCATGGAGGAAGGTCTTGGCGGGATTCGAACCCCAGACCTCCCGTTTCGATAATATCCAAACAACAAAAACGGTTTGGTTTCTAGAATGTATATTATTGTATAAAATGCATGCCTTTCTTAACAAACGCGACAGTCAAATCAGATGACATAAGAAAAATTCCTGTATTTATATTTAAAACAGGATTAAGAATTGTATAAACTTATATTTCATTTAAATTTTTCAATTTGGTATCTGCACCAACAAACTTTCAACTTTAGCAACTTATAGTTCAATAAAGAAAGATCATTTTTTTACAAAATGCCTTAAGTCATCATGTTTCTCAAAAGTAATCTCCATTGGATCCACTGCACCTGTCCCAGTTTTCAAATACATGCTGAAAACCAATTTTTGACAGGTACTTCACATTGCTTCTGGTGGTGGAAATGCCTACCATGAAGGCGTTTCTTCAATTTGTGGAACAGGAAAGTGTCACTAAATCTGGACTATAGGGAGGCTGAGGAACAAACTTCACATGGATTTTTGTGAGATATTCATGCGATGTGAGGCAGCTACAGTTTGTTGGTGAACTCACAGAGCTTTGCTGTTTGCTCTCAGAATCGAAATGATGTAGCCAAGTTTCTCAGCAATGATCATTTTTTAAAAAAATCCGCATTTTCCTGTAACAGCATCTTCAACTGCACGCTAACTTCCTTTTGTTCATTGATTTGGTTTATTTACGGACGCTCTTTTAACATCACAGGTCATCAGCGCTCCATTCATTCAGGGCGTGAAACGGTCGAAATTTTGCACAGAGGCCTCTTCTTTCAGGCTTGAGGTTCTTTTACATGCCGTAAATCTATGACACAGGATCCACGGCTTTACTTCCCTTCCTAAGAAACTCATATTAGGATTTTTACGCCCGAAAAAATCCATCGACCCTGGTCAGAATTGAGCCCGCGATCTTGGGTTTACAATATGGTAACCACTAGACCATCAGGACTGATCCTTTTGTTCGTGAATTAGTAATCTTGTAACCCACCGTGCACAAACACATCTCATATGCAACTTTTTCAGTTACCAATGTGTGAGTGGAACCCAGAAACATTTTCAGATTTTTAAAAGGGTTATTCGACAATCCTCTCTCACGATGACAGCATTGGTGTTAAATGTTTTCTTCTGGAGGGCCGCTGCGTCCACCTTCTTTTGAAGTTCATTGCCTCATTTCTAAGCATTTTAAATCATATTTGAGCTGTGCCATAAGTAAGAATAAATTCTGCGTAGATTTTGAGACGAAAGCATATTGTTCATCGCATCTGATCACAACCGCGAATCTACCACTTCTAAAGGGAGAGATGCGTGTTTCAGTTCTTATTTTTCCTGCGTGTCTATTTGGAAAGTGCTATCGAGGAGTCAGAAAGTTTTCACCTTTATTTATAGTCATCGACATCTTCAAAGAAACCAGTGAAAGAACCTAATTTATCTGGTCGCCGCATTTATCGGATTTGTTGTCTGAACCCGCGGGCATGCCGGCCGCTCCTTGCGGGCACTGCAACACAGCGACAGCTTTTGCTCGTGCATATGGAATGCAATTTCAGGTACTACCGCAGGCAGTCAAAACGGTGTACTCTACACTTGACTAGCTAGACGTCGAAATCGCATTCTAAAGGCAATATCTGGCAGTAGCGGAAGAAGTGGTAAGTGTAGAGATATCCTAAAGTGTGTCCACACAATTGCATTTCACTAATTCAAATAAGAGTAGCGTGCGTACGTTGGGTTTATATATAAATATGTGTTATAATTAAAATGTTGTCAAATGTTTATGAATAAGGATAATTAGAATGATTTAAAATATTTAGGAAGTGATGTATGGTAGAAAAAATAATTCATAAAAACTGACTCCAAATGAAGCAGAAATTGTTTGACATGTGCATAGAAATTCGCCAACTAAAGAAAGCGGGAACACATAACAATAATACAGTAAAGTATGCAGTGCAAAAGTGCTGCTCGCTCAGAATAGCAATAATGTAAAAGTAAAATACTCATAGTGTGTTTACAAATAATCATTAACAACCCAGCAGCATAAACGACACAGACAGAAAGATTCATTGACAAGGAAAAGAAACTACGAGAAGAGTGTTGAGCACGAAACACTGGTAGCAACTTTTTCTCCTGAAAATTGCTAAAGAGCAGTTTAACAGTCTAAATCCTTATATACATAATTATTGATTTAACAAGTTTATCTGAACATAAATACAAGCACGAATAATAGTAATAATAATAATAATAATAATAATAATAATAATAATAATAATACGCTGATGACCTGATATTTTAAAGAGCGTCCGTAAATAAACAAAAAATAGTATTATAATTATTATTATGTGCAACAGGTTTAAGTGTTTTTTTCAAGACTTTCCAGTAGTAAAAAAAAAAAAAAACATGAATTTGGAATTTTAGGGGTCATTTGATCAGAATTATTCAGAGAAGTTCGATTTAGCTTTTTGTATTAATGCGGTAAACTGTTCAACCAGAAAATTATGCGCAGGCTCTAATTCACAAGAGCGGGCAGTAGCAACATAATTGCCAACCCCGTGACGTAAACATCAATAATAAATATAATCGGAATGCTTAATGTTCTCGGTGTATTGTGCCATCCCTTTATTTATGCAGAGCCATCTGAAGGAGAACTCAGGCAGTGCAGTCAATTCCGTGATATGTGCACTGAGAGTTTGATCCAGCGAAATGCACATGCTTCCTTACTGTGTATACAACGGTATAGATGAAAAATCCTCGAAATAAATGTAACTTTCTTAGGTTTAAAGGAAAAAGCATAAGTCCCTTTAGGCTTGCTTATTATTTAACAGCAGACTAAGAAATAATTAACACACACACACACATCCTCGGCGTCATATAAATCAACAAGATTACTTTTACGGAATGCCATACATTTAATTAAATTTCCATGTTTATTTCATTGCGATTATTACAAACAAAAAGTCCGTTATGCAGGAGTTGTGCTAACCAAATGAATTCCTCGGCAAGTAAACTGTTACGGGTATTACAGAGCGCTAGAATAGAAAAGGTTGTGCCGCTCTAGAGAGTTTATTATTATTATTATTATTATTATTATTATTATTATTATTATTTTGATTTTTACGCACACTCCCACTTCTAATGTCCCGAAACACCTGGTTTTCAGAAAATATTTTAATTTTTTTATTTAAAAGGCATATACAGAGTTCGTTGCAAAAAAGCAAATATAGATGCCGCTAGAGCGATTTTTAAATTTTGGGTTTGAGATAAACCCCTATTTCTAATACTGATTTTCAGAAATTGTTTCTCTTGTTTTGTTGTGAAAAAGAAAAATTATGGCCGCTAGAGCTACTGTTAAATTTTCGTATTAGGCTAACCCTCAATCTTTAAAATCGCCACGGCTGGCCGAGGTCGTTAAGGCGCAGATCGCGATCGGGAGGTCTGGGGTTCGTCTTCCCTGACTGAGGTTTTTTCCAGATTTTCCTCAGTCCTCATAAATGGCAAATGCCGGGTAGGTACCCTAAACTTAGGCCTGGAACGTTTCCTTCCTTAAAAATAAATCCTTTCCCAATATATCATTTCATGTATCATCAGTGTTCACCGCCTGTGATGCCTCTTCATGGGCACAACATTCGTTGGGAATTTGCTAAAACGAACACTTTCATTATTCCATTTATCTTCTATTATTTGACATAGGCTGTAGAAATTTGTAAAAAACATTTCAACTGTTTCTTAAAGATTAGATTAGGCAGTTCAAAGTTATTAAGCAAATGTCTAATCCAATTGTCTGCAGTTAAATGGATGTTAGCTATAGTTGAATGCATTGCGTGAGTGTTCAGTTCATGTGCATAGCCAAAGGTTTAGGTCTCTTGGGTGAGCGTATGCTAGCTGCTTCAAATGAACTACACCTGCTATAATGAAAGTTTAGTCTATAGCTGTAAATATGGCGAATAAAAGTATTTTTCTTTGCAATTTTTTTTCATTTAAACATTAATTTAAACCGCGGTTATGTCTCCCAACAAGAAACTTGTAAATTGGTAAAATAGGTCAAATCAAACAGGCACCGGGGTCAGTTACTAATGCTTAAAATTCCTTGTGAATATCTATTACTAAAACGTTCCGTTATCAAAAGAATGTAACATGATAATTTATCACTATATGCCGAGTTTCGTTAAGATAAAAAAAATTTTCGGCCGCTAGAGCGATAAAATACGCACATCTGCAGATCCTTCGGAATAGGTGGCCGGTTCAACCAACGACGAGGGCTTTCAGCAACGAGGTACTCACGGACGTCATGATGAAAATGAAGTGGAGCCTCGTCTTGCTGTTAAATAAAGTCCTGGTTATCTGCATGCAATGTGGCATTTGCCACTGTTGAAGCACGTCTAGGTACACTGGACCGGTAACAGTTTTCTCCACAAAGAAAAATGAACCGTACATGTTTGACGAAGAAACAGCACAAAACACGTTGACTTTAGGGGAATCATGGACGTGTTCCATCACAACACCCGGTTTTTCCTTGTCCCAAATGCGAACATTGTAACGGTTCACTTTGCCGGACAGGTGAAACGTGGCCTCGTCACTAAATCAGTTTCTCAACAAAACCGTCATGTTCTAGCCGCTCTTGAAAATCAACAGACAATTGAAGACGACGATTGTGATCCTCGGGACTCAGCGCTTGCAACAGCTGTATCCGGTATGGTTTACTTTAAGTCGTTGACGTAAAGTATGCCAGACATTTGACTGCGCAATCTGCAATTCCTGACTCGCGCGACGTGTCCACTTTTCAGGGCTCCTGACAAACGTTTCTCGCACATTCTTGGCCGGTCTGTTCGTTGTCCATCACACAAGCAGCCAGCCGCTTCAAACTTTTTTGTACCATGCACGAATTGTTTTGGGTGTAAATGGTTCTTGTTGATATTTAGTACAAAATCGTTGTTGTATTTTACAGCGGACTGACATTTAGCGGGTTCTAACATGCATAAAGCTTTCTGGAAAACCATGTTTTCGCTATGACGTACTCCAGTGGCTAAATCTACAACTACATCATGGCGCGAACTTAAGAGATCTATTCTTTCCACCGATACAAGCGTTTCAGCTACTGCCGATCCCAGAAAATAGGGAAGGGCTTTAGATTCATCCTATGTATTGATGGGGTAGAAAGGATGGTGCGCAAAAATACACCGTACGCAACACCAGCCCACCTTGCTTGTCGCTTTCGACTGTAACAGAACCGACAGAATGAAATTGTATGAAATGGGATAGTGGAAATTTCGTGGAAATATGCATCGCTAAGTGGCTAGAATAAACCCGAAGATCAAGATGGGATTTGCACTCCGTACAATGCAAGTCCCAAGCCACCTCGCTCGGTTTACGTCAGGAACTTATCAATGTTAAGCGCCTATAATATCCGCAATATACTTTTCGCTCCTAATATCCTTCCTGTAAACTAGTTCTGTCGCTTCCTCCAGCTCCACTATCACTTAACACACAATTTCACAAGTATGGTAGTTGTGTTAACTCAGAAACTTAACTCTAGCGAAGATCGCTATCTTATCTAGCTCAGGCACACACATGACAACGCAACCCTATATTCGCCGTAGCTTAACATCAGCACCAAAGATTAAGGAATTTTTAACAACTCGAGCAGATTATATTTACAACTAGTGGGTTAAGTTTTGCATCGTGATGTAACGATGTGTTATGGGTAAAGCTCGGATTTTTAAGTGTTAAAAACCTTATGTGAATATTTAATAATGTGTACACACACACACACACACACACACACACACACATATATATATATATATATATATATATATATATATATATATATATATAAATTAACACTAAAAATAAAAGTAGATAAAGATAAAACACAGAGAAAGAGTCACACTTGAAATTGCTATATTTCGAACTACTTCGAGTTCTTCAATGGCAAGAAGATCGATGACCACGGATTGAAAGAGAAAAAGGAATAGATCTTTTGATATGCAATGGATGACAACTATCAAAAATTTGATCTATTCCTTTTTCTCTTTCAATCCGTGGTCATCGTCTTTGTAACAACTTTTCATCTCTTGACAAGTATATTAAAAACCTTACTCAAAAGTTCCAAAACCAAAATTATCCTTCCGCTCTTTTAAAATCCCGTATAATCCCATCACACAAAACTTTCCCATGCAAACCTAAAACCTCTAACAAGAACTTCATCAACCTTGTTACCACTTACGTACCTGGAATTGAAAGCATCAGACCTATTTTGAAAGAATGTCACGATACTTTGTTAATGTATCCATCTTTAAATGATTTTTCTAAAATCGTACCCCGCCTTACTTTCAGAACACCCCCTAACCTTAAAAGTATATTTCGCCGTAACCTATCCTCTCCGAATTTACCACGTCCCTTTGCTGGCTCGTATCCTTGCCAACGTCCTAAATGTAAAACCTGTGCACTAATTATGCCGTGCAAATCATTCCATAGCCCTAATTTATCCAAGGAATTCAACAGTTCTTCATTTGCTACCTGTTCTTCCAAGAACGTCGTATACATGTTATCTTGTAAGCTTTGTAAAGCATTTTGTATTGGTTTAACTTCTACTGTTGTTTCGCTACGTATGAACGAACAATCATAGACGTTCTGTTAAAACTAAGTCTCCCTTGCCTGTTGCCCAACATGCCTTATCTCATTGTAAGGATTTTGATGATGCTTTTAGTCTAACTCTTATCGATGCTTTACCTACAAAATGCCGTGAAAGTTTACTCAGAGATAGAGAAATGGCAGCTATATTTTTACATAAAGCGCGTATACCACCTGGTTTAAATCTTACATATTAGTTTTTTTCTTCCCACACTCTCATTTCTAGTTTCATCTGTTTCCATGCATAACGTTACCTTCGATACTCAATATTTACTTTTATCATCTTCACTTGTCTTCTTGCCATTGAAGAACTCGCAGTAGTTCGAAATATAGCAATTTCAAGTGTGACTCTTTCTCAGTGTTTTATCTTTATCTATTTTTATTATTAGTGTTAATGTGTTACATTGTTAATAGTGTTTCTTTACTTTTATGTTTCATTAATATTATATATATATATATATATATATATCAACATAAGCAGTACGCAGTATTCGCAAATAAATTTATGCTTTGCCTACCCAAGTACTGAAGAATTGCAATATACTATGAGGCTCATCTTAAGCGTTCCATGTAAATGACTGACGATTATTAAGGAATATTTACTTATACTGCGGGAAAGATCGCTCCATGTCATAAGAAACACAAACCTGGGCTAATCGCAATATACATTTCCTGCTCGTCATGTACCACATTTGAAAATTTCATACATCGTATGAAATCCACTAATTTTTTTTTAAACACTTTACGACATTTTAGCGGATTCCCGAAGGAATGTAACTATTGTGGTTGTACCCATGAAAATATTTTTGAAAATTTTCTTCGAAGTTTTCTCCGTCGATCGTACGTACTAGATGCCGAAAATAACAATGAAAACATTGTATATATACACAGGTATCCTGACTAAAGGTTCTAATATTTACAGGGGCAGTAGTATGGAACAAAACAAGAAATAAAGCTCCTGAAAACATAGGTCCAAAAATGGATATCTTCTGATTTATGGATTCATTTTGCACGAGCAGAATATCTTCTACTCCGAGCACTTTGGCAGGGAACAAATGATAAGTACAAAAGGTTACAGAGGAGGTAGTATGGGACAAAACAAGTTCCTATTACCATTGGTCATAAACTAAGTCAAGATCTGAAAAAAAAACAGATGTAAAAGTGAATTTTGACGTTTTAATTAAATATTTGTAATAATTTACGTATATTTTTAAAGAAATGTGAATTTTTATGCAGTATAACATTTAAAATATAAGGTAAATTTACACGTTTGCGAGTTATTTTTACGATGCAAATAAAATAAGACATGTATTTTCTAAGAATCCGCACTCTCTATGAATTTACGTGAGTAATCACACAGAAACGTCAATAAGGAAGGAAATTTTAAATAGTCTTTTTTATTTATTTATTTATTTATTTGGTTCTTCAAGCAGTATGATAGGGTGGTTTGCCTTATTTAATACGAACATTTGAAAATATTCTGTGCTGCAGATCTTGGCACAGAAAAAAAAATGTAGGTACGTTTATATATTGCAAGCAAATTTTTAGATTTTTGACTAGAATTTTTTGTATAGCATATTTTGGCTCTTCCTTAATATACAGCGTAAAGCAGTATCATCTTTAAACGTTTCTAAATATTCTGGCATATTAGAATCAGGCTGTCACGCGTAACAGATAATGTCCTTACAGATTCTACGTGACTATAATATTCGGAACAAAGGAGCATAAAAATGTTTCTAAAATCGTTGTCTTTTCTGCAGTGAGGCTGTGACTGATTGATATTCTAAGCACTCGATTACGTAAGTTGCTCACAGTATGATCAGCTGCTAGAGACCTCGGAGAGTTGTTGTAGAGTAAATAACTAAAAGAGAAAAAAACTAATTTAGGCTATAAAGTTAATGTAAAGGAAAATAAACCTTAGCAAACTTTTTCGGATATTGCAGTCACTCATTATGTGCGAGGAATGTTCAATAAAGAATAATGACATGCCTTTACTTGTTCTCTTAATTTTGATGACAGTTCTCAAAGGAGTCCCAGTGGTTGCAATGCACCTGTCCCAGAGTTTCTGCCAGTCTTTATAGACATGCTCCGTATTTCAGTAAAAATAAGAATTCTGCTTCTCAGAGGCATGTCACAACATCGTTAACTATTAATTTTAACTGTGTGCGTAATTTCTTAATTTGAGCAAGATGCTTATTTCAGTTGTTTTTGCAACTGCACTGCCTCCCCCATGTGGGCATTGTTTACACTAGCAGCAATTCAACATAATTACAACGCAGGAATACACGCTCGACTGTATTTTCCGTGAAGTTGCCAACATAATTCCACACGAATACCGCATTAAATTTCCCTCTCAAGGTTGGAATATCCCTCGAGAATAGGTCCGACAACTACATTTCCATGTAAATGTGGTTGCCCCGTGCGGACGCTATAATTTTCGAATCAAGGGCCACTTTAAAGAACCCTGACACGGATCTCTTTTGATCACGCGCTTATTTGTGTTTGCGTACAAAAGGTGGACCGTTTTCTTTGATGTCGCTAAGCACTTCAGTTTCTTTTAATAAAGGATAGACGTTTAAAAACGTGCTAGAACCTCTCACTTATTTTGTTAGGGTTGTAGATACTTTAAAGCATTGAGGTATACGGTTATTCGTCAATACGATTCTCTAGTTTAATTTTAGCCTTCCATATCTAAAATCAAAATCTTTAAAAATGTAACGAAGAGAACGGGTGGCCGAGGTCATTAAAGTGAGGACTGGTAAGTGGAAAGTCTGGGGCTCGATTTCCACAGGACCGTCCTTCCTGCCTGAGGTTTTTCCAGTTTTCCTCAGTCCTCACAAATGACATATGCCGATGAGGTACCTTAAACTTAGGCTTGGAACGTTTTTTTTTTTTATTAAAAAATCCTTTCCCAGTTTATCATTCCTGCCATGTACCAGCAGTGTCTATCGCCTGAGGTGCCCCAGTAGGTAAACATTATTAAGAAAAGGTAGCTAAGGGTCGGGTAGAACAAATTAATGTTCGTTAGCAAAGCTAAGGCTGTAAGGTCTTTTACTTCCAATCATTAGTTTTATTTGGCACAGTTTGGACTATACTTACTGAATGGCAGTGCTCTTTAGCAGGAATCCTAATAAGGGAATGCGGAAGCGATTTACGCTAGAAAGAAATTAGTTACAATTTTCGCTGTGGAAGCAATAAACAAATAGAAATAGGAAGACAGAGGTGTAATGTTAACAGCTGATCGGAGACCTCTGCGACATGCTGCGTGATCAGTTGTCCTGCTGGAGTCTGAGCGACATGACGTCCTCATATCTTTCTTGTATCCCTACAGTCAGAAGTCAAATGGGTTCAGGTTAGCAGATCCGAGGATTTTAAAAACTTCTGGAGAGGTTGCACGAAGCATTGGCGCGTTGCCCCATCCTGCTTAGTCTCAACAAACGTTCTTGTAATCGCGTGCTGCACATGGATGTCTTCATAGCTCGCAGACATCGCGGTACACCGGACAAGTCCTCAGGGTGTAATCTTCAAAAAGTGCTTGTGAATCCACCCCACACAGTCAAGTATGTAGAGTGCAATGCACAACACGCCGCTTAGCTGAACCTCTAATGCCGCAGTTCCGCGTTTCACAGCACCTTCCAGAGTAAAATGTGCCTCCTAGATCTACAGTCACATGTAACGCACTTTCATCCGTGACAAACACTGAAGAGCTGCGGATAATGCACAATCTGTTGTGTAAAATGCACCGAGAGCTGTAGACCGTGAGATAGACAACTTCTCGAGCAATTTGGGAAAGTACAGCAACTTCGTCAATAACTTTCACCGGATGGGTCACGTTCCTCTCCCAAATCACCGGTGTCCTCGAATTTCTTTTGTTGACATAGATACTCCCTCCCGTTCTGAAACACCAACAGTGCACGGTCCATCTTCTCAATGATCATACTGTGTCTTGTTGTGTCAAATTAGCCCACTTTTCATCTTCTCTTGTTAGCATATCTACCACGTGCTTATTATAGTACACAGCGGGATACTGTGACGTAACTTTAATTATAGACACCATGTGCATTGAATTAACTCAAGCCCATTATAGGCTACTATTTACCTCCTAACCTGGCCATAAGCACAATATATATTTTTTTTAATTAGGGCATCAGCCATTTTTCCATTCAGCCCATAAATGAGTGAAGTCTGTTTGCCCATTCGTTAGTGGCAGCAGGCATTGTCTCTATGAGGAGAGCCGCCTATAAGGATCGCTGGAAGCTCTTAATGATGAGGATCTTTAGGGGGAACATGACTATCATCCAGATTAAGAAAGGGGTTAGATGGTGAGGGGATTAGAAATGTATAGAGGAAGTTTAAGAACCGCTTGAGAAATATGCATAGACCGCAGACAGTTGCATACTGCAGGAAGATAATTTTGCTAGAAGTAGAGTAGGGACTAAAATCTGAGTAGGAAATGTAGTAGCACATCAAAACTCAGTAGAAAAGAGTGCTCGCGTGGCTCAGACTAGGGCACGGTAGATGATTAAGATCAGCGACGAAAAGTTGCCCCATCTGTGAGGAGGGTGAAACATTTACTGGCCTAATGTAAAGGAAAGAAAAGTAATTACCACGAACAAAAGGAGGTGGTCCTGCTGGGCAAGAAAGAGAACAAAATAAATAATAAGTTTCTGATCATGTCTGTAGAGGGGAGGAGAAAATACAAGAGTCGCTAGATAAGTGTTGAGACACATAATGAATACCCATAGAAACATTTTGTTTATTCCAGTTTATCAAAGTATTCCCCCTGGCACTGTATGCAGCGTTCCATCCTCTGAAACCATTTTTGGAAGCATCTACACCACTCAGTTTCCTGCACTGCAGATAACTCCTCGTATGCTGCAACCGCTTCTTCAGGGGCTAGAAAATTGGTCGATTCTCGACTCGAAGTCGGTTCTTCACAGTTGGAAACAGAAAGAAATCGCATGGTGCCAGGTCGGGACTGTAGGATGGATGGTCATAAGTTTTGCCTCAGTTCCTTGCAGAAACTCCATTGTTAGCTGTGTGAGTTGATGCATTACTTTAACTGCTATTTCATTTAGCTGCAGCTATATTGAACTACTGTTGGTAGCTTCGATTTGCATATACGCAAATGATCTATAAACAGTGAATCATGTGTAAGTTCGTCAAAATATTTTTTTAAAAGTTAATTTTGCTGTAGTACCTCTGATATGTGTATTTTTTACTTTATCAGCTTTCTGTTGCGTAATAAATAATCTAAAACAGTGAGTAGATATAATTGTGATATCAGTATATTTTTTGCTGAACATTATTTTCAAATCAAACTGCTTATATGGAAGTAGGGCTGTACCAACTGTTTATGTTACGTGCGCCACTGGTGTCGTTATGTTACGTCACTTCGCCAGGAGTGACTGTAGACCCGCAGAGGAAAACGAGGAAATACTTCATGTTAAATGTAATGAAACAGAAACACTGAACACTGACTGGTACATGTAAAAATGCTATATTTCGGATAAATACAGAACAGTAATCTTGATGTCGCATAGCAGAGATATTCAGAGTTCATAGCAGCTTATCCCCTCACACTATCAAACAGAACGGATTAATTAAATCAAATGCACAGATGGCTAAATAGCTGGAAAATTTCAGTTGAATATATTGATTAATAACGCGATTTACACATAACAACCCCCATCCCTTACATAACAATCAGCTTACTAAATGGAGAACACCCATTAAAATATTAAGTTTACTGTATAAGACTTATATAATTGCTCAGATCGCGTAGGGTTTTAACTTCTGTGTTAAAGTTAGGGAACTAACTGGATAATGTTGTCAAATTCTAGATGTCATTATACCTGTTACTAAATGCTTACACAAAAAAGTTAAATTTGAAAGTTAGCTACAGAAAATTAAGGAAATTTCTTTTATGCAAAGAAAAAATTTGTGCTTGAAGCAAAGGTTCATTTGGAGAACTATCACTTTGCATTCCTGTATAAAAGGACGTTCTGTCATTCAAGAAATTTATATCTGTACTAATGGAGAATATTAATGGTTTATTTGTTTTATAAAGGGCCAAGTTTCTCGTAATATTTAAATCAAAACTACTGGTATTTTGTAAAGTTTACATAAATTCTGTACATACATCTACTATATACACCAGACACTAAATATTTGAATGTGTGTTAACGCTTGTTAACCAAAAAAATTGGATCATTTGGAGTAACCGAAAATTTAAAAATTGCTCTAGCGACGGCAATTTTTGTTTTGTTTTGTTTTTTGTTTTTTTATCAACGAAACTTGGTATAAGTCATTTAAATAAAAATGAAAAATAGTTTCGGAAAATCAGGGAAATCGTACAATTACGATTTAGGATATACCTTCGCATGCGCATGGACGAATAATCGGACTTGCTGTTGCAGACAGCAGACAGCTGCTTCAGTACCGAACGGTCACGGAGCTATATGAAGCGATGTACTCTATCAACCTTAGTAGTGAAAGGTGTACAATATGTGCATGCGAAGAGAACACAACGGTTTCGGAAAACAGGAAAACAATCAATCGTGTGCCTAAAATAAACTATGCAGCTTATATGCTAATCATATTCCGTTTTAGTTGTTATTCATCTAAATGCACTAGGAAACGTTAAGCTAGCAATGATACGTTAAAAACAAATATATTTAAGTCTGAAAGTTATATATATATATATATATATATAGTTAACGTTACTTTTCTTTAATGTATTCTCTGCTCTAGCACTCTGTAATAACGTCAATCAACTTGACGAGGAATTCGCTTAGTTTATGCCGTGATGCGTAAGCGATTAATAGGCGCGATGGAAAATAAAATAAAACATCTCCTGCGTGACGAACTTTCTCAAAAGTGACCCCTTTTGTTTTACATATAACTGAAACACTGGTTCTAATCACGGATCACCCTTCCCTTGACACTATTACAAAATTATTACGAGTCATTCCAAGAATCAGATCGGACAAGATTTTGATCTTAGGTTTTTAAACTTTTTGGAATATATTTATATGTCTTCTAGCGATAAATTTAAGACACGCAAATAGCATTGTTGGAATCAAACTTAATTATTTTGTAATTTATACAACTTCAAAGCTTAGAGGGACAAAAAAAAAACCTGGTACCAGCAAGATGGAGCGCCATCACGCCCCTCTAGAATCATACGTGAATCATTAAACGCAGATTCCACGATAAATGGATTGCAAGTGCTGGGCCTTTTGCTTGGCTGCCCTGCTTACCTGATCTTAAATTATTTGATGAATTTTTTGCACATATGTTACATAAAAATGCATATCTTCAACACTTACAAAAGACAGTAATATGAAGCATCGAATACGAAAAGTTCATGGCACAATCATCAGAAAATGATAGAGGAAATCTTCAAAAAAAGATTTGCTAAATTTTTGGAAGTTTATGGGGTTTATTTTGAGAATGTAAAATAATTATATAAACTCAGAGCTTGGCTTATATATATTTATCTTTTATCTAAAAAGTGTTATTTTAACGCACTATAACATCTCAAGACTTAATTTTAGAAAAAAAAATTAAACTCAAATATAGCTTCATTTGTTTAGGACTATATAAACGTCTAAAACTTAACCATTGTTCCATAAAATTCTGCGGTTATCTCTCCATACATAACCCCATAAGGAATCCATTTAGTTTTATCCCTGACGCTGTTATCAAGGGCCCTTCTTGCAATAAGTTTAGAAGACGCCAGCATTTGGATTTACTGGTTAATTTAAACGATTTTGGCTTGTAACTCTTTATATGAACCACTCTGTGTATATATCGCTAATAAATATTCAGTTCTAACAGATCAAAACATTTTAGAACCTGTACTATGAACGTGTCAATCATAATTCCATACTAAGTTTTTAATATAAGAGATGGGCATAGTCTAAAATACGAAATAATCGCTTGCGTAAAAGCGTTATGACGTAACACGTCTAGCAGCTTTGAGTGAATACGTTTTATGTTAGGTCATGCTACAAGGGAGTAATTATTTTACCGTAATCTAAGTAAAATGAATAGCTCTGTGTGATCTTTCTTTCCACGAATGTAGCAAGGGGCCTTTCTTTGTTTTTTAAATTAATGATTTTTCGACATTCATCCTATTTTAATGATACAAGTTGAAAAGGGAGCCGAGAGAGAAACTTCTGCTGTTGACGTTTTGATGACTGCAGGGTTGGGTTTGAGGATAAATACGAGAATATATGGAGTTTGATGCAGTTGCCTTTGTAGTTGGGAATCTTCCGACAGGCAGTTGAGTTGATTGAAGACAAAGGCTGTGTTGCCTTAATTAAAGTACGTCATGGAATAGAAGGAAGAAATACGTGCAGATAGGTCGGAGCAGGTGCGGTAATTCTGTTAGTATACAATTGTAATATCTTTAAGCATAAGGAAGCCGATATAAATATCGGCGAGGCTTTGAAAAAACTATACAGAACATTTCAAACTATTACTATGAAAGAAAATCATTTATTTGGAATACTATAAACCTAATTATATTGAATCAGTGCACAGAAAAAAAAAACACCAGCGAAAACGTACAGTTTTAATGTAATTGGTGCAAACGTTGAACGTTCGCCAGTAAAATCACATCCAAAATTAGCAGTAGAGGGAGTTTCAGTGGGTTCTGTACATAAAGCAACAACAGTATTAAACCTCAAAACCGTACAATTATACACATGTTCATTGTTTAAAACACGGCGACCCAATAACAAGAGTGCGTTACTGTGAGTGACTTTTTTCATTTGTGAATGAACCCAAGGCTTCCGTTCTTTTAAGACGAGGCCTGAACGGCTGTGTGAACAATCAAAACATGCGCTTCTGGTGTACGGAAAATGCACACCTCCTTACGACAGGAAAGTTGGAGTTTGTTGTGCTGTTAGCGCAAGGCTCATTACCGGTCCGATGTTTTACGAGAAGACAATAAATGCAGAAGGAACATTTAACCGCAATTTTTCAACAGTTTACAGACGAAGAGAAATCCTACAGATGGTTACAACAGGATTCTGTAACTGCTCATACAGTGCTGGTGTATGACCCTCTCGCTCATCAGATTTAACCTTGTGATTGTGGGGTTGCCTGAAGAACAGAGTTTACAAAACAAACCCTTACACATTGGAGGAACTAAAGGAAAATATCACAAATGGAATAAAAAACATAATAGTGGCCAAACTTAAACATGTCAATCAGAATGTGCTTTCCCGATACAATGTCAATTTAAACGAAGGGGAACGGCACTTCCAGTTAGGTTATACACAAGTTTAGAAGCGACGTTAAAGTACGACCGGCGACCGCAACAAAACACCGGAAAAGTTTTTACGTGAAAGCCTGGTATAACAGAACTTTTTACATTGCCGCTTGTGAGTAATATGCAGCGAGATACGTTACATTAGAAGGGAGACGGACTCACCTTGCATACCCGTATTTGTTTGTCAGTTATATCACGTCCGAGCAAGAAGCACACTCGTCGAATATGCAAAGCATTGCTGTTCATCTTTTAGCGCGGGAGGGCATATTAACCGGTCCACGTTTTGCAAAGATTGGGGACAGTTTGAGAATAAGGAGCAGTCAAGCTTGAGCGTGGTACAAAGATGGGAAACTGTGGAAAGTGAAAGTCACCAACGTCGCCCTTGAACGAACGTAACGGATGGAAACATTTCGGGCCGTATTGTGGAGTGTAACCGGCAGTTATCGCTTGATAAACTTTGAAAGTGTTAAATCCATCATTTCAGATGACCGAAATTCTCACTAAGGATCAAGAGGCTGCACAAGTAGGAGTGTGCCAGAGACTTTTTGGTTCAATTGAAAAATGTTGTGCATCGAATCGTAAAGCTCATAAAACATGGGTATACTGTTATATGCTTGAGTGGAAGCAAACGAAGCAAAGCAAAGGGTATCTGCTCCTGTCAGCTGGGAAGTTTCTCTTGACACTTTCCTGGCACTCCCAAGGCATTTTATCAATTATTTTTTATGAACGTCGTTGTTGCCAACTTCTGGTTGAGGCTAAAAGATCGTTAATCAATTCCAGAGCTTCTTCATTTCCAAGACAACCCTCGTCCGCATACAGCTGCTTTGACATGGGAATAATTGGAAGAAACACGATATGGACAGTAAGAAACACGATATATCAGCGATGAAGTGTTCCATACACAACCCCACTATTTTTTTCGATAATAAACTTAAGAAGATTCCGGTACATTAGAAAAAACGTGTTTCTGAGACGATAAATAGGTAGAAAAATTAGATTTATCATATTTTTATTTAATTTAATTTCATAAAATAACAAACAAAATTGCTATACATTTCATTCATTGTCGTATCATGGAATTGTAGCGAAAGCAGAATGTAACAAATATATTTGAAGCTACATTATTATAATTTTGAAATAAAACGCATATTTTTGGTTAATTAACACCAAAACAATCATGGAAAGAAGAAAAATTATCTTTCCTGAAACATATTGTGTTGTACTTTTAACACGATACCAGGGGGTTAGAAATGATTTACAATAGCGGCGTTATACGAATATGCGCAATCTATGGACATTCTTGAAGCCAACATTTGCGAACAGAATGGAGTGTGTACAACACAGGAAACCCAGCTATGGGTACGCTTATAGCAACAATGTTGGCAAGTTTTGGTAAGGAAAAGGCGTCAGCCTATCGGGAGACGTGAGGAGGTCAAGAAATACATTTTCATTGTAATACCATGAGGTAATACATATAAAAAGCTGCAGTGGCATCAGCTTAACTCAATTATCAGTTCATGCATTGTTTGTGTTCCTCTTTCCTTATGTACATTTTAAATTAGGAATTTTTAGAGATTAAAATTAGTAACGTGTCCAACCTCGTAAGAAAATAATACAAAAAGCGAGTGTTGTACCGGAGGTTGCGACAGATTTGGTGTGAGGCGTCGGGTATACACCGGGAATATTTGAACATAATTTTTAAAAAGTTTTTGTGAGTTTTAATTTTGTATAAACAATGAACTGTAGTTAAGTTAAGCTGATGCTACTGCAGCTTTTTATTGATATTAGCTCGTAGTGTTACAATGCGAATGCGTTGCTTGTAGGACGCTGTTACGATGGACAGAAAGAACAATTGTGCATCTTGATCCGCGTACGTCTCTCAATAGACTGGCGCTTCTTCCAATTTACTCGTACATGGAGGTTCATCCTGGTGAAAGTCACGCCTCCTTTCACGAATGACAGCGGAGGAGAGCGTTCTTATCCTAAGGTATTCTGACTTCATAGATAAAAGCGGTTAATAGTCACCCGCCCTCTGCTGGAGTTAAAGGCAACTTTCACCAGTATAATGATTTGCCTGCTAACATAGTACCACACAATCGACTATCAAGTTATATTTCTGAAAAGGAACGTAGGCCGTCAGGCCATAGCGAGCCGTAGCAAACCACTGGATCCACCGGTTTCTAGGATTTACCCGAGGTTAGGTTAAAGTTAGACTTGTGTATATGATTTAATTACGGATTCCATAGACTAAAAACAGAAGAGACGCAACAATGTTCACGCTTCCAAACTAACATTAAGGAGGCGAAATTTCGGTTTGAGGCGTTGTGTTTTCTGACTTTCACTAGGATGAACCTCCATGTACAGGCATGTCTTCTTCCATATTGAAACCTCCCAAAATTGCCGCTATACGCATGCGCGGAGCTGGACTTCTCCTATGCTTCACACACTCCAGACGAACATGCTCGTGATTATTGACTTCAAGAATACTTTACTTTTACAATAAAGTATTTCTTTATCAGTATTTTTATGTTAAGCCCCTCATTAATGCATGCTTTTCATTATTAAGCCCCTCACAGCCATAATATGGCTAGGTATACAAAATATAAAAAACTTGCGTCGCTTGTATTATGAATATTTGAACAATGTGTATAAATAAAGCAGAAGATGAAATAACATTTTTAAAAAATAATCATATAAAATATTTAAATAGGAAACTTCATTTTTTTTAAAGAGGTCAAGCAGTTGAGAATTCCGTGCGCCAGTTCCATAGATCAATTGTATAAACTTCAACTTTTTGAATGTTAGTAATCAAACATTGCATAAAGGAATATATATAAAATCAAACGGGGCTAGAAGAATAAATCAATGATTTCAAATAAATAATTTAAAGTCTTATTTAATATATTTCATTGTAGTGATTTTTTTTAAAAAATGAAATTGAATATTCGCCTTCTAGTAGTCGATAATCGAACTAGAATCCCTAAGTCAGTGGACCAAAACCAAGCTAAAAAGGATTGATGAGTTTGAAATAACTTGTTCCACTTTCGCCTAGGTCACCGTAGGACACAGTACAGTCGGACGTGCAAAACCATAGCACCAGCTCCGTGACACTAGGGGATTTGGCCAATAACCTCCCACGTTTTTCTAGCATTTTGGCCCATCTGTGACGATATTAGACGTCCAGACTTTCGCTAATTGCATTCTCCCAGCACAAATTGGCACCAATCCCTGGGGAATGCTTTTTGATAAACGATAGTAGCATGGCGCTCCGAATGTTTAAGAAAGTAGATGTGAGAATCTTCTGTCACTGTTTTACGAGGGACATTCAAAAGGTCTTGCAACGATATCTACAAAAAATGTAATAACACAGCTTGCAACAACGGTCCTTAAGCTATCAAAATATGCATAAGAGCAAGTTTAACTTGCATAGTCACTGTCGTACATTCTGTTGAGTTCATTCCTGTGTCAATGACAGGTGAATATTGCTAAAGAAAACTTCAGATTCTACATTTTCACGCGCTATAAGCAGGTGAAAGAGCGAAAAAATCTATGAGGACTTGGTATCTGTTCATCGTGATCAACTGTGTTCATTTAATACCATTGCAAGATGGATTCCATTATTGAAGAAGGGCGAGAGACTTTGAAAGATAACCCTCGCTCTGGCCGGCCTCGGGAACAGTTCACAGAGGACAGGAACTTGTGGAGGAAAATCAACGTATTACTGTAAGGCAGTGTTGGCAACATTGACAGTATACTCCACGAGCATTTAAAGCTGTGAAAAATCTGTGCAAAATGGCTTTCACTTACTCTAACCATTGAAGAGAAGAGGAGAAAGGAATGTGCAAGAAAATGAGGAACATGTTTCCATCAAATGGTCCTAAACATTTGACATTGTTTTATTGCTATACCACCCCAAATAAAGCTCAGAACTGCGTGTGAGTAAATGAGCATGACTCAAGATCAGTTGTTCTTCGACGAGATTTTCGTTCTCGGAAGCGAATGTTCACTGTGTTCTTCAAATATGAAGGACCATTAGTGGTTGACTGTATGTCAGAAGGAATAACAATAAATGGAGAATACTATGATACATATTTTGGATTGAAGAGCTCAGGCGGCGGCGTGCAAAGACAGGAATTTCAAGGTTGTTCCTTTTGCACGAAGATGCGTCTCCTTACAGATCAGCTACAAATTTGAGGAAACTGGAGATCGCCCAAGTCCAGTTGCTTGACCACCCAACCTACAGCCCTGATCTTGCACTGTAGGACTTGTGGTTGTTTCCTCGAATGAAATCTTGCATTGCTGGAAAGTCTTTTAGAGTGGCCTTCATATCAGCTGCATACCGTCGGGGTATGTCAATCAGCTATCTTTGTAATGTGCCTGTGTTAAACTCATCTTAAATTTCTTCCCAAGGAGTGTCTTTTGGAAGAATCAGAAGATGTAAGGTCCGGGTTGTAGTGTTTCGTGTGTGTGTGTGTGTGGAAAGAGTCTATATTAGTTTGGTGAATATTTTAGGTGTGTAGGCTTGTATTAATGAAGACTTTTAGCAATGTGTTTGTGAGAACAGGTGAGTCAGGGCCTCTTCTTTAACTTCCGAAGAGTTCTAACATATAGAAGGGTGAATCAAATGTAAAACGTAATTTTATCGCTTATGGAGCGTGACACATCTTAGAGACGTTAAGTATTGGGAGAGGGGGTTTAGTATTCGCCTCGCACATCAGTTTCATTTGTAACAGTAACATGTCCAAGCAACAGATACACTCTTCAATTGCGAAACCTTGTCCGATATTTTGTAAAGATTAAGGAAATAAGATGCTGTCAGATAAAAGTATCTGAATGACACAAAATGTTCACATAAGTACGAGAAACTGTAAAGTGAACATCAAAGGAAACGAGCATTCACGCTGTTCGATATCTTATCGAGTGTGACCAAGTTTAACGCTACTGAGGTTCGGATAGTTACGCGGGTGTTCAGTTAATCATTTCATTCACTTTGATTATGGAAAAGTCTTAGCACAGCGGGCTTCTTGAATCATTACTCGGGATCAAAAGGTTGCACGCGTGGCAGTGTGTCAAAAGTTTTTGGCTCAAACTGGAATCTGATCCTAACCTGGGATGAAGCATGAGTATACCACTATACGTCTCACTCCTGACAACTAAGAAGCTCCTTTTAAAGGTTTTCTGGCACTTTCAAGGCATTTTAGTCGTCAATTTCTTTCATGAATTTGGAACATTCATTGCAGTAATTGCTCCAAACTTCTGACTTACGCAAAACGTGCTTTATTGGCAAAAAGACTCAGCAACCGATTCGGAAGGTTTCACTTCCAAGACAACGCCCGCCCGCATATAGCCGCTTTGATAAGGAAAAACTTGAGGATAGTGATGCAACACCCTCTATTCGACATTGACGAACATGTGGAAACATTTGAATGCACCTGGCTGGAAACCCAACCTCTTCGATTAATGGGAAGGGAAAATTTTGTTTGTAAATCGAGATATTTTGTAGTAGAAAAATGAGATACATTCTAATTTTATTGAATTTAGTTTTAAAAAAATAATTGCAGTTTATATTTGATCGTGCCTGTACTCCCAAGTTAATTGTTTCATCATGAGGAAGTGAGTGAATCAAAGTGATCCCTTCAGAGTACCAGAGGAATGACTTTCTCGGCTGAGGGTGTTGTCTTGAGGAGTGTTTGGTGATCCAGGCCATGTTTCTAATTAAGTCTCAAGCTGAAAGTGACTTTATGTTCCTGCAGTTTTGCTTTCTAACTAGTGTATTGTCGGGTCAACAGAGATGTCAACAGCGAGTTGTTTGGTTTTTACTCGTAGGTCGCCTTAATTAGGATTAGGCACGTTCCATTATCACAGGCGTGACTGCAGTGTGCCGCCGCCTCAGATAATGAGACTCTTGGCCTAACGACTGACGTCTTTCGTGCACCACCAACGCCTCTAAAAGTTGGTGGCAATCTCATTTCCTGTTCTTTGTCACATTGAGACTCCGTTTTAAATGTATCAGCTTCAATGTCGACCCAGCAAAATTATATGAAACTGAATGAGAAATTGTGCAAAGGATTAAAGGTACTACTCGTAAAGTACTGTAGTTTTAAACATAAATACTCCGAATGTTCGCTCATGTAGATGACATATTTGAGCGGTGCGGTTATGGGTGTGCGCTTGAACAAAATGTAATAGAAAAACATTTGTGATTTGTTTCATTTCGAAGTGTCCCTCAAATCTCAGATTAGATCTGTGCCGCCTCCTGTGGGACATTAAAATCCGGGAAATGCGTCAGCCACTTTGTTGTAACTGCTGGGCGACATTTCAAATCCCTGCACGACCGCCTGTAATGCGCTACATGGCCTGCTCTGTTACCCGGGAGCAGGCTTAACACAGGGGGCTTTGGGAGCAAAACCCGCTATGCCATTGCTAATGAGGGATGGCGAAGTGGCCTGTCGATTTTCCCACGGAAGATTTCAGCTAACAGCTGATTCCACCTCGGACCTCAAGAGACCACAAGGGAAGAGCGCATTCTATCGGACAGCACTCTCACAAAATGATCTTCTCTCAAGATTGTTTGTGTTACACGCTTCCAGAAAACATTCCGTACCCTAGCTTCATGATCTGTAATTTTGCTTTAGATAATTTTTTCGAATTGTACCTTACATTTTAAATAAACTTCGAAACGTACATATAAAATTTCTATTTAGTCTAAACTCATAGTTGTATTCCCAGTGTGCAGTGAAGTATATTTGTAGGCTTGGAGCACTCTCAAATTTAAATAATTCACTTCGGATCTGTTTTAGTGAATTATTCCCTAACCCTAGCGCAGATATAAATGTTCGTAACATTTCTTAATGCTGGTGACAGGGCATACATATCCACTTCTTTATTGTGCATTTTAGGGAGGCTTCACTTTTAAAAATTGCCAATTTTGGAGATCAATCTTATTGTCGAACTCTGCTGGCGTTTTATGGCCATCGCCGGTTGTTTTCCCATATAATTTTAGTGCAATCTAGCCATATTTGTATGCGTGAAGCACATAGCAAATTGAATAATTATATCGAGAGTCTCAAAAAGAGCAATATTTGGACATACCGAAACCGTAAGACAAATTCTAAGTTCGTCACCTTTTCGTCGCGCTGGAGACGAGTTCTGTGTACAGGCATATAACAGTATTTTACGGAGGTTCGCATTTCAGATATTGCCGGTCTTTAGACCTGCCATTTTATGGTGTTCAAAAAGCTTATTATCGAACTCTTGTTTTTTTAACCATTTCTGATAGAGGATCGCTAATTGTATTTACAGCATTATTTTTCAGGCAATCGAGTGGCATTTGTAGGCATGGAAAATTTTCGAACTTATTTATCCCGACAGTCCCCAAAAAGCTAATTTTTGGATCTACTTGGGTAAATTTCTCCTCAACCCTGAGGCAGATTCTATTGTTCGACACGTTTTTATGATGCGCGGGACGAGTTCTATATACAGGATATATGGCCTTATTTTAGTTTACATTACTGTGTATTTTAGGGGGGCTTGAATTTTGAAAAATTTCATTTTTGGAGGTAAAAATGTTATTCTCGAATTGTGAGTTTTTATGGTCATTTCTACTTAGAGGGTCGCCAGTTATATTCCTAGTGTAATTTTTGGGGCAACCGAAGCATATACGAGGGTATTATATGTTTCGGGCCTCCCCAATAAGGAGTATCGCCTTAACAAACTTCTTATCTGGTGTCATACCTCATCTGTTAAGTAAATAATTGCAGCTGTAACTTCCGCTCCGCTATGTTCAGTTTTCCAGATATAGTTGCATAAAGTTGCAGCAACGAGTCATCTGTTGTCCGGCATTTTTGGAGCTTTGCCATGGCAACGACAGAGAAGTTCTACAAATTATTGTTACAGGAGTGGTCCTCTGCTATGATCCCTTGTCCAAAAGAGAATCAATGGAGTGGCATAAACCTGGAGAAGCACCAGCTCTAAAGGCCAAGGTCACTCAGTCAACCAAGAAGATCATAGTCACAAACCTCTGGGACTGTGAAGGAATACTCTTCATTGACTTCCAGCAGAGGAACACAACACTAAATAGGGAGTACTATGCTGGCCTACAGCACAGACTACATGGTTCCATCAAAGAGAAAAGGCGAGGAAAGCTGAGTGGTGGTGTGCGCCTTTTTCACGACAACGCGCCTGTGCACACAGCTCTTGTTACAAACGAATCTGTGAAGAAATGTGGCTTCAAGGAGGTGGACCATCCGCCATACAGTTCAGATCTAGCTCCCAGTAACTATTTCCTCTTCTCAAAACTCAAGAAGGACCTTCGAGGAAGGAAATTTAAGTCTGATCAAGAAATGATAGATGCTGTTTATGCCATTTTGCATACAAGACTTCTGACCATTTGGTGGGGGGATTGAAATGTTAATTCAAAGATATGAGAAGTATGTTGCAATAAAGGGTAACTATACTGAAAAGTGAAATATAGTTTATGTCTTTATCATACCTAGAAAATGGTTAGGCTGGGAACTTATATACCCACCCTTGTATGTAAGGTTGGAACAGTTTCGAAATTGCCTGTTTATAAACAAACCACCTTAAACAAAATTATATATTGTGATATGAGTGAATGTCGCTACTGACTGTGTCGTCCCAGACGTGGTTCGTTATCGCTCCGGAAGCCGAGAATGTGCCCTAAATATTTTTTTTTTTTTATGTGCTATGTTTTACGCTCGTATAAACTGTTGTGGTTACAACACTGACAATAGTTCAGTAATTTGTAGGACGATTTTAAATGATATCCCAATGCAATGAGAATATTTCCAACCTTACTTGGTTGTAAATTAATATTGTAACCTGGAGGACAAATTTGAGGAAATTGGTGCAGTTTACGATGAAAGCCTTCCGGTAGAGCGTAATTAATAGAAAATGAAGTGAGCTCAGTTGTGACTACACGAGAAATCCGGAAACTTCTTGAAAATCAGTATTCGTAGTGCTTCTAAAGTTCAAAGCTTTTGCAGATGAGTTTCGAACTAATGCGTTTTGAACTGGTCAATGCTAGTATAGCTTTCTCTGGTGGAAAAGGGATAACGCGAAATCAATAAGCATCGGATTTATAACTGCAAAATAAACGAAAGAAGATATTTCCGAAAAAGTTTGGCCTTCTAGCAAGTTCTAACCACATTTGATGGTCCTCGTCTGACAAAGTTTACGAAACGCAGGTTTAAGGATACCGCAGTTCTTAGCAGGGTTCCCAGCGCAGTGCTGCGGTGTGTCGTAACAATCGCAAAATGTGCCATAAAACCGGCAACAATGGTCGCTGTGCCTGCGCCATAAAGCAGGATACCATGTGACGCCATGCCCGGAGTCGTAACGGCACATGCAGCGAAACAAAAAGAAACTTAATTCCTACGACTTCCTTCCCTAGAGGGCAGCACTGCTTGTTGTCAAACTGCCATTGTAAGAACCCGCAAACTGCCTGCAGGAAGTGTAACATCGCGTATGGAGAAACATTTCCCCGGCATGCACATCTAAACGTTTAATATTATTGTTAATATCCTTTATAATATTTAAAATATATACAGTGGTAATTTTAATTATATGCTCCAAATTTTATTGCTTTGCAATGTTGAATTTATGTTTGCAACTAATTTTTAGCGAATTCCGAACTATTGTTGTTGGACCCATGAAAAGATTTTTGAAAAATTTCTTCAAATCTCCATCCATCCTACCTAATAGGCGCCGAAAACAACAACAAAAAATATATAAATTTAACAGTAATTATAATAGTGCCACTTGTCTTCTTGCCATAGAAGGACCCCACGAGTCCGAAATATAGCGATCTCAAGTGTGACTTTTTCTTAGTCTTTTATCCTTTTCTACTATTATAATTATTGTTAATTTGTTACATTGTTAATAGTGTTACTTTAATGTTATTTTTCTTTTATATATATCAGAGGATGCCAAAAATGTATACACACTTCAAGCAAAGAAAAAAATATGTTAATATAACAAACAGAACATGATGAGCACTAATCCTCTTAGACGTTTACACTTACAACAGTTGCTCAAAATGTCCATTATCGGCGTCGATACTCTTCTGAGTACGTTGAACTACTGATTGAGCCACGTTTACGAAAGTGTCCTCAGCAATTGCAGCACTTGCCGTTTCAATTTCTTCCTGAAGTGCTTGCTCTCAGTGTAGCTGGTTTTCTACGATATACCATGAGTCTCAAATTTGTCTCGAGTGCGTGCCATTGTTACTCGCGTTGGCGGTTCTGTTCTATATACGCGTCTCCACTGCCTTCGAACTTCAACACTCTCGGTTTTCACTTCAAAATTGCTTACCGCTGTTTATACGATAATCGTGGCTCCATTTGTTGTAGCAACTCTAGCACAACATAATGGGAGTCACATATGTTTACAGAATATCAAAATACACATTGCTGTTGTTTTTCGGTCCAACTTTGAAATATATTAAATAGATGTCTACTGTGAAAGTGTGTATACATTTTTGGCACCCTCGGTATACATATCCTGCATATATAGGTGTATAAATTTTTTCATTACCACATGTATACAATTGTCTGTGTCTGTGTTGACGCTCTACTGGGTGCAATTTTTTTCAACGAAACACGGCATACAACAGTCAGTTAACAAACAATTCGTCCAGTTCGTTAACCAGCAAAATTAAACCATTGGGGCTGGGTTTTGACATTAAGCTAAAATTTGGTTTAAAAGAAAGTTTTAAAATCGATCAGCAAATTTTGTTTTTTCTGAATGAAACTCGCTATAGACTATTGAAATGAAATACAAATAATAGTTTATGAAAATCAGTGAAATCAAATCATTAGGAGTGGGGGTTTACCTGAAATCCAACATTTAAAAATCGTTCTAACGGCACAAATATTTTTCGCAACAAAATTCGGTACATACTTTTAAATAAAATAAGAAAAATAGTTTCTGAAAATTATGGAAATCGAACCATTTGAGCTAGGGATATTTGTGAAAATCGAAATTTCAAAAGCGCTCTACCATTTAGTTTTCTCTCAATTAATTCAAAGTAAAAGAACAAATTAATTCGGTATATAAACTACTTATAATGGTGCATATGTTTAAAATTTAACAAAAGCATTGTCGTGGACATAGAAAATGTTAAATATTAATCTAATATGTGTTTGAAAATTATATTTGTACGAAAGAGCCCTCTGTAATAACAGTCAGAAAACGTTTGCATTACGTGTTTTTACTATAATAACATTTTAATTAAAGTTCAAAGCCTATGAAAACCGGTTAAACCTTTAATTGTTTATTGTTGATTATATATATTTACTTAGTTTGTAATTATTTCAAATAGTAACATGTTTTTGTTTTATTGAAACATGTGAACATCTTCTTAAATACACATGTAACTCGAAACTTTCTGTTATTTTTCTATTTAAATGCATGTAAAGATGATATAAAGGTCTCAGTTCATAAACATGGTTACATTTAAAAATGTTTAAAAATACCCACACAGTATAGCTTTGTCTATCAGTGATCATGTATTTCATTTAATTAATAATATATCATTAATTTTTGTGATCGAATCTCAATAATAATAATAATAATAATAATAATAGTAATAATAATAATAGTAATAATAATAATGATAATAATAATGATGATGATGATGATAATAATAATAATAATAATAATAATAATAATAATAATAATAATAATAATAATAATAATAATAATGATGATGTTTCTCTTTTGCAAAATTAATAGGTAGCGAATTCTAATTTTGTTCCCCTAATGCTACACAGCAATGCCATAGCTTATTTTTATTTTATCAATTAATAAGGCTATCATTTCGATTTTATATTCTTTTTTAAAGTTGCTCTGCTAGGTGAGGAATTCGCTTAGTTTTCTTTGTTAGTATGTAACATGTAAGCTTTCTTTAAATTTGTAGTTGTAAGTCATATGGAATGTCCGTCACATGGCTGGAGAAGCCGTTGTTTCTTCATGTATTATTAACACAGAAACCTCCTTTGAAGACATCCGTCCGTTCTAAAGCCTCCAATTCCCGAAGCAAGGGGTAGAAAGACAAACTGCAGACGAACTTACGAAAAGACAAGCTGGCTGTTCCAGTGTTAAGATATGGGTATAAACCTAGCAGCTTTTTAGACGATGTTTTCTCTGTTTTATGTAAAGGACTAGAAAGAGTCTTAATGCTATTAGGTTCAAGAAGTAACTTCACGAGTATCGTGAAAATATCAATAATTAGGGCCCGGATTTTGATTACAACTCCCCCTAAACTTTTCTGCTATACTTATAAAACCTGTATATAGCCTTCACATTATATAATCTATAATTATAGAGACATTATCTAAATGTTAGCCATTTTTTTAACTTTTACGAAAAAAAATTTATGTAACTTTATTACTACTAATTTTCCTAGCATTGAGTATCCGCACAATTTCCTGATATGAATATTACCTTTGAGTTCTTGTATGGTATGCAGGTTCGCCTTGTACACATCATTTTAGCACATTCGGAAGGAATGTAAGCTATTGCGGTTGTACTCATGAAAAGGTTTTTGAAAAAAAATCTTTAAAATTTCATTGATTCTAGGCACGAAAATGACAATGAAAAATTGTGTCTCTCTCTATTTATATATATATATATATATATATATATATATAGAGAGAGAGAGAGAGAGAGAGAGAGAGAGAGAGAGAGAGAGAGGCATTTATAGTGTCTCTGCCACTTTCCTCTGAAACGAAGGAGAAAATCAAAAAATACTTCAGACAAAATTTGAAGTACTCTTAGGGCACATAAAATAGCGACCTTGACTCGTTCTTTAAATGTTATTCTCAAGGTCAAATCTATTTTTTCAAATGGAATGATGTATTTTCTTTTCCTGGAATGGGAAGAGCAAAAAGTTCTAGTACTTCTTTCAACTAGGGGTGACAGATGATGTGATATTGGACAAACAAGACAACAAATGTTTTTCATTCACTATTATAATAATACAAATTAAAAGTAAAGTAAGTCTTGGGACAATATAGCTGAAATAACAAGAACTAGAGATTGAGAAATAAAACACTTAAAAATAGCAACAACCAATATTTACAACCGCTAGTGCTCTTCAAAGGCAGAAGAAGAGTCATATATGTATATGTGCATATATGGCAACTTTAAGCCTGTATTAAAACATTTAGTAATAATTTAACATTTTTAGAACTGGATTTTTTTTTACCAATTTTAACTGGAAAATTAATTCAACATGTTTGTATTATATCTGATATTCCTCATGTTACTTGCATATTCTCTCCCTCCCCATATGGTGGAACCTTACACAGGTACCAGGATAATGCTAAGTATTTAAATTACAAATAAACTATTGATACATTTATGGTTATTAATTTCAGTAGTGGTATGTGAAAGGTGAAATATTATCGAATAAACGCTCCAAAGCTGAATTATTATTACTTTCCTGATATTTCTCTAAGCTATGGCAGTTTACCTTACGGAGTATGGTTGTAGTCAAGTGTACATTGAAAAATAATAATAGTATGTAAAACAGCTGGTTTACAGCAATAGCCTGGATATCTGAAATATTATGCGCAACGACTTCTTGCGTTCAGAAAATGATATATTTAGCCGCAACGGAAACAATTTATTGCCAGAAAATGTCTACAATTTCTGAAGTCTCTTTATGCACTCTGTAATTGTGAAGTGACAAAAGCGCATCGGCAAAGTAACCGATATACGACAAAGAAGGCCATGTTTTAGAGTTCATTAGCGACGGGCTTGGAATATTCCGCTCTTCCTGTCTGTTACAAAGTCGATTACCTTCCACATCGCTCGCTTCGCAATCGGCAAAAGAGAAATTGAGTTAAAAGCGGCAGAAAGAGAGGACTAAAGAGGGAGAGAAAGAGGCTTCGCGAAATTGGAAGAGTTTTTTTTTTTTGGGGGGGGGTCTTTACTTCTTTTTTGTGCTGAGTTTATCGTTTCATGTCGTTGGTTCTGGTGGTCTGCTTTTGCACTGTTCCGCCATCTTTAAATGCCAATATTTAATAGTGAAGTACTACCCTTGTTCATTATAGTGACCTAGTGCAGGAATATGTTCAGCTACTTCATTCTCAGGAAATGCTTGATTACTTGCTAACTCTGTTTCTGGTATTAACAGTTGTTAATTTTTTGGGTGCTCTAATATTGTAAAAATATCGAAGTATTTTGTTACAACATTTCCACAAGGTGCAAAACATGTTACTAGATTTGTAAAAACACAAAAATGTTTTAAGAGAAAAAATGAAAATGTCAGATTGCATCTATAACGGTCTGCGAGAAGGCTATCTTGGGATTGGCATGTACCAAGAAAATGTGAAAAAAGTTTTGGCCAACGACGAAGAAACAATGTTTTAACTTGAATATTAGTTTTATTTTTAATATAATCATTCTTAAGATGCAATACTCTGATACCTCTGGCTGACTTTACCGAAGGTGTGCAAAATAGCCTCAGCAGAACAGGCACTGCTACGGGAAGACCCATTCTGTTTTAGAAATGGCAGATGCTGTGCGGATAATGCTTTCATAATTAATTGAAAAACAACAGGGAAATGAATTTAGACACACATTGCATTTGTTGAATACACAAAAAAAAGAAGAAGAAGAAGATGGCACGGTCAACCACAAAAATCTGTGGCAAATCTTGAGAGAGAAAACAGATATCAATTTCACCTCATTACAACCATTAAAATCCTATACCAAAAAATGTAAATGTAGAGAATAAATTAACGCATAAATTTTAATTTAACAAAGGTTTAAAGCAGAAGTGAAATTATCCTCAACACTCTTTAATACAAGGCTCGTCCACAAAGTGAGTTTCCCTGGGGCAGTTTACAGAAAGAAAACAAAATTTCATGGAAAGATTCATTAGAACAGATACAGAAATTGTTGAGTTATTTTTCAACAGATTCTCCACAGAATTTGAGACAATTGTCATACAGTATCAACTTTTGTATCCAATGTCGTAGAAGTTGCCGCCTGGGATCGGAAAGTCCGCACCTCTCCATCACAGTGAAAATGTTGATTGGATGGAGTTTCTTGAGGTGATTGCTGGGAGCGGGATCTGGATGTAGGAACAACCCCGAGCGGAACTGATGCAAGAGAGCTGTTGTTCACAGTCTCACCTCCGATCGGGAGTTCGATGAGCAGAATGCTCTTCTGTTCCAGTTACTTTCTAAACTGACACAGTCTGTTTGAATTTCGTCCTGAAAGGAGATCCGGTTGGCTGCTACTTAGTTTCTGGGGTAAAGTGTGCAACCCACCTTTCATATTCTTCAATGATCCGGTCCAGAAACTCCTTGGTACAAGTACAGAAATGTCAACACTGACCCCATACGCTTTGCTTTGTTTTTGGATATCAGTTGCTTCGGCACACACGTGGAGCACAATTTCCGGAACAACAGGCGTTCGGTGACAATTTCGCGCAGCAAGGAGCGGGAAATGACGTAATCGTGAAGCGAAGATTCTGCATTCTTGTGGACGTCCGTTCTTGTGGACGTCCGTAGCAATGGATGCCGACCTTCTGAAAACTGTCTGCTTGTAGACCTGTCACAGCTGAATGCTGTGTTCAACGAAGAAACGATTTTTCAACTTGTTTTAACATAATCGTTCTAAAGGCCAATACATTAATTCTTGCAATACTCTATTAAGTCTTAAGTGGCTTTCCCGAAAGTCTGCAAAATATTCCTCTACAGCTGCAATCCTCTTGGCTTGAAAAACGCTAAGAAGAATTTTGCTGTGGAAACAGATGGAAGAAACTGAAGTCATCGTTTTTATGTCAAGCTATCGCTATTGATGAAATGAATCAGAGAGTTTGAACTGAAGTTGAGCAATCCAACGAGTGAAGAGGTTTTACTTCCACGCGGCCAAAAACCTTTTGACGAGCGGATTCAAGGGCCAAGGAAATGATCACCTGGGAAACAATATAACAGGGTCCCGTTTGGAACAAGTGACATAACAGTGCATTATAAAACTGAACAAAGTAACTGACCTCAGTTGCTCGAGGCAACGCTCTCCGCAAACCTGACTTGCTATAACCCAATAAGCTGCTCGAATGTGGATGGAAATTTTACATCTGCCCTATAGTGCAGACATGAGTCCAAAAATCTTCGACTGATTTCCAATATATGCATGGACGTTATTTTTCCTTCTCAGGAAGAGCTTTCTGCTGCCGTTACCCGACCCGTTCAATAGATGAGCAGAAGTGATGTTTTGAATGGAATAACACAGTTTTCCAAACTGTGAGATTCGGTCATTGAGAGGCAGAGTGACTATGTAAGTAAAAAATAGTGTGTATTATTTATGAAATGACTTTCGTAAACTATATAAAACTATGGCTGTACTATGTTTTAAGAAAATCGTACAATTGGACAGTAATAAAAAACGAGAGAAAGTGGATTGTGTTAATATGGTTGTTGAGAAAATGCACTTTAACACTCCTCCTACACCCTAGATTTCTATAATGTTGTAACATTTCCTCCATAATTTCTTTATAGTTCTCAGATTTCTTGTTGCCAAGAAAGTTTTCTGTCACTTTTTTGTATGTCAACCATGCTGACTTCTCTAACTCGGACATCGACTGAGGAAAGGTCTCATCCTGCAGAATCTGGGGGTTCATCGAAAATACCTGTTGCTATCTTAGCTTGTTTTTTGTGGGAACTTTGTACAAGAAAGTTGAAACAATCACTATCCTTCTTCAACAGGCCCTTAATGTGGAGTGGTGAAAGGACATTAGGAGAAACGTATGGTTCATACTTCCCATGTTTTCTCCCAGGAACTAAATTGCTCCTTTATGGCCAATCTTTTACGGTTCAACGTTCTAATTTAGCCACTATTTCATTCACAAAGTAAACCATTTGTTATCTTGTTTAAATCTCTCAGAATATTTATTTAATATATCTGCTTAATGAACAATTAACAATTTTTCCCTATAATACCGATTTCTAAAAAACCATAGCCCGATAAAACAAAACTAAGGCTTGCTTTAGAGACTCCAATTGGTAAGGAATCCAAAAATATGAACAGTTTTCCTTCAGCAAAAATTGTGTAGACCAATGATAAAAAGCTGAAAACTCCGGAACCAAGTTTATAGCCTATGATGGAGATTTTGTTAAGAAAGAAAATATTTTACTACAACAACAACAACAATAATAATAATAATAATAATAATAGTAATAATAATAGTGTTCATCTTTCTCTTTTTACCAAATTTTTGAAACGACCTGGTACGTAAACCAGGTCCTCGTGATCTCTTAATGAAGCGCCGAATGGTTAAATTTTTATTTCGCACATCTGCTCAATTTCTTTGACAGAAAAGGCAGAGAGGGTAGATATTTAACGATTATGTCGAAAACCACCGTTAAGACATAACAACTGAAGAAACATCTACAAATCATAGCATAATGAGATTTACAAATATCTCCCCTTAACTTGAATGCGTTCTTTCTTGAAGCTTGCATCTTTATTACCATTGTGCATTATTATCGACATTTAAAAAACAATATCAAAATTGAAAACACACATGCAACCCAGTTTTTGCTACCAAAACAGAAATGTCCCATGCATTGCTCCATTTATCGATACATAACGTTCTTTGGAAACTTCTTCGCACTCGTCTGCCAGTGATCGGCTTTAAATTCGAACAAAACACTGTCGGCGTGCGCAGTAGTCCGAAAGTCGCAAATTCCAAGCCCTTCTTAAATAATACATCGCTTGCCTTATTTTCCACCATTTTTTTTTTTTCTTTCTTTCATTCGACGCACAAGGCTTTGTGTTTTTCCCCGGATCGTTTGAGTGGAAATTAAATATGGAGTCAGATTTGTGAAAGCGCTCGCTGTGACGTCATACTCAGTTGCCCTTCTCATCAATTTCAATTTTCGGGTTCTCGCTTTCTTTTTCGTTTCGCGTTGCCTTGGCTGCCCGCGCCAACACGCACGCAGATAAACAAGAATTTTAAAATGACCTTTCGTCCATAGTCATAAACTGGCGTTTTCATTCCTCCATCATGCGGCCAAGGTAAAACAAGATGGCTGAATTTGTGCCGTGATGGAAAAAGAGAGCAAAACGTAAATGCAGCGGATGTTTGTGGAATGTCAGCCGGAAGTATATTGCCATTTCGCGGTGGATCCACTTTCATGCACTAAGGCTAAAACCTGAAATTTCACCGCCCTACAGACAAGCTGTAAAAACAAAAGCAGTGCTTTGCACCCCGCGACTAACAATGTTTAAATTTAAATGTGTCACTTAATGACGTCACAATTATTTTAGACGTGTTTTACCGAAGTCAGTAATCTATTTGTTTCATTTGATGATAAAATTTGGCATGTGTTTTCTTTTGTTTCAAAGATTTGAGCAACCTTTTTGTGCTTTTATTATTAACAAATTTCCATTAAAATTAGGCATATACAAATTACGAAAGTCAGAGGCATTAAATGAATTAATTTGTACGGACATAACGTATGTCCGATTACATCAGTCGTCTAATTATGAAAATGATTAAACTGAGGTAACCACTAATTTATTTTGTTAACTTATATTTGCGACAATTTTGTGCAAATTAGTAAATCGAAGTGATTTCCAATAAATAAATTTAAATGATTTAAAATTCTTTTTTCTTAACATTCATGACGCCCTTAAAAACTATTGCTAAAAGTTAATATATATTGTTAGAATGAAAATTGTTTCTGATTTAGATGAAGCAAAAATAAAAGGCATGGCCTATGCCATTTACTTATGTCTGGAGAGTTAAACTCGCCCCGTAATAATTAATAAAAAATATCTCTCATTTAAAATTGAACACACGTGTTGAACAGCACATTTTTTAAATTTAGAAATGTGAACATTTTTACTCTCTATCTGTTAAAAGTAATGTAAACACTAAAACTGAACAAAAGTCCAAATTTATAACTAAATGGCCACAATATTGTAATTAAAATTGTATAAAGATAATGGATTCTTGTTTAATGATTATAATAAGAGAGTATTTTACAAACATAAAATAAGTCCTTCTCATCGTAAAAATACTGAGTCAATACTTCGTGTTGCCTCCCTGAGTTTATAACGGCATCACATCGTCTGGGCATTGAAAGTATTAAATTTTTGACTTAGGCGAACTGTCACTAAACCGCGCCATATGGATGGTTTCAATCAGATATGTCTTATTTCATGGTTTTTTTCTTTGCGAATCATCTTCCAACAGTTATCAATGGGGTTGAGATCTAAGCGTTCACTGGCCATGTGAAGATGGAAATCCCTTGTACTTCAAGAATACTTCTAAGCATAAAATTGTAACTTTTTTTTTTTTTTATGAATGGTGTGGACATAACATGAATGTGCTAAATTAGTAGTTTAGTTTGGTAAAATTAATAGTGTTTAAGCAACGTAGTCACTTTACTTGTTCTTTGACATGGTGCGAAATCATTCTGGAAAGTGTAATTTTCTGGTGATATAAACTGCTTCACAATTGTAGGCGTTAAACTTTCTCTTATTATTGGTCACGCTGCGTCACTGGCCTGAGGTATTTTTAAATTAAAAGATTTTGCAATATCAGTATAGAAGTTCCAGGACCTGTATTCTTAAATGTATTCATATGTAGAAATGTGTTCCATTTTAATGCACACACTACTGTACAACTGATTCTTGAGACGCCTGAATACGCATTAATTAGGACATAAAACTTGTAATACAGTATGTAACATACACATCTTTCTACCCGGTTTGCGGTTTCGCACTGTTACAATCCAATTATTGTAATTATAATACTGAAAGCTGCAATAACAAATTTTATCTTACTAATCAATAAACTTTATTAGATGAATACTGGTCCAGCCTTTTTTGTTTCTTTAAAACAAGCGCGTTGGAAACTCTTTATTGCATGTTTTTAAAAGATCTCTTGATATCTTTTCTTATATATAAGAAAGGTAAGATCTTATATATATATATATAAGATGTTTTAGTTTTTAAAGTACTCAGAGTTATGCACTGAAAGTTTTATTAAACTGATAAACTAAGAGCGATATGATATATTTTATTTTTAAGTAACAATCACAGAGAATGAATGGTGTTTAACGCCCGTTTTTGCTACAGAGGACCACAGGCGATGCATGACATGAAATGATATATTGGGAAAGGATTTATTTTTAAGGAAGGGATCGTCCAGGCCTAAGTTTTAGGGTACCTCCCTCATAATTTGCCATTTAAGGAAAACCTGGAAAAAACCTCAGTCAGGAAGGACGGTCCTGGCGGTATTCGAACCCAGACCTCCCGCTCACGAGTCCGAGACTTAACGATCTCGGCCACCCGTGGCGGTCAATCACAGAGCGAACAGTGTAACAATACAAGATAAAATCCATTCATATCGATACAGAAAATAAATGATTAAAACTATGTATCCTATATATATGTTTTAATATACGCTATTGGAAATGTTTATTGCATCGTCTATAGATTTTGTATATTTTTACACTTGCCTTACCTTCAAGTAGGCTAGACATGGGTTAGAAATCGTGTTGGCAAGCCTTGTGACCTAAATTTGAACGGAGCAGTTGTCGGCAATGCTGTCAACACACTATAATACATTTGAAAATATGCTGTGATTTTTGTGTTTCGTGGTTTGGTTTCGTGTATTTCTGATTGTAGCAGCTGAATAAGATCATATTTAGTGTTTATTGAAGAGTTATCAGTGTTTAATTAATGCTTATATAAGCTTTACATTGTGGTTTCAAATAACTTAGTTATGTTCGGCGTACACATTTTAGGTTAGGTACCAAGTTAGGTATAATTCTTTACTGAGCACCATGAATAGCAGGTGTGACAAAAAAGACCTTAAAACAAATCTCTTAGTGGCAAAATAACTCAGGAAGAAATTCAGTGTTAGTGATGAAGAAGAAATTAATTAATGGAATGATATTCTTAACAATTTCAAATTCAATGCATTTGGAAGTCAGATTTTAGAAGCCTCTATAAGTGAATTCACAGATATGACATCTGAAATTAGCGTTAGTTGCATTATTTGTGGATGGTGTAGTACCAAATATATAACACTAGTACAAGATTATTGAACAGATTCTACCTGAGCTCCTTTTGAGGTAAATAAAAGAAGTGTAAATGGATTCTTGAGCATGGGTAAAGGGCATGCTAGAATGCAAAAGTTTTACATCTCAATGGGCATGAATTGTATGAGTTCTTCCACCTACAACTCACAGGTATACAAACTTGTGGAAGATAACACTAAAATAAAGGGCAAAATCCCAGATATGGGCAGGAAAACATTGCATGAAGCACATATACCTGAAAATCCAGAACTTGCCAGATAATGTTATTAAAACTAGTGTTTCTTTTGATGGAACATAGAATAATTGAGGCCACACATCCAACTATGGTATAGACTTTGTTATTAATGCACTAACAGGACTAGTAATAATCTATAAAATCTTATCTCGATATTGTGGTAAGTGCAGCAATAAACAAGCAAATGCAGATGATGATAGTTTTAAAATTTGACAGGAAAAAAAAAAATAAAGAAATTGGAGAGTGTGAAACAAAATTTTATGGCTCTACAAATGCAATGAAGATGATGGCAGCAGAAAGAACATGGAAGAGATCAGTAGAGGTATGCAAAATGAGATCCACTACATTGGTACCAGATGTTCTACATATGGTGCAGGGCAGTTTGAAGCAGAATTTCAGGTGAGTTTATGTGTGCAACTTTTCAAATGTGTTTTTCTCAGTTGTAGTATTTTCAACATTTTTCAGCAATTTGAAATGTTTCTTATGGTGTAATTTTAAGCTATTATTGAAATGTTGGATTTAGTTTCCCCAATGAAACTTGTCTACTATGAGGTACACATGATGTACCACCAAGCTCAGCAAAATTTGATAACTGTGGAATACCTAAGCTCTTTTGTTACTATAAACACCTAAGATGTATCTCCCAGACTTGCTGATGGACTTCTGAAATAATGATGCACTGGTATCTTAAAAATCTCTCTGTATAGGAAATATTTATTCATTTAAATGTAAAGCACATTTAACATGTTGATAATTTTATATTTACATTGGAAGTTATTGAGAACTCTAGGACATATATTTTTGTCAAACATATACCTACTGTATATTTCTGTTTTCTTCTCTCCATAACCACAAACTTAAAGATCATACTGTCAATCATACTTATAGTTTACAGCCCATATATGTTTTGCACGTATCTTTATTTGTAAAGTAAACCTAATGATACTATTTTAATGTCCTCCTAACCACTCTTTCGTGTACATATTCATTGTAAGAGGTTTTGTTGAATGTTCTCCATGGACCATTTTTATAATCATACAAATAACTTCCCTTCTTCTTTAGAACACCTGATGTTTGAGACATTGTAGGATGCGAATCCTCACTTGTACTAATAGCATTTTTCACTCACTGAACTGTTGATTGTAAAGTTCTAATTATTACCTTAATTTTATGTGAGGCTATATCAAATTTTAGCCAATTCAGCAAAGAGTATGTGACATCTGCACTTTTTATTAGTTATACTCCAGGTTGGGTCATTACCAGAAATATTATGTATGTTGCATATGTCAATTGAATTCATAAATAATTCTAGTGACCATCTTATTTGTGTGTATGTGTAGAAGTAGGTATGAATCGCCTGGTCCAAGGAATCTACTTTGGTTTTATTGCAATACTCAGTATTCTCACACTTATTTGCATTTTCAACATTTACAACTGATGTGTGATGACTTATTGTTCAAGGTAGTACCACAACCTTATCTCTCTTCCATACAAAGAACACTAGAGTATGGTCCCAAGTGAAACCAAAGTCTGGATGTTTGTTTACTCTGTCTCTTCTTAGCAAGAAGTATTTGGTAATAAATTGTTTTTCAGATTTTATGATGTGATTTTGTATCTTGGTTGATTTGAAAAAAATTTATTTTCCATATACATGGATTTTTACCAAGGATATGCCTCTTGTACTTGGCAATGTTACAGTACCATTTTCCCTGAGATTGTATGAACGTTAAACTTCATGTATATGATTTACTTCACTAGTTACATGGTTCTCTTCACCGTCATCAGTCATTATTGAATCAAATTCATTAAAATAATAACTTTCATTTGAATTGCTATCCTGCAGTAACTGAACTATTTTTTCTTCAGTCACCTTTCTCTTATATATATTAAAGAACCAACATCACACACTGCCATCTAAGTAAGGGTTTTACAAACAACAGAACCCAATAGCAATGCTGCAGCCTACAAACTGTTCACAAATAAACTTTCAAATAAGTCTATCACACTCATCTTGGATGTCAGTGTAACAAAAACGTGTTAAACTTATATGTACAATATGATAAACTAAAATGGTACCATTGTCATCATCTGATAGAAAACTTATTTTAGATAAATAAACAGATGAAAAGATCAAAAGTCATATGTTTTAATGTAAAACATAAAAAAATGTTGCATTGAGTCTTGGAGACTAATGTTAGATATTCCAGGGATAAATATACATTTTTGTTCAAAAATTAAAGCTAACAAATGAAAAAAATTATTTAACCAATGTATTTAATTTTAAAAGTGCATTTCATAGCAAACTTGTTTTTCAGCTCAATAAAGAATATAAATGTGCAATTTTGTATAAAAAGTATAAAAATTGCATCTTAAGAAGCATTTTACATAGAATACAACTTTTTTTAAAAAGTACACAATTCAGAAATCATGTAACATATATACACCAAATTTTTCAGCAATATTTTTTTGTATAACTTAAGATGTAAAATTTTCAGGAGGTTGAAATGAGTCTTCGATTGGAAAATTCACAGATGTGTCCCCTTAGCACCCTTCAGCTTTCCCTGAAAGTGACATAGAAAGGGCTGCACTTACGCAAGACAGACTAAGCCTTTAATGATATGGTAATCAGTTATCTATTGCATAGGCAGTGCACTAGTTCAAATATGGAAGTATTGTCAATTCATCAATAAAAATTCACATAAACAAGTCAGCACACTGATTTTGGGGAGGCTCAGATTTACAGCCTTAATGAACACTTTGCCCCTGTCTTATGCTGGTATATATAGTCATATAACTTTATGAATTTATTACATTTTTTATGCTAATTGCAATTATACCTGTATATTTTGTGTCAGTTCATAAGATAATTTTTCTTCTCCAGTTCTAAAACAGTCTGTGAATAAAATGTATTCATCAGTAGAAAATATTGAAAAAAATCAAAAGCCTTTATAATTGCAAGAATAAAATATCATATCAGGGTTAGTTTTTGGGCAGTAAAATTACTGGATGATGACATGCATTTTCAAAGTAGTCAATCTTTAAGCTCCATGATGCTCTAATATCTGGAGAAACTGTGTTTAACATCACATGAGACTATAGGAGCAAATTTTGAAAATGTTAATTCATTTGAAGAAAAGCTTCACATGAATTAAATCTGTCGTCTAACACTCTTCATGCTTCACTAACCTTAAAAATGCTTGGTACCGGTTCCAAAGATACGTTATCTCCATCTTCAGCCATGGACAACTGATGTAAAAGGCTGTTGTTACGTAGTATCAGAAGCAATGTTTCGTTCTGGTGAAACTTTTATGAACTTAAAATTTATATTTTCTTCCTTCATCAAATGTTTGTAGATGTAAATCTTTTCCCAAATATCCAATTCTAACGCTCCCTGTACAGCTCTCAATAATTGAACTTTTTCCTTTATATCATGATTTTCGGTCCAAAGGTGATATGTCACTGCTGATTTTTCTATTTGTTTGTATTTTAAATTTCTCACATGTTCTTTTAGGCATATTCCCACATTCCTCTTAGTTTTTCCTTCGTATATCTTATCACATTCAGCACATGAAATCTTGTAAATCCCAGCTTTTAAATTTTTAAATTTTTTTTTTTTTTTTTTTACATTTTTTTAAAAAAAATTTTTTTAAAAGCTTCACAGTTTGCTTCATGTTGAAAAAGAATGTCAATTATCTTGAAAAGGGTCGAATGACTTACTACACAATAACACTGGCCTTTCTAGATTTCCAATAATATTTTCAACCACTTTACCCTTTGCCTGTTTTAAATCATTTTCAGTTTTTCTCACAGTCACACCCAACAAGGGATGGTATTCAGATACTAATGTTTGAGTTAATGAGGAAAGACCTAAATACTCTTATTGTGCATTGAGAGAAAGCTACCTGGGCCCCGGTTTCATAAAAGTTGACAATTTGTCAGTATATTGTGACAACTAGTTGTTTTATGTAACCTACATATGTCACATATGACAGGTACAAAATTGCAACTTGTCATGAACCAAATAGCTGTTTCATAAAACAGACATTTATGTAAAAATAAATTGTTGGCTAACTTCATAGTAATATTAGTTTGTATTCATTGAAGACTCTTTACTGTTACCGAGCATTAATATTTACTTTCTATGTATTTACATTTTAATATAAATTATATTATATCATAATGTAAATTAAATTTGACAAAGTATAATGCAACACTTATCAACTAATGTAATTACTATTATTAGCACTGTATTATCAGTAATGATCTTCCTCACTTTATGGTGGATTTTGCAATAAATGGAAACAAACAAAACAAATGATAAGCTATCTATGTTGATGCTTTTAACTTGACTATCAAATAAATGTTAGATAAGCTGTAGAAGCATTGAAGAAAACAACAATTGCCACTTTCTATTGTATTTTTTTTTGGGGGGGGGGAGGAATTATTGCACAGACTTCAAGTACATTACATTAGGGCTAAAAAAATACAGATTCTCCTGTTTTGAATTTTGTAAATATATCAGCTTGTCACTACTGTATGTGACCATTTTGTAAATTTGATCTGTTTTATGAAACAGATAATTGTCAAGCTATTGACTTGTAAAGCTACTGTCTGTCACCTCTCTAATTGTCAGTTTTTACGAGGGCCCTGCTAACAGGGAAAATTGTGCATCTCACAGCATTGGGAAAATTTGCCTGAATACATGTTTAAAAAAAATGTAACATCACATAGTTTGATATTATTAAAATCTCAGTGTGAAAAATGATCAAAATATTACTATAACAGAAATAAACACAAATACGACCAACAAGTTAAAAAATGTTAAAAATATGACTTTTAATATAAAATAAAAAGCACTGGGCCCTACATACATGTTTTTACTGTGGTTTTTATTTACATGAAATTCAAAATATGATATGATATGACATTTTAAATATTATGACACTTTAAAGTTTGAGGTTATTTTAGAAAGACTTTAATGTATTAAAATACTTAATAATTTTTAAGACAAAAATGCAGACTTTTTGATAAGAATATATAACTTTCTTTTTAAGATATTGTGTGTATAGTTATACCTTTTATGGTTGCTTGCTCAGTTATTCTGAAACAAATTGTACCCTTTTACATAAACCTCGTGTTTGCAGGTCTATTGTTTTGGAAAGTGATATACATATTTTGAGGTGGCTTCTATCCATGTGTTCTCTTTGATTGCGAAAGCAGTGATGTAAATCAGAAGATAACGTGACATTGTCTATCAGGTATGGTTCTTATTTCATGTGTACTGTCTTTGGTTGGTTACATAAAGTCAATGTGTAACTATTAACTGACTGAACAGTTGGGACTTGTGGTTCAAAGTAAACAACACAAACATTTTAAGAGTTTATTTTGCTTTAATTAATAACTTGTTTTTCTTTAGTCGTGACATGCTGGGTCAAGTTCTTTTACTTTTGGAAATTGGCAATACTGCAGCCATGATGGTAGAATTTATTCTGTGTTCAGACTGCAACTCTTTCCAACTTCCTGACTGCTAATTTCTTATAAAACATTTTGCCTCTTATTCTCCAGAAAAGCAATATGAACCGTTCCTTTAGTAAGTTTGGAAATTATTAAGTCGAAGGTAACTCCTAGCTTTGCTGAATTCATGTACTTGTTAAAGAAGAGTGCTAAATTGGTTCCTGTTACTTATATGTGTTTCCCCACCTCAATTCGAAAAAAACAAAATTTTCTTTCGCTATGTGCAAAACACGACTTAATATAAAATGTTATTCATTTCTACATTATGGCTCCAGTATGTGTCATCTCCCTCCGGTTCACAAGAGACTTGCCCTCAGCGACAACTATAAAGCAATGCATACACTATCAAAATGAAAAGACATGAGAGAAAAAATAAATAAATATGACAGTCAGCAATTAGAAACCTCTCGAAGTTCAAGTAACACGTTTACAAAACATTTGTGGTACCAAAAACTTATTGAGGTTTGGCATGCTCTCATTGTCTATTGTAGTTCATCTTGAAGTCACACACATAAGCACATTCCCTCGCAGATAATACTCAGTAGAGCCAGACTTTCCTTTGTCTCTGTCTATAAGCATTATGGTAGGCTCTTGGGCAGAACAGGCGGGTGACTCGGTATTAACAGCGCACGACAGGTTTGTCCTGTAAGTATATAATAAATAGCAAATAAAAAAAGATAGATAAATCTATAACTAAACTACGTCGAATAATACGATTGTTTACAGTTATAAAAACTTAATCTGGAGATAACGCGCTTTCTCTGAACCTAAGGTTCGCGGGCTCAATCCCATTTCTCTGAGAGGAGCTTAAAACCGTGTGGTAGATTTATGTATGGTTTTAGTTTACTGTGCATTTTAACAAGGTTTGAGACGTCAAAACAACTATATTGGGGGTAGGGGAATTTCGATATCGAATTTTGGATTCTTATGGTCATATTTTTCTTCCTTCCTTTCTTCTCTCTCTCTCTCTCTCTCTCTCTCTCTCTCTCTCTCTCTCTAATTTATTTATTTATTTTTTGTAATTTATAGGAATGAAAGGCAGTTTAAAAAAGAGGCCATTTTGGAACTTTTTGGTAAATATTTCCGCACCGCAAGACTTTTTTTTTCCTCTCCCTGTTTTGCACACATTCGGAATGCTGGCGCCCCACTCCTGCAGGATACATTGTCGTCTATTGTTTTAGCCTACTGTGTATTTATGAAGGCTTGAAATGTCAAATTGTGTTCATTTTTGCGGGCAAAAAATCTCGATGTCGAATTTTAGATTCATATGATGTCTCTCTCTCTGTCTCTGTAAAAGGCTGCTAATTGTTCCTAGTAAATTTTTAGGTCAGTCGAGACATATTTGTAGGCGTTGGTCATGTTTCGAAATGAGCCCCCAAAAGGCTGGTTTTCGTACCTACTTCGGTCATTACCGCCGTGTCGTAACTTTCACAGAACTATCCAACATCTTGGATGCCTCGCACAACTTTCCGGAGACGCCTCTCTTGGAGGGTGTAGGTACGAAAGGCCTATCAGAGTGGCCGGGATGCGGAAACGTCCTCTGCGTATTACAAAGATACAGCCCTTTAATAAACTGCAATGTAAGGACATCCCACAGGAAAATATCAAGCTGTGTGAAATCTGTAGATTCACCTCTTAGACCTCTCCTGTCGATTGACGCTCTGTATTAATTTGAGATGCAACAAATTGAGCTCAAGCAAAGTTTTTCTTTCTAAAACTACAAACTTCAATCAACTATATACAGAAATTATCAATGAAATATGACCACTGAAAAAAAATTGACATTTTGCAATAGGCAGCGGAATTCGCTTTTTTTTTTTTTTTTAACACCAATGTATGAATGCATTATTAAAATGACGGCGCTAATAAGTTAGGAATTAGTGACATCTAAATTATCGGGCACTTAACTTTTCAAACAAAAAAGTTTAAATAAAGTCTGGTCTGGTAGCGAACTCAGGACCGCTGGCCATCACTCAGGCACGCTAACATCTGAGCCCACACTCTGCGGAATAAAAATGATAAAGAGTAAACAGAAATGTGAGCTATAGTGGGATTAAGACAGGAAAAAAACTTAAAACGAACCCCTTGAAAATTATTGAAACGTAATATGCTAGTCTGTATAAACAGGTACTGTTCTTGTCTTCATTGAAGATAAATATAAAATTAGCAAATTTTCAAGATGAACACGAGCAAACACAACTCAAAGTACGATTTGGAAAAGACAAAGTCCTTGCCTCTCTTAGAAATTTATTGAAATAATTCCTCTGTGCTGCTTCTTGTTACTTTTTTAAGAGGTTTACAGGTACAGATAATATCTCCTCCTTTTTCGTCCTTTTTGCATGACTTTCTAATTCTTTAAACTTCTTACTGAAGATATTGATTGACTTAAAAGCCAAATACATAGTTGTTTTTATTCAGTTTATTGTCAATGCGATTTTTTTTAGTAGTGTTTAACGCCCGTTTTTGCTACTGAGGCACCGCAGACGGAATACGAAATTGCAAATTAACAATCAACATATGAAAAAAACATTTTGTACTCTACATCAAAAGAGGAGTAATCAAGAAGGCAGTTTTTAAATACTAACTGACTCAGTAATTGTTTTTCAATTAAAAAGAAAGAAGAAAATACTGTAAAAAAAAAGCAAGCTAAGTATATAAAAAGGGCGAACTTTGAGTTGTCTTAAATATCTACCCTCTGACTCGCTAGATTCAAAATAAAGAAGGAAAAAAACGTCATTTATTTGCCATATGTGCCTGATAATGTAGTGGCCAAAAATAAACATGAAGTATCAATATTGATGTTATAATTGCAGCATCACAAAATATGCACCAAAATCATTAATATTAGCAGACAAGAGAGGCTGCAAAACAAGTATAAATCATTAATATCTGCTCTTCTTAAATAAGTATAACACACACATGCAAGTGCTGGTTAATATACAGTTTTTGAGAGCATACTTTACTCCCCCTCTTCATAATTTTGATTATCTTTCTCATTGGATGCCATGTACATGTCTCATCGTTTCTGCCATTCTTCAAAGACATGCTATGAACATTTTTGACAGGTCCTTCAGAATCCGCCCACAGCGTTTTACTGATCCTCGTGATGGAAAATGTTACTTCAATTTGAGGAAAAGGGAAGAGTTAGATTAGAGCTAAACTTGGACTATAGGGTGGGTGAGTGACTCACTTTACGTAGATTTTTGTGAGATATTCAGCTGCAACATTTGCGATGTGGGGCCTTGCATTCAGCTTGTACGAAAATGTGACCTTTTGCTTGTGATGTGGGCTTGCAGAGTTTTCAGGACGCCTCTGTATATTGCCCAGTTACAGTTGTGTATGCAGGTTAGACATGCTGGTAAACCATTCTTTGAATATCGAAAAATGAGATGACCATAACTTTCCAAGCAGAAGCAATGGTGCTGGTGATCAGAGCTTTGCTATTTGCTCTCAGGATGGAAATGATGGAATCAAGTTTGATCAGCAGTGATTACCTTTAAAAGAAACTGCATCTTCAACTAAACCAGGGAAACACGGTCATGTTCAGCTACCAAGATGTGAGTGGTGTTCAGTGAAAGTTAAAACATCTCTGAAAGTGTTCTTAATGTTATTTGCTGATCGTTTGTGAGAGTAGTGGCGTTACAGCCGGAGTTCCGGGTCCACTTTCCCTCATTACTTGTCCCTATTTAAATATTTAAACAATCCTCGATTTGTACTATAGGGATGAAAAAACGTTCCATAGGCCACCTGTAACATGCAACCCTCAGCTAAAGATTTGTTAAAACGAAAGCAGAATTTCTGAGCAGCATATTGCTCGTCGCGTGTCACCACCATTTTTCTGTAGGCGGAACTGAACATGTCTGGACTTGCACACCTCACACGAGGAATGACAGTAATGAACCTAGTATGATGTTTACATTAAGCATTAAACTACAAAATATTGTAAATTTAATTTTTGGCGTGAGAAAGTATGCCTGTAAGAAAGCATTATGTTCATTTATTATTGAACTGCCCTCGCTTTTCTAAATGTTCATTTTTAAAGTTACGTATTTCTTCCATCACGAGAACCTCACACCACAGGCTGTAATTGGATAGTATTTAAATGCCGGGATCACACCTGTTTGAAAGAGATAATTTACAGAACTGGTTTACCTGCTATATATTCTCTATTTTCTTTGCTTCCTCCTGGGTTTTTTTGGTTAGGGGTTTGTATACTTCCTAAACAATTTGAATTCAAAAGAAGCTGTTTTATAGCGCACCAACTCTCCCAACGAGCGAGAAGAATACGAGTAGACAATGCATCTTTCACCTCCTGGATCGATCCAGTCTCTAGATCACCAACTCCTTGCATTTCCTGAAACATTAGTATTATAAAAATCTGATTATCTCACTTCAAGTAATAAAATGAAAATTCTTTATATGAAAAAATGCTTTTAAAGTTGGAGACTTGAAGAAATAATAACGGTAAAAGTAAGAAATAATAATGAAGAGGGTTTCACAAAACTGAATATCTTATTAGTGTATCCTTGGGTTTTGGTATCATTGGCGTAGTCTAAATTTAGCTAAATATAACAAAGATTGTTTTTTTTTTTATTTGAATAGTGTTTAACGCCCATTTTTACTACTAAGGCTTCACAGGTAAACACTGATGATACATGAGATGAAATGTTCTATTGGGAAAGGATTTTTTAAAGTAAGGAAACGTTCCAGGCCCAAGTTTAGAGTACTCCCCCGCATTTGCCATTTATGAGGACTGAGGAAAACCTGGGAAAAACCGAAAAATCTCAGTCAGGAAAGATGATCCTTGTGGAAATCGTACTCCAGACCTGCCGCTCACGAGTCTTAACGACCCTGTTATGTCTAACTATTACTGACACTATTGTTGTGCATAATTGTTCAATGTTACAACAGAACCAAAACATATAAATGCCCGAGATTTATTATTCTACTTATATACTTTTAATATTAAAGGACATTTGGTCTTTTATTGAAAACCTTCATTAAAATTTTTAGAAAATGATGAAAAAAGTGTGTAGATATTGACTTTTGTGAAAATTTGTTATTTTAGGGTTAATTTAGGGACAGCATTTAGATATGCAAATACCCACAGTCTATTTGATTTATATTCATTTATCTAAACAGATATTAACTGTGAAAATAACGCGTTACGTTTGTAAATTAATTAAAAAAAAGACATTTCCCCAGAAATGTTCTATTTTTGTAGTTTTGAAGTTTTGTGAAACCCCCTTATTGTATATTTTCCTATTTTGCCATAAATTGTTCGTATTTACTGGCTAATGTACACATTTGCCAAGAGAGTGTGGTAACTGGTTCAATCAGTTATCCCTGCATATGTTTATAGTACTATTCTTCTGATCTTGTGCACATGTGTTTTAGTATTGCTAAAACGTCATTACGTAACAAGGGGCAATTAGCTCCCGCTTTGACTTGCACCTTTTAGGTTAGGCAGTAAGCTATCAAACATTAGTGCGAAATTCTAAATTTATTTTGTTCAAATCAAGGAGGATGTTGGTTAAATATTTGCGAAATCATCAAGAAACAATTAACTAAGATAAAAGTAACTTGCTGCAGTTTCGGTATGGAGAAATATCCCCGGGGCTCGATTGGCGCAAGGTGTCTATACATTAACAGCTTGAGAGAGCACACGTGCCACTTACAGCTCAAACGTTCAGACACTTCGTGGATCTTCCTTTTCTTGACCTCGTCTAGGAAATGACCGCTGTCGTATGCCCCGGGGAAATTCGTTTCGATTAATGGCTTCGTAAACCCCACTGCATGTGGCACTGAGCTAGTCAGCAGAGAAAAGTCCCAATTCGAACTGTGCGAGAATGCAGCTCATAAAACTTCATATCTCTGCAAATTCCAGGTTCAGCTTGTTCCCTCTCATTATTATTATAAAATAAAACATGAACCCGTTTAATTGATAATTGCTATCTCTACATATTAAAATATTTACTTTGCAGATTAAACATTTATTTGACTAATTATTGCCGAATATGCATTCTCCCATATTTATAAGCAGAATTCCATTTCAATTCAAAATTTGGTGAGATATTTAAGACAGCAAAATATAAACACAGCGTAACTGCTGGATATATTAGCAACCCACAAAAAATATGGATTTAAAACTCTGTTATTTCAAATATACCGATATTTAGATATATTATTTAATTAATAAAACATTTGTACAAATAAACGATATCAAGGGATAAATTGTTATAAAATTATTTCTTTTTAATTGTGATTTTAATTCACAAACCCTGTGAGCAATTGGGTGCAGATCTTAGCACATTAAAAATATTGGGGGAAAAAATACAATAACAACTCTGTTTTGCATTTAATTTTTTTCTAACTAAATTATCAATTTTAACCCACCTTTTTAAACACTTTGTCTATTCTTTCTAAGACAACTTAATAATATATTTAATCTTTTCTAACTAGATTTTTAGACCTTTTTGTAATATTGTCAAACAATCAAGCACAACACAGATACAGCAAACTACCTGGGCTTTTAAATAAAGAATAACTATATTTTTTTTAGATAACACATCTTTATTCATCCTAATAATTTTAATGATCTTCCTCAAAATAGTCTCCGTTGGGTGCAATACACCTATCTCAGTGTTTCTGCCAGTCTTCAAAGGCATGCCTTCAGATTCAACTCTGCAGCCTTCATCACGGTTTCTGATGATTGAAAATGCCACAACTGTTCTTCAATTTGCGAGAAATATGAGGCTAAATATGAATTATAGGGAGGGTTTGGTACAAACGAGACATTGCTTTTTCTAAGACATTCAACAACATTTGCGATGTGCGGTCGTGATGCAGCATCCAGCTTGTTGCACGGAAACGTGGCCTTGCAGAGTTTTCTGAATATCTCTGTGGTATTGCCCAGTTACAATTGTGTGTGCAGGTAAGATTTGCGGCTAAGCAGAAAGAGTTACTTTTGCTTCTTCTTTTTTTGGTGCTGGTGACCACTTAGAGATTTTCTGTTTATTCTTAGGATCTAAATGATGTAGCCAAGTTTCGTCATCACCTTTGCATAAAAAAGCTGCGCATATTCAACTGCATGCAAACCGTTGCGCTAACTCCTTTGTTCGGGAATCAGCAGCCTTGCACAAACACGTCTTATGCACAGCTTTTCAGTTACCAACGTTTTGGTGGCACCAAGTGAAGTCTTTACAATTTCTGAAAGTGTTCTTAAAGTTATTGGACGATACTGTCTCATAATGACAGCAGCGGTGTTAAATTTTTTCTTTCGTCAGAGCACATGCAAGAAGGCCGTGTCCAGCTTCCTTTAAAATTGATTGTGTGTCTTCTTTAAACGTTTTAAGTCATCTTAGAAGAACAGGGAAGAACAAATTCTCCATAGGCTCAGCTGAAGATTTGTTGAGACGAAAGCATCGTCGCGTGTCACCTTCCTTTTGTTGTAGGGGAACTGAACATGTCTGCACTTGCACACCTTTCACAGGCCGGAACCGAAAGTGACAACAACGAAACTAGTACTATGTGCGCATTACGCATTATGCTAATAAAATACTGTAAAGCTAAAGTTTATTTATTTGTAAACGAAATTTGGGTATGTTAGTTAGTCTTGTTGCCAAGAAGTGGAAACACACAAAAATTTGAAAGCGTAAGGACTGATATTTGTGCCATATGTTAATTTAACAATATCTATGAACCTTTTAACAAAATTGTCGGCACATTGTACAATGCCTGTACATTTTGTTGAAGTCAGCATCTTGATGAATTCAACGCATTCAGAACAAATACATTAAATCTAAAACACGACAGCAATATTACACTAGGTTATTGAAATCGTGTCAATCGGAATATATTTACCTGGTACAATGTCTGTTTAGCTGAGGGAGGTCGACATTTCTAGCACGTGTTATAAGGCAAGATTTTATACACAGTTTTAAAAAATTCGGAATACAGGAGCGACCGGTTGTGGCATGTCCACCTGTACACGCAAAACCCGTGCGAGTGGTTAGAACATATTCTGGAAGCTTTGTAAGTTGTTGCTCTATCAGGTATAATATCAATTGTTTGAAATATATAGCATTAGTCTTTTTAGATTGTTTCCTTAGAAATTGTTTTTTTTTTTTAAAGAAAATGTCCGTCAGGGAGGAGATGCGTAAACTAAGAGAATTCCTCAGCAACTTGAATAACTTTAAAAATGAACATAAAATCCAAATTATGGCGTTATTAATTAATGAAATAAGTTATGGCATTACTGTGTGGTATTAAGGGAACAAAATTAGAATTCTTGCAACTTATATGTATTGCAAAAGAGAAACCACATTTGTAGCATTGTTGTTATTATTATTAAACCACAAAAATTAAGGTATACTATTAATTAAATTAAATGCATGACACTGATACATAAAGCCATACTGTGTGGGTATTTTTAAATATTTTTAAATGTAGCCATGTTAATGAAATTACCCATAATATCTTAACATTCAATAAAATAGAGATAGATAACATAGAGAAAGTTTCGAGTTACATTGTGTATATAAGATGTTCAAATGTTTCACTAAAACAAAAACATGTTACTATTTAAAAACATTTACAATGCACTAAGCAAATATACAGAATGAACAATATATAATCGAAAGTTTCATTGATTTTCATTGGCTTTGAAATTTAGATTAAATGTTATTGTATTAAAAACATATAACGAAAACGTTTTCTGAAGGTTATTATAGGGCGCTGCTACATACAATATAATTCTCACACACATAAGATTAATATTTAACATTTGCTATCTTCTTCACGACAGTGCCTTCGTTCGATTAAAAAAAAAAAAAAAAAAAAAAAAACACCACGGGTGGCCTAAATCGTTAAGGCGTGAACTCGTGAAGTCTGGGATACGATTCCCACCAGGACTGTCCTTCCTGACTGAGGTTTTTTCCAGGTTTTTCTCACTCCTCATTAATGGCAAATGCCAGGGTACCCTAAACTAAGACCTGGAAAGCTTCCTTCATTAAAAAATATTTTTTTAAAGGAAACTTGGTATATATATATTATGCCAATAGAACGCTTTCTAAATTGCGCTATAACCCCCACTCAGTTTAAGGTGTACTTCCACTCGTAATGGCCCGATTGTGCTGATTTTCATTAACTACTTTTTATTAATTTATTTTAATGAAATAATACGAGAATAGGTCCATAAGCTTCCGGCCTAACCATTTTTTAGGTATGATAAAGACAAAAAATATATTTCATTTTTCAATATAGTTACCCTTTATTGTAATGCACTTCTCACATCTTAGAATCAACGTTTCAACCCCCCCTCCAAAATATTCAGAAGTATTATCTGCAAAATGGGCATAAACACCATCCATCACTTCTTCGTCACACTTAAATCTCCTTCCCTCCTCCGTCTTGAATTTTGAGAAGAGAAAATATCACTGGGTGCTAGATCTGGTTGATCTCGAAGCCATATTTCTTCACATCTTTCTGTGTACACAGGCGTGTTGTCGTGAAGAAGGCGCACTCCACCACTCAGCTTTCCTCGCCTTTTCTCATAGATAGAGCACATTATCTGTGCAGTAGGCCAGTGTAGTATTCCCCATTTACTGTGTGCTCCTCTCCTTGAAGTCTATGAGGAGTATTCCTCCACACTCCCAAAGGGTTGTGGCCATGATGTTCTTGGTTGACGAGTGACCTTGGCCTTTAGAGGCGGTGCTTCGCCAGGTTTACGCCTGCCACTCCATTGATTCTCTTTTGGATAAGGGATCATAGCAGGGGACCATAGTTTCATCTCCTGTAACAATGGTTTGCAGAAACTGTTTCTCTCTCTCGTTGCCACGGCAGAGGTCCAAAAATGTCGGACAACAGATGACTCTTTGCTGCTTTTAGACTGAGGAAAGAAGTCTAGGCACCCATCTTGCACTAACCTTATTCATGTTTAAATGTTTCTGATAATTCCAAGGACTGTTGTTTTAGAAAGGCCCAACCTTGATGCTATTTCTGTAACTATGAGTCGCCAGTCTTCCATAATTTCTCCTTCCACAAGATGGTTTTCAGGAGTGAGCACCTCTAGGGCTGACCTGCACGCTGTTCGTCTTCAATGCTTTCTCGACCCATTCGAAAAAGTGTGGTCCGTTCTTTTATGATAGAATATGAGGGGGATTCTTCCGCATATACACCGTCCAATCGCTATTTAATTTCATTTGGAGTAAGTCCTTTTGTGAAGTATTTAATGACAGCTCAATACCTCATTTTGAACATGTCACAGTTTTACACATAGTTTTCTTTATGCAACTATATCTGAAGAACTGAACACAGCAGAGCGGAAGCTACAGCTGCAATTATTTACTTAATAGATTAGGTATGACACCAGATAAGGGTTTTGTGAAGGCGATAGTCCTTATCGGCGAGGTCGGAAACTTATACACCCACCCTCATACTGAGATTTGTTTGGAACAAACAAAAATTGGGGTCGCTAGAGCGATTATAATTATTATTATTATTATTATTATTATTCTTATTATTATTATTATTATTATTATTATTAGTAGTAGTAGTAGTAGTAGTAGTAGTAATAGTAGAAATAGTAGTAGTAATAGTAGTAGTAGTAATAGTAGTAGTAGTAATAGTAGTAGTAGTAGTAGTAATAGTAGTAGTAGTAGTAATAGTAGTAGTAGTAGTAATAGTAGTAGTAATAGTAGTAGTAATAGTAGTAATAGTAGTAGCAGTAGTAGTAGTAATAGTAGTAGTAATAGTAGTAATAGTAGTAGTAGTAGTAGTAGTAGTAGTAGTAGTAGTAGTAATAGTAGTAGTAGTAGTAGTAATAGTAGTAGTAGTAATAGTAGTAGTAATAGTAATAGTAGTAGTAGTAGTAGTAGTAGTAGTAGTAGTAGTAGTAGTAATAGTAGTAGTAATAGTAGTAGTAGTAGTAATAGTAGTAATAGTAATAGTAGTAGTAGTAGTAGTAGTAGTAGTAGTAGTAGTAGTAGTATCATCATTATTGTTCTTTTTTCTTTCTATTTTTTTCCCCTCCTTTAGGTTAACCCCCACTACCAATGGTTCAATTTTGCTGGTTAACGAACTCGACGAATCGTTTGTTAATTGAAGATGGTATCCCGAGTTTCGTCGAGAAAAATACAAATTGCAACAGCAAGAGCGTTAAAACACGCACGCACACATTTTCATTGTTATTTTCGGTGCCTAGTAGGTAGGATCGAAGGTTATTTGAAGAATTTTTTTTTTTAAAAACAGTTCATGAGTCCAACGGCATCGGAATTTCTTTAAAATTCGATAAAAGAAATGCGAATCTTCTTTCACAACAATGTTTTGTACTTGTTAAAAGTTGAACTTCAGAACATGTTCCACAAACTTAGTGCATATAAATAAAAATGCAGCGGTGTTTATTTTTATAGTGTAAACTTCCTTACTAGGTTCATAAATCTAGTAAATAAATAAAACCTCTTGAAACGACATTTCTCAGACTATTTCTAAAATAAAAATAACATTTAAGAGTCCGTTTTTTATTTTCAGAAAATGTAAAGCATTCGAGTGCAACTGCGAAGAATGAAATTGCCTCGTGAAGAGCATAAAGGCAACGTGTGGGTGGCAGATAAAGGACCTTCTTCCCACACATTGGACACTGGCAGTCTTTTATTTCCATCCTTCGTCTTAACCATTCCCCACCCGCAGGAAGGATGCGACTTGCTGTGGGAGAAAACTTTCTTAAAGGAAGCGGGCGGAGGGAGAGATCAGAGTTAGTTTTTCTGAAGGCGGAAAGAACGACGTTATTACAGTAAGGGTGGTATGAGTGACATTTTCCGGAGACTAGGTTGGCACTACTGATATCATTTGCGGGTCACCAAGATGTCTTCAATATGTATGCAATTTTATAAACATCTATCAACTTGGCCTTTTATTTATTTACTTTTGGGTAGTAAACCGTTTTTGACATAATAGAAGTATGACTAATATAGAATATTATTTTGTAAATCTTCTCTTACCGCTGATCTCAATATTTACATATTTCCAAATTTCAAAAAAAAAAAAAATAAATAAATAAAAAAATCTCCAATGTCTACAAATAATGTTTTATAACCTCCATACCGCCACGGCTGGCCGAGGTCGTTAAGGCGCGGACTCGTGAGCGGGAGGTCCGGGGTTCGAATCCCGCCAGGACCGTCCTCCCTGACTGAGGTTTTTTCCAGGTTTTCCTCAGTTCTCATAAATGGCAAATGCCGGGGAGGTATCCTAAACTTAGGCCTGGAACGTTTCCTTCCTTAAAAAAATTCTTTCCTAATATAACATTTCATCTCATGTATCATCAGGCTCACCGCCTGTGGTGCCTCAGTAGTAAAAACGGGCGTTAAACACCGTTCAAAAAAAAAAAAAAACTCCATGACTTAATAATGTCATTTCTCAAAGCTCTTTAAGTTTTCCGAACAGTCTAAAGTCTCTGGGACCTAGATCTGGAGCGTAAAGAGGATGTTCAATTTTTGAAGCCCTGCTTGGAGCCAATGCAGACTTGAATAAAGAACACTTCTCGCGCAACTTTCAGAAACGTTAATCCCTGATTTCATCTCATTATTTTCATTATAATGAACTGTATTTACTCCTTTATGCATATAATCAACCATCAGCAATTGCTGACCAGGTTCTACAAGTTGGTACAAGTTGGGGTTTCAGTATCTTTTGCACATACAGCAACAAATTTGTTAAAACCCAAACTCTACAGGTGTACACATATGCATTATCTACAACAAGGTGATCCCGTAGCAAGTATGCATTATTGTAAGTGGTTTCTTTCATCCGTGACTGAGCAGCTAATTCCTTCAGGTTGTGTTCTTTTCAGACAAAGTGTGATTCAATCAAAATAGTCGTGTGAACACTCACAATATTCTGAAAGTTCCAACTGTATGCAAGAAATCCCTCTTTATGATAGAACAAATGAAATTATCGCATATACACGCGGCGCGCTTGGAAAGAGGAAGAGAACATACTTTGCTATAATATAACAGCTGCAATGGTAAACAATTATCTTATCTACAGAGTCTATGAACAGCAACTAGCCCGTTTCTTATCTGAATGAAATAAGAATCTGCGCCATTTGCCAGCGGTCAGGAAGAAAGAATTTAACTGTACTCTATGGCAAGAAAATTTCCTAAATAGCAGGGCGTAGCTAGGCTACGTTCGCTGTTCATGTAAGGACTCAATGAATCTACTGTATACTAAAAGATGAAGTAATTTCGTTTTATGTAACATATTGTTGGTGGTGCGAGGCCTCTGTGGCCCCTAAGATCCTCATATTGAAAGACATCTCCGCATAATGTTACAACTCCAAAATTTAACGCATGTTTCCTACAAAGCGCATAGGCTGTTATTCTGAGGCAGCAAGTATTTCACTGTAATAGATTCAGATGAGACAGTGTTTTGTAAACGGTACTCTCTCTTTATTGTATTGCCGATTTACGCGATGTTTATTTATTACGTTTTGCGATTGCCGTTCACAAATCTCTTGCCAACTGTTTAGAGGAACTCTTAAGACCAAAGGCACATTAACAGAGCCATAAAGCCCTGTTTAGGGATCATAAACGCGCTCCAATATCCTCTTTTACGAACAGCCTTTGCGGAGGGTATTATTGGGGTTAACTTCCAGCAACAAAACAGGGGTGCGCCTGGCCGTTTACAACCAGCTGTCCCACATAATATCTCCACTTTCTATTTCAGTCTAACGCTAGTCATCTTCCAATGAGTTTTAATTCAGACACATGCAAAACATTGACGTTTGAAAAACCTAAAAACGTAGCTTCATGTTTCATAATTAGATCAAATAATTTTAAGCATTTAAAAACAAACTTTTGAGTGCTTATAATATTCTGAATATAACAAAAATGTTTTTACCTTTTCAAACTATAATAAGTATAAAAATGAAATTTATTACTATATTTTCAGTATTATAATATATTTTCTTTGAGACTATTTGATATTCCTTTCACCCTAATATATTATTCCTGACTTCAACGCTTAATTACACTGATCTTATATTGGTTATTTCATGCTGTATATATCTTCCTTTTCATCTGCCAATGTTAACCCTTATTTTCTGCTATGTGACCCTAACTTATAGTCACCATTGCTTGCATGTACGAGGGTGGGTCCATAAGTTTCCGGCCTCGCCGATTGCCTTCACAAAATCCTTATCTGCTGTCATATCTTATCTGTTAAGTAAATAATTGCTGCTGTAACTTCCGCTCCGTTGTGTTCAGTTGTTCAGATATAGTTGCATAAAGAAGGCTATGTGTAGAAGATTGTGACATGTTCAAAATTGAATATCCAGCTGTTATTAAGTTCTTAATCGAAAAGAAATTAAACAGCGATTGGACGGTGTATATCAGGAAGCATCTCCCTCATATTCTATCGTAAAAGAATGGGCCAAACTTTTTCGAATGGGTCCAGAAAGTATTAAAGACGAAGAGCGTTCAGGCCGCCTTGGAGGCGCTCACTCCTGAAAACTTGCTCTTGTGGAAGGAGAAATTGTGTAAGACCGGCGGCTCAAGGTTACAGAAGTAGTAGCAAGGGTGGGCCTTTCTAAAACAACAGTACTTCGAATTATTCATGAACATTTAAACATGAATAAGGTTAGTGCAAGATGGGTGCCTAGACTTCTTTCCTCAGTCCAAAAGCAGCAACGAGTCATCTGTTTTCAGGCATTTTTGGAGCTTTGCCTTGGCAACGAGAGAGAGAGAAGTTCTGCAAACCATTGTTACAGGAGATGAAACTTGGTCCTCTACTATTGTCCTTGTCCATAAGCGAAGGAATGGAGTGGTAGACGTAAACCTGGCGAAGCACCGTCTCTAAAGCCCAAGGTCACTCAGTCAACCAAGAAGATCATGGCCGCAATATTTTGAAACAATGAAGGAATATTCTGCATTCACTTCAAGGAGAGGAACACACAGTAAATGGGAATATTATGTTGGCCTACTGCACAGACTACGGGCTTCCATCAAAGAAGAAAGGTGCGGCAAGCTGAGTGGTGGTGTGCGCCTCCTTCACGACAACGAGCCTGTGCACACAGCTCTTGTTGGACAGGAAGCTGTGAAGAAATGTGACTTCAAGAAGATAGACCATCCACCCTACAGCCCAGATCTAGCTCTCAGTGACTATTTCCTCTTTTCAAAACTCGAGGAGGGCCTTCGAGGAAGGAAATTTAAGTGCGCCGAAGAAGTGATGAATGTTGTTTATGCCAATTTTGCAGGCAAGACTGCTGACTATTGGGAGGGGGGAGGAATCGAAATGTTGTATTGTAATAAAGGGTAATTATGTTGAAAAGGAAATATAATTTTTGTCTTTATCATTAGAAAATGGTAAGGCCGTAAACTTATGGACCTACCCTCATATGCGTTCCATTTTTCCTCAGCAGGGCTGCTCTGTTCATCACCTTCATAGATTCCTGTACTATTTTTCTGAGTTTCCAGCTCTTAGATAATATTACTGTGTATTTTACTTTTCTTTTGCAGTTAAAGAACACAAGCGGTTTGGAATATTGCGATGTATGTTCTTACTATTTTAGTAATTTTGGAACAATTTTCACCATTCGTGTTCTTCAAAGGCAGAAGATGTATGAAGATGATAAAAAAATATTGAATTTCGAAGGAACATAATGTATGGAAGCAAGAGGAGGGAGACAAAAAAATATAAAACGTAAGAATTAAACCTTGTGGTGTACGCCCTTTATGCTAAAATTTCGCTATCTCTGAGTAAACTTTGGAGCTATGAGTAGATAACGCATCAATAAGTGTTAAATAAATATATCATCAAAATCCTTATAGTGAGATAAGGCATGTTGGGCAACCGGCAAGGGAGACTTGGTTTTAACAGAACGTCTATGATTGTTCGTACGTAGCGAAACAACAGTAGAAGTTAAACCAATATAAAATGCTTTGCAAAGCTTACAAGATACGACGTTCTTAGAAAAACAAGTAGCAAATGAAGAAATGTTAAATTCTCTGGATAAATTAGGGCTGTGGAATGAACGACAGGCATAATTAGCGCACGTGTTTTACATTTAGGACGTTGGCAAGGATATGAGCCTGCAACGGGACGAGGTAAATTGGTTTGCAGCGAAATATACTTTTAAAGTTAGAGGGTGTTCTAAAAGTAAGGCGGGATGCAAATATTAAAAAAAAGTTATTAAAGATGAATGCATTAATAAACTATCATGACATTCTTTCAAAATAGATCTGATGCTTCCAATTCTTGGCACGTAAGTAGTAACAAGGATAATGAAGATTTTGTTGGAAGTTTTAGGTTTGCTTTGGACTTTTTTGTGCGCCGGATGATACAGATTTTTAAAAGAGAGGAAGGATATTTTGGTCCTAGTACTTTTGAGCTAGGTTTTAATATAGGTGTCAAGATGTGAATAGTTTTTACAAAGACTGTGGCCACGGATTGAAAGAGAAAAAGGAATAGATCTTTGGTATGCAAGGATGACAGCGTACGTGGTTATCAACAGTTACGAAACTTAGTCGTACTTGAGTGCCATTTTTTCTGCTAAATTTGTAAACAAGCGTTAACAATAGCGTATATTAATAAATATTACATTTTGAAAGTTGCAACACACGCAGAAACTGAGGCCAAGCTGGATAAATATTGAGGCGCTTAGAATGGTGTATAAATGAGTTTAGATTTGGCCGAAAGAGCACAAGCGACAATACCCGCTCCCACACTGCGAGAAAATTGTTACAACGGTTTAGGTATGGAGGTACTTGAATATTTTCCATATTCCCGTCAAATAAGACGCCACGAATTCGATCTTTAACCCACATTGAAGAAATGTCCTGCAAACAATAGCTTGCTGCCCAGACTTCAATAAAAGCGCCGCAGTCCCAAAAGAATCGTCACAATGATATGGCATTTCTAGACTGTGCGGTCTTGGGATGTTGTACCCTTCCTTGTTACATCCATCCATTGATTTTATTTTTGATGCAGGATTGTAGCAGAGCACCGTATTTTCTTTCCCTGTCAGTACTGCTCTCTTGATATCATGACAAAGGATCAAAAACTTCTGACAACATTCCACGCGAACTTAAATTTGAACTGCTGGAAGAATTCGAAGCAGCCATGTTACACTGACCTTGTGTGTATACAAATGGAAACACAGTGTTTTAGAAAGTCCCATGCTTTGAGCCGTTTCTTCTCTTTTCAGACTCCTGTTATTCAAAATTCCTCTTAATGAGATGTTTTCTTGTGTGAACACATACACCAGTCTACGCTCTTCAATCCTCTTTCTGCTCGAGCGAAAGAATTTTGACCACTCTTCACAGTGGAATGTGAAGGGGAAACTTCCACATAAACACTATCAAGACGTTGTGTATTATTCCTTTAGGAATGGTCGGAGACAAAATGCAATTTTTACACTCCTGAAACATATTCAGATAACATTTACTTCTCAACGAGGAATCATGACTTTCTGAGTCAGGCCGGAAACCTATAGAATGCGCCACGTATAACTGCTATTCATCCTGCTAATAAAAATTTTACATTATTTTTTTCTGGATACATTCCTTGCAAATCAAACTGCAGTGGCTGCAACAGCTTAAATTTTTTGTCGCACCCTCTTAAAACGGTTTTAAAACAAAAGTTTTAACTAGAGAATAGAATGTTGAAAACCCACAGAGCGCTGGACTGTTTCCTTGATTCAAAGGACCCGTTGACTTGTTTACCGCGTTGTATTTCCGTGCACTTGCCTGGACTCAATTTCGCCCTGACAGAACGGGATTCCCTGCTTGACATTCGTTTGTATGTTGAGGGAAATACTCCAAACGGCTTCCTTCTTGTGTGACAGTTCATTACGAGGTGCCCTACATTTGGTAGTCAAATTTCTCTGTGTTACAAGCATATTACAGTCTTTTGTTTTCTCCACTCACTTTCGGCCCAGTTTGGCCAACTTCTGCAACTTTAGCTTTCTCTCTTCTTTGTGTTACGTTCCTGCTTTTTGGCTTCCTTTAGTGAAATTTATTGCTAGCGTTTCGCTTTACCTTTCGGAAACTAGAACCACCACAGTTAAGCTGTCCTCTTTCTAAATCACTGACAAAAATAAGGAAAAGTCAAGTAAAGAAAACGGAACGGTTAAAAGAACAGAAGGTGGTTAAAAAGAGATAATAAATAAAGGTAAATATAATACATTCCCTGCAGTGCATATGGGCCCGAACCTACTATCTACAGGTGTTTCCGTGAATTGAACGAATATCATTTTTCATACAATCGGGAGTTAAACACTGTTGTGTGTATGATGAATGGTCTAAGTAAAATTGCCAGATAAAACTCCCAAACTTTGCATATATTTTTATAAAGAGGGTGCCAAAAATGTGTACACACTTTAAGCAAAGAAAAACTGTTTTAACATAACAAAACTGAATTCACCCAAACAGAAAATGATGCGCACTAATCATCTTAGACTTTACAGTTACAACAGTTGCTCAAAATGCCCTTGATACACTTCTGAGTACGAAGGCCTCATCCTCTTGCACCATGTTCCGGAACCACTCACAGTATTGCATTCTCCGATCAGGGTCATCTTTATTTAATGCAATCTCACGTACACATTGCTTTGTACATTTCTGCGGTGAGTGCTCAAAACGTTACGATAATCTTGGCTTCATTTTGTTGTAGCAACGCTAGAATAACGTAATATGAGACACGTCTGTTTACAGAACATCATACCACAAATTACTGTTGCTTTTCGGTCCAACTTTGAAATATTTAAATAAATGTCTACTGTGAAAGTATGCATACATTCGGTATATTTAATATATTTTTCAAATTCCAATAGTCGGCACAGAAAATGTTTTTCCACAGACTCACTTCAGGCATTGCAACGCTGAACAATTCATTGTCGCACCCGTTGGAAGAATTCGGCCTTGTTCTTGGCAGTTACGAAGTCCAGTTTTGATTCGATTGATAGGAACTGGTAGACCGACGAGCTAAGTATTCTCTTCCTATCCACCTCGACGGCAATGGATAACTACGAAAGTTTTGAGATGAGAAAAAGTGCATCTAGACGCATTTAAAGTAGCAGATCCATCCCTTACGAGTAAAACAGTACCAGGTAGTGACCGCACTCCCACAGTGTGAGGCTAAACAACTCCTTCCGTGTACAGGCAGCCAGTCGTTGCGATGGAGCTGAAGAGAGCGCATTTTCGTTCTACTATTCTTTATGATTTCAAGATTGGTTTAAATGAGTCGTACGCCTTGAGTGCTTGCAAGAGGTTTTTGAGCACTTTGCTCATCTAGGACAACAGTTTTTCGCTAGCTTGCGGAATTCAAAAGGGGCCAAATCTCACTGCAAGGTGAGGAAAGAAGCGGGTTTCAGACAACGACAGTGGCAGAGAAAACATTGCCGCGGTGGAAAAAAATTGGTATGCGAAAACAATCGCGTAACATTTAAGGTGACGAAGCTGCCTTCCAGATTGGATCAAAAATCCTGCACGATATCTTTGTATCACAAAAGCTTCCTTACGTTCCATGCCTCGCAATTTGACAGAGGCACAAAAGCACACCCTCGTCGAATTATGTGAAGAAATGCTGCAGAGTTTCGACGGAGGGAGCTCAAATCGCGTTTCTGATGTCATCACGGAGAATGAAATATAGATTATCAATTTGATCCAAGACTATCACTTTGGCGGTTTCGATTTCTCTAAATGACGAGATCCCCCAACGAAAGGAGCAAAGGACGGTTACTGTTCAATCTGGCAGCCGAAAGTTTTCGACAAGCTCCGAGAACGCCGTCCAAGGACACAAATGAAGAGGATTCTGCTTCACCGTGATAACGCCTCAGCTCACACGGCACGGCAAACATCACCAGCCAGTTCCTGGAAAATCAGACTCATGACTCATCCCACCGCCACGGGTGGCCGAGGTCGTTAAGGCATGGACTCGTGAGCGGGAGGTCTGCGGTTCGAATCCCGCCAGGACCGTCCTCCCTGACTGGGGTTTTTTCCAGGTTTTCCTCAGTCTTCATAACTGGCAAATGCCGGGGAGGTACCTAAACTTAGGCCTGGAACGCTTCCTTCCTTAAAAAAAAAAAAAAAAATATCCTTTCCCAATTTATCATTTCATCTCATGTATCATCAGTGTCCACCGCCTGTGGTGCCTCAGTAGTAAAAACGGGCGTTAAACACTACTCAAAAAAAAAAAAATGACTCATCCTCCCTACAGTCCTGATCTTGTTCATGCGATAATTTTCTCTTTCCAGTGGTAAAAAATCGCATGCAAGGAAAGCGATTTTCCAACTCCGAAGAGGCTGTGGCTGCATATGAAAATGGGAGGCAGGGGTGCTTTCATAAGGGTTTTTGACAATAAGAATTTTGATCTTCCGCCGAGCGGGTCATCTTCCCAGCTTTCACGACCACGTTTAAAATCCGTGGTTCCCTTGGAGACGATTGAAAAGGAATGTGCAGAGTTCCCTAGAGTTATTGTCATATCTGTATGAATTTCTGTTACATTCATACCCTGCTTTACCAAGTGCTTAATAACCGCACACTATTTGATATTTGCCATTTTTCACGTATACATAGTCTGCATGGATGGCCGAGGTTATTAAGGAGCGGAAGGTCTGGGGTTACAATCATGTCAGGATCGTGTTCCCTGACTGGTTTTTCCAGGTTTTCCCCTTTCCTCATAAATGGCAAATGCCGGGAAGGTATCCTAAACTTAGGCCTGGAACGTTTCCTTCCTTAAAAATCCTTTTCCAATATATCATTTCATCTCATGTACCAGCAGTGTCCACTGACTCAGTAGTAAACACGGACGTTAAACACTATTTAAAAAAATGCCTGCACTGTAACAAACAAGTATAACTACTGTTCTTGGCCAAGCATGTATTAGTGCACAAATATTTCTATGGAAGGTGACAGGTTTTGATAACAAAACTGCTTTGGTATTGCTGTTGCAATCTGTGGGTGATTCATAGAATGTTTTACCCTCGTGTAACGCTAAACATTACCATGATAAACCCATGACCTATATTAAAGAAAAATATTGTACGATGGCAGCCCATCCATTTTCTTATAAGCTGGTGGGCACTCCCCCGGCAAGGCTTATTTTAGCATACTTCTGAGGCCGGGTGACCCCAAATTGAGGAAAAAGCTTCGTGGGAGGCGTTTTCCATCACCAGAAGCAATAGTGATGGATGCGTAGGGGATTCTGAAGGATCTATCAAAAAATGGTTTCCATGTCTTTGAAGACTAGCGGAAATGCTGGAACAGGACAGTACTTTGAGAAAGATTATCAAAATTATCAGGATGAGTGAAGGTTTCTTTATTGAGCAGCCTTCATGTATGAAATAATGTACAAGACTATACCATTTTACCTTACTAAGATATACTGGCGAGAGAAAGCGCGTTGCATTACTTATTGAATGTCCCTTCTCCTTAAGATGCTATCTTATTCTTTACGTCAGAAAATATAATACTGTCATTTGAACATGTGTTAAAATTTTAAAATATGATAAGAAAATCTGCAAACGTACAAATCTGAGAGAGAAAGCCCCGCACAGCCAAATATACAGAGGTAATGACGAGGAATAAAGGATATTATTTCTATCTCCCCGAACGACAAGAGTGGAAGGGTGGCAACAACTCGCTTGCAGTTCTTACAACAAACACAGTGAGAATGTAGCGAGCGCCCCTTGCGGCAAAACCGCACATTCTCTCAGTTCTTCTGTACATAAGGAAACTTGAAACCGTCTGAGTAGCGATATATATATGTGCTCCAACGTATGTCTGTCTGAACTTTAGTTTATTTATTTATTATGTTAATTTGCTCATCAGATATTGCATATATAAGCTGATCGTCGATATCAGAACAGACGTTTCAAAACATTATATTCTGAACAAAATATCTTTTATATTAAATATAGTCGCCATTGCTGTCGAGGACTCCCTGCTAGCATAAATGAATTCCATAGTGATAGAACTCTTCAGGGTGGTAAGTAAAAAAAAAAATCATCGAGTGCAATTCCCAGATCGGCAAAGCTTCGGAGGTGATAATACAAAGAAAGGTAAAGATGATAAACTGATGGTACAATATCTACAGAACATGGTGTCTCACAACTATTGTGCATAATTAACCACCTTAGTTTAAATGTTGACACCACCTGAAACTATTTTAACCTGTGATGAATTCCGAGGTGACCCGAAGAGGAAATCCTCCCCCCCCCCGAAAATTTTAACGCTTTTTACGAATGTACATAATAATAAAAAATAATAATTAAAAGTGCAAATAATGAAAGAATTTTAATGATAGTTCATTTTGATAACTATTAACTTGCAATGTGTAATGAAATTCCATTTGAAACTCAAATAGGGACATATAAATCAGCAGGGATGGTCTAATGAAATAAGCTTGTGATTACAGTTGCAGCTGTTTTACCTGTTAGTGTACGGTGTAGGGCTGATGTTCTTCCTTTTCTATTAAAAGACAGCGTATTGGTGAAGACTCGTCTATTGAAAGAAGTGCTCGGTTACTCTTTCTCGGTATTTGAACGAAAAGTGTGCAACTCCTAAATAAAGTGTAAAAAGTGTTGAACGCGAGATTAAGAGAGAACAATGGGAGTGTGAATACAATTGGTTGTACTTTGATCGCGATCGGGGTACAGCTTTTGTGGAAATGCATTTAAAAATCATATTGAAACTCTAGAGATACAGACTTGATGTTAATTTCTGTATCTTTCATTAAATTTAGAAAAGAAGCACGGGAAGCTAGAAAAGCACGCAAGTCAGAGCAAATGCCTATGCACTTGAAAATAGTAGATCACAGAAATTAAACGCTCCACTCGCAATACGTTTAGCTTTGATAATAAATATTATCTACAAATTAAAGGCACCAGAATGGCACCGTCTTATGCCAATCCTTTTATGGCTTGCTTAGAGAAGAAATTTCATAAGTCAGAACCCGGTACCGTTATTATGGCTGAGATATGATGAAAATGATATATTCGTGCTTTGGACTCGTGGCTCAGAATCTCTCGATCAGTTCCTTACTCCAAATTTTTGGTTAAGTTCACTTCTTCTGTCTCTTCCAATGCTAGATATTTCTTTATGCAGTGACTTTTCTTACGTCTGTGCACATTAAGCCAACCAATTTACAACAGTATCTTCATTTTGATAGCTGTCATCTCCTGAATACCAAAAGATCTATTCCTTTTTCTCTTTCAATCCCTGGCCACAGTCTTTGTAACAACTATTCACATTTTGACACCTATATTAAAACCTAGCTCAAAAGTTCTAGGACCAAAAATATCCTTCCTCTCTTTTAAAAACCTGTATCATCCTCCGGCGCACAAAAAAGTCCAAAGCAAACCTAAAACTTCCAACAAAATCTTCATTATCCTTGTTACTACTTACGTGCCAAGAATTGGAAGCATCAGATCTATTTTGAAAGAATGCCATGATAGTTTATTAATGCATTCATCTTTAATAACTTTTTTTTAATATTTGCATCCCGCCTTACTTTTAGAACACCCCCTAACTTTAAAAGTATATTTCGCTGCAAACCAATTTACCACGTCCCGTTGCAGGCTCATATCCTTGCCAACGTCCTAAATGTAAAATCCGTGCACTAATTATGCCTGCCGTTCATTCCACAGCCCTAATTTATCCAGAGAATTTAACATTTCTTCATTTGCTACCTGTTCTTCCAAGAACGTCGTATATATGTTGTCTTGTAAGCTTTGCAAAACATTTTATATTGGTTTAACTTCTACTGTTGTATGCAAGGGATAACCACCATAGGCGCCGATTTCCGTAGTATATTAGGGCCGGGGGGAGGAGCGCAATCTTTCCCTGTGAGATAATAGACATCAATCAAAATATAAAGTATGTAAATGTTCGTTAAAACAATACATCTCTTTTATTGGTATGCAATAATAAGTACACAAATTAAAATATAAGTAACAAATTTATGACAAGTAGTAAACTGAAATAAAATCTTTTCATGGGTGCTGCGTTTGTTAACAATGTTCAAACTAACATACATGACATCTTTGAAACCTTCGCATGGGTAGGCCTTTCATAATAAACAAAAAGTACATTACTTAATAAATAAGTCATACCTCGGCTGCTATAATAATCTCAAAAATAGCTTAATTAAACATCCACAACATAGAACCCTTCCCCCTTGTCAATAGAACACTAGTTCCCCCCCCCCCCCCCGCCCTGTTTTCAGCCTTTTCAGACCTGAGCTGTCTGACATGAATTTGCCTACCTGCTCCTCATCCTTGAGCCCAGCCCTCTGTTAGAGTCAGTAAACGAAGGCGACAAACGCTTTTCTCAACACCTCAGTGCTGCTACAGTTCGCTAGGATGTGCGACTATGATTCTTCCTCTCCACATAAAGGACAACTTCTCAGTTCATTTTCACCTGAGATTCTGATCTGCCGCCATGCCAAGCCTAAACCACTCTTTGAGTCTGGTCCCCGTTTCAATGTGCACTTGCATCCCCCACCCAGATTTTAACCCCGTTTGTATTTTCAACCTCCCACATTGTATGCCTCCTGTCTACATTCTTCAGTCGGTTCCTGACATTCCTCCATATGCGAGGGTAGGTCCATAAGTTTCCGGTCTCGCCGATAAGGATTATCGCCCTCACAAAATCCCTATATGACGTCATACCTTATCTGTTAAGTAAATAATTGCAACTGTAACTTCCGCCCCGCTGTGTTCAGTTGTTCAGATATAATTGCATAACGAACGCTATGTGTAGAAGATTGTGACATGTTCAAAATGGAGTATCGAACTGTTATTAAGTTCCTCACAAAAGAAGGACTTACTCCAAATGAATTTAAACAGCGATTGGACGGCGTATATGGGGACGCATCCCCCTCAAATTGTAACTTAAAAGAATGGGCAAAACTTTCTTGAATGGGTCGAGAAAGCATTGAAGACGAAGAGCATGCAGGTCGGCCCTTGGAGGTGCGCACTCCTGAAAACATCGCTCTTGTGGAAGGCCGGCGGCTCAAAGTTACAGAAATAGCACCAAGGCTGGGCCTTTCTAAAGCAACACCTTCGAATTATTCATGAATTTTTAAACATGAATAAGGTTAGTGCAAGATGGGTGCCTAGATTTATTTCCTCAGTCCAAAAGCAGCATCGATTGATCTATTGTCAGGAGCTCTGCCGTAGCAACGAGAGAGACGTTCTGCTAACCATTGTTACAGGAGATGTAACGATACTCCTCTACTATGATCCCTTGTTCAAAAGAGAATCAATGAAGTGGAGTAAACCTGGCGAAGCACCGCCTCTAAGGACCAAGGGCACTGAGCAAACCGAGAAGTTCATGGCCACAATCTTTTGGGACTGTGAAGGAATACTTTTCATTGACTTCAAGCAGAGGAACACGACAGTAAATGGGGAGTACTATGCTGGCCTATTGCACAGACAACGTGCTTCCATCAAAGAGAAAGGGCGAGCATAAACAGCATCTATCACTTCTTCGTCACACTTAAATTTCCTTCCTCGAAGGTTCTTCTTGAGTTTTGAGAAGAGGAAATAATCGCTGGGAGCTAGATCTGGGCTGTAAGGCCGATCTCCTTGAAGCCCCATTTCTTCACAGCTTCCTTTTCAACAAGAGATGTGTGCACAGGGACGTTGTCGTGAAGAAGGAGCACACGACCACTCAGATTCCCCATTTTGCAGACAAGATTTCTGACTATGTTGGGGGGGGGGTTAAATATAAATTCAAAGATGTGAGAAGTGTATTGCAATAAAGGGTAACTATATTGAAAAGTAAAATATAGTTTTTGTCTTTATCATACCTAGAAAATGGTTAGGCCGAAACATATGCAGCAACCCTCGTTGTTCTGTTTTCTTCTCCTGCTATCCAAATATTTCTCAACCCGGTAGTTTCCAGCCCCTTTCTCACGTTCAAGGCCCGAATATTCCCTCCCAATCTAAGCTCTACCAGAATAATTCGCAGCCAACATTTCACGCTCAAATTTTATATTCTATATGCTCAATATGAGCTCCAAATTCCCTTTTAATTCCACAGTTCGCCGTATCCTTTACTACCCACAAAATTACGTTAAAAAACGCGTTTTCACCTGATCTAGATTCTCCGTTTGCTCCCATCCCCAAATTTTCGCACCATATGTCAAAGTGGATTTGACCAGAGCCCCGTAAACCTACCAGAATTCGAATGAATATTGCGTCAGAGTGTTTAGAAGAGTACAAACACAATTCCACTGGTTTTCCGACGTTTTATAACAGTAGATGAAACATGGATTTATCATTACACGCCAGAGACGAAGGAGCAGACCACACATTTGGTGACAACAGGTGAAAATGCACCAAAGAAAGCAAAAACGGTTCCATCTGCAGACCGCGGTTTTCTGCTCGAAAGTGAGAACCATCACCGGAGAGTATTACGCTTCACTACTGGACTCAACTGAAGGACGCTATTCAGGCTAAAAGTCTATAGCTTGCGAAAAATAAAGTTCTCTTTCATCACGGTAATGCGCGTTTACACACGTCTGGGAATGTTGCTGCAAAATGCACGACCTTCGCTTCCAAGTGCTTCCACATCCGCCATATTCACCGGATTTGGCTCCCGGCGATTTCTTTTCGTTCCCAAACCTGAAGAAATGGCTGGGTGGACGAAGATTCACATCAAATGTTGAGTTTGCAGCTGAGACAGACGATTATTTTTCACAGTTGAACAATATTTATTTACAAGGTGAGGCATGTTGAAAAATAAATCTTGTATTTTCTTGGCCAGGCCGAGAACGTTTAGAACGCCGCTTGTAGTTACAGCGTGTTCAGACTTGCATATGTTCCTGTCTCAACTTAAATCTAAAGCTAGGAAAACCTGCACTGGATTGTCACAAGTCTTTGTTGTTCATTCTTAAACCTTTCAGAGTGACCCACGTATTTACGTGTCTGTGCTCACTTCTTAACGAGCATCTTTTAAACAGCGTTTTTATGGCTCTTGGAAACGTCTTTAATGTTTAAAATTCTTCCTTGCTTTTTTAAACATGTTAAAGTGCTGCAAAGATGTCAAGAGAAATGTAAACAAGAGGAACAAGAAATCACAAACTCCTGGAAAATATCGCTAGTGAGCTAAACGCTATGCTGCACTTTTATTTCGTTATTCACCCACCTCATGTCGGAGCTTATTTCTTTTCAGCGTCAGATGTTGGGGAAACTCACCCCATGTAGGCATTATCCACTCCGTTAACTAGAATAAGAAGGAGGGGGAAGGGCAAGAAAATTTTGATAATCCTGTCTAAAGTTTGAGCGGTTTTTTAGTTCACTAAGGGCACCTTGCTTAACGCAGGAAGTACTATTATCCACCTCTGGTTATTGTTATTATTATTTTCTCCTGTAACGGTCTCAGAGAAGGGTGGATTTCGAGAAGAGAAAGTTTTCTCCCCCTTCCCCTGTCGTAAACAAAGAAGAGCGGCTTAGGATAACAGCGTCTTAAAGCTAAAACCTCTTCCTGTCTCTCAAGCATTTCCTGTTAAAGGTTTTCCGATTGTATTCGCGTGAGATTTCAGTCTCTTTGGCACTTGTGATAATTTTTTATAAGAAAGCTCCTATCGTTATCAATTGTGTTTACAAAATGAAATTCTTAAAAGATTAAACTGTTAAATATTGATAACCAGGCGAAGTAGGCAGCACATTGGTTGTTTGAAGTAGCGAATCGTTCAACAACAGAAATCTATGCTTAGTATTTTTACTGCTGATGACAAGGAATTAATTTATTCCCCATGCCTCTTGAGAATGACAAACAAAAATGTACTTATAGTTCGAAAGCTTTTCAACAAATAATAATTATAATTATAAACAGATATTCCTTGCTCTGAAGTTTAACTTTACAATATTTGTTGACGAATTCTCAATGTATCAGAAGATGTAATTCATTCCTTAACATTTCGTAGAATTGGGATGAAACAAAATGCCACCCCACTTTCGGTACCCGCCAAAAGTTCGCCTACAGCAAAATGGAGGTGGCAGGCGATAAGCAATGTGCTGCTCTGAAATTCTGCTCTGGTCTTTTGTGAAAAAATCTTAAGCTGAAGTTTATGCAATGTTACAAGAGACCTATGGCACAGATCGAAAATTGTTTAAAATGTTCAAAGAGGGAAGACAATCAATTTCAAAGGAATGTGGCCCCGGGGCTCCAGTTTGTGTTTTAAGGAAATAAGCATTAACACCACAATAGAAAATCATTGATTAAAATGTGTGCAGATATTGCGTATGACCTCACCAATAAACAAAATTGGCGTATCATGGAGCTTAACAGAGCTTCTTTGAAAGTCAATCTATAATAAATATTATTTAAATCATTTATACTAACATTTTAACTGTAATTTTAACAATTTTCCACCTTTGATGTATCTTTTGCGAATTCTGAATGAATGTAGTTATTGTTGTTGTACACATGAAACGTTTTTTGAGAAATGTCTTCAAATCTCCATCGATCCTACTTACTAGACACAAAAAATGACAGTGATAAAAATATATGTACTAGCGGCCGCAATTGTTTATTCTCAACGAACTCGGTATGTAACGAACGATGCACTGAGTTAAAAAAAAAAAAAAAACAGCAAAAGTAGACCATTAGGAGGTGGGTTAACCCGAAGCTATGTGTTTTATATGTGGAACTATTAATGCTCTAACGGATGCAATTTTTGTTTATCCTCAACGAAACTCGGTATATAACCATGAATTAACAAAGAATTTATTGAATTAAAAAATAACAAAATTAGACCACAGGAGTGGGCTAATCTAAAAGGATGAAATAAGAAAAATAGTTTCAGAAGATCAGCGAAATCACTCTATTAAAAGTGGAAGTTTACCCGAAACCCAAAATTTAAAACACGCTCTAGAGGCAACAATATTTGTTTTTCGCAAATAAACTCGATATATGCCATTTAAATAAACTAAGAAAAATAGTTTCCGAAAATCAGCAAAATCGATACATTGGGAGTGCGGGTGTGTGTGGGCGGTAAAGTTAAACTTTAAAAATAACTCTGGCGGCCACAATTATTGCACTTATTGCACTTGGCATATGCCATTGAAATAAAAAAATAAAAATAGTTTATGAAAATCGAAGAAATCGGTCCATTTAGATTCGGATTTTACCTGAAACTTAAAGGTTTAAAAGTCGTTCTAGAGGCACTAATTTTTTTTTTTTTTTTTTTTTTTTTTTTTTTACAACTAAGCTGTGTATATACAATTTAAATACAATAAGAAAATTAATTTCTGAAAATTGGAAAAATGGAAACATTTGGAGTAGGGGTATACCTGAAAACCAGAATTTAAAAATCTCTCTAAATCTAATTTTCTCTCAATTGTTTTAAAACAAAAAGACAAATTAATTCAGCATATAAACTGTATTTATAACGTTACATATGTTTTATATTTAACAAATCATCGCCGTGAAGATAACAGATGTGAAATATTGATTTAATATGTGTTTGAGAATTATATTTCATGTGACAGTACTCTGTAATAGTCTTCAGAATTTTTTTCTTTACAGTTTTTACTATAAAATTGTTTAAATTAAATTTCAAGGCCAATGAAAATCAATGGAACTTACTGTTATATACTGTTGGTTGTGTACATTGTAATTGTTTTTAAATAGTTACATGTTTGTTTTATTGAAACATATGAAATCTTAAATACATAAGACTTTTTTTTCCTTGTTATTTCTCTCTATTTTAATGAATGTAAAGATTATATCGAAGGCTTAGTTTATAACATTGTTACATTTAATTTTTTTTTAAAATACTCACTCAGTATAGTTTTGTCTATCAGTGATCATATATTTCATTTAATTAATAGTATACCATTAATTATTGTGGTTTAATCTCAAACTAATAATAATAATAATAATAATAATAATTCTATAAATTGTTGTTTCACTTTTGTAAAGAATTGTAATTCTGTTCCCCTAAGTTTTAAAATTAGAATAATTTCACTATATATATTTATTTTCAAGTGATTTGGAAGGGATGAAACAGACAAATCGAGTTAAGTAATGTACTATAGTTCAGTTTTTATTTTATTAGCTAGAGCTTCCGAGTTTGTGATTTTAATATCACACAGTAATGCCATAGCTTATTTCATTAATTAATAAGGACATAATTTGATTTTTCAATCTTTTTTTGAAGATGTTTTATCTCAACGAAACTCGGTATATAACGATCAATTAATAAACGATTCATTGAGTTCAAAAACCAGCAAAACCTAAACTATGCGTGTGTTAAGACTCTAGCGGCAGCAATTTTAGGTAATTCCGAACTACTGAGGTGTACCAATGAAAATATTTTTTAAAAAGTCTTCAAATCTCTAGATATTTTACTTTCTAGGTACCAAAAAGAACAATAACATTCACAAATTTAACTTGTTGAGGAATTCACTTAGTTTTCACAGCTCCTGCGTGACGGACTTTTCTACACATTTATTAAGTGAAAATGCTTCATTCTTTTAACATATGCAAGTATGAGATATTAATTATTTATTTTAATTGAGATATGTTGCATATCTCAATTAAAATCTGAATGATTTGCTTTTCAATTCATATATTCAATAGAGATTTAAAAGTTTTAAGTATTTTCAGAAGATTATTAGCAATTTAGAAACATAATTATTTTAAATCAATGGTGCACACAATAATTGTAATTATTATGATTGATTGTTTGACGCCAAGATAACAAGCGGAAAGAAACCCATCAGAAAAGGTACATTGTAGCATGAAATCTGTAAAATACGGGAAATGACAAAAATACTAAAAAGTTGCAATTAAATATTTTACTCACTTTTTTGTAATCCTTAATAATCTCCATCCTTCTTCTTTTCCGTATCCTGTTTGGTCCTGGCTGCTTTTCTTTTCTTACCCTTGGCTGTTTCACCTTTGGCAGCTCATATCAACCTGTTCCATGCAAATGGTGTTTAGTTGTTTTAATGTACTGCCACGTCACACACCAGAAACAATACCCATTTTATCAAGAATATATTTTATTGTAATGCTTCCACCATTGAAGCAAGTTACAGCAGCATACACAACTATTTCTAATGAGCTTTTACCCTCAAACCACATTTTTGGAAATCTATCCCATTTAATTAAATTTAATGACTCATTAACGCTTTTTTTTAAGAATTTCACATTGGCAAGACTCTTGTATATAAACTTTATAGCTTCAATTTAATTCATGCATTTAAAAGGAAATTAGTCTACAGCCTTCAGTGTACCTTCTACTGTCTGCATCACTCACATCCAAACCATCTTGGAAATGCTAGCACTAACACTTCTAACCTCAACGCTATTCCAACTCCACTTTCACACTCTACTTTCTTAATTCCTCTGAACTGAGAAAGTACACCAAAATTGTTTCCTCTTTTTCAACTATCAAGTACTGATATGAGGCTATGTTGAACAATTTCACCCGAAAACAATTGAACTCCTAAAATCAACAGCTATTTATGAACTATTTCTAAATATAACGAGAGTAAACAAACCCAACGTTTCGGTAGCGGCCTTCAGATTTTTCAATGCAACCAGAATGCTGCTTGACAGTGTAACCAAGCGGCCAGTGAAAAATTTACCACTCAAAAGTGAGTGGAGCTGATTTCATCTTAATTTTTGCTGGCAGCGGGGGGTGTCTCTCTGTTAGTGTTTCAAAGCTTTAAACATGTAAATACCTAAAACATATTGAAAAATCACATTTTCGAGGGGGGAAAAACACATTTCTATAGTTCTTAAGAATTATAAACACGCAAAAACGAAATTTGCGAACTTCAAGGATTCAGTTTGATAAAGAAAAAGTAGATGATTAATATTCTAGCTGTAATACCCCCCCCAAAAAAGGGAAAAAAAGAAAGAAAGAAAAAAGAAAGAAAGAAAAGAAAACCATATTACTGTGCATGCACAAAACCCAGAAGTTTAGCCATTTATTTAGATGAAAATAGGCAGGCAAAAAAGCACTTTAAATACTGAAAATAGATAGTAATGTAATTAAAATGGGCATTTATTAAATGTGAAAACAGAAAGTAATATCACTCATTATTAATGAAGATAGATATTTAAGATACTTAATAGTTTTTTTATCACACAATGAAAGTATTTAAGCTTATTTTTCTTGCTTACAAGCAACAACAAGATTTTTTCAAGGTATAGGTCTGCAGCTTGTCAGAGAGAACAATTTTCATCATGGGGAAAAAAAAGTTCTACTTCCAATGAAGTGATTGGAGCATATTTAAAACAAACTGTTTCGGAAGGACTCATACTAGTGATAACAGAACATTCAGCTTTCGGGACATCATGGAAATGTTGATCAAGACAAAGTAAAGTAGTTTTGAGTAGTCCTGACGAAAAAGTAAAAGATATGCAGTGTTTTCTGGTCGGGTTCATTTTCTATTTATAAGCCAATCAGGTTAGTATCTCCCTTATTCCCGTACTGAACACATTCTAGGGACGGTTTATTGCACAGCTGTACCGATCTCATCTACCTTGCTTGCAATTGTTTGTTACATTTATGCAGGTGAGAAGTTACCTCCACAACAAATTTCCTAGAATTGTCTCATGCAAATTGATACAAGTTTATTCACCAGGAATGTTCAAAACTACAGTACTTCCCTCATCCTCTCCATCTCCTGGTATTCGTATGCCCGAGGTGACCGTGCGTTCCATTTACTAATAAAGGTTCTGCTATTTAAAGAGCTGAAGTAAATGGGTTGAGGAAAAAGTATTTTACTGCTTGAAAAAAATTATGTATAACAAGATTGTCAATAGATATTTTTGTGAGGTGAACATGCCATTTAATTTTATAACTTTTTTTACTTCGATATATTGAAATTCTTTACGTGTCTTTTAAAATGCGCAAATAATCAGAAAAAAATCTACAACATCCAAAGCAGACAAAAAATTTTTTAAAACTTAAAATAAGCAACAGACGCCAAAATAGACAAAATAAAGACTGGCCCTACCGACCCCAAATGTGTGGAAAGAGGTTCATTTCTCTCCGACTCTTAAATATATTCACCCAGATAGAAAAGGCATTAGGCCTAACTTCCGAAGTATAAACTTATTCATAACATTTTTTTAGATATTCGTTTTAAGGGAGGCTCAGGTCTATGCAATGTTACAGGAAGCCCATGGCACAGATCCAAAATGTTTAAAGAGGGGAGGCAATCAATTTCAAAGGAATGTGGCCCCGGCGCTCCAGTTTGTGCTTTAACGGAAGGAAACATTACCACGCTTCTAAATTTACCACACGTTGGTAACTGAAAAGTTGCACATGAGATGTGTTTGTGCACGGTTGCTGAATTTCGAGGCAAATGGGCGTTTACATGCAGTTGAAGACGTGGAGTTTCTTTCACTATCATTTCGATTCTGAAAGCAATTAGGAAAACTGTATGTGGAAATTCTCATCATCTTCAACACCGAAAAAAAGCAAAAGTAGTTGCTGCTATTGGGAAAGTTATGATCACCTCATTTTTCGATATTCAAAGAATGGTTTACCAGCATGTCGTATCTGCACACGCAACTGTTATAACTGGGCGATACTACAGAGATATCTTGAAAACTATATCACACGCAAAAGGACACATTTCCGTATAACAAACTGCACCAAGACAATGCATGGCCGCACACCGCAAATGTTGCTGAATATTTCGCAAAAACCAATATGATGTATCTCCCTCAACCTCCCTATAGTCCAGATTTAGCCCTGTAAAATTTTTCCTTTTCGTTAAATTAAAGAAATACCTTCGTGGGAGGTATTTTCCATCAGAAGTGATGAAGGTTGCGGAGGCGATTCTGAAGGACCTGTCAAAAATATTGTTGTTAACATGTCTTTGAAGACTGACAGAAACGCTGGGGCAGGTGTATTGCTTCCAAAGGAGATTATATCGAATTTATAAGTACCAGTAAAAGGAGATGATGCACAAAAAGCTACTTTGTGTCTCATCTTGTTACTTTTTGATAGCACCTGATTTATAGATGCTTCTAGGTGATTGTCACCCACAAATTGAGAAACAAGAACCAAAGGGATTATTTTGGTAAACTATTTTATGATCCTCGCTGGAAGAAAGTTGCTCCATGAGAATTTTTCTGCCCTTATAGGGAAATTTAATGTAATTTACAGCGTCTGCAGAACCTGAATGCATTTTTATGCTTCTGATTTACTCTTGCTTTATTTGAAATGTTTTCTGTACTTTTCTGAAATTCTTTCCACGTACAAACTGCTGTTTGAGGTAGTGATCTTGCTTGAGACGAAGTACTTTGTTGTTATGCACCGGCCTCTCTTTCGTTGTTCAGATATTTTGTTCTGTTCTATGTCCTCCGTTGCTAGGAGACAAGCAGATGGGACAAGGACAAGAGAATGGCGTCTTAAATTACGGGATTCTAACCCTGGACCTCATTTCCCGGCTTATTGAGTGGGGGTCAACGTTTATCAGGTCACATGGTTTCTTTGGCGAGGTTCAAGCGTCTCTCACTGAACTACTTCTTCTGTTTCTTAGCTATTTCTCCTTTGTTATACAGTTATAGGTTTTAATGTTCAGGAATTAATGTTATAATGTAAAAGTACCTTTAAAATCTTTAAATACTGGTATGAAACCTAGAAAGTGTATGTAAAACATTTTTAAAAATCTGAAAGCACAATTACAGTGCTATAGTTGGTCTTGTAGCTATGAGATTTTTCCACAAATTTCCCTCACTATAATCAAATGCCATATAGTTGCAGGACTCCGTTTATTTAATGTGTTGAAAGCGGGAGTAAACAATTGCAATGCTCACAGCAGCGTTAGTTTTCATTTCACTGGCTGCCAGCTGGATAACGCCGACAAGCCTTGTACACAACCGTGTATGTTCAAGCAGTTTAACAAATTTCTGTTTGAACGTTTGTTGACATGCTATCAAGAGTAAAATGTACATGAATTTGCGTTACACTTGGAACAACAGTCACTTATCGGGTTTATGCTTTGTAATTTTATTAGTAAGTGACTGCTGTTAATTTTTATATGTTGTGAATTAGGCTTCTTGCACCTGTCTCTTAAGCTGTTTATATGTAGGGGGTTCAAAAATGTAGCAGGTTTAATTGTAAAACATGATATATTGATACATTCGTTAATTAACAGATACATTATAGGGTGAAAATTACAATAAAATATTTATCAGGCAAACAGATTCTTTTGACAAACATTTCAATCGCATTTTGCACACTTTTGGCTCAATTTTGTCAATAACTCTTAAAATTTCTGCTTTCAATTCAATAATCTTTCTTATTTTTCGGGCATAAACTTTGGACCTTCCAAATCTCTAGCGAAAAAAGTCCCAAGGTGCCAGATTTGCAGAATGTTTGTGGCCAATTCTGAACGCCGTCATGAAAACTCTATGGCACCAACTTGACTGTTTCGAGCTCTGTATGGTAGATGGTCGTTACACTTTTTCAAGTAGTCGGTCCTGGTGGTGTAGTGGTTACCATACTTGCCTCCTATACCCAAGAACGCGGGTTCGAACCGGGCCAGGACCGATGGATTTTTTCGGGCGTAAAAATCGTAAGTATGGCTTCCTTCGGAAGGGAAGTAAAGCCGTGGGTCCCGTGTCGTACATTTACGGCACGAAAAAGAACCTCAAGCCTGCAAGAGAGGCCTCTGAGCAAAATTTGTCGGCCGTTTCACGCCCTGAGTTGAATGGGACGCTGATGACCTGAGATGTTACAGAGCGTCCATAAATAAATCAAAAAAAAAAAAAAAAAAAAAAAACTTTTTCAAGTATAAGAATACCTATTGACGTCAAGAAAACAAAAGTAGAGGAAATTAGAATATCAGTATTCTAGTGCTAGAAGTTTACGAACTATTATAATATGAAAAATTTAAATACCTACAGTTGTCTGCCCAATTTAACTGCTTAGTTACTAGGCTACTATGTTCATAGTTTACTTTTCTTATTTAGTGTATGTGTGTGTGTGTGTGAGATTATTTGTTCTTTCTGAACTTCCAGGAAAACAATTGTTACATTATATACTTATATGTTTTACTGGGCCATGTGCCCAGTACTCTCTTAAGAAATACAAAAGTGAATAAACAAATTCTATGCATTCAGAAGAAAGACAAAACTGGTCTTCACAGGTTCTGTTCAAAATGATAACCGCCTGCTGCAATACAAGCTTCCATTCTGGCACATAAAGACTGTAGCATTTCAGCAGAAGTTTCAGAACAGTCAGCTGTAAAATGCCGTTTCATATCTTCTGATGTAGTCGGTATATCCTTGTAGACAATGTCTTTTAGCCTTCCCCACAGATAAATGTCTAAAGGGGTCAAATCTGGTGAATGGGCAGGCCAACGCACAGTTTCCATTCGTCCAATCGAACGATTTTGGAACAATCGATGCAGACAATCAAAGTACATCTTCCTGCATTCTCCATACACCATTAGCATGTCGACTTTTTCAGCTTTAGTAAATACATCTTCCTACACATCAAGAACCACCATAAAGTACTGACAAAAAAGTCCCAATGCAATCAAACAAATACACTAATTCAAATAACTTTACTGCACTATTTCAACTTTATATTTTTATGATTAAAGCAGGCCATTAGTAAACCGGCTGCAGACAACTCTCCTGTTTCGTGCACAATTCATAAACGACGGGGTTAGCTCGTCTCTCTTTCTTACAATTTGATCCTTAAATTTCTCATATAAATTTCATTGAGTCAAGTTAACAGTGTATGCAATGGAGATTAAAACCTAACAAACCGCTCTGGAAGTTAAAAAAAATGTTTAATAATGCGAGCCAGCTAATAAGGTGGGTTTTATGATGAAATGTCATGGGTTAACTTCGATGGTAGTTTTCAGTACAGCCAACTTTTCTCTCCCTCTCGCATATGCCACTAATGACCACTTAACATCCTCGAATATTTTTCTTCCACAATTCAATTATTCTCTATTTTTCTCAAATCCTCTGTTATGTAGTTAGTTCATATTTAACCCTCTGGCTATTTTATCAAGATCTCCTTAAAACGAGGGCTGTTCAATAAATGATTATAACTTTTCTTACAGGAATTAATTTTTCAAGCGAGAGGTGTAAAGTTGAGACATGTTCAAATGAAGGCTACGCGCTCGAACAATATACTACTTTGAAATTCTGCTTTCGTCTCAACAAACCTTCACCTGAGGTCTATGGAGAGTTCTTCCCTATAGCTCAATGCCAAGACGGTTTAAAATGTTTAAATAGAGGAAATTAACAATTTCTAAGGAAGGTGGACTCGGCGGTCCAGTTTGTACGTAAGAAAGCATTAAGTGCACTTTCAGCAATTCTGAATATTTCATGTATACAAAAGTTGTACGTGAGGTCGGTTTGAACACCGAGGGTTCCAAAACTGCTGATTCCCGAACAAATACACGTTCGCGGCTGTTTGCATACAGTTATACATGATGTTACAGCAAGATACGCTGCTTCTTTCCAACTTACGTTCGATGGTGATGAAACATCGGTACATCATTTCGATCTTAAGACCAAGTACACCATATACATAAAAAAAAAGTTATGCTCATGTCATTTTCCATATTCAAGGAATGGTTTACCAGCATGTCGTACCTATACACAGCTGTAACTGGGTAATCGAACAAAGATGTCCTGAAAACTCTAAAAGGGCACATTTCCGTGCAAAAAGTTCGATGTTGCACCCCGATAATGCACGGCCGCACATCGCAAATATTGCTGAATATCTGACAAAAATCAAAGTGAAGTGTAGCCCTCAACCTTCATACGGTTTATAATTGACGCCGTGTGACTTTTTTTCTTCTCCCCAAATTTAAAAAAAAAAAAAGAAAAAAATACTTCCTGGGAGACATTTTTCATAAGAAGCAGTGGTGAAGACTGTGGAGGCGATCTGAAGAACCTGTCAAAAAATTGTTTCCAGCATGTCTTTAAAGACTGGCATAAACGCTGGGCCATGTGGATCACATCCAATGAGGACTACTTTGCTTCAGTCCATGGGCTTTAGTGAACAACTGTGACTTACAGACGGTCAAATTCCTGCAGTACTGCATGTGGACTCTTTTGCTGGTAAATCTCCTATTTACAAAATGCGCTAAATACGAAGAAAACAAAGGCTTAACATTACCAGAACATTCCGTTTTTGACTGCCAAGAATGTTGACCCAGTGCCACAATACAAGCCAGGCATACTGAAACCCTGAAAATGCATTAAACGTATATTCCCGCAGTAATTCTGATGTTATATGCAAATCACAAGCGGAAATATCTGCACTGATATTATATTGTTAATTGTTCAGCCTTCGTCCATAAATACCAAACATACGGGAGAGTGCGCTATCGAGGCATTGCTTAGCATAAAAATGCTATTTCAATAATTCACGGCGCTTAAAGGTGCCAAAATGGGCGGTATAGAAAATGCTCATAACTATATATTATATACACCGCTACATGGCCTAACATGTATATGAAGTGCGTTCTTTGCAACATTACCTACAGTTTCCTACATTCTTATTACCCGCTGCACCAAAAGTGCGTGTTGTCAATACACTCATGTGTCCAGCGCATTAAGTATCAGTCCTAATATTGAGCAAAACATACAAATGAGGGCTTCATCATAAGCAGTTATTAAGAGGAGATCTTAAAGTGCAGTACTTAACTAGATATTATGTAACTTTGAGAGGCGTTCGGAAATGCTTTACAAAATTATTTTTTTTTATATGAGGGTAGGTCCATAAGTTTCTGGCCTAACCGTTTTCTATTTATGATAAAGACAAAAACTACATTTCACTTTTCAATATAGTTACCCTTTATTGCAAACACTTCTCACATCTTTGAATTAACATTTAAATTCCCCCCCCCCCGCCAAAAATAGTCAGAAGTCTTGTTTGCAAAATGGGCATAAACAGCATCCATCACTTCTTAATCACACATAAATTTCCTTCCTCGAAGGTCTTTCTTGAGTTTTGAGGAGAGGAAATTCTCACTGGGAGCTAGATCTGGGCTATAGTGTGGATGATGGACTTCCTTGAAGCCACATTTCTTCACACCTTCCTTTGCAACAACAGCTGTGCGCACAGGCTCGTTGTCTTGAAGGAGGCGCACACTACCACTCAGCTTTCCTCACCTTTTTCTCTTTGATAGAAGCACGTAGTCTGTGCAGTAGGCCAGCATAGTACTCGTCAATGAAGAAAAGGGACTTCACAGTCCCAAAAGGTTGTGGCCATGATCTTCTTGGTTGACTGCATGACCTTGGCCTTCAGAGGCGGTGCTTCGCCAGGTTTACGCCACTCCATTGATTCTCTTTTGGATAAGAGAGGCCCATACTTCCAACTCCATAGTTGTAACAATAGTTTGTAGAACTTCTCTCTCGTTGCCACTGCCGAGCTCCAAAAATGCCTGACAAAGGATGACGCGTTGCTGCATTTGGATTGCGGAAAGAAGTCTAGGCACCATTTTGCATTAACCGTATTCATGTTTAAATGTTCGTGAATAATTCGAAAGACTGTTGTTTTAGAAAGGCCCAACCTTGATGCTACTTCTGTAACTTTGAGGCAGGTATTTCTCTTTCCACAAGAGCGATGTTTTCAGGAGTGTGCACCTCCAATAGCCGACCTGCACGCTCTTTGTCTTCAATACTTTCTAGACCCATTCGAAAAAAATTTTGCCCCGTTCTTTTACGGTAGAATATGAGGGGATGCTTCCCCATATACACCGTCCAATCGCTGTTTAATTTCATCTAGGGTAACTCGTTCTTTTGTGAAGAACTTAATAACAGCTGGATGCTCCATTTTGAACATGTCGCAATCTTCTACACACAGCTTTCTTTATGCAACTATATGTGAACAACTGAACACAGCGGAGCGGAAGTTACAGCTACAATTATTTACTTAATAGATTAGGTATGACATCAGATGAGGATTTTGCGAAGGCGATAATCTTTATCGGCTAGGCCGGAAACTTATGGATCTACCCTTGTACCATGGTTAACAATTGACTACTAAAAATTCTGATGCGTTTTGAGAACAAATAAGGAGAACTTTTTAAACGAGTCATTGTTGGCAGCAATTTAGCTTTGACAATGTTTGAGTGGCACAATAGCATTTAAATTGTTTGTCCTGTGTTACTACGGCACTGGATAGTTCAATAGAAGCGCAAAACAAACCGAATAATTTGTTATAATTCTACCATAATGTTAAAATATGCAAAAATATTTAGTATGATGTGAAATATGTAATATTATATCAAATATGTAAAAAAATGTAAAATAAAATTTATGGACAATGTTCCTGCTTGTATATCTCGTCAATGTTTGTCTTTTGTTTGCGCATAAATATGTAATTACATAAAATCCGGGCTCTAGTGATAACGCAATGCGACCACTGCATTAAGATGAGGCAACTGCTATTTCAAAACTGCTGTTTTACTGTAGATAGTTTGACGTCACAGGGGAAATGTTATTTCCCCAAACTGTTCAGGCAACCACAAAATCGGAAGACGTTTTTTTCTGCTTTGCTTAACTTTTTCTTCCTTGGGAGAACGTTGTACTAATGGCGCACAACCATGAAAGGATGCCGTTCTGGGCTTGTTCAGCTTGGGGAGGTTCTCCTTGTATCATACACAAACAATTTAGCTTGTAAGACTCTGCCTGAAACACTTAAAACTGTTTTGAAATTAGCAATCCAAGTACCCTGGTAGTAGCACCCGAAAACAAAGCGGTATTCTATGTTAGTAATGAGGTGGCGTTATTTGGGCAGCTTACGTTACTAACAGATGCGCCCAGGCACATTTATTTATAATTAGGTATTGCATTTACTGTTTCCAATCTGTTTAGAATATATAAACTGTACATGATAATTCACTTTCAGAATATAACCGTTAAACCGGGCTAAAACATTACTGGTATGGCTAAAAAAAAAAAAAAAAAAAAAAGCGAGGCTAATGTTAGAGGGCACTGCCCGCCTAGACCCCGAGGATGATGTAATTATAGCTGACGTCAGGGACCATCAAGTAGCCCTGGGGTATATCGCGCTGTCTCTCGGTAGGAGTACCCACACTACCAATCGATAGCAGGGCAAGTATGGTGAACTAATGGGTAACGCAGTTACACAAACGACAGTAGAGAAATTTTCAAGATGCACTTTTAGTATTTTAGTGGCTGAGAAACTGACTAGGTTTCAGGTTTGCAAAGTGGTTTGGTCTTACGTGCTTGAAAGTAACACAATTCGCTTACAACAAACGGGTGTTTCGGATATTTGTAAATTACAAAATGATCATTTATTATACCAGCGATTTTCTGAGTGTTTGCTTTAACTTCTCAACAAATAAGTCTAATATTACTTATTTAAACCATCAGGTTTAGCAGAAGTTTTTTGTGAATTAACATAACCACATTGCTCTGTAAAGAAAATTAGATTAGGGTCCTTTTTCCGTCATGTACATTATTCAAAATACATTAAATAAACCTACTACTGGATACAGGGTCACCCGGTCTAAGTTCTTGCACTGCAGTAGCTATGAAGCCGTTCTAACAGAGGAATAGGAAATTTCCCTTTGTTGAGAAAGAAATGCAAATGAGTTTTTAGGGAAACGTTATCTAATGTTTCTTCTATGAGTTCAATGTTTGGCTAAGTACGCTTTTGATTAAAAAAAAAAAAAATAATCCCCGTTTTACATCGATTTGTTTTATTAAGGACGCTCTTTAACATCTCGGGTCATCACCGTCACATTCAATTCAGGACGTCAAACGGCCAATAAATGTTTTTCATAGGCCTTTCTTTCAGGCTTGAGGTTCTTTTTCGTGCCGCAAATGTACGACACGGGACCCACGGCTTCACTTCTATTCCGAAGAAAGCCATACTTAGGATTTTTACGCCCAAAAAAATCCATCGATCCTGGCCCTAATTGAACCCACGATCTCGAGTCTACGAGGCAAGTATGGTTACCACCAGGACCGACCCCTGTTTTACGAAGCTTATTTACCAATCTGCGAATCAAACGTCGACTTGGAAGTTGAATATCAAGAAAGCTCTCTTAAAACGATTCTGTACACACCTACGGATTATTAATAAATACTCTTTGGGGCATAGAATAATTAATGCACTGTATTACCACGCCTAATGAACACGTACTTAATACACTGGCACACAAAACAGAAGACAGTTTGCTAGCTCCTGGAGTTAATCTTACTGACCCTGCAGAAGCATTTGAGAAAGATCATCAAAATTATGAAGTTAAGTAAAGGTATGCCTATTGAACAGTCTTCCTACTTTTGTGTGACAATACACTAAAAGAAATTTTGTTTTAATTTGGGTACATATTAGTTTGTAACTAGAAGTTTCTTCCGGGCTTAGGAGCCGTGGTCTCTTGGAGCTAAGGAGTCCAAACTGCGGAGGACATCTTCAGTGGCGCGGTCTGAGTCTTCTGGGCGAAGATCCTGGAGCGGAAGAAACTTCTAATTACAATTCTGACTCCGGCCGTGAAAGCTTCCGATTACATATTTGTTTGTTTATATCTTTAAGGTTTGTAAAACAGAGATGAACAGCTTATAATGTACAGAATGCAAATTTAGGTTATAACTTTGAGTGAAATCTCAGGGGTTTACGACAGCGAAACCGCACGGGTAGGCGAGGACTCGTGAGCGGGAGGTCTGGGGTCCCACCAGGATCCTTCTGGGGAGGTACCCTAAACTTAGGCCTTGAACGCTTCTTACCTTAAAAAATATTCTTTCCCAATATATAATTTCATCTCATGTATCATCAGTGTCCACCGCCTGTGATGCTTCAGTAGTAAAAACGGGCGTTAAATACTATTTAAAAAAAGATAATTAAAAGGGGATCCGCGGTGAAGAAAAAGTGAGAAAAAGCTGGCGTAGGAAAATTTGCTCTGTAATATCGGACGAAATTAAAACAAAAAAAACAAACAAACAACAACAACAACCACCACCACCACAGACACACAGAAAATTTGGGTCCAAATTTCACTACAAAGTGATACGAGATGTAAAATTATCAGCAACAAATACGCATTTTTAGTAACATTTTAATATGCGTTCCGTTCACTCTCGTATATCAATGTACGCACATTCCTGCAAGGTGCTCTATCCATTGGAACTATGGATGTTTAATTCCGCATGCAAGGGACCGTGGCCAGCTCTATTTTTCCCGACGGAGCGAAGGTTGCACTGAGCAAACTTGAAAACGCGATATAGAGATACATATTAAACGGCCGTTTGATGCTTTGACCTTTCAGGCAGGTTTGCACTGTGCACAAAGTTTTTGCAGGAAAAATAAATGAGAGAAAAGAGGGTGCTAATATGTGGGTCTCGTGTAAAGAGCGATTGTGCCACACAAAATTAATGTTCCACGGCTTCTGAAAACCACTGTGAGAATAATGTATTCCCGTCCAGATAGAAATTATGCGCATGCCGTGATGGAATTGTTAATAATGCACCGAAACGCTTCATAATATACTCTGTTCGGGGCCTAGAACTTAATGGGTTTGTGTTCGCGTTCTGAAAGGACAGTTAACAGTAGCTGCTTCTAACTTTAATTCTGCCTGCGTTATACCTAGATTTACAATTTTTTACTTTTCATAATAAAAATTTGCAATACAACTGTCAACATTTGTTTTCCTATAAAAACAATTAGATCTAAAAAGCACGGCATCTTGAAAACTAACAGTTCTACATTGAGATAGTATATGAATATGTTTAATATTTTCAAAGTTTATTTATAAGTCTGGTAAAAATATTTTAACTAAGTAATGTGCTATAACTGTTAACTTCCAGTAGAATGTACGAGACGAATTTTGATCAATAACAGCCTGATATCGCAGTGAAATTATCGAAAAGAAATTATCAAATCCGTTTTATCACGCGACGTGCATTTGTCTTGTGGTCAGTGTGGCCAACTTTATACTTCCACTACATAATTCCTGAGCACGCATCACTGACCAGTTTTTTTTTTTTTTCGTTTTCAGTAATGTTGTATATTTAACTAACTTAACTCAAGCAATTGTTTTTGCGTATTCAGCCAAACAGTCTGAAATTGTATTGAAAGTTTGTAACAATATCTGCCTTAGCAACAATAAATCTTAATAAACAAGTTGCTCAGAACGGTATACTGTTTTTTCTGTTTTGTTTTTCTCAGTTGGTATTAGTAGATCGAACGGTGGCGATTGTAACAGTCGAATTTCGTCTATCTCGTTCTCGTGGTTTCTGAATAGGTAGCTCTAGCTATTCATAAGTACAACATTTTATACATTTGTTAATATTCTGTGCACGAATTTCAAGTATATATTGTTTTATTCTTATTCTATTCATGAAATAGTCCTAAAACCTGTATTTGGCTCCTCAATATTGGCATTACTGACAATCGACATTCGTCTTTTGCTAGATGCTTGAAAAGGTACAAACATACAATTGTTACAATATTATAAGTAAAATTTACGGAATTTATTTTCAGATTTTTGTTTTATTCGTGAAATAGTCTTAATAAATATTACTCGAGAGTCATACTGATTGTTCTGCAATTAGCATTACCATTAAACAGGACAATGAAACTGACACGTGTATCAAGGAGCTGCGTAAACTAAGCGGATTCTTCAGCAATTTTTTTTTTAATGATTTATTTATGGACGCTCTTTAACAGCTCAGGTCATCGGCGCCCCATTCAACTCAGGGCGTGAAACGGCCGACAAATTTTGCTCAGAGGCCTCTCTTTCAGGCTTGAGGTTCTTTTTCGTGCCGTAAATGTACGACACGGGACCCACGGCTTTACTTCCCTTCCGAAGGAAGCCATACTTAGGATTTTTACGCCCCGAAAAAATCCATCGATCCTGGTCGGGTTCGAACCCGCGATCTTTGGGTTTAGGAGGCACTGTGGTAACCACTACACCACCAGGACCGACCTTCAGCAATTAGAATAACTTTAAAAAAAATATATATATATATATATAGATATAGATATAAAATCCTAATTATCACCTTATTAATTAATGAAATAAATTATGACATTGCTGTGTGTAAATTAACATGACAAACTCTAAAGTTAATTAATAAAAGAAAAACTGAACTATAATACATTATATAACTACGTTTGTCTGTTTTTTACTTCAAAATCACTTGAAAATAAATATGTATAGTGAATTTTCTCTAACAAAATTAGACTTCTTGCAATATATATGAATAACAAAAGAGAAACCACACTTTTAGGAATATCATCATTATTGAGACTAAAACACAGAAATATGGTTATTAATTAAATGGAATATATAGCCACCGAGAGACATTGCTCTACCTGCTATTTGGGGATTTTTAAACATTTGTAAATGTAACCATGTTTATGAACTTATCCCTTGATATCATCTTTACATACACTAAAATAGAAAAAAATTAACAGAAAGTTTCGAGTGACATCGTACATTTAAAAAGATGTTCATATGTTTCAACAAAACAAAAACATGTTACTATTTAAAAACATTTACAAAGTACTATGCAAATAAAAACAATCAACAATAAACAATCAAAAGTTTCATCGATTTTATTGGCTTTGAAATTTAATTGAAATGTTAATGAAGTAAAAACATGTGACGCAAACGTTTTCTGAAGGTTATTTCAGAGCGTTCTTACATACAAATATAATTCTCACACATATATTAGATTAATGTTTCACAGTTGCTGTCTTCATGACGATATTATTGTTAAATATAAAACATATGCATCATTATAAATACAGTTTATATGTTGAATTAATTTGTCTTTTTATTTTTAAAAAATTAAAAGAAAAATAAACACTGGATCTTTTTTTTTTTTTTTTTTTTTTTTTTTTTTAATTTCGGTTTTCATTTATACCCCTACCCCTATTGTCCGATTTCCCTGATTTACAGAAACTATTTTTCACATTAAATTTAAGTGATATACCGAGTTTTGTTGTGAAAAAAGACAAATATTGGTGTAACTAGAGCGATTTTTAAATTTTGCGTTTTAGGTAAATTCCCAATCCTAACGACCCGATTTCTCTGACTTTTAGAAATATTTTCTTATTTTTTTAAAAGGTACAATACACCTAGTTTTGATGCGCAAAAATAAATGTTTTTGCTGAACTTTAAATAATGAGTTTCAGGTAAAGTACTCCTAATGGTCTGATTACCGTGATTTGAAAAAAACACCAATTATTTTTGTTTTATTTAAGTTGTATAAATAAAGTGTCATTACCAAAAGGTGTGATTGGTGCCACTAGAACGATTTTTAAATGTTTTTTTTCAGGTAAACTCCCACTCTTAATAGTCTGATTTCGCTGATTTTCCGACCATAATTTTATTAATTTATTTCATGGCACTTACCGAGTTTCGTTCAGAAAAACAAAAAATACTGTCGCCAGAGCTATTTTTAAATTTTAGTTTTAGATTAACCTCCACTTTCAAAGGTCTACTTTTTGTACTAGATAAATAGTTTTTTAATTAATGCGTTACGTGGAGGGGGGGGAAGGAAAATTGCGGCTAATAGAGCGTTATATATAATTAATAACTCATTTTCGGTGCCTAGTATGTAGGATCGACAGAGAATAAGAACATTTTCAAAAATGCTTTCATGAATACAACTGCTATAGCTACATTCCTTTCGAATTCGCTAAAATGTCCAAGATTCTTTTGAAAAATGAGTAATATTGAAGTCAGCAAGAAGAAGAAGAAGAAAAGAACAAGAAAAATGAGACCATTATTAACAAATACACCAAATCTGGAGATACAAATATAAGAAAGTGCATAACAACACACATGACATAGTACGTTCTTCCACTCTGACTTAATGCCCTGATATTAACATAGTCGCCGCTTCGACTCTTATGGAGGGTGAGTCTGCATAACTCGGTCACTGAGTTCCCTACATATAAGTATACGCTTCGTGAAGAGGGGAGAGACAGGAAGGGACGGAGGAAAATAAAAAGACCGGGTAGATGCACCGCAGTGCAGCCAACTGTAGATGATGTACTGATGTTCCTTTTTTCCAAAGCACCGATACATTCTAATACTGATTCTTGTGTCCTCTTAAAGTGAGGACCACAAATAGCACAGTGCTTGCCTCCGCACTTTGAGATGGTAAGAATTTGTGGTGTTATAATTAAATCATATCAGTAGTACCAACTGGAATTTTTTTTCAGTAAATATTTAAAAGTTGCAGTTGGGATAATGTAATGAGTGATTTTTCCTTCGAGTGACCACTTCACTCATGAAGACCGGGAAGGTCGGTTCAAGCTGGTGCCGCGGTGAACGGAAGTCAGAAAGTGTCCGCAGTTTTGATTATTACGAAGTAACATTTAAACACTTACAGGACACATTTACTCGCCATTATCAAGCAACAAGATACTGGAACTGCCTCCCTTCATTTTCCATACATTTCTGACATCGCTTATGAAATTAACCATTACCTTCTGCAGTTCTCTCTCACAAATGGAAGAAATTTCTCCTGGAGTATGTGGATTTGTCATGCACACTTTTTCCTTTAATGTACCCCAGAGATAAAACTCGCAAGGCGTTAAATCGGGGGATCGAGGGGGCCATATGTTCTTAGTAATGACTCTATCGTCAATATTTCATGAATTGCACACGTAAGGAGATATGGGCTGTATGTGCCGTTACAGAGTTCAGTTGGAAAGTCGCGAACCTACCTTCCCTCACAGTTAACTCACCGAAAAATGGTTGCAAAATATTCTACACATATCTATCATTATTAATTACTTCTTCAAGAAAATTGCGTCTATTATTCTCTCGCCGCTAATGGGGTAGCACACTCTCATTAGATGATGCAGAGGTTCCTCGTGAAGCAGGTCAGGTTTTTCTGATCTCTTGTATCGGCTGTTTTGTGAATTAACATACGAACCAAAATATTCGTTCTTAAAGAAAATTAGATTAGGGACACATTTTCGGGTCATGCACACTATCCAAAATCTGCGGATAATGTACTGAAAAGAGTAGCAGAAATGTTGCATGTTTCCTATATGATCACTTACACATGAGACGCGTCTCTGCCGAGATGCAGATACCTGAACAGAAAATGGTGCAGGTGGACGTGTGACGGGAACTTCGGCGTCTGGTAGCGGGGCATGGCAAGCCATACCTGAATTCCAGCATTACAGATGATGATATGGCTTCACCATTATGATCCTGAAAGCAAACAGGCGTGCTCACCTGGTTCTCAGACACCAAAGAAGGTTGATCGGTCGCAGGAAAGGTTATGGTGATTTTGTTCTTCGACTGTTGAAATGGTTGATTAACATGAAATGCCTCCGCAAACAACGGCTAATGAAAACATTACAAGACTGTTTTGAGCGTCCTGTCCCTTTACAACGACGAAAAGGTCAATAGTTGCATTCATGTGGTTGGCGCCTTCGCCATGATAATGCACGCCCTCAGGTTCAATATTTGGCCAGAAAATACATAGAATGTGCGCCGCACCCTCCATACAGCCCAGACCAAGCTTTGTGTGACTCGACTCAAAACGAGCTGTGGGGCCAGCGTTTTGGTTGAACAAATGTTGTCATAAAGGAGACGGAGGATATTTTGAACACGATGTCAATAAATGGCTTTCAGCAGGTCTTCCAAGTTGGCCAAGTGCATACTACTTAATGGGGACTACTTCGAAAAAGACCTTGACCCTGCCAAGTACTTCATAAGTTAAAAAAATCTCTCAGTTTTTTGTTTTTCTGTTATTACTATATGTATCTTGTTGCTGATTTAGTTTATTTACTCACGTTATTTTACATCTCAGGTCCCCATGGTGTGAAACGACCGATAAATTTTGCTCAGAGACCTCTTTTAGGCTAAAGGTTCTTTTACGATACGGGACCCACAGCCGTACTTACAATTTTTAAACCCATAAAAATCCATTGACCCTGGCCGTGAAGCTGCGAGCTTGAGTCTACGAGGCAAATATGGTTACCACTAGACCACCAGAACCGACACAATATGCATTAATTGAATATATATAGATAATGAAGTAGGCCGTGACACACTGTATTCACTCCGGTTTTACTATTTTAGTGTAGTATTCTTGTTAGTTATATAACAAAGCTTACGAAAAGTTTATACTGAATAAACAATTCTAAACAAATGGTTCTAGAAGTTTCAAATTAATATTTTGTCACTACTGTAAAATCTCAAAAGTCGGTCACGCAGGAACTAAGTAAACTAAGCGAATTCTTTAGCAAATTGAATTTATGAAGCTTTTATTACAGAGCGCTAGAGCAGCGAATTTACATAATCCCTTACTCCATACACTCCCATTATGATATTAACCTGGCTAGATCTTTCCTTTCTTATTTAAATGCTACAAACAGAGTTTCGTTGGGAAAAAAAAACAAAAATTGGTGCTGTTAGGAGTTTTTTTTAAATTCTGGCTTTTAGGTATACCCCCACATAAATAGAATTTTGATGTGCATTAAAAAAATATTGATGAAGCTTCACTGATTTCACTGATTTTCAGAAAATACTTTTCTTGTTTTATTAAATGCCATATGCCGAGTTGCATTGAGAATAACAAATTTCGGCCTCTAGAGTGATTTTTAAATTTTAGCTTTAGGTTAACCGTCAATTTTGTTGATTTTTGAACTCGATGAATCGTTGGTTATTTCGTTCGTTATTTACAGTTTCATTGTAAAAAAAATTGCGGAATCTAGAGCGTTAACAAGCATGTGCGCACACACGTTGGTCCTGGTGGTGTAGTGGTAACCACACTTTCTTTCTAAGCCCAAGATCGCGGGCTCAAACCCGGCCAGGATCGATGGATTTTTCGGGCGTAAAAATCCTAAGTATGGCTTCCTTCGGAAGGGAAGTAAAACCATGGGTCCCGGAGCTGTTAAAGAGCGTCCGTAAATAAAACAAAATCAAACAAACGTGCACACACACACACACACAGACAAGGTGTCCCGTTTATGTTGCTTACTCAAAATAACTTAAGAGTTAAAAACGTTTGTTTGAAAACAGCGTTTCATTTGACACATCAAAAAAAATATTTTGGGCGAGCGAGATAAATGGGACATCTGGTATAAGCATATATAAATTTTTTCATCGTCTTTTCGGTGCCAAGTAATTAGGATTGAGGGGGATTTGAAGATTTTTTTAAAAAATCTGTTCTTTGGTACCTCAACATTTTTTCTGAATTCGCTAAAAACGCTGAAACTTGTCCCACTGAATAATTAATAATGATATTAATAAAAACATGAGAGCCATTCTTCGTTATTATTATTATTATTATTATTATTATTATTATTATTTCAGGTTATATTAGGTTGTTCTTATTGCAAAAAATGAGTACAGAAAATGTATTAACTTGGAGATTATTTTTGCAGTGAAATTCCCTCTTGGATAATGGTTTACTTTTTTTACAATAATTTTGCAGAACACCACTCCCTCTCTCTCTATGATCTTCTTCTGTCCTCCCCCCACTTCATTATCCAGTAATGGGTATCATATGGTAAAGTTGTTGTCAAGCACTGAAAACTCAATATACTGTTTTCAGAGATCTGTCATTTACGGTAATTATAAAACCATGCTACGCTCGCCACCGCCTATCGTAACATTATTTACAATGTTATACTTTCTCAACCAAACATAAAGTAGGGATATAAAAGAAAAAATTATACTAACGCTTAAAAATGTTTGGCTGTATTCAGGAATGAACAATAAACAATTAAAAGCGAAAACCACAGTAAAAAAAGTTTTACTATCTTATTTATTACAGTGTTCCACATAATTATCTCTTATTTCAGTGTAAATACTGAACTTTCATGATTTTGAAAAGAAAAAGCACATTTTCAATGTAGTTAACGTTTTAATTAATCAATTGTAGAGTTCTAAGTTTAACAGCTGTAAGTTAAACATACATACATGTTATTTGCAGCGATGACCGCGACATCAGTTGGGTTCATTGAGAAGTACAGCCAACTCGGAGCTAGATCGTCAAATGTGTTGATGCTGGTTTTGAGTTTAAAAACCATAAACTATTATTTACCTATTTTATGGTGTGATACAATAAATTCCTAAAATTATTTTTGACTGCCTCGGCTCTTCTTTACTTCACACACGTCTAAAAATACACCCTAGGTACTTGTATGTAAACAACTGTTTTCAAAATAGGAAACGTTACATTTTGGAAGACCCTCGACTTTCATTTTACAGGTCATGTCAGTGAAAGTCATGTGTAACCTGGCATGTATGATATATGCTGTAGTTACAAGCAGACCCTATTTCCCCTACTAGCTGCCAATACAAAACACGTTGGAAACAACTACCTCCCTCACATATATCTTATCGGAACGGAGTTGGTTTATTGCTGCATTACCAGGGGAAAAGGGTGACAAATGTGTCCAGCAAAGACGCTAAATGCCGAGAAGAGGGTGCAAAAGAGTAATAATTTTCCATCAATAGAAACAAACAGCGCATGAAAGAACAAAACAGTTCAGTGATGTATGAAGTACTTTGTAGCTTTATAGTGACAGCAAGAAGTTATCATCGTTTTGGGGGATTCCGGGCTACAGCCAAAGAGAAATATACATTTACGATTCGATTCAATAAGTGATGCAACACCTTTTTTCTCCCAGGTAGTTTATTTCAGTTTAAAACACGCTGCTTTATTCTATGGTTGTTTTTTAAAAATGTATTCAAATCTCCATCTACAAATACCATATTTTCAAATGTTACTATAATTGTGTTTCTGTGTATAACTGGATTATTTTAAATCTAAAAAAGTGAAATTTAGATGCTATTCTGTATATCTGCTGAAAGTACCACAAAACTGAACAAAATGTCAACTTTTATAACCAAATAGCCAAAATGTAATTAAATTGCATAAAGTTGATGAGTTCTTGTTTAATATTATAATAAATAAATATTTCATACATATAAAAAAAGATCTTATCGAAAAATGCTGAATCAATACTTAGTGTTGCCTTCTCGAATTTTTATTACGCTATCACACCGTCTGGGCATTGAAAGTATTACATTTTTGAATTGGTCAAGCGAAATCTCACTAAACCACACCCTATGGATGGCTTCAACCAGGTCTGTCTTATTTCTTTCTTTCTCCCCCCCCCCCCCCACCCAGCATTAGCATTGCCAATCATCTTTCAGCAATTCTAAATGAGCTGAGATCAGGGACTGTTCCCTGGCCATTTGAGGGTGGAAGTCCCTTGTTCTTCAAGAAAACTTCTAACCTGTAACATAATATTGTACATGAATTTGGTGAAATAGTATTTATTTTGGTAAAATTAGGAGTGTTTAAGCACTTGGGGAGTCATTCTGGAAAGTGTAATTTTCTGGTGATACAAACTGCTCCACAATTGTTGCTATTAAACTTTCTCTTAAAATCATTATGTACGCATCTGTATTTACTGTTCCCTCAACAAAATGTAATGCATCCACTCCTTTGCTGGAAATACAACCCCAGACCGTCACAACTTTCTGGGAACTTCACTGTTGAGTCCAAACATTCTGGCAGAATTTCTTCATAAATATTTTCCCATCGTTTCCTCAGACTTTGAATTTTGATTCATCTGAGAAGATGAATTTACTCTACATCTCTTCCGTTAAATGGGCACGTTCCTTGGCCCATTCCAGTTGAGCTTTGTTCATTTTAACTGTCGAAAAGGCCGTCTGGAAGGTAAATCCGTTTCTGAAAGTCTGTACCTGACGGTTCTGCTGCAAATCACCACAACAGAAGCTTCTTCCCACTCTCTTTTCAATTTCACTGTAGTCATACGCCGGTTTTTCAGACAGATCCGCTTCATAACACGGGCATTAGCAGCAGTAGGAGATCTTTTTGTGCCTCTTCGTTTAATTCTTTCCAAATTCGCAGTTTTCTTGTATTAAGCCAATAAGTTTGACACAGTGGACTGGTTAAATCCTATTTTAGATGCAATATGTCTAATAGAAAGGCCCTCAGAAGTGAATGCGACAAATGAACTCTTTTGGCTAGGAGTTAATTCAATTGCCTTTGTCCCTCCCACACGTAAATACACATCACTGACTTCTACATTAAAACCAAAAATAAAGGCGGTAGTGTCACAACAATAGACAATGTTTATACAACAATGCATATCCATTTATAGATAAAAAAAACTGAAATAGTTGCTCCATTGTTGATATTAAGTAAGGTAAGTGTAAAAACAAACAAAATCTGTAGGTGATGCGATACATTATTGCAGTATGTGTGTTAAAAGTGAGAAGCCTCTTGCAGGCACAGAATCCAACTACTCGTGTTTTTATAAATTGTCTCTCCTGAAAAGGTTTAAGGATAACTTATACGCTTTAATGTATCGTAATTTGTATAATGCTGTTGTACAATCTTACTGCTCTTATTCATGTTTTCGAGCAAATACGGCACTTGACGTTGCCATGTTCTTCCTCATACGTTGCTTGAACTTTTCTGTTTTCTTAAGATGGATGCTTTTGACGCAATGCCAAAATCACTTTGTTTACTGAAACAGTCTGACGGCGCGGCCGTATCGAGCAGTCACCAGTCCCACAAGTCATGTACAGTTCAGGTTTCAGACGAAAATGATAACAATATACACTCGGAACTCGGCGGGATGGGGCGAGGTTGCAAACTTAACATCAGCAAAAAGCACAAGGCATTTCCATTTCTCCACCTAGTGTTGCACGTCTTGACGACGTTTGACACAGTTGACAATTAAGCGCTTACTAGCCGCCGCTGCACCCAATTCAAAGGGATGAGCCACTCTGTATATTCAATGAGTCTACCAATTTGTACCAGAAGGACGCTCTGCCTTTTATGTGCGAATTACGCGAGCAGAGAGAGATAAAAAAAAATAAAAGGGACGCATCATTCATGTTGGGAACAAATGCCGAGCGAACAAAAGTTTGCCAAAATCCTCCGTTTATCCGCTGCGGCGCTGCCGGTTCGACTGCAAAGTTAGCCGGTGATAATTTCTCAAACGCAGTAGAGTGCCCCTATATATCTAGCGGCTACAGGCCGCCAGGGGAATTAATATATGAAAACGGTGGAGTGTTATTCATGGAAGGAGGGTCGCTCATGATTTGTGGTGCGTTCTAGGAGAGAGCTTGCATTGCTGAAGTATGGATCAGCAGCGGGGGGGGGACGGCACTCCTTGACTCTCAAGTGTTCGCTTTCTAGTTAATGGCTGATACCCTAACGGCTACAGACATTACTGACACGGGCCAGTACAGCGTTATCATGTTAAACGTATTTATATCACAAACATTAACCTTAATGGTGCCGAACGGAAGATTTACATACATCAATTAGATACATATCTGCCAAAAAGTTTATATTTGTCTGCCCTAAAACGTGGTAGATGTAATTTACAATTAGAGAACGATTTTTAATAGTAGTAATAGTAGCAGTATTTATTATTCCAGTTACAAGGTACACATATATTGTTGTCGCAGGGTCGCAAGACAGTTCTTGCTCTTATAAAACACTTCATTTTTAATTTCTGAAAAATTCCATTAAAAGGATACAACATTAACAAGAACGCACACGAACATAAAACAGGCATACATTCAATGATTTTGACATTCATATAAATTTTCGTATTATTTATGAACAATGTTTATAGAAATTTCTTATCCCTAAAACTACATTATTTCATTTAAGAAAATGCCACGTTTAACCAGTTTTGTGTATTTACAATTAAATCCCAACATGCCAATCTCCCACTATTAATCTGGGAGAAATTTTATCCTTGTACCTTCAGTGTGTACACTTAGCCAAAATGTGCCCCCAGTCTTCCGGTTCAGAACATAATGGGCAAATCCTTCTGCCTTTCTCGTCAACAACCTTACGTGACTTCCAGCCTCCCAGTCTAAGCCATGCTATTAGCGTCTGTTTTATGATACAGGTCTCGTTACTCCATCTAGCTTTAATTTCGCTCTGCAGGTCCAGAGATGACATCTGCATGGATTGCGCTTTTATTTCCTGCGGCTTTATATCAAACAAGAGTCGTTTAAGTTGCGCTACAGCTGTTTCCATAACTGCTGTGCCAAATATCGTTTAATGCGACTTTTGACCGCTGTACAACCGCAGCCCACCGTTTTGAATAATGTGTTGTTTAATTGGTGTCGGTAGCCTGTTGCCCTCAGGATTGTTTAATTTTTCTTAGCCTGTATCTAATTACATTTATTTTGCTGTAGACTGCATCTTCCCAGCATCCCACCTGTCGTAGTGAACCATAGTTTGATGTGCTCCCCTCCCCACTCCTAGAATTCGCTTCCAGACATCACACTGTAATTTATTTAGATCGTCCCCAAACCTCACTTCCGTATCACAACCAGGACCTAACCTTTGCACAGTTTTGACTGGCATTTCCGGTAACCGAGCCAGAAGTCTCAGTGCCTCAGACAGTTGACCGCTCCCTCTGTGTGTTTATTGCATTTTCCACTCATGTCAAATCCCATTCCAAGATAGTGAAACTGTTTAACGGTCTGGTTTACTTCTCCCCCGTAAACACAGCCATTGCTAAAAGTCGGAACTTTAGTTTAGATGTATTTACTTGCATGTCCCACTATTTGCAATAATCCTGCAGTGCGTTTAGGTCGTGTCAAATTATAGTTAAAAAAAGAATGAAAGGTTCTAAAAAGTATGCTGATAAAATTCTTTTATTCAGATCTAAACCAGCTATATTAACACTTTCGTTATTCAACACTGCAGGAAATAACATAAATTAACCAATTTTTAGGAAGTAAACGTGACATTTACTGGTTTCAACCTACACTGGATTACGCACAACATTTCGAAAAGTTGCTGGCGCTTTGAGCTGAGGTAATCCTTAGGCATATACAGAAAACTGTGCTAAACACTTGACTTAAAAACCAAACGAACAAGCAAAAGCGGTTCTTCTACCGAGAAAGTTATGGTCATATCAAGGAACGGTTTACCAGCATATCGCACCTGCACACACAACTGGGCCATACTACAGAGGTATCCCGAAAACTCTGCAGTGCCCACAATACAGCTGTATGGTGCACCACTAGAATGCACGGCCACGCAGAACGTGACGTGAATTCCTCACCGTCACTGAGGTCCAGATTCAGTCGCGTTGCCTTTTTCCTTATCCCCAAGTTGAAGAAACGCCATCTTCGAAGGCACTTTTCATCATCAGAAGCGGTGGTGAAGGCTGAGAAGGCTATTATGAAGGACATGTCAAAAAATTGTTGGACAGATGCACTGCATGCAACACGGATTACTTTGAGAAATGTCAAAATTTTGACGTTGATTAAAGATATGATCATTCTTTATTGAGCTTTATCATTAATGGAAATGTACAACACCGCGTAAACGACAAGGTTTGTACTCAAATGCCTGTATTGTTGATGCAACTTTTTAAAGGAGAATCCTGAACATAATTAGCAAGATGACTTTGTTTTTAAATTTAATATTTTAAGCTCCATTAAAAATAAAAAAAAAAAGTTTTTAATTCCGGTAACATAGCTTTTCCATTTAAATAATTAACTTGTGCGGTAGAACATATAGTTAAAATTTCAGTGATATTCATAAAGATACATTAAGCTAATTATATTATCATATATAGTAGAAGATTTTAACGAGCAGTTAATATACAGTGTACAGGGTGTATCTAAGTCTTTGGGAAGACACAGGTGATCAATATGAATAGTATTAAGACTGTATTTATTACAATGACACCAATACAAAAAACTTCAACAGTCTCCTTTTATAATAACGTTTTTATAATACACTAACTCTGTTTTATGTAGTACAATAATAGATTATATATTTCACAATAAGATATAAAGCATACAAAATAAAATAAAAATACCATACGAGTCATTTTTAAAAATATGAAAGTTGCATAGAAAAACATTAAAAATCCCATTATGAATGACATACAGGTAAATTCAACCAATTAGTTCCCCAGCAATCCCCTCCCCGGTTATCAGACTTTTCATACCTGTGCTGTCTCACTTTCATCATAAATGTAGCTAATCTCTGATCTTCTTCCTTGCCTGCCCAACATGACTATCTCGATCTTTTCGATCCTGTAGATACTTTTTCCCTTCATTCCTTGCAGTCGGTGTATGTGTTCATGATTCTCCCTCTTCAAGATTGGGCAAATTCCCCATTCATATTCGTTGGTGATCTTAATCATCCATTTTCTATGTACTGCTTCATCTCCCATTGAGATATTAGCCCGGGCTGTACTTTATTTGAAATCACCTCAATGCATTGTGCAATTGTTTGCTGCCTATCCATATCCCTCTAGCGGTTCATAACCTTCCTCCACGTGCTCTTTCTATTTCCCTTACCAACCGTCTAAATGGAGTTAAGCTCTATTGTTTCTAATCCCTTTCTTAATTGGGATACTCATGTCTTGTTTCCTCTCATTCGCAGCTGTTCATGATAGCACAATAATTAAAATTTGGTTTACATGAATAATTCGCAGCCAGTATTGTCACGACCACTTTCGTGACGTGGGGGTGAGCAGTGGTGAGAGGTATGATGGAAAATACTTTACTCGCTTGGCAGATCCATTAATCAATTATTTGACTCATGTTACACCCGTGGGTGTTGAGTTGGAGTACTACAGGTTATGTAATGTTGATACAGGTCCCTATATGACGCAATTTTTACCATAGGGGATGTGTCGGCCGTTGTAGGAGGAAGAGTAGAATCACGTCGCCGTCCATGACGTCGATCCTGCTGAGCTCGCAGAAGCGGCAACGACGGCAGGGCCCAGCGGGCGAGGACGTGGTAGATGTGTCTAAGAGCGCCGCAAGCAGCTCCTTATATAAAATATGCTTGTCTAGGGAGGTCTCTACATGGTGTACCAACGCCCTAGATTTAAAATATACGAACCAATAAAAGAACACAGAGTTGGTGTTCTGAATACTTCCTAGTGACGCATGACAGGCTCCGGGTGCAGCATAACTCTGCATGGTGCTGATGTCGTGGTAAAGTCCCTTAGGGAGTGCCATAGGAAGTGGTTAACCAATTGTTTCTTTGTGCTCTCTGAACCAACAAAGTTAACTTAAGTTAAAGAATATCAGTTCTTATGAAATAAGAAACGTCCCAAAAGTATATTAATTTAGTAATTTATGATGCTCCTCAACGGTGTATGTGACAGTATTTCACTAATCATATTTACACTTTGTCGTCTCGCTTTCTTAACTCTGCAGTTCGCTGTGCCCCTTATTAAAAAAACAGCATTAAATGTTCTGGATTTGTATCAAATGTGCCATCGCTTTATTTAAGCAGAGTCATACTTAAGAAAATTTTGGTAGTAACAGTCGATTTCCTGACGTGCGCACTTAGTTCGATCTCGCGAAATACCCAAGCAGTCGCTACTGTACATAAAGTGATGAAGCATTTAAATGCTCATACATACGATGGATATTTGCTGCAGACTCTTTTTTCGGTGGCTTCTATATGATGTCTTGTAAACAACTGCCAAACTAATCCGCGCCATTTTATGAAACTGCTTTAGGGCTGCCAGCACACTCTAATGAAAACTCTTACTAATGTTTTTTCATTGTCGCAGTTTGGTTTTTAGGGATAAAAATTCAATTCCGGCTACACCTTTATGGCATTGTTATATGCTTTCGACCCCGTCGCTCGTCTCGCTAACTGCCTTGTTTTCTTGTCAACAACCACACTACTGCTTCCACTCTCGAACAACATTGCGTAATATATTAATCGTATGGTGTTACAATGTTTTCTTTGTACTTGCCTCGTAGCCCAAGATTGCAGGCTCAATCCCAGCCAGGGGCGATGAATTTTATTCGGGCATAAAACTCCTAAGTATGGCTTCGTTCGGAAGGGAAATAAAGCCATGGGTCCCTTGTCGTATATTTACGGCACGTTAAAGAACCTCAAACCTGTAAGGATGTGCCTTTAAGCAAAATTTATCACCTGAATTGAATGAGATGCTGATGACCTGAGTTGTTAAAGACTGCCCGTAAATTAACCAAATACATTGCGATCAGTTTTGTTTCCCCCCGCAGTGTTTTGCCTATGGGCAAGCGCGTCGCCCATAGCCGGCCAGCCGGGTCTCTATGATAAAACGATAAAACAAGCCGAACATACAACAATACACAAACCAACTTAGAGGCTTATAACTTACCAAATTATCAATGAGATGTTGAAACTGCCTATCTTCATTCTCCACGCATTTTTGGCATCTCTTTAGGAAATTATTCTTCATTCGTTGTAGTTCATTTTGAGAAATCCGGACGATTTTCTGACAATAGTGTGTGAGTTCATCTTCTAGACTGTATTTTTTTTTTTTTTTTATTTACCCGGGAGATCTGAGGCTGTTAAATCGGGGGACCGAGGGGGTCACAAATCCATATTAATAACTCTGTGTTGTGGAAACATTTTGTAATGGCTCTCATGGAATTATTTGCAGTGTGAGCAGTGGCAGAGTCTTGTTGAAATAATGTATGATCACGCTCCCTGTCGGTTAATTCTCGGGAAAAAAGGGTTTAGTATGGTATTCATATAAGTAACAGAATCAACTGTAAGTTAAAAAAATTGATCTTATGAATCACTTAACCCGGGAACAGCTGCATTACGACTGCGACAGTCAGCAAGGTCAACAAGTAAGCAAGCAGGCTTGTTTCTCCTTCCACTGCCCGGCACACGAGTGGGGGCTCACTCATAGGAAAAGCACGCCCCGGAGGAAAGCATCACTGATCACACTGCACAATAATTTCTTCTTTGTTTATGAAGTACAGAAAACACAACCTAGTGGTCTTAACTCAACCCACCCCTTTCCAGAACTGTTATCATCTCCAAGTGGCTATTTATTAATAACCCTATGCTTTATTTTGTTTGAGAAGGCACTTATATGTTTTATTTTTTTGTTGCAGATGGTGAATGCCTGAAGAACGTAAGCCTAAGAATAGACCCCTCTGTGGTACAATTTGGGTCTCATGCCGCCCTGTTCTGCAACTATGACCTGGATAATGCCCCACTCTACTCCGTCAAATGGTACCGGGGAAATCTGGAGTTTTATCGCTACTCTCCAGGCGAGAGACCGCCTACCAAGATATTCCCCTACACCGGGATCCATGTAGATGTAAGTAAACGTAATGTAGATTTCACGAGGGTGCTTATTATTATAACAAAAGTTTGACAGCGTTTCACGAAGCGAAAATACCAGGGAAGATACAAGCGCACCCCTTTGTGCCGTAGAAGAACTCATCACATTTCTGGCAATCAACCGAGTGTTCTCTCGAGGGACTTTTCTCACGATAGTAATTATAAGTGCAAATGAGACACGCTGCACTTAAATATTACAATTATCTTGTACAAGTAGCTAGTAAAGATATTCCACTTTCTCGATATATGCCACCTAACTTAAATAATGGGTTTTTCATACTTTAATGTAATGCATTTATATATCTTCGTCCGCAGGTGTTTATCTGTAACTCTAGTCACAAGCATAAAAAATTTGAACTTAATAATGAGACTTCTTCTTCTCCCCCGCGGATCCGCTCCTCACGAAATGGTCATTCGGACGATTGAAGCTGGTACCACGCAGGTGTGATAAGTTATTACTAACACCTAATAACTTATGGAAATTTCAGGCATCTCCTTGCTTGATAACGGTAAGTAAATGTACCTTTTAAGTGTCAGTAATAACTTAGAGCCGCGGAGACTTTCTGACTTCCGTTCACCGCACTACTGACCGGCAGTTGTACACGCGTGCAGCGGTCTCGGGACCATTGCACTCTTATCAGTTTCGTCTAAACAGTAATACACTGCCAGTAATTCTCCAGCGTTGCCAATGCTACTTGTGTGCATCAAAGTTTCAGGAGAAACTAACAATTCCTGTTTCTTATATTATTAAGAATATCTGGGAGTGCCATAATTAATAAATTAAGAAGTAAATTTATTCTCACTTTGACACCCGATCTCTATTAGCACTAAACAGTTTTGACGTTTTCCTGCACCGCAGACCTCAACATAACACAAATAAGCTGCATGAGACCTGTAATCTCAGTTCCAAGAAAAATGATGAAGAATGTCTCGCTTATTATGTTTTTTTTTTTTTTTTTTGAGTAGTGTTTAACGCCCGTTTTTACTGCTGAGGCACCACAGGCGGTTCGCTTATTATGTGCACGAAATAGTATTTACTCAGTAAAAATAATACTTAGTTATTAAAATGCTCCATTCATTAATTTAAAACAAAAGCTTTCGCTGGCTCTACGGCCGGTATCATCAGTAGATAGAAAGTGTCTGGAGAAGCAGAGGTACAGAACGTTAGAAATGGGAGAGTGTTAAATAGTTGTGCAGGCATTGTTTGTTGACCAGTTACATATTCTTGTCTTTGTTCATATTATCTGGATGCTGCTATAGTTCTTAGACCTCTCTCTTCTAGCCAAATATTCTGTTGTTGCAGTTACTTCTGTTTCTTTCACATTTTATTCCATGGTAAGTTGGATGACATTTGCGCCTTAATCAGGCATAAAAATCTGCGATTGTAGAACATGACATTCAAAATTGCCATGGAATGAGATATAAATTATACCTCTCTATTGGATTCTTGATGTCTGCAACTAAACCTATTCACTCTATCTGCGGCACTGAAATCGATGACATTATTTATGTGTTTCTTACAAAGTGAATGTTTCTTTGTATAATGGTGAAAGGGTCACCACCCCTGACTACCCATGAATATCGTTCCTAAATCGTTCCTTTAAACTGTTGTTAGTAAAAGCGTGATCTACTAATCATAGCATTTGAAAAACATTTAGATCTGGAATAAGTCTACTTAAATTCTTAGCTTTAGATGAGAATAATCTACTCAATAACAAATCGACAATACTTATTTCAAATAACTGCTCTTATTAATAAATTTAACAAATTCTTACGGACTACAACACCGCTCTCACTAAAATACGAGGGCTGTTCAATAAAGAATTATTGGTATTTTTAACGACATATCTTCGCTCGTCCTTATAATTTTGATTGTCTTTCTCAAAGCAGTTGTTCCTGCGTTTCGTGCTGGAGGCAACTTTTGACATGTCCTTCAGAATAAACCCGCAGCATCTGATGACACAGTCTACTACGAAGGGGTTTCTTACATTTGGGGTAAAAGTTAGTCACATATGGCTAAATCTGGACTATAGGGAGGGTGAGGTTCTTACTTCACATTGATTTTTGTAAGATATTCATTAACAACTTTTGCAAGAGCGACGTACATTTTCTTGGTGCAGCACCCAAGCTTTTGCATGTGATGTGGCATTGCAGAGTTTTCAGGACATCTCTGTATTATTGTCCAGTTACAGTTGTGTGTGCAGGTACCATAAGCTAGTAAACCGTCCTTGAATATAGAAAAACGAGATGACGATAACTTTGCCAGTAGAGACAACTGCTTTTGATTTTTTGTCAGTGATGGAGATTTCCACACTGGGCTCGAAAATATGTGGTCAGGTTTCAACAGCAGTGCTTTCCTTTTAAAGGCACTGCGTATCTTCCTGTAACATCATCTTCAACTGCACGCAAACGTCGGGAATCAGCCGTTTTGTAACCCAAACTGCACAAACACGTCTTATGTACAAATATTCAGTTACCAACGTGTGGGTGGCTTGACGATCTTCTCTCGCAATGACAGCAGCGTGTTAATATTTTCTTCCGTGTGAGCACAAACCATGGTTATGAGTTCACCTTCTTTTGAAACTGATTGCCTCTCCTCTTTAAAAAATTAAACCATCTTCGAGCTGTGCTAATAGGGAATAATAAACTCTCCATAGGCCTCCTGTAACAGCACATTGTCCTCAGATGAAGATTTGTTGGGACGAGAGCGAATTTCACAGCAGCATGTCACCTCTATTTGACTGTTGGTGGAACTGAACATATCTCAACTTGCACAGCTCTCACAGGCGCGAACCGGAAGTACCACGTGTACATCGCGCATTAAAAAACATAAATTTTAGCGCGAGAAATTATGTATGTAAAAATTATGTTAACATGTATGCCAGATTTCCTTATATTAATATAAACAAATATTCATTACTGTCTAACGATATTGAGCTAAGGGCGTGCGGCAATATGTCGCTGGGGACGGTGGTTAAAACAGGAGTTCAGTGCTCAGATATTAACAGCACAGCTTTTAGTTACGAACTATGTATGGCTGTAGAAGGCGCTGACGTTAAAAATCCCCGTAATGAAGTTTTCCGCCACGCTGGCCCCTGTAAAGTTAGGTACGAGGTACATTTAAAGTGCAGCACAGTTTTCTAACATGATTGCATTATTAGCAAAGCACGGTAGCATTTATACAGGTACCGCCACTGCCTCTGATGCTGAAACAAACATAAAAAAGTTGTTACTATATCGCTGTATTTATATTTATTATTTTTTTTCCAAGTCTTTGTTTGCCAAAAATACGTTATCGCGGATAATAACAAAGCCTCACAACACAAGAAATCTCCCGTTGCTTCGCGCAGTGCGTGCCTGCTTGTCAGATCCTCTCTTGCCAGAAAAGATTAGATGTTCAAACAGAAACACGTGTTGCTTCTTGGTGGGTGTTTCACACGCGAGGAAAAGGTGAAAGACTGAGTTCTTGTAATGAAAGTGATACACGAGACTCTTCGCTGTCTCGCGAAGAGGAGAGGTATATAAGTCTCATCTCAAAGTCTGCTACGATATTAAGGGAAAAAGGGAAGAAAAAACATTGCACCCTAGTGTTTTTTATCCCGATATTTCAAAAGAAAGTATGCGTGTTTGGAAAATAATAATAAAACAATTGGGAAAGGAAAAAAACATGTTCTGTTAATGAAACGACACGAAAAGAAAAATGTGCATTCTCTCTCTAAAGGTCCCAGGCTGTTGTCTATAAATATTTGTTTCTTTGATAATGGCGTGCAAATTTATATATAATTGCCGCGTTCACCTTGTACCCAACCGGCTTACTTTGAATACGTAACAATTGAATCGTTTCACTGCAGTTGATAATTAAGTGATAGTTTCTCCATCTTACAGCACCAATAGTGTTTTAGCTTCAGTCAACAACAGTCCAGGATTTAACAACAGACGAACTGCACGTGGAGTGGTGTAACAACTTGTCACGACTACCGAACAAGTGCCGAGAGCAGCGAGAATAACGGAATGCATTCTTTAGTGTTAGCTTGGAGTTGTGAAAGTTATCGCGCCCATATCAGTATCTCTGTTACAGTCCTTCCAAAACAATTCTCTTCCTTTTAGCGTGGGGTGTCAATGACAGTGTTAGTGTGGAAATGGTGTGTTTGTTTATAATGAGTGCATCAAAACAGTTCGTATGCGTGGAATGTGGGAGGGTATATGAGCACAACGGAACCCTAAGACAACATGTGTCTATAGCACACCCGGATCGCGCCTGTTTTCTAACAACACAGCAACCGTACACCTGTCACTGTGAAGTGATAAAAAAGAATTTCAATTATGCACGTAAGTTCTAATGTCATCAGGGAGATTACCATGGCGACGGATTAACTAGAAAGCAAAAAATGACGTGCAGCTTATGTAGTCATGAAGTAACAACGAAATTCTTTTAACTGAGCAATTAGAATAAGTACATGAAATAAAAGTAAAATGGGAAGAACTGAAAATTGAGGAAACAACGGGGTCGAAGTTTGTAAAATATGGTGGTTCTCGCACTGTTTATGAACCTCAAATTAAGAAATATCTCGCTTATACAGTTCAAAACTTCCAGTGTTAAAAGCGCATGCCTTTCCCGTATAATTATCATTTCCCTTAAGTGTTACATTGCTGCTGTATACTAAATATTATACTTCCCACAAAGTTGCTTTTATGTAAGATTGATTATTTTCACTCAGTTACGAGAGTTATTTCCTTCCACATTAGTTGAGGTCTACGCTTAGTCAACTGCCGTTCTTGATCAAACTGCAAGTTCACCTTCTCCGAACTAATGCAGTCATGATGCTGTTTTCTCCGCTGCCGTCCGCACTTGTTCCTGAAAGTAGGCGTAACTGCAGCAGCCGTTGCATAACAGCAGTACATTAACGGTACACAAACCGGAAGTCGCCAAAGTACAGTTGCTTAATCATCCACCCCACGGCCCTGACCTTGCGCCGTGCGACTTCTGGTTGCTTCCAGTGCAATCTTTCATTGTTGGAATATCTTTTAAACGAGTGCAGGACCTTGTCAAGTTATAAATTCAGCTCTGTTGACAATATCTCAGTGGGAGTACCGTAGTGCCTTTGACAAGTGGTTGCATCGTCTACAACTGTGTGGAGAGAGATGGAGAGTACTTTGAAGAATTCAGTGCTTAACTTGGACTTTAGGGGGAAATTTGCAAAACTTTTTGAACTGCCCTCGTAAACAAAAACAATTCATTCTCCTGGTTGTTGTTTGATTAATATCTGGACTCTGTAGGATGAAATCTGTCCCTTTAGAAAGCATGTTTTGAAATGAAATTAACATTTAGAGTTGGTCTACCTAGTTTTTTTAATTTCAAATTAATCTTTCAATGATCTCAAAAAAGTTAGAATGTAAGCTGTGTTTTGTGCTTTTTTCTTTCTTTCTTTCTTTCTTTTTTTTTTCTTTTCTTTCTTTCTTTTTCTTTTTTTTTTTTTTTTTTACATTCAGAAAAACGAAATAGATAAACTACTTTCATTATTCACAAATTTCACTGGCCTGCCATTCAATAACGGTTACTACTAGCGAAACGACTGATTATGGTAATGAGAGCATTATTACTTCAAATGTAATATTTTTTTAAAATAACAGCAAGTTTTCCCATGCTTTATTATATATGTCAGTGCTGTCATTAATATATTGAGACCTGCACGTGCTTTAGATTGTTGTGAGTATCGTTATAGGCTGTCTAGTAGACTTCCTCAAAAATGTCCCATGTCAAAGTAGCTGTATGCGGACGGGCGTTGTGTTAGAAGACATACGCCGATTTTTCAGATATACCCTCTTCAAGACGCGGTCATTAGCAGCAAGCAGTACAGATTTTTTTCTGTCTCTTCCTTTAATTTTGTCCAAATTCCCAGTTTTCTTGTATTTAGCCAATAATCTTGACACAGTGGACCGGTTATATCCATCTTTAATGCAATATGTCGAGTAGAGCCTCAATTGCTTTGCCCATTTTTTGCAGATGTTATTAAACACACATCACTGACTACCAAATTAAAACCAACAATAAAGGCAATAATATGACAACAAAGGAAAATGTTTAGAAGTTCTCTTGCATACAACAATGCATAATCAGTTATAGATAAATAAACTGAAATAGTGAACCCATTGTTGGCATTAAGTAAGGTAAGTGTAAAAATACACAAAAGCTATAGATGATGCAATATATTTTTCCAGTAGCATATTTGAATACACTTTTTCCTATACATGACGGGTTTCATCAGATATTATCACTTTTCAAAGTTCCGACATAAGTTTCGATGCAGAAAATGTTCTTCTCGATCCCGGTATGCGATAATGTAAGTTATCTGAGCACTCCCAAACTTATCCCAACCTCAGGAGCGATTTCAGAAATGCTCAAATGTGGGTCACATTCGACAAGAACCCGAACGTTCCGAATGGTTTATTTCTCTTACGCTGGTCGTAGATGGATGTTGGTGACTTTTGTTTTCCACAGTTTCTCTTCCTGTGGAACTTCGGTACCGTTTATACACTTGTGGTACACTGCTCTTTTGACCAGTTTTACGCTTTTCCGCGCCATAGTAATCGACGAGTGTACCTGTTGCTCAAGCAAGACGCTACTGACCAGAGACCCGAAGTTAGTCCATATGCTTTTTTCTACCTGGGTGGATATACTTAAGGTTGCAAATAAGCATGTTTCAGTACATTTCGGGTCAGTAGGGCTAGGTTTAATTTGCCTGAGTTTGTTCGTTATGAATTTTTTCTGCGATTGTATGCGCATTTTAAAAAACACATAAAAATTGCAAAATATCAAAGTGAAAAAAGTAATAAAATTAAATGGCATGTTCACCTCACAAAAATATCAATTGAGAATCTTGTTATACATTTATTTCTGTCCAAGCAGTGAAAAAAGTCTCCTCAACCCATCATTAAAATCTTTAAATAGCAGAATCTTCATTAGTGAAAGGAACGCACAGTTACATCGGGCATACGAGTACCAGGAAATGGAGTTGATGAGGGAAGTACTGAAGTTTTGAATAGTCCTGGCGAATGACCTTGTATCGATTTGCGCGAGATAATTCTAGGAAATTTGTGGTGGGAGTAACTTTTCAGCTGCATAAATGTAACAAAAAATTGCAAGCGAGAAAGACGAGAGCGGAACCGTCCCTACAATGTGTTCACCTGGTTCCCTATAAACAGAAAATGAACTGGATCAGAAGCCACGGCTTCTATGTTGTTCTGAAAGGTGAATGTTCTGTTGTAACCGATATGAACGCTTCCGAAATAACTTGTTTTAAATATGAATCCAATTACTTTAATGGAAGTAGAACGTTCTTTTTTCATGATGAAAAATGTTCTGTCTGACAAGCGGCTGACTATGACAGTTGATATCTTGAATAAACATCTTGTTATTGCTTGTAACCAAGCAAAGTAAGCTTAAATACTTTAATTATGTGATAAAGAAATTATTAAGTATTTAAAATACCTATTTTCATTAATAATGAGTGATGTTACTCTCTGTTTTTCCTTTTTAATAAAAGCCTATTTTAATTACATTACTGCCTATTTTAACCAAAATAAATGCCTGAACTTCCGGGCTGTGCTACTGGCAAACGAAACGGTGTGTGATGTGAATCAGTTTCCCCCTTCTCTCTGACCCCCTCGCGTAACGTCTCAAAGGCGTATGTACTACCCGCAAGCGGTACCCCCCCTCCAATAAAAGTGTTATATTTTATTTATCCTTGAAATCGCTACCGCTGTGATATTGATAGCATTACCCAGAAATTAAGGCAATGTTTCTTCCATGTTTCTGGTAGTGCGAAATACAGGAACTATTTCTTACATTCGGAATAAGTGGAACATCTTTAGTAATGTCTGATATCTTTGAAGTTAATAGAAAAGGTCGAAGTTGTTTCCCTGCCAAATTACGAGTTGCAATTCTACGATTGAAAAACACTTTAACAACGAAGAACTCTAAGAGATGGGAATAAATTTGAAGGAAAAGAGAAGACAGGATGAATTTGAACTCTGGACCCTAGAGACTTTTGGGCGCCATTTTCTTAGCAGAAAGTTGGTCCAGACGGACATCAACTGTTTACATGAGTTTTAAAGGTAGTAACTGTGGGAGCACTCACGCAACGGTAGAGCGGGCAAAGTGGAACCCGTACCTTCAAAAGGCAGCATGCCCGAAACGTACTTAGACGTGCTCTAAAGTAAGAGGCCTTCTGTAATCTTTACTGCAGCTACAAACTTTCTAGCAAACTTTTCCAATGGATCTCTGTGGTTTATTTTACTCTTCCTTCCGCCAACGAGCTCTATTGACGGTCCATGGAACTAAAGCATCGATTCTGGTTGCGCTGAGAAGGAAAAAAAAACTTATAGAGGCCTTTACTTTCAGCAGACATCAATCAGTGAGTCAAAAGAGAAGGAGAGGAGAAAGTTTCGACTGAAAAAGGGAGTGCGGAAGGCTGAATAAAGCAGAGCAGGAAAATCCATTCTCAAAGTTAATGACGTAACAAAAGTAAGTTTCATTAGTCTAAAAAAGAAAGACAATGAAGGCCCTATGCACGTTCATTTTTTTTCTCCCCACGCTGCTTCTTTTAGAGTTCTATGACATGCCGCAGGAAACGGAAATGGCTCTGGGGTAGAGGGAGAAGGTTGGTTCTTGTGCTGAGGAAGTTTCGGCTGAGGGCATTGTTGTGATACGGCGTGCTCCCAGGGCCTAATTGTTGCCAAATGATGCCCAGCTTTTTCTCTTCACTTTAAAAAGATAGGATGAATTTCATTTGTGTAAAATAGAAGTCTTAATTATATCTAGTTCTGTCCCATGGTGTACTAGTGGTAGCCATACTTGTCTTCTAAACCCAAGAACGCGGGTTCAAACCCGGCCAGGATAGATGGATTTATTTCGGGGCGTAAAAAATCCCAAGTATGGCTTCCTTCGGAAGGAAAGTAAAGCTGTGGGTCCCTTGTCGTACATTTGCGGCACGATGAAGTACCTCAAGCGTGAAAGAAGAGGCCTCTGAGCAAAATTTGTCGACCGTTTCACGCCCTGAATTGAATGGGACGCTGATGACAGGAGATATTAAAGAGCGTCCATAAATAAACCAAATCAAAAAAAAAAATGCAAGGCCACACATCGCAAATGCTGTTACTGAATATCTCACAAAATTCAACGTGAAGTATGTCCCTCACCTGCATATTGTCCGTGTAACTTTTTCCTTTTTGTATACTATAGGTCTTCTGCGTAAATTTGCATTGTGCTCTAAAATTGTTTTCATTGTCATGCTCTCGTTGTAACAGAATCACTGATTGTGTTACAGTGTGTACCGTGTATTGTCTGGCGATGAGAAGAAGGCAAGCATGGGGTAACGTAAACGTTTTCTACCCTCCTCACTGTTCACGTACATTATGGTGATAAAAACAAACAGTGTTGTCATATACTAACCCATAGTTAGAAGTCTGAGAGGTCCTCATTCCTGTGGCAGCATGCGCGCGTACGTGTGCAGATAAACAGTTCAAGCCCCTCTTGCCATCTTCTGATCGCCGTACAGAACTTTTCTATCCTCACCCTTTGATTTTTTAAATTATCAAGCCACTTGAATTTGAATGAATGAATTTATTTCCACAACCAACATTACAATTAAATATCCAAAAATGTACAATCCATTTTTAAAATAATCCAATACAATTATTATTTCGCTAAGACGCTGGGACGCTGATGACCTGAGATGTTAAAGAGTGACTAAATAAACCAATAAAAAAAAAAAAAAACCAATCCTACCCTATACTATTTTTATTTCCCTATTAAGTCTCAATGAACTCTTAACACTCAAACTATTAAATATTTCTTGTTGTTCAATATCTTTCAATCTTAGATTTCTTTCTTTCCAGAATCCTCTGTGTTGGTATTCCCTATTTATCCATACTTTTCCTAAATCTATCTGTTGTAAAATTTCCTGCACTTTAAAATGCCAACATTCTTTCCACTTACATTTCCCTTGTATTCTAAAACATTCTTTAATAACATCACTCTGTTCTAATGTGGTAATTCTGAATAAATATTTTATAATTCTTGTGATTATTTTGTTCATAGTGGAATATCAAGCTAATTCTAGCAGTGCTATACATTTGAGGATGATGTTAGTGAACCTAAAATCAATTTACAAACGTTCCTCTATACCCCATATTTATGATCCATACATCAGTTTACCTTCTACTGTAGTTGTGTATATTCTTTCCAGCCAATTCACTCTTATCACACTCATAGCTGCTTTTCCTTTTGCTATGCTATTTTTTCTGCTCTTTCGAGCTTAATCTTCTCCCTAGATAATTAACGTTATTTACCACCTCCATTTCTCTCCCATTCAACTGCCATTTTTAATCATTTTTCAACATATAACTTCTTTTGAAAACCAAGATCTTTGATTTCTTTTCATTAATTTTTAATCTCCATTAATCAAAGCACTTATTCCGGCATATAATAAGAAAAGATAAATTTAAAAACAACAAAATATAAAAACGCACTAATTGAAACTAATTTATTGAAAATGCTTTCAATCCATTACGAACAAAACAAACTCCATGCAAAACCCCACCGTTGAAGACCTTGTACCTATGTACAGAATATAAAGTAAATCATTTTGCATTAGATGAAACTACTACACTCGGATGTTTTCTAATATAACAAACTTGAGTCAACGAAGTCTAGCGTTGGACTGTCACAGTGTAAGGGCTCAAGTTTGGACAAAGACCCGGTCTGTGAAATGGCGATGATGTGCTTGGCGCTGCTGTAGAAACCAGAGCCACTATACATATTCAAACTGTAATCTGTCTTCCAGGAAGCAAATCCTCTTTATTCATTAAGCTTGAAATAATCCCATAGATGGCTCTCACATCAGAGCTGGCGCGGGAAATAGCTGTAAGCTCGGAAATTATTTCACTAAAATCCTTATATAATTCCTGCACATCTCAACGATTTCAGGCCTGTATTTCGCTTCTATAGTGCACATCAAACATTATAGTTATCCTTTTTATATAACGATATCCCAGAAACAAGGCATAGTATCTTCAACACTGTAAAATCTCATATGCCATACACCAGTGGGAAACTTCTGGGAAAATAATGCACATCTACGAGGCTAAGTCCATAAGTTTCCGGCTTAACCATTTTTAATGATAAAGACAAAAACTATATTTCCTTTTCAATATAGTTTCCCTTTGTTACAATACACTTCTCACGTCTTTGAACTAACACTTTGATTCCCCCTCCCCCCCAAATAGTCAGAAGTCTTGTCTGCAAAATTGGTATAAACCTCATCCATCACTTCTTCGTCGCACTTAAATTTCCTTCCTCGAAGGCCCTCCTCCAGTTTTGAAAAGAGGAAATAGTCATTGGAAGCTAGATCTGGGCTGTAGGGTGGATGGTCGATCCCCTTGAAGTCACATTTCTTCACAGCTTCCTTTGCAACAAGAGCTGTGTTGTGCACAGGCGCGTTGTCGTGAAGAAGGCGCACACCACCACTCAGCATTCCTCGCCTTTTCTCTTTGATAGAAGCACGTAGTCTGTGCAGTAGACCAGCATAGTACTCCCCATTTACTGTGGTGTTCCTCTCCTTGAATTCAATAAAGAGTATTCCTTCATTGTTCCAAAATATTGTGGCAATGATCTTCTTGGTTGACCTTGGTCTTTAGAGGCGGTGTTTCGCCAGGTTTACACCTGCCACTCCATTGATTCTCTTTTGGACAATGGATCATTGTAGAGGACATAGTTTCACCTCCTTTAGTAACAATGGTTTGCATAACTTCTCTCTCATTGCCACGGCAGACCTCCAAAAGTGCTTGACAACAGATGACTTGTTGCTGCTTTTGGACTGTGGAAAGAAGTCTAGGCACTATCTTGCACTAACCTTATTCATGTTTAAATGCTCGCGAATAATTCGAAGGACTGTCGTTTTAGAAAGGCCCAATCTTGCTGCCATTTCTTTAGCTTTGAACCGCCTGTCTTCCAAAAATTCCTCTTTTACAGGTGCGATGTTTTCAGGAGTGAGCACCTCCAAGGACCGACCTGCACGCTTTCTGTCTTCAATGCTTTCTAGACCCATTCGAAAAGGTTTGGCCCATTCTTTTATTGTAGAATATGAAGGGATGCTCCCCCATATACACCGTCCAACAGCTAAGTGCAATTGGAAACATTAAGTTAATAATATAGCACGTAAATAAAATAATAATCACATGGGAAAATGATATACTTTTAAACCTGAAAATTATGTTTTGTATTAAATACACATGTATACCTGCAGTTGGCATTACTTGATTTTTCACTACATTCTCTGCTCTAGCGCTCTGTAATAACCTTCACAATTTCAACTTGTTGAGAAATTCGCTTAGTTAATCCAACTCATGCGTGACGGACTATTTCTCTCTTTCAGTTGTAAATGTTCGTTTCTTCGTGTTTTAATTCAAGTTATTAAGACTCTAGAAGCTTTTCTTCGTGTTTTAATTCTAGTTATTAAGACACTAGAAGCTTTTCTTCGTGTTTTAATTCTAGTTATTAAGACTCTAGAAGCTTTTCTTCGTGTTTTAATTCTAGTTATTAAGACTCTAGAAGCTTTTCTTCGTGTTTTAATTCTAGTTATTAAGACTCTAGAAGCTTTTCTTCGTGTTTTAATTCTAGTTATTAAGACTCTAGAAGCTTTTCTTCGTGTTTTAATTCTAGTTATTAAGAATCTAGAAGCTTTTCTTCGTGTTTTAACTCTAGTTATTAAGACTCTAGAAGCTTGTAATCTCCGTTTAGCAGTAACAGATCCTTTGCAAATATCGTAACAGATGACAAACTTTGCGGTTATTTATTAGACTAGAAAATCAAAAGTATTAGTCAGTCGGTTTAGGTCTTCCCATAGAAGCTGCCTCTGACCAAAAAAAGTCGAGGACACCATCTCAACAGTGGCTAGTGGCCAGTGGTCATTAGAGCAATCTTCTTTCAAAAACAGCTTAGAAAGGAGAGGAATAAAACGTTGACCTCCAAAGTAAGAAAGGGGTTGGAAAGAGTCAAGTTGGGCAATGTTTGGATAGCGGTTCAAAGAAACAGAAGAATTGTACGGAAGAAAGCCAGAACCGCCTGAAGGATATGGACAGGCAGCATATAATCGCGCAATGTGGAGAGAAGGTCTTGTTGGAAGTACAATCGGTTTTAAGATATTGTTGGGAGATGCAGTAGTACAGCAAAACGGGAGTCAGATTCGTTAAATAGGAACTCGCTTGGTTTAGACTTAGGGCATGGTGGCAGATCAGGATCTCAGGTGAAAGTGAACTGAGAATCTGTCCTTGGTGTGGAGAGGAGGATTTTTCGTTGCATTTCCTGGCGAACTATAACAGCACTAAGGCGTGGTAGAGAAAAAACTTGTCGCATACCTTTATTGACTCTAACAGAGGACAAGAAGCATGCATGCTGCGTCCTGTTGACAGGCAAGGAAAAGTAAACTGAAGTTTTAAACGTACAGAGCTTTCATGTAACGGTTATGCCGTAAGCACAATGTATTGAATCCCGTCGGCTGCAAGCAGCATTCCCCACTCTTTCCGCTATGTCTCCCCTCCTGTCTTTGAACTGTGCTTCGAAGCAGTGCAGTATTTGAACTTCACCAAGACCGGACAGCTGACTCTAGATCACGCATTTTCGTGTGTAAATCTTACCATAAATACGAGACAGATTGTTCTGTTCGTGCATAGTTTCGTTTGCAGTACCCTGGTAATTGTCCCCTTTCAGAAAAGCAAGTCATGCTTTTGCGAATAAATTTGGTTTTACTGGATCAGTACACAACAAAAAACACACGGAAACGTATAGTTTTAACAAAGGATAAACTAGACGAGATTGGCGCAAATGTTGAACGTTCGCCAACAAAATCACCTCCGAAATTAGTACGAGTCGGAGTTTCAGTGGGTTCTGCACATAAAACAACAAAATTATTAAATCTCAAACCATACAATTGTACACGTATCCATTGTTTAAAACAAGGCAACCTGGTAGCAAGAGTGCATTATTGAAAGTGTTTTTTTTTTCCCTCCCATCTGTGAATGAAGGGTTAATGGACCCAACGCTTCTGTACTTTTCACACGAGGCCTGAACGGCTGTGTGAACAATCAAAACATGCGCTCCTGGTGTACCGAAAATCCACACCGTGTGTAGGGAACCCCTCTTTATGACAGAAAAGTTGGAATTTGGTGTGCTGTTAGCGCAAGGCGTATTACCGACCCGATTTTTTACGAAACGACAATAAATGCAGAAAGATACAGAAGGGGCATTTTGACCCAATTTTTCAGCAGCTTACAGAAGAAAAGAAATCATACAGATGGTTTCAACAGAATTATGTAACTGCTCATACAGCAGCGGAGTGTATGAATAAAATTACGGTAGTGTTTGAAGGTAGAGTGATTAGTGCTGGTGTATGCCCTCTCGTTCACCAGATTTAACAGTGTGGGGTTGCCTGAAGGACACAGCTTCCAAAAAAAAAACCCTCATACATTAGCAGAACTAAAGGAAAATATCACAAATAAATAGGAAACATTACAGTGGCCAAGCTTAAACGTGTCAGTCAGAATGTGTTTTCCCAATACAATGTATCCGAAGGGAGACGTCATTTCCAGCATCTTCTAAGAAATAAGATTTATACACAGTTTTAGAAGTGAAGTTGAAGTACGTTCTCGGGGCGGACGTGACACGCCCAGCCGCCGAGAATAGAGACACTGTGCGTGCGGTACAGTTTTTATGTGTAAGACCTGTATGTATTTAGGTACTTATTCTACTGGCTTAGAGAGGAGTTCCATGTTCTGCACGTTTAAGTGTGCTAATAGTGCGATCAATTTTATTGTTATTATTTTAAATAATTGATCTACTGGGGGTAATACTTATTTAAGAAATGTACCTTCTATGTATTATGAAATCACTGGACTGTACGTTGTAAGGGTATTGTTATGTGTGCTAATGAGACTAACGTTCTTTCTAACCAAGTACATTCAACAGTCCTCATTTCTTAAGAAAACACCCGCCAAATGATTGACATATCCAAATTTTATTCCCGGCTTAGTACCAAAGAATTTCCTTCTGTGTACATTCAATTTCAAGTCTGGAAGAAGATTTTAAAGGACCTACGCACGTTGCTGGAGACGAGTTTATTGAGTCTTCTAGAACTGGCTGAAGCAAATGCAACACGAACTTCGGTTTTTTTTTACAAAGAAACAGCACCTTTCTTCAATTTGTTAGATGATTTTCAAACAACTGTAACCGAACCAAAAGAGCGCTGTTTCTGACATATCAAAATCAGCAGCCATTTTTAACGAATGTTCCTTAAGGGCTATGAAACAGTTGAGCGAAATTTCAAACTCCTCTTTAAAAAACAAAAAAAAAAGTCAAAGTAATTTAATTCTTCATAAAAGCTCAGTTGAACGTGGAAATGTACGGTCTGGAAGCAAAAAATGATGACGTAAAAAGCATAAAAATGACTACAGTCATATAAAAAATAGTAATGGTTTAAAGTTATTTTAGCATGGATGTTAAATTTAATTCTAATCGCAGAAACGTAGAAAAGGGAATAATGTGAGGTTTTTTTTTCTTTCCCCCCTCTTTCCCCCTTTTTCTTTTTTCCAGTGGTATTGTAACAAAGCTTGGCTAGATGACGAAGTTAGACTTCTCGGTTTCCCCAATGCTTTCGCTATGTACAACACACCGAGAGGGGTGTCTAAAGTATTAATACTTTAGATTCGAATTAGGGAGGCCTGGGCTTCAAATCCATTGTGATTGACCATGCTTAATAATAATAATAATAATAATAATAATAATAATAATAATAATAATAAATTAATTACTACTACTACTACTACTACTGCTGCTGCTGCTGCTACTGCTACTGCTGTCCTGGTGGTGTAGTGGTAACCATAGTTACCTTCTAAACCCAAGATCGCGGGCTCGATCCCGGCCTGGATCGTTGAATTTTTTCGGGCGTAAAAATCCTAAGTATGGCCTCCTTCGGAAGGAAAGTAAAGCCGTGGGTCCCGTGTCGTACATTTACGGCACGATAAAAAACCTCAAGCCTGAAAGAGAGGCCTCTGAGCAAAATTTGTTGACTGTTTCACGCCCTGAATTGAATGACCTGAGATGTTAAAGAGCGTCCTTAAATAAAACAAATCAACAACAACTCTCCTATTTTCATTATAGAAAATGTCAAGCGACACGAGCTGGTGCTGTTTGCTTGCACTTTGGAAAGGTTTTCTGTTTACCCGGCAGCTGATATGGCAGCAGACTTAGGAGGCTCGAATTTCTTGAAGGGGACGTTACGTTGACATTTGGGTGCTCTCTTTGAAAACTTTATTTTGCACCCCGCCTAACTCCGTGTCTCACTGTCCGTAGATCATGGCAGCTTAAGGAAAAAAGTGAAGAAAACAAACAATGCACATTTATTGTACTGCGTAGTATAGAAAATAGCACGTTTTGCAAATGAAGAAGTCTGGGAACACGACGGCAGATGAGTCCGGAATTTCGAAAAGTGTACACGCGAAATATATTTTCTGTATGAATCGTGAACAATATTTATAACGTAGCTACACTGACGCTAAATGTAACACTGTACCATTGTATAATATACAATTTGCAATTGTACTTACATCCGGTGACATTAGAGAAATAATGAAATTACAGAATTTACAGCGTGTACTTACAATTATACATTTCAACCTAATTAATTACATGCAAACAATTAATGTATGCCAACGCAATTAAATATATTCAGTCCAATTAAATACATTTGAAGCCAATTAAATAAATATTAAACTAAGTAAATGCATTTCATTCTAATTGAATACATTTCAATGTAATTAAATATATGCCAACCCAATTAAATAAAAGTCAATATAATCAAATGCATTTCAGCCATATTATATATTTTTCAATATAATTAAATACTTTTCAACCTACATTTCAACTTAATCAAATAGCGTTAATGAAATTAAAAAAAACTAATTAAATGCATATCAACAGAAATAAATACGTTTCAACCTTAAATACATGTTAAGGCAATTAACTATATTTAAACCCAATAATTAACTACATTTCAACCTAATTAAATACTTTTCATACAATTCAACGCAATTAAATACATTTACACATAATTAAATACGTGTCAAAGTAATTAACTACATTTAAACTTAATTAAACGCATGTCAAAGCAGTTAAATGCAATTCAACCTACGCAATTAAATACTTTCCACCTAATAAAATACATTTCATAACAATTAGTTACATTTGAACCAAATTAAATACTTTGCAATCTTATTAAATATATTTCCACCTAATTTAAACTTAATTAATTAACACCTGAGAACTAAATTAAAACATGTCAATCTAATTAAATACATGTCAACGCAATTGAATATATTTCAACATTTTTAATTTATTTATTTACGTACGCTCTTTAACATCTGCCATCAGCGTCCATTCACTTCAGGGCGTGAAACGACCGACAAATTTTACTCAGAGGCCTCTCTTTCAGGCTTGAGGTTCTTTTTCGTGCTGTAAATCTATGACACGGGACCCACAGCTTTACTCCCCTTTCGAAAGAAGCCATACTCAAGATTTTTACGCCCGAAAAAATCCATCGACCCTGGCCGGGATTTCAACCTAATTAAAATACATGGCAAGACATTAAATACATTTGAACCTAATTAAATGCTTGTCAACGCAATTAAATAATGTAAACCTAATTAAATACATGTCAATACAATTAAATGCATGTCAATCTAATAAAATATACATCAACGTTAAATCTAATTAAATATATGTTAAGGTAGTGAGTAGGTTTATAGTCGAGGCCTGACTTGTTCGAGCACTAAGGTTACTCTGTTTATAAAGTTGATCATGTGTTGATAATGTTAAAATAGACGTCACTGTGTTCGTGTTGCTTCATAGCTTTTCCCCCTCCAGTCTTCATACTGCAGAGATCAACTTATAAAAGAAAATGACTCTTAAAAGGTATTTTACATATAGATGTGAGAAAATGTATTTTAAAAGTGTGTTTTCAGGGTCTTAAAAGATATTATATTGGCTATTATCTCATGCCCTTTTCGCTGTGGACACATTCCGTCCAACAAGAGCATCAATATGATATCTGACACTCTGTATACCACAACGCTCCCTTTGTCAAATTCAGACGCCTGCTGGTATTGCTGCTTGTGCCTTCTGAGAATGTATGCAGTCGGTTTAACGTGTCTCTTATGACATTACAGTTGTAATAGCCAACAGCATACAGTTATTACCATATAAGCTGCAAATCGACGAATGGTTAATTAATACTAATTTCCTTCCCTACTTTTGCACCTATTTAAACGTATATATTAATTGTTAGTGACTCTAACCTGCTGAGTTTAGAGTCAGTTCACATGTGCAATGTGTCCGAGAAACAAAGGGAAACATTAAACCAAAAAACGAAATATTTATTATACCTTCTCAGCATTGAGTGTTAAATGCTTTTGCATTTCCACACCCTTACAGCATAATGTGAGTTGCCCATTCCGGAAAACTATACAGCGAATTCTTTATATTATATATAACATATTTCTACATTAACTCCATTGGTCAATTCGGTCATGTGCATACTACCGCACTGCGGTGTTTCCGTCCAGTATCTGATACATTAGGTGTTAGAACTAATGGCTACAAGATGATAGGAAACGCGCCAAATCACAGACATTCATTTTGCGCGAGGTTGTGCAAAGTAAGCTCTCTGTGTTACGTTAAATCGTGAGTCAGATAGAACACATGATAAATCTACATAGAAACTAGGAATGCATGTTACTCACATATTATACAAGAAGCAGGAAATAAAATTTTTGATACATTAGAGGTGATGGCTTATGTTTTAGTGCATATACATTCGAAACTAACTTCACGGCACCGTTCCACGCGTAACGGCAGCCGGTCGGTTCAAACTGGTACCGCGGGGAACGGTAGTCAGACTATGATGTTCACGTAAGCTATTACTGACACTTTAAACACTTAAAAGGTGCAGTTAGTCACCATTATCAAGCACGAAGAATCTGAAACAGTCTCCCTTCACTTTCCATGCATTTCTGCCATCAACTTATGAAATGAATCATTAAGTTCTGCAGTTCCCTTTGAGAAGCAGAAGACATTTTTTCACAAATGTTATTTTTCACTTCATCTTATATAATGACTATTATCGAATAGTTCAAGAATTGTATGCAAGGGGACATGGGGCTGAGTGTGCCGTTGCACAGTCCTGTTGGAAAGTCGCGAACCTACGTACACTCACGTTAATTTACGGGAAAAGTGTTGCACAATATTGTGCACATATCTATGACTATTAATTGTTTCTTAAATTATTCTATCCCCATAATGGTGCACCACACTCCCTATCATTTGATCATGCAGGGTTCCCCATGCAGTAGATTAGGTTTTTCTGAACACTAGACTCGAATAACATACCTACTTAGGTAGTAGAAGTAGTAGTGGTAGTGGTAGTAATTCGTCGTCACAAAATGTTCTACCTAAGTAGGTAATAATAATCATTATGGTTACTACCTCTTAGGTAGAACAAGATTCATTGATTTCTTCGTCATGCACAGTATTCAAAATCCATTCACAAAATGGATGTAGGGACACCCGGTTTAAGTTCTTGCTCTACAGTAATTTTGTAGGGTTTTAACTTTAATTGCTTTATAAGATGTTCGAACAGAGGAATAGGACATTCTTTTTGCTGAGAAAGAAGCCCAAGAGATTTTGAGGGGCATTCCAGGGCATGTCCAGTGTTATCTAACGTTTCTTCTGTAAATGCTGTTCGGACTGTATATGTTTTTATGAAGGAAACTTCCCGTTTCACGAGCTTTATTTACCATCTATGAGTCAAACTGCGACTTGGAAGTTGAATCTCAGAGAACCCTCTTGAGAGAATCTGTAGGCACGTATGAATCGTAAATAAATGTCTTTGGGGAATAAAACACCTGAATGAGTCATATTAACGTAATTAATACATTTCATTACGTCCCCTAACGAATACTTATACACACACTGTCATGCAACAAATAAGATACGAGCGTACGTTCTTAGAATTAAAACTAGTGCTAACGTCCCCTGCTAACTTTCAAGCATGGGAACGAGACGAGAGCTGCAGAGCTCAATATATCACTCAGTATAAGAACAAGTGTCGTAAAAACAAAACAATGTTTACGTATTGAGTCAAATCAACGTAATCTGAAACAGTAGAATGAGGCAATTGAAAGTTTTCATTTCGCCATGCGCATTTAAAAACATTTCTCATAGGTCGCCAGCAACTGACCTTTCATGCTCCATCCAACGTATTTGCAGGTTTCAGATCGGATGTACCACATGATGGAGGAACAAAAACGGAGTGATGGCCAATGTCACGGCCAGAACGTGGTAATTTAATACAAAACACTCTATCAGCGGAATAAATGCAATTACGATTTGTACTGCAGAAAATGGTGATTTCCACTCTAATGAATATTCAACAAAAAGGTATTATTTAACTGAAATTCCTACAACACAGATGTGGTTTATGCATAAAAACGTTAAACGGATTTTATGATGCTATAATATTTGGTAGTGTGCTTGTGTAGAAACTATTAAAATTTATTAAGCAATAATAAGAATAATAGTTTCAATGATAAGAATGGTTATTTAATTTATTAGCGATCACCACCTGGTTGCTTTTGCGCTTCCCAATCAGAGATGTCGTTTCAATTCCCCGTTGGTTTAGTTTCATGACTGCGGGATTTTCAGGGTTTTTTATTTCAGTTCTTGCATTGGACTGATTGGAACGCAGAAGATGTTTCGGTACTTCAGCCTTGTTCAAGGGCTGGCTGTTTGTGCCTATGCCCTGATGGGGCACCTCCGGAAGGGAGATACGAGGTGACGTAGAAATCCACGCCACTGGTGGTCGAGGTCGTTAAGGCGCGAATTCGCGAGCGCGAGGTCTGGGGTCCGAATCCCGCCAGGACCGTTTCCCCTGACTGAGGTTTTCTCCAGGTTTTCCTCAGTCCTCATTAATGGCAAATGCCGGAGAGGTACCCCAAACTTAGGCCTGAAACGTTTCTTTCCTTAAAAATAAATCCTTTCCGAATCTATCATTTCATTTCATGTCCATCGCCCGTGGTGCCTCAGTAGTAGAACACCCTTCGCACTACTAAAAGTTCTGTAATGTTATCATACATTTTAATTATGTGAAATTACATAAAATATCGAGAAAAGTTCCTTTACCATGATTCAATTAATTGAATTTGTTGGTACGCAAGCAAAATCCTCCTGTCATTTTCTGTGCAAATACATCGATTACTGTTAACATGAATTCTTTGATATTTGTTAAACAATTTACCACAATCCTAGTACGTTGCTGCATTGTTCTTTAGTAGTTCGCCATCAGGTATAAATAACAGGAAAACGGTTATAAATGAACAGTCACCAGCCTATGAATCCGTCCGCACTCTCGCGTAAACCAAATGTAATTAATGGAGTTTAAGAATGCGTTTTAACAATAATGTATTTGTAAATAGTACATATTTAATATTAAAATGAAACAATTAAGTCATTCCATATTACCACAATGCAACTAAAAATAGCGAAATAATATGTTTCAAATTGATATCGTATGTATCTCGGTCCTGCTGTTAGGCTTTTAGGTTGTGCAAAATCCCATTATGAGCACAAAATGCAAGCCTAGCCTATGACAGTAACGAAAACGCCATGTAAGAACCCTCCGCCTCTCCGCAATTTACTTAAAAAAAAAACAAAAAATTCCATTACTACTATGGTGATCGGCTACTGTCATAGGAGCAGTAGTTCAAAGAAGGGATTGTTTCAATTCGTGAGTCAAAGTTAAGATATAAGAGGTGCCCTTACAGACTAATCTAGTCCTGTTTTTCATGACCCCCCCTCTAACCTATCTCCACAATAAATATACACTTTTGACTTCCGCAGCCCTACACCCGCAATCGAAGTTTGGCCCCTAGGACCTTAACAATGTTTCTAGACGCCGGCAAAGCCCTCCCTCCTCAGTACAGCCACTTCCGTGTTACAAACATTTCCAAAACGCAAGACACTATCACTCCAGTTTGCTGAGCATATGTGAAATTGTAACAAGAACCTATGGAAGAGCAGAGCATTCATGGGGAGCAAATATCCGCTTCAGCATTCGCAACCAGCGGAAGCCATTAAAAAAAAAAAAAAAAAAAAAAAAAAAAACAAGACTTATTATTTTTAGGCTGGTCATATTGATGTTGAATAAAGGCACGACTAGTACTTTTAACAAATGGTATGCTGTACATGCCTTGGGACCCATCTGCAAAACACTTTGCTATTTTCAAGATTATCATTATTCCATTTGTAGTTTCTTTGTCTCCCACTCCGATTTCATCACTGACGTTTTGTCTAAAACTTTCCAACCATTCTCCTGACTCAATCTCCATGCTGAATGAAGATTCACCACTGGTAGGTGGGTAGTGGATCGCTTTTCCTTCCGTAACGGCGGATCGGTCGGTTTAGGAGACACAAAGTCCGCAGCTATGTTATAACTAACACTTAAACGGTACAGTTGCTCACCATTAAAGCAAGAAGATGCTGGAACTGCCTCACTTCATTATCCATACATTTCTGACATTGGCTTATGAAATTAACCATTACCTCCTGCAGTTCCCTTTGAGAAATGTAAGAAATTTCTTCCGTAATGTTATTCAGTTCATTTTTTTTATTGATTTATTTATGGACGCTCTTTAACATCTCAGGTCATCAGCGTCCCATTCAACTCAAGGCGTGAAACGGCCAACAAATTTTGCTCAGAGGTCTCTCTTTCAGGCTTGAGGTTCTTTTATCATGCCGTAAATGTACGATACGGGACCCACGGCTTTACTTCCCTTCCGAAGGAAGCCATACTTAGGATTTTTATGCCCGAAAAAATCCATCGGGCCTGGCCGGGTTCCTCGCCATCTTGGGTGTAGGAGGCAAGTATGGTAACCACTACACCACCAGGACCGACTCAGTTCATTTAACAGTAAGGATTTGTCTTTTACTATTTTTTCTTTAATGCCCCCCCCCCCCCCAGAGGTAAATGCCGAAGATTGTTAAATCAGGGGACCAACGGAGCCGTATGTTGTGATGAACTGATCACTCTATTGTCGAATATCTCATTAACTGTATGCAAGGAGATATGGCCTGTGTGTGCCGTTGCAGAGTCCTATTGGAAAGATGCAAATCTACGTTCCCTTACAATTAATTCACGGAAAAAGGGTTGCAAAATATTCTGCACACACTTATCACTGTAGTTTCTTTAAGAAAGCACCTATTATTCTCTCGCCACTAATGGTGCACACTGCTATCTTTTGATCATGCAGGGGTTCCTCATGAAGCAGGTCAATTTTTTCTGAACTCCAGTGTTAGTTGTGAATTAACATACCCACTTAGGTGAAATCAAGATTCATCCGAAAAGAAAATTAAATTAGAATTAATTTTTTCGTCATGCACACTATTCAAAACCCATTCACAAAATCTACTCCTGAATGCAGGATCATCCAATTTAAGTTCTTGTACTACAGTAATTAGCTTCAGTAGCTTTGTAGCCGTTTGAAAAAGGAATAGGAAATTCCCGTTTGCTGAGAAAGACGACGAAATGATATTTAGGGGCGTTCTACAGTATGTGCAAAGTGCTCTAATGTTTCTTCTCTAAGTACGATGCGTTGCTGGGTACGGTTTTTTATTAACAAGAATACTTGTGAATTCACGAAGTATGTCCATGAATCAAACTTCTCTTAAAAGTTGAATATCAGGGAATCTCTCTTGAAAGGATTTCTGTACATCACGAGCCGACTCTGTACCCACGTACAAATCATAAATATATTATTCATTGGGGAATAAATACCTGTACTGAGTCACATCAACGTAATAAATACTCTGTATTACGCCGCGTAATGAATATTTAATGAACTGACACATAACACAGGAGAACACGTCCTCGTACTGACCTCCCATCTGGCTCCCCGCCGGCTCTCAAGCATGGGAAAGAGACAACTGTAGAGCTCCTCAAATGTTGCCAACTGTGTAGGAAAAATTACCCATTATATAACGTTGCAAGGGAGCTATTTTGTATTCCAAAATAAGTTTTTCTATGTGAACTTTATAATAAAGGATATATTTAATTATTTTATATCGTAATTTTAAATTTAAATAAAACATATAATTACCATTAGTAAAATAGAAAACAAATTTTGTACGTAGGCATTACAATATTCTAAAACTGTAAACTTTAATGCTTTAATGTAGTGAGATATTTTTATTACCACACGGTAGTTATTTCATTATCCGCGTCGTTTTGTTTTCGTCTGAGTTCAATATACATACACATCCCTTCAACAATAATAATACAGTCAATGAACAGTCGACGGAAAACGCGTTTTAATTACAGCTAATCTTGCTATATAGCCAACACCAGTAAAATATTAAACGTGTGTTTTTCGTTTTCGAACTAAATCCGCGAGCAAAACACGGAACATAACAGTTAATACTCGTACAATTTCATCGCATTTCTCTCGGCATGAGAAGGTAATTAACAGAGGGAAAATGTGTACTTTCTGAAAATGCTGTTACATTTTTACATTTAGTTTACGGTTATCCCTTTCCTTTGCATCTTCTACAGCAACAACAATCAGCGGCGGTTGGTCGTTCTTTATGTTTTATTCTTATAGGGTAAGTTATTAAATAAATTACAAACTTGAACAAATAAGAAAATTTATTTGAAAAATACTGTGATTTTTGAACACAATTTTCCTGTACATTTAGGGCATTTTTCCCCTAGTTTCACAACCCCTGAAATCCAGCAGCATAGCATTCTTTAAGAGGGCCGAACAAATGGAACTCGTTTGGAGCAAGATCGGGGCTATACGGAGGATGTTCGAGAACTTCCCACTTGAAATTTCGCAGTGTGTTTCAATATGAGAAAGTGCGTTGTCTATGTCTTTAGTAAAGGGATCTGTTTGTTTAATGACCTTACGAAGTTTCCTGAGAATGCTACAGTAGGAGTCGGCATTTATATGTCCTTAAGGCTGGAATGCGGTGAGCAGTACACCTTCATGATCCCAGAAGACAGTGAGCATCACTTTCCCGGAGGATGCTGTCACTTTAAACTGTCCAGCACTTATTGTTTTCTGAGATTGAAATTAACTTGATCTGCGACAAATGTTAAATTAGGTCAAGGATATCTTAATGCATATGATCGATTTTATTTCTGGTACAACATTATTTTATATAGACGAAGATGCAAGAGCTCTGTGACTTTGCACTCACTGCCGACAGATATACCAACTTGCTGGGCTAATTACATTAAAGATTTTCGAAGAGAAGTTTATAATCGATAGCTATTCATCAATCTTTTCCCCTGTTAAAAACTGGCTTTTAGAGCATTCCGAACGGATGTTGTGCCCATGAAAGAATTTTTTCAATATTCCTTCATATCTCCATCGATCTTATTAGGCTCCGAAAATTAGAATGAAAAAATAAATGCATGTGTGTATGTGTGAGTCTTAACGCTCTAGCGATCGCAATTTTTATTTCTTCTCAACGAAAATTGCTATATAACCACCAATTAACAAACATCCGTTGAGTTGGTTAACCAGCAAAATTGGACCATTGGGTATGTGGGGTTAACCTAAAGCGACTTTTTTTAAACCCTTAAAACTCGCTCTAGAGGCCGCAATTTTTAATTTTAGCAAACGAAACTCGGTATAGTTTTTTTAAAATACATTGTGCAGCAGTTTTATCCAAATGTGTGTGTGTGTGTGTGAGAGAGAGAGAGAGAGAGAGAGAGAGAGAGAGATTTATGGAAAGGGAATTAATTTAATTGATTAGTTCTCAGGGATAATGTTGTTCCTTTCCCTATGATATTATTACCGCTGACTTAAAGTTTTGCCTCGGTTGAGACTCTTCTGCTGGATATTTTTATGGTCTTCTTGATACCATAGAGGAAGGAGTGAGGAAATGAACTAGGTGGTAAACAAGATATGAAATGTAGCATGATTTATTATCAAATTTTGTTTCACTTAATGAGACACCGTTACTCCTTGGATAATTTCTTCTTACACGTGCCACTTTTGCACTAGATTACATAGTGACGCCCTGACGTACTTTGACAACTCCTAAACTTCCTACTGTTTACTCAGTAAAACAGGTCAAGCTGTTAACTAACTTGATACAACTATAATGCTTAATTTGATGAAGACAGATCCTGACTACTCCTCCACTGACTGAACTGAAAGGACAATGCTATTGGGCCGCAAAATTACAAGACTAAATAAACATGGCAGTCTGACGGTCTTCCGCAGCTATCACTCTGCATTTAAAAAATAATTTAAGAAACATCCGGGATATTTTCTTCCATCCTCACGTATCTATTGGATAATGTGTTCCCCTGTGCTTCTCTGCTATATTATTAGTTATATGTAGTACGTCACCCAGATCTCTCACGTATTAAATGAAACCGTTAAGACCTTCCTTCGGGAGGTTATTACCTTGTCTTTCATCCCCGTTGTTGTCATATGTTTTATTACACCTATGCTTGCCTAATATAACAGCAAAGCTTTCAGATAATGTACAAAGAAACATCTTTTCCACGAACCACGCTTTAGAATTTCTCCAAGAAATATCGGCACGGCTTTGCTTGGGTCAAGAACAGAAAATAGGTAATGTTCCCACCCTGGGAAGAAAATCAATTTTACACAACACTTCAACACATGCACAAAAAACACTGTAATCATAATTAAAATAGAAGAATTACATAAAATTAATTAATAACTCGAATATAATTGGGGGACTACTCACAAACTCCACCTCAATTGACAAAATTAGTTTCCTAAAATCAGGGTAATCGAGCCATTAGGAGTGCGGATATACTGGAAAAACGAATGTGGATTAATGTGAAAATTTAAAAATCACTCTAGCGGCCGCAGTTTTAATTTTTTTGAAGAAAATTCCGTATATACCATTTAAATAAAACAAGCTAAATAGTTCCTGAAAATCAGGGAAATCGGGCCATTAGGAGCGGGAATTTACAAATTTTAAAAATCGCTCTAGTGGCATAAATATTTGTTTGATCACAACAATATTCGGTATACACCATTTAAATAAAACAAGAAAAATTGTTAATGAAAATTAGGGAAATTGGCCCATTAGGGAGTAGGGGAATACTTGAAAACTGAAATTTAAAAATCGCTCTTGCTTTTAATTTTCTTTTTATCGTTTTAAAACAAATTAATTCAGAATATAAACAGTATTTATAACGATACATATGTTTTATACTTAACTGAAGTATCATCATAAAGATAAGATGTGAAATATTAATGTAATATGTGTGTGAGAATTATATTTGTACGTAAGAGCGCTCTGTAATAACATTCAGAAAACGTTTTCATTATATATGTTATTACAATACCATTTAAATTATATTTCAAAACCAATGAAAATCGATGAAACTTTCTCTTTTTATAGTTGATTGTATATTTGCTTAGTACTATGTAATTATTTTTAAACAGTAACATGTTTTTATTTTATTGAAACATGAAGATAGTATCAAGGACTCAGTTCATAAAATGGCTAAATTTAAAAAAAATACTCACACAGTATATCTTTGACTATCAGTGGCCATACATTTTTCAATTAATAGTATACAATACACCATTAATGTTTGTGGTTTAATCTCAATGATGATGATGATGATGATGTTACTACTACTACTACTACTACTACTACTACTACTACTACTACTACTAATAATAATAATAATAATAATAATAATAATAATACTTCTAAAAATATAGTTTCTCTTTTCTGATACATATAGGTTGCAAGAATTCTAATTTTTTCCCACACCACACAATAATGTCATAACGTATTTCATTTCATTCATTAATAAGGCCATAATTTGGATTTTATATTCCTTTTTTTAAATTTATTCTACTAGGTGAGGAATTCGCTTAGTTTACACAGCTCCTGCGTGACGGACTTTTTGGTCTTGGATACTTGCCAATGTAAACACTTGAGTTCGAACAAGATGAAAATTGCTTCTCGATGGAGATGTTTACCTCTGTAAATTTATCAAGAACTTCTCTCCTACAATACTTATATTTGAGCATAGTAGCCATAAATATTCTTTCTTCTACCGTATATATTACTCTCGGCATATTCTACAATATAAAAACACGCAGTTGAAAGTGAAATTTCCTAACGTTCACTGAAGATCAACCGATTTCCACTAGCGTATATAAACTCCAATTGCGCAGTGGAATGAGAACGGGTATTATACCATAAGAGCTGAATAAATAAAAATAAAAATTAATAATTTTAAATTCTTTAATACTGTTTACTGTTCGTAAATGTCATTATCATAGAAAACGTGCTTCCTTCATAATTTGAACATTACAATGTAAAGCATTCTAGAACAATTAAGCCTGTTATCTATGACTACACTTCCCCTAGAGCGGGCAGTCTTTCGAGGATAATAAGAAAAATCTGAAAGCCGATGTCCTAACAAGGCTGCCAACTCCGAACCACAAAATCTCCCGACATACTGCCCTCTTAAATCACTCCGCTCTGTGGACAAAGCTAGGGATATAATCCCCTACCCCTAAATCCCTTCACAACCCTTCCCCTCCGAACCCGGGACCCTCGTTAGCAAAGTGCCACAAATACAAGCAAGAGTATCGATTGCTGCACGGTCGGCGATGCATGCGACTTTCGCTTGTCAACTGTTTGCTTAACCGCTATATGTAGCCCACTATGTTTCTGTCTGACCTGTATCGTTCGCGACGCTTTAGTTCAAGGAACTGTGTCGTAATTATAAAGCTATTTGTGAGAAAGTGGCAGCACGTTAACTTTTAGCTATAAACAACTGTACACATCTTTAATTATTTCTTTCGATATAATTATCGTGTAAAAAGTACTTGAAATATACCCACACGGTGCTTTTAAATATAAGATGTCCCATAATGAATGGCATTTTTAAATTGAGCGCCTCTGGCGGTTTGTTAGGTTGTCGGATCTGAAACTTAATAGACTGTCATTTATTTGTATTGCAATTAACGATTGTCATTTGTATGTATTGTTATCAGCTAAAATGGAGCGATACACGAAGGATCAACGTGTCCACATTCTGAACAAGTACATTGAATGTTATGCAGAGACCGCTCGAATACTTCGTGTAATTTTTGGTAGACGAAATGCGCCTATCGTGTCGAAAGTGTAGAGACTGGCAAGGAAATTTGAAGATACAGGCTCGATAGAGAACATCAAATCACCTGGACGTTAAGAAGTGTAAAAAAGGTTGTCCTCGTTAGACAGAGCGTTGCTACGAACTCAATGAAATCGATTCACCACCGCTCTCCCCCCCCCCCAAAAAAAACCCCCATTCCGAGAAATAGTTTGCAACGAATTTTAAAAAAAGATCTGCATGTGCATTCTTTTAAGATCGAACTAACACAAGAGTTGAAGTCGACGAACTATTTGCAACGTCACATTTACAACGACGATCAAAATTGGCCACCGTGTGACTTGACACAATGTGACTATTTTTATGGGGATATGTAAAATCGTGTATTCGCGCACAATCCACGAACCATTCCTCAACTCAAGGCAGAAATTAGATGGGTCATGGGTGAAATTCAGCCGGAACTTTGCTCTAAAGTCGTTGCAAAACTTGCCAACAGAATGGTGTGCCAACGAAGCCGAAGTCGTGGAGGACATTTGACTGATGTTTAATGGCAATGTTTGAGTTTCATATTGACTTAATAATATTAGCACAATTCAAATAAATTGTATGTTTTATTATTAAAAAAAATGCGTTCGTTATGGGACCCCATGTATTCAAGTAACGTTAGAGAATTTTTGACGCAACATTTTAAGAGCTAAATTGCAACTTTTCTCTATAATTATATTAATATCCTATAAGATAACATTTTTAGGATATGCTAGTAATATTTTATTGTGGTATTTTGAAAAATACTATACATACAGTTTCTACAATGATTGCTCAATAACAAGTTATGATAATTTTTTAACAACATATTCATTTTCATTATTTTGATTTTCGATTCCAAAATAGTCCCCCTTGGATGTGATGCACCTGTCCCAGCGTTTCTGCTAGTCTTCAAAGATGTGCTAGAAAACATTTTTGACAGGTTCCTCAGAATCACCTCTGCAGTCTTTACCACTGCTTCTGCTGATGGAAAATGTCTCCGTCACATGGGGCTAAATCTGGGTTATAAAATGTGTGAGGGACACACTTCCCTTTGATTTTTTGAGATATTCAGCATAAACATTTGCAAGATGCGACCATGCATTATCGTGGTTCAGCATGTTTGTTGTGGTCTTTTGTGTGTGAGAGTTTGCAGAGTTTTCAGGACATCTCTGTAATATTGCATGTGTGCAGATATGACATGCTGGTAAACCTTCCCTGAATATTGAAAAATGAGATGGCCATAACTTCCCAGCAGAAGCAACCGCTTTTTTGTGTTGGTGACGATGGAGATTTCCATAAAGATCTTTAGTTGTCCTCAGGATCGAAACGATGTATTCATCTTTTACCAGCAGCGATCTTGAAACGCTGCATCTTCAATTGCATGTCTTGGAACCCACCGTTCCAAACACATCCCATGTGCAATTTTTCAGTTACCAACGTAAGGGTCGCACCCAGCGAAATTATCAGAATCTTAGTGTTATTTTCGACCCTCTCTCACAATGACAGCAGAAGTGTTAATGTTTTCTTCCGCTAGGGCACAAATAGAGTCCGGGGCAACTTCCTTTGAAGTTAATTCCCTCTCCATTGTTAAGCTTTGATTGGGCAAAACAAACTCTCCATAAGCCTCCTGTAACATCACAGATTTGTTGAGACGAATGTCACATGTTAAGGCGGAACTAACATGTCTCAACTTGAACACCTCTCTTAGGTGGGATACAATGAAACTAGTACCATGCATGCATTATGTATTAAGGTAACAAACTATTGTAAAGTTAAATTCGAGTTAAACTCGAAAAATTACGCCTGTAAAATTTTTATGGTCGTTCTTTATTAAACAACACTCGCACTACCAAGTCGTTCCTTTACTTAGGCTATGTAAACTGTCCCCAGTGCCCATCAAATATTCATGCAGATGTCTTGATGTGCTCGTCCAGTTATCGCAGACGAAATGAGGATATTCTTTTTGTAGGGGTGAGTCGGTTGCCGCAAATGAAAAGGGGCAAAAGTGCGGATTTTGTATGCATGAGGTTGAACTTTCGCAATTGAGGAGTTTGCTAGCAAAGCCTGACACTATAGCAACTCAGTTTCGTCTTGTAGAGTCGCACTTGTGAATGTTCCACAAAATCGCAGTCCTTGTTATCATAGCGCAAAGTGGTCGAGCTTTGAAACTTCCAGTACTTTTCATTCTAAATTAAACATTCTCATTTCTTTTGTTGTTATTCTGAAGTCAATTTGCAGTTTCAAACTGTCATAGCGTTGGCAACTTTAGATTCTGCAAAAATTAAATCACCAGTTTTTTTTCGTAAAGAAAGATGTATTATTATAACAAGAATATCTAATATTAAAACAATAAAAAATGCGTGTTCAGTAATAGATACTTGCTCCTCTATCCTATAAACAGCATTAGTAAAGTAGTGGGCGATTTTTCCTTAGCAGGTCCGCCCCACGCTTAACAGCTTGTCGTAGGTTCAAGCTGGTACTGCGCAGCTATGAGTTATTACTAACCCTTCAAAGACACATTTACTCCCATTATCAAGCAAGAAGATGCTGAAACTGCCTCCCTTCATTTTCCATACATTTCTAGCATGGACTTATGAAATTAACCATTGCAGTTCCCTTTGAGAAATGGAAGAACTTCTTTCTTCACGAATGTTATTTTTCATTTCATTTAATGTGTCTGCATTTGTTTTGTACTCTTTTTAGAACCCCCAGAGATAAACATCGCCGCCTGCTAAATCGAGGGATGGAGGGGGTCATATGTTGTTAGTGATGACTCTATCTTCGAATATTTCATGAATTGCATGCAAAGAGACATGGGCTGTATGTGACTTTGCAGAGACCTGTTGGAAAGTCGCGAACCTTAGTTCCCCCACAGTTAATTCATCAAAAAGTTGTTGTAAAATATTCTGCACATGTATGACTATTAATTGCTTCTTCAAAAAATAAACAAATAAAAATATAATAGCCCATTTATCTCTGGACGCTAATGATGCACCACGCCCCTTATCTTTTGATTTTGCAGGAGTTCCTCGTGAAGTAGGTTACAATGTTTTGTGAATTAACATACCCATTTAGATGGAACCAAGATTGGTCCGTAAACAGAATTAGATTAGGGCCAATTTCTCCGTCATGCACATTTTTCAAAACCAATTCGCAAAATCTACTCCTGGATGCAGGGTCACCCGGTTTAAGTTCTTGTACTACAGTAATTTTATAAGGTTTTAACTTTAGTAGCTTTGTATCTGCTTGAACAGAGGAATAGGAGATTCCCGTTTGCTGAGAAAGATATCGAAGTTTGCTTTTAGGGGAACGTTCCAGAGCATGTTTAATGTTAATGTGTACTGTACATGCTTTCTTCAAGAATACTTCCCATTTCACGTAATTTATTTATCAATCTGCGAATCGAACCTGACTTGTAAGTTCAATAATATCACGGCATCTCTTTTCAAACAATCTTCTCTGTACACACATACGTATAGTAGTAGCAGTGGCAGCAGCAGTTATTTCTGATGCATCAACATACAACCGTTTTTAACAAAATCGCCTCAGCAGATTTCACCGCTGCTTCTAATGGTGCAAAATGCTTCCTATTTCTTAAATTTGGAGAAAAGGAAACACTTACAGAGGGCCAAATTCCTATAATAGAGAGGTTGAGGGACATATTGAGTAACAACCTTTGCGATGTATGGCCGTACTTTATGCAACATGCAGCTTGATGTCGGAAATGTGATGTGACCACTCAGATTTTTAAGGATATGTCTCAGCAAATCTTCAGCTGAGGCATCTGCAATGTTGCAGGAGGCCTATGAAGAGGCGTTCTTTCCTGTAACACAGCGTAAAGATGATTTAAAATATTTGAAGAGGGGAGGCAATCAATTTCAAAGAAAGATGTACCCGGCGCACCATTTTGTGCTCTAACATTAACGCCATTGCTGTCGTTTGTGACAGGAGTAGATTTGCAGACGATGTTACAGGAATTCTTTCAAAAGTATGAAACATGGCTACATCATTTTCATCCTGACAGCAAGCAACTCTGTGTGCTCACCAACAGACAACAAGGTTACTTGTGTGAGAAAGTTATGGTCACTTCAATTTCCGATATTCAAGAAATGTTTACCTGCATGTCAAACACAACTTTAGAGATGTCTTGAAAACTGCAAGGAATAGCTCACGCAAAGGGTCATATTGCCGTGCAACATGCTGGATGCTGCACCAGATACATAGCAAATGTTGTTACTGAGCATGCCACAAAAATCAATTGTGAAGTATGTCCTTCAACCTCCGTATAGTCCAGATTTAGCCTCGTGTGACATTTTTCTTTTCCTCAAATTGAAGAAACACCTTCGAGGGAGGCATTTTCCATCACCAGAAGTACAGATGAAGACTAGGGAGGCTGGCAGAAATGCTGGGAAAGGTGCGTTGTATCCAACGGTGACTACTTTGAGAAAATCATCAAAATTATGATCAGTCTTATTGAACAGCCCTCGTAGATGCCAAGAAAAAAATGAGTTGCACAAAATATTCAACAACTTGTACCGAAACAGGCAGAAATGCCAAATCTCTGAACACAACAACGACAAAATGATGTGCGGCCCCTTTATTTTTGCAATAAATTTGTATTTTGAACTTAACAGTTGTTTTCAGTAATTTCTCTAAATTTACGAGGGCATAAATTCTGCTACGCACATTCCGAAGAGGAGGAGTTAGAGAGAGTCACCTCTGCTCCAAGCAGAAAAGTATTACATTTCGAGGACTCTCTAGCTGTAGTTCAGAACCTTGCCACAACAAACGACCCTCTCTCACATCTCGAAACAAAAGACGACGTACTTGGGTCTCTGCAAGTGCCGCGGATGGATATCTAGAACCTGCGTATACACGTTAATCTTTTCTTTCGGCTCAAGTAGCTGGAATGTAGGGCCTCTCTTATGTGTGGAACAAGAAGGGTTTTCTTGATTTCCAATTAGTATCAAGAGCAAAAATCCTGATCCCCTATACAGGCAGATTTTAATGAGGGAAACTGCTACGTCTAACTACGGTGCAGAAGTCAAATATTTTTTTTTCCCCCCGTAAGACAAACTTTGTGTGTACAGGCTTCTATACTCGATCATTCTACAACTTATGTTGCAAATAGTTGAAAAAGCGTCCTCTGTTGACTTGATGCCATTTTTTAATAAATAAAAATTGTATAAATTAAGTAAATTTAAGGAAAAAAATTAATTCTTCAGATATTATTGCGTTTTCAAGAGATTTACTACTAACACAGATTGACCCATGGAGAGATTTTATTTTTCTGGTTTATTTAAGGACACTTTAAAATCTCTGGTAATTACCGTCACATTCTATTTCTTTTCTAGTTTCATTCCTATAGACTCACTTCACACGCTATCAGCTAAGGTGTTTAAAGAAAAACTTAATTTTGTGACTTTTACTGAGTAATTTCCTATAGCTTTCTGTTCATGAGGTGCAAATCGTTCCACTTCCAACTTAACCGTTAAACTTAGACGCGAAAATGGAGTGTTCATTAAAACGTCCACTTCATTCCCTGTCACAAAACAGATGCGCTTTTTTGCAACTTAACAGTTAACACCGTGAAACCAACTTTCCATTGACAAACAGTGAGGAAGGCACCTATTTTCAAACAAAGTGCGAAAACAACCCTTGTCAGTTATACTTGGTGTCAGTAACCTCTCAACATCTGCTTCCTAAGAAAAGAGAGCTGGCCCATGGGCCGTCTTCCTGCTGGACCAACAGAATGCAGAAATAAGCAGGAAAAAGCCTAACACATCTTGGAGGAAGACAAATATAAGTCCTTGTAAAAGATTTGCTGGCCCATGGAGGTATTAGTTTAAAGCGTAAAATTTTCTGGGGAGGCCATGAGCTTCCCTCGCTAACGGAGGACCCGCTTGCTACCGCTACTACGATAGAGATGAAATGCACTTATTGCGTAAGATATAATTAAGAATTATTGGGTTATACATTGCTGTTTTGAAGCATTTTGTGTTTTAAAGTTGATCATGAGAATAACTATTAGTAAATAACTAGGGCATTTTATATCAAACTTGTCAGTTGCTGCAAGGCAGAAACCGGTAAAACGATCATGCCTAAAAATTGCCATTCTCTGCCGGAAAAAATACACGCGAGTGTCAGGCATTGTCGACGAGGTGGATTCAGGCGTTTCAACGTGTGCTGTAACTATAAAGATCTGATACCTTATCAGTGGGGATTTTCGAACAATGCGTGAATCAGCCAAGCATACTGCAATGTCTAGCTTCATGATGCACAAGAATTAAACGAGATGCAGAAATCGACTTGCTGCGAAACACGTCGCATCCATATGGAGCGATACAATCGAAAGGGAAATTACATGTTAAATGACTAATTGCATACGCTGATTAAACGAAATTCAAGAGGTGACATCATGTTGGTTAACCACGACGTCACAAGGGCAGAATCCCTTCTCTATAAAACTCGTGGTCATTTGACTAATGACAGTCAAGGTGACATCACCGGATTCGTGAGCGCTGAACGCGAATGCGCAGTATTACAAATCATTTCTGCTGCATCAGCTGTGTCGCACAGTGGTCGGAATTGAAAAGCTATGGCTACATTAATATTCTCAGAGATCTAATTAGTTACTTCGATTTTAATTTTGTTATGTATTAGTTTAGTACTTTTGTTATTTATTATTGCATGATTTCAATTATTAGAACACATGGAGTGTTAATTTCATTAAAAATATGAAACATAAATTTAATAATATTTTGTACTCACCCATATTCCCCAAACCTGTAGACTACCAGGATGTTCATACAAAGAACAAGAATTATCACTTTAATCCAATTCGTCGCCCATTTTTTTTAAAAAAGCCTGAGCATGGTGGCGCCAGAGGATTCTGAAACTAATATGAAAATTGTTGTTTTCTTATGCACAGAAAAGGTCTTGTTGGTATAAATTGGTTTATTTAAATCGCGCCCGCAATTAAACCAAATCAACAGCCATTATATACCTTCTGGAACTGATTCATGTCATGCCAGGAACTGATAAGTGCCCTTCTTTTTTATCTATCAGTACAAAATAATAATTAATATTATCCCAACAATCCCAGGGGATACTCAAAGTGCCTGCCCTCCGCCGTAACACATGCCTGCATCCTTTTGAAAAGGTTTTCAGACTCCTAACGCAATTTATCCCCCCAAATATTGCAAGGTATTTTGTTTCAGCGCATCCATGGGTTTTATTTCAGATACAGCAGTAAATTTATATGAATGAAAATGCAGTAGCTGAGTGACTTTGTACCCACTGCCGACAGATACACCAACTTGCTGAAGTAATCGTTTTAAAGACTTTCGAGAACAAGTTTCTAATTGATCGACCGTTTCAGCAAGCTTTTTCGTTGCTAAAACAGAATTTTTTTTCACCAATCTGAAAATTGCACTTGAAATTTAGCATGAAATTCTCTCCTACCATTTCTTTGCACATTACAATAAAAATAATAATTCTTTATGTGCAGTGTATCTTACTCTCTGCATACTTCATAATACACACATAAGTAAAAAATCTTAACATGCACTTCCTACAGAAATGAAACTGAAACGATGATAGGATAAGCACGGCTGAGCAAGCTCAATTGCCTGCGAGGACGGAACTGCAGTCTTACCGGGAACCCTGAAGGTCAATCCGTTTCCACTATTGTATACAAATTACAATTGCTAAGCAGAATCTTCAATCAGATGAGAGTTGACTCACTTTAAGTACTAGATAACAAACATATATGAAAAAGATACTTGCGATCAATTTTGATTTTTTCAGGAGCGTTTTGCCTATGGGCGAGCGCCTCGATTGTTAGTCTGTTAGCCGGCCAGCCGGGTCTGGGTGATTAGCGAGAGGGTAAAACAATATAACAAACCAACTATACAGTACACAAACCTGTCAAACGAGGTGTTATTTAGCCCGTCTTCATTTTTCATATTTTGGTATCTCTTTCAGAAATATCAATCACTCGCTGTACAGAAATCCAGACAATTTCTTGGCGAATATTATCTTTGAGTTCTTGTACGGCCTCGTACACTACAGTTTTTAATTTATCCCAGAGGTAATAATTACAAGCTGTTCACCATAATCGCAATCGTGGGACGGAGGGGATCACAAATCCCTACTAATAACTCCGTCTTGAGGAAACACTGTGAATTGCTCTTGTGGAATTATTCGCATAGTGAGCAGTGGCATAGTCCTGTTGGAAAAATGCATGGTAACGCTGCCTGTTGGTTAATTCTCTGAAAAACGGAGCAGTGTGGTGTTCACATAAGTAACAACCATCTGTAAACTTAAAAAATAAATAAAAAAAACTTAAATAAAAACAAAAATAATTGTCCTATGATTCTTTCACCATTCTTCTAACACATATGAATCGTACATAAAGACACTTCCGCCATTGTGAACAACTGCGCTACGACTGCGACTGTCAGCAAGGTGAACAAGTAAGCTAGCAGGCTTGCTATTCCCTCCACGGCGCGGCAAACGAGTGCGGACTCGCTCACAAGGGGGAAAGCATTACTGATCGCGTTGTATTAAAAGTAGTCGACTAATTTCGACTAATTTCCCGCTAGATTTAAAAGTTCGTCTACTATGCGTGGTTATAATATTTACTTTAAAAACATAGCCTCATGATTAGTGTATGTGATTACCAAACTGTGATCCGCGAGACATCGAGTATCCGTGAAGAAACTGGAAGAATAAAGAAACTACTAGATCTTTAAATTGTGAGTTTTGTGCGGCTGAGTCGTGTGCCGGTAAAAATCGAGTAGAAATAATTGAGGTGCATACTTGACGTTACGCTGATATGTCTGGTGTTATCTCAAAAGTTAAACAAAAAGCGAAGGAATGCAGCAGTAGACACTGCGTCCTCCACAGCTAATCCCTTGCTGTGAAGATGATACTATCTTCTCTAAAAGTAGTTCTGCATAAAAGCATGAAATTAATTAATTTTATAAAATCACGACCTAAGAATACCGGGCCATTCAAAGTGTTGTGTGATGACATGGGGACATCTTTACTTCTTCACACAGAAATAAGGTGACTCTCTCGAGACAAAAGTTTGACATGAGGGCTGAAGTCAGAACCTACCTCACTGACAATGACTTCACTTTGGGAGACAGATTATGTGGCGGTTATGTTTTAGGTGATATTTTTAGAAAGTTAATAATTTAAACCTCCCACTTCAAGAAAAAACAACACCAGTGTTTGACGACAGCTATAAAGTGCAAGGGTTCTAAAGTTTTGGGCAGAATCAGTGAACAATGCCAAACTGACAGCTTCCCAATGATAAAAGTATTTATAGAAGAACTGGATTCAGACATACCTGGGATATCTTAAACGAGTTTCAGGTTCATCTACTGAGTTTGCTTGATAGTTTCGATTTATATCAGGAAGAACTCCATGAGAAAACGAAAGAAAGCTTTTGGGTTATATACACATTCTCTGCTGTGTCAGAAAAACACCCTCTCTGACAACACAGCAATATGTTTGATTGCTTTGACGTCAGATTCTGTGATAAAAAAATAATTGTGTAAAATAAGAAGTCACTATCAGAATTCTGTGTCAATTAAAAGACGAATTTAAAGTTTTGTCTACTAAAACTAAAACCACCCTTTTGCCCTTTACAACCACTTATTTACGTGAATCAGGATTCTGTGCTTATGTGTGTCAAAACACACATCTCGTCTCGATACGGAGTCAGATATTCGGCTTCAGCTGTTCCAAATTTAACCAGATGCAGCCAAGTTATGTAAATCAATTCAATCTCATCCTTCTCTTGGAATAGTTCTTTTACGGTCACAAGTAGCATTTTTGATTTTGCAATATTATGTATTGTAAATTACAATATTATATATATACCAGATCTATGAGGATATATTATGGATTTACAATATTTGCTTTCAGTTCGCTTTAAAATGTGTTGCCTTTTTATTTGTTTTTTAATGTACGCAGTGAAATTAAAACGATTAATATTTTGTAATGAAATAAATTAATTAAGCATGTTTCACAAAGGTAAAGTTCTAAATTCTGAATTACCTTCTTTCCTCAAATAGTATGATCATACAAGTGGTAGGTGAAAATTGTTGCTCCGTGATGAACTTTTCCACTGAAAAGTGCTCCATGATCTAAAAAGTCTGGGAATCACTGGTGTAAGTGGAAGTTACAAATCAAACCGTTTACTTTAACTGGAAAGCGGGCATTAAAAAAACGGCAATCTCAAACACAGCGTTCCACTGTCGGTCGTCATATCTGCCCCGTATAAGTTCCCATGCTCAGAGACGGTATGTAAACACTGAGGGAACATTGGCTCACGTTTGCCAACTTTTCAGAGTCAAGGTTATAAGGATAAGTTAGCGAGAGAAATGAGATGTGTGGATTTAGGAACTGGAATGATTAAATATTAAGTTGCGTACACGTTTACCACACTCGTACGCACAGACTTCAGATACAAACAGGTGCTGGGGTATGAAACTTGGAGCTTATGTGTACATACCGAGCAGAGTGGCTAGGACGGTAGCGTTTGGGAATCGCATTTGGGGCTGAACATCCTGGCCTTGGTTTTCTTTGGGGGGGGGGGCGGTTCCCTGACGAATATGGGGTGGATATTTCTTTTCCACGAATTTTCCACTCTTCCATTTCATTTCACATCATTTCATTCCGTTGATTCTATTATAGGGTCAAAAGCTTCAGGGCGAAGTAGCTCGGTGCGGCATCAGAGTGGCTTGCGCTTGGGAAAGGTTTCTGCTGTAAACCTCCTCGGAAGGGAGTGTCGGAATATTGTATTTGTAAGCAGTGTTTGCATATACGTGGTTTACTACCCCACGTATCCTTGTGGCCCGGTATCTCACCGCCACGGGCTTGTGAGCACGAAGTCTGGGGTTAGATTCCCGTCAGGACCGTCCTCCCTGACTGAGGTTTTTTCCAGGGTTTTCTCAGTCCTAATAAATGGCAAATGCCGGTGGGGTACCCTAAACTTGGGCCTGGAACGCTTCCTTCCCAATATTTTTTAAATATATGAATATTGCTTCTTCTTCTGTTACATTTCTTCCAATGTGATTTATTTTCCATTTCTCTTTTTATAGTTCTTGAAGATTCTGTTCTCTTTACCTGAAAAATGGGATTTAGATCAAATACAAGAGATATAGACGCTGTTACCGCTACGGGTCGCCGAAGTTGTTAAGGCGCGGACTCGTGAGCGGCAGGTCTGGGGTTCCAATCCCGCCAGCACCGTCTTCCCTGACTAAGGTTTTTTGCAGGTTTTCCTCAGTCCTCATAACTGATAAATGCCCGGGAGCTACCTTAAATTTAGACCTGAAACGTTTCCTTCCTTAAAAAAAATTCCTTTCCCAATTTATCATTCCATCTCATGTATCATCTGTGTTCACTGCCTGTGGTGCCTCAGTAGTAAACACGGGCATTAAACACTATTCAAAAAAATAGATGTTGTTAATATACTTGTCGGTCCTGGTGGTATAGTGGTTACCATACTTGCCTCCTAAACCCAAAACGCGGGTTCGAAAAAATCCTAAGTATGGCTTCCTTCGGAAGGGAAGTAAAGCCGTGGGTCCCGTGTCGTACATTTGCGGCACGAAAAAGAACCTCAAGCCTGAAAGAGAGGCCTCTGAGCAAAATTTGTCGGCCGTTTCACGCCCTGAGTTGAATGGGACGCTGATGACCTGAGATGTTAAAGAGCGTCCGTAAATAAATCATTCAAAAAAAAAAGTTAATATACTTAAGTTTACTTTTCGATGGGGACGTTAAGTTATTCCTTATACTTCTTCTGTGAACGAATTCATCCTATTCTCTTTTTTAGCGATTTCCAAAGGAATAGTTGTTGCACGCATTAAAAGATTTTTGAAAATGTTCTTCAAATCTCCCAACTATCCTTACTAGGCGCCGAAAATGACATGAAAAAATGTGTGTGTGTGTATTAATGCTCTAGCCCAATTTTTGTTTTTTCTCAGCGAAACTCGGCATATAACAATCAATTACAAATGATTAATTAAGTTCGTTAATCAATAAAATTGGATCATTAGGGGCGAGGATTAACCTAAAGCGAGAAGTTAAAAATCGCTCTAGCGGCTGCAATTTTTGTTTTCGCTTAACGAAATTTGGTATGTGCCATTGCAATAAAATAAGAAAAATATTTTTCGAAAATCAGGAAATCAAACTTTTAGGAGTGGGGTTTTTCCTGAAATTGAAAATTTAAAAATCGTTCTAGCGCCAAGGATATTTGTCTTTTCGCAAAGAAGATCGGTACATGCTATTTAAATGAAATAAGAAAAAACAGTTTCTGCAAATCAGGGAAATTGGACCATTAGGATGGGGTATATCTGAAAACTTGAATTAAAAAGGGCTCTAGCGGCACCAATTCCTCTGCTCTAGCGCTCTGTAATGCCATTCACAAATTGGACTTGCTGAGGAATTCGCTTAGTTTACGCTGCTCCTTGGTGATGGACTTTTCTTTCTTTACATTTAACGCCCCTCATTAACAACTAAGGTCTAAAGAGATGATGAATGAATGTTTGATGAAGTGAGTGTTTAAATGAGCTCGGAATCTACATCGCTTAAGGATACCTGGCATTCACGTTTTTTCAGGGTAAGGAAAAAATCCGGGGGAAAAAACCATTCGAGATTCGAATCCAAATTTTCAGGAGACGAATTGACCACAAGACCACGAAGGCGATCTCTATTCTCCCTTAAATATCTCTAAATTAGTTCAGGTTACTCTCACGCCTCTCTGTTTTCTTCTCCCCCCCCCCCACTTACTCCACTCGCAAATAAAAATGCCAGTTGACCTCTCAGCAAGAAGTGGTAAAGTGGTTGTCAAAGAAACGTTCTTTAATTTTTTTAAGGTCGTTCAGCCTACAACGCTATGCAAACCTTTGTGCAGATACTGGGCATTTTAAAAATACAAAAGAATTAATAAATACAACACTCAAAAAATTTTTGGGCAAGAAAAGAAATCAACCCTGGTAGGGTCCCTCAGTGATGTAATCAAGAGATCCAAGGCGGTTTAACATACAGAGAAATAACAAGACAATGTTGCTCGGACGATGCAGCTGGTGACAACAGAGATCTTCAGGTAGACGTTTCTAGATCCGGGTGAGATGCTTTAACTGGTTGCCAAGAGAGAGCACGTTCCGAAGATTTGTGAAAAACGTCATTGTCCTGTTACCCCAATAGAACGCAGAAATAGGCAAGAGAAAGGCAAATATATACCCTTGTAAAATTTTGCTGGCCCAAAAGCTTCCCTCGCTAACGGAGGACTCGCATGCTACCGCTACTACAGTAGAGAAAAAATGCGCACTTATTGAAATGATACAATTAAGAACTACTGGGCTATACACCGCTGTTTTCATGCTTTTTTTTTTTTTTTTTTTTTTTTTTTTTTTTTTTTTAAAGTTGACCAGGAAAAGAGAAATTGGCAAATAATTATGACAATTGGGCAGCCCATCTGGCTCTTATTGACGAGTAGCCCCTGAGGTCTTACCTGGTCAGTGGTTGGAAGCCCAAGTTTTCGGCATATCGCGAACAATTCATCAAAGCAATTTTTTATTTCGTGTGACAACTGTTTTTTCTGCGTCTGTACCAAAGGTTTCTAATTCAAAGAGAGATGAAACTTCTCCCATTTTTAATTTTAATTTTTAAAATTGGGAAAAATTACATAATGCTCATTAGCTCTAACCAATTCAATTGTTATTGATGATAAATGCTGAGTCTGCCACTTCAGCAAACGACAAACCTCGAGGGGCAAAGTTGCGCCTCAGCAAGTCACATGGGTCAAGTTTTCTGTTAAATGCGACGAAGGTTTGCGGGTGCATACTTTACTACTGCTACTGAATGTAGATCGCAACCTTGTACTGGCTGATTTTTCCTTTAGGGCCCGCTCCAAGCCGGTCGTTCTGTTCAAGCTGGTACTGCGTTGAACGGAGGCAGGTCTGCAGCTATGACTGTTGTCATTTACTCGCCATTATCCAGTAACAACATATTGCAATAGTCCTGCTCCATATTTCGTACATTTCTGGCATCAGCTTATGAAATTAAGCATTCTGAAGTTCTCTCTTTCTTCAGTTCGCGTAATGTGTGTAGATGTTTCTTGTCCATTTTTTCTTTAATACCCCTGAGAGATATAAGTCTCGCGTACCTTGCAGAGTAAGAAACTGTCATCTGCAGGAGAGGTTTTCCTTGGTCTTCCAGTTCTAGGTCTTTCTTCCACAGTTTCTGTCTCTCTTTCTCTGTTGACAAGCCTACTGATAACGAACTGAGATACTCCTAGAGCTTCTGTCTTAATGCAGATTGTAACATACCTAAAGAACGTGGTTTGGTGTCTTGGCCAAGGCCGCCTGCCTGCTTGTCTAATCTTGAACTTCCGATCAGTCATCAATTTACATTCGTTTTAGAGCAACGTCTTTTTGTGTCTAAATAAACACAAAATAGTTCATTGATTGAGTTCGTGAGAAATTTATTCGGGAGTACCCTGGACAATTGCCACCTTCCAAAACTGTAATTCACGTACTTATGAATCTGATACTATTGGTACAGTGCAAAACAAAACAAAACAAAAACGTGCTAAGAAGCACAGTTTTAACATAAGACAAATTAAAAATGGCATTTGTTTATTTAGCACAACACAAAATTTACAAAGAGTGTCCAGAATTCGTGCCGCTACTGCAGATTAAACAGCATCATTGCAAACCTCTAGCACATAAACCCATTAGAGGCACCAGATTGCCGAAAAGAAGCCTCGCTAAATACCACGACACAAAACCGCTGAGCCAACCTAATATGGTAACACTCCGTACTAGTTACTTGTAGCTCCCGAAGGTCACGATAATATTCCTCTGCAGTTCTCCCAAGGGCAAACTCGACTGCTGGTCTGCTGCTTACTCTTGTAAACACATTCGTATTTTAGAGCCGTTCGCTTTGACCAGGTCTCACGTGTACACAGCTAGCAGTGTTTATCTTCTTGTTATTTACTGTCCCTTTACATAAATACGAGGGCTACCTTTTAAGTTTTTACCAAACCTAGGAAAGAAAAAAAATTGTGGAAAAAACTGTTTATTGCTTTTCTAAATATTCGCCTTTAAGATTTATACACGTTTGCAAGCATTCACACCAATTCTCGAAACATTTTTTTCCACCCTGAAGTTGGTATCTCAAAAACATGGTTTTTAAAGGCATCAACAGCTTCTTGAGGTGATGAAAGTCGCTGTCCACGCGTTTTTGTTTGACATTCGAAAACAAGAATAAGTCGTTAGGCGATAAATCAGATGATTACGGACAATACGACATTAATTCGATGTTTTACTCCTTCAAATAATAATCAATTGTTTTACGTACTGTGTGAGAGCTGGCATTCTCATGATAAATGATGTGACGTTTTCGGCTGTTTTTCCTGATTTTGTCAATGACTTTTGGCATATACCATTCAGCATTAATTGACTGTCCTTCGATCCTCTAAAGGAATGGTTGCGACATGTCCAGTACAACCGAAGAAACAAACGATCATTTTCTTGAAAGTGCTTCTTGAACGAACAACTTTTGTGTGATTCGGTTCATCTTGAAACATCCAAACAGTGGATTGTTGCTTAGTTTCCGGTTCATACGAATATATCCAAGTTTCGTCATCTGTTACAATGTATAGGGAGTTTGCAGTTCCTGGGTAGAATTTTTTTAACTTTTCAGTACACCAATTAACACGATCGGTTTTTTTAAAGCTTCGATCAAAATATGCGGAATCCATCGGGTACAGATCATTTTCGCAGATAATATTCATGCAAAATCGAACGTATCTACTCCAGTCTTCGAACGCTGATAACCTGAGATGTTAAAGAGAGACCGTAAAAAATTCAAGCAATCTTCGATGTGCTTAAGGATGCCTCTATTCCACTGTAAGTCACATGGCAGATCTTCTTCAATCGTGTTGCGCACAGCAGCGATTTTTTTTTTTTTTTTTTTTTTGAATGACAACAGACTTTGGTCAACCTTCACAAAATTCATCACTGACGAACGCACAACCACGACGAAATTCTGCAAACCAATTGTAAACAGTCTTTTCTGAAGGTGCTTCATTACCAAAAGTTGAAAGTAGCGATTCTATGCATTGCTGTTGAGTTAGATCTTTATTAAAGTCTTAAAAATCATCCAAAAAAAAACTTTCACCTGAAATTTCCATTTTTCTCCGCAATATTGCTTTGTTGAAACACTCACTGTAAATAAACTACTCGGTCAATTTCTAAGCTGCAACTGTTTTCACAATCAAAAATGTCAATTGTTGCGAAAATAGTGATGATAATCTCAAAGCGCCACCTAGTGGTCGTTTGTATAAACTTTATAGGTAACCCTCGTAAAACATGTAAAGACTTAATGTTTCATAGAGCAAGAGAAACTTTATTCAATGATACACTCATTTATGTGCTTGTATATGGATTTAAATTGCTACATTAAGGCTGCTGAAAGTTATTGGCACAGAAAGTAAATAAAACGAAAACACGTCAGTTTCAAAACGAAGAAAAGAGCAGCGATGACCAAAAGTGAGTGTTTACATGTAGTAAATGACATCTGCCCTACACTAGGTATTTGAGCAATGATGGAATGTCAGCATCGATATAGGAGAAGCGTTCAGAAATGATTTACACTAGTCAATGCATTGTTAACATCTTCATTATTGCGTCTCGAAAACGTTGTTTGGAAGTACTATGCCATCACTCGTGACAGCTGCCTGCTGTTCATTTGTTTTATTTACGGACGCTCTTTAACTTCTCAGGTCATCAGCGTCTCATTCAATTCAGGGCGTGAAACGGCCGACAAATTTTGGTCAGAATTCTCTTCTTTCAGGCTTGAGGTTCTTTTTCGTGCCACAAATGTACGACACAGTACCCACGGATTTACTTTCCTTCCGAAGGAAGCTATACTTAGGATTTTTACACCTGAAAAATCATCGGTCCTGATCGGGACGAACCTGCGATTTTGGGTTTAGAAGGCAAATATGGTTACCACTACACCAGCAGGACCTACAGAAGTGCCTGAATTTCCTTGTTGTTGCCCTTTTTTTTTGACCTCGAAAGGAGCCCTTCATGTTGTCGAATAAAATATATTCACACACACACAGAGAGAGAGAGAGAGAGAGAGAGAGAGAGATATCCGGTGATTATGTGGATGCGAACTCCACTGATACCACATCTAGAGTTGTTGCTGCAAAACTGCACGGTCTTCGTTTACAAGTGCTTCCACATCCCCCTTATTCGCCGAATTTGGCTCCCAGCGATTATTTTTTGTTCCCAAAACTAAAGAAATGACTTTTAGAACACCCTACGTACACCTCACATGCAACCCAGTATGAAGAACGTTTCTGTTCTTCCGAGCATCAGGGTATTACTCCTCATCGTCCAAGTTCCCGTTATTAGACTGATGCAAGACAACAGCGGCGTCCACAGAGCTGTGCACATTTAAAATTTCTTTGCTCGATATTGTGGCATCCAAGTCCCTGAATTAGTTTCCTAAGTCGCCCGCTTTGAATATATTAGAACATGTCTGGGCGCAGATGGCGAGAGCACGGCCAAGAGAGAACAAGGGCAGCCCTAATGGAGTACTGTAGACCACTTTGGGAAGGCCTTCAAAAAGATCCAGAATATCTTATGGAGGTAATGAATTCAGTTCTAATACGTTTGAAAGGTGTAGAGGACATAAATAGTGCCTAAATCTCCTATTGCATCAGCTCGCGCATGTCATGCATTATCCCATTTGAAAGTAGTGCTCATTATTGTCTCATTCTTCACCCTTTGTGATAATTTAGTTGAAAAGTAGACAAAGTTCTTCAGTTCCGAACTGTTTACAAGGGGTATTATGTTTTCATTTTGTTTGCTTTGTATCCGGGGTATATGAATTAGCTGAATACCCAGTTGCATAAAAACATAAAAGAAAGTAGATCCAAGTGGCAGGTCTCGTTTCAAGGATGAACGTGCTTTCGCAAACAGCAATGTTGGCAGAAGAGAGAAATGTAATTAAAAGAGCTACTCTCACTGCCCCAAAAGAATGAAGTTTTAAATATAAATTTCGAAGTAATTACAAAAATAATATTGCTGCAAATATCCTCATGTTAAAGATTACATTTATTGACATTTTAAAACATGAATTTGCACCTGTTTTTATCACTTTTGAGAATGACTTTCATGAATGAAAGATATACATTTTTTGTCAAAATTTTCACTCAACTTTTATGATCAATATTTGTCCACTAAATTCCACTAATGTTGAAAATGGTAACTACATTGACACACACAACTGAAGTTCTCCCTAAAATTAACATAACAAACACTCCATATCTGTTGTGCCCCCCCCCCTCTAGCTTTAATTACAGCCACATTCTCTCGGGCATGGTTTCGATGTCTCTTTGATCGATACTGTCCGATTCCACTTGGAGTGCCACCTGGAGTTCCTGCAAGGTCTCCGGGACAGGTTTACGATCCAACCTATGCCAGAGATGTTCTGTAGGGATTAGTTTGGGGCTGCGAGCTGGAAAGTGGAACTGAACAATTCCCACGTCGTCAAGATACCGATACGATATGCGCTGTGTGTGGACAAGCATTGTCGTGCATTTACCTGCAACAAATGGAGCATGGGGCACGACTTGATCGGCGAGAACCTCAACGATACAGCGGTGAGCTTGAGACTGCTGTTCTCGATGAACATCAAATCGGTTCGAACCTCCATAGAGATACACCTCACATATTCTCGTAATCTCCGCCTAATATTTACCTTTCCGAGAATGTGCACTCTCCAGATCTTCTCCAGATTATTTCCCTACATTTGGAGATTTCAGGGAGAACTTGGATTCATCCGAGAACAACATAGAGCTACCTGATGCATTGGGCGTGGTGATGAGCTACTCTGTGCTCTCTGGCCAGAGCTGGTGAAGTAGCAGGTCGTCGTGACTGAACATCTTGTTCTCCAAGGCGTCGCCCAACATTCCTGTTGCCCTGTGTACACAATTCCGAGCTTCAGCTGCTGTTGTATGACGGTTTCTTAGAATCTGGGGGTGGGGGGCGAACAAGCGATCATCTCTGGACGTGGTGTTCATTTTTCTGCTAGATCCAGTCTTCTGGAATAACTCCGCATTTCTTGGAACAGTTTCACAGCCTCTTGTACCGTGGTACAATGCACGCCTATAGTTGTAGCGCGCTGCGTAACGGAGGCTGCGTCCATCATCAATCAGGGCGATAGCCGTGCTCAAAGGCAACTGATTTCAATGAACTTGGTGATAAAATGAGTAAACTACTAACTATTGTTGTTCGTCACAAACAGAAAGAGTGCCGTTTTTCAAAAGGAAGTGTCGCAATAAAGGAATAAAACTACTTTTAAGCGCGATAATACCCTCATGTGGGATAAAACGCATTATCAGTCTGAGGATAGGAGTGACCAGGCATTCAAACACAGCTAATGCATCCAAGAAAATAATTAACCACATTTACCAATCGTATGTAACTGAATTCAAAATTACGTTTAAACTTCAAAATTTGCTGTGATCTGTTTCTTTATGCCGGTGAGTGTATTTAGTGGGAGAAAACAGAAGTCGTAGTTCCTTTCTTTTCTTTTTTTAACTTCGTACGGAGGAGGAATATTTGAGTCAACACAGGGTGGCCTTTGTTGGATGAAATTTGACACCCTATGTAGAAGACGCTATGTGATAAAGAATATTGCATGCAGCCTGACATAACACTTTACTCGTTTTGTTGACGTCCGAACAAAGGTCTTCGTTGTGGCCAGTTGGAATTCCTTGTCTCGAGAGTAGCCATCATTGCGAAGGATCGATCTGGTACACTGGCTCACATACAATCCACGTAAGCCTTGCGCGAATGCTCAAACAAGATTGCCGCAGATTTGTAAGATTTTTTCCGGCATATCAAAGCAAACGACCGAAGAGGTATCGACTTATGTCCCCTAGGAGAAAACGTTCTACCTTCCGGAGCAAACAAGGTTTATGTAAGAGAAAACATAAAAGTATCTGTGAGAAGAAATGGGAGGCAGGTTGCAATCTGTACCAAAAAAAAAAAAAGAAACGAAAATTTTATAGCGAAAGGTGTCAGACGGATCAGCGTAAATTGGTGAAAGTCTGTAGAGGTACAAAATATTAAACAAACAGATTAAATGAATTTATCAAATATCTTATGCATAGTTCTTAATATTATTCCTTAAAAAGTCCGTCACGCAGGAGCTGCGTAAAATAAGCGAATTGCTCATCAAGTTGAATAACTTCAAAAATAAATATAAAATGTATATTATGGCCTTATTAATTAATGAAATGAAATAGCTATAACATTTCTGTGTGGTATAAGGGGTCAAATTAGAATTCTTATAATCTCTTAAGTATTACAAAAGAGAATTCAAAATTTTAAAATTATGATTATTATTATTGAGATAAAATACAAAAATAATTAAAGGAAACATATGACCACTGATAGGCAAGTGTGAGTATTTTTAAACATTTCTAAATGTAACCATGTTCATGAACTGAGCCCTTCATATCTTCCTTACATTCACTAAAATAGAGAAACAACAGAAAGTTTCGAGTAACATTCTGTATTTAAGATGATGTTATTCGTGTGTTTCAATAAAACAAAAACATGTTACTATTTAGAAATAATTGCAATATACTAAGAAAATATACACAATCAAACGTTTCATCTATTTTCATTGGCTTTGAAATTTAATTTAAATGTTATGGTAGTAAACGCAAACACATTTTAGATTAATATTTCACATTTGTTATCATCACGACGATGCTTCAATTAGATATAAAACATATGTCTTGTTATAAATGCTGAATTAATTTGACTCTTTGTTCTAAAACAACAGAGAGAAAATTAAACGTTAGAGCGATTTTTAAATTTTGCTTTAACCTGCACTTTTTAAATTCCGATTTTCAGGTGTAACACCTGTCCTAATGGCCCGAATTACCTGATTTCCAGAAACTATTTTTATTAGTTTATTTTAATGGCATATACCAAACGTTGAGCAAATACAAAAATTGCGGCAGCTAGAACGATGTGTAAATTTTCGCTTTAGGTGAACCCCCACCTCCAATGGTCCAATTTACAAACTCAACGAATCATTTATTGATTGATGTTTATGTGCCGAGTTTCGTTGAGAAAAAAAAAATTGGGACCGTTAGAGCGTTAACAGACAAATTTAAAATTCAAATTCTTCAAATCTCTATCGATCCCTACTTACTAGGCATCGAAAATGACAATAAAATTAAATGTGTACACACACAAGATATTAATGAACTACACCGAAATAATTTCAAAGGGTGTAGAGATGTCATATATACGCAATTGGGATAGAAAACATATTGCCTACTGTTCAAATTTCGAAGCTATGGCTATAAGTTTCTACAGCGCTAGTACGCCACTGACTAATGAAGATGCCCCTCGAAAGCATAACACAGGATAACGAAAGGAGGTTTCTGGGCGTATCACACTGTCGCCTTGTTTATGAAATTAGCTTTGAAGTAAGAGGTAGTTATTTGTTTTCGAGCCCGATCTCGTTTATTACTTTTTTTTTTTTAATTTTAATTTTTTTGGTTTTTTGACTGACCTAATAATAATCTTTTAGGCTACGTTTTAACTTGATGTTTCAATTTATACACTTAAATCTTAACATATCAATTCATAAATTACAACCTTTGTAGTTGTTGTACTTACCAAACGGAATCATGTCCCGAGTATGTATTAGGTAACTTAAGTTTAAAGCATCATGTTAGTAGAAGGTTTATTAGTCAAGTTATGTTGGTAATACATTCCTAACGCCATGGGTGACCGACATCGTTAGGGCGCGGATTCTTGAGCTGGAGGTCTGGGGTTCGAATCCCGCCAGGACTGTCCTTCCTGACTGAGGTTTTTTCCAGGCTTTCTTCAGTCCTCATAAATGGCAAATGCCGGGGAGATACCCTAAACGTAGGCCTGGAACGCTTCCGTATGGGGCAGGAATATCATGGGTGCGGGGGCGTAGTGTAGTTGATTGCTGGGTTGGTCTTGGTTTCGATGTTCGGCTCGGGCTGCTCACCGGATGGTGTTTGCTCCAAATCTGTTTAGTTTTGATCTCAGGGTCCACTGGAGTGTTTCGGGATCAGTATAGATCCACGGGAACGAGAAATGTGTTGCCCAAAAATACACAAGGTTGACTTGTTTAAAATCTTTTATTCCCATGTAAAGTACTTCCTAACCGTTCGCCGCTGACTTCGCTACTCTCTTAGACTGGTTTCCTGAGTGAATATCTGAATGTCTGAATGTCCCTCTGAATCTATGAATGTGTGAGTGTAAATCTGTGAATGTATTTCTACTGAATGTCTGAATGTGAATCTATGAATGTGTGTCTATGAGTGTGAAATGCCTCTGAACTCTAGCTTTTCTACTACATCGCCACGCCTTTCGCTAAATTAAATTCCCTCGTATTTTATCTATTTCTGTGTTACATGTTCGTCATTGGCTATCCTAAAATTATTAATTTGTAACTTAAGTTCTCCTGATTCGTTAACTTTTATCCGAAGACCATTGGCTAGAATTATTCTTTCCCCCCTGTTCTAATGTCTTCCCACGAACTTGAATTTTCCCAGAACAAGCTGTCGTAAATTTCGGTACTTTCCTTATATTCTGATTTCTATTGAAAATCTTTTGCCTTCCTTAGTTTGTAGATTTCTAAATGTTCCCGGAGATAACGCACGTGTTTTCGGCTTTCCTTTAATAAAACATTTTCGTCTCCGTTCTGACATTTTCATTTTCTCTTAAAATATTTTTAAATCTGACTTTGTTAAATACTGTCCCGTTACGGCCACATGTTTCTCTTATTGTCAACTCCTAAGTATTTCCTGGGTAGAAGGTTCGTGACCTAACAAAAGATAGTTTACCCTTTCTTCAGCCTTGTCTAAGGAGCGGCCAGTGAGTGGAGTCAGGTATACATATATTCGTCTCTTTCTCACATATTTTACACAAAATGTATACAAAACCCTTTTGTAAGTTACAAGTTACAAATTATTTCTATTCCTGTTATACCTATCTCAAAATGATTTTCTTATATATATACATAACAATTATCCTTCTCAAATATAATGCCTTTATAAATATAACTCTGCAGCCTTTTAATTAAATTAATAAAGGCAGCCTTATTTCCTGCTTCAAGGTCTGGGGTTCGAATCCCGCCAGGACTGACCTTCCTGACTGAGGTTTTTTCCAGGCTTTCTTCAGTCCTCATAAATGGCAAATGCCGGGGAGATACCCTAAACGTAGGCCTGGAACGCTTCCTTCCTTAAAAATCCTTTCCCAATATATCATTTCATCTCATATATCATCAATGTGCAACGCCTGTGGTGCCTCAGTAGTAAAAAGGTGCGTTAAAACACCATTCAAAAAAATACATTCATTGTTGAGAAAGAGAATAAAACTTGAAAGTGAATTTCATTAAAATTCTTTAGTATGCATATCGCAGCATTTCATGTTTAATAAAAAAATAAAATTAGCGCCACGCCAAGAATTGAACCCGCGGTTTGCGAAACATGAGCCTTCGCGTTATGCATTACGCCACTCAAATAAGTCCTGCTAGAGTGGCTACATAATGCAACTAGGCAGTTGCATTGTCAAATGATTAGTTCGAGATTTGAGAGACTTTATGGCACTCAATCTTGAAAACAATGTGGAAAATCGATATTTCTTTGTTCGTAAGGCAGTTTTAAAGATATTGTAAACTAATTTTTCATCTGGCTTTGCTTTAACAATAACTTATTAGCATCTGATGCCAAAATATTTAACACAACATAACTGCGTTATGTTTAGTTGCGAACCATACATTACCTATCTCGAATTGCTTATATACATCTCTACACTCTCTGGAATTATTTCGGTGTAGTTCATTAACACTATATATAGATTTGAAGACATTTTTAAAAAATCTTTTCATGGGTACAAATAAATTTTGATACTTTTATTGCTATATCAAACTTTTTAAAGATGCCGCTGTTAAAATGGCTAAAAATAATATTTCAATGGAATTTGTTTTGTGATATAAAGTGTACGAAAGTTCATACTTAAGTTTCATTTATGTAACTTCTCCAGGCATGTTTACAAATTATTTTTAATTCAGAGGAAGAAAAGAGAAAGTGGCTCTTAAGAAGGGAATTGGCCAGTGTCCAAAAGAAAGCCGAAACACGCAAACAAACAAACAAAGCGCGGAAGCAGGGCAAGCGAGCGTGGATGAAATAAGGGAGACACGTCGACAAACGAACGGGGCCATGAACCGGGCTGCTGGCGGATGCTTAGCATCTCTTCTGGTAACGAGGGCAGATTTGTCAGGGGAGGAAATGGAAGGTAGTTAGGTCCCCCGGACAAAGGTCACGGGGTCCCGCTCGTAAATCTTGTTTGGTTCATTTGTTTTGTTCCACATCTTGAGCCCGCTCCATTAATCTTCGATGAAGATGTTTGGGGACATTTGTTTGTGTCAGTTGGTTGCCGTGTTCCTCTTGCTAAAACTTTAATTTTCCGACAAGAAATTTCCACAATTAGGAATATGCACGCAGGGCTCTTGTGAACTTCGAGGAGTAGGAAAGGAAAGAGAGAAAAGAAACGGTGCAAGATAAAGCGAAGTAGCGTTTTAGTAAAGGAAAGAGAAACCAAAGGAATATGAATAAAAGAACAGATGCAAAACGAAAGGAAAAACTGGGCCACTGTGAAACGTATTCGTGCATTCCGGCAGTGATCGTAGAGCTTGGGGGAAAGAATCGTCTTCTTCTTCTTCTTCTTTCTTTCACAGCTGCGCTAACTGACGAGAGTTTTGAGAGGGTAAATGAAACGAAGTAATTATGACGCAAATAAGGACGGAGAGTTTGTGCTTTTACTATGTCTGCACTGCACATTTACATCATTTTTATTTCTTGACTTTATTATTACCTCAAATTACAATGTATAAGTGGACATAATCATTTTTGAAACGTAAAAATATAAAAATTAAATTTTGTAAAGTTACTGTGCATTGTTCATAATTTGGTTTCAAAAAAGTGAATGTTATTATCTATTTTTCATTCGCCAGAACTAGGCTTTATATGCACAAAAAGTCTGAAAAATGCAAAACTTTAATGTTAAACTTTTGCATAAAACCGTTCATTACTATTTAATAAATAATATATTACTTATATTTAAATTATGTTTTCTTTTCTTTTTCTTCTTCTTTTTTTTTCTCTTTCTCTTTACAAAATCAAGAAGTAAATTTGTTTTATAGTTAAATTTGTTCCTTTTTGCAACATACTAGTATGTTAAAATACGGGGGAGTGGGTGTTCAATAACAATAGTCATCCCTTTTTAAACACACCTTTACTCATCCTAATAATTTTGATGGTCTTTCTCAAGCAGTCTCCGATGGATGCTTTACACTTGCCCCAGCCTTTCTGCCAGTCTTCAAAGACATGCGGGAAAACATTTTTGACAGGTCCTTCAGAATCACCTCCTCAGCCTTCACCCCTGCTTCTGGTGATGTCTCCGAGAAGGCGTTTCCTTAATTTGGAAAAAAAAAAAGGAAAAAAGGAAAAAAATCACACGGTGCTAAATCTAGACTATAGGAAATGATTGAGGGGCACACTTCACGTTGATTTTTAGAGATGTTCAGCAACGACATTTGCGATGTGCGGCCGTGCATTATCATGGCGCAGAATCCAGCTTGATGCACGGAAATGTGGCCTAGCAGAATTTTCAATACTTCTCTGTACATTTTCCAATTATAGTTGTGTATGCTGGTGAGCAATTCTTGAATATTTAAAAAATGGATGACCATAATTTTCGTAGTAGAAGCAACTTTTTTTTTTGGAGTGGAAGTAATTACATAGAACTTTTCTGTTTGATCTCAGAATGGAAATGATGCAGCCAAGTTTCATCAGCAGTGATTGCCTTTGAAAGAAACTCCGCATCTTCAAAAACCCACACGTAAACGCCTGCGTGTGGGTGGCACCCACTGAAATTTTCATAATTTTTTAAAGTGTTCTTAATGTTTCGGCGATACTCTCTCACTGACAGCAGCGGTGTTAACGTTTCCTTCTGTTAGAAAACAAATTAAAGCGCCACATCCATCTTCCTTTGAAATTGGTCGTCTTCCCTTTTAAACCATCTTCGGTCTATGCTAAAGGGTCTCCATGTGCTTCTTGTTACGCCGCATATTCCTCAACTGAAGACGAAAGACGAATTTCAGAGCTGCATATTGTTCGTCGCATGTCACCTTCATTTGCCAAAGGCGGGAATGATCAACTTTTAAAGGCAGGAACCGGAAGTGACAACAATGAAACTAGTACATTATGCATTAAGTTAACAAAATATTGCAAAACTAACTAATAGCGACAAATATTATGATTATTTTTTATTGAACTACCTGGGTGAGATAGTTAGGTTCGAGGGTATGCTATTGGCATAAAATGTTTTTCACTTTAATCTCAGTACTGTATGCAGGGTTTTTTGATACCACCATGTGGCTCCTTGTTTTGAAATGTAAGCTAGTGTTACATATTCAACAACGTTACTGCATATTCCTTTAATTCTTAAACTTTTAATGAAACTTAAAAGTGTTCCAAAATGCACTTTAACACAAAGGTAAACAAATTTTTGGCGTATGAAAGCGAAGTTCAAACTAACACGTATCAAAATATCCTATTTTAAATACAATTAAACATGTACGGAGCTACCCAATGAACTGTAAACCTACTTGCGATGTTCTTCCACCGAACGTGTGCAATGGGTTTCCCACCGTTGACTGGAAAAGATCACGCTAGCTTCGGGCTGTCAGTTGAGATCTGATAGTGGTTGAGTGCAATTCAATTATTACTACAGAGCCTTTGTTTGGACGCATGGCCGGCTTAACGGGGATTTGCCCGTCCTACACTGCCTGTTTGTAGCCGTCACTGTTCCCCCTCCACTTTCTATTCTCTTTGTATGCCGATTAATCAGTTGACGCGAAGTCTTTGTGCTGTACATGAGTTGAACGTTGTAGGATGACTTGTTTTGGCGTTATAGTGTATTAGTGCTGTTATAATGCCAAAGAGTCCGTATACTTTAGCACACAGAATCTGCATGTGTGATTTCTTTTGACAAACTCTTGTAGAGAAGAGAGAGGGCGATTTATAGACAGATTTCCTGCTGTTCGTGCGCCTCATAGAGAAACGGTTTGTAAGCTTGTAAATAGATTTAGGGAAACGGGATCTGTTCTTGATAAAAAAAAAACCGAAATTAAAACGCTGTATTTTTACATAGGTAAAACTCGATGGAATCGGAGAAAAGTTAGAACAAAGTTCAAAGAAATCTCTGGGAAAGCTTGCACAGGAATCAAAAATACTGACCGAAATTGGCGATTTTGATAAATGTGTAATTCGACACAGTGCATACAACTTCTATACCGAAGAAAAGACTGCGCTTACAATAAAAACAATGCCACTGACGTTACGAGAAAGTACTAATTATCAACATAAATCTACAAGCCTTCGAACAATAATAATAATAATAATAATAATAATAATAATAATAATAATAAAAAGTTTTAAATGGGGGAGCAAGAAGCAATAAACGTATCGTAATTGAAAGGTATGACATTCGTTCGTTATTTCACTTCGCAACCACAGAGCTGAAGGACGGCCAACCGTGTGAGGTTGGCCGCACATCCGAACGCGTCAAGTCATGCAACAAACATTATTGATCATGCAACATGACGCAGCTCCACGAAAAGCAATGTAAATACGACATTCGCCGCACACCTGTTTGCGTTATGCACATGTAGCAGGAGATTCATTCTGTGCGTCATGTTTCATGGCAATTTGCAGATAACATCCGGTTCCTGCAAGCATGTGTTGCCACTTTAGTTATTTTACGACCAAATCTGATCTTTCTGAAAGACTGTCTAGTTGGAAAATTAATTATTTAGTTGTTAGTGGGAAATCTAGTTTTTTTAAAATGTTATCTAGTTGAAGTCCGTTTTCTTTTTAAAATTTTACGATTTATTTGAGAATTCTGGCGGATATTTGTTCTATGTAAGCAAGATGGTGCTTCTTTCTACAAGGAATCCACACATCATTTGTCAATGTTGAAAATGCAAATATGGCTTAATATTCATCGAACATTGAGACAATATAAAATGACTTCAATCTCCATTTTTATATTACTGATATTACTATAATTGATTACATGTATTATAAATCTTACCATAATCAATGTGTACAATTTATATCAATAGTTAAATCATTTTGCGTATTTCCTGAGTAGTAGAACAAATTGTTTACAAAGCCTTTTAGACATAAACCAGAGAGTGTTGTGTTTTGGGAACAAAAGAGCCAGATGCTCCTGTAAATCTTTTTTATATATTTTGTAAGAAGCGTTGTATAAGGAGGGTCGTCGCTAAAAATTTGAAAACTGTTAGGGAAAAGGAGTTGGCCAGATTCCTAGATATTGTATGAACTGATAGAAGATAATTTTTATTTATTTATTTTGTTAAAATCCAGGACAGGCCGGGCAATAAAACTCGATTGATGCAACAAAACCTTGTGGGTGATGACTTGTAACCACAGAAGGAATAAACGTTAAAAAAGGCAGTCAATCGGAGATAGAAAGACGGAAACATTAACAGGGAGCCGTATCGAAAAGAAAAACAGTGGAACGGTGAAAGATTTAGTACAATTGCCGTGCAGTGATAGTCTAGAATCCATTGGAATTCATTAATATTTTCGAAACTTAAAAGGCGGCCCTTGAAAGATTAAAATTACTTAAATATAAATAAATCGTGTTATAGTAAACTCCACGATTCGTGTTCGTCTTTTGCTTAGTTCCCAGTCCTATCCCATTGGCCTAAGGGTGTCTGTCATAGCTTGATACGGCGATATTCGATAGGCAGCACGAGAAGAGGAAATACACATCATTGCTTAAACAAGCAATTGAATCAACAAACCACCCCCCCCCTACTTATCACATTAGACTATCGACTATGATCGCAATATATATAAGATAAATATAACATGAATTTGCTGACTAGCTGAAATAACTCTGAACTGTGATAACGTATGTTGTTATTTCATGTGTTCTGTGAATAAGGAAATGCGGTGACGAAAAATGTTTATGTTACAAAGCCGGACTTGGGATAAAAAATAAATTAATGTCATCTCATTCAGCATCCACTGAGAGATCATTATAAACCGTTTTCTCTTTTTTTTTTCTGTAGCGCAATTTCAGCTACCTGTACATAAAAACATCGTCTTCACCCCAATATGCATGCCATGTAGTTCGCTGGATTAGAGGACTGACGCACTTAAGTGTTGCTCCGGTGTGCGGCCGCACGTGAATCACTAAAGCGACCGTGAACAGAAGGTCTGGCGTTCGAATCCCTCAGGGACCGTCCTCCCTGACTGAGGTTTTTACTAGGTTTTCCTCAGTCCTCATAAATGGCACATGGCAATGGAGGCACTCTACATTTAGGTCATTCTTTCTTTAAAAAAATTCTTTCCCAATATATCATTTCATCTCATGTATCATCAGTGTCACCGCCTGTGGTGTCTCAGTAGTGAAAACGAGCATTAAACACTACTCAAAAATAAATAAATAAATGAAGAGACAAGAAGGAATTACATCTATCTGACTTGACGCTGGCTTGATGCATGCAGGTGTGCGCCCTCCCTTAGACTTATATACAGTAGTCACATGGTCTGAAGATAGCAGCTCAGGTTTCATGGCGCCATATCCAAAGGAGAGGGACTGGTCATAGTCCATGCAGATCACAACAGAGAACAGGAGGCTTTCATAAAGAATTGATAATAATGTTAAATGACTTCAAACAATGATAATCCCAAATTTACCACCAAACTCGGTTTTAATAACCGACAATGCCTCATATAACTAAGTACAAATTCTTTTAAAAAGTTGTGCACTTTACTACAAACTCGCAACATTCTATTTGATGAGCATAGCACAAAGACACTTTGTACGACTTAATCCTAGCCAACAAGCCAACTCAGAAAAATTGTCTAATTGACCAAATATTGTCTGAACAACCCCAAGGCATCCACCGTATCACCCAACCTGAATCCCATGACAGTCCCTTAATGTCAAATTATGTGTGGCCACAAAATTCAAATGTTGAAATTCTGTGTCCGCAAAGATTTCAAGAAGTTGGGCAAACGAAATGGGACAAAGCAGGGCAACATGTCGAAAAAAATTGAACAAAAATACAGGATAAAAGATGGCATCGTAGAAGAAATGATTGAGAGAATTATCATTCAAGACAATGGGGTGTAAATAGTGATAAAGATAATGAAAGTGACAGCGTTTCAGAGGAAGACGAGGACGAAGAAATGTCAGGTGTAGAAGAGACACAAGATAATTAAGTGTAAAAGTGTTGAAATAACATTACGGGATCAATGTGTGGTATTTTGCTTTGTAGTGACGGCACTAGTTGAGTACATAAACGGTGAAGTGCCTTGACAACACCTGACGCAAACTAGCAATAAAACCTCAAACAAGAAATAACAAACAGATAACATAATTAACAGTAGGAATACCTGAAAGTAAAATGCAATCATTTCAGAACACTCCCAAAATGTATAATACAAATAAAAGAAAAGAAAAGCGCACAGAGAATATATACAATTACATAGTCTAGTAAATAAAACTATATTAAACAGATTACAACATCATGTAAAAATAGGAATAGACAAATTCAAGCTAAATAAATGGAAAAATACACAGAAACACTCAACAAAAACAGAACCTATGACCCTCAACAATTTTGACGCTTAATTAAAGCAACAAGGGGAAAACAAACGCTGACATTTCCAATAAAACAAAAGGGAAAACACATTTGGAAAACAAAGGACAAACATTTCAAGGACACTGCTCTAAAATCTTTCAGGTACCCCAGAGTCCAGAATTCGATTATACTTATTTTCAGAATAAATTATCACATCAAGCATAATAAATAGCAATACGAACAATTCACCAAACACAGATAATTGAAAGAAAATATACGAATCAAATAACAATACAAGTAGTTGATGTCATCAAATACCAAAGCAACAAACATCCTCGACCGGATGGAATAACAAATGAAATGCGGGAGGAAATTCCTATAGAAATGACAGAAATGACCAACCCTTTCAATAAAATATTAATGCACGGATATCACCCAAGTCATTGGAAATCAGCAAACCCCTTACTTTTTGAAAAGCCAGGTCAAGATGTCAGATTATAAAAATTGCAGATCAATTTCTCTCACAGCAACACTTTCAAAATTATTAGAGAGAATAATTGTATCACGAATGTAAACTTTTTTAAATGAAAATAAAAGAAAAAAAAGTACCATACACGCAAGCAGGTTTTAGGAAACAAATCACAATTCAAGATCAACTTTTCCGCGTAAATTCAAACTTACAGATAACAGAAGCAACAGCCAAAAGAATACAAAAAAATTAGAAAGATGTCTGCGCATTAGATATAGATTACTACCAAATTATAAAAATGAATATGTATATAAACTAGCATAAATAGATACAATAACACAACATAACATAAACAAAGCCAGAAGTACCTGACCGAATTACAATAATAGATGCACACAGTAGTAATATGGCACCCACTTTTGTGTTTGCCTCTTTGAGAGAACCTTTCCCTTTTACATCTTCAAAATATACATTAGTAGACAGGTAATATATTTTTGCATCGCATACGATAATTTAAGTAGTTATTTTTATATTTCATTTATAGTAAACATGTCACTTTTCTCTCACGATCAAATGTGCTACAAATATGGCGTCCTCTTCAATGTATTAAGTACAATTACTGGACAGGAAAGAGAAATAAACAAAGTAAGACTAAACTGAACAGTAAAACTTTATTTCCATGTTATTCTAACCTACAGATGTATCTAAAACTGCAAAAAAAAAAAAAAAAAAAACGAAAAACGAAAAACGAAAAAAAACATCCTTAAGGAGGAAGTCTATATCAATTTGCAGTAATCTGCTGCTTCACATACAACACAGGCATATGACACCATTCTTCTCCTCGGTGACTTCCATTGGAGAGAATCACTCCGTGTCTTCCTTGTTTGGCGGGTGTTCCCGGCCTACCTCAGTGCTGACAGTAGCAATAGGGAGAAACTCCATATTGGTCATATTTATCACGATGAAGCGTTCTTTTGTTCTTTTCTTCCTTCCTCTTGCATTTTTCGCCTTATTCTGCGCATCAGGAAGTGAGCAGGTCTATCTTTCAGGTCCTGTGTTTCTTCTCCCCCTATGCTTAATTCCTTTTATATTCCCTAAACATGGAGGGGTGTCATATTACGATCAGTCATGTTATACAATAACCTAAAAGAAATGCATTTTCTAATAGCTGTACAGGTGTTCTAGTTACATTATTAACCAAATTAGTTCATGTACTAATTTCTGGAAGCTCAGGATCCTCATTTGTAAACAAACCATGACACAATATCAACAATAACCTCAATAATCCGTAAAACAGAAAATCGCGCAATGCGTGTATGATATTTGCACGAACAGCTCAGCAACACAAGTGTGTAAACGTCAGAATAAGAATAGTTTGAAATAGCATTCGCTAGATGTCAGCATAACACAAGGCCAAAAAGCAGCGGTGACATATAACAAGTGGAGGCCATATTACCATCTTCTCTTCTACAAGAAACTACTCAAAATGAGATTAACAAAACCACTAACGAACATCGGTGAAAAACAAGAAAAAGAGCAACAAAAAGAAAAACAGGAAATAATACTTTTCTGAACAACTTACTAAATTAAATAACTCCAACCAGAAACAGTGAAGATCTTCCCTAAACATTAAATTCTTCCTTAAGAAATATAAATAATCAAAAACCAGCCCATATTAACACCCTCCTACTATTGCCGAAATAAAGCAATTACTCCAACTCCAGTTCTTCCGGAACCCCTTTGCATAAGATTTAAAAAAAAAAACAATAATAATAATAATAACAATGAAAAAAGCAAACAATTGGCTGAAGAGGGAAATCACCTTAAGCAGCCATGGCTGACAAAATTGCTCACCTAAATAACGTTATTCATTCATTCATTCATAATCCTGACTCATGTTCTGTGTCTTAGGTGAATAAATGACTCGCTTCTAATCTCCCATAGAATATCTTCACCGTCAAGAACTGCCGTACGAGCAATAAGTAGCGTAAGGCTCTCACTGCAGAAACATTAAATGGCATTGGAGAATTCCACCCAAAAATCAACTAGACATCTTTCACAACAGTAACTATTGTCTGTAGATCAAAGGTTGTGACCATTCAGGTTTGATGGATTTTTAGGGCGTAAAAATCTCCCTCGGAAGAAAAGTAAAGCCGCATGTACCATGTCGCAGATTTACGGCACGTAAAAGAACCTCACGTCTGAATGAAGAGACCTGTGAGCAAAATTTATCAGCCGTTTCAAGGCCTGAATTGAATGGGACGCTGATGACCTGAGATGTTTAAGAGCGTCCGTATATAAAACAAATAAATTGTGATAAACATTATAGAGTGAAATTAGGTGTCTCAGTTCGGTTTTTGTTTTTTTATTTTTATTTATTTATTTTTTAAGAAATACTAGGGTGCCTCCAATGAACGTTCCATAAGACGAAACGCTATTCGTCTTGCGTCTTCTCTAGTGAGTCCATAAAAAGTTTTTTCCATCTTTAGTAGATATTCAAAAAACTTATGTTCTGTTTGAAGCACTAGAACGATTCTTACCTGTAACTTCTTCCGATCTGTTTTTAGTATTCAGGCTTTGGAGAGTTGAGCAACTTCCACACGTCGAGTTTCTTTTCTCTCGGTGTTTTTATAGCTGTATTCATATCTTCTTTGTCCCTTTGTTCCTTTTCCTCGGGGAGCGAGTTCATCTTTGTTCGTTTCTAGGCACCACCTGTAATACTTTATCACTACCTAGCTCTACTTGATCTATCATTTTGTTGTGATCGCCATGAACAAAGCATCTGTATAAAAGCGCAGCTAAGCTACTATAAAGTTTCCTTATTTCTTCTTTATGTAAGAAAAAATCTTCAACTGTTAATGAATGTACTGGCGTGTTTTTCTGGGGCCTGTTGCCAGCACTCAACGGCTTTCATGCGCCTGCCGCACACTATCTTTGCAGGTGGCACTACATTGCAAATTACGTCCCGTCATATTATTTTAGTTTGTGTCGTCGCAGAAGTGCTCAACTGCGAGGGGCGGTCGGAAATGATTTCAAATAGTTGTTTTCTGAACCTTAATTATTATGCAACATGGTTCAAAACATATGTCTCAATATACTCCCCACCAACGTCAGTGCAACGTTAACATCTTCCTAGTGACATCATTGTGGCTTGCCAGCACTAGCTGTCAGAATTTCCTCGAACAGTTAAACTTAGACGCAAAAATGAAGTCTTCAATAAAACGTCCACTTTATTCATTGCCACAAAACAAATACGTTTTTTTTTTGTTTGTTTGTTTGTTTGTTTTTTTTTTTTTTTCAACTTAACAGTTAACGCTGTGAAAGTCAACTTTCAACTGATAAACAATGAGGTAACCACCCAATTTCAAGCAAAGTGCGAAAACAACCCCTAGTTGTTATGCTTGGTGTCAGTAACCCCTCAAATCTGGTTCCTAAGAAAAGAGAGAATACCGAGCGCTGGTCATAGGCTGTCTTCCTGCTGGCCCAAGACAACGCAGAAATAAGCAGGAAGAAGTTAACCCATCTTGGAGGAAGACAAATATATTTCCCTGTAAATATTTGCTGGCCCATATAGTTAAGTAAAATGTTCTGGGCTGGTCCATGAGCTGCCCTTGCTAACGGGAGAATCGCATACTACCGCTAGTACAATGGAGAGAAAATGCATTTAAGAACTAGTCGGTTATACATCGGTGTTTTCATGCGTTTTTTGTTTTAAAAGTCGACCAAGAGAAAAGAAAATGGTAAATAACCATGACATTTTCTATGGAGGGGCCGGGCCCATGGGCCGCTCCTGGCAGAGAACAAATAAAAACATTTAAGGCATGGATAATGAACTATGTAAAATGGTTGTATTATAGATAATAATATTTATTGTTGATTTGGTTTATTTACGGACGCTTTTTACTAGCGTCCCTTTCAATTCAGAGCGTGAAACGGCTGATAGACTTTGCTCAGAGGCCTCTCCTTTCAGGCTTGAGGTTCTTTCACATGCCGACAACATGAACCAACGGCTTTACTTCCTTTCCGAAGGAAGCCATACTTATGAGTTTTACGTCCGAAAAAATACGTCTACCTGGCCTAGGAGAACCCGCAATCTTGGGTTTAGGAGGCAAATATGATTACCTGTACAGCACCAAGACCTATAGAATATAAGATGAGATCATCATCTACGCCAAGGGGAAAATATTTAACAACAATAATAGTAACATTGTGGATTTATGGATATAATAATCAATATTCTTATTCTGCGACATTGCACATCTGAAAACCTGTCTAATAGCTTGTGTCTCAGCAAAAACGAGCCTAAAATTTTACCCAGCAAATCAATCATTAACATACCTAAACAAGTGTTGAATTACCATATTTAATCACGACGCTGACAGTGTTAATGTTAATATTATAACGTTCTGCGGAAGTTTGCTCTTAGAGCGAGTTCTTCACCAGATTTCCTGCAACATTTCATTAGCGACAGTTGACGCTTGCCACGTCTAAGGCATAGTTTTGCACTTTACCCACTCTAATGAAACGTATTCAAACGTGGCTCGGAAATCCATTTCGAGAAGTGAAAAGGGGGGATTGGTGTGGGGCAATACAAGAAGCAAAGCGTCTAACCCTCCACTTTACTATTCAAATGCGGTTGTAAACAACGATCTAGGTAGAGCGCACTAGAGTGCAGCACTGGGCTCTCTGCTTTCCGAAGGCTTTTGTTGCCTGCTGCAAAACACGAGGAAATGAAAAGTACCGGTAAAAGAGGAAGGGGGTTGGCAGGGTGAACATTTAACTTGAGTAGAGTCCATACTGAAAATACCTACTCGCATTAAAACTGGAGCTGTTTACACTCCCTTTCTAGTCTCTCTGAAAGGCAGGGAATAAGCAGTTCTTTCTTACCGGACCTACCATTAGAGAGCCCTCTCTGCAAGATGGAAGAGAACACGCTCCTAGAGGTTGTAAGAGGTTTCAAGTTTAAATTGCTTCTTTAATGTCCACTTTACAGTAATCTGAAATAATTGTTCATTTGCCTCGTACAAACTTTCTAAAGAGATATACAGAACTTTTAGGATAGATCTTTACCGCTCGCACGGCTTTCAGGGTCTCGGCAGTTGGACATCCCAAAGCGGACCGTACGTGCACTCTCTGACTTCGCAACTTTTATAGCAATCTGGTCCTCTCTCAGCCAAATAGACATAGTACCGGGTAAATATATCCAGATTAACACAATTTAGTTCCACTAATGTAATTCATATACTGATTTCATTTCGTATAATTTCCTTCATTTCTTTTAATGTATGAGAATTTGTTCTGTACGCTTTGTCCTCCAGGCTACTCCACAAATAATAAGCACAGACTGTTAGAGCGAGAGAGCCATACACCAGCACTAATCACGTATCTTCAAACACTTCTCTAATTTTACCTATGGCTCGTGGCCCCCGCAGAAGAGTTGGCCAGGGACATAACTACATGACACCCAAACAGCGTGGGTGAAAGTCTATTTTATCAAGACTAACGTTCCTCCCAGACACTCTCTCACAACTACAACACCATCGTACATTTGTACCATAAGCTTCTGGCCTATATGAAACTCTTCTAATTCAACTATTAAGTCTACTACAATTAATTCGGAAACAACTATTAATTTTACAAATCTTTCAACTGGTTTACCCCCATAGATGTATAGTAATATCAAAACAAATTGTGACATGCCTGTAATATGATCGTTTCGTCGGTCAATACAGAAACGAAATTTGTATTTTCCGTTTCTTTTCTAATATCATTCCTATTGAAAAGACATGTCAGTCAAGATGTTTATTCAAATCATAAAAAAACCTTAAATTTGTACCGCTTTGCTGAGGAAGGTCCTATAGTTTTCTGTTGATTAGGTCCAAATCGTTTCACTTCCAACTTAACAGTTAAACTTGGACGAGAACATGGAGCCTTCAATAAAACGTCCACTTTATTCATTGTCACAAAAGAGATACGCCTTTTTTGTAACTTAACAGTTAACACTGAAAGTCAACTTTCCAATAACTAACAATGAGGTAGCCACCCAATTTCAAACAAAGTGCGAAAACAACCCCTAGTTAGTTATGTGTGGTGTTAGTAACCCCTCAACATATGGCTCCTAAGAAAAGAGAGAATACCAAGCGCTGGCCATGGGCCGTCTTTCTGCTGTCCCCAAGAGAAAGCAGAAATAAGGTGAAAAGGTAACCCTATCTTGGAGGAAGAAAAATATAAGTCCTTGTAAATCTTTGTTGGCCCATGAAGCTATAAGTTTAAAGCGTTAAATTTTCCGAGATAGCCTTTGAACTGCCCTCACTAACGGAGGACCCGCATGCTACCGCTACTACAATAGTGCGCATATTGTGTAAGATACAAGTAAGAACCAATCGGTTATCTATCGCCGTTTTCATACAATTTTTTTTTTTTTTTTTTAAAGTTGACTAGAAGAGAAAATTGTACATAATTAGAGCATGGCATGGTTAGAGCATGGGCAGGAGCGGGCCCATCTGGCCGCTCCTGCCCATGGAACACTCTACTGCGTGAGCATAGAAGAATCTCTTTGAAACCATCAATGACAATCAAAACCGAAATTCAGAGTTAAAAAAAACTACTTAAAACACTTTATACCCACCTTAATTAATGTGGTGTTCTACAAGGGGAATTGCATTTTATTTCAGTGACACATGTTGGTATTTTATTTATATTTTGAAAAGAATAAGTACTTTTACTTGGCGTTTTAATTAACGAATCTGTAACCTCTATTTCCAAGCCAGATTTTAGAGTAACAGCATCAAAGGTGCCGACGCAAGGCAATTTTTCCTTAGCGGATGCTCCACACTAGCGGCCGGTGGGTCGGTTCCAAGCTTGTACCTTGGTGAAGGAGAGTGAGAAAGTTGGAGTTATGTAAATTATTATTAACACTTACCCACCATTATCAAGCAAGAAGTTACTGGAACTGCCTTCCTTTCTGACATCGGCTTATGACATTAACCATTACCCTTTGCAGTTCCCACTGAGAAATGGAAGACATTTCTTCACGAATGTTACTTTTCAGTTCATCTAATGTGTGTGTCTTGTACACTTTTTGCTTTAATGTCCCCCAGAAATAAAAATGGCAGGGCGTTAAATCAGAGGAACGAGGAGGCTGTTTGTTGTTAGTTATGACTCTGTCGTCGAATAGTTCATTTTGATTTGTTTATTTACGGATGCTCTTTAACATCTCAGGTCATCAGCGTTCCATTCAATTCAGTGCGTGAAACGGCCGACAAATTTTACTCAGAGGTCTCTTCTTTCAGGCTTGAGGTTCTTTATCGTGACATAAATCTACGGCATGGGACCCACGGCTTTACTTCCCTTCCACTTTGGATTTTTATGTCCGGAAAAAATCCATCGATCCTGGCCGGGTTTGAACCCGTGATCTTGCGTTCAGAAGACAAGTATGGTTAGCACTACACCATCAGTACCGACCGAATAGTTCATGAATTGCATGCAAGTGCCTTTGCAGAGTTCTGTTGGAAACTCGCGATTCTACGTTCCCTCACAGTTAATTCATGGATAGAGTGTTGCAAAATATTCTACATTATTACCATATCTTTAAAAATGTATAATATAAATAAAATTAAAATAACACTTGGAATAGTGTAACTAAGGAAGCAGAAATTAATATTCACACAGTTGTCGCTATATTTCAAGCAACTAGTGTTCTTAAATGGCAGGAGACAGGTAAACACTAAGTTGTCGGTTGCCGATTGCTCAACTTTCTTTGTACGGCTTTCAATGATGCATTTAATGGTTACCGACCGACTCATGGCTCTGAAAGTTTACTCAGAGAGATATATTTTTGCATAAAGCGTGTACATCCCCAGGTTAAAATCATTTGTATTAATACATATTCTCCCTCTGTCTCCCACATCTCTTGTTACTTGTTTAATAACGCATTACGCTACCTTGAGATTCAACATTTATTTTTACCATCTTTACTTTCTTCCTGCCTTTGCAGAAACTAGTTGTCCGAAATAAACGGAAATTATGTGAACATTTAAGTGTTTTTCTATCTCCGTTTCCTTAGTTCTTGTTATAAATATATGGGGTCTATTATTCTTTCGCCGCTAATGGTCCACTATCTTTTGATTATGCAGCGGTTACTCGCGGAGCAGGTTAGGTTTTTCTAAACTCCAGTAACGGTTATTTATTAACATACCCACTTAATCGTCCGTAAAGAAATAAATTAGGTTCAACTTTTTCGTAATGCATACTATTCAAAATACATTTGCATAATCTACTCTTGGATGCAGGGTCACCCGGTTTAAGTTCATGTACTGCAGAAATTTTATAAGATTTTTAATTCTAATAACTTTATATCCATTCAAATAGAGAAATAAGAAACTCCCGTTTTACGCCCAAAAAATCGCCGGGTTTGAACTGTGATCAGCACAAAATGTCTTAACTATGCGCACCGTAATGATTGGAAAAGCTTTTGTTAAGGCACAGAATTTCTAGGCCAGGTGTGCCCCGGTGTTGGAGTGGCAAGACATCGTTTGTATAACTGACTATAATCCATGAAATGACAAAAGTCTATTGTCTATTGTAAAAAAATGAAATCCTATGTATTTAATAAACCTTACTCAACCACGATAACCTGGACATTCGCTGATATCGTTACACGCCACGCTGTACATCGAACAGATGTAAATGCTTCATGTGACAGACTTAATGAACGTTTGTACCAACCTGCCCTTTGCCCTTTGTATGGTTTAAATGACCATTTCATTAAAGGCTGGCTCGATAAAATACTTGTCCGCGAAACCTGAGTGTAAACTGTTTGGTAGTTGAAGTTGGGAGGGCAGAAACTTGATCCAGAAAGAAGCTGACATACATAAAACCGCTCCCTGATTCACAGGATAAAGCGTCTTTACCGTCTATTCGCCGCTAAATGCCCCCTGCATCCGCCTACAGTCATGCCAAAAATGCAGTTGTATGTTTGTTTATCTGCCTCCGGGAAGCCAAACACAATCGAAGGCCTTGTGTGTGTTTCGGGTCGAGATGTTAAGAGACTCTTGTGTCTACGAGTGGAGGGCTCATTGAGAGCGATAATTTGAAACGGACCCGAACACAGAGATATTGTGTGTTCTGATGACTATAACAGTCCTGCTCTCGTGCTAACGTTCCTTGTTCTAACAGAGCGGAACCCGGCCATGTATCATCATCTCGTTATATACAGCGCGTTCAACTTCTGTTACATGGACATCATATATACAATTACGGTTTAGACCATAAGACCTGTTCCGTCTCCACATAACGGACGATTTTTATTGAAATTCATGTTTTCATCTCTTTCGAGGACGTTCAATAGGTTAATTAGTCATATACGATTATTGTATTTGTAAAACTCACGGAATTCGCTTCGCTTGTTCCTTAAACACATATCTACTCATGCAATACAATATAATCAGAGCCTGCTTTTCAGATGCAGCAATGTTTTATCCTGTATATATGTAATTATTAATTTCATGGTTTTCAGTTTTTAACTCAAATGTAAACTATTTCTCAGTGCTGACATACGAATTTTTTGGTAACAGCGCGCCGCTTACACAGCCCAATCAAGACCATCTATAATACCAGATCTTAATGCAACTATCGATACTGAACAAAATGGCGCCGCTTTCTGTTGTAAACATGTGGTACTGGTTAGTCACAGAATTTAGAGTATTTACCTGAATGTGATGATAATTTTGAGAAATTAATATAGCTCTACATTTTTAAATCTAGCTTGTACATCTTTAAAATAAGCGTTCATTATAAGAATGGGTCGTTTGTGTCGGGTTCGTGGATATAAATTGAGCTAGTGCTACTGGCACTTCAGTATTTAGATTTCCTAAGAATACTTCATCCGAGGGAGAAATGATAGCATCTGATAATGCATTCACTTAAATAATTTAACATTATTTTAATAATATGTCTCGGATATATCTAAAGCTGGAACATTAAAACAGGCGTGGTTGATTAAACTACCTTTTTTCTTTAGTAAGAGCACATCGTGATTTAAGATATTTTTAATACTTTTCATTTGCCCTATTTATAAAATCTTGCAAAGAGATCAGGCTATGTTTGTCTAAAAGTTTTTTTTCTCTATATTTCCTTTGTAGAAAATACGACTGTTCAATATTTATACACATTTTACTTTTATGAAATGAATAATACCCACACACGGACACACAAGCTTACTTACAGCGCAGGTTATGTTTGCCTAAAATTAGTAATTACTTATTTTTAAAAGTGTTTTCTGTATTTCCTATTTAGAAAATAAGATTTTAAATATTTTCACAAATATTAATGGAAAAGAATAATACACACTCACACTCACACACACAAACAAACACAATCTTGCATAAGAGCCCAGGTTACGTTTGACTAAAGTTGCTATTTAGTTATTTTTAAAGATGTTTTCTGTATTTCCTTTTTAAAAAATAATATTTTTAATATTCATAAACATTTACTAATAGGAAAATTTTGCTTGAGAACCCAGGTTATAATTGCCTAAAGTTTGTGTTTAGTTAGAAAAATATTTACATTTTTTATTTTTAATATTTTTGTATTTCCTTTTGAAAAAACTATTTTAACATTTGCACACATTTACTGATAAGAAGTGAATAATGCACAAAATATTGTATAACGGTCTACGTTTTGATTGCCTAAAGTAGGTATTTAATTAGAAAAAAATTGTTTATTTTAAACAGTTTTTTGTATTTCCTTTTGATTAAATAAAATTGTTAATATTGATACACATTTATGGATAAAAAAGTAATAATACTGCTGTAAAATCTTGCCCATTATGTTTGCCTAAAGTCAAACAAAAAATTACATACCTGTTTTTAAATAGCTTTTTTCTGTATTTCTTATATAAAATAAAATGTTATTATTTATGTATATTTATTAATGAGAAATGAATAACACAAACTAAGAAGAAGATAATATAGTACACAACGGGTTACGTCAACTTTTTGATTGATTGAATGATTTTGGTTTATTTATGGACACTAACATCTCAAGTCATCAGCGGCCCATTCAATTCAGGGCGTGAAATGCCGACAAAATTTTGCTCAGAGGCCTCTTCATTCAGGCATAAGGTTCTTTTTCGTGCCGTAAATTACGACACGGGACCCACGGCTTTACTTCCCTTCCGAAGGAAGCCACACTTAGGATTTTTACGCCGAAAAAATCCATCGATCCTGGCCGGGTTTGAATCCGCGATATTGGTTTAGGAGGCAAACAATCAACCTTTACATCTGCCATATTTGTTTAGTATTAAGGTCCAATATATTGTAGATGGTGTTGGTCCAGATGCTTGCTTTATACTGCGAGATAGCAAATACAGCAGGAACATTGAATCATCATTGATTGGTTGCTCCGCTTCCAAAGCAACTCAGAAGGATGCGCGAGCCAGCGAGAATTGTCAGCTTTCTAAATATAACTTTTTGAGACTTCGTTTAGCCATAACAAATTTTAAGTTTTACATTTATTGGTATAATGATTTGGCTCCAGCTATATTGAAACGATCTGTAGCTTCGGCTTTTTATAACGTCATGCAATGTATTATACATTAACATAAAATGATGTAGAAACGTGAGTCATTGGCAGGTATGTCTTATACTTCATTTTAGTATTATACACCTGCTACTATACCTCTGATGTCTTGTGTTATTTATTGAAATATAGTATTTTTAACTTTAACAGTCTTAATAAGTGGTCTAAAACAGCGAGTAGATACAATTGTGTATATCAGTTATACTCAAACTGTGTAATAGATATTCAGCATTACTTTCAAATGTTTCCTAATGTGGATACAGGACTGCACCAATTATTTATGTCACGAGCCGCCAGTGAGTATATTGTTAACAACCAATATCATGATAAACTATTTATTTTATAAGCCATTTCAAATTCCCAGTTTTACTCGCTTTTTACAAGTAGAGGTGACATTCCGCCAGTGTGTTCTTTGCAAAGATGGGGAGTACTATGACGACGCTGCTGACATCTGTTGAGCGTGCTGAATAATTCAAAATGGCGGGAGCTAATGAATGCTAACGACGGCTGATCCTCTCTGTCAAACGCTACCGGCAGATTATTCATCGTGATCACGTCCAATGCAAGGGCCTGAACTCTAGAACTTTCGTCAGACATCCGTTCCGTGAGAAAGGGCTTTGAATTAAAACTGCATCAGTACCAGTCACCTGACTTGCTTGCAGCCATTGTGTATCCTCTGCTTCTCAGGGTTGACATGACTTTTGTTCATATCTCACATTTTCTCGTCCGATAGAAGTAACGCTGTCTTCGGGTGGGGTTTCGTGAGGTTATTGTGAAGTATGTATTATGTGTAGAGTCAGAAAGTACTTTTAATTAATTCAATAACCCAAACAGACTCCAAAATGCACTAATACTTTTCCATATGCGCATGACAGACTTCTTAACGAAAAGAAATTTAATTCCAAAATTTGCCAAGAACGTCTGCAGTAACGCTTGCTAATGTTTCTCTGACTCTGTGCTTGAGGTGGTCAAAATTCTCAGTTCTTTCACTGTAAAGCTCACTCTTGACTTCCTAGCCTTACCATAAACACTATCACAACTTGTGAGGGTGGCTGCTGTTCCCTCCTTTAGCAGCCTGCACATTCCTGAGTTGTGCTAATGGTGGGTCAGTGAGAGTTCAACTGGACAAGCGGAACGTTTTCTGTTAGTTTTCAAGATGGAATGGGGCGATTACAAAAATCGTGTAGCTATGTTAGCTTTGCACAAGGCAGGCAAATTCCTGTGTGATATTTTCAAAACTCTCAAGAAACTGAAAATAGCAGGGGGTTGTGTATTGCACTTGCCAGCGCTGCCTTGAGACTGAAACTGTGAAAGACCGCCACAGGCAAGGAAGATCACGCGCTGTGCGCACTTTAGAATTGGTGAAACAGTGGGGGCGTGTGTGCGAAGAATTCGATACGGAGACAGTCAATGATGATTCGTGAGCTGAAAATTTCTAAAAATGTCTTTGTGTAGCACATTGAGCAGTGACCTGGGACTCAGTGCTTACAAACGATGAAAAAAACACCTCCTCACAAGTGAGCTGAAGCACCAGAGACTCTTAAAAGTAAAACGCCTACTTCAGCAGCTCTTGGTCATCGGAGAATCCTTTTCACTGATGAAACATATTTCAGTGTTGAGGAGACTTTCTATACTCAAATCGACAGGGCGAATGCCAGATGCTCTACACAAAATGCTGAAAAGGCTTCATGTGCCCTTATGGTGCCATTCTCTTCCATGGACAAAGCTGGAGTTTCCAACAGGATTGAGCTCCAGTACATAAATGCTCGCACAAACCAGGAATGGCTTGAGACCAGCGTTCCTGACTTTATTTCGATTTCGGATTGGCCTCCTACAAGTTCGAATCTAAACCTTCCGGACTACAAATTGTGGTCCAAGCTTCAAGGGATAGCTTGCAACAAGAGACATTCAAACACTGAAAGTCTGAAGCGTTCTCTTCTGAACACAGCAGCAGATTTCCCAATGGAAGTGTTGAGTAATACAATACATGAGTAGGCACAAAGACTTAAAGACTGTGTGCGTGCCAGAGCTAGTCATATTGAATATTATATGTGATTTTGAAGTATTATATATCTGTTTCAATAATATTATCAGGATATTACAATATCTCAAACAATTTTGTGTAAGTTTATTGGTAACTTTTGACAACATTTAAGGTAAGGCTATATAATTCCACTGGAGTAAGATCAGGACTTCTTGCGGGCCATGAGATAGATTTATTTCTGCCAAAGTACTGGTCTGGAAATCGATGTTTTAACAGTTCTCGCATACAATTGTCAAATTTACGATCTGGAGCGCCGTCCATCTTGTTGAAAGATGATGCAACTAGGCTGGTCTAAATTCATTTGTCGACTTGAGAAAAAAGAACAGTGTACATAGCATGCGATGCAGTTGATGTTGACGTGCATTAAGAATGAACCAAAAATCTTGTGCACTAGGCCGCACCAAATATTCACTTTTGAAACATCCCAAATGTATTCATATGTGAAATTTCCGAGCGCCAAATTCGGCAATTGTGCCGACATACATAACCGCCGCTCAAAAGCAATATGGCCTCATTCGAGAAGAGAACATTTTCTAGCTATCCTGGTTATCAGCAGGTCTTTTTCACATAGTAATAGTGACTTATTCTGACTCATCTTGCTCTCAGTGCAAAGCGAGGATTGTGACCAATGGCACTGTTCATATCAGTGTTACCGCCAATGAAGCCACAGCAACTATCGTGAGTTAAACAATATTATGCCCCATTCACAATGAAAATTAATCGTAAACATAATAAAATAAAACGTAACACGTTAACTTAGTAGTATGTAGGCATTCACAATGAAAGACGCTAACGTACTAAATAGCCAATAAAAATAAGAACAAACGAAGATCAACTAACAGCTGATTGAAAATGCCTGCTTCTGAGCAGACGGCGGTAGAGTTTATGCATAAGTAAAGTGCAGTAATTAATTTGCTTGGAGTAATATGAGCAAGGATAGTTTTCTTATTATGCAATTAATCTTTTGTCCATTGACGTCATTCTGTTTACATAGTCACTGATCTTCAGCTCTCTCTATAACTTGCCCTTACACAGAGCACGAAAATCAAGTGCAACTCCTGCTGCTAGCTGCTGAAAGCCCGGAGCGACAACGGAGAGATTTGAACTATTGTTGGTCGCAGTGTAAATGTTGTATGTATTACTATTTTGTTAAAACATAATGTAACCCATGCGTTATTCTCCGTAATTTTTAATACAGATTGATAGGGTAAACGGGTAGGCAGGTAAAATACTGTAACAGTGGTAAATCTGCTCTTATTGGAATTCGCAATTAATTCATATATATAACCCTAACCTCGAGTAAATCCTATAAACAGGTGGACCCGTGGTTTTTCGTAAATATAAATTGATAGGAGCGGGTAAATCACTGTAATGGTGGCAAATCTCCTTTGATTGCAGCAGAAAAAAATCATAAACATCAATTTATAGCGAATTCTGTATGTGATGAAAGTCTTGTGTAGGCTATATCTATTGTACACTACCTTCGGCTCTCTCCGCCGTCGCTCGGGACTTGCAGCAGCAGGCAGCAAGAGTTGCATTTGATTTCCGTGCTGCGTGTATAGATAATTTCTACCATAGAGCTCTACAAACAGAACAGCTATGTTCTGATTGGCTGATTTCTTGTAGACGCAAAACCGTGGACCTTGCAAGCCTCTAAGTTTACCTCTAATTATACGTTTATTTTTATGTTTATGTGATTCAATATGAACGGTTCCATTACAATACATAGCATCTAGCTTCTACGTTTAAGTTTTCATTGTGAATGGGGCCTTACACAAAACTTCTTCCACGTTATAATAAAACTTATCCAACTATTAGAAATAATTTAGAAAGAAGCTTTAGGATTAAACGTTGTAATCATTTACTTACCTCTCTCTTTGCTCTTAAGTATCTCATTAGATACTGTAGATAATCACTTTTTATTATTATAAAACTCACGAACTTTCCTTGTTCACCAGTTTCTCTAGTGATTTCCAGAACTCAAACGAAAAAAAAAAAAAAAAAAAAAGTAATAACGAAGTTGTAGACACTTGAGGAAAGTGTTACTCCAACTTAACAAAAAAATATTTTCCTCTAGTAAGCGTTCGTTTATTTTCAGGCTTCTCACTAACTGTATTTTCACGCCAAAATAACGAGGGGCAATTTCGCTCGCCCCTTCCCCTCCTCCTGAGCCCCTCGTCAATATCCAGGCGTCTACAAAATTAAAGAAGAGAGTTAGTGAGCGAGAGAGGAAAAAATTCTCCAGATAGGAACCAATACATATAAGGTGATAAATGGCTTGGCGAAGTCATTTCTATCCACGGCCTCCTATGTATTCATCTGCCATGGCCTTCGTGGATGAAAGCCAATTTCCGCTTCTCCTCTCTGCAGGTTCTTTCTTTTCACACTTTCTAAATTTCCTTCCTTCTCTGCTTTTTTCTTCGTGCTAGGAAAGCAATTTGAATAATTAAACGTAACTCGCAAAACGCTGCCTTTGCAAAGACGGAATTTTAATGATTTAATTTTCAAGGCCTCGTGGAACACTACAGGAATTTCATTGTAGCATCAAAAGTTCGACTTGCTGTGGATTAAAAGACTATTCATCAGGGATTTTTCTATGTACTTGGGATAAAGAGAGGCAGAAGGGCCTTTTGGGGCTTAATGGTGGTCCACGTGCTTTTCGACTTCCGCCCCAAGCGGAGCCTCGATAAATAATCCTGTCTGGGAATTACTTCGCCCTATATGTGCTTCCTTTACTTTATTTCTTCTTCCTTTTCTTTTCTTCCTCTTGCCAGTGTTCTTTTCTGTAGTTCTGTCATTCTATACAGTGTGTTCGGGAAGTCAGTACACTCCTATACGCGATATGTTAATTTAATGAATTTAGCAATGAGCTTATTACTAGATGTCCAAGGGATCCTTAAGTGCACCATCATGTTGGACACATAATCCTGTGCACCTACAAGTTCATACTGCAGTTGCGATCGTACCCAGCCATTTCATCTGCTTGTTCAAGTTCAACGTTGGCAATCTTCATCTTCATAATCCCCACAACGAGTCATTAGGTCAGAGCTACGTGGAGACCATGGGAGTAGTGCTGGAGATGCTGGGGACCAACATCCAATCCAGCGTCCAGGGAATTTGTCGTTTTATAAGAGCGAAGTGTGCTGGATCTCCATCCTGCTGTATCCACAGCTATTCCATTTGGGGGGTGAGCCAAGTTACCAGCGTTCTCAGCATTCATAGGCTCATTAAAAATACGGTCCAAAGAGATGCTGCGATGTCATTCCTGTTTACATCATAACGTGTGGTGGGTAGGTTCAAGTTCGGAAGTGAGGTGCGAATTTTTCTTTGACCGAAAAACCCACATTTCTCTTTCGCGTGCTGCGGTATATGGCACACTCATCTGTGAACATAACCTTGGACCATGATATTGTGTGGAATGGAGAATACTATGGCACCTATATCTTGAATCCTTTATTTGAAGAGCTGAGGCGGCGGTGTCGTTCAAAGACAGAAACTTCAAGACTGTTGCTTTTGCATGACAATGCGTTTCCTCACAGAACAGCTGCAAATTTGAGGAAACTGGAACTCGCTAGAGTCCAGTTGTTTGACCATCCACTTATAGCCCTCATCTTGCACCGTGCAACTTCTGGTTGTTTCCTCGAGTGCAATTTTGCATTGCTGGGAAATCTTTTAAACGAGTGCAGGACCTTGCTCAAGCTATAAATTCAGCTTTGTTCAATATCTCAGTCAGTGCTTTTGACACGTGGTTGCATCGTCTACAACTGTGTATGGAGAAAGATGGAGAGTACTTTGAAGGATTGTGGGGTTAAGTTTTCGAATTCAGTCCTTAGCTTGGACTTTAAGGTGACAGTTGCAAAACTTTTGAATGCCCTGATGGGCTGATATGTTGTGACGACGCTTCCTCTATGGAAAGGATTCTGCCTCGGGCGCCTGGTGTGGAAGCAGACTTTATGAGGTGCTCCAACTGCTTGGAAAGGGGGGGGGGGGGTCCACAACTCGGAAAAATCTAATCCTTATTCGGAGATTATATAGCAATAGTAGTTCCACCATCACCTAGAAAGGAATTTCACGTATGCTTATTAAAAAAGGTAAGGCTAGAATAACAAGACATACATCAGAAGGCAAGAAACAGGCAAATCCACGACTGGTCATCAGCTGTATATTAATTTTAAAATTACGAGGAATAATCAAGGAAAAACGTAGCGAGAAGTTAGGTGGGGGTGTGCTCTTTGTTCATGACAATATTTCCGCCAATCTTGTGTTGAGATAAATCAGAATTTGAATTGCTGGCACATCCTTCTAATTGTCCAAACATACTGCCAAGCGAATTATTGAACAGAGGAAAATTTTATCAGAATTATATATATATGTATAAAGTGTGCAGAGATTGAATATACTTTCTTACAGGAACAGCATCGCTGAGAGAATTATAGCGGTCTTCAAGGAGAGTGTATTGAAGGCAAAAATAAATAATTTAGGTAAATTAAAATGGGTTAGGGGCGTAGCAACAGGGTTCATTCTCGGTGGTTGCCTTGCAGGGTTTGCTATTTGTGTAAATTGTTTTAACATACCAAAAATATAATTTATGTCTGTTAAATTAGGAGACGGGTTTTTGTCCACATGTTTAAAGGCAATCTACAATTTGCTAGACATAAAGATATGTGTAGTTTTTGAAAATTGTTCGAAAGAGGGTTTAGGATTGTACGGTAGGCGGCATTAATTCTGGACACTTTTAGTAATTTATTATCTTTTTCAATTCTTATAACATATACACAGGTTGTGTCGTGTTAAATAAACAGATGGCGTTTTTATTTTGTCTATGGTGTTTCTATACCATATTTATTGTCTGTAGGAAAGGTGAAACGTATAACATTCTGTATAGATATTAGAAACAACCCTAATTTACAGAATTCAGTAACTTGAATAATTCTATCTTAGTGCAGCAGCAACATAATTGTTGTGTAATTATTGTATTTGCAACCAACAGAGCTCTTGTGTTGGATTGTTGTATTCTACCTAAGTCAAGTGAGATCATCACTGTTGTATAACAGTTGGTAACTAACTTTTGTGAGGTGAACATTTTTCAGAGTCGAGATGAAAAGTGATCTTGTAATTTGAAATAACGGCTACTAAGACAAAACGCGCTGATTGGTCACCAAATAAAAGGAGTAAAGCAGTAACACGTGGAGAAGAAGGCTATTCCTATAAAGAAACAGCGAAAAGATTGGGTGGTGGTGCTACAAAATCAGCCATTAGGAAAGTTTGCAAGCGGTACGAAGTAACTGGGAGCACAAGAACGTCTGCAAGAAGTGGCAGAAAACCAAAACTAACTGCTCGAGACTGTCGCCTTCCTCTACAAAATCGCCGACGTAGGGAAAAATATAAATCTTGAGAACTCCTGAAAGAATAATCAGACAAAAACTTTGCGAAAATCATGTATAGCGACGACCCCGAGAAAGTGCCTTATCTCAACCAAAAGCAGAGGCAGAAGCGTGTGGAGTGGGCTTTAGGACACAAGGGATTAGGTGTTGCGATGAAACGGAGATCAACATCTTTGGAAGTGATGGCATCACTTGTGTGTCGCAGAACAGGTGAAGACATGTTACACTAGAACATGTCATGTCGGAATTCCAGTAACAAGAGGGAGTGCTAGAGGCTATCATCCAGCCGTGGTTTAGAGTGATAACGCCAAAAGATCTCCAATGTTTGGTGAACTCAATGCCACGAAGAATCGAGGTCGTAATCAAAGCAAAGGATATTCAACAACAAAATATTAACACAAAACACCCATTTGAATGTGTCCAAAATGTACCATTTACAGCTGTTTTTTTTTGATAAATGGTAGTTATAATTTAGTTTGCTCATTATTGAAACACTGGACATTAAGACATGTCTGTCTAGTTTTCGGATAAATAAGTAATACACTTTTAAATTACAAATGGTTCTGTGGGAATGTTCTTCTTAAATATCTGAAAACTAATCTCAAGTCCTTTCACCTTTCCACAAAAAAAGTCTTTAAGTTCGAAAGAGCAGAAGATCAGTTGTTTTCCTTTCTTGACTGAAGATATCTTGCCAAAGCTCTGTCACTATATCACTTTTTCGATATCAGGTCGATATTCTCGATATTGGCTCGTGTTTCCAACACAGAAGGTTTGATATCTAGCCATACGCTGCACACAGAAATTTGTACGTCAGGAGTGTTGATTTATGCAAGGGCGGGTTCAACATATGGATGTGGAGAAGTGAGTAGCCTACTTTGCTAGCGTCACTGACACTTTCCGACTCTAGCAAAGGGTATTTTAGATGGAGGAGATTGCACTTTATTTCTAGTGATTTGAAATAAGCATTATTCTATAATAAACAGGCTTATTTAATGCGTGATAATGTTAGATTAGTAGTGTTGTGTGAGGTTAGATACTTCGATCATGGTCATCGGCTGGCCTTTTGTGCCTACGCAACAAATATACAAGGTAATACCTTGGTAAAGCCCCTTGGCTTTAAAGATTCTAGGCCTGACCAAGAACATACAAGATTTTTCCTCATAGTCACCTTGTAAATCAATACGTTAAGTTTAACGGCCTTCCAACTTTTTAATACCCGCAGTAAAACAATATTTGTTCAGCTGTAAAAATAAGCACCTGTTTCAGCTTCAACCTATCTTTTGATATGAATTTTCGTCCACCCAGCCAATTCTTCAGGTTTAGGAACAAAAAGTAATTGCTGATAGCCAATTCTGGCAAATATGGCGGATGGGAAAGCACTTGGAAGAGAGGTTCATGCAGTTTTGCAGCAAAGAGATTTTTCTTTTTCGTGAGGTGTGGACGTTTCGCTTGAATAGCATCCTTCGGTTGGTCCAGTAGTGAAGCGTAATACTCCCCGGTGATATTTCTGCCCTTCTGGAGATAGTCTACGAGCACCACACCATGAGAATCACAGAAAACCGTAGCCATGACTTTTCCTGCAGATGCAACCGTTATCTTTTCTTTGGTGCACTTTCATCTGTTTGGACTGGTCCTTCGTCTCTGGCATGTAGTGATGAATCCATGTTTCATCTGCTGCTATGAAACGTAGGAGAAACTCGCTGGAATTGCGTTTAAACAAGCCTAAACACTCTTGCGAAATATTCATTCGAAAGTATTTTTGTCCATTGTTAACATCAATTTCCTAGAGAGATGCCAAAAATGTGTGGAGAATGAAGGCTACCAGTTTCAACACCGTATTTAATAATTTAGTAAGTAATGAGGCTTTTAAATTGGTTTGTTTATTGTTATATGGTTGGTTTGTTTTATTGTGTTTTACCTTTTCGCTAATCGCCGAAATCTGACTGGCCGGTCACAGGCTAACGAGCGACGCGATCGCCCCTAGACAAAACACGTAGGGGGAAATCGAAACTGATCGCACTGCAGAAATTCCATTAAATTGCAGTAAGTATACGGTATGTATTTTTATGGTTACTAATCTTAACACGATACAGTTGAGTTAATTGTTTTGTTTTCTAAATTTTATTTCAAGTTCTTTCTTGAGACACGTTTACTTCCGTATTTCGTTAGCAGCGTATATTCTTAACCTATGTTTGCATGTTTTCCCCTCCCAGTTTAAGCTACAGCTCCCTTAAGAAAGTTTCTTGGTGCGTTTATAAATGAAAGAAAATAAAAGACAGAGGAATCGGCGCTTGCAATTACACCATTTTCAACAATGAATGGCCTGTTTAGACAGAAGGAATGCAGGCTTTTAAGAAAGGTATCGACAAAAGAGGCGGAAGGTGCCGTTTACTTAAAGAAACAGATCGGCTGCCGACAGAGATCTGAAAGTATGAATTATATCGCTCATTGCACTAAAGACAGGTAAACATATCTTTTCTGAATCCAATTCCCACGGCTTAGATGCTACAAATGTCCCAGAATTTGTAAAGTGTCAGAAACCTTGTTGCATCCTATCTGGGTAACAGGTTGCAAGAGGGCAGAAAAATGGCTTGATGACGCCTGTGCGTCAGCTGCTTTCAAGCGATCGCTTCATCAAAGCAGGGAACTTAGCGTGGCACGCAATTAATTCACTACTGCCGTGATCGGCAAGGGACGCTTTATCGAGCATTCGCTCCACCAAAGCGCACTGGCATTCATCACAACGCTAAACAACTTTCAGGGGGACTGGGGCATGCTAGATTTGTTTAGCGCGACCTCGCTACCAAGCTCAAACCATCGAGAACTAATGTGTTACTCTTAGCGGATTCCTGTAAACCGCGTTGACACGAATTCCAAAAGATTAAAGCTCTCTTCACCGGACGCGTTACTTGCTATGTGCCAAATCCCTGTTTCTTTTCCTTCTTTCTCCCATTAGTATGGTAACCGAGTCCTGTGTCCTTTCTGTCATTGGTCTACACTGTTGTGGAACCATCGAATATGATGACGCATAGCCTTGCTTTGGGGTTACGTGTTTTGAATGACACAGAGAGGAAGCGAAGCAGCTTCGAAGGATGAATACATTTTCGGTCAGCAGTTCCAAATTGTTAAGACCGTTACTCCTTCTTCACGTCTCACCAACTGGCCAAAATATTTCTGTAAGTTATTTATTAGCGATTGTAACTGTCTTAAATTGTAATGAATTATCTTTATTCTATCTTATTGCATTTTTATACGATAATTGTAATTGGAAGGAAAACAGTAGGAATAAGTCATAAGTCATGGCTACTATTTTTTTTTTTTTTTTTTAGCAAACAAGGTACAACAGAAAAATCTAAGATATACGATTGAAAGTGTATGGGATGTGCTTTTCTAATGAAGCCAGCAAATGGTGTACATAAGCAGAGCTGCGTGTATCAGCACGCCCCAAAGTTCAGTTGATGAGTAAGAATGCATGATAATCACTGGGTGCGCGCGCCCTCGCCTATCGAACAGTGGCGAGCTGAACCGAAGCCTTCAAACGGGACGGAATGTCGACTGCCGCGCAGATCGTTGTTACTGTTCGCAGACGTACATGACAGAATAATAGTTGATCGATTATGACTAGCATAGCATACATCCAGCTATATTTCTGAAGGTCGAACTGTCAAAAACAGACACATGTTGCCATTTTTAGGCATCTTTGTTACTCAGTGCGACATAAAAGGCCTCATTTTTGTCAAGGAAAGAATTGGGTTCTCCACCACGACAACGTCCCAGTACACCAATCGTTCCTGTTGAGCGAATTGCTCCAAAGCATAATGTACCTGTTATTGCTCATTCTCCAGATCTTGATCCAGCTCTGCTTCCGAAAACTTGATCAAGGGACGAAGATTCGCTTCGACCGAAGATGTGTGAGATGCGCGCTTTGCGGGAAGTGGCAAAAACGAACTACAGGGCTGTTTGGGAAAGTGGTACGGACACTGGTACAAGTGTGTCTGCCAAAGCACTTATTTTGAATGTGCTGTTGCGTAAAAGGTTGCATTTCCTGTAATAGCAAGTAGGTTCCATTTCTCTAATAAGTGTTTCTGCATGTGTCCGGTTTTATTTTACCCTTGTAATGCCAAAAACCTTGTTTGAATACACGGCCGGCTTAACGCTAGGCACCGGGAAGCACGCTGTTTTTTGGTGTATAGCCCTTTAAATTCAAGAGCATAGATTTTACAGCACATCAAACCGAACTGTTTTGGTCTTACAATGACATTTCGTGTACAAGATCGGGTTTTTCTGCACTCCAGTATTTATTGTTTGTGTCGCTACATAGCCAGTAAATAAAACAATATTTCGTCCTTAAAAGAAATTAAATGCGGATCAAAAAAGCTAACATTAACATTATCAAACACCGAATTGCAGAAATTAACTCTACTCACATTAATATATGGTTGCAATTCCTGAACTACAATTATCTTATAGAATTTTAATTTTAAAAGTTTACTGGCATTCCAAGTCGAGGTTTGCGAAATTCTTGATTTCTGTGCAAGCTTTCTCGCTTTGTTCTAATATTTGTTCGATGTCATCTAGTGTTTCCTATGTAAGAACATGGCGTTTTACTTTCGGTTTCTTATTAAGAACAGATCCCGTTCCCCTAAATCTATTCGCAAAACTACGAACCGCTTCTCTGTGGGGCGCACGAACAGCAAGGCGTCTCGCTTCTCTAAAGTTTGTTGTCACATAGGAATCATACATGGAGATTCTGTGTGCTAAATACACAAACTAGCACCCTATAACACTGAAACAAGTGATCACAATTCTGTACAACGCAAAGAATTCGCGTAGCACACGGAGAGACGGGAAAGTGAAGAGGGAACAGAACCGGTTAGAAACAGGGCAGGCAAATACCCGTTAAGCCGGCCATGCGTCCAAATGAAGGCTCTGTATATATAGTAGTCTAATGGTTAGGGTTACTGACAGCTGGAAAAAACTGGGATCGATTCCCTGTACTTAAGCATTTTCTAAGTTAGGCAGGAGCGAAATGGGGTCCACCCAGCCTGATGAAAATAATTGGGAAACTGACTGATGGAAACATTTCGAAAGCCGAGTGATCCCCTCTCCCCCGCAATACTATCCTCTATTGACGAAGTCGTAAAGCAGAGCAGTGGAAACAGACATCACTGCGGTAGGGTTAGAGGAAAAGGAGTATATATAGAAACATTTGAATTTGTTAGTTCATATGTATCAGTAATAAGGTTATAATGAATAAAATATACAGTTGATCCCGCTGTAGTTGTATTATCCGTAATAAAACGACGTTAGTTATTAGGGAGACATTTCCCCCCATTTTTTTCCTCCGCTTTAATTGCCTTGGATACCACTAGTGGATCCCTTAAAGAATTTAACCATAAAATACTTCAGTTGGGGTGTTAACAGCATAATCTACATTCCGTTCCTACTCCAACACTTTTTTTATGTTCTTTTTCTTGCACTTACACTGCCTTTCTGATACCAACGCGAAATTTTTAATCAGATGCAAATTAATGCCGAGTGGGCTAGGAATAAGAAAGGTCCGGAAGTGTGGAATAATCTGTGGGAGGAGCAAGAAGACAGTTTAAACAGTCTGTCCACAAGAGCTAGGCTTGGCTTCCTCTGCCAACATTACGACGTGAAATGTGCAGCAAATGTAACGCAGGTTTCTGTGGTTAATCCACTTGGAAAGAGTTAATTTATGTAACTGCAGTCGCTCCAGTTTCTCCTTACGTTGCTCTAATTTCGCTCTGTCCACCTTCAGACACATGTGCAGAGTTCTGTTGGACATTTCTATTTCTTGACGCGCCATATATTAACGTGAAAAGTACTTCGAAAATTATTTCTCTATTTTCTTTGGTCCTTTCTTCTTTGTTTCTCTTTTTCATTCAACAGTGTTTTCAATTTTTTTTTCCTGGAAATATCTTAGATTGTATAATATTTCTTTCTTATACTATTCAATAAGAGGAAAAATACACACCGATGAAGAACAAGTAAATACAGGTTATTATAAATGGTTGCAGAGTTTCAAAATTTTAATATGACTATATTATTTGACTTTACAAGCATTTAGAAAAGCTGTAAAGTTTTTTCTTTACATATTACAAGTGCTCCATGTATGGCCCTCCACTGCTTCTGCAGTTATCAAGTTCTTCCCATACTCGACGCAATGTCCTAAGACAAGAAGCGCTGATTGGTCACCAAGTAAAACAAATAAGGCAGTAACACTTCGTGAAGAACGATATTCCTATGAAGAAACAGCGAAAAGGTTGGGTGTGGCCTTACAAAATCAGGCATTAGAAAAGTTTGCAAGCGGTACGAAGTAACTTGGATCACAAGAACGTCTCCAAGAAGTGGCAGAAAGTCAAAACTAACTGCTCAAGACTGCCGCCTTCCTCTACGAGATCGCCGACGTACGGCAAAAAATATAAATGTTATCTTGAGAACTCCTGGGCTACAAGTCTCTGGCTGAACAATCAGACAAAAACTTTGCGAAAATGGTCTACAAGCGAGGACCCCAAGAAAGAAACCTTATCTCAACCAAAAGCAGAGACAAAAGCGTGTGGAGTGGGCTTTAGTACACAGGGATCGGGGTAAAGTCATTTGGAGCGATGAAACGAAGATGAACATCTTTGGAAGTGATGGCATCACGTTTTTGTATCGCCGAACAGGTGAGGGCGTGTTACCACCACCACCACCACTATGAAACATCCTGTCAGCATCATGGTGTAGTGAAGCACGGCAAGGTATGGATCGGGTGCTTGGCAAAATGTTAAAGAGCAACATCAATGCCAAAAAAATATCAAGAAGTCTTAGACTTAAAACTGCTGTCTACTATTCCGAATTTGTTCGGGGGTGACAGTCAGCGCAGCATCTTACAGCAGGATGGCGCAAAGTGTCATACCCTCAAATCAATCAGAAATGGCTCAGGGGCCATCATGTTACTGTCTTTCCTTGACCAGGGAACAGTCCCGACTTCAACTCAATTGAAAACTTGTGGTCAACGCTGGAAGTATTGGTGTCACTTTGGAATTGCAGTAACAGAGAGAGCTGCTAGAGGCCATCACCCAATCGTGGTTTACAGTAATAACACCAGAAGATCTCCAATGTTTGGTGGAATCAATGCCACGAAGAATCGAGGCAGTAATCAAAATTTGCTCATTTTTTAAACATTGAATATTAAGACATGTTTGTTTAGTTTCTCTGAAATTTTCACTTCAATAAAAGCGCAAATATGAATTAAAACCATAATCTTAATGTAACATTTAACAAAATTCTCTAAACTGCTCAGAATTAATACTACTACTCTATTATTTATTTCAAGAATAAATGCTATTAACAGTAAGTGCTCCAACGCTGCATTGACCTGGGGTTTGCGAAACACAGTTTGAGAACCCACGCCCCTCCCCCCCCCCCCCGAAGTATTGCATTTTTCCAGAAGCAATTGGAAATTATTTCTGACTATTGTCCTTTATTATTTTCTGTGCATATTATTCAAAACAACAGGTTACCTGGGCCTAAGGCTTTATGAGAAACAAGAACAGATTGTGGGTTCATTTCCAAGGTCAAATTATTGAAGGTAATTTGGTAGCATTAACAAGCAACACTCAAATATCAGACTACGAAATCATAGTACGTCACAATGTGAAACAGAGCTTATTATCAAGTGTTATGCACCTTGTTTACAGTTACTATGGTCAGGTTATATGTATTTGTGTACAAACAATAACGTCAAATATGTACATGGTGTAGTGAATATGGTGGCGCTAGGACAACGAGGCAAAACCATAGTCGTCATTAAAGCATATCGTTTGTTTACTTGCTGTGGCGGACTCTGACGTTGCTAATCATAGTTCAGCTAAACTCAACGAACGGTGTTAAATGTCTCCGGCAAGTAGGAAAAGAAAGTTCAAGAATTGCAAGAGATGTTTTTGGTCTGCGTCCTAATGAGGGCATTGCACGCTGGGCACAAAGGTCACGATAATTGCGTGTCATTATGAGACAATTCTTTTCCTGATGGTTGTACATGGAAGAGTCAGTCGCAGTTTGCTGTTACCAGAATAAGGATTATTTCTGTCTGTGTTGTTAAAACTCAAGGGGTGATTACTGTAGTAAATTGCTTATTGGTTTGGGCTATCCCCAAACACGTTAACATTTAATTTCCAAAAAAATGCTTGATGCGTTTTTACCTGTAAAAAACCGCCTGTAGGGGACTTCTTTTTGCTCATGAGTTGTATTTTCGATTATTCTTAGGGGACTTGGTTTGCGCAAAGCCCATATTTTTATTCTTAACAGATGTCATTATTGTGACGCACATTGTAAAAACTGAATACTGACAGTTCGTTGGTACAAATTATAATCTTTCAGCGGTTGTTGTTGGCCCGCTGAGATGGTTTGATAAGGCTCAGACTGTGCGCCCCAGGTTAGACACTAATCTTGAGGCGATCTGTAGTTGACGCTGAGTGGCCTCATGTTGTGATGTCAATTTTAAAATGGTTTTGAAGATTGATTATTGGTCACTTGAGTGTTGCTGTCCACGCTTCAATGGCTTCAACAGTTTCTCAGAGTAGTTCTGCTATTTTGTTGATTGGCACTCAAAAGAACCGGGAGAGGAGTTCCTTAGTGCAAATAAGCACACAATGTGATATAATATGTAATTGCGTATTTTATTATGTTCAAATTCTTTCACGTCCTCTGGTGTTTTGCGTATGATAGATTTGGCTACTTTGAATATATCATTTGCCGCGTATGAAACTTAACAAACTAGTGCCGCGGGGGTGTCATCTTTTTTTCCGATGTCGTCGAGTTTTTCGGTTTCTTATCAAGAACAGATCCATTTTCTGTCAAGATATTCACAAGATTACGAACCGTTTCTCTGTGAGGCTTCTCTATATGAGTTTGTTGCCACATATGAATCATATATGAAGGTTCTGTGTACTTTTTGGCATTATAAATAGCACTACACACTATAACATTGAAACACGTGGTTTCACAACGTTCAATTCCTGTACAACACAAAGAATTCGCGAGGGCACACGGAGAGACGGGAAAGTTGAGGGAAGAACTGAACTGGTTAGAAACAAGGCAGGCAAATCCCTGGTAAGCTGGCCACACGTTCAAATGAAGGCTATGTAATATATAAAGTAAGATCGATGTAAATTTGAAGAAAGATTTCTAAAAACATTTCATGGGTACAACCGCAAAAGTTAAAACTTCACACATTTTAAGAAACTTTATAATTAAAACATAATCTGATAAGGTTTTATAGGTTAACGGACACAGAAATAAATTATTTTCAAATCTTCCCTTCCGGCACAATTTTATGACAAGCAATCAAATTCTGGGCCGTTTTAAGGGCAGGACACTAGCCGTTAAAAACGATCCTGAGATGAAATTTAAAGCGAGTAGAGAGGGGGGAGAGGGAGAGAGAGAGAGAGAGAGAGAGAGAGAGAGAAGGAATTAAGTAAATAAGGCAAAGAAATGGGAGTAGATAAGGCTGTGCTAGAACGAAAGGAGTCGCATTACTTTAATTGCAGTATCCATTCACAGAGAACAGACGTCTAATGGCAACTTCTCCAAGGCCTTCTGCTCCCCTTTCATTACCTACTGTGTAATGTTACCTTACACTCAGGGTAATCAGCTACTTGCTCTAACGTAATGAGCCAAGTGCCAGATGGAACGAAAGAAATTAGTGAAAGGTGAAACAGAAGGAATCCAAATATATTGTAAAACTTATATTTAAGAACAAAATGTTTGGGCATCTCAAAAGCATATTTTTAAATTAATTTTCTTTAGTAAATATAAATCTTTTCCAATACAGAGTTACAAATGGGAATTATAACTCTTGTAATTTTAAAAGAACGTTTGTAGCCAGAAATATAGAAAACAATACATAATCTAACTCTTAAGTTTTGGATGCAAGAGAATTGCATTAAATGTTATGATTCTCAGGAAATACAATTCATGAAAGTCATTAGCGCTAATTTATCCGAAACGAGACTTGAATTCACTTCTGTCCATTTCTGTAATGAAAGAGCTATGTGAAAGCAAGTTTAGGTGTTGACTGAAATTTGCTGTTTACCAAATATAGCTATGCTTCTAAAACGTTAATTTGCAAGCATAATTGCCTATTCTAGCACATAACTATTGCTATTCTATTCCGCTCATAAAAGGCAGTTACATTATATTGCTGCTTTCGGACCTTTACTGAAAGCTTCAGGGGGAAAAAATTCAATTGATCGTTGGAAACAAATAAACAAATAATGTTAGTTACAATTCACATGTGTTCAATGAATGGGGGCACTGTATATCACAGCTTAAAAAGAAGCTATTGTCGTGAAATATCAATATTTGGTATATCGAACGTTTTTGTTTGCTCTCATAAATAAATCATTGACTTTTTTTCCTCCTTCACCATGAACATCCATCAAGCAGAGAGCGATAGGGTGTTTGTGCATTCTCACATAGACTCATTAGCTCGCCAACTTTCTTCCACAGCAACGCCCATAAGTGCTGACACAAGAAGCGTCAGAAAAATAGAAGTTTATCATCTGGTAATATTTTTAAAAATAATAATATTTTTAAAAATAATGTAAAATGTAATAATGTAATACGGGTACTCATAGATGCGATACACTGTTTACTTTCTTTCGAATGAAACAGAAATAAATAAACTAGTTACTAACCGGTCTTACGTAAGATATTCAAGTTATCAAAAGAAAATTATCATTCAAGGATTAGACAGTAAAATAATGTTATATATATTAGAAAAATATTGATACGTAAATAATGACACACATGAATTATTTTTCAACAAGCTCGACCCTCTACAGTAAAATTGTTTTTCTGTAGTTATTAAAATAACGATACATACACGAGGTTTGTTCAACAATTAACACTGGTCTAAAAATAAAAATAAATAAAAATCCACCTGGATGTATGGATGCCCTGAATTCAAATCTGTTTTCAGTTTCACTGTATTCGGCTAGGTTTTTAAACAAAACCACATTAAATGTAATTATGTGTTTATATTTTTAATGCAATGTTATTAAGTATCAAGACATATAACTAAGACAAAACTGTTTTTGAGGTTTCATTTTAACTTAAATATTGAAATAGACACCTAATGTGTCAATAATTGAGAATTTCCGAACCTTTTTCACTATTAAAGAGATGAAAACTTCATTATTTTCTGCTATGTTCTTCACTAATGTCCCTTTTAAAACACCAATAGTAATCAGATATCATTGACACATCCCATTGGTCTTGATAATAGTTTTCATTGTTTTAATATCTTTATGTTGCCGAGGTAACAAACACAACTCGCTCACCTTGTTCTTCACTCATTGCATCAAGATTCGCAGGAAAGTAATCAATATGAGAAAATGCACTTTAACTCTCATTCTACACCCTAGATTTCTATAATGTTGTAACATTTCCTCCACAATTTCCTTATAGTTCTCAGATTTTTTGTTGCCAAGAAAATTTTCTGTCACTTTTTGTATGTCAACCATGCTGACTTCTCTAACTCGGACATCGACTGAGGAAAGGTCTCAACCTGCACAAGCTCACGAATCTGGCTGGGGTACATCGAAAATACCTGCTGCTATCTTAGCTTCAGTTTTCTGTGGGAACTTTGTAACAAGAAAGTTGAAACAATCACGATACTTCTTTATTAGGGCTAACTTAATGTGGAGTGGTGAAAGGACATTAGAAGAAGAAACCCATTGTTCGTTGCTTCACATTTTTTTTTCTCCAGGAACTAAATTGTACATTTGTGGTCAATGTTTTTCTGGTCCAATGCTCTCATTTAGCCCTACTGTCCCATTCACAAAGTGAACAATTTGTTATTTTGTTTAAATCTCTTAGAATATTTATTTTATGTATCTGCTCAATGAACAAATAGTAAAAATTGTTTTTTTTTCTTCTGTAATACCGATTTCTGAAAAACTGTAGCCCAATGAGACAAGGTGGTTTGGGAGATTTCATGTGGTAAGGAACCATAAAATATGAACAGTTTTTATTCAGCAAAAAGTGTGTAAAGAATTATATTTTTTTTTAATAGGCAATATTTCTAGCGCTAACATTTATCTTTTCATTAGCTCAATACGTAATGTACTTGAGATACTAGTTTTATTGTTCCGGTTTCGGCCTGTGAGAGGTGTACAAGTTGAGACATGTTCAGTTCCCCCTGGAGCAAAATGGAGGTGACACGCGACAAACAATCCGCTGCTCTGATATCCTGCTGTCGTTTGAACAAATCTTCAGCTCAGGCCTATGGACAGTTTGTTCTTCATTATAGTACAGCATAGCCCTTCAGTTTGCGCTCTAACGGAAGAAAAATTAACGCCGCTGCTGACATCGGGGAGTGAATCGTTAAGAACAGTTTCAGAAATTCTGAAAATTTCACTGGGTCCCAACCACACGTTGGTAACTGAAAAGTTGTACATGAGACGTGTTTGTGCTGATTCCCGGACAAAAGGACGCTCTAGCTAGCCTGCAGTTGAGAATGGTGTTACAAAAAGATGCGGGATTTCTTTCAAATGTGATGAAACTTGGCTATCTCTTTCGATTCTAAGAGCAAACAGCAAAGCAAAAATGGTGGCTTTCGCTGAGAAAGTTATGATCATCTCATTTTTCTGTATTCAAGGAACGGTTTACCTGCACAACAACTGTAACTGGGCAATACTACAGAGATGTCCTGAAAACTCTAAGCAAGAAGCTGGATGCTGCACCACGATAATTCACGGCCGCACGTCACAAATGTTGCTGCTGAACGTCTCACAGAAATCAATGTGAAGTATATCTTTCATCCTCCTTATTATCCAGGCTCAGGCACGCATACGTTTTCCTTTTCCCCATATTGCAAGCAACACCTTCTAGGGAGACATTTGCCATCATGTCTTTGGTAACTGATTGAGGAACATACAGCAGACATCTGTGCAATGCAGAGAGATGGTTTCGCTTGAAGTACAACGGGGCTAAAATCGGAATAAGAGGGAGCAGTACATCAAAACAGGGACTAAACTCACTGGACAGGGGGGCGCTTTAATTAATTATTATTAATTTGGTTTATTTACGGAACGTTCTTTAACATCTCAGGTCATCAACATCCCATTCAACTCAGGGCGTGAAACGGTCGACAAATTTTGCTCAGAGGCCTCTCTTTCAGGCTTGAGGTTCTTTTACATGCCGTAAATGTACGACACGGGACCCACGGCTTTACTTCCCTTCCGAAGGAAGCCATGCTTAGAGTTTTTACGCCCGAAAAAATCCATCGATCCTGGCCGGGTTTGAACCCGCGATCTTGAGTTTAGGAGGCAAGTATGTTCAACAATGGAGACAAGAATAAACAAGGTACAGTGGATACCTAAGCTTTAAATGAATTATTGTTAAAGTCAAAATTACAAATGTGAAGAGAGGTGATGCAATAAAATTTTCCACCACTGTACATAAAGTATCTGGCGAATGTGAAGAGGTATGACCGAAAGATCCATTACAGCTAAGCTGGAAGAACAATCTACACCTTAAGCAGTCAGAAAAATCCGCGATGGCGAAACATGCCTTTCAAAATTGCCAAGGAATAAAATTTGGGAGGGGGAAGTAATTGCAACAACAACAGGATATTTTGTCTGGATAGAAGAGAGACCTAGAAATAGAGCAGCATCCAGATAATGTAAACAAATAAGTAAAACTTGGAGTCCGTTACTGGTCAACAAACAACGTCTGCGCCACAACTCTCCTAACACTCTTACCTCCTCCCACTTCTAACAGTACCTCTTACTTTCCATCCACTGATGATGTCGACCTTTGAGTTGGCGAAAGCCCTCGATTTTTATATTAATTTAAACCAACGATTATGACAAAGTAGCCCGGTAGTGGTGAATTTAATTAAATTGTGTTCATAATTTAATTTTTGGTGCAACCCTCGTGTATTTTGAAGAAATCCTGTAGAGTTTTATTTAATTTTTGAGCATTTTAGCAAAATAAGGGAATTAAATCAGTTTATTTTATTTATTGTATTTCATTTTCTCTCTACTATTTACCCTTTTCAATCGAAATGTATAACATTCACAATGTTACTGCTTCCAATAAATTTGATAAGCTTTGGGCTATGTTATTCTGTTATCACATGCATAGCTACAGCTGTAAGTGACACAAACCGTAAACTATCAAGCACTGGAGTTGGAAAAGTCCAGGGGCTGCGTTTTCATTCCTGTAACGAACACCAGTGGCCGACTGATGGGGTTACTTCTGTTTCTGCTTTAGAAACATAGCTAACTTCGTAAAGTATAATTCAATACCTATAGCACTTCGGTGTGTACGTGTGTGCAGTTTAACCCACATAAATTACATTTACATATACCGAAAGATTCAATTATACTACCGCCGCCGGAGCGGAAACTTCACCAGCGCGCCAATAAAGGGAACAGTGCAAGCATTCGTGATACGAAGAATCACATGTTACTAAATACGTTCTAGGCTGAACATTAAGTTCAACATCATTTTTATTTTCAGGGATAATCTCCTTTAAGAGAATGTATCTGTGAAAATAGATAAAACATTTAAAGGATTTGAAATTTTGGGATTATTTGAGTAATTTAGATTATAGTTTTAGTGTATAACAAGAAATACTCCAAGCAGTTACACTTTTTATTTTAAACGAGGCTTATATTAAGTCTTTATTCCATTAGCTTTAGCTATAAAACATGGTATGTTTCATTTTCCTATGACAAACCGTTTTGGATAAACAAATTTGCTGTGCAAAAAATTAGAATTCTTTCAAATTATTCATAATTGGCAAATTTAAAAGGATGTAACAATTCATGTATTTCATCTACAAGATCAAATTATGCCATATTTTATTAAGCCTTTACCTAAGAATCTGTGTGAAAAATTACAAAGAAATATTTTAAAAATTATATTGTATTGAGCATTTTGAACATTCAGAAACGTGGAAAAATTAAAAGAGGTATAAAAATAAATAAATAAATTGGTGATTTAGCTATAGGGACGCATTTTCCTTTTCTTTAGAATTCCCCCGCCTCATATGAAGGCCCTTCAGCTACGTTTTTGGCTTCTGCTTATTATTTTTAAGTTTCAATGCATTAACTACTCTTTACCAATAGGTTTGATTACGTCGTAGCCCATCCCAAACATTATTGATTTTTAGTGAATGTATTTATTGCGGTTGTACCCACGAACATTTTTTTTGAAAAAGTTCTTCAAATTCCATCGATTCTACTTATCTACTAGGCACCAAAAATGACGAAATGTTTTTGTATATATTTCAGGATTTCGGTAATGCTTTTAATTTGGATACTTATTGATGCGTGATGGACTTGTGGCTCTGAAAGCTTATTCAGAGATAAACCGATGGCAGCTATATTTTTGCATAAAGCGCGGATACCACCGAGTTTAAATCATAATGTTTGTTTGTTTTTTTATCTTTGTCTCTTCCTTTTATTACTCGTTTAATCTGTTTCCACGCTTACCTTCCTTATCTTCGAGATTCCATATTTATTTTTACCCCCCTCACTTATCTTCTGCCAATAACGAACGCTAGTTGTTCGACATAGAACGAAAATTGTGTGAATATTTGTGTTTTGTCTTTTTATAGTTCTTGTAATTTTTGTTATATATACAACTAATAAATTATTGCAATTATTACGTAATTAAATTTGCAAGAACTAGAAAAAAATTCAAGATAAAACACACGCACAACACTCTAGTGGTAAAAAACTTTGTTTTTATCCAACGAAACTCGGCATATAATGATAAATTAATAAATGATTAATAAATTTCATTAATTAGCAAATTTAAACCGTTGAAGGTGGGGGTTATCCTAAAGCAAACATTTAAAAAGCGTAGCGGCCGCAATTGTTGCTTTTTATCAGCAAAACTTGGTGTATGCCATTAAAATAAAACAAAATAGTTACCAAAAAATCAGCGAAATCAAACAATTAGGAGTGGGGTTTCCACTGAAACCCAACATTTAAAACTCGCTCTAGCGGCACCAATTTTTTTTCTTTTTTTCCAAACGAAACTCTGTATATACCATTTAAATAAAATAAGAAAAATGGTTTGTGAAAATCAAGCTATTAGAAGTGGGGTGTACCTGAAAACTGAAATTTAAAAGGCGCTCCGCCCCAGCGTTCTTTTGTCAGGAGTGACTGTCCCTTACGTTTAATATGGCCTGATATCCCAATTGCAATTTTTGTTCATACAAACTTCTTATAGGTGAGTATACCCCTCAACGAAAAATTATAAAATATTGTGAATATTGTTTATTCAAGTGATGCTCCAGTGCCATTATCCCGTCTCCGCAGTGATTTACAGGAAGGTCTGCTAAACACTCCTCTCCATCTGCAAACGCTTTTTTATTTGATGAAAACGTTGACCAGCAAGGAAGAATTTGAACTTTGGGAGCAGATGGAAGTCAAAGAGAGTCAAATCACGGTCCAATGGATACTTCAACAATTCAACCTCTCAATTTTCATATTGTTAAATCAATTTTGTTAGCAGGTTATGATCAGAAGAAAGTATTTTCTTCTCCAAACCGAGTTTTCTCTCGTGGTTGTTAAAAGCGTTGGAACAGTAATATTCGCTTGTTGTTTTACACATCTGAAGTTAATCAATTAGTAAAATTCCTTTAGCTTCCCAAAATACTGGTGTCATACACTTGCCTGCAGATAAAATCCACTTTGTCTTTTGTGGCGCTGAACACTTCTGTCCAGTGTTTTGACTGCTGTTTGAATTCTGGTATTCTCATCCATAACTATAAGTTGACACTCAAAATCAGCTCTGTTACTGTTAAAACAGAAATCTCATAGCCTCGGGTGACTTTGTTCTTTTCTCCAAATCGATGAAACGCCTTCTTGGGAGTCTTTTTCATCAGAAGCAGTGGTATATGCTTAAGGACTTGTCAAAAAGGATTTCCAGCGTGTTTTTGAAGACTGGCACAAACGCTCTGATAGGTGCATTGCATCCAACGGGTAAGATCATCAAAACTACAAGGATGAGTAAATATATAGTGATTCAAAAAATTATGGCCATTCTTTATTGAACAACTTTCGTAGAATTTAAGTTTTAAAACTAGTAAAGCAAAGAAGATTAAAAAAAATACAGAGTGGTTTATATAGAACTAACATATTTATTTTTGAAGCCGAATGATGCTAGCCACAACTTATTAAAACTCAAATGTAGAATATTTATGGTATTATTAACCTTTATTGAAAATGTCAAAAATGTCAAAAATGTCCTCCCTCCTGCATAAGCCATAACTGAACACCTTTCCATGTTTCTGACCGCTTGGAGGACTTTGTTGCTCGTTTCTTAATTCGACAGTATACATAAAGCGTATTATGTTTCGTGTGTTTACAACAGCACATCATGTCTTTATGTACCATGTTTTAACTCAGTGATAGAACCAATGTTTTATCATACAGTTCATTCTGTTACTTATGTGAATAATAATTTGAATTCATTATGAAATTGTTAGTGAGAGTATTTCATAATAAGTTGCTTCGGGAAGTAATAAGTCACAGAGACAAAGGGAATATGAAAATACCCATTAACGTTGTGCTTCATGTCGTCTAAAGTGTAGGAACATGTGGCGTAAACTCTCATATTTTAAGTAACCTCATAGGAAGAAGTCCGCTGAGGTCAAGTCAGGAATCTCGATGGCCACAAGTTCTTGGAGATTTTCCGGTCGTCAAAGAAACTTTCAATTAGCGTCAAGGATTGTTTTGGTGTGACACGTAATGTCATCTTGTTGAAAATATCCATGAGCCAGCTCTACATCGTCCAGTTACTAAGAAACTCCATGAAAAGCCGGGGTACTCTGCAGTGTTCACAGTGTGGTCACTTAAAAATAATAATAATAAAAATTACTATTCTCTGTGCGGGTATTGCGCATCAAACCCCGACTTTAACTGGATGCTTGTGCAGGAGAGAGGACATTTTCAGCATTTTCTACAGAGGTTAATAATCTCCGAAAGTAACTCTACATTAGAGGTATAAAAGTTGCGGGTAGCATCATTCGTTTCCAAATAAAGAAAGGTGTTAATCCTATATAAATCACTTTGTATCATCACTAGGGAATCCAGAAAGGACACGGTTGCCTTATTTGTTCTGCAAAGAAAAGCATAACTGAGCAAATAAAATAAGGTAATAGGTAACTAAAATACAAAAGCAGATTGAAAAGAAAAAAAAACAAACAAACAAACAAACAAACAATAAGATGACAGATAGTGCAAAATGCCAATAACAACTAAGAAAGCATAGGAGGGAAGGAATTAAAAAGAATGTTCAAGAAAAAGAAGGAAGTAAACAAAAAAGCAAAAGGAAAGAAGTAATCCCAAAAGAGTGATATTATATTAGTCAGTTGGAGGGCTGTATGAAGCACGAAGCAGTTCCCTCAGAGAGATCGCTTTGTTTTCTTTACCTGCCACCAGATTGCCTTGGTTACGTCAGCTGGGCGAATGTCACATGAGAAACCACCAGACCCTTTCCCAATGGACAGATGAGAGTCAGAAACTATGTAAACCCATCTTCATCATCCAACTTATCAAGTTCTGAACACTCTGCTATCTCAGTCGTAACGTTAAACCGTTTTCCATTAAAATCCTGTTAAGTCACATTTAAACAAAGGCAATTTCTCATGCAAACATCTGTTAAACAACACACTGCAGCTTAGTATAACGCCCCTGCCAAAATTTATCGCAGTTCTAGATTACATCGTATAATTTCTATTTGCGACACGAACAGCCTGCCTCATGTCAAACTCTGTATTAGCGAATTCCATGAAAAGATTTTTGAACATTTTCTTCAAATATTCATCCATTCTACCTAATAGTCACCAAAATTCATATGAAAAAATTTACATATAAACTGCCGGGGAAAAAAGCTAATACTTAGAAATTCTTTGTAAATGTCTTTTTATTTGTTAAAATATATAATATTCAGTTAACGTAAAACATTCATTACAGCAAATAAACAATTTCTTTATTTTAAACCAGTATATACACATTTTTCCCTTCCATTTAGGATATATTTTAAGGTTCAAACGTTTCTGGGTTATTTTTAATCTTTGCTCTTCAATTTGTTGATTTGTTTTATTTACGGACGCTCTTTAACATCTCAGGTCATCAGCGTCCCATTCAATTCAGGGCGTGAAACGGCCGACAAATTTTGCTCAGAGGCCTCTTCTTTCATGCTTGAGGTTCTTTATCGTGCCGTAAATGTACGACACGGGACCCATGGCTTTACTTCCCTTCCGAAGGAAGCCATACTTAGGATTTTTACGTCCGAAAAATCCATTGATCCAGGCAGGGATTGAACCCGCGAACTTGGGTTTAGGAGACAAGTATGGTTACCACTACACCACCAGAACCGACTTTGCTTTAAGTTCAATAAACTTTATTTAGAACAACACAGTGCATTCGTACACGTTCACTAAGAGTGTTACCACCCCTGGCTTCAATGACAGCTCACATCCTGGTCGGCATGTAAAAACCTTGATATAAATGTCAGTTTGCTGAACTGCGTCGCATTGCTAAATGAAGGCTATCCGAAGATCGTCTAATGTGTGCAAAACTAGTCAACGAATACAGGGCCGAACATATCCCATACTTGCCCGATGGGATTGATGTCCGGACTTCGAGCAGGCCGCTCTAAAGCGACTATTTCCGCTTCTTCTAGAAACTGTGACCACACTGAGCATTGACGTGTGTGTGGAGCACAGGAAGTAGCATCTGCTCAATATATCGGTGTGCTGTTAAACGTTTCATTTGCAATGAAAACGAGCTCAATACGAGCATTGCTTACATAACATAACTGAATCTCCTACATAAGGCACCCTTGGGAAATGTACAAGCAGCACAGCGTTCTCCAGGCCTTCTCTTCCATCTGGAGCCATAAGGTTGAGTTTGGACTCATATGTACAGAGAATTTGGCTCCGTTGCTCAGTTGTCCTGTCCACCTGCTCTTGGGCAAAATGAAGAGATCTCTTCGGTGTTGTAGAGTTAATAGTGACCTGTGACAGGTTTACTTGATTTGCTTCTTTGAGTCTTCGCTGATGTTAATTATCGAACTTCTTCCAGAGATTTCTCGTCTCAACTGCTGTCATGTGACGGTATCTTAAAGTCTCTAATGTTAAAAAACGTCATCTCTTTGCAATGTACATCTCTGAAGAGCTGGTCCAGGAAGTTTGTGTTCCCGAAATCGTCTTACAGCTTGCACAATACTTGTGGGAGTTGTTCCTAAAACTTTCGCTAAAAACCGCTAGCTGCGCGCATCATTAAGTAATGCAACAGCTTTTGCGCAATCAATTGGGCTCAACGGCAACTTTCAGAGGACCCAACACTCAACACTACCGGAAATACTGAATGAACATTCACTATGTGTGTAATTACGACAGTGTTCAATCGCAACAAAGTCGGATTGGCGAAAAAGCTTAACAAACGTACCGCAACAATGTTGTAAATCAGGCAAGGACCTCCAAACTACATGAGACGTTATCTCTTAGGAGCCAAGTTTTCTTATTCTTGTTTACAAACAAGAAAACAAATGAACCTAAATGATAGGATGCGACAACACAATTCAACTATAACGAAATCTTCCGCCAGTGTTAATTTTGCTCAGCAATGTGTATACAGAGTGTAACATAAAGGAATATCAACCTCTGAGGAAACATTCCTTGCATATAGGAAGTGCAAGTATATCATATGAACATGGATCCGGAAATGCTTTATTTCCTTGCTAGAGCTTTTGTCTGCAACTCCGCTCACACATGTGAAGTGCAGGCTAGAATGCCGCATAGCTGTGCTATGACAATAACTCTACAACAGAACAGTTGCTTAATACGTACAGTAGGTAAACATTCGCTTTTGCCTACGGTAAAATGGGGTGGGGATGTTGTAACCTAGTTCCTGTGTTTACCGTTGCTGTAGTCGTTCTGTACCACGTAGTGTCAGCTCTGTATGTTTTCAGACCTCGTTCCACATACAATAAAATGAGATAATTAAAAGTGGAGCTAGCAGATGTTCATATGATCTATGGATTAGCCGAAGGTGCAGAGTCTTCGTGCTCGTGTCTGCAAGACTATCAGACAATACGAGACACTCCAGGGAGTCCATGCGACAGCGGGTTGATAGACATATGGCATGGTAACGGTTTTGAACATTTCATATGATTTTCTATTTCCCACAGTTCTGTTTTTGAATATTCTGCTATGTGGTACAAGTGTAGGAAAAAAATATAACAAGTAAATAAGGTAATCCCGGACTCATGTTTATATTATATTTTTTTTATCCTATATGTGTGAGGCATGTTTCCCCAAAGCAGTGAGTGTATGTTAGTGCTCAGTAGTATATATCCCTCCTCGCGTGATTTTTATATCAAATTGATATCAAAAGGGGTGGGGGGTGATATCAAAAGTGGTGGGAGGTGGGGGTGGGAGGTGGGGGTGGTGGTGGTGGGAGGTGGTGGTGGTGGGAGGTGGTGGTGGTGTTGGTGGGGGTGGTGGTGGTGGGGGTGGTGGTGGTGGTGTGGGTGTTGTGGGGGTGGGGTGTTGATATCAAAATCTCAATTTGAATTGATATCAAAATTTCTGTTTGATTAAGCGATAGGAAAATCTCTGTTTGATCGAGTGTTGGATTTAAATCTCCCGAAAAAAGTGTGTGTGATCAATTAATTACGTTGTAAAAAAATGGAGAGCCCTTCCGCCACTGCGTTGGCAGTTCGCCACTGCTCGCTCCCCCCACCGCTCGCTTTCACCGCCCGCCTCGCTTTGTTCGCCGCCCGCCTTGTGTCCCTCGCTTTGTTCGCCGCCCGCACAATGCTTTTGCGTGAATTCGGTCTTCAATGGGTGGTTTCTTATTCGTTTGTATATATTCTTTTTAACAAAAACTCTGTATTTTCTCACACAGGGTTAGAAAAGTCAAAAACAATATGTGTGGGTTTTTCTTTACAGAGCCAAACTAAAAATAACACGTTGGCTCGCTCTGTACACCACACAATGCTTTTTGTTCCCTCACATGGGAGTTGTCACGGTGTTTTCAAAAGTCGAAAACAATATGTGGGTATTTTAAAAGTTTCTTTTTCACGTTGCTTTTTTCTCTGTATTTCTAAAAAGCTATTATTTTCACAAGGAAACAAAAAACATTCTTCTAAAATCCTATCTTCAGAGACATTTAAAAGTTCTTTCTTTCGGGGGAAAAGACATTGTTAATAAAAGTTCTTTCACATCGACATGGGTGGTTTCTTATTCGTTTGTATATATTCTTTTTAACAAAAACTCTGTGTTTTCTCACACAGGGTTAGAAAAGTCAAAAACAATATGTGAGGGTTTTTCTTTACAGAGCCAACTAAAAGTTTCTTTTTCTGTATTTCCATGCTTTGTTCACGCGTGTTTATAAAAGAATTCGGAGGCCATCTTTTCTTCTTCTAAAAAACCGAGTCAATGGATTGTTTCTTATTCGTTTGTATATATTCTTTTTAACTTGTATATATTCTTTTTAACTAAAACTCTGTATTTTCTCACACAGGGTTAGAAAAGTCAAAAACAATATGTGTGGGTTTTTCTTTACAGAGCCAACTAAAAGTTTTCTTACTAACACACAGTGACAGAAAAAAGTCAAAAACAAGGGGATTCTTTTTTCTTCTTCTAGCAAACTCACACCGCGTACCCGATGGAAGATTAAAAAAACCTTCCCCCACCATTTGTACGACGATTGGCTGTAGGGTTATGCATGCGCAGTAGAAACCTCACCTTCTCATTGGTTGTGGGCGTGGTCTTTGTTGTCTATTGGGTGTGGGCGTTATCTTTTGTTGTCTATAAAAGTTCAATCGCGACGAAAGATGCTTATATCACGTGGTAATCATGTCTGCCAAGGTTGTCAACTACGGAGACGAATCTTCTGCCGATCAATCTTCTACAAACACTTCCATCAGTGACCAGGGGCCCGAGTCTTCGAGGAATAACGGAAACTCCGGTACTGGGAGTCTAGTTGAAGGGTTCACGTCGGTTTTAGAACAGTTCGTCAACAAAAAGAAAAGTTGTGATCATCGCAAGAGAACACGTTATGGGGGCAAGCTCACTCTTAAGAGAACACGTGGCTTCTCGGGCGGTGTGGCCAGCAAAAGTGATCAGACCGGAAACGGTGAACCATACCGTCCTGCTGCTTCGTCTTCTACCGGAGCTGCCTCGCCTTCTACCGGAGCTGCTTCGCCTTCTACCGGAGCTGCTTCGTCTTCTACCGGAGCTGGCTCGCCTTCTACCGGAGCTGCTTCGTCTTCTACCGGAACTGCTTCGTCTTCTACCGGAGCTGGCTCGCCTTCTACCGGAAATGGTGTACCACCTTCTCTTGTTGACAGCATTGTGCCACAGGTAAGTGCAACCTTGCAACCATCTTTCGAAATTATTAACCATAGCCAGAGGGCAACTAAAAAATTTTATTCTGGGTACTCTGAAACTGAAATTATGGTGAGTTCGATGCCTAAAGATGCAGATCCTGACCAATGGGTTTCCAAAGTGTTTCATGATTATTTATCATTTGTTGATGACAATCTGCTAAAAAACCAACCAGGGTTCGTAGGAATAACCGTTCATGATACCAAAAATCCTGCTAGACCTTTTAACATGAGTGTACGTAGGTTTGATCAGGTAAACCCCGAGGCCGTATTGAAATCAATGGAGAAAATAATGCAAAGTAACAATGCCATCTGGGCAGTAATATTTTTGCTCTGGTACAGGACCGTGGTGGGGGTGGTGGTGGTGGTGTGGGTGTTGTGGGGGTGGGGTGTTGATATCAAAATCTCAATTTGAATTGATATCAAAATTTCTGTTTGATTAAGCGATAGGAAAATCTCTGTTTGATCGAGTGTTGGATTTAAATCTCCCGAAAAAAGTGTGTGTGATCAATTAATTACGTTGTAAAAAAATGGAGAGCCCTTCCGCCACTGCGTTGGCAGTTCGCCACTGCTCGCTCCCCCCACCGCTCGCTTTCGCCGCCCGCCTCGCTTTGTTCGCCGCCCGCCTTGTGTCCCTCGCTTTGTTCGCCGCCCGCACAATGCTTTTGCGTGAATTCGGTCTTCAATGGGTGGTTTCTTATTCGTTTGTATATATTCTTTTTAACAAAAACTCTGTATTTTCTCACACAGGGTTAGAAAAGTCAAAAACAATATGTGTGGGTTTTTCTTTACAGAGCCAAACTAAAAATAACACGTTGGCTCTCTCTGTATTTCTAAAAAGCTATTATTTTCACAAGGAAACAAAAAAACATTCTTCTAAAAATCCTATCTTCAGAGACATTTAAAAAGTTCTTTCTTTCGGGGGGAAAAAGACATTGTTAATAAAAGTTCTTTCACATTGGCTCTCTCTATATTTCTAAAAAAATCTATCATTTTCACAAGGAAACAAAAAAACATTCTTCTAAAATCCTATCTTCAGAGACATTTAAAAGTTCTTTCTTAGTATGTTCGGGGGAAAGGTGGTGGGGATGGTGAGGTGTAATTTTTGATATCAATTTTTTTAAAATCACGCAAGGAGGGATATATACAGAAAAAAAATTAACATATACAGTTAGATATTTTTTATTGTACACAAAATTAACTTGGAATGGCTGTCTACAAAATTTTAAACACAATTAGATTTTTTATTGTACACAAAATTATACAAAATGACGGTGCTCACTGATCACAAAAATTAACTTGGAATGGTGGTCTACAAAAAACAAGAATTTGTTTTAAATACAATTAAAAATGCAAAAAATCTTGATTGTATAATCCTCCTCCTGCCTGGTTTAAGTAATATCTGGTGACAGTATCCAGCTCCATTATGTCTGTTTCGGACGAAACGTTAGAACTATAGTAGAGGAAAGTCCGTCTACAAATGGCAAGAAATCTCCATAACCGTTCCTTAAATCTATATTCACGATTTTAAAGTCCTGTTGCATCAAAGGTACCCAGTTAAGTGGAATGAACGACTTTTCAATAGTCATGCAGGTGTTGTCACGTTTTTCATACTCTACAGAGACGCTTTCAATGACTTGCACAAACGTGTTGCCCACCACTTGTGGTACTATCAGATTACAGTAAATGAACATTTCGTAAGGGAAACCCATGTACGGATCTACAGGGTGTTTGCCAATTTCCTGTTCAACCACGTTTGTGTAAGGTTCGAACCCCATCATCTTGGCCAAAGATGGCGACAAAACCAGCACATGTATTAGGTTCTTTGACGTGGTTTTAGGAGGAATGTCAGGTTTTTCCTGCGTTTCTACCGTAGGAGAAGTGCCCGGTTTACGAGGGATTGGTGGTTTAGGATTGATAGGTTTTGGAGTTCTAGTAGGAGCAATATTTCTAGCTTTGTTTTTTAACGTTTGGTTCGCGCCTTCAGGGGGTTTAGTTTCTGTTTTCGATCTCCTAGAGGACTCAGCATTTTCTATATATCCTACATATTTGCTGCTGGGGATATGACTGTTCTGTGCGACTTTGATGTTGATGCTGGCAGTATTTTTGTTCTCGTTATAAATGAAAAAGTCTTCGACTTGCAAATTTTCACGTATAACTGAGTTGACAGCATGTACCAAATCCTTAGAATTGTGCACGATGCCATGTGGTAATTGTAAGTTAAATTTTGAATGTGTCACTGGTGCTACCATATTATACATTGTACCAATGATTTGATTTTCGTGATTTGTTACGTTATAGAATTTCACAGGGTACCTAACCTTTTGCAGTGCGACTTCCCATTCTCCTTGCAATACTATTCTCTCGGGTAAGATGTTTGAAAATCTGGAAGTTGTATTGTCAGTGAAATGGTCCATAGAGGCGTTACTCACGAGCGTGAGGGAAAATGGTTTTGTTCTAATCATATCGAGCTGATACTCGAACCCGGTACCCACGAGTTAAACTTGGTCGGATAACCTCTCCACTTAACCAAAAACTGTTTATTTCGACCGCGGCCTTTAGTGTCGAGTATTTTGTCTATTTTGAATGATGCCGGGGGAGCTACCTTTTGTATCTCCTCGGAGTAAAAGATACCGTCTATGGCCTCCCCACCCAAGTCCTTTAATTTATACACAACGGGGGAGCCGTATACCACCTCGTCAATCTGTAAAATTTCGTCCGTCCAATTTTGCTCGTACCCCTTGGCAAACTTCATTTTCTCCTTAGATATACGCACATGGTCTCCCACGTTAAATTTAACTTTACGTGGTTTGTCTGCATTCCGACCATAAAGATTTTCGTAAACATGCAAAATGTTGTCTTCATTGACATCCTTTGGAGCCATCTTTATGGACCTATGAAAGGAACTATTGTAAGACTTTAAAAGTGCAGGAAGCACGTCCACGTATCTATATGTATTTTTATGTGTGAAATATTTCCACATTTTCGTCTTTAAGGTTCTATTGAAACGTTCTACAACACTGGCTTTGACATTATTTTTTGTAGTGTAATACTTTACACCATGTTTGGTTAAAAATGTTTGAAAGGTTTTGTTGGTGAACTCCGTTCCTTTATCTGTTTGCAATATCTTGGGGGTACGATGAGCGAATATAGTTTTAAACGCTTCTGTAATTTCACCCCCTACTTTTGATTTTAATGGTATAGCCCAAGCATATTTCGAGAAAACATCAATAACCGTCAAGATGTAAACGTATGGTTTATTGTGCTCCTTTACGCCACTCATAATATTTAAATCGGCCTCCCAAAGGTCGTCCATGTTAGTCACGTGATAATTTCTGGTGGGGAACCGTTTTCTTATCGGTCTATGAAATGTATAACTATCCTGTGTTTGAAGAAACGACTCGATCTTAGATTTCGGTATACCTGTGGCCTTGCGAAGTTTGTCTGCAGTGCCAAAACCAGCATAGTGTTCAGGATTGAAATAGATTTTCTTCAGTGCGTTCATAGTTGTTCCCACACTTGTCTGCGAAGGTTATAAGACTTTTTTACTGGTAATCGGCTTTTATTTACTTTCGTCTTTGTCGATTTCTCTTCCTCCTTTACCTCGACACCATTGGTTTCAAGGTATGGTTCCCTCACTTGTGACTCGATACCATTGGTTTCAAGGTATGGTTCCCTCACTTGTGACATAAGATCGAGATAGTTGGCCAACTTATATTTTATCAACTGCCATTTTTCAGGGTGTGGTAAATGTGTACGCTGTAATTTATTCATTTCTCTGATGAGTTGGTTAAGTGATTTGTCCACGAGGTGAAGCTTTTCGACAGCTTTTGGCTGTGAAGCTAGTATAATTTGCTTACCGTGCTTCATTTAACTCAAATTTGACACGAGTGCACTACCGAGTGAAGCCAATATCGGGAGTAGAAAAGCAGGTAAAAAACCTCCTCTCTGTACAAGAATCTTTTTCTTTTCCTTTAAGGAAAGTCGTTTGTTAATTAATTTTCTCCAGCTAGCTTTATGCTTCTTTAAGCGTTTTAAACAATTTATAGGTAAACTAACATGACCTCTGCACACGTTGAGTACACACTCGGAAATGGCTTTAATTAGCTGAGGGTTAGCACTTTTCAACAGTTTTTGTCGCAAAATAGGTTTAGCCTTGGCTAGCACTGACAAATTTGCATGTTGCCTTGCAATCAGTGGGCTACTCAGTCTGGCAATGCTCATCCTGTCTATGTCTGTGATTAAATGACTGAAGTGTGATCGTTGCTCGTTTATTTAAACTCTCTGGGAAGCACACAAATAAAACCTTCAGAAAAGTGGTCAACAATTGGGTATAAAATAAGAAGGCGTTTCCCCTGGTAGGACGCCGGTTCGATACCTGTATTGATTTGGCGTGTACTGAGTGCAATCCAACACTAGATACCCGTGTGGGTTTTCAGTAGCTTTTTCAAATGCCTCTAAAAGAAACCTAGAGTTCTTTGGTTCGATCTGTTGACAAAGCCTATGAATTTGCATTTTATCTCTATTGTTTTTAAACACGACAATGTAGTTTGCATTTAGAGATATAGTTCGAAATTTCTTTCCTTGTGGAAACACGTTTTGTAATATGTAAATAATCCCGAAGCGTTTGTGATGTGAATCTCTAGTGAAAAAATTTGACACGTTTTCCCCGGAGGCTTGATACATTAAATCATCCAAAATAACTAAATCCCCCTCGTTAACAGTGTCCAAATCTGGTATACCTGCATGGGTTGCGAAGAACGGGCTTGGTTTAGGAGAATATTCTAATGGATGACACCACAACACTTTTCTCGCGGGTCTGTCAAACATTCTGTCTGCATTACTAATTAAATTTTTCACAAATGTAGACTTACCACACCGCGACGGACCTGCAATTAGCATAGTGCACGGGAAATTAAATTTAAAGTGTTGGTTAGTAGACATTGTGGGCGACTGATGTGATCTCATTTAGACACGCCTTCTTTTATACCCATACGGGTAGGAATCAAAGTTTTCACACTGCACACGTTTGTTGACCACCATCCTATAGGTTTTCACTGAAGACTCAGTTACCACAGTTCCTAGAAATTTCCTAGAAATCTGTGTGCCTTCAAGTACTACCGACATTGAATTATCCCTCAGCACGGTGTTCCTGATAACGTCGGAGTTTACATTTTCCAAATTCCCCGAGTTGAGGGTGATGCCTTTAATTTTACAGACAGAGTGCGTCTTATCTCCACACTTAACCTCTATGGTGTAACTTTTTGGACCTGTAGATGCAAATCTGCAAATATACGCTCCATCGCCGTACTTTTCTATTTCATCTGTCATACAGCCTAAAAATGGTCCCGTGGTTGGCATCCATTCCCCCGGTCTGTACGTGGCTATAACAGAATCTGTGTCGAAATAACACACGCGTTCGCCCAATCTCCTAAGGTAGGAATAGAGTTCGATTCTTGCATGGGCAGTTGTATATGCAGCTATGACTGTGTTACTAGTAAAATTCAATTTAGGATTCTGTTCGCAATGTTTCCACACCACATACATTACCTCCTCTGTAGCGGGCAGGTAAGACTGTACCTCTACACCTGGGTCATTAAGTAGGTCTATGAGCCTCGAATAATCTTTCACAAGCTCGCATGTGGACAAGTTATCTCTTTGGCCGTATTTTCCCCAAAAGGAGTTTAACATCAGTTTGGCCAACTCACGTCTGCCAGGATTGATTTCAATAGCGTCTTTATCCAGTGCCACGCCTTCTTTTTCCAAAAATCGTGCGATATACTCGTTTCTCATGGCAGGAGTGTCGCAGTCTTTGGGCCAACCGGAGGCTTCGGTTTTAATTTTCAGAAACTGATTCACATAGTCCTGAAAAAGCCCCTTTTCTCCAGTGATGGGGTTATAGCGTACCATGTCATATTCCCATATTTCATACACGTGAATCACGCTATAACCTTCCTCTAATGCGACTTTAATCTCGTCCACTACCCAGGTTCCTGTCATACATCTTTCGTCCTCTGTATGCGTGCACTCTGTCTGATTCTCCATCTCTGCACATGTTCGGCATAGCGGAAACATAAGTTTACCGTTAATGCGCGACGGCAGGACGGGGTGGTACAGTCTTTCTGGGGGAAGAATTTTACACTTTACAATACCGCCCTCAACATCTTGCAAATTTGGTAAATTATTCACATGAATTTTTGGGTGTCCAACAGGGTAAGCCTTGGTCTTATTTACGAACGGGTACAAACTGCACACATCATAGTAAAACATTTTCATATCTCCAGAGGCTTCGCAGTAGGTTTTCGTACAATTTGTACGTCCACCAAAGAAGGCATCTCGTGGATTGAGAGGTTCGGGGTAGGGAAAACTTTTGACAAATTCAGCCAAAACCCTATTGGTCTTAATCAAACCATTGAACTCACACTCCCACATCTCGGTCACGTTATACCCAGCATGCCTCATCATCTTCGTGACCTTCACGGTGTCCTCGTATCTGGAACTCATGGTCTGGTTGCCAGTGTTGTATAACCTTGAATTCCTATTCGGGTAACAACGTGTGCAACCGTGGTAGAAGCATCCATGAAAGAAATAGACACATTTCCCTTCTTCTTTGTACCCGTCCACTTTATGCCCTAAAACTTTAATTTCCCGACACCGATAAGCATGCTGTATGATGGTTGATTGCTGCTGTTCCAACCAAGACAGCCAGATACACGCTACCCGCGATTGCTTATCAGCTAAACGGTATCCTCCTGCGGGAATAAGTGGTATTTTATTTCTTGGCATGAACCGTTTCCTATATACATTCATGCATGCCTGAGCTATGGTGACGCATTCTCTAAACGGGTCAATACCGTTCTCGTCAATAAATTGTTTCCTAAATTTGGAAACACCTTGACTCAAGAGATAAACGTCAGTTTTACAGTAAGTAACCATTTCTTTTTTCATGTCAAAGACATAATTTGAGGACAACTTTTCATTATGCCACTGCTCGAAAGTCTTGCGGTCATCAACACTCATGCCATCTGGGCAGTAATATTTTTGCTCTGGTACAGGACCAACATACTTTTCGTTTTCCTTGGTGTTGAACAGGTAAGGAAAATAACCTTTACATTCAGGCAGTTGAAAGGTTTTTGAAAAGTGAGACAGTGGCATAGGAATGAAATTCAAAGAGTCTAGAAAAGTTACACTCTTATACTTCATTCTGTAAATTTTGCTTCCATTCATAATCAGTTCGGGGTCCCAATTTAGGGTGCCCACCATGTGTTTTAACAAAAACTGGCCATCATACGACCTCAAGTTGTGTGCTATGACAATAATGTCACGGGATTCGAACCCTGGTTGTGTGATGTGGTCAAACAATTCTTTTACAGGCTCCTTGTCGAATACCCATTCTTTAACACCACACTGTGTACAATAGGGCATCTTATGAGACTTGTCCACACACAGACCACAACTTTTATGCATTATACATAGATTAGGAATGTGTTCAAACACGTCTGTGGAATAAAGCGTGTTCTGAGTACACTCGAAATCTATGAACATGAACACGAAATTCTTTCGCAAATTTGGTGAATTGTACGGCCGAATGTAGCACTCGTGGTTGGCATTCACATGGACCTTACAAGTAACACAATAAATTTCTCCGCACTGGTGAGGAGTTTTCCTAAGCCTCATATTCACAAGTTTGTTACACAACGGGCATACTTTTTCCACGTCGCATACTGACATGGATTTAGGGTAATATTTCCCCTTAATCAAATGATTATTAAAACAGGTCTCCCCGTTGAAATCGCGATGACATGAATCGCATTTCACATACCTATCAAATGATGTTGGACACCTCTGTCGACACTTGACACAGTTTAGATCACACCTGTGAGTTTCTTTTTTATTAAGTGAGGGAAAATTACAATGTCGGCAATACCACTTACATTTGAATGCCCCGTGTAGGTTTACAATTGCATTAAAATGGCTGTCGTGGAATATTACGTCGATGTGTTTATCGGTGTTAATTTCCGACTTGTAGAGGACATTTTTACCATTATGACCACCAAAAACAGTGATAGGATACTCCTTTAGCGCTATTTCAAAGAGTTTCACGTCGTCAAGTGTAAACGGGCCATCGGTTTTGCCTATTTTCTCACACAACTCTACAGCTTTTTGTTTTTGCAGACGGTCATATCGCGTAATAGAACCATAATGAACATCCCCGTCAATTTTGGATTTGCACACTGCGATGGCTCTAGGTAGACAAAGATTGTCTTTGTTTTTAATTTCTATAATACCTTTGTTTTTACTACAGTCGTCGCAGCGTTTGTAACATGAACCTGATATTTCATTTGTCCAAATACACGAAATTTTGATTGCCCCTCCCAACAAAAATTCTTTGTTACTTTGCATTATTTTCTCCATTGATTTCAATACGGCCTCGGGGTTTACCTGATCAAACCTACGTACACTCATGTTAAAAGGTCTAGCAGGATTTTTGGTATCATGAACGGTTATTCCTACGAACCCTGGTTGGTTTTTTAGCAGATTGTCATCAACAAATGATAAATAATCATGAAACACTTTGGAAACCCATTGGTCAGGATCTGCATCTTTAGGCATCGAACTCACCATAATTTCAGTTTCAGAGTACCCAGAATAAAATTTTTTAGTTGCCCTCTGGCTATGGTTAATAATTTCGAAAGATGGTTGCAAGGTTGCACTTACCTGTGGCACAATGCTGTCAACAAGAGAAGGTGGTACACCATTTCCGGTAGAAGGCGAGCCAGCTCCGGTAGAAGACGAAGCAGTTCCGGTAGAAGACGAAGCAGCTCCGGTAGAAGGCGAGCCAGCTCCGGTAGAAGACGAAGCAGCTCCGGTAGAAGGCGAAGCAGCTCCGGTAGAAGGCGAGGCAGCTCCGGTAGAAGACGAAGCAGCAGGACGGTATGGTTCACCGTTTCCGGTCTGATCACTTTTGCTGGCCACACCGCCCGAGAAGCCACGTGTTCTCTTAAGAGTGAGCTTGCCCCCATAACGTGTTCTCTTGCGATGATCACAACTTTTCTTTTTGTTGACGAACTGTTCTAAAACCGACGTGAACCCTTCAACTAGACTCCCAGTACCGGAGTTTCCGTTATTCCTCGAAGACTCGGGCCCCTGGTCACTGATGGAAGTGTTTGTAGAAGATTGATCGGCAGAAGATTCGTCTCCGTAGTTGACAACCTTGGCAGACATGATTACCACGTGATATAAGCATCTTTCGTCGCGATTGAACTTTTATAGACAACAAAAGATAACGCCCACACCCAATAGACAACAAAGACCACGCCCACAACCAATGAGAAGGTGAGGTTTCTACTGCGCATGCATAACCCTACAGCCAATCGTCGTACAAATGGTGGGGGAAGGTTTTTTTAATCTTCCATCGGGTACGCGGTGTGAGTTTGCTAGAAGAAGAAAAAAGAATCCCCTTGTTTTTGACTTTTTTCTGTCACTGTGTGTTAGTAAGAAAACTTTTAGTTGGCTCTGTAAAGAAAAACCCACACATATTGTTTTTGACTTTTCTAACCCTGTGTGAGAAAATACAGAGTTTTAGTTAAAAAGAATATATACAAGTTAAAAAGAATATATACAAACGAATAAGAAACAATCCATTGACTCGGTTTTTTAGAAGAAGAAAAGATGGCCTCCGAATTCTTTTATAAACACGCGTGAACAAAGCATGGAAATACAGAAAAAGAAACTTTTAGTTGGCTCTGTAAAGAAAAACCCTCACATATTGTTTTTGACTTTTCTAACCCTGTGTGAGAAAACACAGAGTTTTTGTTAAAAAGAATATATACAAACGAATAAGAAACCACCCATGTCGATGTGAAAGAACTTTTATTAACAATGTCTTTTCCCCCGAAAGAAAGAACTTTTAAATGTCTCTGAAGATAGGATTTTAGAAGAATGTTTTTTGTTTCCTTGTGAAAATAATAGCTTTTTAGAAATACAGAGAAAAAAGCAACGTGAAAAAGAAACTTTTAAAATACCCACATATTGTTTTCGACTTTTGAAAACACCGTGACAACTCCCATGTGAGGGAACAAAAAGCATTGTGTGGTGTACAGAGCGAGCCAACGTGTTATTTTTAGTTTGGCTCTGTAAAGAAAAACCCACACATATTGTTTTTGACTTTTCTAACCCTGTGTGAGAAAATACAGAGTTTTTGTTAAAAAGAATATATACAAACGAATAAGAAACCACCCATTGAAGACCGAATTCACGCAAAAGCATTGTGCGGGCGGCGAACAAAGCGAGGGACACAAGGCGGGCGGCGAACAAAGCGAGGCGGGCGGTGAAAGCGAGCGGTGGGGGGAGCGAGCAGTGGCGAACTGCCAACGCAGTGGCGGAAGGGCTCTCCATTTTTTTACAACGTAATTAATTGATCACACACACTTTTTTCGGGAGATTTAAATCCAACACTCGATCAAACAGAGATTTTCCTATCGCTTAATCAAACAGAAATTTTGATATCAATTCAAATTGAGATTTTGATATCAACACCCCACCCCCACAACACCCACACCACCACCACCACCCCCACCACCACCACCCCCACCAACACCACCACCACCTCCCACCACCACCACCTCCCACCACCACCACCCCCACCCCCACCTCCCACCCCCACCTCCCACCACTTTTGATATCACCCCCCACCCCTTTTGATATCAATTTGATATAAAAATCACGCGAGGAGGGATATATACTACTGTGCTCTAGCGCCCGCAATTCTTATTTTTTCTCAAAGAAACTCGGTATATACCTATCAATTAACAAATGATTCATCCAGCTTCTTAACCAGCAAAATTGCGCATTGGGGATGGGAATTAACCTAAAATAAAATTTAAAAACTGCTCTAGCAGCCACAAAATTTATTTTGTATTTTTGCTTTTATTTTTCCTCTCAACGAAACTTAGTATATACCATTTAAATAAAATAAGAAAAATAGTTTCTGCAAATTAGGGAAATCGGACCATTAGGAGCATGGGGTATAATCGAAATTTAAAAAGTGCTCTTGCGTTTAATTTTCTCTCCATTGTTTTAAAATGAAAGCACAAATTAATTCAGGGTATAAATTTACTTATAACGATACATATGTTTTATATTTAACAAAAGCATGTCGTGAAGATGCAGCTGTGAAATATTCATCTAATGTGTGTTTGAGAATTATAGTTGTATTTAAGAGCGCTCTGTAAAAACCTTCAGAAAACGTTTTCGTTTCATGTTTTTACTACAATAACATTTAAATTAAATTTCAAAGCAAACGAAAATCGATGGAACTTTTGAATGCTTATTGTTGATTGTTTATATTTACTTAGTGCATTGTAATTGTTTGTAAATAGTAACTATGTTTTTGTTTTATTGAAACATATGTTAAATACACATGTAACTCGTAACTTTCAGTTATTTTTCTCTATTTTAGTGGATGTAAAGATGACATCAAGGGCTCAGTACATAAAAATGGTTACATTTAAAGCGTTAAAAATACCCACACAGTATAGCTTTGTCTACGGTGGTCATATATTTCATTTAATTATAGTATACCATTAATTTTTGTGGTTTAATCTCAATAATAATAATGATAATTCTAAAAATGTGTTTTCTCTTTTGTGATACTTACAGATTACAAGAACTTTGTTCCTCTTATACCACATAGTAATGCCATAAATTATTTCATTTCATTAATTAATAAGATCTATTTTGGACGTTATATTAATTTTTAAAATTATTCACCTTGGTGAGGCATTCACTTAATTTACGCAGTTCCTGTTAGGCGAATTGTAATATGTATGATGCCATTATGAAGTATTTTAAAAAGTTTAATGAATTTTTGTTACAATGAAAATATGGATTGTATTTATTGATAGTAAAGAAGAAGATAATAAAACAAAATAACAAAGTCGAGTGTCAAAAAAGAACATTTATCTGTCTCGAAGATTAAACTCGCTACTTAACATTTAAAAAAGTATGCGTGTAATTTAAAATTTGAACACACGGTGTAATTAATGGACAAATTACTTCATGCAGAAACGTTAGACGAAAATGTATGCAAACTGTGAGATCGGTCGGTTCTTTGTCCCGCAGTGCTTTAGTAACGAGTCAATCAGAAGTGGAGTTTCAAATGTTTTCTCCTGTATAAGACCATTCCCCGACTTTCAACTCTTTGACTTTTTGAAGTAAGGTTTCCATGGACACTGTTTTCTAGAGGATTTCACACAGAAGTAGTTGTGAATGAATTCAAACGCAGAGCAAAGTTAGCCTATAGAATTAAGTGAACGCAACTCACCTCTTATTCAATTGCAAACTCAATGGGACGACAATCAATGTTTAAGCATTAGCATTAGTACCAATTAGCAATTATAAAAACGTTGCAGAATCCAGTTCTTCAATTTGCATCGAAATGTTTCCCCCCTAGGGCCCGATCTAAAGTCCCGAACTCTAAGTGAACGATCTTAAGCTTGGGAATTACAAAGCAGAAAGAAAAGACGAATTACTGCAGATGTTTGTTATATGCAGTATTACATTTGTACTCTTTTCAAATAGTGGGTCGGTCCTGATGTTCCAGTGGTAACCATGCTTGCCTCACAGACCCATGATCGTGGGTTCAATGACTTTTTTCGGGCGTAAACATCCTAAGTACGGCTTCCTTCGGAAGGGAAGTTAAAGCCGTGGATCCCGTGGGTTTACAGTAAAATTTACAGAACTTATTAAATTCTATTGTATGTTATTATTTTATGATTCTCTTATGGATATTGCTTATAACTCATAGTTTGAATGTTTCTGAAAAACGCATTTATCAAGTGTATATCACTTAATACAGTAAGGTTATTTCAATTAAGGGCCGCCTGAGCACGGCTGCTTGCTGGGGTATAGCGCCGCAACCGAAAAAAATGTCCATTATGTAGGAGCTGCGTAAACTAAGCAAATTCCTCAGCAAGTGAAATTTGTGAAGGATATTAAGAACGCTAGAGAACTTTTTAAATCTCGGTTTTTAGGTATACCCTTCTCTTAATAGTCTGATTTCGCTGATTTTCAGAAACTATTTTATATAAATGGTATGTGCAGAGTTTCGTTGTGAAAAAACAAATTTTGATGTCGCTCGAGCAATTTTTAAAATTTGGGTTTCAGGTAAACCTCCGCTCTTAATAGCCTGGTTTCCCTGATTGACTATTCTGAGCAAAGTTCTGTATGGAAATCTCCATCAACACCAGCACACACAAAGTGTTTGCTTCTGCTGGAAAAGTTATAGTCATCTCATTTTTCCATTTTCAGAAGATGGTTTATTAATATGTCGAACCTACACACACAACTGTAACTAAAGTGTTGCCCTGAAAACTCTGCAAAGCTATATCACACACAAAACTGGGACAGGCAACAAGCTGGATTCTACAACGCGATAATGCACGACCATTCATCGCAAACGTTGTAGCTGAATATCTCACAAAAAGCATGTGAAGCGTGTCCCTGACCCTCCCTATAGTCCATGTGACTTTTTCCTTTTCTCCAAATTGAATAAAAATGTCGTGGTAGGTATTTTCCATATTCAGAAGCAGTGGTGAAGAGCGCAGAGGCGATTCTGAAGGACCTGTCAAAAATGTTTTCCAGCATGTCTTTGAAGACTGGCAGAAACGCTGGGACAGGTGCATTGCATTTAAATGGGTCTGCTTTGGGAAAGATCATAAAATGTAGCTAAAATACGTTGGAAAAAAAAAATATGATCATTGTGGCAGTAAAGTAACAATTTGGTTGCTAAAACCTAGAGACAAGGCGCTATAACGGGGGGGGGGGGGGAACCGGAAAAAATGGAAAAATCAAACTGTAATAATTAACAAATATAATGTTTATATACATAGAATATAAAATGGTGTTTGTTTCAGTAAATTTTGAAATTTGGGGAAAACAGTTTTCGCTTATACTGAATATTGGTTGCTTTTGACTTGCAATACTGTTATCCCTAAGGTAGCAAACAAATTGCAGCCTTCACTGTTCACTTTGGAGCTGTTAAAGGTACTCAACATGTATTTAGCAAGCTATTTGCACATTTGTCTCGCGGCTGAATAAGTGTGCATGGGGTTTTGAAGAATATTGTATGCGCAGTACGGAAAGAGAAGATAGAGTGGAACACCGAAGGGAAACTACCTCTGCTTTTTTTTTTTTTTTTCTGTGTCGGGGGCTTAGAGATAAATCTTTAAATCGCGTTGCAAAGTGACCCAAGAAAGAAGCGCTTTTGTGCAAGCGAGTGTGAGAAAATGTTCGACTTCTTCCCGCGCCATGAAGCATCACTTCTGCTTCTTCTTTTCCGTTGCCGAGGTAACAAACACATTCTAACTGTAATATTCCCTCAAGCTCCAAGTGGAAGAGATGTATAGCACATATCTTGAGAGACTTTTCAGAGTCTGCTAAAACGTTCCAAGTGGTTTAACACAAAAATGTTGTAACATCAACCTTATTGTTACAGAGCCAAACAAAATATCATTCAGAGCTCTATTACAAAAGTTGGTCCTCTGAATTAACTACCAACATAAAAAACGTGTAACTGAAACAAAAATAAAAACGTTAATTTATGAGGGCTAGTCAATGAAGATTGAGAAAGTTTTTTTTTTTTTTTTTCCTTCTTCCATCGCACAGTGGAGATGCGGTAGTAAAACAATTTTTCATGAGAAGACCATATCTCAAGTGATTAGTGGAAAAAATTGGAAGGTATACTTTACTTGCATGCGTGTTAGTACATGACCTCAGCAAAAAGCGAGGGGCTGCATAATATAGATTTACTTTGTAAAGAGCAAAACATGGCTTTAAAAGTTTACTTCCGTCTGCAGAAATCCTGAATGGAAACTACGTACATTGCAGCAAACATATGGCGATGATGTTCTGCCACAACTAAAAGCACTTCCGAAGTTCAAAGAGCTTAAGGAGGGCATTTTTCAACAACAAAGTAGGACGGTTCACATGCTGCAACCCCTGCAGTAACGAAATCATGATTTACACTGTGCTTTGTGCGGTGTGACGATTACTTGCGCTTTGGAAAGATTTCAGCCCTGACGTGGTAAAGAAACAGTTAGTTCTTCTGAGGAACAGCAACTCCTTGGAGGGGAAGAGCTTCCTCCCACGCCAAGGCGCTTATCTGGAAATAAAGTTAATGTCTCCCTATCTCCCCCCTTCCTACGCCCTCGTTACGCTAAAGCACGGAACTATCTTCAAACAACACAATCTAACAATCCAAACGAGCAGAATTAGCATTCGGAGGTTCCAGGTTCAAAACCCTTTTAACCGGCATTCTGATCTGTATTTTCGTGGTTGACCCTGGATGCATAGCCAATACTGGGATTGATATTTTCTTTTCAATTTTCCATTGTCCTATATCATTTCATTTCCTTGGTTCTGTAAAAGGCAAGATTTTGGTTTATTTATGACCTTGTTTAATGTCTCACGTCATCAGCGTCCCATTCATCCAAGAAATTTTGCTCGGAGGCCTCTCCTTTCAGACTTGAGATTATTTTACGTGTCGTAAATCTACTTTACTTCTCTTCCGAAGGAAGCCATACTTAGAATTTTTACGCCCGAAAAAAATCCATCGATCCTGGCCGAGATGGAAAACCCGCGATTTTGAATCTAAGAGGCAAGTGTGATAACCATTAGACCACCAGAACAGACAACATGCAAGATGGGCTGATGTTGTATATGATGTGACAATTGCTTGATCTTTGGAAAGAAAGTGACCCTCCTTGAAGGGGGACTCCGCCAGCGTCGGGGTGCACTATCTGGAAACACGTTAGGGACCCTGTCTACGTCCTTGTGTCATTCCCCTCTCATTCTGGGCACATGGTGTCTCTCTTAACTCTTCTTCTCTCTTGGAGTTGCTCTTATTGGAGCCGCAGGCACAATCGGTCAGCCCTTGGGCAAGTTTTAAGTAACCTAATATCCTCCTCCAACCTCACCAATCCTATATTAATAGTTGTAATTATACTCAAAATAAATTGCTTTTCAGTCTAAATTAAAGCTTATAAGCTCAAAAACACAGACATCTATGAATGTTTACATTTTCTGTATTTTCTGCCCATAGATATCAAATAACTGCACGCACTTGGGAACCATTCAGTAACCTCGCCATTTGGTAACTGTTGCTACGTTATATTCCGTTGCACAGGTCAATGCTAGTTGCCAGTGATTGCACAGTGATTGCAGCGAGCTGTGTGCATTTATTTTGGCGTAATAAAACGGAAAATCTACTTTTTCATTTAACCTCCCATTCTGTAATAATATGGGAAACAAACTTTTTAAGCTACCCTCCTATAGGAACCTGTGCGGCTGATCAGTGTAACAATATGTGTTTGCAGCTGTCGGTGTCGAACGAGAGTGTGGTGGTTTTGCGAAAGGTCGGATTCAACCTGTCTGGAAACTTCAGCTGTGAAGTCACCGTTGAGGCACCCTCCTTCACCACAGCTACTGTATACCAGCAGATGTTGGTCGTAGGTAAGTTCGAAACACTTAGCTTTAACTGGAATCCCTTTCCATTTACATTTAAAACTTACTGAACTGATTAATGTTTTAATATTACAGAAATACATTTACTGGGCCATTTATCAGTATTGTTTACTTTTCGTTTTATCTTGAAAGTATTTCATTACGATACTTTCCATAGAGTGGTGGAAACATTTATTGCATCACTTACCTTTGTATATGAAATTATAACTTTGAGATTAATTCATTTAAACCTGAGGTATTCATTGTTGTCTGTGTATTCTTGTCTCCATTGTGGAATTTCGAATTACATGTTTACTAACAATACTATAGTATTTGTTGTCATTTTCTTAGATTACAATACTGAAACGCAATGTAGACTCACCACTATTTGGGACATTGTGGTGACAAGGTGGGCAAAGAAATTGAATTAAAGCCGAGGAAGAAAAGTGTTATTCTTGCTTATCCTTGTAATGGCTTAGGTATAATCATAGCCTCTAGAACAGGTTTCCACCAGTCTACCATTTTAAGAGCATTAAATAAATATAGGGAGAAGGAAAATATTAATAGAACGAAAGGATGAGGCAAGAAAAGGATACCAAAACAGAACAGGACACTAAAAGCAATTTATCTCAGTGATTGTTGGCCATCATCCTCAGAATTGAAGCAGCAGTGTGATGTCTCAGTGGCTAGTAGAAGTAGACTCCTTAAAGGAGAACTTTCTGTCTGTCGACCCACAAAGAAACCTTTCAGACAGAGGCGACTAGAGTGGGCCAAAGAGCATGCAGTAAAGATGAGGAATAAGATGAGTCTAAATTAACTTGCATGACTGAAACATGCAATCATCGCTACACGCCAGAGACGGAGGTGCAGTCAAAACAGAGGGTGGCAACAAGTGAAAGTGCACTAAAGAAAACAAAAACGGTTCCGAGTAGTCGGAAGCTTTCACGGCCGGAGTCAGACTTATAACTAGAAGTTTCTTCCGGGCTTGGAAGTCGTGGTCTGTTGGAGCCAAGGAGTCCAAATGTTTCATTCCCACCTGTGGAGGACATCTTCAGTCTTCAGAAGACTCAGATGAAACGTTTGGGGATGCAACGTTTGGACTCCTTGGCTCCAACAGACCACGGTTTCCAAGCCCGGAAGAAACTGCAGGAAAAGTCATGACAAGTGTTTTCTGCGATTGTGTTGTTCTTAGATCTCACCTCACTTCACCTCAGTTCCAGCGACCACGAACTATATTTTAACTACTGTATTGGGAAAGTGCAAGCAGAACGAATACAAGCAGGTGGGTTAAAATTTAACTATGCAAAGCTAACTGGTTGTTAATGAAAAACATATTTCATAACGGTAACTTAGAATATACGGGAACAACAGTAGATCTAGATGCAGAAAATTTAATTACCAATTAGAAATTCAGTTCCAAAATGAAGACCTAAAAATATCCAGACAAAGCCTAGATAGATGTCTTACAAAAAGCGCGAAGAAGAACTAGGAAAATGAAAATAATCCACTAAAAATAATTGTAGCAAAAGAAAAAGAAAATAGCTTCAGTAATTATAGATAAGCATAGGAAAATTTTAAAAAACTTGTTGAACGAAACTGGAAACAATTCATGGAAAAATTTTGTGAGAATAATCTTGACTCAAACGCTTGGGGAATTCCGTATAAAATTGTGATGTGTTAACTACTATAAACAAAGAAGACGGTACGGTGACTACCAATTGGAAAGATTCATTACACGTATTTTGAACAAATTGCTTCCTGACGATAATATTGAAACCGATGAAATAATAAACACCTGAAAAACAATTAACATGAGCCTCATTTACAATAATATAAAAGTAATATACCCGTTTGATATTGCGGAAATTAGATTAATCATTAAAATACTGAAAAGAAGGAAGGCTGCAGGACCTGATGAATGAAATGTTGAGTTAAAGAAAAAGCTAAGCCATTTTTATTTAAACTATTTAATGACTGCGTATGGTAAGGTAGTTTCCCCTATTGTTGGAAAGAAGCAAAAGTGACAATTCTGAAGAAAGGAAGAGAAAAAGATCCAAAAGATTCAAAATCGTATTTGCTATCATTGGGAAAGTATTTGAACAGTTGATTTGTAAAAGAATAATAGAATATAGAATAATGATCGGTTGCCTGTAGGAGAGGAACATCAACGGAAGATACCATAAACGAGGTAATAAGCGCAGTTAAAAGATCCAATACGTAATCGGAATATTTATTGATTTCTCCGGGGCTTTTGATAATCTATGGTAGCCATTTATGTTTGAGAGACTACGAAATAGACATGCCCCAAAAAGCCTGTGTGCAATATTAAAGGACTACTGTGCAGACAGAACAGTTTAAAAGGAGATGGAGAAATAGTAAATAAACGCATTACAGGGATCAGTTCTAGGGCCCATATTTTGGGATATAGGCAGTAATGGAAACCTTATTTGACGATTTAAATAACATGCAGATAAATTAAATACCGTGGCTATTGCAGATTATATTATTTTTATTATTGAAGGAGACACACAAAGGGAATTAGAAGCAAGAGCCAACAACTTGACACCGAAATTAAAATTATGGTGTACAAAAGTCAAACAACAAATAGTTCCAAAAATCAGGTTACATGACGATAATAGGAAGCTTAAAAAGACGTCCAGTAATTAAATACAACAAGGCAACATTAAAAAATTGAAGTTAATGTCTATTAGTTGAGAAGTTAAATTTCAGGAAGCATACTGAACATACAAAAGCTAATGATGAAAGTATCTAGAATATTCAATCAAATTTTAAAATATCATTAAATGTTATTAATATTTACCAAGACAGTATCTTTGCAACAATAATTACACATGGGGCTGGAGTGTGGGCCACAAGAATGCACGATATACAAATTAGAAATCAATTAAGAAGAACTCAACGCAAAATTGTATTACGCTACGCAGGGGCAGTCGGTACCACACCTGCAATGACGCAATTGGTACCTGGTCCTTAGATTTATGAGTAAAATTAAGAGCAGAGATTAACACCAGAGCAGAGATAATATTTAATCTGAAATTGATATGACAACTAGAATGGAATCATATCAAAGAGGGAAGACGAACTTATAATATGTTTAAAATATCACCGAAAGATTACAACTAAAACATGCCAGAGGATTCATACATTAATTGACTGGACATGGTCTTTATAAAACACACTGGCACAAAACTAAAAGAACCCAAAATGATACCTGCTTACGATGTGGGAAACAGGATACACCGGAATATGTTTTGTTTGGATGTCCACGTTATAGGAACCAAACTTCAGAAGAAAGAAGGAACTTAAGTGGTCATCGTGTAGCCTACATTTAAGGAACAAAGAATTATATAAACATCTTGAAACCCTAGACCGTAAAATAGCATGGGAAGAAACGACGGAGCAAGAAGAGAGTCCAGCTGCAAGGGAAAAAGAAGAAGTGGAAGTTGAAGATCGGAAAGATTAAAAATATTAAAATAGACAACCAGAAAAATAGTTTAACACCCAAAATTTACAATGAAAACTTCATTAGAATTACGTTAGAAGAAGAAGAAGATGGAGAAAAGGGAAAGAGAGATGATAGAAATGGAGAGGAAGAGGTAGAATAAGTTTATACTAAACAAACCTACAGTTAGAAGAAGAGGAAGAGGGGGAGAATACGATGAGGCAGCAGGAGTTGTCTGGGGGTCTAAGTGAAGATGCAGAGGATGGGAGCTTGTTTAAGAAGAAAGCAGTAAGTGTAATAAAGATTGAGAGGGGTATAATACATTGAAGTGTAGTACATATGGGTGAAGTGAAGTTAGTGAAGAAAATTGTAAGAATAGTTTTAAACTTGTAATAATGGGAGTATAAAGGATAAATAAATAAATGCAATAGAGAACTGTAAAGTGAAAGGGAACTTTTTATAGGATATAAAACAGTATTGTGTATATAGAATGAGAGGAGGGTAAAATGATTGTGGAAAAAGGGTATAGCGAAACAGTGCAGAAGAAGAACAAGAAGAGGAAGATAAAGAAGTCAAGTAAGATTAAGAAGTAAAGGGAAATATAATAAAATTGTTATAATAAATATTATAATTATAATTAATACTATTAGTGATGATATTGTCACTTTTGTTAACGATGTCAAAGTAATGAATTGGTAGGGTAAATGCTGCATTGATAAATGTCATTTAGATTCGCAAACAAAGAATATAATTAGTGTTGAAAAATTTGGCTAATATGAGATATAAATGTGAAATGTATACAAAAATTATAAAGATGATATGATATAATATGGAAAATAAAGAAACATATACGATCAATATATATTATATAGTATATAGCTTTATACGATCACTATATATATATATATATATATATATATATATATAAAATATTGGCTTTATACACATATAGACAGGAATAAATATATAAAAGTATGTAAGAAATGTACTGGTCACCAGTACAGTTTCTACCAAATAGTAGTTTATTAATTTACAGTTAAAGATTACGTGCAAGTAGCTGGTTTCCAGGAATTAGGAAGCAGTTGAAGGGAATGTAATTTTGTTATTTTAGTACATTTCTAAGTGTAACCCAGGTATAAGTATCATCTGAAAATAATAATGTAATAATGTGATTTAGAAATAAAGTGTAAGAGTTTGCAATACACGTCCCGGTGTAGGAAACAAAGTACCGGCATGGAGTATTTCAGATTTTTGTATATTATTTATTTTATTTTATGTATTTATGTTCTTGTGGTGCTCTTAGACAACCTGCAGAAGGGCAGAACCATCATCGGGGAGTATTACGCCTCGCTATTGATCCAATTGAGTGATGCTATTCATGCTAAACGTCCACACCTTGCGAAAAAGAAAGTTGTCTTTCATCACGATAATGCGCCTTCTCACACTCTGGGACAGTTGCTGCAAAACTGGATGACTTTCGCTTCCAAGTGCTTCCACATCCGCCATATTCGCCGGATTTTGCTTCCAGCGATTACTTTTTGTTTCCAAACTGGAAGGAAAGACTGGGTGGAGAAGATTCCCATCAAATGATGAATTTGAGGCTGAAATAGATGCTTATTTTTCACCTTGAACAACTTTTATTATAGTGAAAGTATTAAAATGTTGGAAAATTGGAGTAAATGTTTTTATTTATAAAGTGACTAAGTGCCGGTCCTTGTGGTCTAGCGGTAATCATACTTACCTTGTAGACTCAAGATCGTCGGCTCGATCTCGGCCAGAGTCGATGGCTTTTTTCAGGCGTAAAAATCCTAGGTAGGGCTTCCTTCGGAAGAGAAGTAAAGCCGTGGGTTCCGTGTCCTAGATTTACGGCATGTAAAAGAACCTCAAGCCTGAAAGAAGAGGCCTCTGAGCAAATTTGGTCGGCCGTTTCAAGCAAGCCCTGCATTGAATGGGACTCTGATCTGAGATGTTGGGGAGCGTCCGTAAATAAACCAAATAAACAACAAACGTGACTAAATTTGAGAGAAAAAAGAAAACAAACAAAAAACAAAAGCTCTTAAATCCTGTGTTTTCTTGATCAGACCGAGGACTTACAGAACGCCCACTGGATAAAGTTTAACTGCCGTGTTTACCAATGAGAAACTCGCTGCAATTGCGTCTAAACACTTGCTAAATGTTCATTCCAATGTGTTTTTGATCCATTGTTAACAAACGCGGCACACACCTAGCGGAAAACTTTCTTATGGACAAAAATGTAGTAGACATGACCTATCGAGGTCTTGGAATCAGGATCATTGAGTAGGGCATTGTGAATTTTTGTATCAATCTGATTGGTCGTAGCAGTTTTGGGACGCCCTGAGCGTTCGTCATCTTGAATGAATGTACAACAGCTTAAATTCAGCAGCCCAATTTTTAACTATCGAAAAAGAAGGGGAAGAATCCTTTAATACGGAATCAAACTCCGTTTGTATTTTTGGGGGGTTAAACCCTTCAAAAAGAAGTACTTTATCACAGTTGGTATTTCAGTTCTATCCATTTTGTAGAAAATGTTAACACTAGTTTGTTTACACGATCGTCACAAACAAGTGATAACACGTATGCGTCTGAAATTTTACTGCGCGCCATCTGAAGGATTATACTTAACAACCATCATAGTAATTTAGCTTTCTTCATGTCACCTCTGAGTCAGGCCAAGAACTTTTAGGACACCCCTCGTATTTAAAAAAAATTCCAAATTAATAGCGATAGCATACATACGGTAGCGGAATATGAAAATATTATTAAACACCAATGCCAAGTTAATAAACCCTGAATGAGGAAGTAAATTTGATTTATTTAATAATTAATAATGAATCGTTGGTTTTATTGCAATCTACTTATGCAGCGCGGTGAAAAGAACTGTCGACATTTTGTCCGGCAATTCGTTTAATAAAATAAGCGTGTTACAATTATAAAACACATTTTTTATATATTCTCTATCCTCTCTCGTCCTTCTTCCGTCTCTTTTTACTATCTTCCTCTCTTGCACGCATAGAGCGTATATTTTTTATCGTATTAGCATGCAGACGTGTTATATTTATTTCTAGCAGCAAATTACATAATGAATAAATAGGTTGATAAATAGAAGAGGCATTCATTGCAATGTTTTATCGACTATTTAAATTAATCACACACAATTAATGTTAATTCTGTTACAATATTTGCAATTGTGTGAGGAATTGCATTAATAATTATGTACTCTTTATTCGATGCTCCTAGTCACAAAATGAATTTGCATAACGATGGAGATATATATAGATAGCCTTGTATCTTTTTTATACAAAGGTAGCTTTTACAAATTGTGTTTAACGCCCGTTTTTACTACTGAGGCACCACAGGCGATGGACACTGATGATACATGAGATGAAATGATATATTGGGAAAGGATTTTTTAAGGAAGGAAACGTTCCAGGCCTAAGTTTAGGGTACCTCCCCGGCACTTGCCATTTATAAAGACTGAGGAAAACCTGGGGGAAAAGCCCCAGTTAGGGAGGACAGTCCTGGCGGGATGTGAACCCCAGACCTCCCGTTCACGAGTCCGCGCCTTGACGACCTCGGCCACCCGTAGCGGTCGAAGGGAGTTTGGTAACTGGCTTGATTCGCCTAATGGCAGCATCTGTATATGTGGTCATAAAGTTTGTTTTTTATGTATCACAGGACATTCTGATGTTAATTCCTTGTGTGGTAGTTGGATAAACACAAGAGTTTCGGGTGACAGTGAAAATAGGATAAGACTGGAACTGTGAAGTGATTAAATTCATTCTTGTTTCTGTAAGGAAAAACACGAGAGGAGTTTGTTTATATTGGATGACGCATGCTCTTCCTATGAAACCCTGTGACTTTGGATAAAGGAGTTCAAGCGTGGCAGAACAAACACGATAACATATCGCCTCAATCTGTTGATCCTAAAATTTCATTTAACCAACTATAAAATAATCAGCCTAAGTCCAGGATGTAGATTTTGTCTGAAATTTCATACATTATGCGCATTTGATTAAATTGTCACATTCTTCTAATTTACAATTAATTCTGGTGTAGAACATGTCAGAAATTGTCATTTTGTACATAATTTACATCAATATACCGTCTTATACATACATATTTATGGCAACTTGTATTATTTATATCTAGAATATTTAAAAAAACAAACGATACCTTAAACCATTTCATTTGGTATATTTACAAAATTCAATTAATACAAAGAAGAAAAATTATTACACATTATTTTTGATTGCATAATGTCCTCTTCCATATAAAAGAAATGGGCGATAAGACATTTTTAATGCTAATCTGAACTTATTTATACTACTATGACATTTATTTGTAGAGGATGGGCGTGAATTAAATAATACTGTGTGATAGATATTTCCTCCGCGGAACCCAGTTGATCGAGATCTGCTGTTTTCGTTTGGTTCCCACACTTGAAAGACGGTCGGGGAGCCGGTGGGGAGGTCAGTAGGGATTTAACTTTAGAAGCGTACAGACAGTGTATTAAGTATTCACTAGGCGACGTAATGAGGTATATTAATTGCGTTAATATGGCTCAGTTCAGTTATTCTATTCCCCAAAGAGCATTTATATATGGTCCATGCGTGCGTACAGGATTGGCTTGTGATGTACGGAGATTGCTTCAAGCGAGATTCCCTGATATTCAACTTTCAAGTCAAAATTCGATTCACAGATTGGTACATACATTTCTTGAAAGGCAAAGTTTTCTTGATCAAAAAAGCACACAAAGCCACATATAGTACTCACAGAAGAAACTTGGGTAATATTGGACGTGCTCTGGAACGTTACCCTATAAAATCACTTGACATCTTTGTCAGAAAACACAAATTAATTATTCCTCTGCTTGAACTGCTAAAAAGCTACTGAAGTTAAAACCCTATAAAATTACTATAGTATAAGAACATAAACCGGTGACTCTGTATTGAGCAGTGGGTTTTGTGAATACATTTTGAATAATGTGCAAGACGGAGTAATTTACTCAAATTTAATTACGGACAAATCTTGGTTCCACTTAAGTGGTTATGTTAATTCACAAAAGAACCGATACTGAAGTTCAGAAAAACCGAACTTGCTTCACGAGGAACCTCTGCAAGATCAAAAGATAGCAGTGTGGTGCGCCATTAGCGGTGAAAGAACAATAGGCTCTATTATTATTTTTTGAAGAATCAATAGTGATAGGTATATGAAGAATATTTTTCAACCTTTTACCATGAATTAACAGCGAGAGAACGTCAGTTCGCGACTTTGCAACAGGAATCTGCAATGTCAAACACAGCCCATGTCTCCTTGCATGCCATTCATGAAATATTCGACGATAGAGTCATTACTAACAACGTATGGCGGCTTCCTGGATTAGAAAACCATAGTCAGAACTCTCCGCTCAGTATTCGGTGAAGAAACTGGACAATGAAGAACTTCGTTAGATGTCCACGAAGAAGAAAGTCCGGGGATGGCAAGTTAATAAACATAAATGTGCTATGATTAGATTTCATTCTTTTACGCTCCCTTGTGTTTCTCTACTTTGTCGTATATTCTTGCGTTTTATGACGGTGTGCCGAACAGATGTGTGCATTTGTCGGTAAAAATCTTTTAAAGAGAGACATAGAAGCAAAATAACATGCATCTTTCACTTTTTACTGCTTCTGTTCTTATTTTTAGCTTTTTCGTAGAATCTGCTTTGGAAAGTTTATTTGCAATCGACAGCTGTTCGAGGTCAATGGCCCATGTTGATGTGTATGTGACGCCTTTTTACGACCACTTCGCACTTTCAAGTTTCCTTGGCGTTCCATTTGAAATGAATTCTAAGAGAAAGTTGGTGAATATGTTAGGTATTACCAACCTCATTAATTGTGATATGACTAATTTTTAATTGCCTTCAATTTGGTGCTTATTGTGTAAAGTATAGCTCTCTTAGCATGTGGGAGAAGCATTGGGCAGGAGCCCTAAAATGTTGACCCGTCTCGGAAGCCAGAAAATCGCAGATTCCGCTGTCAACTGTCTGGTGTATTTTACATCAAGACTTAAAGTAAACCATGTCGGATACAGCTGTTGCAGATGCTGAGTCCCAAGGATCACAATCGTCGTCTTCAATTCTGTGCTGATTTTCAAGAGCGGCTACATGAAGACGGTTTTGTTGAGGAACTGACTTTTAGTGACGAGGCCATGTTTCGTGTGTCCGGAAAAGTGAACCGTCACAATGTACGCGTTTGGGACAAGGTAAAACCGGGTGTTGTGATAGAACATGTCCATGGTTCCCCTAAAGTCAATGTGTTTTGTGTTGTTTCTTTGTCAGTGTAGGGCCCATTTTTCTTTACAGAGAAAACTGTTACCAGCCCAGTGTACCCGGATATGCTTCAACAATGGCTAATGCCTCAATTACATGCAGATAGCCAGGACTGTATTTATCAGCATGACTTACGTGAGTCGAGTTGAATTGGACGTGCTGCTCGAGATGATTCTCCTCTTCTTCTGTGGCTTCCAAGATCACCTGACCTAACTCCATGTTATTTTTTCTTATGGGGTCGTGTGTTCGTGCCACTTGATTTAGCACAACTGCGAGAGAGGTCGCTGGTATCGACCGTCAGATGTTGGGACATGTGTGACAAGAGCTTCACTACAGGATTGATGTCTCCCGCGTCACCCACGAGAACATATGGAACATATGTACGGTATGTACAAACTTGGAGAGATACTCTATTCAGTGATACAAGCGTTTCCCTATGTCTGTCATGGTTACTGTTTTATGTGCCCCCAAAACCAGGAAGGACTTTAGAATCTCCTTGTATTATAGTCTAAGGCTTCTTCTTCCTGCTAGGGGTTAGGCCTAATTGACCTGTTCCTAGACTAAAACCGGTCGGTCCATCTTAAGGCATCCTCATAATTTTGGTAATCTTTCTCAGAGTAGTTCCCGATGGATGCAATGCATCTGTCCCAGATTTTCTGCCAGTCGTCAAAGACATGCTGAATATAATTTTTTAAGAGTTCTTTCAGAATTGTCTCAGCAGTCTTTACCATTGCTTCTGATAATGGAAAGTATCTCCCATGAAGATGATTCTTCAATTTGGGGAAAAGAAAAAGTCACTTTGGGCTAAATCTGAACTACACGGAGGATGCGGAACACACTTTATATTGCTTTTGTGAGATATTCAGCAACATTTGCGATGTGCGTCGTTTAGCGTGTGAGAGTTTTGCAGTATTGCCAGTTACAGCTGTGAGTGCAGCTATGTTAAATCATTCCTTGAATATCGAAAAATGAGAGGATCATAACTTTCTTAGCAAAATCAACTACTTTTCCTTCTTTTTTGTGTTGGTGATGGTTGAGATTTCCACACAGAACTTTGCTGTTTGTTCTCAGGATCGAAATGTACCCAAATTACATCAGCAGTGAGGCCGAGGGAGCCATAAATCGAGACTAATAACTCTGTCTTGTGGAAACACATTGTGAATTGCTCTCATGGAATTATTTGCAGTGTGAGTAGTGGCAGAGTCTTGTTGACAAATTCATGATCACGCTATCTTTTAGTTCTCTGAAAAAGGAGGTTAGTTTGATATTTACATAAGTAACAGAATTCACTGTATGCTCAAAAAAATTTTTTTTCATATAATTCTTTCACCACTGAGTTAACACTTTCATTTGAATCGTATACAGAGACACTTTGTGCCATTGTAAACACACGCGGCATAATACGCTTTATGTATACTGTCGAATTAAGAAACGAACAACACCTCACACACCCAGGAACAGCTCCGCCACGACTTTGATAGTAAGCAAGGTCAACAAGTAAGCAAGCAGACTTGCTACTCCCTATACGGCGGGCAAACTTATGGGGGCTCGGTCATAGGAAAAAAAATAACATCTCGCACAGGGGAAAGTATATTAAAAGTTTTATTAAAAGCTATTCACGATATTAAAAAAAAAAAAAAAAAAAAACAACTACACATTCACAATGATACAATTAAAATAAATAAAACAATTATGATCATGCTTGGTATAATTGTTTACTGTTTATAATGTGTTTACATAAACTAAGAATGTTATTTCAGATGTTTATTGTTCCTAGACAATATCGATTATACCCTAGATGTTTTCTGTACCAGCAATGACAAATCTCTATTTGCTTATCATGAAATCCTAAACGAAAGAAACTTAGATCCATAAAGTTCTCGATTTCACAATGTTTATGATAACATTTAATACTAAAACCTTAGTCAACTACCTTCAACTGTTCCTTCCCCTAGTTAATAACAAGTGAAGGTTGCTATCTTCATTGCTTTAACAAACTCTAATTACGCCTCCCTTTTTGCCAACCTCGGGGGGAAAAATATACCATCACAGTGAAAAAACTTCCCTATTAGAGCAACCGCCTCACTTTTTTTATCATTATTTTCATCTCACCCTTTTCTGTGTACTTTTTTTTAAATTGCGTTGGGAACCTGTGTGTTTGTGTGCATGTAGGTATGTGCGCGCACACAAGTATGTAAATTTGGGAACAAAAGACAAGGGACTCTGTTTCAGCCACAAATGTTATTCTCTCTACCTCCCCTCTTTTACTTCACCGAGTTGTTTCTCTCTCTTTCAGTACAACACACCGCCTCATTATATGGTAATATATTCAAGTTACATACGACGGCATATATACCCTCATACCGAGTTTGTTAAACGACCACAGTGTTTTTATTTTTCACCCCCGCGACATTGGGTTTTCTTTCCTTACATCTTTTTCAGCGCAATATTTCTGGCACCGCGCCATTTTGTCAAAAAAATATAGAAAATATGACGATTTTTAATTACACCCTATCTATTTCTAGGAGAAGGCTATTTCGGTTGCCTGAGTATTGAGGACATATACTACTAAACACGTAGGGATAGCTTAATTAACACAGTAGTCTGTTTCTTACAGAGAATAAGATACAAACAAACTGCGTTCTGAAGTGGAAGTATGTACGACAGTGTTTTGAAAAGTATTGTAAAATACGAGCAAATCCTACTTTGCATCGTTGAAGTTATGTCTATGTACATTAGCATGTCATTATGTAAACACTGGGATCACAAGATAAGTCACCCCAAGGGAAAACATTGTTGCTGGGTCGAAACTGTTGCGTCATTGGAGTTGCTATGGTAACAGACAGAACTCTGTTGTGTTATTCATTTTCCAGCATTTTATGTTTTAAGTCAGGAAAGTGTGAACGTTCTTGTAAGTGCAATGAAGATTCAGAGAGAGCATTTTGTGCGATGATCTTGTACGATTTCAAATGTGGTTTAAATGAAAAGCAGTCATTTTAGCGTGTGAGGCGGCTTTGGGAGACCTCTATCCTTCACGTGCTACTGTGTCCTTCTGGTTTGGAGATTTTAAGAAGGGGCGGGAATCTCTTGAAGATGAGGAGAAGAGTGACAGACCAGCAACAATAATGACTGAGAAGAACTCACCTCTGTAGAAACAAATGATCAGGAAAGATCTAAGACTAACCTACAAGGACATCGAGCTGGTGTTAGCCATCTATCCGCCAAGTGTTTCAACCATCCTTCAGAGCACTTTGGAGTAAAAGAATTCTTCACTATGGTTGCCCCATAATTTGTCTGAAGCAGAGAAGCTCCACAGAGTGCAGTGATGCCAAGAAATGCTGCCAGGATTTAACCGTGGAAAGTCTCGCCGTGTTTCAGATATTGTTACAGGTGACGAACTTTGGATATATCCAGAAACAAAACACCAGACCTCCATTAGGGTTTTCCCTGACGACCAACTGCCCTTCAAAGTAAGTGTGGGAAAGAAAATGGTTGCCTCTTTCTTCTTTACAACTGGTCACGTGGCAACAATTGTGCTCGAAAGTAAGAGAACTGTTATTCAGAAGCCGAGGTTGTTAAGGCCCTGACTCGTGCGTAGGAGGCTGGAATTCGATTCCCACCAGGACCGTCCTCCACGACTGAGGTTTATTCCAGCTTTTCCTCAGTCCTTATAAATAGCAAATGTCGGGAAGGAACCCTAAACTTGGGCTTGGGACGCTTCCTTCCTTTAAAAAAAATAATTTTCCAGTTTATCATTTCATATCATCAGTGCCCCATTATCCATGATGCCACAAGTAGTAAAAACGGGCGTTAAACGCTATTAAAAAACGGTTCTCAGAAGTGTACCTTCGAAAAGTGTTTAAAAAAAATCCAAGAATGGGGGCATTTTGTTGCATCATAACAATGCATCAGCTCACACCGCTAATGTAACAATGGAACTGAGGGAAAGCTAACGATTCATCCATCCTATAGTCCCGACCTGGCACCATGCGATTTTTTCCTGTTCCCTACTGTGAAGAACCAACTTCCAGGTCACCCATGTGCCGGAATCTGAGTGGCGTGGATGCTTCCAAAAGTGGTTTCAGAGAATGGAACTGCATACAGTACCACGGAGATAAACAAAAGGTTTCTATGCGTATTCGTTCTGTGCGAGAGATCACACTGTACGAGTTTCATTCTGAGAATTCTGAGAGTGAACAAGAGGTTGACAAGCCGTGCAGGTTTTTCTAGCTTCGGATTGAAATTAAAGTAGCAACATGTGCAAGTCTGAGCGAGCTCCAACTATGTGTGGTGTCAGCACGTGTGTATGTGTACACAGGTGTTCTAAAGCAAGAACATTTCCGCCATAGACTTACTATGCCTTTCAAGTCGGTTTAGGATACAGAAAAGGGCTTGTAATATTGATTGCATCGTGCATTTGGGTATCCTTTGCCCTCCGCAATTCACTATTTATCAATTGTTTGCAGATTTTTAGCAGAAACCCTGTTCGAAGATGAAGACCGCGCAGGACGGCCCACTACAGCAACAGCCGATGAAGAAAATGTGATGAAAGCAGAGCGTATGTTGCATGCACATCATCATTGTGCCTATTATCAAATTCAAGAAGCCCTGATCGACAGAACAATTCTCAAAGGAATCTCTACAGTCTTTAAACCCTATCCCCACCACCTCACAGATGAGTAGAAAAAGGTACGCGGGAGTTGGTGCCAGAAAACAGGAAAATATAATGGAGGAAGATAAAAAACATATTTAATATCGTAACAGGCGACGAAAGCTGGATATACCAGTTTGATTCAGAAAGTAAGTGACAGTCATCTTCCCAGGAAAGGATCCCCCAATAAAAGCGAGGCGAGCGAGAAGTGTCGGTAAAATTATCTGTTCTTTCTTCCCAGCTAGTGCTCACATTGTGACAGTTTCACTTGAGGGACAAATAACTTTTACTATAAGAGGGCACAGCAAAAATATCAGTCCCAAGTCTTCGATGTACTGAGAATGAACGTCCTAAGATTAGTCCTCGTGGAATCCTGTTGCGTCACGACAACAGTTCTTCCCATACTGCATTGGAAACAACTCAACTTCTGTAGGAGTCAGGATTAAGTATTTGTCGCATCCTCACTACAGTCCAGACATAGTCCCACGCGACTTTTTTTCTGTTCCCCAAAATAAAGAAAAAAGTTCGTGGTCAACGATTTGAATCACCTAAAGCTTAAAGGGCTGCTTTATTTGCACCTATCCAAAGAAGCATGACTTCAGAATTTACAAAGTGTTTGAACGGATGAGGCGTTATATAGAATGTAATACAGAATACCTTAAAAGATGCAATTATCGCACGGCATTTTAAAAAAGTTTATTATTTTAATTCTCAAAATTTCCAGAGTGACCCTCTAAATAGTCCGCTATAATGTTACTATGACAACTTTAGCGGTCTAAGCCTCAAAAGTTCTGTTTTTCAAAGCATCCATTTTTGAAGACCGCGTGTTAAAAATTATATTTATGGTCGAAAGGCATTTATATCTAGATTATGATGAACATTTCATTAATACATTAAAAACAAATGAAAGTAACAGAATTTGCTTACCTTGTTTTTCCATGTATTAATCGCCTTTGCAGTGTATTGGTGTCATACTGGTTCGATCTCTGCCTGTTTCTCTGTAAAAAGATAGATTTTTTTTTTTTTAACTGCAGGCGCATCCCTTCTCAAACACACTACATGACTTCTTCATCTGTTGTAAATTTTGTCTATCCTTAAAAGTTCAATAACATGCAACGTGTCTCGTTGATTTGAGAACGATATCTTCCCTCATTAGGAAGATGCTTGGGAAAAACCGCAGAAAGTGAGCATGGAACGACGCCTCAATAGTGTAAGAGAGAATAATACATTTTTAAAAGATAACAATAACCATTTACCCGTATTAAGACAGTCTTACACAACATATGTGAAACAATATTAAATTTTAAATTAATGACATTTAAAACAAAAAACAATACAAAATCCAAATAAGGCCTTATTAATTAATGAAATGAAATAATTTATGACTTTATTGTGTGGTAGGGGAACAAAATTGAAATTCTTACTACCTATAAGTATTACAAAAGAGAAAAAACATTTAGAATCATTATTATTATTATTATTATTATTATTATTATTATTATTATTATTATTGAGATTAAAACAGTAAAATTAATGGTATACAATAAATGAAACATATGGACACTGATAGACAAAGCTATACTGTGCGGGTATTTTTAAACATTTTTAAATGTAACCATGTTTATCAACTGAGCGCTTTACATTCACGAAAATAAAGCGAAATAACAGAAAGTTTCGAGTTCCATAGTTGCATAGCATTAACAACTATTATGTTTCAATAAAACAAAAACATGCTACTATTTAAAAACAATTACAATGAACTAAGCAAATATGCACAATCAACAATATACATCCGAAAGTTTCATAAATTTTCGTTGACTTTGAAATTTAATTTAAATGTTATTGTAGCAAAAACATGTAACACAAACGTTTTCTGAAGTTTTTACAGAGCGCTCTTACATACAAATATAATTCCTAACCTTAGACTTGGAGCATTTCCTTCTTTAAAAAGAAAAATATAGTTTCTGAATCATTAGTTCATCTTATAAATCACAGTGATCATCGTCTGTCAAAGCATCATCAGCAATATAAACGTGCGTTAAACACCCTGCCATAAAAACATCATATATATGTTAGAAAATGAATAGAAACAGTTTAAATATTAATATTTTTTTTTTCTATTTTCACAATTTCTAGAGAAAAATTGTCACAGAATGGGAAACTTTACCTTAAATTGGCAACATAACGTTGAGTGTGAAAGAAAGACGAGTATTGCATTGACGTGCATGCACATTCTTTTTATGTACCTAGACGCTATATATGTACATACCACATGTACACATGCAGCAAACCAAACGACACTGAAATTATCCACCATTTACTGTCAACGTTTCCATAGCAAAGTAGTATTTGTTTATTGTGTATAAAAGTTTGACACATTGTGACTTCACTTTTGTGTTGATTTCTGCAATTACGGTTCTTACTAAAGAAGAGACGGTGTTTATCGTAGAACGTTATTTCCGGTCATACGGAATAGGACATCAGAATGGACCGAGTTTGTTTCACGTTAAAGAGATTTAATATTAAGGTATCAAATAACAAAACAATGCTAGCTGTCGTTGGCAAGTTCCGTCGTACGGGATCAGAACGAAAGGAGACAAGAGGTAACTCAAGAACCGTCACTACAAACGGAATCAGGGAGCACTTCTCCAACAGGTGTTAGAGTTGCCAAAGCGTGGTCTACAACGAACATCACTGAAACTTTGATAGGTATGTTCGGCGGATGTTTAAAGAACTGGTGGATTTGCATACGGGATTCAAGTTGCTCAACATCCAACAGCGAGCCCAAGTATGAGGATCCAGTTTTCTTCTGCAACACATGCATGGTTTGTATTCACCTTGATAGCTACATCAACAGACAACTCGTTTTTTAGGATTTCAACGGTCTGATGTCGTTATACAGAAACCACTGCACAGTGCAGGAGTGACGATTTGCTGCGCCGTATCCTGTCATGTAATATTGCACAGAATCTGTAAACAGTCAACCAGGAGGGCTACAGAGACCTCCATTCGTGCGGGATTTGAGCCTTTTTCGTCGCGCCCGAAACTTACCCCTCCAGTAAGAATGCAGTAACAGCCCACACCACGGGGGAATCTTTCCCGTACCCTGCCTGCTCCCCGGATCTCACGGCCCCTGATGCCTTCATATGGGGCATGTTGAAAGAATCAGTTTTCAAAACAGATGACCCACCTACAAATATTCCCGAACTGCACGAGCAGATAACGTCATTTTTGTGTTCTTATAGCAAACTTTGTTCATCAACACGTTCAATATTCTTTAGAAACGTTATGAACAATGTGTGGCACACATTTTGATCACATTGTGTTCCAACGCCTTTAACTAACATTTCAGTTTGCCGCAAACTGCATTTGTATTGTGACAGATTTAATGATGAAGGTGTAGTGACTTTGTAAAACCTCGGAAACTTTCTTGACTAGCTCTTTGTTTATATTTAATATGTTAAGCTTAACAAATAAAAAATCCACTAATCACGTCCGCCCTCTGGCATGTGTGTCGAGCAAACTAAAAAACTGGCCCATTAAGAGACACTTTTAAGTGAGATTACAAGTACGTGCTGCAGGTATAAGAAGAAAAAGCAGAAAATAGAACAAAGACAGAGACGGGAGGATAAGTGTCTGCAGCAGGAAGTGCAGGGTCGCACAAGATGACAGTTTGTTTTCTCAGACCGTGTTCTGCTTGCCCGGATTGCACCGCAGACAGACAGACAGACAGAAAGGTTATCCCGCGGGAACCATCAGTCCTGCACGTGACCCTTTCAGCGAGAACATTAAGTGAGCGGGACAGAGCTGGAAACCTGAGCAAGCAACACGGCCCTACTCATTGTTAGACGCTACTTGTTGCAGCAATTCCTGGAGAACGGTTAATACTTAGTAAAGAAATACGCAGGTAAGGCAGACACTGAAGAACGTCCTAAGTCCACTTTCCAAAATCGATTGTTTTTAATAACCTACAAGTAGGAGTTGTTTACTTTTGTTTGTTTATGCTAATTAAATCCGAATCGCTTCTACCTTTTCTGTCAAATGAACAGTTAATTCTGAAATAATGAGTATATTAATTTGCTTTTATGTAATTAAAAGCTGAGATAGAGAAATGTACTCGTATTTGATTATTCAATCATTAATTTATTATAGACCCTATTTAATTTTGAAATCCAGAAAATGAGAGGAATAAATAAAATATCCATTCTTTCATATTGTTCTATTCTGGATGGAATATCATGCAAAAACGCGGTAACATGTTGAAATATAAAAGAGCGCTGTGAAACAGTGAATAATGCCCGATATAATCGGTAGGAGTGGTCGCAGGAAACTTGTGACAAACACATTTTTCGCTTTTATGATTTCTGCAGACGGAAGCGAACTTTAAAGTAGTGTACCGCTCTTTACAAAGCGACTCCATTTTACGCAGCCGGCTGGCAAACACGCTCTCTTTGCTGGGGCGTCTTGAAATGAAATGCATGCGCGTACGCATGCGCAAATATTTTCCATCACTCGTGTTCATATGATATGTGTCATTGTCATATCTCCACTGTGTGACGAGTTTAAAAAGTAAATAAATAAATAAAAATAGTTTTCAGTCTTTATTGACTAGTTCTCGTTTATTATAAGCAGAACTCGGAAATTAGGTAAAATGCCTTTGTATCTGGATCTTTTATTTTGCATTTTTATTTGTGGCTTCTGTTGCATATTTTAAGATTTAAAACTTTTTTATGTTTTTTCCTGCCATTATTTACGAATTTTGAAAATCACATAGAGAAGTCCAGTATATCAAACCGAAAAAAGTTGGAAAAATTAAATGGCATGTTCACCTCACAAAAAATCTATTGATAATCTATTAATAATATATATAATATATATTTTTTTCTACCAGTGAAAAACTTTCTCCTTAACCCATTCCTTTAAGCTCTTAAAATAGCATAACTTTCATTAATGAAAGGATCGCATGGTTACCTCGGTCATACGCTTACCAGGAAATAGAATGAAGGAAGTACTGTAGTTTTGAACAGTATTGATGAATGACATTGAATCGATCTGCGTGAGATAATTCCAGGAAGTTTGTGGTGGGGTAGCTTCTCAGCTGCATAAATATAACAAACAATTGCAAGCGACAAATATGAAAGCGGTACAGCATGCAATGAACGGTCCCTGCAATATGTTCAGTACGTAAGTAAGAGAGATACTAACCTGATTCCCTATAAACGCATAAACAGAAAATAAACTCAACCAGAAACCATTGCGCATCTTTTCCTCATTCGCCAGGACCATTCAAAACTACTTTATTTTGTCTTGATCAAAATTTCCATGATTCCCTGAAAGGTGAATGTTCTGTTGTAACTGGTATGAGTCCTTCCGAAATAGCTTGTTTTAAATATGATCCAATCACTTCAGGGGAAGGAGAACGTTCTTTTTCCATGATGAAAAATGTTCTCTCTGACAAGCGGCTGACTATGACAGTTGACATCTTGAAAAAACATGTTGTTGCCTGTAACCAAGTAAAATAAGCTTAAGTACTTTAATTATGTGATAATGAAATTATTAAATAGCTTAAATACATAATTTCATTTTTAATAAGTACCATTACTCTCTGTTTTCCCTTTAATAAATGTCTGTTTTTATTAACTCACTGCCTATTTTCAGTAGTTTATATTCCTTTTTACCTGACTATTTTAACCAAAACAAGTAAATTCCTGAACTTCCGGGCTCTGGTTATAACCATGAATGTCCCAAGCAAACTAAATCCAGTACAGTGGGAGAAAAGATACAAGTGTTAGCTCCATATGTGTTGGATATTCATCCTGTGGGCCGACATACACGCTTATTTGTTTATTGGTGCAGCTGCCCAATACGATCAGCTGAGATTCCACCGTAGCGATAAGCTCTCATATCAAAAGACAATTAATTTAATAGTTTTAGTGCGTTAATTCCCATATAATTTAGATTCAAAATTACGATATTAACTCTAATGGTTTAAGAGACACGCACATTATAGATAAACACATCACATGTGATATTCATAGCTATCATTTAAAGCATTGCATACTGATATTTGAAAATATTTTAACTCTGCATACAGCAACCTAAAATGTTCTGTTTTTACAATCAGTTTGGTTTAGACTCTTTTTTTAGGTTTTGGTATTATTGAAAGTGACAATTGTCAACCTTAAGTCTAGTTATGGCGATGTTTTTCAAGGAATACTTTGAGGAAAAAACTTTACACAAGCAGAACACACTACATGGATGACACCGTCGTCATCTGGCCACATGGAAAAGAAAAACTGCATATTTTCCTCAGTTACTTCAATAGCATTCACCACAACATAAAAATTACTATACTAACAGAAAATAGGGCACACTTCCTCTCTTAGATATTATGCTTCGACGCAAGCTATCGCTAGGACTAGAGGTTTACAGAAAACCTACGCATACCGTAGGATATTTCAACACACGATTCAACCATGTAGGTATGTATTATATATGCAATTGGGCTCACATCTAATGGCAGTACAGAGATAGGGAAATTATAATATATTTATAACTTGCACCTACAATTACATATGTGAACTTAATTAAGTACATTTCACCCTAATTAAATGAATATCAGCCCAATTACATACATGTCAACCTAATTGAATATATAAAATAATACAACTCAAACTAATTATATACAATTCGATTAAATACATGTCAACGTAATACAAAACATGTCAACCTAATTAAATAAATGTCAAGCTAATTAAACGTACGTCATCATAATTAAAATACCTTTCAAACCAATTAAAACGTATCAACGTAACTAAATAAATGACAAAGTAATTAAATGCATGTCAATCTATTTTAGTGTGTCATCTAATTAAATATAATGTAACATAATTAAATGCATTAAAACTTATTAAATAACTTTCAACCTAATTAAAACATATCAACCTAATTAAATATATGAAAACGAATTGAATGTACTTCAATATAATTAAATACAATACAAACAAATTAAAACATATCATACTAATTAAATACACGTAAAACTAATTAAATAAATTTCAACTTAGTTAAAACATATGAATATAATGAAATACATGTCAAAATAATTAAAAATACTTCAACATAATTAAATATATTGCAAACTAATTAAAATATATCAATCTAATTAAATACTCGTAAAATCAATTAAATGTATTTCACATAAATATATTTAAAAATAATTAAATAAATTTCAACCTAATTAAACGTACTTCAACACAATTAAATACGTTATATATATAAATTAAAACATATCCACCCAATTCAATACTCGCGAAACTAATTAACTGTTCTTCAACATAATCAAATAATTCAAAACTAATTAAAATACATGAACCTAATTAAATACACGTACAACTAATAAAATGTACGTCAACATAATTAAATATTAACCTATTAAGCACAGTTCAAAATATTAAATATAAATAAATATAAACCTAATTAAAACATACGAACCACTAACCTTCATTTAATAATGCCAAGCAAAGTTACATTGACTTAAACATAATTAAATACATTTCAACCTAATTAAATATTTGTAAACCTATTTCAATACATGTCAATCTATTTAAATCTTAAAATTTTCAACCAAGCAGTGAACCAGTCAACCAACCAATGAAATTAACGATGCACCGAGTCAAAAATATTTTCGAACCTAAGGGACCAAAACCTGAACTTAAACATCTTCAGAGAACCTTGCAAGCAAATGGCTACCGCAAGAGAGAACTCGACCGAACCTGAAATCTGGAAAATCAAGTGTTTTTGCCATTTATAGAAGAGACCACTCTGCGTATTGCTCTGGGTTTGAGAAAGAAAAACATTTCATTCGCACCATGCAAGACCCAAGACACAGGAATATATTAAGTGTCATGAGAAAGTGGAGATGACAGCAACATCCATTAAAACTCGGCTATTGGGTACACAAACGACATTTACGCTCTTAAAAAAGAAGAAGAAGAAATTGTAACAAAGGGATGCTTTAATTAATCTGGGTGAAAGAGAAGCCTTAGAAATAGAGCAGCGTCCAGATAATAAACAAAGACAGGGATTTTCAAATAATCAAACACCGTCTGCGCCATACTGTCCCAACACTCCCATTTTCCTAATGGTTCTGTACCTCTGCCTCTCCAACACTTTCAATCCACTGATGATGCCGGCCGGCCATAGCGTCAGTGAAAGTTTTGGTCTTTAAATTAACTTTAACCAACGAGGAAATTCAGGCAGCTGTCCACGACTGATGGCATAGTGCTCCCAAACAATGGTTTAGTGACGCCACAACGAAGTTACCAGTAAGATAGCAACGGTTCATTGACGTTGGTGGGGAGTATATTGAGAGATCCACTAGTGTAAATCATTTCTGAAAGTCCTTCATACAAAATCCTGAGCTTATGACAAGCAAAAACTGTATGTAACAGCTCTCTCACCTCTCCCAGAAAGGTAGGTAGAGCCTTCGACCGTATTACTAGTAACCGCACTCTCGTTACTATGTCATAAACAGGTCAAATAAGGAAATATTTTAATTCGTCAATAAAATTGAACACATATGAGCCAACACATTAATTTTACAGCTTATGTCTTAATGGACACTTTGCCTCTAACTCTATTTTCATATGATGTTATTACCTTGTTCATTTATTGGACGTTCTTCGCGTGAATCATTTTTAAAATTGATACAACCACGTTTAAATTCAACAATTCATTTTTACTTTAAAAAGGAGGAAAGGAGGCTTCACAAACCGCTAACATTTTGGTATTATTTTCATTTGGTGTTAAATTATTTTATTACAAAGAACGTTGTCACTGTACTTTACTCAAATTTATTCATTTTGTGAAATGCTCCATAACATGTTTGCTTTAGACAATCGTATTAAATACAACATTTTAATTAATGGCTTGACATTTTATAGGAATGCTTAACCCTTTTGGTGCCATGGGGTAGCTCGGTCGCCCGGATTTATGCGCCAGAGCCGATCTCGACGACTTTTTAAAATTGAATTCAAGATTGCCAGCGCCGATCTCATCGGCCGGCTTAAAATCAAATGATATCTTTGATGAAGGAATGCAAGCGTTTTAAAAGAGACAATTCTGATCTTGTGAGGTATTGCAATGAGGGATTTCCGTCTCACAAGGGGGGTATTTTGTATTTGAAAGTAACTCTGTCAGTTCTTTCTCATAGTTGTGTTCTGAGGGTTGAAAATGCCAACTTGTTCCCGTGATGTTTTTAAGACAGGCGTAGATAAAAGAAATATGTTACCGCTGATGATTTGAATCCGATAGTGAGTAATAATTTCAGTTCTGTTTTTATTTGTAGTACATTAATATCAGTGCTAGACAGAGTATTAGTGCTAGTGTTGAACGTTAAGTAAATCCGAGTGTTTTCAGTCTCTTATGAAGTATGTAATGTTTCATCTGAGGATGTCTTCAGTACTCTTGTGTCAGTGAGTACATTTAAACTTCTCTTCTCTTATTGTATTTAACGTTTAATTTTGTAAAGTCACAAAGGCCAGTTTGTATAATTTGTTTTATGCCATTTTATTCATAAATGAACACCCTATCTTATGAACATTTAAGTTTACTGTATATCTTAAATTTAAAGTTGATAATTAAGCCCAAAACACGAAAAACATCTTTTAAAATATATTTGTGTTGCTATTAATCAGCTCTGTACAATAAGGACGCTATTTGCTATTCTTAAGTTAATAGAAGCGACTTTTCAAAGTGCTGTATTTTCCGTTAAAGGCGCGATTGTACAAGTGAGGCAGGTTTCTGGCCGCTTTCAGTTAATCTCAGGAGACCGACCAAATCGGCTCGTGGCAGCAAAAGTGTTAAATATATTTAGTACCTATATAAATAAAGAAATGTCAACAGGAATGCCACCTGTGTCTAGACTGAAAAGTTTTCATAGCGCCCGTACATTTGCAGTTTCAGTAAACGTTAGCTATAAATAGAGATTTTCGGAAATGCACATTTATTGGCAAATAAAATACAGTCCATAAAGGTCGATAGACGAGCAACGGAGAGTAAGAAATGACATTTATCTTTGGACAGGGCAGTTTGAAATACTAGAATTTGTAATGTACTGTCAAGCTGTGTTGAAAGTTTATTGCTAGTTTTAGCTCATTACGTGCAAAAGTAACGGGGAAGGAAGCAAAGAAAACCCAAAGTTGAGAAAGAAGGGGTAATGGCGTAGACTGGTTGTACTTTTTAACAAAGTTAAAAGAGAGATGTGCTTCATGATTTGTTTGTGTACGTGATCTTATAGTCTCAACTTCTATGCAAGCAAGAACAAATTCCTGTTGTTCCTTTTATATTCTATTTAAGCTAATATGCAGACTGTTCTGTAAATAACGATAATATTTTTTTTACAGGCATAATATCTTGCGCTAAAATTTAACTTTACAATATTTTGTAATGTACACTTTATAGTAGATTTCATTTTGGTCGCTCTCTATATGTAAGAGGTGTACAAGTTGAGAAATGTTCAGATCTGCCTACAGTAAAGGGATGAACATTATGATGCTCTGAAATTCTGCTTTCGTCGCAACAAATCTTGATCTGAGGCCTATGGAGAGTTTGTTTTTCCCTATAGCACAGCTTGAAGATTGTCTAAAATGTTTAAAGTAGGAAGGCAATCAATTTCAAAGGAAGGTAGATCCTGGGCTCCAGTTTGTGCTCTGCTGTCATTGTGAGAAAGAATCGCCGAGTGGCTTTATATCTGGGTATTCAACAGGTGATGTGTACACAGAACAAAGATACTTAGCTATACAAAACATCGTGCAAATTGTGAGCCTACACTCGTTGGTACTGATTTTACTTGTACTTTACAACTGACACAGCTGCGTGAAATGTTTTTGATTTTGGCGATGATAAATGCCGCCACTCTTTGCTGACTCTCTCTGACTGGAAGTAATGGACCCATTCAGGGGCGGCCCGTCAAAAAGGGTCAGATGTGCCCGGATCTCCCAAAGAAAATGCTATAATTATTTACCATTTTCTATTCTAGTCAACATTAAAAAAATTGTATTAAAAATAAAAAATAACCGACTAGTTCTTTCTTGTATCTTACACAATATGAGCGCACTACTGTAGTAGCGGTAGCATGCGGGTCCTCCGTTAGTGAGGGCGGTGCATGGACCAGCCCGTACAATTTTACGCTTTAAACTTATATATTAATGAAAGATCTAGATGGAATAATGGTTGCCTTACTCCAAGATGGATTAGCCTTTCTGCGTTCTCTTCGGCCAGCAGGAAGATGGTTCATGACCAGCGCTCGATATTCTCTCTTTTCTTAGGAACCAGATGTTGAGAGGTTGCTGAGAGCTTGCATAACTGACTAGGGGTTGTTTTGTCACTTTGTTTGAATTGTGTGCTTCCTCATTGTTTGTCAGTGGAAAGTTCACTTTCATAGTGTTGACTGTTAAGTTACAAAAAAGCGCATCTCTTTTGTGGCAATAAATAAAGTGGACATTTTGTTGAAGACCCCTTTTTCGCATCTAAGTTTAACTGTTAAGTTGAAAGTGAAACGATTTGGACCTCATGAACCGAAAGGTAAGTCAGCAACACGGTACAAATTTAAGAAAGTTTTCTTTCGGTATGGGAAAAAAAAAAAAAAAAAAAAAATGGCAGTGAAGTGAGAAACGTATCTTGTCTGAAGGAATGAAATTAGAAAAGAAATAGAAAGGGCAAATTTAGTTTCTGTACATGCAGACGAAACGATAGATATTACGATATATCAGTGGGGAGTAAACCGGTTGAAAGATTCATAAAATGCATTTTTGTTTCTGAATTAATTACAGATGGGTTAACAGCTGAGTTAGAAGAGTTCCACACAAACTATACATTTATAACAGAATAGAGAATGACGGGGAGGAATAAGTCTGATATAAGAAAGCTCCCCCCCCCCGTCATGTTATGCCACCGGCCGCTTCTACAGGCACCATGAACTGCCACTGTCACCCAGCATCCCAGTCACTACGCTTTCATGACGTTGTAGTAGCGTTTCTCAAACATCCACATGATGTTCTTTCAGTTCAGGCATGAATTGTTCTGGTACGCAGCTAACGTATACTTTGCTGTACTGCAGAATGTCATGGATAATGTGATACATAGAGTCATGATTATTATATAAATAATAGAAAATGTTGAGATAAAGATAAGAGTTGGTCATTTGTTAATTTTTCCCTAATAATAATTATAATAATAATTTCAATTCATTGTGTAGTTCGTTAACGATTAATATTTATATTAATTAAATTGATTTTATTTATTTTATGTTACATGACTGATGTTCAATTCTACAACCACCACATCGTTTATCTAGTGTCACTTCTACTGTAGCGACAGTGTGACGTAATGGCAGTATGCGAGCTGCATCACTCACAGTTGACACTCCAGTTTTAAACATTCGCTGCCGTCACATTTCCCAAGACGCTGCGGGCGCTTATTCCTCCAGCAGAAGGATATAGATGTCTGTTATTTATATGTGTAGTGTAACACTCTACTACTCTATCCTGAAATTTGATTGCTAAATGAATATTACCTCTTATATGCAAGCGTGTGTGTGTAGGATCTCAAGTGAGCAAAGCCCTGGTGAGCATTTTAAACAAGAACATTATTTAAACCTAATTTTTTAAAGTAAAAGAAATGCAAATTTTCAATAAGCTATTAGTAAACGATTTTTTGTGCTTCTTTTATTTGAATTTTCGAACTCGTGCCTCCTTTTTAACAAATAGCTGTTTATATAATCGCCAAAGAAAAGAAATAGAAAACACAACATAATAATATATTATGGAGGATATCAGAAATGAATAAAGGAGACGCTTAAGAGCATTTCGCAAGCAGTGCTGAGTGCTCCTTTGCTACCTGATTAAAAATTCTCTCACCTCAGCCTTTACCTGATACCATGATAATAGTAATAACAATAAAAGGTTTGCCACAATACAAGCCTGCGTGCGCTTCATGAAATATTCATGAGAAGCCATGGCGCATATAAAACGCGGGGGCTTGATAAAGCCACAGGTGTAGGCAATGTGGGCTCTAGTGCAGCTTTCTACTCGTACATATGTTTTATATGTTACTCCTGGTTTAAAACATCTTTCACAGCCTTGTGAATATACGTTTGTAACTCACGAGTACTGCAAGACTGTAACCTGCTCCTTTTCAACTCAGCAGAGTTCGTTACAAATGCACAAGTCTCTATTGTAGAAAATCATAAATCTGCACTGCTTGGCGAGCGCGACTGAGCCCTTTGAGTGGTGTCCGTACTCACTTCAAGCGGCGAGCATGGCGTACATTGAGGGACAAAATATCTAAACATTAACTGGTGATTTCTACATCGGCAACTTTGCCTTTTTTCACATAGCTTTGAACTGCACTATCCAATCTACGAGGTTATATTGATAAGTTTGGTAAAAACATAGTAAATATTTTTGCAAATATATATATAAAATAAAAATAAAGTAACACTATTAACAATGTAACAAATAAACAGTAATTATAATAGTAGAAAAGGATAAAACACTAATGCGATCTCAAGTGTGACTTTTTCTTAGTACTTTATCCTTTTCTACTATTATAATTACTGTTTATTTATATATATCAACATTATCTCATTTGAGTTCAATATACAAAGTCCAGACAGATTACAATTTTTTTTCTCTCAGAAAAAAAGTTATTTCGAATTGTACATAACAATCGTTTATAGCCCGTTCTTTCGACGAAAATTTCAAATCAAATTTTGAGTTTAGGAAAGAGAAAATGGTAATGGGGCGAATCCTGGGGAATACGGCGGGTGGGGAAGTATTAGAAGTCCAGCTCGAGCACTTTTGCCATCGCAACAGCCGGAGTCTTGATGACAAATCACTTTATTGCGCGCCAATCTTGGTATCTTCTGCTACAACTCACTATGCAAACGTTCCAATAATGTTGCGTAATAACGGCAGTCACTTTTCCAAATAGTCAATCATGAAGATTCCTTATGAGGCCCCCTCCCAAAAAAAAAGTTTCATCACGTTTCCTGCTGAGAAAACGGATGAGTTCTGCCTTTCTCGGTGCGTTTTCGCCTTTGCCATCTTCACTGTTTGACTGCCGTTTTGTCTTCGGCGTGTAGTGGTGCATACAAGTTTTGTCTACGGTCACAAAACGACGCCATAAGTTAATAGGTGAATACTGGTGGGATTCGAACCCCAGACCTCCCGCTCACAAGTTCGCGCCTTAACGACTTCGACCACCCTTGGCGGTGGCTGCAGTTTTGCCTGATCGTCACACAACAGTCGTAGAAGCCGTAGAAGCTCAATGCTAATGCAAAGGGCATCAGGAGTCAATGTCAGCGAGAGAACAGTGAGAAGGAGATTTGAAGAAGCACAGCTCGCCTCTAGAAGATCAGCCATAGATCCCTTGCTTACCCAGCAACATCGACAAGCACGTCTTGACTTTACTCATCAACATGTGGAGTGGACTTAGGAGCAATGGAAAGCTGTCTTATTCACGGATGAGTCGAGGTTCGGCCTACGATCGCCAGTTGGGAGGGAAAGAGTTTGGAAAAGGACTGGAGAAAGGCATGCCCCTTATACCTTCTCATCGATGATGGTAAGATCGCGGGTTCAAACCCGGCCAGGACCGATGGATTTTTTCGGGCGTAAAAATCCCAAGTATGGCTTCCTTCGGAAGGGAAGAAAAGCCGTGGGTCCCATGTCGTACATTAACGGCACGAAAAAGAACCTCAAGCCTTAGGCCTCTGAGCAAAATTAGTCGGCAGTTTCACGCCTTGAGTTGAATGGAACGCTGATGATCTCAGATGTTAAAGAGCGTCCGTAAATAAATCAATTAAAAAAATCGATGTCTTTCAGGGAAGGTTCCGTCATGGTGTAGGCTGGAATCAGTGTGGAAGCCAAGACAGAGTCGGTTTTTGTGGAAAACGGGGCCCTGAATGCAAACCGGTACGTTGAGGAAATTCTTCAGGAGTTACCCCGTATGTTGCATACGTAGGCAATGATTTCCGCTTCATGCATGACAATGCCCGTTCTTGTGTAGCCCACAATGCTTGCCGTGAAGTGGGTATTCGGGCGCTGGTTTGGTCAGCACGAAGCCCTGACCTCTACCCCATTGACCATGTTTGAGACATAATGGGGAAAAATGTTCGTCGACGCGCTTTTGAGAGCCTCAATGAACTTTGGGAGGCTTTGCGTGCACAATGGAAGGCCACATCACAATAAAACTTAAGGTCCTTGTTCCACAGCATGTCCGTAGGGTTGCAATCTGTGATACAAACAAAGGAGAAATCACCCGCTTCTGAGTGTTAAAAGGTGTGTCGTTATGTTGCCAATGTTGGTGTGTTACTTTGTGTTACCCTACAGGTAAAAACGAGATCATTAAATGGAATTAATTTTCATTATGTCCATGCTCATACAATAAAGGGAAGTGTAGACTCAAAATGATATCCCTATACATAAGAGATGTTGCAAAATGCTTGGAAAAGTATTTATAATGTTAAAATAAAACGAATAAAATTATAATAATTCATATATAATCATGCCTAAAATTAAAAATGTTAAAGAAGTTTTAGCTATTTTTTTTTCTGTCGGTGTACAACATACACAAAAGAAAATGAATGTTCTTTTAAAGAATTCAGAACTTATATCATCTTCATCCCTTCTGTCGATAGCGGAAACTTGCACTAGCTCTTACACAATGCAAATTAAGTTAATTCCTCCATCGTTTCACCTATATATATCATCATATCATCATTCATCACTCACCAAGAAGTGATGTCTAAAGGTCCAGTATTTTCCGCGCAGAGAAATAGAATAACCGTGCGCCATAGTGTTTTGCGGACTCCCGAACAGAATCCCAAGAAAAACTGTAATAGATTCATTCATTGCCGTCATAAGACGCATGATATATTCTTTATATATAAATCACACCATATGCTCTCCTTAAACAACTTTTTTATTAAAACATAACTTATATATCCTGTAGAATTTGGGGGGGGGGGCTTCCATTTGATAAAGTTTGTTTTTGTTTGCAAAATCCTACACAGAACGAAACGAAATGCCTATATCTGCTGCAGTTTTCTATATGAAATACCGAACTCAGATATTGTTGGCTTACGGCATTTCAAGGCCGCATATTTATCCGGAAAAAAAATCCATTTACAACAATCTCCATGTCATTAGATCTTAAAGTTTTCTCGCTTTAACACTACCTATTATTATTATTATTATTATTATTATTATTATTGTTGTTGTTGATAAAAATCCGTCACGCAGGAGCTGCATAAACTAAGCGAATTCCTTAGCAAGTATAATAAATTCAAAAAAGTATTTAAAATCCAAATGATGACCTTATTAATTAATGAAATGAAATAAGTTTTAGCATGATAAACTCTAATAAAAGATAAACTGAACTATAATACATTACTTAACTAGGTTTGTCTTTTTTTTTTCTTTCAAAATCACTTGGAAATAAATGTCTGATGAAATTATTTTAATTTTCAAAAATAAGGGAAAAAAATTAGAATTCTTGCAACCTATTAGTATTACAAAAGAGAATCCACATTTTTTAGAAGTATATTATTGAGATTAAACCACAAAAATTAAAGGTAAAGTATTAATTAAATTAAATATAGGATCATTGATTGATAGAATTATACTGGGTGAGTATTTTTAAACATTTTTAAATGTAACCATGTTTATGAACTTAACCAATGATATTTTACATTCACTAAAATAGAGAGTAATAACAGAAAAATTCGACTTACATTGTGTATTTAAGAAGAAAATGTTTATATGTTTCAATAAAATAAAAACATGTTACTATTTAAAAGCAATTACAATGTACTAAGCAAATATACATAATCAACAATATATAATCGAAAGTTTCATTTGTTTTCAGTGGCTTTGAAATTTAACTTATTTGCTATTATATTAAAAACATAATGCAAACGTTCTCTGAAGGTTATTACTGAGCGCTCGTACACACAAATATAATTCTCGCACATATTAGATTAATATTTCACGGCTGCTATTTTCACTACAATGATTTTGTTATACACAAAGGATATGATCCCTATAAATACAGTTTATATGCTAGGTTAATTTGTTGTTTTATTTTGAAACAACTGAGAGAGTTAAACGCTAGAGCGCTTTTTAAATTTCGATTTTTGGGTATACGACAACCTCTAATCATCCGATTTCCCTAATTTTCAGAAACCCTTTTTCTTATTTTATTTATATGGTACGTACCAAGTTTTGTTGCACAAAAATAAATTATGCTGCCGCTAGAGGGATTTATAAATTTTGGATTTCAGCTGAACCCCCGTTTTTAATAATTTGATTTCAGTCTTTTTCAGAAAATATTTTTCATGTTTTATTTTAATGGCATATACCGAGTTTCGTGCAAAAAAAACCTTATGTCCGCTAGAGGGATTTTAAATTTCGCTTCAGCCGTACTCTTTAAATTTCGATTTTCAGACATTCCCCTAGTCCTTCCTAATGGTCCGATTTTCCTGATTTTAAGAAACTATTTTCATTAATTTATTTAAATGGTATACAAGGAATTACATTGCGAAAAAAATATAGGTACCGCTAGAGGATTTTTAAATTTTAGGTTTCAGGTATACCCCAACTTTTAATTGTCTGATATCGTTGATTTTTGGAAACTATTTTTATAAATGTATTTCATGGTATCTATTGACTTTCGTTGAGAAAAACAAAAAAATTAACCGTTAGAGAGATTTTTAAATGTTCGCTTTAGGTTAACCCCCATCCCCAATTTTGTTGTTAACGTGCTCGAAGAATCGTTTGTTAATGGGCGTGTGCCGAGTTTCGTTTATTGCGGCCGCTAGAGCGTTAACACACACACACACACACGCATAAATGTACATTTTTCATTGTCATTTTCGGTGCTGGTTGATAGAATCGATGGAGATTTTAAGAAAAATTTCAAATCTTTTTATGGGTACAACCACAATACCTACCATTTCTTCGGAATTCGCTAAAATAGAACAAAGGTATAGCCTCTCCAATTTCAACAACATTTTGATTATTTTTAACAAAACCAACAAAGTAAACCGTAGCGATTCACTAGCCAAAAGAAAAACCAACTTCGACACAAGCAAGGACGCCACTGACGTTTGAATAACCATATGAAGGGCTGTGATACAGAGGAAGGGGTGCAAATTTCCAAAAATTATGACAAAAGACGGTTGCTCTCTCTAATGATATTACGATCCGTTGAGGACAAGCATAGTAGAAAACATGCCAGCTTAAACCTCATGGACTATAGAATAACTGAACTTGACAGCTTAACAAGCTCACGGCAACAACTTAACTTTATTTGCTGCGCATTTAAGGCTTGAAATTTGAGCATCGCTAAAAATTCGACAGAATCTCTTTTGTGAAGTTACTTTTCAAACAGAGAGTAGCGATAATGTTTTGCTACAAGAGAGTTTTTCTTTTATTTGACAGGGTTTTAGGACATGTTACATTTTTAATAAAGCCCTAGTGCTATTAACTTCTACCAGCATCAGTGTAATAGAAATATGAAACGTTGAAATGAACCTTGTAACAGTGAGCATTAACCTCAGCACGTATGGTCACCCTGAGACCTGCGGACTACAAGAAAATAATGACCATGTTAGCTGTAAAAACCACACATCTAACGTCCAGAAAGATACACAGGACATGACGTAAACAAAAACTACATTCGGGAATAAGCTTGACATGCTTGTTGCCTTCCACTCGCACAATAATAGACAGTACACAAAGTTTCCTTGGGTAAACACAACTGCCAGCTGTTTCCTTCCAAATGAGATCCCATGGGAAGGACACACAAATCTTTTTGCTTCCAGCTCCACACAAATTCTGAGACTTTTCCTGGAGCGTGTAGAAAAGCAGCGCACATAAACGTCGACACTTTGTTCGTAAAACTTACAGCCATTTTTAAAACCAAGATGGTGTTTCGAAATGTAACATTGCACATTTTATCCGTTTATTGACGATATGAAGGGAAAATTTAATATATATATATATATATATATATTACAATTTCCCTTAATTTTCCCTGTGTATGCATATATATATATATATATATATATATAGAGTAAGGCATTTACATTGTCGCGGCCTCCCCCCCCCCCCCCGAAACGAACAGGAAAAGCAAAAATTGCTACAGCCAAAATTTGAAGTGCTCTAAGGGGGACATAAGACAGTGAACTTAACTCGTCCTTGAAATGTCATTCTCTGTCATTTAAAGGTCAAATTAATTTTTTCAAATGGAATGGTGTATTTTTTCCCTGGAATGGAAAGAGTATTCCATAAGGACTGAGAAAAAGCCTCAGTCAGGGAGGACGGTCCTGGCGGGAATCGAACCCAAGACCTCCCGCTCACTAGTCCGCGCCTTAACAACCTCGGCTACCCATGGCGGTCTAAAGACCGTGTGGATAGCGGTAACCTGGGGGACAGTAAAATAACTTTCAATATACTGGATACCCCTTTGCACAGTTATCAGCACCATACTCATCTTTATTGATGTCTGGGGTAAGAGCACTTCCCTTCTATTTCTTGTTGTTGATTTGTTTCATTTACGGACGCTCTTTAACATCTCAGGTCATCAGCGTCCCATTCAATTCAGGGTGTGTAACGGTCAACAAATTTTGCTCAGAGGTCTCTCTTTCAGGCTTGAGGTTCTTTTACGTGCTGTAAATGTACGACACGGGACCTACGGCTTTACTTCCCTTCCGATGGAAGCCATACTTAGGATATTTACACCCGAAAAAAATCCATCGGTCCTGGCCGGGTTTGAAACCGAGATCTTGGGTTTAGGAGGCAAGTATGGTTACCACTACACCACAGGGATCGACCCTTCGATTTCAAAACTCTCTTCTTCATCTGTATTGCAAATTATCTTTACATTCCTTTACATTTAGTGAAACATAGGCTGAAAACTACCGATAAAAGATTTAGAAGGAAAATGAATTTGAACAAAGTACAAAGGCTGTTCGATAAAGTATTATCGAACACACCTTTGCTCATCCTCATAATTTTCACGATCTTTCTCAAAGCAGTCGCTGTTTACAGTGCACCTGTCTCAACGTTTCTGTCTATCTTCAAAAACATTCTGGAACGCATTTTTGATAGATCCTTCAGAATCACCACTGTTTCTGAAGATTAAAAAAAAAAAAAAAAAAAAAAAAAAAAAAAAAAAAAGATTCCACACAAGAAGGTGTTTCTTCAATTTGAGAAAAAGGAAACAAATCACACTTGGCTAATTATGGACTTTAGGGAGGATGAACACGCTCAACGTTAGTTTTATATGCTGCCGTGTATTGTGATGCACCATGCAAAAATATGACCTTTTGCATGTTATGTGATAAGACTTGCACATTACTACAGTATTGCCCAATTACAATTGAGCGTGAAGGTACATCCGGCAAAGCATCCCTTGAATATAAAAAAATGAGATTATAAGTATCTAAATACAAGTTCTTGTAAAGATTGAAGTTTTGTTCCATTGAAGAATGTGAATACTACTTAAAAGTGCGTGATAAGAACAGTTGTTTGTTACCCTAAATTAGCTTGTATCCAACTCCGTATGTTTTAATGTATAGCACGAACTATTATTATTCCTGCCATATTGTTTTCTCAGAAATAGCGGACATATAAATATATTACATTTTGAGATAACGTTCGTATATTTTTAAGCACATTCCTATGTCGCAACATCAATTTCAGTTGAGAGATAGCCGAAGAATCCATCTTTTCTATTGTGCATTTGATTTTTATTTATATATAAAACGATTATAAAGTTTCGATCAAAAGCGATATCAGATTCAAGCCAATACAGTGAAAGCACAGATCTAGGTTTATATGACCTGATCACCCTGCACTTCCATACATGCATCGCTTTATGAAACACCTTTTCTAGCATTGCAGGTGTGATATTGAGCACCGCATGTTTGATACACTCCTCTAAATGGCCGACGGAGTTGATTTTGACTTTGTACATTTGTGACCTTATGTATCCCCATGCAAAAAAGTCAAGAGATGTGACATCAGCAGAACTAGAGCCCAAATGCGGTGTGGAGCTCTACCAATCCAACTACTTGAAAATATGGCTTCCAGGTACACACGAGGATGCTCAATCCTGTTGGAAAACTACCGCAATTGTGGTTGAAGAAAGAGCTGCAGATTTGGAGATTCGAAATGCCTGTCACTGTTGATTATGCAAAGAAGAATGTGATCCCCATGACTTTTGGAATGTTTCGTCTCACTCGAGAATCTCATTTAGCTGTTCAGCTGCCCACCTGCCACATGTGTGGAATGTGCTTCATCGTTAAAGAGCACATTTTGCAGCAAATTATCCTCTTGGACTGCCTGCAACATTGGTCGGCACACATTGCTTTGCAACCAGTACGGTTACCCTTTGCAGTTTATGTAGGATTTGGGGTGATATGACATTTTTTCAAGGTGTAGTGGAGAATTTTCCCCGCTGTCGGTTGTGGTACATCCACCTCCCGACTTAGTCTGCTGGTTGATGCTTTTGGCGGCTCTAATTGCATCCTGTGTCTATTGCACAGTTTCACCGGAGAGTATCATATCCTGCACACTACCCATGAAAACCAGTAGTCTGATATTTGTCCGCGGGGTTTATGCAAGTTCGCTTGAATCATTTGTAAGTAAGGCTCCTCAAAGGCGCACACACCACAGCTATAATTTCTTCATTCGATAGCACCTTTGAGATCACCTATATAAGAAACACATAATCAGTCGTTTTTTCAAAAATGGATTGAAACTTTATAATCAGCCTGTATTTTAGAAATTATGTTTTCACTAAAGTTAAAAATCATAAAGGATATCAAAAATATGATTTTAAAATTGAACTAATCAAGGAAGGGAAATGTTTTCATGGAATTTACAGAGAACCTTAACAGATAACATAAGCTAAGATGCTGGGCTGTAATGCGTATTTGAAACAAAAGTCAGACTTTACTTGTGTTACCAAAACCGGTGATCGAGGTCATCAAGACAAAAACTCACGAGCGGAAGGTCTGTGGTTCGATTCTTGCCAAAACTCCCCTCCCTGCTTGAGGTTTCTTCCAGGTTTTCCCCAGTGCTGATAGATAAATGCCGGGAAGGTACCCTAAATCTGAAACGCTTACTTCTTTTAAAAAAAAAATCCTTTTCCATTTTGTAATTTCATCATATGGATATACACCGCCCTGGGTGTCCGAGATCGTAAAGGCGCGAACTCATGAGCGGGAGGTCTGGGGTTCGAATCCCTCCCGGACTGAGGTTTTTTCCAGGTTTTCCTCAGTCCTCATAAATGGCAAATGCCGGTGAGGTGCCCTAAACTTAGGCCTGGAACGTTTGCTTCCTTAAAAATAAATCCTTTCCCAATTTATCATTTCACCTCATATATCATCAATGTCCACCGTCTGTGGTGCCTCAGTAGTAAAAATGGGCGTTAAACACTAATACAAAATCATATTTATCATCAATGCCCACTACCTATGATGTCTCAGTAGTAAAAACGAGCGTTAAACACTAATAAATATTGAATTAATTGTACTAATTACGTGAACGCTAAACGTGATAAGAGCCTTGGTGAATTTGAAAATAATCTATTAATTGAAGAGTCCGAAGAGAAATACGTAACTGAAATAAAAGAACTGGTGGCGCTAACATATAACAACTAAGCTCAAGATTCAATTCTTGTCCGGTCTTCCTCACATATAACGTGCATGGAGATACAACGTCAAACGCTCTCGAAGTGATTTATTCCAGTTTTCTTCGATAAAAGTTTGCGAGCTGCAAATACTATCCGTCATCTCAGTCATCAAACGTATCAAAGAAATACCAGGGTCACTACGAAACCTTTGGGATGAGGAAATACGGATGTTGACCGTTTAAAAGGAATGTGGTCCCATCCCTTACGAGTAAACCGGTGCCAGGCGCGACCTTCCGCACTCTCGCATTCCGGAGTGTGAGGGTGAACAACCCTTCCCTTCCCGTGCACAGACTCGTTACGATGAAGCAGGAGAGAGATGTGATTTTTTAATTTCAAGAGTGATTTAAATGAATTCCAAAGACTTGAGCGCTTGCAACAGTCTTTTGGGGACCTTGCTTCATCTAGGACAATACCTTTCCGCTGGTTTAGGGAAATTAAAAGGAGCCAAACTCCACAGCAAGATAACAGAAGTGGTCGTCGGGCAAACGGCAGTGATTGAGCAAAACATTGTCGCTCTTGGAGAAACGGTGCGCGAAAATTATCGCGTAACATTTAATGATATAGAGGCAGCCTTCAGGAATGGATCGCCAGCATTATCAAAAATCCTGCACGATTATCTTCGTGTCAGGAAGGGATCGTACATTGGGTGCCCTACACTTTCACAGAGGCCTACATACATAACTACATATGAACACCCTTGAGGGAAATGATTGGCAGTGATGCTTGCTAAGTATTTTATGAGGGTGAGAAAGTGTATAAAGTGTGGCGGGGAGTACTTTGAAAAGATGCAAGAGTAGGAGTGAGTATAAAGTCTTAAAACTTTTGTAGCGACCCTTCTATATGTCGATTTTTCTTCAAATTAGTTATCGAAAGGATATTTGTTATTTGTTCTTTACCTAACGTTTCAGTAACACTTATTGAACAAATAAAGTTATACAGTACATATCTTTTTGGTAACGTTAATCTATTCGATAGTCTATCCGACGTTTCAGAAATGGGGCCTAAGTGCCTCCCTTTAATTGCCTGGTCCTTGCAACACTTACAAAGTATATTCTGTCAAGAGCTACTTGTTTCACCGCGGGAATTTGAAGAACGTGTTCTCTGGTAGAAAGAATGGCCGTATTTGCCATGCGTCACACGAGTGGACCAATTAGCTGGCTGTACGGGGCAAGGCTAGTTAGCTTCGGACGTGATTCGCTGATAGCAGTTCCTGTGGCAGCCTAACCTCATACCATGTTTCTATTTTGTCTGTAGTTCTTCTTTTGTTAACCGAGGCGTGTTCCTAAGTGGTTGTGTGACAAACATACTGTGATTTCTGCGACATATTCTTGAATCAGATTAGTTTACAACAACTCTGGGTAAAATACACTTGATGAACCATATTTATAGTATAAACATAACGAAGTAAAATATATAATATATTAATAATTAACACCTCCTTATACCATTGCCTTATTGACTACTCGTGGCTCAAGATCTCTACAATAAAGCGTATTTTGTAATTTTGCTTGTGAATAACAGCGGTCAAAAAGATTGCTTGTTTCAGGTATGTGAACTTTTTTTACATATGGCGACTTTGAAGTTCAGTAATAAAATTTGACATCCTCACATTAATGCCAACTCAAATTTTAGTCTCTGAAATGCACTGAAGGAAAACGCGCGGAATACAGTCATAGAAAGGTAATTTACAATCGAGAGAAGAGTAGGTTTACAATTACAATATGATTTATTGAACAAAAATAACACTAGGGAACACGTTTTTACTTCCGGGATAAGGTTTCTTGTCAATGCTGATACATAGAAATAAAATATAACCTTTAAATTAACCTTTACGGTCTCAGTTTTTATTTATATATGATTCCCGACTATGGCAAAAGTAATATTATGTACAGTCTTTGTTACTTACATCTTGTACAATGAATACTAAATGAATCATTATAGCAGTTTAAAACATCATCATCATGCTTGATAATGTTTGTATTTGATGAGTTCCCTAATCCCTAAACTTACTATGTGTGTCAAGTACAACGCGAAGTCCCTTACAGGGATGGAAGACCCGGAGCGGATTGAAAAGGAATGTAAATCTGAAAAGGTTAATAGCATCGATAAAACTCAGAGATGTCAGTGTCGCGTTCACCCAGGAAATTTCTGTTGTGTTTGTGGAAAGTTCATGCCCAAATCCCAAATATTAATTTATATAAATAATAAAATTATAAAAATGGCTTATTTTGTTATAAAATGGTTGCAAAAATGGCGATCAAAGTAAAAAAAAAATGGTTCCCTAAACATGGTACATTACTTATACAACTTATTTGAGAAAGTGATTATACGAGAAACTAAAGTCCTTACCATTCGCCGTACCTATGATTTGGCGGGAACAATAAAATCACCGAAAACCTGTTATTTCTGTATGGTAAAACTATCAGGTAGGACCATGAAAACACTTTAATGTTCCAAATATGCCATCAGCAGTTGTATCAGTCCCTCATTGCGAAACTTTACCAACACTATTCCCCAAAGATACTGATAGTAACAGCTGTGATGATTCAAATAAGACTTTTAAGTTCAAGTGATTCATCCTGTGAACCACTAGAAAAGTGATACAAGTTGTTCGATCAAAGAGATTTAGAAGTTTTAGTGCGGGATTTAAATTTGGGGAATAAACAATCTGAGCTCTTGGACTCGAAGTTGTAACAGCAGAATATGCTCGCTGAATCTACTAGAATTGCAGTCTATACCAAAAGGCATGGTTTATTTCTCAGTTTGACACATGCAAAGTTACGGGAGGTTTAAAGTTGAAAAGTTTTAAATTAACCTAACAAATGTTGAACTGGCGGCCTGGAGTGTTTTCAAGACATTGGTGGGAGAGTTTCATGGCAATAGAAAGCATGAACAATATGAATCTTTAGTGAACACATTACGACAATGTTATAAAGAAAGATGTCACTAAAGGTTCATTTATTTCAATCACACAAACCATTAAGAAGAAAAATGTGCTGCGTTACTTTTTGAATATCCCTTGTATTTAAAACGATCATTACTTATCGAATGTCCCCGGTGTTTAAACCTTGGGCACGTGTTTTTAGTAGTCAAACAAAGGCCGAAACAGATTTCAGAGATTTCATCATCTCCAGAAACTATACTTTGTAGATATTAATAATGGTTACTTCAATTAATACGGTTAATTTTTAATTTAATGTTTTTTTATTTTGATTTACCTCATTTGTCTACGAGCATAAATAAGTTAATTATGTTCAAACCTACTGACATTTATGTTTTTGTTTAAGAAGTTTAGGCTTCGCTGCAGTTATTTATATTTGTTCTCTGCACACCCATTTTTCATCCTTTGTGCCGTTTGCTTATATACTGTTTTCTTTATTTAGTTTTTCAAATCGTTATATTAATTCTTTCCCTTTCAGTTCTTCAGTCCAGACCGTGTGTATCTTTCATCTCTACGACCGTGATATTTCTCGGCCAACAGTTCCATTTTTATGTTCCCTTCCTCATTCTTTGCAGAAATTGATGGTAGTTCGTGTCCAGAAGCAGAACATGTTCCCTTCCCTTGAGATATTGCAGTCTATTGTGTTGCTTGGTGATTAAGACCCGCGCATGCTGGTTAAGGTTGCTTGCTATGTGCCAGTTGTTCACTACTACGAAATAAGAAGAATGGGCTTATTTGCGGAAAAGAATACAAAGAAATGATCGAGAAGTAGATTTATTTGTCTCTGTATCTTTGCAGGAGTGCTACGGTTTGTTTGAGACACAGCTTTATTTTATACACATCCCTAGAAAAATTATCTAAAGCATGCTAGGGCGGTCGAAGTGTGGTTTGACACAGGCCTGAGACTATCTTTCGGGAGGCCGGGTTCAAATCCCTGTTTTTGTGGATTTCTCTGGTAAATTAGACGATGATTATTTCTTTCCAAAGTTTCCCCACTCTCCCATTTGCAGGGTCAAAAATATCAAACGAAATGTCGGTGGTGCTGTGCGATGTGGCGGTGGATTTTCTATATTAAAAAGAGTTTTCTGCCTTCTTGGGAACCGCCAAGAGTGTTAATATAGCGTTACTATTCAGTCCTACTCTAAAAGAATTAAACGTGCGGAACTACGAAGGTCACTACGAAAGTTTTGAGATGAGGAAAAGTGAATATTGACCAAAGTAAAAGGAATGTGGCATGTGATAACCCATCCCTAAACGGTACCATGTAGCGATACTCCCCATTCCCACATTCCGGAGTGTGAGGATAAACAACTCATCCCGTGCACAGGCAGCCAGTCGTTATTATGGAGCTGGAGAGAGAGAATTTTCCACTATGACTTCAAGAGTGGTTTAAGTGAGTCCTAAAGTCTTATGCGCTTGCAGCAAACTTTTGGGGACCTTAGTTTTCCGGAATTTAAAAGAGGTCGAACTTCATTGCAAGATGAGATAAGTGACTTCCGGCAACGGCAGTAACTAAGGAACGGTGGAAAAAATGGACATCGAGACAGTCTTCCAGATTGCATCTCCAGAAGTATAAAAATTGTTGCACGATCATCTTCGTGTAAGGAAGGTTTCTCCATGACAGAGGCACAAAAGCGCACCAGCATCGAACGATGTGAAGAAATGCTGCAGAGATTCGATGGAGGAAGTTCAAGTTATATTTCTTAAGCCTTCACGGGCGATGAAATTTACCAATTTGACCCGGAGACCAAACAGTCAGCAGTTTGGATCTTTCCAGATGACGATACACCAACGAAAGTGAAGAGAGGCCGCAATTTCTTTGTAGGAGCAAAGGACGGTTACCTCAGTACGCCTACTGAGAGTTTTCGACCAGCTCCGAGAACGCCATCCAAGGACAGGACTGAGGGAGATCCTGCTTCACCACGCCAACGCCTCCGCTCACACGGTGAACTTCACTATGCAGTTCCTGGAGTCCACAGAGGTCAGTCGTGACTTATCCTCCCTACAGTCCTGATCTGGCTTCATGAGATTATTTTCTCTTCCCAGGGGTAAAAAATCGCTTGTGAGGAAAGGCTATGGCTGCATCTTCAAAAGAAACTTTTCATCCTTGAGGAAAAAGAGTGGCAGGGGTGCTTGGATAAGTGGCTTTTGAGGATGAGAAAGTATATAGAGATGGTTCAGAGTACTTTGAAAATATGCAATAGTCGGAGTGACTCCCAATTTCACGTGTCTTAAAATTTTCACAGTGACCCTCGTACCACTTCATGATACCTCAAAGGAATTTTGCAAAGGGAGAGTGGTAGAAGGAATTGTACTATTTTCTTTTACTGTATTACTCCGCCGCGAATGTTCAAATGTACTGGTCATACAAACCTTGTCATACAGAAACAGACCGACAAATACCGCCACGGGTGGCCGAGGTCGTTAAGGCGCGAACTCATCTGGGGTTCGAATCCCTCCAGGACCGTCCTCCATGACTGAGGTTTTTTTCAGGTTTTCCTCAGTCTCATAATTGGCAAATGCCAGGGAGGTACCCTAAAATTAGGCCTTAAAAATGCTTTCCCAATATATCATTTCATCTCGTGTATCTCAGTGTTCACCGCCTGTGGTACCTCAGTAGTAAAAACGGGCGTTAAACACCATTCAAAAAAATAAAAAATACAGAAACAGCTGGCTCTGTGATAATTGGAAAAATCTATCGGTATTAGTATTATTACTATAACAATGCAAAACTATTTTATCATAAAACTTTACATGCTACACTCCCTCAATATCTTAATCAGCCGATGCATTACCTGAGGTGTCATATTCATAAAAAGCGAAAAACGCGCTACAGTGTCAATCATGCCCTTCAGTTCCTCCTTTATCATAATGCAATCGCGCCATTTTTACGTTACGTTCCTGATCTGAATCACCAATTCACGAACCTCAGCCAGCTTGAATGTTTTGTTTTGTCTTGCTATGTAGCCTTTCACCTGGCTCCATACAAGACCATAATGCGGACATACAAAGTAGCGGCGATCGAGATTCAAGCACATGCTTTTGTTCATTTGGCTCGTTACAGTTGCGTGGTTTATAGTTGGAAGTAAATCAGTAGTAGCGTGTCAGTTCATTTGCTTTTTTATTAAATTAATATTGATTTAGTGAAATTACACCAGGAAATTGTATAACAGATATTGTTTATGAGTCGCTCTTGTTGTGCCTATAATTATGGCAGTATACCTCGCACTACCATATTTAACTTTCCTAAAGAGCAATCATTAAAGGAGAAGTGCATAAAGCGCAACTTTTGAAGTTAACGATAAAACTAAGGCGTATATTTTGCAGAAAATTTTGTGTTTTTTAATGTTGTTTAACGCTCGTTTTAACTTCTGAGGCATCACAAGCGGTGGACATTGATGATACATCATATTAGATGATAAAGTGGGAAGGATTTTTATAAACGAAGGAATCGTTCCAGGCCTAAGTTTAGGGTACCTCCCCGGCATTTGCCATTTATGAGGATTGAGGAAAACCTGGAAAAAACCTCAGTCAGGAAGAATGGTCCTGGCGGTATTCGAACCCAGACCTCCCGCTCACGAGTCCGAGACTTAACGATCTCGGCCACCCGTGGCGGTAACCAGGGAGGACGATCCTGATGGGAATCGAACCCCAGAAATCCCGCTCAGAGTCCGTGCCTTGACGACCTCGGCCTCGGTTAAAAAATTATGGTTAGGGAGGACATTTTCCCTGCGCAAACGAATTCGTGTCCCTAGAAAAATTCCGAAATTAAGTAATTAAGCTTACCCCACAATTTTCCCTAATCTAACACATGTGTGACAGTGAGACAGCAATGAAAGGAAATGTCCAAAAGGAAATGTCCAATGTCCAATTGGATTTTTCTCCATCTTCCCAAACTTTTCGTCCACTACTGCTGTGGACATTATCAGGAGCGTCACACGCTTGTGTTCAGCATATCACTGATGATGTCCACCGCAGACGTGGACGTAACGTGTAGAACAAGAATCGCATTGGTTCACGGTCTTAGAGCCTGGAAGACTCGGTTTGCATAGCTGTGAAAGTAATTCTGAAGGACCTGTCCTGCATGTCCTTAAAGCCTGGCAGAAACGCTAGGAGAACGCACTGCACTCAACGGCGACTACTTTGAGAAAGATCAAGAATGAGTAAAAAAAGTATAAACATTCTTTACTGAACAGCTCTCATATGTTGCGTTACTGTCTCTGGGCTGCATTCAATTACCACAGAGTTTACTTGCTGTTGCGTCACATATTGTGCAATGCAGATGCGTTAACACTTGCATCTACTCAACGTAGTTCATTCTCTTTCCACAAAGTGAACATGCCTACAGCATTCTAAATGAGGCTGTTGCTTGTAGTTAACATCTACTTAGAAATTACTTAAATATCAGAAGTAATGGAAAAAGAAGAACGTTAGGAAAGTATATCAAAACACAAATTAAAATAGTTCTCACTATACTGCGTTTCATTCTTTAAAGATGGTTTGAAACCAAAGAGAGAGCGTTCACCTCTCACTCTTACATATATATTTGGGCATTCGCTCCCTCCTTTTCTATTCCGCACAGTAGGCAATTTTAAGGAGAAATAAAACTTTCTTAATTGAGTATCATTTTAACAAGACTCAACTCAACAAAGCCTATTACTGGCGTTTCCACAGTTGCCTAAATTGAAATTTGGGATAAAACACGTCAGCATGTCGATCCAGTTATAACCGAAGATAAACGAGAGTAATTTGAAAAGTTCCCGGAATGACCCACAGATTGCAGTATTAGTTCGGAAGCAGTTTTGTTATCAAAGTTCGCCATCTTCCATAGAAACAGTTGTGCAGTAATACATGGCTTGGTCAGGAATCGTAGTAGCTATGGCTGTTTGTTGTAGTGCAGATGTACGTGTATGGGAAAAATGACAAATACCGAACATCGTGCGGTTGTTAATTTCCTGGTAAAGAAATATAGATGTGACAAACGCTGCACCACCATTTTCAACCGTTACCAAGTAGAGTACGGAGTTCAAGCTTGAAGGATAACCCACGCATCGTACTACCAAAATCCGTCACATCAGAAATTATCACTAAGGCACACGACATGGTTCAGGAGGATTGTCGATTAAAGGCTTCCGGATTGCTGAACGGGAATTTCGCATCGTGAGAGAAGAATTGTGCTTGATAAAATATCAACAAGATGGTGCCACTGCTGCTCACTCAGAATCAAATGAGAACCAGAGCAAAGTTCGGCCCATTTTCAGAGAGATCCCAGCAATTTTATACTTTGATTTGTGACGACACTACACACCTGAAACAAAAAACAGTCTAAGCAATGATTCTCCACCGCCAAAGAAGGCCAAGTGTGTGAATCAGCTGGGAAGCTCATAAAGTCGGTTTTCTGGCTTGCCAAGAATGTACTGCTAATTGATTATCATCGCATTGGAACATCAATCATTGGAGTTTATTATGCACCTGTTGAAGACAAAAATACGCAAGAATATGACGGGTTTATGAAAGAAAAAATTCATCGCGCTTAAAGCAATGCCTGCCCTCACACATGTGTCGTTGCAATGGCGAAAAACAATAAATTGGAGTACGATTTGCTGCCACATCCACCTTATTCTCCTGACTTGGCTCCAATAGACTTCCTTTTGTTTCCTAAACGGCAAAAAAAATTCTTGTGGAAAGAAATTTTCGTCCGATGTAGAGTTGAGGAGTAGTTTGCAAGCCTGGAGGACTCTCGTAATGGAATAAAGGCTTTGGATCACTGCTGGGCAAAGTACATTTGTGTCAAGGGAGAATATGTTGAAAACAGTAATAATTTCAAAAAGCTAAGCCTTCATTTCGAAAACTTTTCAAATGACTCTCTTGCTAACTTTGCACAATGAGTTAGTTTGTTTTTCTTCTGCCACTAAGATACTCTAGTATGGAAGATAACCGGTGATTTAATACATTTTCAGTATGCACCAATCACAGGAATTAATGTACAGCTCAAAGAAACAAAACTGATTACCGTCAATCGTATTTCTAGCGCTCAGTAAGATTGTGACGCCGTAGTTTTGAAAGTCCACCATCGATACGTCGATGGGATCTGCGGAAGCCTCTGGCTTTGGTAATTCTGTTTGGTATTTTTTAAAACCGAAAAAAGTTATGTATGGGCATATGCCTGATTTTGATTAAAATTAGTAACATCTGCGCAAATCCTTGCTAGCTTTTGTGCAAGGGAAATACGAAAGTAATCAGAGAGCCCTACAGTGGCAGAGTTAGAGATTTGTAGGCCTTGCGTCTTATGCTGGGGATAAAAGAAGCTTAGAAAAATCAATCTCAAAAAAAAAAAAAAAAAAAAAAAGTGTGGGAGAAGAAAAAAAGTAATTACTTTCTGGAGAAAGTGGGAAGAAGATTTAGCCTTGTAACTCTTTCATTTCTTTCTGGGTTTTTAGATCCTTTCGTAACGTTTTTTCTTTAATTCATTCCACATCTTGTACAATGTTCCTCATTCATTTCTTAATTGAACAACCCGTGTTCTATTTTGAAATATTTATTCCAAGATTCCTCTCTAACCTTAGCCCGTTTCATGGTTCTATTTTCATTTTATTAATTGATATTAGGTGACAAAGTTTTGCTGTTTTTTTGTTTGTGTGTTTGTTTGTTTGTTTTTTTTTTTGTAGCAAGGTGTTAAATGGTCGAGGTCAACAATAGCCTGCATACCCATTTTAATTATGACTTGGAACAACAATTTATTATCCCTCCAAAAGTTAAAATTACATATTTAGTAGCAGTTAGCGAACAACACAAGTCCTTGGACAAAATTAGCGGATGTTTCACTTCCAGTAACACTTTAGTTCCCTAAAAGAAGGCAACGATGGCCAAAGGAAATGCTGTAGGGACTGCTTGCGTTGGCTTCAGTTCTCAATAATCGATCTGATGTCTCGTATGTTATTTATTCATTATTTTGTTTTTCCTTCCTGGCTGGTATCGGCACTTTAGGCAATGGTCTGAACCAGTCAATCTTAATCAGAGAATGCATGGGTTAGTTCATGTCCTCAAGCTCTGCAGGTAAGATATTATTGCAACGCAGCATGTTCTCCGCTCTCCTCCCGCCAAGAGAGTAGTAGTGTTTAACGCCCGTTTTTACTACTGAGGCACCACAGGCGGTGAACACTGGTGATACATGAAATGATAAATTGGGAAAGGATTTCTTTTTATGAGGACTGAGGAAAACCTGTAAAAAAAAAGTTCAATCAGGAAGGGCGGTCCTACTGGGATTTGAACCCCGACCTTCTGACACGCGAAGAACAATATGCTGAAATTCTGCTTTCGTTTCAATAAATCTTCAGCTGAGGTATACGATATGGAGAGTTTCTTCCTAACTTTAGCACGGTTCGAAGATGGATTAAAGTGTTTAAAGAGGGGGGAGGCGATTAATTTCAGAGGAAAGTGGATCCGTTCTTTTGGTCTAGTGGTAACCGCATTTGCCTCGTAGACCCAACATCGCGCGTTCAATCCCAGCCAGGGTCAATGAATTTTTTTGTGCTTCCTTCGGAAGGGAAAGAAGCCTGAAAGAAGAGGCCTCTGAGAAAAATTCATCGGCCGTTTCAAGCCCTGAATTGAATGAGCGCTGATGACCTGAGATGTCAAAGATCGTCCGTAAATAAATAAGCTAAACAAATTAAACAAATGAAGAGGAAAGTGGACACAAGGCTCCAATTTGTGCTATAATGGAAGAAAACATCAATAGAGCTGCTGGCATTGGAAGAGAGGATCATCGAGTAACATTAAGAACACTTCCAGAAATTCTGAACATTCCATTGAATGCCACGCACGTTGGCAACTAAAAGGTTGCACATGAGACGTGTATCTGCACGGTGGGTTCCCCAACTTAAAGACGTTTGCATGCAGATGAAGATGATTATACAGAAAAATACGGGGTTTTATGCTGGGAAAGTTATGAATCTCATTTTTGGATATTCAAGTAAAGGTTTACCAGCATGTCATATCTGCACATACAACTGTAAATGGAAAATTAGAGATGCCCCGAAAACTTATTCACCTCGTAGTACTACATTTATTTTTTCAATGAGTTTAAATATAATATGTTAGTATGTTGCACCAACGTACTCGTATAACTTCCCACCACATCAAAACGTTTCATTCGAACCCCGATCAATGGGATACTTCTTGATTGTACATGCGTCTTTTCCCCACTCACGTCTTATGTAGTGCTCTCTGCATTTCGGGTGATAGACATAGGAGCAAGCAGAATTTTGTATTATATATTTGTATACCCATCAGCATACCAAAATCTCCAGAAATGTCCAGTTTATTACTGACACACAATTCACATCACAATGTAGACACATACGTGAAAGACTGGACATTTGGAATGGGGACGAGCATACACAGCGAAACAACACTTTTAACAAGGAACACTGCAGCTGCTCGCGAAAGACTACAACATAACTAAAAAAATCCATCGTGCAGGAACTGTGTAAACAAGCGAATTCCTCAACGAGTTGTATATCTTTTAGTAGAAATCAATATCAAATCCAAAATAGGCCTTGTTAATGAATAAAATAAAACAAACTATGGCATTATTTGAAGGTTATTAGAGTGCTATTACATAAAAATACAATTCTCACACACACATATTACATTAATATTTCACATGTGCGATTTTCAAGATTTTTTTTTTTTGTGAAATATAAAACATATTCATCGTTATAAATACAGTTTATATGCTGAGTTAATGTGTCATTTATTTTGAAATTTATTGAGAGAAAATTAATTTTCAGTAACAATTTTTCTTATTTTCTTTAAGTGCTATATATACAGAATTTTGTTGTGAAAAAGCATACATTGGTGCCGCTAGAGCGATTTTTAAATTTTGGTTTTCAGGCAAACCCCCGCTCCTAATGGCCCAATTTCCCGGATTTTCAGAAACAATTTTTGTATATTATTTAAGTGGTATATACGGAGTTGCGATACAAATATTAATTTCACTAGAGGGACCATTAATTTTTGGGGTGCGGGTAAACCCCCTTGTAATAGTCAGATTTCACTGATTTTGAGGAATCATTCATTTTTTTTTATTAAAATGGTATATGCCGAGTTTCATTGCGAAACAAATATTAATGCCGCTAGAGCTATTTTTAAATTTTGTCAACCCCCCCCCTTCCTAATAGTTCAATTTCACTGATTTTGAGAGACTATTTTTCTTATTGTATTTAAATGGCATATACGGAGTTTCGTTGCAAAAAAAAATATATATATATATTAATGCTACTAGAGCGATTTTTATATTTTGGGGTACAGGCAACCCCCCTGGTTATTAGCCCGAGTTCACTGATTTTCAGGGACTAATTTTTTTCTTAATGAAAGGGCAAATACGGGTTTTCATTGCCAAATAAATATTAATGCAACTAGAACGAGTTTTAAATTTTGCGTAACCTCCTCTACTACTAGTTCAATTTCACTGATTTTCAGAAAAAATTAAATTGCAGCCGTTAGTGGATTTTTAAATTTGGGCTTAACCCCCAAAAGTTTTTCATATATATTCCCATTCCCAATAATTTGATAATTTTAAAAACTATTTTTATTATTTGATTTAAATGGCATATGTCGAATTTTACCGTGAAAAAAATTGTTGCTGCTAGAGCGATTTTTAAATTATGGGTTTCAGGTACAACTTTCGGAATTCGCTAACAAGAAAATGTCATCTAGACTAAACGCCTATCTTATATTAATACAAAACAATTATTTCATATTTGAATAACATAAAAAAATAAACATGTTTGTAGATTGCACAGAAAGTTTGGTTTCATTCCCTTAAATAATAACAATAATAATCATCATCAAAACCATAAGCAGAAAACACTTCGCCAAGAGTTCGCAAGGAGTTTTCTCCCCTCTGGATGTACCAAGAACCCTTCGCTGACAAGCGCTCCACAAGTTTAATGGCCCTTGCTATCTCCTCATTCCACAAAGAATTTATAACAAGAAAGCAAAATGCAGCTAAAAGAAAAGCTAAAAATTCCCCAACTAACCCTCCCCATCGCCCTTTAACCCCCTTTTTCCCTTCTAATGAACGCATTATGAGGGTAGGTTATATATTTCCTTCGCGCGACCGAAAATCCAGCCAATTGCTTCATGCTTGCGTGATCACATCCATTCCCTTCGCTATTCGAATTAAAACAGAACTTCTCCATGAAATTTCCTGGTTGCCTCGACAATTAGACGTCAACTGTTTCCAGATTCAGCCACGTGAGCGCTGATGTAGAGAGCTGGCCTCCTTCAACAATTAGATATGCATTGAGAACGGCCTCCTTGAATTGCTATCAACGTCTGTCTTTCTCGTGCCAGCAATTACGGTAGATCGATTCCCCTCTGGTGTTCCTAATTAATAGACTTTGGAATATAGTTAGTGAGTCCGTAATGATTATTATGAAATTCAAACTCCTGTTCCCTTTTAATTAGCTGTTTGCCTCCCTTAGAAATCGCAGACAAATCAAGGTTTCCCTCTCTGCTATTGAGAAAGATTTTATGCTGATGTTGGTACACCTGGATCTGTCTGTTGTTTCTGTGGAAATGAAGGTTCTTTTGTAAGTACGTTTTGTAAATGTAAAATACAACATTTTAATGAAAGGAATACAAAAAGAGTTATTTGTGAGTAAATTACATTTTTTATAGTTCCACGCCTCTGCGAAGGTTTAATGAATAACTAATTTTTTAAAAAATGAGATTATATATGAAAAAAGACGCGTGTCTTATTTTTCAGCTTATGTGTACGTACGAGGATGAGTAAAAATATCTGAACTTATTATCTACCTATTACGTATTAATTTTATTTCATTCAAATTCGCAGGGGCTACTATAAAATACAATGTTAATACAACAGAAAGATGGAAATGAAGAGATAAAAGTTTTAATAAACATGTCATAGTATCCTGCCATTTAAATGTTAACAACTTCAAGTTTTCATGCCAATAAGCTTGTCGATGACAGTATGGAATTTGCAGAATGACGATCGTATTGTATACTTCCTGTGTTTGGCTCAATTTAACCGTGGAATACCTAAGCTCTTCTATAAACATCTAAGACGTGTCTCCCAGACTCGCTGTATTTATATTTAAAAAATCTGCCTGTATAGAAATATTTATTTATTTAAACATAAACACTTTTATATTGTGAGTTATTAGGGACACTTTTGATACAAAAAAAACCCAAGGACAAGTCAAATTTTTGGCAGACAAATACCTACCTTGTACATGCTTTTTTTTCTCTAACCATATAAATAGGTAAAATTTACTATCAATCATACTTATAGTTTACAGCCCATATATGTTTTGCACGCACCTTTACTTGTTTAATCAAACATAATGACACCATTTCAAAGGTGTCCTGCTTCCAAAGCCTTACCTCGCTTTCACTGTATATTTTCATTGCAAGCGGTTTTTGCCTTATCGCTGAATGTTCACCTCAGATTATTTAGAGCACCTGACGTTTGAGACATGTGAACCCTTACTTGTTACTAATTTCGTTTTTCATTCACTGAACTCTTGACTTGTAAATTTCTAATTTAGGCCTTACTTTTATATCAAATTCAAAGAATATGTTACATATACACTTTGTATTAGTTTTCATCAAAAATATTACGTATGCTACATATGTCAATTGAATTCATAAAGAATGCTAGTGGACATCTTTTCTTCCTTTTGCAGGAGTCTGATCCAAGGAATCCCCTTCTAATTGAAATGATCACACACTTATTTGTATTGTCAACATTGACAGCTTGTAGAAGGTAGTACCACAACCTTATCTCTCAGTGTACACACTATAGCATGGTCCCAAGTTAAACCAAAGTCTGAACGTTTTTCTCCTCTGTCTATTCTTTGTGAATAAATTGTTTTTGAGATTTTATGACGTGTTTTTGCATCTTGGTCGATTTGAAGGGATTTATTCCATACAAAAATCATTTTTTCCCAAGAATATGCCTCTTGTACTTGGCAATGTTACAGTATCGTCTTCCCTGAGATTGTATGAACGTTAAACTTCATGTATATGAGTTACTTAGTCCTCTTCACTATCATCAGGCATGCAGTCTGGATGGAATGCATCAAAATAAAAACTTTTACCTGAATCCTCTCCTGCAGTAACTCAACTATTTCTTCTGTCATCTTTCTCTTGTATGTATTGAAGAACCAACAAAAACAGCACACACTGGCATTTGCGCAACAGAACCCTATAGCAATAGTGCAGCCTACAAACAGTTCACAAATACATTTCCACATATCACACTCATCTTGGGTGGCAGTGTTACATGGCTTACATACAGAGCGAGACTTAAAACGATGTCGCTGCCTTATTGAACAACATGTAGGATTCAACAACGAGCCTGTCCACTCCCAAACAAGTTTGGCGACGCCATAATGAAGTTACCAGGAAGATGACAACGGCGCATTGAAGCTGGTAGGGAGTATATTGAGAAATCTCACATGTATCGACACATATTGCTTAGTAAAAAAAAAAAAAAATAAAATAATTTATGAACGCCCCTTGACTTTATTTTCTTGGGTACTTATTGTTAAAATTAGTTTAATGTCAAAAAAATGTAAGTTCATCATTTCTCGTTTGACATTGGGGTCTAAATGCTGATTTTTTTTTATTGTTTTATTTACGGACGCTCTTTAACAGCTCAGGTCATCAGCGTCCCATTCAACTCAGGGCGTGAAACGGCCGACAAATTTTGCTCAGAGGTCTCTTCTTTCACGCTTGAGGTTCTTTTTTGTGCCGTAAATGTACGACAAGGGACCAACGGCTTTACTTCCCTTCCGAAGGAAGCCACATCTAGGATTTTTACGCCCGAAAAAATGCATCGGTCCTGGCCGGGTTCGAACCCGCGATCTTGGGTTTAGGAGGCAAGTACGGTTACCACTAAATGCAACTGCAGACTGAATATAAGATGCTCCTAATGATTCCTCTCACTCCCCGAACACTCCACAACTTACAGAGACTTTTGCTTGCACAGCAAATACAAACATCCGGGGCAATATAGAAGCCCCTACAGAGGTTTAACATTGCAAACGCATTACGTTTGTACTCCTAAAGTACGAGGCCCACTCAAAAAGTTTAGACCTGGTTGTACTGAGTAAAGAATATTACCAGCGTCTTACACGGTTCTTTGTTAGTCAATAGTGAAAGTTTCAATCTGACCGCCTGCAGCAGTGGGGACATTGAGGGGTGCAAGTTGGTTCATTACACACAGGAGAGCCGCAGAGAGAACACTTTCCAGCAGTGACTCTGTATGATTTTAAAAGCAATTTAAACCAGAGCCAATGCCTTGAAAGGCCACATAAGCTTTTAGGGACCCTACTCCCTCCCCTGCTAGCATTTTCAAATGGTTTGCCGAATTTACAAGAGTTCGGGCATCCCTTGAAGATGAAGGAAGAAGCGGGTGGCCATCCACAGCAGTAACCGAAGAAAGCATCAATGCTGTGGAGAAAATGGTGAGAGAAGACCCCCGTGTCATGTACCAGGACACTGAGACAACCTTGAAGACTGGATAGGGGAATGTCACAAAAAATATTGCATGATTTTCTGAGGTTCAGCAAGACTTCATCCTGCAGGGAGCCCCACAACCTCGCCAAATGGACACACGAATGGAAACGTGCCAAGAAATGCGCTAGAGATACGACACTGGTAACTCCCACCGTGTTTCTGAAATCATAACAGGTTATGAGACATGGATATATCAGCATGACCCAGTCTTCAGTGTGTCTTTCCTGATGACAATCCTCCTATGAAGATCAAAAAGGCAAACAGTATTGGCAAGAAAATGCTGGTGATTTTTTGGGCATAGCTGGCAATGTGACAACAGTACGTCTAGAGAATCAAAGAATGCTCACTGCACAATGTACGCTACAGTTGCATTACCCCGGTTGTTTGAAAAAGTGTCGGAAAAAAAAAAAAACAAGAACTGGACTGAGAGACATAATGTCAATGTATCTGCCCACACTGCCCCTGTGACTTTGCGACACCTGTGGAACTGCTGACCCATCCTCCCTACAGCCTAGACCTGGCACCGTGTGACCTCTTCCTATTTCCTATGCTGAAATAGCCTGAAGATGATGCATACGAAAAGGAGCTCGACACAGTAGATGATAACGACTAGCCCAGTGCTTTCACCCGTGGTTCAGAGGATAGGATGATACATGGAGGCTGAGGGAAATTACTTTGAGAAGAACAATTACGTTGTTAAATTTTGAATTGCGCCCCGTATCTAATTTTTTTCTGAGTGAGCCTCGTAGCTACTTTGTCACCCTGTTATTTCCACCTTTTCCCATATTTCATAAGTTGTGCATGTCGTGAAGATGTTGAGATGGCTGCCAGAAGCTGGGTAGTATTGGCTTCACCGCAAAACTTGTCTTTTGTTGACAAATGCATTCAATTCTTTGGTGATCATGTTGAGTAATGAAAAAGGTAATTAAATAGCACATTTCAAGGATTATTTGTACGTTCTATTAAGTAATTTTTACTAATTGTTGTCACTGTCTGGTTACCCCATGTACACAAAAAATTAACAATAGTCTGCTTGATATCAACCGAAAAATTGTGCTGTTCCTTCATTATTACACAACGCACCAATGAATTAGTGAGAAATAATGGACCTATCTGGTTTATTTTGCACATGGATAATCAGGGTTAGTTGGAATTGCGGTCGTGTGGTAATTACTAACGTAACAATACGGGCCATGTCCATTTCCGCTAAAGGGCAAGTCAATTACCAGTGCAGCTGGTTTATAAAGCTACGCGCAACGAGAGTAGGTTGGAAACGATTTAGAATTTCGTTATGAAGTGCTTAATTAAAATCTTCTTCTTTATTAGGTTTTACGTTTTTCACACATTGCCTTAGAATTCTGTTCTCCTGTTTTAGTGTCTACTTTTGAGCGTCTGTTTATATTGTACTCATTGTTTCGTGCTATTTTGGCCCCCTTTTTTTTATAGTTTTAAAGTCATTTCATCATTCAGATCGGAGTTTATAGCTGTTATCTTGTTGCAAGGTGAAACCAAATGGTATTGCATAATGCTGAAACAAATTATTATATTGTTTCTAATGCAATTTTCCTTATAATTTTACAATATTCTAAAATTTATCGCGAATATATATATCGGCAAACCATAATACACCTCCACCATGTTTAACAGTTAGTAGAACACAAACTTTCTCTCCTTTATATTATGGACATAATATATTCTTCTCTTGTACCAAAACGCTCACAATCGGATTTATCTGTAAAAAGTACTTGCAAGGTTTTTTTTAAAAAAAAGGTTTGTAAAACGCGTGTAAAATGATTTTTTATAACATACTTTATTTATCAACAACGTCTCCATCAATGTCAATTTGGTACTGTGGGGTTTCATCCCATAGGAAAAAATAGGATCTGTCAAATTCTGCAAAATACTCACTGACGGCAACGATCACTTCCTCTTTTTATAAAAATTTCTTCCCACCAAGCCAAATGATCAATTTCGGGAAGAGGGGAAAAAATCACTTGGGGCTTACGGAAAGAATAGGCAGAATGAGGAATCAATTCCAAGTCCAATTCTTGCACTTTGGCATTGTCCTGGTGAAGGAGCATTTTTTGTGTGCCCATTTTGGTCCGTTTTCATTCAAGCATGCTTTTCCAAGTAATCTCTCAGAATTACATCCAAGAAATGCCCCCTCCCCCCAAAAAAAAATCACTTTCCAGCCGATAAAACAGACGCGCTCTCACCAGCCTTTCTCTGTTGTTTTGTCTCCGGAGTGCAGTGGTAGACCCAAGTTTCATCCAAATCTTGCGGAAAGTGATCAAATAGTGTCAGACACTGTTCAAATGTTCTTCCCCATGCATTTTTGGTCAACAGTCAACAATCGTAGCACCCAACGTGCACACAGCTTTCTCATTTCTGATTTCTGAGACAGGATATTGTGCACTCGTTCAGTTGAGATGCCTACACTCTCAGCTATCTCGCGCAATTTCACTTGGAGTTCTTACATTACGATATCGTAGATTTTTTCAATAATTTCCTTTGAGGTGACTTCAATTGGGTGGCCAAAGTGCACTTCCTCTTCTTCGACCACCTTTAAACTCATTCACCCAGAAATAAACGGTCTTCACTGACAGTGCAGAGTTCCCATCAACTTCATCCAACTTCGCTCTTGCAGTTCAGCCCTATAAATGGAAATGTTTAATAGCAGCACGAAATTTGGTTTTTTCCCCTATTTTCTGATCGCTTAAGATAACTGTCAACAATTAACTGAACAATACATCTGGCTGAAAATTTGTATAAAAACGTTACATGAATCACTCATACCAGCAATGGTGCCGTTTAACAAACTTTCCAGCAATTTTATGGAAACTTTTCAATGTCAAGTGTCGAAGTTTTATGGTCACTGGAATCTTTAGTTTAAGTTAATTGGATTTAGCAGCCGTTTCCCTATTGCACATACCCATTTTGAAAGTTTTAATGTTGTAGCTGACACAGTCTTCTTGTTCATTTTTACTAGTTCTACAGAATTAAATTTATTCGTGTTATTGGTAATTGATAAATCACTTTTGTTCAATAAATATCACTCATAAATTCTTGGACAATAATGCCTTAATTTTACAATAGGTTGTTAGCTTAATGCGTAATGTACTAGTTCCTCCCATAGGAAAATGGAGGTGCTCTGAAATTCTGCTTTCGTCTCATGAAATCTTCAACTGAGACTCAACGTTATAGGGGACTCCGGAGAGTTTGTTTTTCCCTATAGCCAAGTTTAAAGGTAGTTTAAAACAAGAGGGGAGGAAAACTCAGGTTTACAGTTTACCTAACAGAAGAAAAATTAATACTGCTGCTGTCTTTATGAGAAAAGGAGTTAAGTATCATTAAGAACACTTTCAGAAATTCTGAACATTTCAATTGTACCTTCCATAAGTTGGTAACTGAAAAATATCACATGAGACGTGTTTTGTGCATGCAGTTTAAATGCAATTGAAGATGTGTTATAGGAAAAGTTGGAGTTTCTTTCTATTTGGCCACCAACACCAAAAAAGCAAAAGTGGCTGCTTCTGCTGAGAAAGATATAGTCTTTTCATTTTTCGATATTCAAGCATGTGTATCTGTATACACAACACATATTAATGTTATGTCTTTGATCACTCTGCAATGCCATATCACACATTTGCAAGAGGTCATATTTCCGTACAACAAACTCGATGCTCCACCATGATAATGCACGGTCGCAAATGAAAAATGCTTTGCTGAATATCTCATTAAAAGCCATTTATAGTTCAGATTTAGATCCGTGTAATTCTAACCTTTTCCCCAAATGAAAGTGATACCTTCATGGAAGGCATTTTTCATCATCAGAAGCAGTGGTGAAGACTGCACAGGCGATTCTGAAGAACCTGTCAAAAGTTTTATTTCCAGCATGTCTCTGAAGACTGGCAACAACGTCGGAACAATTGCTTTGCATCCAACCGGGGCTACTTTGAGAAATATCATGAAAATTATGAGGATCACTAAAGGTATGTTGTCACAAATATTTATTCTTTATTGAACAGTACAAGTATTTTATGACACTATTTTGTTCATGGTAATTCTCTACCAGTACTTGTATGGCGGGCGAAGATGCATTGTGCACCCCTGTATCTTCTTCAATACTTCAATCGCAACACGTTTTTCAAGTTATACTTCCACTTTTGGAGCCATAGCAACCTTAGCAGATTTATCTCGCAATGTGATCTTGATATACACCGTGTGTTTAATAGAATAACAACAGGGATATTCAAAATGGTTTGCAACCAGCATATCCATTGTTGGACAATAATGTCTATAAAAATTAACTATCAATGGACGTTAACCTATCAAAAAATTATAAGTGCACGTTTAATTTTGCATAGTTACTTCGTACAATATGTTGAGATCAGTCCTGTGTCAATGGCTGGTGAAATCATGAATGTTTCTAAAGAAAACTTTAGATTTTACATTTTCACACTCTATTAGCTAGGCGAAAGAGAGAAAAAATACACGGGGACTTGGTAGCTGTTCATGGTGATAAACTTTGTTCATTTGATATCATTACATGATGAATTCGATCATTTGAAGAAGGGCGGGAGACTTTGAAAGATAACCCTCGCTCTGGCCGGCCTAGGGAAGCTGTGAACGAGAGAACAATTCAAAGAGTGGGGAACTGTGGAGGAAAATCGACATATTGTGTTGAAATGCTTAATATGGAAGTGTTAATCAGTGTTGAAAGCATTGACAATACACTCCATGAACATTTAAAACTGCGAAAAATCTGTGCAAAATGGATGCCACATTCCCTAAACAATGACAAGAAGAGGAGGATAAAGAAATGTGCAAGGAAACTGGAGCATGTATCCAGTTCTAAACGTTTGACAGATACGTTTGACAGATATATACACCGGTAATGAAAGTTGGATTTATTACTATACCACCCCAAATAAATCCTAGAACTGCGTGTGGGTAAATAAGAATGACCCAAGACCGGTTGTTCTTCGACAAGATTTTCGTTCTCAGAAGCGAATGTTCGCTGTTTTCTTCAACTATGACATTAGAGGTTGACTGTATGCCAGAAGGAATGACAATGAATGGAGAATACTATGGATCCAATATGAAGAGCTGAAGCAGCGGCGTCCAGAAACTTCAAGGCTGTTGCTTTGACACGACAGACCGTATCCTCACAGAGCAGATGCAAATTTGGGGAAACTGGAAGTCGCCAAAGTCCAGTTGCTTGGCCACCCACTCTACGGCCCTGATCTTGTACCGTGCGATTTCTGATTATTTCCTCAAGTGAAATCTTGCATTACTGGAAAACTTTTTAAACAAGTGCAGGACCTTGCTCAAGCTATAAATTCAACTCTGTTGACAATGTCTCAGTCCGAGTACCGTAGTGCTTTTGACAAGCGGTTGTACCATTTGCAGCTGTGTGTGGAGAGAGATGGGGAGTACTTTGTAGAATTGTGAGGATAAGTTTTCGAATTCATTCCTTAACTTTGACTTTTAAGGTGACACTTGTCAAACGTTTTGAATGCTGTTCGTACTTAGGCAAACATGTACATTTGACCCAGTCAGTGAAACATGTTGTTCCTGGTCTCTATAGTTTATTTACACCAAAGGGTACAATGACATTTAAAAATAATTATGTGATAATATTTGACTTAGACAATGGTTTGGGTAGGAAGGAAAGGATTGTACAGAAGTTGCACAAAGTATTTTCTGTTGCTTACCTGTCCCCAGACACCAAAATAAACAATTCTTCCATTTTCTGTCTATTTCAGTTTGTTGCATACAACAAACCTTACTCATCTTTATAATTTTGATTTCAAAGTGATCCCCTGTTGGATATGTGCACCTGTCCCAGCATTTCTGCTAATCTTCGCAAACATGCCGGAAAATATTTTTGACAGATCTTTTAGAATCGCCTCCGCAGTCTTCAACAATCTTCTGATGATGAAAAATACCTCACAAAAAGGTTTTTCTTCAATTTGGAGAAAAGGTAAAAGTCACATGAGGCTAAATCTGGACATTATGGAAGGGGAGGGACACAATTTACGTTGATTTTAATGAGATATTCAGCAATGACATTTGCGACATGTGGCCGTGCATTGCCGTGGTGCAGCATCCAGTTTGTTGCATGAAAATGTGGCCTTAGGATTGCCCAGTGACAGTTTTGTGTGTGACAGCAATGAAAGTATCACGTGTGCATAACTTATTAAGCTAACAAAATATTGTATTGTAAAATTTTAGCGTGAGGAATTCTGCCTATCGTATAAAAATATTATGATCATTCTTTATTGAACAGTCCTCGTGTGTAATACAAATAATAATAGAAGAGTTTACATCAATTCAAGTTATTTAAAAAAGTAAAATACACTGAAAATTAAAGTTTTATAGAATTTTGTGTAGGATATTTCATATTTGCTTTAAAAAGTAGATTTTTGCACATAATTTGTACTGAAAAGGTAACTTACTTCACTAGTACTTTTCTGGAGAGAATGCCGGAGATATTACAAAATTTCGTGGCCCGCCAGGTTTGGACTGTACTCCGTGTTTGACGTACACCGGACGTTGATAGCGTCGTCTCGTATAACGTGAAATTTCCCCCTGAGAGAGTAACAGGGAAGTTAGCACTGGCAGATATTGACATTCGATTGTCCTTTTTTTTTTTTTCCGTCGCCTTTTCATTGAAATCAGCGGCTCGGCAAGCGATAATGCCACTCGTATTCACAAGATAAAAGGCTGGAGAGACAGTCGAGCGTCCGTTCGGTTTGTCAATCAACAGAGCCTGTATATTTGGGAAAAGCCTGGCTTATATGTCCTTCTATAAGTTGATTGAAGCCTTCTCGGTATAAACCAAAGCGTCAATAGAAACGCTTCGTTTATGACAGTTCAAATACAACACATAAACGTAAATATTAATCGCACCAGGCACTTCTTTTAGTTTCAAGTTGATATTTCCCATGTAATTCGTGTTGTTGTGTTCTCCGACTTGTTTACAGAAAGGTAAAAGATTAGAGAAATCGAAGATAAAACAAATATTTTATGCTATAATAGATTATTTGCGAAATTAACTAGCCTCTGCTTTAAAAAGTATTAACCCTGATCCTCATATGTCCGTGTTACTTTTAAACGAGCTATTGAATTTAGTAATATGAGGTAATATAAGAGTATGAAACAATAAATGTTAATATTAAAGTAGATGCAAATAAAACACAGAAGCAGCTAAACCTTGTAAATAGAAAATGGCTGTCATTTGGTGAAAATAAGTCTAAATTGAGATACATTAAGTTTTCCCAACAAATTTACATACTTTTCTCTCTTCCCACTGCTAACTCCGTGTTCTAATGAGTTTGGTAGGCATTCTTCTCTTGCGTGGCGTTATTATAGCGGATTTCTGAGGCCGGAACACCCATGGAGTACCATTACGTTATCCTATTAGAGATGTTGGTGAAGAGTTATGATGCATTAGGGGGTATTTTAAACCGGTAAGACGGTAGTTTCATCCTATCGAAGGAAAAATCCTCTTGGTGAATCCGGAAATAGAACCCGGGGCACCCAGTCCGGAACTATGGCTACTAGACCAAGGAGCCGGTCAAAATTTAAACCATGGACATTTTTGACAAACATGGCGGTGATATGGCACTTTTCCTCTATACCGATTTTAACATATTGAAGTAAATTAACTCTCTTGGCCTCTTTTTTCCTGCACTCTCATTTCACTCGTCTATTTGGATATTCTACTTCCATTTTCAGCTTATTCTACTAGTATTAACTAAAGTTCACACTTTTTGACGTGTACCTAACGATTACCTATGCAAGTGCTACTAGTCACATTCATAAATCTTTCACTTTTAGAATTGTGCTATAACTTTTTAGATGCAAGGACTACAACTGACCTTAGTAAAAAGCACCAATTTTTTTTGTTTACTTGTTGGACAGTATTTTATTAAAAAAATATACACTTGACTTAATTACGCAGAAAAACACAAGTGCACAATGGAAAAACAAATGAATGCCATTGTTCATTTGCGCGAGACTTAAATGCTATACTAAAACACAGTTTTCTTAAGTACAGCACAGTATATACAGTAAGGACGACTTGGATATTTTGGGGACCGAATTCTGAGTGCGCATGTTACAAAATTTACTATATCTACTACCTATATTCTCCTTCAAATGGTTCTGCATAAATAAAGGATGGCATAACCGAATACAAATCGAGAACATTTGTTGCTACTTCTTTAATACATGAAGCAGATATCAGACGTGTATGTGCCATTGAAAATAATTTTTTGTCATGCCTCCAGAGTGAAAATAACTGCTTCTTATGGAAAACAACGTGGCAATTCCGAAAAGATTTAGGAGCTTGGTTCGACTTGTCCAAGAAAAATAAAAGTCTGAAAGTTTTAACTGGCTATATAAATATCAATTGAAATTTGCTATTTTTAGAATAATGAAAGATACTTGTTAGTAAATAGCAATAAATGATTCTATAAACCGAACAACAGAAATAACAAAACGCATATCTTCATATGCTTGCTTGCTGCCTGAGACTTTCTCTCAAAAGTAATGGAAAATTATTTATATAGAAAGGTAACCTTAACTCACTTTAAACGTATTACAAAATGTAAAAAATGCATTAAATTATCTCATTATTTCTGAGGCTAGAGCGACCCCATTTAATAACGTAGCCGATTTTGTTAATATTACAGTGAAATCGCCATACAAATGGTTGATGAAATTCCCTCCAAAAATAATACCATGCACTGTAATTTTTTACCCAATTCGCATTCATTCGAAATAAAGTGCTATTGTATCTTGTGTTCAAATTTAAATGAACTCTTAATTCACTTTATGACGTCATTTTTGTTTTCCGAGCCTAACCGAAGAAAGCAATCTAAATATTCCTTTCTGCATGTGTTTTCGTTTGTTTCAAAGAATTAAACAAACTTTTTGTTCTTTTATTGCTGAATTGGGGCACAGAAAGTAGTAGATATAAGCCATATAATTCAGTTTAAAGTAAAGAACAATTTCGCTTGTTTTCATTTGAAATTAACATATCTGATAAGTGATTTATAAGAATTTCAGCAAATGTTATAGGCAAAAATGATTTTAAATCGTAGAATTCGCCAGGAATTCACTCACAAGTACAGTACATGGTGCTTTCGCTCGCGGCGCGGGGTTTTTCCTATGAGCAAGCCCCCATTCATTTGTCGCCCGTGTGGGAGATGGTAAACTTTCTTGCTTATTTGTTGACCATACTGACTGTTGCAGTCATAGCGCAGCTGTTCCCGGGTGTGTGTGCATAAAGTGTATTTTGCCTCTTGTATTCACAACGGCACATGTACGATTCATATAATTAACTTAATGGTGAAAAAATCATAGAAGTAATTTTTTAAAGCATACAGTCGATTCTGTTACTTGTATGAATACCTATTAACCTATTTTTTTTCAGAAAATAAAGCTACAGGGAGCGGGATCGTGTATTTTTTCAACAGGAATGGACCACTGCTCACACACTGCGAATAACTCTATGAGAGCAATTCACACAGTGTTTCCACAAGACAGAGTTATTAGTAGGAATTTGTGACCCCTCGGTCCCCCAATTTAACAGCTTGCGATTAATATCTCTGGGGTAAATTAAAAATGTCTGTACAAGGCGAACTCGTATATCATACAAAAACTCAAAAGTAATATTTATCAGAAAATTGTAGGAATTTCTCAAGATGAACTACAGCGAGTGATGACTAATTTCTAAAAGGGATGCCAAAAATGTGTGAAGAATGAAGACAGATAGTTTCAACACATCATTTGATTATTTGGTAAGTAACGAGCCTCTTAAATTGCTTTGTTTTATTGTTTTACCCTCCCGCTATCATCGAGACATGGCTGGCAGGCTCGCCCATAGGCAAAACACTCCAAGGGAAAACAAAACTGAAGGCAAGGTATATTGTTGCGATACTCCTTCCTTCGCCTGTGGTGCCTCAGTAGTAAAAACGGGCGTTAAAAATTACCCCCCCCAAAAAAAAAATACTCCTTCCCAATCAAAACTCTTGTTCAAAAGTAACTTTATACTTCCTTCGAGGTACATCACTCAACCAAAATCTATAAACACTTAGGACAAAAAGAGTGTACACGATATTACAAGAGATAACTGCAAACATTATTATATCTGGGAGTTCATGGTAGCAAATACCCAGTGGTAGACTAAAGACGAAATTTGCAATTTTTCACATTATTGTATTCTCGTGCTTGTCTTTAGTTTTCCCACCAGGGCGGCTATGCGAACTGTTCAGTCGTTCGTCATTTATTTTTCAGAGCTGCCATGACCTATATAATTTTACCATATAGACTCTTCTGCTACATGTCATACATTTTTCGCCATTAGGGCGAATCTATGCCTCAGCTACAGATTTATATCAAGGTTGTGCATCTGCTTGAGCGATTCCCCACGTTTGTTTTTCAGAGTTTCCAACGAAACTATTACATAACTTTATGGTGTATAAATATGTTCACATTTTTTTTTCAAATAGGAGACGAGCGGAGGCCGTAAGGCCGTAGCGAACAGCGTAAACCACTGGGTATTCCAGTTTCTAGGATTTACATAGTTCATTAATAACTGCATTTTTTAGATTGTTGCATTACTAGCATGGATAAATCCGTCGTTTGTTTTCGGATATTTCAACATGGCCGAGTGCAATTTTGGTATGTTAATAACGCAACGTCTAAGAACGGGTAGTTTTTTTTGTATACTATTTTCACCCATCATTCCACCTGTATTTTATTTGGTACCTTGGAATCGTGTTACTTTGTATAGTAATAATGTCTGCTTGTAATATTTTATTTCAGTAGCTTTTTACATGTTTATGAATTTTTCATAATTCACCGTTTTCTCTTAAATTTCCTTTTCTAGTGTATTTCTAACTGTTGATGCAACGGTGACTAAGCACACTGCAGCAATTTTCTCCTTATTCGTTCAATTTCAGTTATAAAAGCACTAGCTGTTAACCGAGTCACACCAGTATTTTTATAACTTTTCTGACATTCTAGGTAAGTTTAACACTTTAATTTCTCCTGTGCACCTCCATGGAAGTTTCACAAAATTTTTCAAGGATAAATTATGTTCTTTTGTAACATTCATGACGCCCTTAAGAAATATTTTTATACATTTAATGAAGTTTTGCTACAGTAAAGGCGGACATTTATTTCTAGTTGAGAAGCAGATAACAAAACAAAAGAACAATATTCGATGTCAAAAAGGCATGACCTACGAAGGTAAGTTCATAAGTTTCCGGCCTTGCCGATAAGGATTATCGCCTTCACAAAACCCTTATCTTGTGTCATACCTTACTGTTAAGTAAATAATTGTAGCTGTAACTTCCGCTCAGCTGTGTTCAGTTGTTCGGATATAATTGCATAAAGAAGGCTATGTGTAGAGTAGTGTGATATATTCAAAATGGAGTTTCGAGCTGTTATTAAGTTCTTCACAAAAGGAGGACTTACTCCAAATGAAACTAAACAACGATTGAATGGTGTATATGGGGAAACATCCCCCTCATATTCTACCGTAAAAGAATGGGCCAAACTTTTTCGAATGGATCGAGAAAACATTGAAGACGAAGAGCGTGCAGGTCGGCCCTTGGAGGTGCTCACTCCTGAAAACATCGCTCTCGTGGAAGGAGAAAATTTGGAAGGTCGGCGGCTCAAAGTTACAGAAATAGCAGCAAGTTTGGGTCTTTCTAAAACAACAGTCCTTCGAATTATTCATGAACATGTAAACATGAATAAGGTTAGTGCAAGATGGGTGCCCAGACTTCTTTCCTCAGTCCAAAAGCATCAAAGAGCCATCTGTTGTCAGGCATTTTTGGAGCTCTGCCATGGCAATGAAAGAGAAATTCTACTAACTATTGTTACAGGAGATGAAACGTAACTTTGCGTACTTTGTTTTAATTTAAATAGTCTCAACATTTTAATTCTTAAGAATTTAATTATGTATTAACACACCTGTATTAATAAGAAAGATATTTTAAGATAAACGCGCACTTAAAATTCTGCACTACAACGCTAATTACATCGTAAGTAATTGTGTAAGTTACCTGGCCTATTCCACATCTTGTGTTTTCGTAACCTTAAACAATCAAAGCGAAAATGTATCATTCTTGATCTTTAGTCACTCATTAAACTATTAACACATATTCTTATTTTATTCTGATGTCATTTAATACGTAACAGTTCACCTAATATACTGCATAGGTACATTTTCACTACTTTCAAACGACAGTCAACACATAAACAAACGATGCAGATGCGCGCTCAGATGTTTAACTCAGTGTTGCCAAGCTAGTCAACGCGTGCGCGTTGCTAACTGCTTTCTTTATTACTGCGAATCTTGCGTTATAATCAAATTACGGTTAACAATAATAGTTGAATCGTTTACAGAGAATGAATACACATACCAGTTCGCGATTTCGAGGTATTGCGTTCAATATTCTGAATCTTCGTGCAGTAAAACTTTACGTTTGAAGATCCCTTTATGCAAAAATCTAATAAAGTCACAAAAATGCTCTCAAAATGCTCAAAACTGAGTTGCCTCAGTAGGAATACAGTTCAGCGTACCAACAACATCTTACTATGTGCTAAAGAAAGCACAGGTGAAATATTTTTAATGCTGTTTCATTTATTGTCGCGTTGACTGCAATATTCTTCTCGAGATATCTTTGGAATATGGACGTGAATACTGTAAGTGAGCGGTTTGTAGAGATGAACGCAATGAATTAATAATAGTGCAAATGAGGTCGGAGTCGTTGGCGCAATAAAGCTATCCAGCAAAAACATCTCAGGTACAGACGCGGATGACCGCGTGATTCGTTTCCCGACAGGACCGTCCTTCTTCACTGTTTTTTTTTTTTTTTATTTTCAGATTTTCCTCACTCTTGATAAATGACAAATACCGGGAGTGTACCCTAAGCTCGCGCCTAGAGCGAAAGATTCCTTCCTTAAGCGAACTCTGATGGAATTGCGGCTATACCCGTGAAAAGATTTTTTATAACATTTCTCAAATCTCCGTCGATCCTACCTACCTACTAGGCACCAAAAAGGACGATGAAAAAGTATATGCATTATATTTATTTATTGTGTGACTGTTAACGCTCTAGCGGGAACAAATTTTGTATTTTCTCAACTAAAATCGGCATATAACGATCTATTAACAAATAATTCATCGAATTCGTTAACCAGCGAAATTGAACCATTGGGGGTGGAGGGTTAACCTAAAGCGAAAATTTAAAAATCACTAGCGGTTGCAATTTTGGTTTCTTCTCAACGAAACTCGGTATATGTCAATAAAAGAATAAAAATAATTGCAGAAAACAAACCTGACAATTAACATTTTAAAAATTGCTCTAGCGGTACCGAGTAGTATTGTTTTTCGCAACAAATACCATTTAAATAAAATAAGAAAAATAATTTCTGAAAATTAACTGAAAACCAAAATTTAAAAGGCTCCTTTGCGTTTAATTTACTTTCGATTGTTAAACAAAAGAAAGAAAAAAAGAAGAAAAGACCGATTAGTTCGTAATTTTTAACGATAATGTTTTATTTTTGCCAAAAGTATTATCATGAAGACAGCAACTGTGAAATATTAAATCTATTAATGTCACGTTCATCCTTTACCCAGCTGATATAAAAAGAGGCGGCAAACTTTTGATATGATTGTTTCTCGATATCCCAACAATAACAATGACTATTTCACTGTCATCATAAAATCGACCAATGAAATGAAACACATTTTGAATTTTCACCTATCACAGTCCAATATCGCAGAGAAATTTTATATATATATCACTTTTATTCTTATTATATTCATAAAATTGCCCTAAACTCAAGTATGGCTTTTCTCTATTGGCATTACTGACAATCGACATTCGTCTGTTGCTAGATGGCTTGAAAGGGTTAAGTATTCACAATACAAATGTAAATTTTGTAAGCCAAGTTTATAAGAATTATATTTAAATTCTTACTTTATTGGTGAATTAGTCTTAATGAATAACACTCCAGGGTCTGAGCTTTCCAGTTTTTCACGACATAGTGAGTGAATTTATCGACTATCTCAGATACTCTTGTGATATTACTTGCGATAAACCCTCCCACTGCTGAACATTTGTCTGCTGTTAATCCTATACTGCTATTGACTGGAGCTATTACATCACTCCAGGTAGGGGTTTGTCTGCTGTCAAGTCCTAGACTCTTATCAGCTGGAGTTAAAATATTATTGGTGTAGTAAGACAGAGAAACTCTTATCGATGAACAATTGATCTTAAAGGCCCTGAGGAAAACATGGCAACTATATGCTGCCCTTCAACACCACTCCATGTGGAGTTTGTTTGCTGTTATATCCTAGACCGTTATTGGCTGAAGCTGAGATATTATTGGTACAGTAAGAAAGAGAATCTCTATCGCTAATTATCAAAGGCTGGGATAAAAACGTGGCGACTAATTACACTGGCTTGGCCCGTCTTCTACAAGAGAAGGGTCATGGTCAGAGGTGAGAGTTTTGAAATGTGGGCTCCTGGTAGTAGACACAGAGTCACAGCTTCCTACCAATTTATGTAAATTCAATATGTAACTTCTCTGCTCTAATACGTTGTAATAACATTCACAAATTCATATTGCTGAGGGATTCGTTTAGTTTATGCAGTTCCTTGCATGACGGACTAAAAAAACTGCTATTAATTTCTCCTGTTATGTTCATTCTTTATTAAACAGCCTTCGTAATAACTAAAAACAAACATGAGGAGAATAAGTTAAGAATAGTAGGGAAATAAAATAAAGCATATAAGAATAAATGGGTAAAAAGAAAATAGAAGAAGATTTAAAAATTGGAGGAAAAGGGGAATACGAAAACTGATATACACATAAAAGAACAAAACAAATGTGTATCAACTTTTAAACAGTAACTATAAAATTTGCAATAAGAGCTCAAGAAGAAAAAATGTAGCAAAGAATAAAAAACTCTTAAAGAAAAAGAAACATAGTCATTTGCTCTGCTAGAATCTTTTAATTCTCTTGCAGTAGCTTTAAAGTGCTCTTTTCACAGTTGGACAAGTTGTTTTTGGTATAGATAACAATCGTTTGCAACTAAATGTGCCTTAGGAATAAAACTAAACACTAGACAATGCGCATAACTTGCTCACGTAATCCAACTGGAAATAAAAACAGCAGGGAGAGCATATTAAAAATGCTTGATCAATGTCTATGGAAACAGCCACCAGATTACACTAAAAGTCAACAAACAATAAATTTCCATTTATCGACTGTGCGATATATCGAACGCGCATCAGCGATAATTGGCAGTATATCATAAACTTGAATACAACACTCGACAGATTTACGTTCTCCAGGTCCAGCGCTAGATATTAATTAAAACTGAAGTGATGTCTCTCACCTACAGTATGTCCTGGCTTCGATAACCGTTCTGACGTCATGCTTCGCTTTGCATGAAGCGATACGGGAATGGTTTATATGTTAAAACACGCTACGTGAAAGTTACGATTATAAATTGACATTTTCAAATGTTATCAGCTTATCAGTAAGCGTGTAACGTTTAAAATATAAAATACATGTAATACTTTACATGTTCTAAATCTTTTATAGACATAAATCAGTGTAAAAAGGGGTTCAATGGTAGGTAATTTAATTTAATCCATGGAAAATGTAAAATGCTTATGTTATGTTTCATTATTGATAACTTGTTCCATCACTAAACAATTGACGCGAAAGCAAGAAAGCATCAAAAATCAATATTAGAAGTGCACTTGAGTTGTAAGAAGAAACAGAAAAAAATCCACCACGCGGAAGCTAATAAACTAAGCGAAATCTTCAGCAAGTAGAACAACTTCAAAAAAAAAAAAAAAAAAAAAAAAAAAACTAAATCCAAAATATAGACCTATTAATTAATGAAATAAGTTAGAACTACTGGTAGAATTTGCATGACAAATTCTAAAGCTAACTAATAAAATAAAAAAAAAAAAAAACTGAGCAATAGTACATTACTTACCTAGGTTTGTCTGTTTTTTCCCTTCAAAATCATTTGTAAATAAATGTGAAATTATTCTATTTTTTAAAAGTAAGGGGAGCAAAACTGGAATTCCTGCAATCTATAAGTTTACAAAATAATAGTATACCATTCCTGATATCATCTTTACATTCAATAAATAGAGAGAAATAACAGAAAGAAATCTTGTATATTTAAGAAGTTTATAGTGTCAATAAAATAAAAATATGTTACTATTAAAAATCATTACAATGTATACACAAATGTACACAATAAACAATCGAAAGTTTCATCTATTTTCAGTGACTTTGAAATTTAATCCAAATTTATTGTGGTAAAAGCATTTAGGTAATGCAAATGTTTTCTGCATGTTATTACAGAGCGTCCTTAGATACACATATAATTTTCAAATAATATTAGGTTAATATTTCACATTTGCTATCTTCACAACGATGCCTTTGTTAAATATAAAACATATGGATCATTGCAAATACAGTTCATATGGTGAGTTAATTTGTCCTTTTATTTTAAAACAATATACAGGAAATTAAACGCTAGAAGGCTTTTTAAATTTCGATTTTCAGATGTACCCCTACTACTATTGTCCACTAAATTTCAGTAATCTTGTTTTTATTTAATTGATATATACCGAATTTTTTTTCGTGAAAAATACAAATATTGATGCAGCTAGAGTAATTTTTAAATTTTTGGTTTCAGATAAACCACTCCTAATAGTCTGATTTCGCTGATTTTCGGAACATATGCCATTGAAATAAACTAGGAAAAATAGTTTCTGAAAATCAGTGATATAAGAAGGGGGGATTTAACTAACACCCAAATTTTAAAAAAACATTCTAGCATTTGAATTTCCTTCCATTAAAATAAAAGGACAAATTAATTCAGCATATAAACTGTATTAATGACGATGCCTATGTTTTATATTAACAAAACCATCGTCGTGAAGATAGCAAATGTGAAATATTAATCTAATATGAATTATATTTGTATGTAAGAGCGCTCTGTAATAACCTTCAAAAACGTTTTCGTTACATGTTTTTATTACAATAATATTTATATATAACTTCAAAGCCACTGAAAATAGATTAAACTTTCGGTTGTATATTGTGCATATTTGCTTAGTAGATTGTAATAGTATTTAAATAGTATCACATTTTTGTTTTATTGAAACATAATATCATAATCTTAAATACACAATGTAACTCGAATCTTTCTGTTATTTTCCTCTACTTTAGTGAATGTAAAGATGTTATCAAGGGCTCAGTTCATAAACATGAATAGGTTTCAAAATATTTAAAAATACCCACAAAGTGTAGCTTTGCCTATCAGTGTTTATATATTTCATTTATTTAATAGTATGCCATTAATTCTTATGATTTAATCTTAATTTAATAATAATAATAATAATAATACGTCTCTAGCCAATGAGTTCTCATATTTCAAAATTTCTTTTCGAGAAACTTCCAACGGCAAGAACTTAAACCAATCAAGAAGCAAATCTGGTGACGCGCCTGTAATGGTCAAAAATCTGAATTGTCGTAATAATAATAATAATAATAAATTATTATTATTATTATTATTATTATTATTCTAAAAATGTGACTTCTCTTCTTGGAATCTTAAAGATTGCAAGAATTCTAATTTTGTTTCCCTAATACCACATAGTAATGCCATTATTTATTTCATTTCATTAATTAATAAGGTCATAAATTGGAATTTATACTCTTCTTTTTAATGTTATTCCACAATGTGAGGAATTCGCTTAGTTTAAGCAGTTCCTGTGTGACAGACTTTTTGCTGTTTATAATGCCATAACTTTCGGTCTCTACTGATAACAATTGCAATCTCTTTAAAATTGAAATATCTAAAGGTAGGGGCGCCATTTGAAGCTTCAAATTGGAAGGTGGTTTATCTTCCTTCGCAATATTAAGTTGATGTGTTTTAAATATATAGTTATCGTATTGAAATGATAACGTGGTATATTTCAGAGCGTTCTTATTGTATTTTTAAACTTTTTAAATACTTCAAATTATTCATCACAAATTGTATCGCAGTTGTAAACGTGACTACTTTTCTAACAGCACGTGATGTTCATCTGTCAAGAGCGAGTTTATCCTGCAATGAGAGGGGGGAGCGGTGGTTAATCCCTCACCCCTATGCTGGTACAGTATCCCAAAAGGATTATGCTCCATTAACGAAAAACAGACACATACGCGCTGTTCGCCATTGCGTGACGAAGTAGGTCTCGATTGTGTCGATATGTACGTGTATCGTTTCATCTCTGCTTTCGACTGTTGACTCTCGATTGACTCGTTACGCTGCGTTTACAATTATTATTTGCTCGCATGCGTGGGTGAATGTAAATTTTCGTTTCACATGTGTATGTGCGCTTGTAAAACATGAGTTAATATCGTACATGGCGCTGTAATGATCAACATGGGCCTGAGTTCGAAACGCTTTCGTATCTCTCTCTGCACCACTTTAATGAAATTTTATTTGCAACGCTACTTGTTATGATGGCGTAAGCCACCGCACCGCCACGGGTGGCCGAGGTCGTTAAGACGCGGACTCCTGAGCGGGAGTTCTGGGGTTCGAATCCCACCCGAATCGTCTTCCCTGACTGAGGTGTGTTTATGCCCATTTTGCAGACAAGACTTTCGACTATTTTTGGGGAAAAGGGGATTGAAATTTAACTAAAAAAGGTGAGAAGTGTATTGCAATAAAGGATAACTATATTGAAAAGTGAAATATAGCTTTTGTCTTTATCATATCTAGAAAATGGTTAGGCCGGAAACTTATGGACCTACCCTCGTAGGGATACCACAAGGAACGGTTTTAAGGCCAATTCTATTTTTAATATATATCAAGGACATGCTAAAATTGACATTACAAAATGATCTGGATCTATATAATCTTATGCAGACGACACATTTGTAATATTTAACGGCATTAACTGCTAACACTGGCATTGTTGTGATTAAGGAATAGCTAGAAGCAAATTGACTCTCTCTGAATATTTCTAAATCGAGCTTAATTAACATATCAGAGCTGAGCCAGTTAAATAGTTACGATAAAGTTATACACAACTGTGACTTCATCAACTGAACCTGCCCTGCTTTGATTGTTTCAACTTATGCGAAACACTTAGGTATTATTAATGACAAACATTTAAGATAGGGCATGCATGTATGTTACATGTGCAACAGAACGCGAGAAACATTACATTCTTTCTTACCTAATTATGTACTTCGTGTAATTTATTTACCTGTGTTTCATGCTGTAATTTAGTATTGAACATTACATTGGGGAGGAGCAGTTAAATCAACGCTCTCTGCGTATTATTAAAGTTTGTGTGTTTACGTAAACCTATGGATTATTCAACGAATCAAATTTTCATAGGGCTCGACGTTCTAACTACTGAGCAAACATATAAACTTTCATTGCTTACATATTTTCGTAAATACCGGGACAATTTCAAAGCCGAACGCCATGATTACCCCATTAGACAAAACAACCATTTCCTAATTACTGCACCCATATATTATACTACTGCAGGATCTTTGCACAGCAGATGTTTTGGGCCTAGGGTATACAATGCACTAATTAAAACTCATCCAGTAGTTAATGAGCTTAACTCAAATAAAATTTAAAAAAGTATAAATCATTTATCGAATTATTATTTTCTGTAATAAAGTTTCAAAATAATTTTCTATTCATGTTTGAGCGACTCTCTCTCTACACACACACACACACACACACACACACACACACACACACACACACACACACTATATTGCTAATCTGATGGGTATGCTTAACTATACTAGGGGAGAAATTACTTTGTGACTGACGTTTTTATTATCTCGTGGCTGCGCCATTGCACTGTTGGCACGTCCCGTCACTCGCCATCCGTCTTAAGCGGCTGCACTCTAAGATCATCATCAAATTCTTCTTGCTTTTATATGATTTAAAACATATTTTACACTCCATATTTATATCTGGTATAGTACATATTTTTACATGTATGACTAAAATTCACATGGTCTTACATACTTGAACAGTTAATCTTAAAAATTTTCCACGGTTATGGTTTCAAAATTATTGTAATAGTGGTAACTTTGCTTTAACTACATCAGAAATCATAAGTTGGCTTGGATGCATTGACTTGAAGGAATAGCGTGTACGAAAAATACGGGTACGCGTAGGAAAATGTGCACTTTTGACCAAAATATCCTACAGAATCACTTTTGTTTGATGAATGATACGAAGCACGACCAATACCCTTAATAAAATACTTGCATTTGAAAATTAGATCCGTGCACACACTGGAAAACGCATTGCAACTGGGTAATTTTAAACTTTTAACCCCGTAACTGTTGCAACATCGATGGTGTCATGTCTCTGACGATTAGTGTTTTTGTTATTTGATTGCGCGAGGCTCTCGCAGGCTGAGTCGCCGGCATAAACACAGCTCCAAGCATCAATTACGAAGTAATTTCTGCACTACTATATAACTCGAATTTTTTTAATTTATATTTTTATCACGTAATACACAGCTTATTTGTTATGCATTCGTGTGTTTAATATGATTGTCTAAGGTGTTATCCACAAGTTTTAAGCTCTTCTTTACATCACGCAGGTATGATATCTTATACTAATATCTGGAGTCTGAATTTTACGTTATGTATAACTGTCTTATGTTTTATGTTACCTTGTATTTTTGTATCTACAGGTTGCGGTAGAAATAATGATTCGTTTTAAGCATAAAGAATTAGAGGTACATATTACTGGTGTACGCTCCTTGAAAGAGCACTTCATGCTATTCCTTACATAAGTCACGTTTTGTTAATTTTGACCCTCAGGTAACCAGCAATGTTGGCACACTCTCCATAACCTTACGAAGAGTGTCACTTGTTATGACCCCATTACGGCGTGAATGTTGTTTTCAGTTCTGAATGTTTGCTGGCCTGCTAGCATAGGCTTGGATTTCAGAATTCCCACCCCCCCCAAAAAAAAAAAATCACATGATAAATCGGGCGAAAGTTGACATCACCAAACCGGGAAACAAGGTGCGCTGGAAACATCGTTCGTAAGGTATCATGTATGGGTTGTTTTGTGAATTAACATACCCACTTAGGTGGAAAAAGATTCGTCCATAAAGAAAATTAGATTAGGGTCAATTTCTCCGTCAAGCACAGTCAACATTCATTCACGTGCACTATAGTAATTTTACAAGGTTTCAACTTTGTAGCCGTTCGAACAGAGGAATAGGACATTTCCGTTTGCTGAGAGTGACATCCAAATAAATTTTTAAAGGGAACGTTCCGGAGTTTTTCCAATATTATGTAACGTATCTTCTCTGACTACTGTATGTTTCAGTGCAAGTATTTTTAATCAAAATTACTTTACTGTTTCACGAACCTTTTTACCGCTTGAATCGATCTTCAACGTGGAAGTTGAATATCGAGAATCTCTCTTTAAACAGTCTGTACACACTCTTTGTGGAGTTGAATAACTGCATTGAGTCATATTAACGTAATTACACCGCCTAATGAATACTTAACACACACATTTTGGCTAAGTGCGCACAAACAGAAGATACGAGGAACAAACTTCTCCCGGAGGCTGGCATGTTGGAACTTAATTGTAAATAGATAAAACTGGCTAAATCTGGGCATATTCTTAAATGAAATATGTAGTTATAAGACAAGAAATTTCTATAAACATTGTACATAAATAATAAGAAAATTTAATTTGTATGAATATCAAACCTATTGTATGTATGTTTATTTTATGTGTGTGATTGGGTTAAAAAAAAAAAAGAATCTAGTTTAAGATCTGCAATATTCTGAGAATTCTTGTAGATGCGTTATTTTGTGCCTTTAGAATTGAAGAACTGAACGTTCTTATTAATGTTGTTGTTGGTTTCTTTTGTCGCTATTAATTTCAGAAATTAAGTATTTTACAACAGCATGAACGGTCTTGCGACCCATGCGACTGTGATATAATAAATATATAACTAGTTTAACTAGAATAATAAGTACTGCTACTACTACTACTACTACTGCTACTACTACTACTACTACTACTACTACTACTACTACTACTACTACTACTACTACTACTACCACTGCTACTACTACTGCTACTGCTACTACTACTACTACTACTACCCGTGCGTTCCTAGAGTTAAACTCATACTGACCTCCCCTCCGCTCACCAGCCAGCTTTAGAGTGTGAGAACGAGATGAAATCTGCAGAGCTGGAACAACTGAAGCCAAGTGTAAGTCCCGCGTAGATAAGATAAAATTACCGAAGCTTAATATATTGAAAATAATAATAATACTAATAATAATAGTAATAATGATTTGAATTATCTCCTATGTTGATTAATGAAGTTGATGTTTTCACGGATAAGTGTTTAACGACGGTTTTAGTTGTTGATTTCCAAAAGTTTTTTTTCCCCCTTTCCTTTCTTTGTAGTGGGGCCGCAGAGTTTTAGCGACATTGATCCTTGGATAGATGAAGGTTGGGGCCTCTCTAATATTTTATACGTAATAAATGTCCTTGGCACATTAATTAAACTCAAAAGTGGTTCCAAATTACTATAAAAACCATTCTACAGACGTATGCAGAGCGAACAGCGATAATGATAAATTGACGACTTTGATGAAGCAGTTTATTGTTCTGCTAATTGTAGTGCGGGTAATCTGTTGTAGCCAATAACTCTCCATTAGGACAAGTGAATATGTTGTTACCAAAACAGTAAACACCATCGTGACACTTTTAACTTTATTTTACACATCATTTGCGCTCTTCGTTTTTAATTGAACAATTACTGTTTGTGGTTTAATTTTATTTTGTTGTTCCTGCATGGAAACATCGATGATGGTTGTGTCTGTCGTTAAGTACTCAGTGTGGTCTTTGTATTTGAGTGCTGCAAATTGTGATGGTTTTTCATTGGAAATTCTCATTACCAATTTTTATACATTTCAGCTGGCGAACATATACATATATAATAAAAAAGGTTAACTCTTGGAAAAATGCAGCTAAATTATCAAGAACAACAAGATGAAAGTTAAACAGTAACACAAGTATCGCTATATTGAGCCCCTTGTTTTCCCCTTCAAAGGCAGAAGACAAATGAAGGTGGTAAAAGTAAATATTGAATCTGAAAGATAACGTAAATAATTCAACAAGCAACAGGAGGGAGAGAAAGAGAGAGAATATTGTTCGAAATATAGCGAACATTGTGTTAATATTTAACATTTTATCTATTTCTGCTGCTTTTTCAGTTCTTATTACTTCAGTTTTATTGTACAAAGTGTTCTTGTTTTTATTTCTATTGTGTTCAGCTCTAGTGCTGCTTTTTTCTTTGCTTGTTAATTTGAGTTTGCTTATAGGTTTTTTGTTATTGACTTCTTTACTTCTGTTAATTTTATTATTTATTTTCTCTGAGTATTCTAATACGCTTTATTATTATAATTAAGATTTTACTTACGCTTTCCATTATGAAGCACACTAATTGTTCTGTATATAGTGAAAATGGTTTGAATATTTAGTATTATATCTATTTATATTTTTTTATTTGTTGTTATTTTAGTTACACTGCTCAAAGGGTTACTTTATTTTTCATTTATATATACAGAGGGTGCCAAAATGTATACACACTTCAAGCAAAGAAAAAACTGTGTTAACATAACAAAATTGAATTCACACAAACAGAAAATGATGAGCACCAATCATCTTAGACTTTTACAGTTACAACAGTTGCTCAAAATGCCCACCATCTGCGTCGATACACTTCTGAGTACGTTAAACTACTGATTGACTAACGTTTGTGAAAGTGTCCTCGGCGATTGCAGCACATGCCGTTTCAATTTCTTCCCGAAGTGCTGCCAGTGTAGTTCCCCATAGGTAGAAGTCCAACGGAGTTAGATCCGGAGAACGCGGTGGAAATTCCTCTTGGTCCTATCCAGTACCTTGGAAGATTGTCATCAAGGTACACACGTACATCTGGGTGGAATGTGGTGGTGCACCATCCTGTTGGAAATAAAATTGCTATTTTCCATAAATTGTATGACTGGCGGGTAAGGCGGATGTACGTATCATGTTCAGGTACACTTGGCCAGTTACTGTTACTTCAAAAAAGAATGGTTCAATTAGAGCTCTAGATGACAACAGACACCAAACATTAATTCCCTGTGAATTAACAGCCTTTTCCAAAATAACATGTGGATTATTTGCACACCAGTAGACACAGTTACGCCGGTTAACAGTACCGTTCAACTTTCCCTACGAGGACTTCATACACTTGCATCATGTTCTGAAACCACTCACTGTACTGCATTCTGCGATCAGGGTCATCTTCATTTAATGCATGCAAAAGTCTTGGGATGAAAACTTTCAATTTTACTGTTTTAATAATACGAAGTTCGCTGGTTCTACAAATCCCAGTGTCACGTGAACGCTGCTTTATAGATTTCTGCGGTGAGTGCTCAAAACGTTCCAAAACCATAGCCGAAGACGCGGGGTTTGTTGCTGTGCGAGGTCTCCTAGAACTACCCTTGTGAACATCGCATGCGGTAGCATGATTCTCAACTTTGTCGGTTTTCCAATACTTCTTCAAAATTGCTTTCCGCTGTTTAAACGATAATCGTGGCTCTATTTTGTTGTAGCAACGCTAGCACAACATAATGTGAGTCACTTATGTTTACAGAACATCATACGATAATCTTGGCTTCATTTGTTCATTGTTGATTTACCGTAGCAACGCTATCATAATGTATCTGTTTACAGAACATCATACTACACATTACCGCCACGGGTGGCCGAGGTCGTTAAGGCACGGACTCGTGAGCGGGAGGTCTGCGGTTCGAATCCCGCCAGGACCGTCCTCCCTGACTGGGGTTTTTTCCAGGTTTTCCTCAGTCTTCATAACTGGCAAATGCCGGGGAGGTACCTAAACTTAGGCCTGGAACACTTCCTTCCTTAAAAAAAATAAATCCTTTCCCAATTAATCATTTCATCTCATGTATCATCAGTGTCCACCGCCTGTGGTGCCTCAGTAGTAAAAACGGGCGTTAAACACTACTCAAAAAAAAAAAAAAAATACTACACATTACTGCTGTTTTTCGGTACAACTTTGAAATATATTAAATAGATATCTACTGTGAAAGTGCGTATACATTTTTGGCACCCTCGGTATATATATTTACTCTCAGCACGTGTTCAACAACTAATGCTCGAAATATCGTAATTTTAGTGTCTACTTTTAATGTGAACTCATTATTTTGCATTCTGAGGGCTTTTTATGAGTTATATATGTACACGCACACACAATATATATTTTAAACCCAGTGATATACGTGCTTTATGCAAAAATATAGCTTCCATCTATATCTTTCAGTAAACTTTCAGAGCTATGAGTCGGTAACGCATCAATAAGTGTTAGATTAAAAGCATCATCAAAATCCTTACAGTGAGATAAGACAACCGGCAAGGGAGACTTGGTTTTAACAGAACGTCTATGATTGTTCATACGTAGCGAAACAACAGTAGAAGTTAAACCAATATAAAATGATTTGCAAAGCTTACAAGTTAGCAAACCATATAATCTTAAATTCCATTGATAAATTGGGGCTGTAAATCCAATGAAATGACATTATTGTGCACTTTTTTTTATTTAGGGCGTTGGTAAGAACTTCAGCCTTCGAGTGGATGGTTCCGTTTCCCTGCATGCTGCCGGAATATGCCACCAGGCATCGCTTTCTCCGTACAACGGGCAAATTCCTTCCCCGGAAGCATTAATTGTTTTATTTCAGCCTATGATCTGAGCCATGCGAGACCACTGCTGTCTTCCCTCCCACAGACATCGAGATAATCGCCCTTGCCCGTGCCTGATATATTTGAACTTGCTGATTAAGCGATACCTTTTCTGCTCATTGAGTCCCTGGTCGCTCCTGATGGTCTAGTGATAATCATACTTGCCTCGTAAACCCAAGATCGCGGGTTCAAATCCGGTCAGGGTTGATGGATTTTTTCGGGCGTAAAAATCCTAAGTATGGCTTCCTTCGGAAGAGAAATATAGCCGAGGGTCCCATGTCGTACATTTACGGCATGTAAAAGAACCTCAAGCCTGAAAGAAGGAACCTCTGTGCAAAATTTGTTGGCCGTTTCAAGCCTTGAATTGAATGAGACGCTGATGATCTGAGATGTTAAAGAGCGTCAGTAAAACCAAATCAGTCAATCACAGAGTCCCAGTATTTTGTCTATGTAAATTCCTCAAATGTCTGTTAACTAGCTTCCAGCTATTGGGTATAACGTTCCATCCCCAGAACCAAATATACCCTAGTCCAATGTTGTCTATCCTTTCTTTATTTTCATGCCCAAGCGGTACCCCACCCTTTCTTTATTTGCTCCCTCAGACTCTTTAAGAACCCGCAATTTTTTGTACCCCTTCCTACTTGTGGCATCTGTTTTAATGAACTTCCTCTGTGTTTCTCCACCCCAAAATTTCGGTCCGGTGCATCATAGTTGACTTAACAACCGCCATGTACAGCAATTTCATTGTTCTCAGAGGTGTTTCCGGTATTTTTACCAAATGTTTAAAGCTTCTATATTTTTTAATATGCGCTTATGTTTTACGCTGCTTCCTCTCATAGCTAAAGTGACCGCCAAACATGTGAATTCCTTTACAATTTGTAATGCCTGACCTGGTTACTCCACCGCTTTTCTGCTGTACACCGCCCCGATCTTCAACTCAGTGGTAAACTGCGCAAGCATGTGGCGCTTATGAGTAAATCTTTATGAGAAGAATTTCCTTTCAGCAATTTCAGAGTCGTTGCTAAGCTTTGTAAGGCACCTGCTACAAACAATGGAACAACTGAGCGTATGATCGACTTTGATGTTGGTATCTTTCACACCAAGTACTGCATGCCCTATTTCCCATAAAGTACAGTTAAGAAGGAATTTCGTCCACACCACTTCCAGGTAATACGTGAACGTAAAGAGTCACATAATGGAAGAGGAATTACGTTGTGTCCCTGGGTCCTTTGTCGGAAGAAAGAAAAGGGTGTCATTTTCACAGAAGGGAAGAAACCCACAATAGAGACAACCACCACGTACAATGCCAGAGATGCAAGTATCTTCATTAAATGCGGGGGGTTGCATCTGTACTCATTGTTACAGATGATGGGATCTTTAGCGCACGCTTCTATTGTCCCGGTGGTGGGCGGCAGGAGGAAACGAAAGTGAAACGCTGGCGCATTAACTGGTAATATTGCGGCCACTATATATATATATATATATATATATATATATATAATATTCAATCTCTCTCGGTCCCCGTTACCTGGTACCAGTATTTTAAGTGGTTACAGTAAATCACTAACATTTATGAAAACCCAAATGCTATAAGTTGTTTCAATTCCGACTCATGTATTGTATTTTTCCTACTCACTTGTTAGCACTCGAATGCAAGGAGCAGCCGAATTTTCTCTTTTGATGCTGTTCTCGGTTGCAGAGAACTTTATAAGAGTGTGAATTGTTTTCAGGCGAGACATATCTCCAGGCTAGGTAACACATAAAACGTACATCCCTAAATGACACTAGATGGTCAAATGGGACCAAAATAAACAAACGTTTAAATCATGTAAAAGTGTGGCTCTGTGGTGTAGTGTAAAGGTTAGGAGTTTTAAACTTTAAAAGAAAGGTTAAAAGGCTTCATTTAGAAAAAATTAACACCAACATTAAAACATTATTAAAAAACACAAAAACAAATTGTTCAATGTTTGGGGTATTTTTCTGATAATGCATTTTAGTACGTTTTCACATATTCTGGAATAGTAAACACTTTCTTTCATTTTATTTATAGACCTTCATGCATTGCATTTTTTAATGTTGGAAAGATATGTTATACTTTACTTGTTATGCAAATTATTTGCAAAATTTTATTTAAATTTTCCCGCGATCACCACCACGTTTATAATATAGTGAAAAATCATTTTTTTTAACGTAAGAACTTATTTTGCAAAAGAAAAAATGTTTTTCTTCACCAGAAATTTGTGCATATACCTATATTTAAATTTCAGTTTTAGCTACCATTGACGTTTCACTGCCACCACGTTTTCCCCTACCATCAATTTAATATTAGTTGTTTATAAAATAAATTCAAAACTTAATTTCATTTTGTTTGCATCGTAACAACTTTTTTAAACTTTAAAACTATTTTAAAAATATAATTTTGTTTATAAAGTAAATTAACAAATATTTACACAGTTAGCATTTTGTTAGCAGCTTAACACCTTTTTCTAAAAAAAAAAAAAAATACTTTTTATTTGCAAAATTATAATTTGAAAATAATATTTTCAAATTGAAATGTTGATATTTTTTGGATATATAACAGTAAATTAAAGAGTGAAAATTAGAAATAATATTGACATTTTTTGAAAGGCGTTTATCTTGCGTTTCTTTTAAACTTTTAAGCGACGTTCATACACTGCAATCTTGTATGTTGAAAGGTTATTTAATACTTTATATTAAAAAAAAAAACACAAACAAGAAAACATAGGGAGAGAAACGCCAAAAAAACAAAAAAAAAAAAAGTTCATGACGAAGGTATGTTAAGCACAACGAGGAACTAAGGAATGTAAACTTTAAACATAATAAAAATTGAGATAAAATAATTTTATAATAACAAAGGAACACATAATTATTTTTAGGCATAAGCAAAACAATATAAAGAAAAGAGAAATCTTATTTTCTACCTTTAATTGGCATTGTAATTCACTTTCATCTCATTGGGCGATTCTCAGTCAAAGAACACAACAGTTTTGTAATACTGGAGACACATTGTGGTGATATTATTAAAAAAACCTAGTTGGTAATAACATTAAAGTAGTTACCAAGTAGAGGCAATGTAACTTCCGGTTGGGAAGCAAGAAACTGTCTACCCGCATTGTATTTTCAGTTCATTAGTCCACCTCGTAAATATTCTCTCTCTCTCAAGAGTGAACACAACACTACCTATGTAATAATGCTCTCCCGGGCCAACTCTGTTTCACTCTTGTTTCTTTTAACTGTAGTCTTGGGCCATAGTGGAAAAGGAAGGAGTCTCTCCCCCTTCAGAACTACACATAACGCAACAACAGTTCCTTTCCCTGTTTCAACACCCGCTTCCTTCTTCTTCAGGCCGGAATTTCGGTTTTCATTATGGGAGCAAAATAAAGGCAGGGAGGCAATTTTGGAAACTATGGTTCTTGTTGGAGCAAAAAAGTGAAGGAATGTCCAGAAAACAAACCAAACCCAAATAAAATAGAAATGATGAACAGCAAGAAACAACCATAGGGAAAAAAAAAAAAAAAAAAAAAAAACCCTAGGCAAGTATCAAGTGGCGAAAAAACATACAGCAAAAGTCCGTCACGCAGGAGCTGCGTAAATTAGTGGAATTCCTCAGAAAGTTAAATAATTTTAAAAATGAAGACATGATCCTATTAAATAATTAAATTAAATAAGTTATGACACTATCGTGTGGTAATACGGGAACAAATTTAGAATTCCTTACAATGTATAAATATTGCAAAAGAGAAACTTTTTTATAATTATAATTTATATTAATGATTATAATGATTATTATCATTGATATTAAACTCCGAAATTAATTGTATTCTATTAATTAAATGAAATATATGACCACTGATAGACAAAGCTAAACGGTGTAAGTATTTTTAAACATTTTTAAATGTAATCAGTTTATGAACTGAACCCTTGATATCATCTTTACACTCACTAAAAAAGAGAGAAATAACAGAAAGTTTCGAGTTACATGTGTATTTAAGAAGATGATGTTCATATGTTTCAACAAAACAAAAACATTTTACTGTTTAAAATAATTTCAATGTGCTATGCAAATATACACAATCAGAAATAAACAATGGGAGGTTACATTGACTTTTTTAAATTTGATTTAAATGTTATTGTAGTAAAAACATGTAAATAAATATTTTCTGGGGGTTTTTACAAAGCGTTTCTTACATACAAATATAATTCTCACACACATATTAGATTAATATTTCACATTTGCTATCTTCATGACAATGCTTTTGTTAAACATAAAACATATGCAAGTTATAAATAAAGTTTGTATGCTGAGTTAATTTCTTCTTTTATTTAAAAACAATTAGAGAAAATTAAACGCAAGAAGTTTGTAAATTTCGGTTTTAAAGCATTTCCTATACGTAATGGTATAATTTTCCTAACTTTAAGAAACCATTTTTCTTATTTTATTTAAATGTTATACACCGAATTTCGTTGCGAAAAACAAACATAAATGCCGCTAAATCCATTTTAAAATATTGGGTCTCAGATAAAACCGCATTTCTAATTATCTGATTTTACCACTTTTAACATACCATTTTTCTTATTTTATTTTAATGGCACGTACCAAGTCCCTTTAAAACAATTAAAATTGCGACGATTTTTATATTTCGCTTTAACCCCAACTCGGTTTTCAGGTAAGGACTCGATTGTCCTGATTTTCGGCAACTCTTTTTCATTCACATATTTTAAAGAAATATACGGAGTTTCGTTGAGAAAAAACAAAAATTGCGGTCGCTGGAGCGATTTTTATTTTTGCTTCAGGTTAATCGCCACCATATTGATCCAGTTTTGCTGGTTAATGAACTTGACGAAACATTTGTTAATTGTTCCGAGTTTCGTTGAGGAAAAACATTGCAACCGATAGAGCGTTAACAGACACACACAATATAATATATATATATATATATATATATATATATATATACACACATTGTCATCGTCGGTGCCTAAGTATGTGCAGCTTAAATTCATTTGGAATTGGCTAAAAGCGAAAAATAAGCGGCGTGTAATAAGAGAAGAAACTTCTTATAAAATTTCAACCACAGCTCAATCGATGAGTTGCTATGAAGGAAAGATTTTTTATGTTTTGCAACCATTTTCGTATAAAACGTAACAAAGTGCATGGCAATATTATTCCTATAGCACACCGCGTTTTTCTTCTCGTCATATTCTTTTTTAGTAAAGCATAAACACTCTTTGAAATGTCGATAAAACACGAGGCGGTTATATACTTGTAATGGTCGTCTGTAAAGTAATAGCTTCGAAAATAAACCCCCTCTCTTATACAGTTCACGCTGTTTTATTCATCTCTAAGCGGTTAAAATTCTGCACGGCTTTTGTAATTTAAATTCTTCCAACTCCACAAACATTTAAAATAACAGCTAAAGAAAAAAAAAAAAAAAAACCGAACACATGTTCAGTAAAAACGTATTTTTATTTTCATTTTGAGATGCACAATATGAGCGGCCAGGGTTTTTCAAGTGATTTCGACTGTTGTTGTTGATTTGTTTTAACATCTCAGGTCATCAGCATTCCATTCAATTCAGGACGTGAAACGGCCGACAAATTTTGCTCAGAGGCCTCTTCTTTCAGCTTACCGCCACGGGTGGCCGAGATCGTTAAGGCGCGGACTTGTGAGCGGGAGGTCTGGGGTTCGAATCCCACCAGGACCGTCCTCCCTGACTGAGGTTTTATCCAGGTTTTCCTCAGTCCTCATAAATGGCACATGCCATGCTACGACACGGGACTCCCGGCTTTACATCCCTTCCGAAGCGAGTCATACTTAGAATTTTTACGCTCGAAAAAATCCATCAATCCTGCCTGGGTTTGAACCGGCGATCTTGGGTTTACTTTGTTCAGAAGTGACGCATATTGATTGGCATTCACTTTTTTTTCTGTCTTTCTTTTTCTTTTCTTTTTTTTTTTTTCTTCTTTTTTTTTGAGGGAAGTAAAGTTGCAGACCAAAGTTTGGGACACCTTCAGCATTTGCTGTCAAACAGGGCCAAGGAAAACCTTCAGCATGGGAGGACTACCCCTGTGGGATTCAAACTGCAGACCTACGGTTCACAAATACGTGTCTTAATCACCTTGGCCGCCTGTGTTGGTTCATTTACAGTGTGAACAGTGTATTGGGGTAAAGAAATACATATTTTAATTTGCACTCACTGGCAAAAAACCGATCACGGCAAGTGTTTTGTAATTTTTAAGTTTATATCTAATTTTCGGTGGATTTATGGGTATCTAAATTGTTTAATGTGGTTAATTATTTTCTTGGATGCATTATCTGCCTACTCACTTCTTATCTTCACGTTATAGGCTGATATTGCGATTTATCCCACTTGAGGGTGTTACCACATTGAATACGAGCGTAAACATTAAAATATGTTTCATTGCTTTATTGCATCGCTTCCTTTAGACTTCTGTTTAGAACGAACAATAACAGTTATTTTTTCATTTCATCACTAAGTTCAGTTGATCATGCCTTTGAGTACTGAAGACGTCGCCTTGAGTGATGATGGACGCAGCCACAACCATAGGCGCGCTTTATAACACGGTACAAGAGGCTGTGAATCTGGCTAAGGAAGACTGCCTAAGAGATGATCGCTTTTCCCCAGGTTCTAAGAAACGGCAATACAACAGCGTGTTAATATAAGCGAGAGGACTGGTCAACGTCGCCTTGCACATCAAGATATTCAGTCACGGCGACCTGCTACTTAACCAGTTCTGGCCAGAAAGCACACAGTCGTTCTTCACCACGCCCAATGGACCACACAGCAGTGGAGCTCTGAGTTATTCACGTATGTGTCCAGGTTCTCCCTGAAATCTCCAAATGGTAGGAAAAGAGTCTGAAGAAGACCTGGAGAGCGGTTCGCAGAGTGCACTTTCTCCGAAAGGACACCATTCAGTTCCGAGGTGATATCTCTATACAGGCCCGAACAGATTTAATGTTCATTGAGAACAGCAGCCTCAACGCTCACCGCTATATCAACGAGGTTCTCACCGACCACATGCCCCATGCTCCATTTGTTGGAGATAAATTCATATTCATGCACGACAATGCTTGTCCACACACAGCGCATATCTTGACGACGTGGGGATTGTTTGACTCGACTTTCCAGCTCGCAGCCCCAACCTAAACCCTACAGAACATCTCTAGCATAGGTTGGGTCGTAAACCTGTCCCGGGGACCTTACAGGAACTCTGGGTGGCATTCCAAGAGGAATGGGGCAGTATCTGTGAAAGAGACATCAGAACTCTAATGGAAAGCATGCCGGAGAGAATGGCGGTCTTAATTAAGGTACACCAGGAACTGAGCATTTGTAGGGTGAACTTAAGACGTGTGCATCAATATCGTTCCATTTTCAACGTTAGTGAAGTTCAATGGACAAAAGTTAAGAAAGTTAAAAAAGCAGAAAAGTTAAGTGAAATTTTTGAAAGTGTATATCTTTCATTTATGAAAGTCATTGTCTCAAAATTTATTAAAACAAGTGGAAATTGATGAGTAACAAGTTCATTAAAGTGTGATCTTTAAAATGAGGATGTTTTGTTCTGAATTTACTTTGAAATTTACATATAAGTTTTATTTTATTAACTAATGTTTATTTATTTATTTTTGCCGGCGAGTGTATTTATGCATCCTCAAAAAACATAAAGTCCTGAATCCACAAGAGTTTAATTTGTAATGTTGTAAACAAATCAAATGTGACAGTGAGGTGATGCGAGACAAACGACTTCTCTCGTGTAAGCTAAAACTTGACTATGTCTGGTCGTATATCATAAGTATGTTAGTTAGTAAACCATTTTGTTAAGCCTGCTTCGTGTTTAGGAAGTTAAATGGAAAGGGCTGGACTTAAGTCTATACACGTCTGCAGGTTCTGTTAAAGTTTATGGCGCAGTTCACGGCAGAGTCGAAACTCCATTCTGTGCGCTGCTTACGTATGAAAATGTATACGACCGGTTAAACGATACTCCGTTCGGGTTTATGACAAGTTTAGCTATCGTGGCACCAGGCTGCGGTAAGAGCCCAAAACCGCCGTTATCCATGATTGTCGCTAAACGAGGTGATTCGTGCACTACGATAATTGTCTAGTCTTCGCGAGAGGCACTGTCGGTCAGTGTTATCTTTAGAAACATTTACCCAGAGCAAAGTTTCTGAGAGTGGTCCAGGAGATTGAGGTTATGTTCGGTGTGTGACTTGCATTAATTGTTTCCATGGATGTTTGGGGCTCACAGGAGTTACGAACGTTGAGCGAATATAGGATTGGGTTTTGTGTTTCTGCTACGGTACTGATAGTAAAACTTTTCGAGTTTACGCAGGTTTACCAACACGCAGCTGAGTTCAACAGTTCGTACAATTTAATCCAACAACATGACTAAAGAAACTTTCAATGTTTCAACGTAATATTCTCAATATAATAATGTTTATATGAAAATCATGACCACCCAAGTTTTAATTACATAACAAAAGGTTTTTTTGTAGTCCTCACGCTTCTTAAGACGCTATAAATGGTGCACAATTCTGACACTGGTTACCTAGCAACTAGTATTCACCGCCTTCACAACCAAATTTCAAATAACGTACATGTAAGAAAAAGTTAAAATCGTCGCTCTAACAAGCATACCAACATTCAAACACCGGAATCATTTTATTAATCAACATTTTTTAAAACTACAACAAGAATCTAATGTTATTAGTCATCATAATTTACTTCCTTATCTTGGAAACATTGAAAATGCGATTGATTAATTAATTAATTATAATCCAATTATAATTTCTTTAATTTCAAAACGTTAAACTGAAACCATTAATAATCTCGGTAAAAGTTCCAATTAGTTCATCCAGTACATATGCCGGTTATGCACCCCCTCAAGTGTGGATATAAGAATGGGCAACATAACTGGGGTTCTCGCGGAATTTTAGCGGACAGCTCGGAAAAAATGACATTCCCAATTATTTACACCACATACGCACTAACTTTAATCTAACCCCGGGTAAATCCTAGAAACCAGTGGAACCAGTTTTTAATGCTACATTTGTTATACCAGTAAATATATATTTTAAATTTTGTTTTAGCTAAGCGAAGTCTCAAAAACATTTATTTAGCAGCTGCAGTGTTCGCTGGCTCGCGCATCTTTCTAAGTTGCTATGGAAGTGTGGCAGCCAGCCACATTTCTCCCTGCCCTAGATTCTGTTTACTATCTAACTTCCTGTTTTGACTGTACTTGCTATCTCGGATGATACAGCAAGCGTCTACCGTTGCCTAGGCAATCGCTATATAATAGTTTGTAAGGATAGCAAAATTCATTCTGATGGTATTTAGCAGCACCAGAGGTTACAGGTGTAAAAATCATGCCAGAGAAGCTCGCTGTTACCAATAAATTTGCATGTCAGCACTCAGAAATAGTTTAAATTGCTCAGTTCTAAATATTTCCTGGTCAATCACAGAAACAAGTTTATTTACATTTCTGTACTATCTTTAATATTAATTTTCGTGTTGGAACCGGAAATTTACGCCTAAATGCCTGTTTCATTCTTCACACATTTTCTGTACCTGATGTATTCGTTTGTAGATACTACTACTACCACTACCACTACTACTACTACTACTACTACTACTACTACTACTACTACTACTACTACTACTACTACTACTACTACTACTACTACTACTACTACCACTACTACTACTACTACGTTCGATTTGTCATAAGATATTAAATTAGATATTCACAATAAAATATAAAACACGCATATTCAACAATAAAAATAAATAAATAAAGTGAACAAATAAACATAAAATAAAATAAAATAAGAAATATCAGGACAATAATTTTGAAAAATACATATAAAATATATAAAGAAATCCCATTATGGATGACATACAGTTGCATTCAGTCAATTTGTTTCCCCTCATCTACCTGATATATTATCATCCTTTTCAGACCTGAGCTGTCTCACTTTCATCGGAAATTTACCTAATCTCTCCTCTCCTTCCTTGCCTATCAGCAAAGCGCAGCATGACCATCTCCCTCTGTTCGATCCTGTAAAGGAGTGCGCTAGATACTTTTCCTTCAATTCCTCAGTGCCTTTACATTCAGCCAGAATATGTGCTCATGATACCTCCTGCTCACAGATGGGGAAAATTCTCGTCAGTGATCTTAATCATTCGCCGTGCCCCTCGTCTCACTACGTGAGTTTAGTCCCTGTTTTGATGCACTGCTCCTTCCCTTATATGCAGTTTCAGTCTCAATTGTTCTTCCAGCGAAATCACCTCTCTGCTTTGCGCTATCCATGCTGCCTATCCATATCCCTCAAGCGATTTCTAACCTTTCTCCACGCGCTCATTCTATTCCCCTGACCAGTCATCCAAATGAACCCCATCCCTATTGTTTCTAGTCCCTTTCTTAATTTCGATGCTCGTGCTATATTCCTTCACATCCTCTGCTGTTCCTGATAGCACAATGCACTAATTAAGGTTTGGTTTCTATGAATAATTCGCAGCCAGTACTTCACTACTCTCATTTTGTACTCTATGGTCTCCCTATGGACCCCGAATTCTCTCTTAATTCTGCAGTTTGCTGTGCCCTACCCAGCCCCAAACTCCTTTCAAAAAACATGTCTTCACTGAATTTAAGTTCGCGGTTTGTTCTTATCCCCAAATTTCTACCGCTTAGCTATTTGCAGATCTTACTGGTGCCCCATAGGTGGTACGTGTATTTATTACACCTACAGGCTTATTTGGGATTCTGCTTCGCACATCTTCCGTTCATCGTAAAAGTAACATGCAAGTATTCGAAAGTCTTCATATCACCCAATGTTTGCCCCGGATGTCCAAGTCTCCGCCCTACAAATAACCGATCTTTCTTGAAAATATTTTTCTCTGAATTAATGGTATATATAAATATATGACGACAAGCGAATATCCTATTATTACACAGCATGGCTGCACCAGTTATTAAAAGTTCCCTTTCGACCGCACAACACAACTGCCCGACTCTGTTGATATCCCGCTCTCAACTGGAAGAGAGAATGTCGTTACTGCTGGTACCACATAGGGATTCTGAGCGATTGGAAGGGGAGTCTGCTGGTCGGCCAATCTAATTTATGGGATTTTTAAACTGTTTTCCCTATAATAGGAAATTGAGAAGCTCGAAAATCCGAGAAGCGGAAAAATGAGTCCACATTGTCCATCACAAATGCAGTGACACTACACGGGCTTCAAATCCAGAACTGCAGTGTGTATACAATGCCTATAAGAACTGTAGGGGCGAGTATTTCAACTTTTTAACGGAGTAGAAATTCTAAGGCACGAAGTATTGATTGCATTTTAGCTGAGTGTGTACATGTCTGGCTTTTTGGACTACTGCCTTATTTCAGTCAATTTTCCCACGTCTTAGAAACAAGAGATGGCTGCTTTCCGAACATATGTAAGAGAAACCAATCTTCTTCACCGATATATGGATTTCTCGATATCGTAACCTGGCTACGCAGAGATAAACCTATATAGGGAAACTGCGGGATGGACCAAATAGCAGTGAACATTACTTCCAGATGCCAAGGAAACTCTATAACCAAAGTATCACCATATACAATTTTTAACCCACTTTCTCTCTCTGGAAAACTATGGTTTGCATTTTCTGAACTACACACTCTGTGCGCGTATAACTTTTATATCGAAATATAAATCCGTACTTAGTACATATAAAAAAATAATTTTAGGTTTTAATTTTTTGGAAAATTCCCTTTTAATACTAACACGTAAATATAAACGCTTTTTTTCAAAAATAATGTTTTTGACCAGCTCATGTTAAAAAGTAGTTCTATTAATACCAAGGAACTCAAACTAGAAATTAAATTTTTTAATACAATACAAATGTTTAAAAACACGTGTGTCACACTGTTCATTATTTATAAATTAATTAGTTTTAAAGTAATATATTTTCTGATATACTTCTACCCATGTTTAGTAATATAGTAGGCCATGCATTCGTTTATGCATTCCTTGAACAATTGATAGTTGTAATCTATTGAGAAAATTTTACAAAATAAATATATTTTATATCATGCTACTATTTTCTATGGAAGTGAAATTAGGAAATAAGAATAAAATTGCCGCTAAGATCCTCCATTCATCCTAATTATATTTCATACTACAGCACTACATACCTCGTATGTATGTACGAGGGTAGGTCCATACGTTTCCGGCCTAACTTTTTTTTTTATTTCTGTTTATTTACGGACGCCCTTTAACATCTCAGGTCATCAGCGTCCCATTCAATTCAGAGCGTGAAACGGCCGACAAATTTTGCTCAGAGGCCTCTTCTTTCAGGCTTGAGGTTGTTTATCGTGCCGTAAATGTACGACACGGAACCCATGACTTTGCCTCCCTTCCGAAGGAAGTCATACTTAGGGTTTTTACGCCTGAAAAAAGTTCAATGACCCTGGCACTACACCACCAGCACCGACTTTCCGGTCTAATTTTCTAGAGAGCGATGTTTTCAGGAGTGAGCACCTCCAAGGGCCGACCTGCACGCTCGACGACCCATTCGAAAAAGTTGACCGAACAACCTTGGCATTCTTTAGTGTCGGAGAACCAGGTGATTTCCAGACTGAGCTCGCCTGTTTACTTTGGGGATGGTATTGATGAAGTCAAGTCTCCTCACCTGTAATGATGAAATTCAGACATTTCTCATCATGTTCCGCTACCAGACACTGAAGCTCCGTACACACGTTCACCCGCACCATTTTCTGCTCAGGTGTGTCGGCACTACCCTGCACAGACACCTCTCAAGTGTCAGCGATCGTGCAGAACAGTGAACGCACTACCATGGAAAATCTATAACATGTCTGCCAGTCTATCCACTGTTGTTCGTCGATCTTACCACAAAAATGACAGCAGCTGTGTTAATCATAGTCTCATTTATTGCAGTGATTGAAGCACCTGGACCGTCCTGTTTTGTGGTTGAAACACGACCCTCCTTGAACTCTTTGAACCCACCTAAGTGCAATTGATTGTGACAGAACAACAACGTCATTTGTTTGCTGTCATATCGAGTTTCCATACCAGCTCTCTGCAGACGGAAGCAAAATTTCAGAGCAGCTTGCTGCTCGTTACAAAGAAACTTCATTTTACGTAGCCGACTGGCAAACATTCGCTCTTTGCTTGCCACCTTTACCAAGACGTGTACACCGTGTCTATAGTGTAATGAGAAAAATCATTATTCTCAATCTTTGTTCACCTGCTCCGTTATAATACATTGCTCACGACTGGCCTTTAATGCCTACTCCTCCATTGGGGGGACACCTCTGAGAGGAAGGGTTGATGTGATAGACACTGGATATGGACATGACAGGCAGAGGTCATTAAAATATGCACTCGTCAGTGAGAAGCCTGGGGTTTTATTCCCACCAGGACCGTCCTCCCTGACTGAGCTTTTTACCAGGTTTTCCTCAGTCTTTATAAATGGCAAATGCTGGGGAGATATCCGAAATTTAGCACAGGAACGTTTCCTTCGTTATTAAAAAATCGTTTCCTATTTTATCATTTCATTTCATGTGTCATCAGTGTCAACTGCCTCGTAGTATTAAACACTATAAAAAATAATTAGTGTGCAGCTAGGGTCCCTGGACGGTGATGGTCGGACGTAGACGGAATACCTAACTCTGACGCCGGTGCAGCCACGTTCAGCCATTATGAGCTGCTCAAAAGGTGCGCTTTAGTACCAGACGCCTCGGCACAAACCTTCACAAAACGCAAGCCATCCTGACACCGCGTCAGCCCACCTTTCGACACTATAACAGAACAACGGAATGAAATGGAAGAGCGGAAAGTTCGTAGAAAACATCAACCTTAGGAAAGCAAATCGCTGAGATTTGAACCCGTGACTTCGTATCGACAATCTGTATATGACATTTTTATACAACTTTAACAAGTACACAGCTTTATTCTTCTTCTATTGTAAGGGTAGAACATGCCAAGTTTACACTTTTAACGATCTGTCGTTTTGGATGATAACATTGTTTCGTTTTATCTACGCATATGTCTAACTTACTGCCTGTCCGTTTCTCCAATCTAATCAAAATGTTCGGTATAACAGGTTTCCGCATACAAATGTCATGTTTCGCTAAAAGTTTTATTTTCCGGATAGGATCCTCCATATATCACTGTGGTAAACCTTTCACATATGTATGAAAGATATGGAAAATAATATGAGGGGCGTTCTGTAAGTTATAAAAACGTTTTATCTCTTACCACGTGTGCTTTATTAGAGCTTTAAATACACTGGATTTTTTTACAATTCTTAGGCTATAATATGCTATTTTTCAACATGATACGCTAGCAAATCCATGGCATTACTCACCTGGTTACCAGAACCTTTCAAAGAACCAAAGAGGAAAAAATCAGAAGGTTAAGAACCGGGCTGTATGGTGGATGAGCAAGGAATGCCCACCGAAGTTTAATGTTCTACTCTCAAAGTGGTTTCCCGTTGTCGTGAAGAAGATTTTTGATCAATCGTTGTGAAGATTGATGCATTGTAATCTCTTCTTCAACTTCCAAAGAGTTAACTTCGGAGGGTAAAACTCCCGTAAACACCAAATGATAAAAAAGTCTCACGCAGGAGCTGCGTAAAATAAGCGAATTCCTTACAAGTAGAGTAACTGTAAAACAGAATATAAAATCCAAATTATGACCTTATTAATTAATAAAATGAAATAATTTATGGCATTGTTATGTGGTATCATGGGAACAACATTAGAATTCCTGTAATCTATAAGTATAACAAAAGAGAAGTCACATTTTTAGAATTATTATTATTATTATTATTATTGAAATTAAACCGCAAAAATTAATGGTATACTACTATTTAAATTAAATATATAACATCTTATAGACAAAGACTCTGTGGGTATTTTTCAGGCATTATTAAATGTCGCTATGTTTATGAGCTTCCCATTGGTATCTTTACAGAGAGAAATAGCAGAAAGTTTCGAGTTACATTGTGTATTTAAGATGTCCATATGTTTCAATAAAACAAAAATATCATTTCATCTCATGTATCATCAGTGCCCATCGCCTGTGGTGTCTCTGTAGCAAAAATACTATTCATTTCGCAGCAGGAATGTCACACAGAACTATGGGCAACAACTTACATGCAACAGATGGCATTTAACACCGCCTCCATCACTGACAACGAACCGTCATGTACTTGGAGACTACTTCGAAGGCTGCTAAACACCGTAGATTATCTGGGTCCTGTGACGGATTTACAACCGTATAAATGTTGTATGTAACTTTTTTTCATGTCATAATGAACAACCAATGTTGTCCGGTTGTCAGTGATTTGTTTCTTCCCTACGAGGGCCGCCTACATCCAGCCTTCTGTTGGTGGCACCACTCGGCATAAATGACATATACTTTTAATGTATATCTTTCATTTTGTGTGTTGTCCCTTGTTCACGAGGGAAAAAAATAGTTGTAATAAATTATGACTTATTACATATTCTTCTGTATTATATATATATATATGTATTGTTGTTGTTGTTATTATTATTATTATTATTGTCATCATTATTTTTGGTGTCTAGTAAGTAGGATCGATGGGGATTTGAATAAATTTTACAAAACTCTTTTCATGAATATCTCTTCAATAGAACTCCTTAGGAATCCGCTAATAGAAGTATGAACTACATGCCCCAGGTAACAGGTTTTAGAGGCAGATCATGGCGGACTCAGAGCCTGAAACGGTCAAGATGTTACAGTAAGCACTTGTAAATGGCGTCAGAATACAATCAAGAGCTAGCAAGGTAGAGTAACGGACTGTTCTATTCTCTATAACCATTCCATTGCGCTCTTTGTGAGCAATAAACACACAGACCACGATCCCCTGTCCACAGTGAAAACGAAACATAAACATACAGCCTTGTACACTAGCGAAAGTAAATGGTGTCCTTGGAGTAACAGTAGAGTACGTGCTTGTTGTACATATGGGCATTGGACAGAAACTTTTTCTACAATGAATAGATGCCATATACTGGCATGTGGGAAGTTCACGTGCGTTCAGATAAAAATCACTCAACTATAGGGTAGGCCAAAAGTTTCTCACCACTCAATGTAAGTGATCTAAAAGTATTGCCTTGCAATTATTAGAAATATTCATTATTTAATGATCTACTGTAAATGTCAATATTTTGTAACTTGCACTCTTCTGCGGTACTTCAAAATATTGAACATTTCAGTGCGTGCCACCCACACGTTGAAGACATGTTTGTGCAATGTGATTTAGTGTGCAGGTTTGCATGCAGTTGAAGATGATCTTACAGGAAGTTGCGAAAAAATCTTCTACTGCTGATGAAACTTGGCTGCATTATTTCGATCCTGAGAGCAAACAGCAAAGCTCTGAGTGAAATTTCCATCATTTAAAAAAAAAAAAAAAAAAAAAAAAAAGTGATTGCTTCTGCTGTGAAAGTTAGGGTCATCTCAATTTTCGATATGCAAGGAAATTTTTATCAACATGTCATACCTGCACACTGGGTGCCTGGGTACTACAGAGCTGTCCTAAAAACTCTGCAAGACCATATCACACTTCCATGTAACGCTGCATCACACAGGTGCATTGCATCCAACGGAGACTACCTTGACTTGAGAATCATCATCAAAATCATTGAACATCTCTCATATGATTAGTTAATTTATTGAATAACAGTTATATTTATTTAATAAAAAAGTAACAACGCGTCTGTAACATCAAACAGCAAGCTCTCACCATAAAGGGTTAAATAAGAGATCAGACACAGGGAAATTTTTTTTACCGTAGACTGTGATAATAACGTGGACGTAATACCATCACCTGTGACAAAGTTTAGAAGTACTTACATATGAAGAGTTCCACTAATACTCGTTTCGTATGCGACAAACGCCGTGACGTTTAGCAGGTGTTGTAACCGCCGATTGCTGCAGCATTGAGCGTATAATTCCACTATCTTTGAGCTTCTGTTGTCTCATCTGCTCTGTAGCTTCAGTCTTTGTCTTCAATATCTCGTCTCTCCCTCAGGAGGGTGTCAGATGCACCTGGGAGTGAAATTACTCTCAGAATAGAATGGGGTTTACATTCCAATTGAGTGTTCTGAGATACTCTTGAAAGCAACGTCATGCACATACGTCATCAATTTTCGGGAGTGGTAGAATAGCTCTGAAGGAACATTATTGTCATGATGAAGGTCCTGGTGGGAACGTGATAGATATAAGATTTATTTATTTACCTTGGAGAGAATTAAGGCCTTTTCTTCTAACTTACCAGACGAAAATAATAATAATAATAATAATAATAATAATAATAAAACCCAGCAAAAATATAGAATGCAATATACGAGGCTAGGTCCTTAAGTTTCCGGCCTAACCATTTTCTAGGTACGATAAAGACAAAAACTATATTTTACTTTCCAATATAGTTACCCTTTATTACAATATCTTTGAATATCAATCCCCCATCCAAATAGCCAGAAGTCTTGTCGGTAAAATGGGCATAAACAGCAACCATCACTTCTTCGTTACACTTAAATTTCCTTCCTCGAAGGTCCTCCTTGAGTTTTGAGAAGAGAAAATAATCAATGGGAGCTAGATCTGGGCTGCGGGGTGGATGGTCGATCTCATTGAAGCCACATTTCTTCACAGCTTTCTTTGCAACAAGAGCTGTGTGCAGAGATGCGTTGTTATGAACAAGGCGCACACCACCACTCAGCTTTCCTCGGCTTTTCTCTTTGATGGAAGCACGTAGTCTGTGTAATAGGCCAGCATAGTGCTCCCCATTTACTGTGGTGTTCCTCTCCTTGAAGTCAATGAAGAGTATTCCTTCACAGTCCCAAAAGATTGTGACCATGACCTTCTTGGTTGACTGAGTGAGGTGGTGCTTCGCCAGATTTACGCCTGCTACTCCATTGATTTTCTTTTGGACAAGGGATCATAGTAGAGGGTCATAGTTTCATCTCTTGTAACAATGGTTTGCAGAGCTTCTCTCTCGTTGCAACGGCAGAGCCCAAAAAATGCCTGACAACAAATGACTCGTTGCTGCTTTTGAACTGGGAAAAGAATTCTAGGTACCCATCTTGCACTAACCTTATTCAGGTATAAATGTTCATAAATAATTCGAAGGGCTGTTGTTTTAGAAAGGCCCAACTTGCTGCTATGATTGTTTTAATGCCCACAGCTCGATTGTATGCTCACAGATACAAATTAAGCACTTTTTACGGATTATGTAGCAGTTTACTGTAGTTAATATCTTAAAAAGTAAGCCATTTTAATGATTCAATAGGATGTCCCCTGACGGTCTACCACAGCAAACTTTTCTTTATAAACCAAATGGAAGACGGGACATAGGACGACCGAGAACTACGTGGAAGGATCAATTTAAACAATATAAGGTGGTGTCCACGATATTCGGAACTGGTGCTGCCATCTCGACACTAGTTGCAATAGATACCTTTCATGATACTCTGTGTGTAGCGTGTGGCGATTTTACGATGGATCCAAGATTAGAACAGAGAGTGTGCATCAAATTCTGTGCAAATCTCGGGGAAAATGCTACGGAGACCCTCACAATGATTCAACAAATATTTAGGGGACAAAGAATGAGCCGTACACGTGTGTTTCCAGTGGCATGGTCGGTTTAGGGCCGGTCGTACAGCTATTGAAGACTATGCTCACACCGGTAGGCCCATCAGCAGCACAACGCCTGACATTGTTGCCAAAGTTCAACATCTCATTCGTGAGGATCGACGTCGCACCATTGAAGACCTTGTTCATGAAGTGGGAATTGATTATGGGATATGTCAACGAATTTTAACTGATGAATTGGGTATCATCATGTCGCCGCAAAATTTGTGCCAAGGATCCTGACTGTTGATCAGAAGGCGCAGCGCGGTAAGTTTCCATGGAGATTCGTTAGGCCGTATCCGATGACCAAACCTTCTTGTCCAGGGTCATCACCAGCGACAAGAGCTGGATGTACGCTTATGACCCTGAGACAAAATAACAATCCTCCCAGTGGAAGAGCCCGAACTCACCATGACCAAAAAAAGCGAGACAAGTGAAGAGTAAAATCAAGAGCATGCTCCTCGTTTTCTTTGATACCAAGAAAAGAAAAAGAATTTGTCCCACCAAATCAAACAGTGAATTCCACACATTACTGTGGCGTTTTGCGACGGTTCCGTGAAAATGTGCAGAGACGACGGCCCGAACATTGGCATCAAGGGAACTGGCTGTTGCATCACGATAATGCACCCTGTCACAATCCCTTGTTCACCAGGAGCTTTTTGACGAAAAACAACATGCCCCCACCCACCGTACGCGCCTGAATTGACATCCTGCGACTTCGCTCTATTCCCCAAACTGAAAATCAAGTTGAAAGGACGTCGGTTCGACACAATTAAGAGGATTCAAAGAAACGCTGTCTGTGCTAAACACCCTCACAGATCATGACTTCCAAGATGCACTTGGAAAATGGCAGAATCGCTGGGACCGGTATGTACGTGTGAAAGAGAATTACTTCGAGGGTGACGGCGGTCATTAGTCCCAAAGTAAGTTTCTGACCACATGGAAGAACCAGTCCCCAATATTTTGAATATCATCTCGTAAAATACCTTTGTCGTGGAACGGGATAAACCGAATCCTTTGAAAGGCAAAAGCAGAAGTAACGGCGTGCTGTTAAAATAAAATATAATCTTATATGAGTGCTTCTTGAAAAATGACCAATGTATCCTGGAAACACTAATAAACAACTTCAGGCTTTTTTTAAATTGTGTTTAACGCCCGTTTTTACTACTGAGGCATCACAGGCGGTGAACACTGATGATACATGAGATGTATTGGGAAAGGATTTTTTTTAAGGAAGGAAACGTTCCAGGCCTAAGTTTAGGGTACCTCCCGGCATTTACGAGTTATGAGGACTGAGGAAAACCTGAAATAAAAACCTCAGTCAGGGAGGACGGTCCTGGCGCGTTCCGAACCCCAGACCTGCCGTTCACGAGTCCGCGCCTTAACGGCCTCGGCCATCCGTGGCGGTTTCTTCAGACTGTCAAAACCTAGAAAGCTTATTACAGAAATAAAAGCAAATGTAATAACCCATTTATTCATTAGTAAAGGGCTTAATATGATACTACAGTACCCTAGCTCTCCTAACGTATTTCTAGATTTCATGGCACATATTTGTGTCACAGTAAGTGAGAGATGGTCCGAGGGCTACCTTTTAAGTTGTTACAAACAACCACTAGATGGCGCTATCGAGATTATCATCACTATTTTCGCAACAATTGACATTTTTTATTGTGAAAACAGTTGCAGGTTAGAAATTGACCGAGTAGTTTGTTTACAGTGAGCGTTTCAAAAAAACAAATTTGCGAATAAATGCAAATTTCACGTGAAGGTTTTCGTTGGATGATAATTTTAAGATTTTAGTAAAGGTCTAACTCAACAGCAATGCACAGAATCGCTTCGATCCACTTTTGGTAATGAAGCACCATCAGAAAAGACTTAACAATTGCGGAATATCGTCGTGATTGTGCGTCCGTCAGTGATGAATTTCGTGAAGGTCGACCAAAATCGCTTGTCATTCCAAAAACATCAAAATAGTGCCAACATGATTGAAGAAAATCGCCATGTGACCTACAGTGAGATAGAGGCATCCTTAATCATATCGAACACTGCAGTATATGCTATTTTGCATGAACATTTAGCTGTGAAAAAGATCTTTTCCTGATACATTCCGCATAATTTGACCGAAGCTCAAAAAAAAAAAAAAAAAAAAAAAAAAACATCATATTAATTGGTGTAATGAAATAATTAAAGAATTTTACCGAGGAACTGCAAAATTTGTATACAACATCGTACCAGATGACGAAACTTGGATATATTCGTATGAAACGGAAACTAAGCAACAATCCACAGTTTAGGTGTTCCATGATGGGCCGAATCCCACAAAAGTTGTTCGTTCACGAAGCACTTCCAAGAAAATGATGGTTTGTTTCTTCGGTTGTACTGGACATGTCGCAATCGTTCCTTTAGAGGATCGAAGAACAGTAAATGTTAAATGTATACAACAATTTGTTTGTCAGAAGTCATAGATAAATTAGGAAAAGCAACCGAAAACGTTGCATCATTCTTCATCGTGGCAACGCCAGCTCTCACACAACAATCAAATAATTGATTATTTGAAGGTGAAAAACATCGAATTAATGTATCGTTGCCCGTATTCACCTGATTTATCACCTAACGACTTCTTTTTGTTCCCAAATGTCACCCAAAAATGCGTTGACAGCGATTTTCACCACCTCAAAGCTGCTGAAGTCTAAAAACCATGTTTTTGAGATACCAACATTAGAGTGGAAAATATGTTTTGAGAATTGGTTTGAGCGAATACAAAAGTGTATAAATCTTAAGGCGATTATTTTGTAAAGCAATAAAACAGTTTGTTCCAAAAATTATTATTGCACTAAAATTCTGTCGAGTCACTTCTATCTTAGAACACCAGATGCGAGTGCAGGACTACAATTAATACTTTGCTGCCACTGCAATAATAAATTCTGCGTGCTAACTTCGGTCATGGTTACTAACCAAGACACCGTCTTTCCAGTGCCGCTAACAGAAAACTTATAACTGACATAGATACTTCAAATCCCGAAAATGAAATAGCGAACCACGTATTTATTTATTTATTTATTTGAAAAGGGGAAATTCATAAACATATGAGCAATATTTAGTAGACAAAGTGGAAATATTTCTAATTTATTCCGAACTTTTACCTTTTAATTACTGTACTGTTGAAGATGTTGAGGTAATCCCTTATGGAGGAAAGCGCCTGCTAATGATATAATCTCAGAGGTATTGCTAATTAATTCGTCTGCGTACTGTAGACATGGGCCGGTGCTTCATTGACTGTTTTCCATCTCGTTGTTTCTGTCTGTGGCATTCTGAAGTGACACGCCCCCTCCGCAACTGTCTCTATTATTTCTTTTTTAATTTTCTTCGAACAATACAGGGCAATGATGCGTCAGGCTACAGTGGCTTTCAAAAAAGCAAATTCCATAATTACTATCTGTGTTAACTGTAACATTAAAATACAAGTAGCTTCTCCATACATCCAAATACCTTGTCTAGCAAATTAATGTTAATTTTATTCTCCTCTGGGACAATTAAAGTAAAATTATATTTCTATTTCTTTATTTTCTTTGAAAGCCAACTGGGTTTAGTTTGTGTGAGTGCAAATTACATGCCATCTTAGAATGCTTTTAAATGCTAATAAATAAATAAATAAACGTCAGCCATAAAGAAGTCACGTAAACTTAGCGAATTTCTTAACAATTTGAATTACTTTAAAAACTAATATGAAATTAGATTTATTGCAATCTATAATTATTATAATTGAGACACTACCCTTTTAGACTTGTTATTGAAATTGAGATTAAACTACAAAAATTAATGATATACTATATATATATATATGACCATTGATAAACAAATCTATATACTATGTGGGTATTTTTAAAATATTTTTAAATTTAACCATGTTTATAAATTGAACTCTTGATATCATCTTTACATACAATTAAACAGAGAAAAATAACGGAAAGTTTCGAGTTACTTGTGTATTTAAGATGTTCACATCTTTCAATAAAACAAAAAGTGTTACTATTTAAAAACAATTTCAATGTACAAAGCAAATATACACAATAAATAATATACAATCGAAAGTTACATCAATTTTCATGGTTTTGTAATTTAATTTAAATGCTATTGTAGTACAAACATGCAACACAAACGTGTTCTGTCGGTCCTGCTTGTGTAATGGTAACCATACTTGCCTTCTAAACCCAAGATCGCGGGTTCAAACCCGGCCAGGATCGATGGATTTTTTTGGGCGTAAAATCGTAAGTATGGCTTCCTTTGGAAGGGAAGTAAAGCCGTAGGTCCCGTGTCGTACATTTACGGCACGAAAAAGAACCTGAAGCCTGAAAGAAGAGGCCTCTGAGCAAAATTTGCCGGACTTCCACGCCCGGATTTGAATGGGACGCTGATGACCTGAGATGTTAAAGAGCGTCCTTAAATAAACAACAACAACAAAAAAAGAAACGTGTTCTGAAGGTATTTGTATGTAAGAGCGCTCTTACATACAAATATAATTCTCTCATGCATATTAGATTAATGTTTCACATTTGCTATCATCATGACGATACTTTTGTTAAATATAAAACATATGCAACGTTATAAATACAGTTTATATGTTGAATTAATTGTCCTTTTACTTTGAAACAATAGATAAAAAATTAAACCCATAAGCCCTTTTTAAATTTTGGTTTTCACATATGCCCTTAATTCTAATGGCCCGATTTCCCTAATGTTTAGAAACTATTGTTCTTATTTTATTTAAATAGCATATGCCGAGTTTGTTAAAAAAAATATTGGTGCCTCTAGAGCGATTTTTTAATTTTGGGTTTCAGATAAACCCCCCACTCCTAATGGCTCGATTTTACTGTATCTCAGGAAATATTTTTCTCTATTTTATTTAAATGATACATACATAGGTTTGTTCGAAAAAAAAAAACAAATATTAATGCTTCTAGACAGATTTTTAAATATTCGGTAGCGAGTGAATCATCTCCTCCTAATAGGCTGATTTCTCTGATTTTCGTAAATTATTTTTATTGTTTTATTTCAATGCCATATGCCGAGTTTCGCTGAGTAAAAACAAACATTGCAGTCATTACAGCGATTTTTAAATGTTCGCTTTAACCCCCTTTTTAAATTTCGGTTTTCAGGTGAATCTGCACTCCTATTGGTCTGATTTTCAGACACTTCTTTTCTTATTTTATTTAAAAGGTATATGCAGAGTTTCGTTGCTGAAAAGCAAATATTTTGCAACTAGAGATAATTTTAAATTTTAGGTTTCAATAACCCCCTTCCCCTCCAAATAATTTGATATCACTGATTTTCGGAAAATATTTTCATAATTTTATTTTAATGGCTTATACCGAGTTTCGTTGAGAAATAACAAAAATTTCGGCCGCTAAAGCGATTTTTAAATTTCCCCCCTTAGGTTAACCTCCACCTCCAATGGTCCAATTTAGCTCGTTAACGAACTCGATGAATCATTTGTTAGCTGTTTGCTATATGCCCAGTTTCGTTGAGAGAAAATAAAAAATGCAACTTGTAGAGCTTAACAGACATCCCCCCCCCCCCCCCCGTGTGTGTGTGTGTGCTGGAAATGTGCTCGATAGCGATGGTGACTACAAAGAGATTATTTTGTTCAGAATATGAGCTTAGAAATATTTGGTTTGGTACCGACAGAACATTTTAGTCAAACCCGAAACGATGTAAATGCCGTACTCTAACGCTTCGTGAAATAATTTACTCTTATAAATGTCATTTACATCAAAGTTCCAATAAGATTTTGGTCTCAAGAGTTTTCCAGATGCTAGGCAGGCTACCAAGCGTCATAATCAATACGCAAAATTTAGTACGATATCACAGACTCTCTCACATTCGCATTTGTCGCCACTGGTGCAAATCTTCCGCTGGGCGGAATATCAGAGAGAATGTATAGATCGGTTACTTCACTCTAACACACCTTAACGGAGGCCTGCAGTAGCATTGAAATGGAAAAGGCATTGTGGGAGAAAATACATGTGCCAGTAATTGGAAGATTTTCACTACAAATTAGCAGTACCAGACTGCTGTGTACAAAATAGTATTCTGTGAGCTATTTATTGTAAATTTTCCAATATAATGTTTATTACAAGATACAGATGTGGTATGAAAACCACAATAAACCATGACTATCACGCGTCCCCATAGTTGCTCTTAGAGCATCAAAATTTTAAAAAATTAAAAAAAAAAACTAAATAGGCAAGGAAAAACAAAGGTTGGTAGGTAAAAATGTCTAATTTTAAAAAATAATACCAATAATTATTATAATTTTTTAAAACAAACATGAAAAACTTTCAAATTAACACTGAAAAATGTATTCACAAGGAATAACATTAAAAAAAAAGTAAACTATTTTTATAAACTCATAAATTGCAATTCAAATGACTCGAAATTGCCTTAATATTAACGAGATATCTAATAAATGGCAAATGCCAGGAATGTACTCTAAACTTAGGCCTGGAACGTTTCCTTACTTTAAAAAAATTCTTTCCCAATTTATCGGGCGATTTTTTAATGATGTTTAAAGCCCGGTTTTACCACTGAGACACCACAGGTGGTGGACACTGATGATACATGAGATGAAATGATAAAATGGGAAAGGATATTTTAAGGAAGGAAACGTTCCATGCTAAGTTTAGGGTACCTCCCCGGCATTTGCCATTTATGAGGACTGAGGAAAACCTGAAAAAAAAAAAAAACTCAGTGAGGGATGACGGTCCTGGCGGGATTCGAATCCCAGACCTCTCGTTCGCCTTATCAACCTCAACCGCCCGTGGCTGTAAAAACGAGCGTTAACACTATTCAAAAAAAAAAAAAAACGTTCACAATAATAAGTAAATTGAACAAAAGCTGTCAAAAACTTGACGCTCATTAAGATACCCGACAACATATAAGAAATCTATCTGACTCATGTGTTCGCCGCAGCGCAGCGCTGTCAACTGCACATCAAGTAATCGTACAGTGTTTTAGGTCTACCTTAAAACGATAATGTTAAACAGCACGCACACGCTTAGTAACGTATAAAGAAAGATATGGTTTTGAAACATTAATTGATAGCATCTATCATCATTTAACGCGGGAATGTATCATAAACCAACCAACGAGGAGTGTTCTAAAAGTTTCCGGCTTCACTCAGAGATGTCGTGAAAATGGCAAAGTAAAGTTTCATACGCGTAAGTGGAGTGGCAATCGTGCAAACAAACTAGTGTTAACATTTCTACAATATGAAGAACTCGCTACTAGGTAAAACATTCGACAACAAGCGAGATAGCTGTCCAACAGTGGTAATGCAGTATTTGCAAGTGATCTCGCGACGTCATGATGAAGTTACCAGGAAGATGGTAGCAGTGCAGTAATAAACAAGGTATAAAAGCTAACAATTTAAACAATTTTCGAACACCCTTCGTATATTGTTTGATATTCTGCCTCTTATGCATTTTTTACAAAGCGTCTTGGTTGCTGTGATGTATTTTTATCACATTTCCTTATTATTCTTTTATAATACTTTAATCTTGTTTATTTGCTAAAGCATCACTTTATTGTTCCGCATTTATTGTTTAAATGTGGATCCTTATGAAATGAAAGTAAAAGTTACAAATATTACTTTTTTCGAAAACATTTCTAGTTTATTATTCGCTATGCCGTCAATATTTGCAGTCCCCTAGCTCCAAAATTCTCCATATTCAAAAAGTACTCATATTTAAGCGAGCACGTTCACACAAAAGCGATAAAAGTAGCGATAAAAACTAAAAGTATATTTTAAATGTTTCTCAACTGCTGCAGCAATTCTGTCCTCATCCTTTCTAAAAATTTTACTGCAATCTATAAGGCGGACTTTAGAGCAGGACGCCTAGTGATTATTTAAATGGACGCTGTCTGGGTTTAATTGCTGTTCCCAGAGAAGTTTATCTCTCATCCACACGGACGGTCTGTCCTGGTTTTTATAGGACGTTTAGGAGAAATATCGAGAAGCATTAATCGTCTGGTCCCCGACCTCATATATGGAGTATAAAATTAACGAGATTACTTACATTTACTCTTTCATTTTATTATGCAAACTTTTTTAGTTTCTTTTAAGCAATTTAGAAACAAATGAAAGCCACAAGGTGCTACTTTTGGCTTTTGGTTTAATGGCATACAGTCACTACCTCATTATGTATTGAATGTATTTATTCAATCTACAATTACGGTGACAGTGAAGAAATAATGAAATTTCAACTTGTACTAACATTAATACATGTCTACATAATTAAATACAATTTAAACTAATGAAATATATGCAAATAATTAAATGCACTTCAACATAATTGCAAACATTTTTATCTAAATACATTCTAACATAGATTAACGCATTTCAACCTAATTAAATATATTTCAATCTTATTAAATACACGTCACATAGGAGAGTAGGTCTATAAGTTTCCGGCCTAGCCGTTAAGAATTATCGCCTTCCCAAAAGCCTTATCTGGTGTCATACCTTATCTGTTAAGTAAATAATTGCAGCTGTAACTTCCGCTCCGCTGTGTTTAGTTGTTCAGATATAGTTGCATAAAGAAGGTTGTGTGTAGAAGGTTGTGACATATTCAAAATGAAGTATCAAATCTTATTAAGTTCTTCACAAAAGAAGGAATTACTCAAAATGAAATTAAACAGCGATTTGACGGTGTATATGGGAAGCACCCCTCCCCCATATTCTACCGTAAAACAGCGTGCAGGTCGGCCCTTGGAGGTGCTCACTCCTGAAAACATCGCTCTTGTGGAAGGAGAAATTATGGAAGACCGATGGCCCAAAGTTACAGAAATAGCAGCAAGGTTGGGCCTTTCTAAAACAACAGTCATTCGAACTATTCATGAACATTTAAACATGAATAAGGTTAGTGCAAGATGGGTGCCTAGACTTCTTTCCTGAGTCCAAAAGCAGCAATGAGTCATCTGTTATCAGGCGTTTTTGGAGCTCTGTCGTGGCAACGAGAGAGAAGTTCTGCAAAACATTGTTACAGGAGATGAAATATGATCCTCTACTGTGATCCCTTGTCCAAAAGAGAATCAATGGAGTGGCAGGCGTAAACCTGGCGAAGCACCACCTCACTCAGTCAACCAAGAAGGTCATGGTCACAATCTTTTGGGACTGTGAAGAAATACTCTTCATTGACTTCAAGAAGAGGAACACCACAGTAAATGGGGAGTACTATGCTGGCCTACTACACAGACTGTGTGCTTCCATCAAAGAGAAAAGGCGAGGAAAGCTGAGTGGTGGTGTGCGCCTTCTTCACACAACGCGCCTGTGCACGTAATTCTTGTTGCAAAGGAAGCTGTGAAGAAATGTGACTTCAAGGAGATCGACCATCCACCCTACAGCCCAGATCTAACTCCCAGTGATATTTCCTCTTCTCAAAACTCAAGAAAAACCTTCGAGGAAGGAAATTTAAGTGTGACGAATAAGTGATGGATGCTGTTTATGCCCATTTTGCAGGAAAGACTTCTGACTATATTTTTGGGGGAGGGGGGTTGAAATGTTAGTTCAAAGATGTGAAGAAGTGTATTGTAATAAAGGGCAACTATACTGAAAAGTGAAATATATTTTTTGTCTTTATGATACCTAAAAAATGGTTAGAACGGAAACTTATGGATCTATCACCGTATGTAATACATGTCAATCTAATTAAATACATTTCAACGTCATTATATACTTGTCAACCGAATTAAATACATACCAATAGAAAAAGTCGGTAATATAAATTTTGAGTACACGGCTATCCCCACACATCGAGTTTCATATCACTGAACCACATGATTCAAAAGTTATTTAGGTGCTGCGGAACTCTGTATGTACCTAAATGTTTTTACCTGGTTATTCGGTGACTGTACCAGCTATGTAACAACCTGAAACGAGATCCAACCCTGGATGATAACGGTAGTAATATAGTGTACCTTGTTGTGTTTGCAGCACTGCCGGACGGCCCCCCAGTGATCACTACGGAAAGGGAACAATATGAGCTGGGAGACATCTTGCGGGCAAATTGCACCTCACCGCCTTCTAAACCTCCAGTCAGCCTGAGTTTTCATCTCAACAACATTCCGGTAAGTATCACAGGAGATTTTGCTATTGTGACCTACTGCGTTTTTGAACAGGAAACCAGAGTCCTTTCTATACTATATAAACGAATCGTATTTGGTATTTCAGTAAATATAATAAATGCTTAAAGTGAGCAAACTTTAATTACGGGCTTACTATGTCTCGCAAAAGTTCTCTCTCATTAGTAAATATGTTCGAAATACAGGGTGTGCACAAATGACTGTAGCGGTTTTAAACTTATATTTTATCTATGTGGTGTACAATATAATTCTGAATCATAATTTAAATTGAACAAAAACTGTGGAAGTTACCATAACACAAATTACAAGTAGTCCAAACTGATGTTAGCATGTCTGGTGTAACTGCTGCAATAATCTTCCATCTCAACTCAGGTAGGTGTGCAGGTAACGTTGGCGCGTTTACACGACCTTTATCTACTCCTACAAGAAAGATTTACATGGGGTCAGATCTGGGGACTTAGAAGGCCAAGGGAGAAATGCCAAGGCATCCGGACCATGACAACCAATCCAGCGATGCCTTTACGTAGGGGTCTTTAGCAATTATAGACGACATGGTCTCTGTTGGAGGTTTTCTTAACACCTCCCACACTGTCATTGTTGGAATGATAGTGTGGAATCGCCCGGAATTTGAACGCGAGACCTACTGAAAGCGAGTCCTAAGAATCACCGCCTAAGCCACCCAGCTAGACGGTATAAATTTTCAAAGCTTTCGGTCGTCTTTACCAGCCTAGTATTCCGTGAAGCTACTAGGGCCATTCAAATTTAAACCGGCCTATTGCTCTTCGGACTACGAAAGAGTGGCGAGAGGGATGGGGTGATAGGCAGGGACATATGGAGGGGAGCGAACCAATGGATACTTCCGCATTGGTCGTTCCATCGGCAGTAGCGCTATGTCTGAGCAAGAGGTTGCCTGTGAACTATTCGTTTTTAACCAAAGAAGGACTCAAACCGATCGACATTAAAGTCCGGACTCCGAGCACAGTTTGGAGAAGCTTCGCTTTCACGAACCCAAGTGACACAAGAAGTTCCTCAGTGGTCGTCATGCAGTGGAAAATGAAAGCCACATAGCACAACATTCACGCCGTTTGTAACTTGCAGAATGTGATCGACTCCTAAGTGTGTTCGAAATCGCTTCAGAGATGGGCATAATTTGTGGAAGTGCATCACATCATTCTTTGTAAAGAACTGGGATGTCGGACAGTGTTGACGAGGTGAGATAAGCAGCAAGCAAGTTTTTGACAGAGATGGTGATGATGAGACGTGACTACACCACTCCCGAGTACAAGAGAGCGGGTATGGCGTGCCGGGAGGGTGCTTTGGTCAAGGCCAAAACTCTCGTCATTCGGAGTTCTGTGCAGAAATCTCCATCATCACCATTACGAAAATGGCTTCTGCTGGTGAAAGCTATGATCATTCCATTTTTCGATGTTCAAGAAATTATTTACCAGAATATCCTACTTATATACACAACTGTTACTAGGCATCACTACACATACGCCCTGAAAACTCTGGAAGGCCAAAATGCTGCACCACGATAATGTACGGCCTCACAATGCAAATGTTACTGAATATCTCATAAAATCAATGTGGAGTGTGTCCCTCACACTCCATATAGCCCAGTTTAAGCCCCGCGTGACTTTCCTTTACCCCAAATTGCAGAAACGCCTTCGTGGGAGGCATTTTCCATTATTAGAAACAGTGGTGGAAGCTGCGGAGGCGATTCTGAAAGGATTGTCCAATATTGTTCGTGCAGGCCTTTGAAGGCCGACGGAAACGTTTGGGCGGTGCATTGCATTCCAATAGAAAATATTTTGAGAAAGCTTACCAAAATTATGAAGATGATATTGTAAAAAAATATTATTAAATAGCCTAAGTAAAAAGTACCTTTATAAAACTTCCAGTAGCTTAGGAATATATACGGAACATAAACGCGTACATAAAGACATTCCCATTGCATACACTACTTAAATGATCAGCAATTTGCATTTCCTTCACATCTGGAATTTAAGAATAAATTAGTTTCTTTTTCATTACTTGATATTTTCTTACCATAAGCTGGTCGAAAATTCCAATACATTCTTCTCGCGGTGAGTGTTTCACATAATCATGCCAGTGACTGAGTTTGTATGTGAAGAGCGTTGTATATTTCATTTCTTAGATGAGTTTCTCGGCTCTTTGTGTTTCTGTTGCTTTCTAATATCTTCGAAAGTCGATATTCCGCCTCAGCGCTCGGAATATTACTCTATCCTTAAGTGCAGCATTTGTCTTTATTATTTATCAGAAATAACCTGAGAATGAAAAACTTCCACAATATACGAAAGTGACAATAATGGACCATGACACGGCGCAGCGCATTGGATAATGGTTTCAAAATCTGCGACCATTAAGATGGATGTACACCCTCGAAGGTTAACGGTGTACACTGCTTTGACATTGTATATTTTCCGAACATTAGTAAGACGAAACTCTACCCAACACAGCTGCAAAACACTCAATTGTGGCTAATCCTTGTCACAGATTAGCAATGCTTAAAAACTTCTCCATCAAATGACGTTGCAAGGTAGCTTTGAACTGCAAAACAGAGTTTGTACAAAGTGAATCAAATAGAAAATAGATTTTTTGTTTTATCGCTGTGAGTTGTACGAAGGAGACGTTACTCTTAAGAGATTCAGAAGTAGGGTGCGCCCCACACAACATTTTCGTTTGTCAGATGCATCATGCCTGAGCAAGAGGTTTGATTATGCAAGTATTATATGGCGCGGGAGGGCATAAAACCTAACGAAAATTAAAAATAGTTTGGAAATAAGATACACGCGTATAAGTGACATAAAAGTTTCACAGAAGGACCAGAAATGGTGAAAAATGAAAGTCAACAACACTGACCTTCGACGAGCCTAACAGTAACAAACACTTGAGTCTTTCTGGCAACCAATGAAATGGGAGAACGAAAAGTTCTTGGAAAAGAAAATGAATTCTAGAATTCGCTTAAATGACAAGGGGAAACAACTGAAATATCTAAGATCAAGATAGCCAACCCCAAAGGGATTTCAACCTTGGACCTACAGATTGTGAGTCTCAAGTGTTGCCCCTTAAGCCACCTCTTTCGTTTTCCAGAAATTTAGGAAAGTTTCTACCATGTTCTCTTAGTGAGAAATGCCAAAGCATTTCTTTGAAGGTTACGGAATGACCGAAATAAAGTTTTGTTTATTCGGTTTATTTACGGACGCTCTTTAACATCTCAGGTCATCAGCGTCCCATTCAAACCAGGACGTGAAACGGCCGACTAATTTTGCTCAGAGGCCTCTTCTTTCAGGCTTGAGGTTCTTTATCGTGCCGTAAATGTACGACACGGGATCCACGGCTTTATTTCCCTTCCGAAGGAAGCCATACTTAGGACTTTTACGCCCGAAAAAAATCCATCAGTCCTCGCCGGTATCGAACCCGCGATCTTGGATTTAGGAGGCAAGTATGATTACCACTAAACCACCAGGACAACCCGAAATAAAGTTCATTTATAGTTACTAATTCATATACAAATATATAATACACCCGTTAGCTTAATTAAATTAGGCTTACATGTATTATGACATGTATTTAATTACTATATATATATATATATATATATATATATATATATATGAAAAAGTGACTTTATTTTTTTGAGTAAATGCTGCTAGCATCATAAGTTAGTATTATGAAAATTAAGCGATTAAAAGGAAATAATGTCTATAAGCTCATTACAAAGAAAGGCTATTTCGTAATTTGTATAGTATTTGTAAACAGTTATATGGAGTGACATGTTTGTTAAAATGACAGCGCAGTAATTTCCTTAAGTGTGCCGCTATTATTAACTTCTTAGCGTACCTTCGTGGTATACAGTAGCCGAAAGAACAGTTCACACTCGAAGAAGGCGAGAGTAACCGGTCAGTCGATCATAATGGGAAACTTACTAAAAGCTCCGAAAGATATCGAATCAGCTCTGAAACCGCTACAGGATGTGTGTAAAATCTTTGGACTTTTCCCTTTTGGTGACTCTTGGAATACACAACGAAGGCTGAGCCAGGGCGTCACAAGTTTCGTCTTGCGTCTGACCTGGGTAACTCTCCTCATTTATGGGCTGACATGCACTGTAGTCAACGTTTTAAGTTCACCAGAAAGCTTCTTTTCTCCCAAAGTGCAGATAACGTTTCTGATGCACACTTTGTTCTCCTATACGTTCAGTATGAGTTCTTTGCTGTCGATGTCCTCTAGAGGCTCATCTCCTTTGAAGGAAATCAGCTTGCAGTTTTCTAAAGCCGAATTACTAATAAGTGGACAATCCAGAAATGTGAAAATGTATCAAATTGTGAAGGTGATAATTCTTTCCCAAATATGTGCACTAGCACTTTCCAGAATTGGTTACTGCATTATGAAGTTATACTTTCTAACTTTTCCCTTCAACGTTTTAGAAGCTGTTATGGAAATTCTGAACGACTTTATAAACTTATTCGTACTATCTGTATACATAAATGCCGCATTGCTTCTTGAGTTTTACTACAAGAGCATCAGCAGGGAGGTTGACGGCGTCATGAACCCAAACGGCAGTGGGTGTTCCTTGTTTTTAAGGAAGAACATTTTGAAGCAGGCTACAGAAATATTGCGGCTTAGGCGTGTACACAGGCAGCTCTATGACATCTTACAGCTGATTAATGCAGCATTTGGCGTACCTTTGGCACTGGCCGTGTTTTGGATTATAACGACGTTTGTTTCAGTGTTGTACGTTGCCATGGAACGTTTGCATGACGAGTTTATGAGCGGACACTATCTCAGCACTTTTAGCTTCATATTGTTGAGTCGCTGCATCCTTGCCGTAGCGATATTCAGCTTCATGGCCTCATCTTGTCAACGAGTGGGAAATGCATCACAGAAATTAATGATGACCATCCAAAAATGCTTGATAGCCCTCGAGCAACCCAAATATGTTTCTGAGCAGCTGGTTCTATTTCTCTTCGAGGGGACGAACATGAAACCTGAATTCAGTGTTGCTGGATTTTATGTCATTAATATGTCGTTTCTGTATGAAACTTTCGTACTCATTATTTCTTATATTGTGTTAATGGTACAAATAACTTGATCAGTTCAGACTTGCTGATCACTTTGTTATAACACATTGCCTTCATCTATAATCTGAATTTAGGAGAAAACCACAAACTTTTCACATTTGATGTTAGTCCATCTGTTCAAAGTTCTGCGTCAAACTGTCGTAGCAGGGGACACTTGACGAGAGACTTTCAGTTTGTCGCGCCGTGGTTTCTTATTTCAACCAAGTTCCACGCTACACAGATGACGGGCTTAATGAGCATAAATCCTTTACCGAGACTCGTGAGATGATAAAGCCATACACAGTGGTATGAGTGGCGTACGCGCTGAAAAAATGGTCGGTAGTCCATAGTTGATGACCCGTGTCCCAGATCAACAGACGACACACGTGCAGCTAGAATTAGCCCTAGGACTCCGAATATATTTTCTGTAACAGGCATTCCGAAGGGTGGAGGGTTGTCAAAAGCACTACATTAAACAAACTTAAGGAATGAACTTTAATATTTTGCTAATTTCTTATGCACATAAACTGAGAGAGAGAGACAAGCAACTAATTTTTTTAAAAATATTTTCATTTTTACACATTATATAAGTGATTTATCAAAATTCCAGTCATTTTTTTGAACATTAAATACTTTTCCAAACATTGTGTAACCACTTGAGATATCATTTTGAATCTATAATTTCATTTATTGTATGAGCATGAACATTAATGCAATTTAATCACATTTTTACACGTAGTCTATTGTTGAGGTATTCCATTCAGTTTAACACACACTTTTATGACGTAAAGATGCCATTAAGTCGAGAGGAGGCTGCTAAAGCAGTTGCCCTGTTGGAAGATGGGCGGAGCATGCGTTATGTTGCCCAGGTGTACGACTGAACATCTACTGCAGAAGACCAGGATCACGTCGCCGAAGGGTAACATCTACCAGAGATGATCAATTTTTGCGGTTGTAAGTTTTGTGTGATCGTCACACAACAGCAGCAGAAGCTGAAAATCACTTGCAAAGATCAGGAGGTGGCAATGCCGGTGTGAGAACAGTGAGAACTCCTATGATGAAGGAATATACTGGCTGAACATTTCTTCCCACTACTTCCAGGGAGAAAAGGAGCGGAAGGTGATGTTTCCTAATCACACAGTGCAGGTATTTACAAGCCATTGTTAAATACGAGATTGTTAATAATACCAGGTATATCGGCAGAGAAATATCACCTGCAATGCTATAAAGGCGAAAAATACAAACCTATATCATAAACAAATTATAGCACCGACCCCAAAGGGGGGGGGGGGGAGTTCGTCGAACCTACACCAACTTTTTTTTTTTTTTTTTTTGTACCGAGGATGCCCAAAAATGTATACACACTTTCACAGTAGATATCCTTTCAATATATTTCAAAGTTGGGCAGAAAAACAACAGTAATGTGCAATATGATGTTCTGTAAACAGATGTAATTTTTTGATTTGGTTCACTTACGGACTCTGTTTAATATCTCAGGTGATTAGCGTTCCATTCTCATCAGGGCGTGAAACGGCCAACAAATTTTGCTCAGAGGCGTCTTCTTTCAGGCTTGAAGGTTCTTTATCGTGCCGTAAATGTACGACACGGGACCCACGGCTTTACAGCCATACTTCAGATTTTTACGCCCGAAAAAATCCATCGGTCCCGGTCGGGATTGAACCCACGATCTTGGGTTTCAGAGGCAAGAGTAAACAGATGTGACTCACATACATTATGATAGCTTTGCTCCGTAACAGGTAAATTAACAATGAACAAGAGCCAAGATTATCGTTTGAACAGCGGAAAGCAATTTTGAAGTGGTAATGGAAAACCGAGCATGTTGTTGAAGTTCAAGGCAATGAAGAGGTGTGTACAGAACAGAACCGCCAACGCGAGTACCAATCCAGGCACTCGAGACAAATTTGAAACTCATGGTACCGTATGCAGATCTGGGAGACCTCCCACAAAAACAAGCCCCGCGTCCTCGGCTATGGTTTTGGGACGTTTTGCAGAAATCTACAAAGCAATTTTCAGGTGAAACTGGGATTAGCAGATCCAGCGTACGTCATATTAAAACAGCAAAGTTGAAAGTTTTCATCCCAATACTTTTGTAAAAGTGTAAGATGATTAGTGCTCATCATTTTCTGTTTGTGTGAATTCAGTTTTGTTACGTTAAGTGTGTATATATTTATTTGGCACCCTGTGTATATTCCGACAAGTACTTGCCGTTATGAACAAAAGTATGAGACTATCATGACATACACTCATAAAGAGACACTAAATCAAAAGATTGAGTTCACCTGAGCTGTTTTTTTTAGAAAAAAGTCAGCAAAAAATAAAGCTGAGAGTTCGACAAACTCCCCGCCCTCCTTCGGAGTCCTAGGGTCAGTCAGGTCATCCATGAAAACCAACAGTTGGCTATGAAACGGTTTATGGGAGATGTTTTTGTTGGCACCAAATTATGAAGCTGTTCAGTGTGCTCCGGCCTTGTGCCACAGTTCTGAAGCGATTAGTTGTCGACGTCCAGTGATCTTACGTTGTGGCGCCAATTTTAAAGTGGTTTTGTACATTGATTTAGCTCACTTGGTGTTGTTGCCCATGCTTCGATGACAACAATTTCTCAGGATGACTTCTGATATTTTGTTGACTAGTACTCAACAGGAATGGGACGATTCGCAAGAAAATGATGTGGCATCTTAGATAACGCCCTTCCAATTACTAATCATGTGATAATAGCAGCCTTTCAAACTCTCTTCTGCAACACAACCTATGTTTACGTTAACGAATTCTCAGATAATGTAAATTCTTCAAATTGTGATTAGTCATATGGAAAAGTATTATGTATAGATATGGCAAAGTGTAAATTGACTATCTTCTTGTTATTTCTAGTATTTATGAGATTATTGAATGTGTACTTACATATTTTAAACCATTATTAAATGTTCTACAGACATTTATGTAACATAACTTTTCATATCTTGACTTCTTCAATGTTCTGAATTAAATGCTCACCTCATTTAGGTAAAACAGACATATATCTCGCGCTAAAATTAACTTTAAAATATTTTGTTATCCTAATGAATAATGTACAAGTGACACAGTATCATTGTTGTCGCTCAAGGTTCTCGTCTTTACCGCCACGAGTGGCCGAGGTGAGCGGGATGTTTGTTCGAATCCCGCCAGGACCGTCCTCCCTGGCTGAGGTTGTTTCCAGGTTTTCCTCAGTCCTCATAAATGGCAAATGCCGGGGAGGTACTCTAAACTTAGGCCTGGAACGTTTCCTTCCTTAAACAATCCTTTCCCAATATATCATTTCATCTCATGTATCATCAATGTTCACCGCCTGTGCCTCAGGTTCCCGTCTGTGACAGATGTGAGTATTGAAATATGTTTAATTCCACTTAGAACAAAATGGAGTGACTCGCGATGAACACTTTCGTCCCAACAAATCTCCAGCTGAGGCTCATGCAATGTTACAGGAAGCCTATGGCGAGTTCGCTCTTCTCTATAGCACAACTTGAAGATGGTTTCAATGTTTAAACATGAAGGCAATTCTATCCAAGAGAGGATCTCCAGTTTGTGCTCTAACGAAACACCGCTGCTGTCATTGTGAGAGAGCATCGTCAAAATTTCTGAAAGTTTCGCTGGGTGCCACCCATTGACAAGTTGAACAGTGGGTTCCATAACTGTTGATACCCAAACAAAAGAACTTTCTCGTGCAGGTTTTCATGCAATTGAAGGTAAGATGCGGAGTTTCTTTCTAAGGCAATCACTGATAATGAAACTTGGCTACATCATTTCGATCCTGTTGGCAAACATCAAAGCTCTGTGTAGAAATTTCCATTATCACCAACACCAAAAAACCAAAAGTGCTTGCTTCTACTAGGAAAGTCATCTCAAAGAATGCTTTACCAGCATGTCGTACTTACATACACAGCCGTAACTGAGTAATACTACAAAGATGTCCTGTAAACTGTGCAAGGCCAAATATCCGTACAACGAGTTGGATGCTACAACACGATTATGCATCGAAAATATTGATGCTGAATATGTCATAAAAATCAGTGCAAGTCCGTCCCTTATCCTCCCTATAGCTCAGATTTAGCACCTTTGCCGTTTCCCTTTATCACAAATTGAAGAAAAACCTTCCTAGGAGGCATTTTTTCATCACCAGCAGCAGGGGTACAGGCTACAGGGGCGATTCTGAAGGACTAGCTAAAAATGGTCACCGGTATATCTTTGAAGATTGGCAGAAACGCTGGAACAGATTCGTTGCATCTAACGGGGACTCCTATGAGAAAGATCATCAAATATATGAGGATAATTAATGTAATGGGGACAATATAAAAGACATTCTTTGTCGAGCAATCCTCATAAATTAACAGACCGAATGTTTATATGAGAATTTTATATTGTTTAAACTTCTCTAAGCAAGCACTAACGGTTTCTCTCTAATTAAGTAAATGAAATACCTTGATGTATGTGTATAGGTTCCCCCCCCCTGCAATTTCAGTAGGAAGGGCTTTGTATGTTAAAGGACACTCTAAGTCTAAATTGCCATTGATTTTTTGATTATATGAAACACACATAACTATAAATAGTGTTACTAATCGAACAATATATCTACGATGTTATGTTAAGATAAAAGCACCTGTATACATTAAGAGGCAATTTTCCATAAACAACACCTGGTTCATCACAGTGATGTAAGGAACTTGATATATCTCCTGAACTAAAATTATAGGTTACAGAATACAATAGTCATAAATACTAGAAGTTCAAATACCCAAAATAAAATAATAAAAAAATGAAAATAAAGTTAAAATAATAACAAAATTAAAATATTAGAAAAATCAGCTTTTAATATTAAATTATGTTAAATTGTAGAACATATTTTATTTTTGGATTTAAAAAATGAAAAGCTCGCCTCCTTGTTTTAGTGGTAGGGTTTGCGACTACTAATCCTGAGGTCCTGGGTTCGAATCGATCCTGTAAAGGAGTATGGCAGATACTTTTCCCTCCATTCTTCCGTACCTTTACATTCTGCTAGAATATGTGACTACGATTTCCCCTCCTCACAGATGGGGAAAATTCCCCGCTCACATTCGTCAGTGATCTTGATCATCCGCCATACCCCTAGTCTGAGACACGCGAGCCCTGTTTTGATGTATTGCTGCATTCTCCATTCCGATTTTAGCTCCGATTGTACTTCCATGTGGCATTGTTCTTGAAAAGAAAGAATACAAATCATTATTATTACTGTTGAACGTTGGTGGCTAAAGGGAATCTGGATGTGAAAAAAAGTCCTCTCTTTACTGGAATATTCCTTCGTACTGTAAAATGTATAAAAGAAAAACGGAACATGGAACAAGTGTTATATCCCTAGAACTTGTGACATTTATCAATCAATAGTAATTTGAAATTACGATTAGGTTTTAGCTTTCTACGAATGGTTTAGGCCTATAAGGAGTATAAATTATTTAAAAAAAAGAAGCATGCTTATTCTTCAATAATATAATAAAGTGGTAATGGAGTTTAAAGATAATCGAAATAAATGTTTAGGGAGGGTAAAATAATGACTTTCCCTACAACATGTCCTCATTTCTTATCTGCTAAGTATCAATATCTCTGTATCAGATCTGAAGCCTGACAAGGGGGAGCTGAGGCAAACAACCTTTAAGCACAAAGACCCTATTGGCAGTTGATTTCAAGAACAGTGAAGTGTTTGAAGTAGATAAATGAAGACAACAAGATAGAAATATCAACTTGAAAAATGGTGATGTGTTGTAAAGTTCCAAAAACACTACAGGCAGCTGTGTCACCGTTGTATCTGTTGTTCAAAATTTATGGATTAGTACCGATACCTGAAAAGAGTTCCTGGTTGAACTTTGCACTGCCGTTGTTTTGGATAATGCTGGCCATAACAATATTCACAAATAGATTAATACATGGACATATGTTTTTTTCTTATGATAGCCTCAAGGTTTCGCTGTCGTTTACCATATTCAACTCACTGCACTTTTTATCTGCAATTTCTTCCTTGCTGTGGTTGGGAGTGGCACACAGGCGTGCCATACCAAGAGTTGTGGCAGCAATTTCTGATATATACACCACACTAAGTGAAAATTCTAAATTCTACATTAAAATCAGACGTATAGCTGTGACTGAGACAGTGATAGTGGGGTTTATAGCTTCACAGCTAACTATTTTAGCTTATATTAGGGAACATAAATCTTTCAAGAACATTCCGAAGATATTCACTTTTGGATTAGTTCATTCTTTGAATTATATGATGCTGATAGCCTTTATTAGCTGGGCCTTTGTGATAAAACACCTCTACAACTCCATGATCAAGCAAATGCATCGCATCCTGAACTTTAGTGATGTGGACGGTTCAAAGATGATAGAAGGAAAGTGGCTCAGACGTTTGTCATTTACAGAGGCTACACAGATCTATCGACTCAGAATATTACACAGGAAAGTATACGATGCACTTCAGTTGATTAACGCGGCATTTGGAGTTCCAGTCTTTACAAACGTTCTCTGGTTAGTAATGTGTTCCTTCTCTGTGTTCTACATGCAATTGCTAGATGTTCAAAAAGTGATTGCCAGTCAAAGTGTGCCAAGTTTGCAAACCATGTCACTTATCATGCGTTGCATAGAATGTGTCATCCTCCTGACACTGGTGTCATTTTCCTGTCACTCTGCTGGTGTTTCGGCTCACGAACTGCAGCTAATAGTACAGAAAGCCATGTTAATTCCACAGCCCAACAAATGTGTGTCTAAGGAGTTGTCTCTCCTGCTAAGTGAGTTGAACATTCTGAAAGTGGAGTTCAGTGCAGCCGGGTTCTATAACATCAACTTGTCATTCCTGTACGGCACGTTTGGCGTAATTATTTCGTATGTTATATTAATGATTCAGTTAGCTTAAAACATGCTGTAATGTCGAGGAGTATCTAATATATAACATTTCCCATGATGCCACAGAAAAACGCATTGGTCGTTTTTCCTGGAAACCTCGTGGACATGCAAATAAAGTTTTCCGTGTGCAGATCCATTCGTCGCAATTCTATAATACGAGTGTTACTATGAAAGTTTTCAGACACGTCAAATTGGTAATGGATAGACGCCCACACCAAATGTTGCAGGTTCACTACACTCCACACACTTTCTCATCCTTAAAAACCATTTTCAAAGCACCCCTGCTACTTATTTTGCTCAATGATGATGTTCTATTTCATCTGCAGGCACAGCCTCTTCTGGGCTGGAAAATAGCTTTCCTCGCATGCGATGTTTCATCATTGAGAAAGGAAATAATCGCATGGAACAGGTCAGAACTGCAGGGAGAGTGAGTCATGAGTCTGACCTCTGTGTACTTCAGGAATTGAATGTTATGAGCGGGGGCGTTGTCACGGTGACACAGGATTCCCCTCAGTGCTCACCTTGGACGGCGTTCTCGGAGTTTGTCGAAAATTTTCGGCAGGCAGACTGTGGTGTATCATTGAGCATGCTCCTCCACATTGAAAGAGTGACTTGCATCAGTTATCAGTGCAGTGAAAGGGTTATGACGTCATCACCGTCGTGGTTTCGGCAATGACGGTGATACGCCAGAAGAGCTACTTGAGGCGTTCAGTAAATATTGACGCTCCCCCAAACTCTTGTAAAGTTGTGTCGCCTATTGACAAAAAACCAGGACTACGTCATTTGGTGCGGCGTGCTGCTGAACTCGTGGACAACGAACACACACATGGAAGCAGACAACCATTGGCCACTATGAACAGTGTGGTTTCTGTGGAGGTTTTAGACATGTGGTTGAGATCTCTCTCGTGACCAGGGGAGGTCTGTGCCGTCCAGTGGTTTTTTTTCATTTAGGACGGCACCTAGAGTCTAAACCGACCCACCTTTCGGCCGTAGACGATCTCGTCGTCCAGCGCGCTAAGCGAACTTAGCTATCAGATTCTCACTGGTGGATAGGTCACGTCTAGCAGGACCTACTCAATTTAAAAGGTGAGTCACCCCAGCATTAAGGTAGCCACCACCAACCTCACTAAAACCGGTGATTCAGGAAAACCCGCCCCAAGGTACATGCCTGAGGCATTCCCTTGGGACACACCCTCTTGCAAATGCTCAGTTTCCCGTGAGTTCCGGGTCCACTGCCAAGTCGAGTCCAACTCAATCCGGACAACTTCCCTTCGGTTGTCCCCCCTCGTTAAAATCTCCATCCGTCACAATAGCTGTCTCTATGCTACAATATACGTACTAGTTCTCCCATATTGTCAACCCTCATTTGCCACAATGTTAAAGAGAACAAGTTTAGTGTTGCAACGTAATTTATTTTTCGGCATAGTCCCCTCGAAGTTCAACGCACTTTCTCTAATGTTTCTCCAGGTTCGTGATTCTCTCGTGGAAGAGGGTTTCTTCGAGAACCTCAAAATAACCGTTTACTCTTCTATATGGCCTTTTTATTTGACTTAAATCTGTGTCCACCTAGGAAGATTTTGAGTTTCGGAATACGTGGTAATCAGAGGGGGCGAGATCAGGTGAATAGAGTGGATGCTGAAACATTTCCAATCGTAGTTCAATTAATTTGTCCTAAGCGACGCGGCTTGATGTAGCAACATCTTTTTCGCAACACCCGAACGTATTTTCGGAATCGCTGTGTTCAGTCTCTCCAAAAGTAATGCATACAATTGTCACATGTACGGCCGAGGGGTGCATTCAATTGGTCATTAGTCACAGTTATTATGCGAACAGTTAATTTTATTTGCTTGAATATTTTATATCGCTACATTGCCTAGTTGAATCAGAAAGTGCTAACTATTTACATCCATTTGGTTTACCACTTTCGTAGATGACTTAGAGGAATTTACCGTGACGCAATCGTCCGCTTAGCAACCAGCAGAACTATGCTGGATTTAGACTCTTCCTACACTTGCGTACCCTTTTCTCATTGATTGCTATAATTCAAACTTGGGGAGTTGGTAAACGTTAATTGGTGAACATTATAACATACTGTTAAGACCCCTCGGGGCGATCGCGAAGCATATTAGAAGGTAGCAGAGCCTCAGGAAGCGTCGATTTCTTCAATCGTCTCCTGGGCTGCCTGTGTTGCTGAAGGCAACGGCCCTTTCGGCCTTAATGACCTCATTTATATCTATCCATTTACTATTTGTTACTTTAAGCCCTCAGCATCAGAGGAGATCTTCACATGGGAGTTTTAATATTAATATTCAATAAAAGAAATAACAATGGCAGTAACATTATCTTTAATTGTGCCTCTAAATACTCCTGCCGTTATCCCCCTTTCAGCTCCCGCCATAAGCCCTGTAGTGTAGCGCATTTCACCTTTTGCGGAGCCGGTTCGTCTTGTGCAGTCCCGTGTTTAGATGCTGTTTCGTTTACGGTGTATAGTAATGATTCCACGTTTCTTTCATAGTTACAAAACGCCGAAAAATCAATTGATTTCTTCTTAAACATTTCCAAACAGGTAGCCAATTTCGCAGGCGAGTTTGCTTTTACTCCAGAGTGAGCAGACGCGTACCCATCATGCCTAAAGTGTTTTCATGTGTAACTTTATACAAAATAAAACGAATTCACTCAGTTGAGATATCCGTGGCCTCTGCCAACTCGCGCAATTTCATTCAAGTGCCAGTCAAAATAATATCATGGGCTTTATAGATGATTTCTGGCCTCACAGATGATTTTGGAACTGCAGGACATGGTGCGTCTTCTGTGTTTGTTATGCCACGCTTGAACTCATTAGGCATGCGTCTCCCAGCGTAGACAAACTCATCATAAGAACATCCTTTGCTGTTTTCCCATCCAGAAAAAAGAATTAAATCACACTACGAATTGCCCTTCTTCATTTTTCGCTGTCACTGGAAACCCTTGTGTTAACAGCTGCCAAACAATGAATTAACATCAGAAAGAATTGTAACTACAGAGTATGGTTGGGTGGTTATTAGTGGCCATTACAGATGCTGATATTTATCAAATTATCTTTAGCTTCCCGATAAGTAGCTTCCAAATTATTTTTCATTTGTTTGTTGCTATCAAGTCATTTCAGTAGCTCTTCTTTATTTGGGATCTTACACAATATGCAGTGGTTTTCCTTGATTAATTTCATCCTGAAGAGATATTCTGGCAGGCAATCATGTTCAATAATTAAGCGGAATTGGGCAACTCCAATTGTTCTTGGTTTCCATAAAAGATTTTGAAAGTATTTAGATCTTCATTTGGATTTCCTTTAAGTTGTTGTTGAATATTGTCGCATGCACTGCTGAGGGGTGTAAAACAAAACATTTTGGAAGCTAAATTCATAAGGGTTTGTATTTCATACCTTGTCATAACGTGATCACCTTAGGGAATTTCATTGTAGCGGTCAGTCACTTCAGAGACTGCTTACACGGTATTTTATAGTGACATTAACCTCTGCCTGGTAACAAGCAAAACATGCTGAGCTTGGATCTGTCACACAGTGTTGGAAAGGGTCAAACACCTACACAGTACTTTCTCATTGGTTAATATAATTTAAATCTAAGGCAGTGGCACACTAGTTGGTATAGTTTATGTCACAATGTAGAGACCCCCCTAGGCAATCGTAAAACCTCGGCTCGGGGTCTTTAGTCTTTGGTCTTCGTCTTATGCCTGTCTTCTTTGGAGGACGACCTGTCGACGTACACCCTCAGTATTACCACGACATATTCCTAAAAGGTAAGGGCCCGTCACGGCTATCATTTGTAATCATACTTCAGATTGGAGACTTGTCGCCCCTACAATAAACTAGTTGGCATGGCACACTGGATTCTGTCTCTATCATCACCCTTCTGAACAGCTAACTCCCTGTCACAACTTTAGTCGCGACAATATTTTTTTTTTTTTTTTGTTTTTGTTCAGTTATTCGTCCTTTTATGAGTTTAAATTTAAAAGGAAGCCCTAGTTCAAAATAGGATTTTAATTTTATGATGACTTCTTTCACTATTGATACATAGAAAGCAAATATGTTGTCCTCTATTAGTATGCGACCAAGTTACTTACCGAACCACCCTCGTATAGCATGTGATATGTTACAACATGATAGGCAGCCTTAAAAGTTTTACAAGAACATCACATTCGGCTGAACAAAATCCAAACTTAAATCCTATTGAAGTCTTATGGAATATGTTCCCGAGCGTCCTACTGTGCAAGGGAGGAAATCCCACAAATTCCCTATCAGGAGGCTTGGGCACGCCACGTGACTACACAGGGTACAATCTCCGTACTGGGCTTTGAAACGAAAATTTAATTAATAAAAGCTATCTTGTTCCATTTTTATTAACAAATAACCGCGCTCTAAAACCTGGGATAATAAAGTTTGTTACATTCGTGTTAAATAAGTTCGCTGTTATTGTATATTGAATTTTCAATTTACTGTGCATATACTTTAATGTAACCGTTCCACATGTATGTTTTAAAACTTTTAACAAAGTTCTGTGAGTAGTTACTGTAAAAATGAAAAAATAATCATTCGAAAAGGCAGTAAAAAGGCTTGAAATTGACTTTCTTCAGACACTAAAATTCAAATCAGGCTTTTAATTTAATAATTGTTTTAAAAGCAATATTTTTATGCCCTTTGTTATCTACAAAACCACTGCCCTTCTCGAAAACAATGGATAACAATATATTTCTCTAAATTCTTCGTCGGTCCTGGTGTTGTAGTGGTAACCATACGTGCCTCCCAAACCCATGATCGCGGGTTCAAATCCGGCTAGGATTGATGGATTTTTTCGGGCCTAAAAATCCTAAGTATGGCTTCCTTCGGAAGGGAAGTAAAGCCGTGGGTCCCGTGTAGTACATTTACGGACGAAAAAGAACCTCAAGCTTGAAAGAGAGGCCTCTGAGCAAAATTTGTCGGCCTTTTCACGCCCTGAATTAAATGGGACGCTGATGACCTGAGATGTTAAAGAGCGTCCATAAATCAATCAATTTAAATTTTCCATTACACTAAGAATGTTCTTAAATCATGAAAATATACTCTCAGCCTTACAGGATAAGTGGAGCATATTTAAAATGAGCCACTTCCTACACCTCTGCTGTAGTATCGTCGTATTTTCAAACCTTTTTCAGATCTAGGATTCTTTTTAGCGAATTCAGAAGAAATGCAATATTGCGGTTGTACCTATAAAACTATTTTGGAAATTTTTCTACCGATCCTACTTACTAGGCACTAAAAATGACGATGAAAAAAAGTATGTACGAGGGAAGGTCCATAAATTTCTGGCCTAGCCATTTTCTAGGTATAATAAAGACATAAACTATATTTCACTTTTGAATATAGTTATCCTTTATTGCAATACACTTCTCACATCTTTGAATTAACAATTCAATCACTTCCCCCCCCCCCCAAATAGTCAGAAGTTTTGTCTAGTCTTGGCTACGGTTTTCTGGGATTCTCATGGTGCGGTACTCGTAGACAACCTCCAGAAGAACAAAATTATCACAAGGGAGTATTGCGCTTCACTAATGGATCAATTGAAGGATGCTATTCAGGCTAAACGTTCAAACCTTGCGAAAAAGAAAGTTCTCTTTCAACACGATAATGCTTCTTCTCACGCGTTTGGGATTGTAGCTGCAAAACTACTTCCAAGTGCTTTCCACATCCGCCATATTCGCCGGATTTTGTTCCCAAACCTGAAGAAATGACTGGATGGACGAATATTCACGTCACATGATGAAGTTGAAGCCGAGACAGATGCTAATTTTTTCACAGTTGTTATTTTACTGAGGGTATTAAAACGTTGGAAAGTTGTTGGACTAAATGTATTGATTAACGGAGTGATGATGGATTGTGTTTTCTTGGTAAGGCAGAAAAAAACTTTTAGAACGCCTCTCATAGAACATGGGCAAACGCGGAGTAGGTCCTCGTGAGATGAAAAAATATGCCAAAGGAAAACCTATACGAAGTTTTTTTTAACAATAGATATGCACAGAAGTATCTGGTGTAGTACATTTCGAAAAACCCTTAATCAGCATTATTCGAAAATTTAAAAATATATTCCTTTTAAATAAGAGATTTGGAGGGTTTTTTCTGTTAAACCGGAAGTATAAAAAATTGATAAGATCATTTTTGAGTTCTCAGTATACAGCTATCGCTGCCCACTGAGTTTCATTCACTAAACCACAAGCTTAAAATATTTATTTAAGTGGCGCCGGACTTTTAACTAGCTTCTAATATGAAAATAACAACAAAAACTCAAACTCAACAGGAATTCTTTATTTACAGCACGTAGCATTATTAATTTATGAAAAATATTTAAAACTAGGATTTTAAATGGTAGTTACTGACCCAAATACTTCACAGATTTCCCTCTGAGTAGCGTCAAAGTGTCAATGAAGTTCTTTTACAATCCCTTAAGTCCTGGTTACCAGCACGAGAAGTTCCCTTGCGCCTTTGTTATAAGCAGGTGTTTGCCGAGAAGCAAGAAGGAAAGTAAGGTTTACATTCCCTTATCTCTAACCAAGATAGACAGACTTGGCCGGGCCAACTCTTCTAAATGAGATACATGTAAAATGCCGCTTTTTTCGCGAAAGTGCCCCACTGTTCGTAAATTGCACTGGTTTCTAAATGCAAACACGAGAACGTGATAAGAGAGAAAAAGGAGAAGCACGGACGGAAGGACAGATAAACGGGAATATATTATGAAGCCCAGCAAAATTCACTTGTGAGAATGACTAGATTTATAACAGCTTTATTACATTTGTGAAGCAACTGTATGGACCTTCAGGATCTGGAGTTTTCTCATATCCTAATATCTTTTTATCTTTCAAATGTGCAATTCCATAAGAAATTGGTCAGATAATTAAAACATGGCCTCACATTTCATGTACTACAAAATATAAGTACAAATGTAGCTGCGAAATATACTATCCCTGGTGAAAAAGTTTTCAGGTAAAAGTTCCTCTAAAGTTACAGCATTTTATTCAAACTGTCTTCATCTACAAATAATAATAATAATAATAATAATAATAATAATAATAATAATAATCTGTAATATGCCGTCCTAGCACCTAGATGCCTATACCAGAACATATGTTACAGTTTCCATAGTATATTATATTTCTTTTGTCTTACATTTTTTACATTATTTGTACAAATTATATGTATAACTAATTAAACAAAAATAATTAACAAAACCACAAATTAACAAAACAACCCCAAAATAAAACATACCAAAAATTCTCTAACTGGAAGCCAGTTAACAAAACAAAACTATAACTGGTAGCCAGCTGTAATTTAACTACCAAATCTTACATTGAAAACTAAAAACTGAAGCTAAAACTGCTGTCCGTCAGAAACCAACGGTTACGTTGCTGGTCACCAGCGCTCAGCCCTAAGCTAAAATTTTACTTAACCCATCTATTCATTCCCTTTATCAATTTTATTGGTTTACACATGTTTATATTTATAACTAATCTACTACATTTTATTTATTTCACTTTCACCTTGTCCTCTTTTATTTGTTCACGTGATTTCCATTTCCACCTTCTATCCATAAATACACCTCACTTATCTTCACTTCACTACTAAGAGTTTAAGTTATGACCGAAAACAATTTAAACTAATCAATAGCTACGCTATTTACTTACCATATACCACATGCTTACACTTTCCCGTTTTATAAACCTTCGTTGTTTCCATACTTCGCCCTCTTCTCTTTCCCTCTGTGGCTCTCCAATTCATCATCTGATTTCCTCTACTCCTGCCTGCATCTTCACACACCAATCACTCCCTGAATCCTCCCTTCGCCGTCTCCGTTTTTCCCCTTCGGTCACGGTCTGTACTTGTTGTTTACATTATAGTCCGATGGGTGTTATTGTTAAAATCGTTCTTTTTATATGCTTTCTTGTTACTGATCTGTTGATTGATGCGTTGTTGTCAAGTCATATTATTGTTGATAATTTCTAGTATTTATAGCTGTCGTTATTGAGGTTTATATGGTTATTATTGTCAGTGTTTTTAGGTTGTTGTCGTTATATCTGTTATATTCCCATCTTCTTTTTTCTTCGCCATTACCTTCATACTTCTTGTTGTTGATGTCATATTGTTATTTATTGTTGTCTCTATTGTTGTTTGTGTGTAAGGTTAATTATTATTATCTTCATATAAACAGACAAAGTGTCTTGTGCGAATTAACGTACTACTGGAAGCTGAAGAGATTGCTAGCGACGTATGAGGGGAGAGGGTTTTATCTGCCAAGTAAAACATGACGCATGTGTATCGTCTTTTCAAATACTCGTACTTACGGCGGCTCGTTCTCACTGCAGAGTATTAATAGTTGCGTTGTCAGCACAGTCCAATGACTGCCGATCTCTCCAGCTCCCAACAATAAACAAGTAGGTAATAACAGCGAAAATAACTGTTTCCCTCCAAATTTACCCCGCATTGTTTAGATACTTATTGTAGTTATTGCTTTTATTGGCTGTATTAGAAATTGAGCAATTTACTTGTGTTTCTAGCTGATTTACCAAATACATTTTTATATGTCACACCTAAGAAGAGAAATATGGTCATAAACCTCCATGAATTTAGTAATATGACTCAGAGACCGATAGCAGCTGAATGTAATGTAAATTTGGATTGTTAATAATATAATTAGGAGGAAAAATGAGATTGACTCAATTTCACCTCAAAGGAAAGACCGAGGTAGCCATAAACGAAAAACGTCCAGGAAATTAATCCTGAAAAGAGCAGATGTACAAAAAGGTTTGAAGGCTGCAGGGGTGAAAGTCGATGCTACAACAGTGCGTAGGCCGCTTTTAGCTGGAAGGTAACTTGAAAACCGGTCAAAAACAACAATTGACCTGTCCTGTGAAGAAAAAGAGATTGGCATGGGGGTAGAAATTTTCAGAATTGGAGACAACAAGATTGGAGAACGATTTTTTTTTAAGGAAGGAAACTTTCCATTCATAAGTTTAGGGTACCTCCCCGATATTTGCCATTTATGAGAACTGAGGAAAATTGGAAAACCCCTCAGCCAGGGAGGACGGTTCCAATGGGAATTGAACCCCAGACTCCCGCCATCGAATCCGCACCTTAACTACCTCGCCGCCTGTGGCGGTCATTTTCTGATGAAAGTCTCGCATGTAAGGAGAAGCGATAGAGAGGAAATCTCGTCGAAGCACATCAAACAGACGGTAAAGTTTCCACAAAAAATGTTTTGCAGTTGTTTTGCACTCACAGGCACTAACTTTTTGATTCTTATTGACGGAATGATGAACAGCGACAAGAGCTGCCCCAGAACCGAAGAAATTGGCAGAGGAACTGAACATTGAGCAAGACTTAGTCCCATTTCATGTATCGAGGCATTTTAAAGACTTCATGGCGAAAATTTTTCAGTGTTTGGACTGGCCTGGAAATTCAGTGGATCTCAACTGGTTAGAGAATCTTTGGGCGATTGTCAAGCAATTATCAAACATAATAATTTTTAAACTGTTGCCATTTATTTAAAAGATTAGGAGAACTTCTATTTGATACATACTTGAACGAATTTTGTACAAAGGCAATGAAAAATGAATATAAGTAGAGTTCCTATATCTGTCTTGTCACACAACCAGCACTTTCCAGCAAAAGCAGTACAGCTGATTTCTGGCTCGGTCCCGCACTACTATAAGTATGCGTACAAGGGCTAGACAATAACGACTCAAAATGATTTATTTACTCACGTGCTGGGATAAGTTTTTTTGACATCCTCAGAAGCGCCTTTGAACTAAAACACTGGTCCTGCAGTCGTTTTTGAGACAGGGAAAGAGGCAAGTTCAAGCTGTAAGGAGATGGGACATACATTCGATGTATTTCTGATCAGATGTTGAGCAACATCGTTGCAAACTGAGGGCATACATTGTCATGGTGAAGACGCCAACAGACGGACGCCAATCAGGGCGTTTTCGTCGGATGCATTCAGCCAGGGCGCTCAAAACAATCCGGTAATACTCCCAATTAACGTTTGTTTGGGTGGGAATGAACCATTCCACAGCAGTCGAAGAAAAAAATCATCATAACCTTTCATACCAACGAAACCTTTCGTGTCGCAGAACCAGGTGATTCCCAGACTGAGCTCGCCTGTTTAATTTCGGGATTGTTATGTGAAGCGAAATCTCATCACAAATAATGAAGGAATCCGTATGCCTTACCATGCCATGCTTCCTACCAAACGCTGAAGCTTCTGGCACACGTTCACTCACACCATCTTCTGTTCAGGCGTCAGCAATCTGTAACAGACGTGTCTCATGTACAAAGAATGTGAACGCCTACTATAGGAAATCTGTAATGTGTCTACCAGTTTATGCACTCTCATTCGTCCAAACAATGACAGCGGCTGCGTTAATCATGGTCTCGTTCACTGCAGCGTTTAGAGCACCTGGGTTGCCCTGCTCTGTTATTGAAACACGACCCTCCTTAAACTCTTTGAACCACTGAAATGGTAGATTGTGACAGAAGATCATAGCTATATGCTTGCTCTAACATTGTATACTGTTTCATACCGGAATTTTGCAGACGGAAGCAAAATTTCAGAACAAGAATACTGCCGTTACGAAGTGACTCCATTTTAGGCAGTTGGCAAGCACTTGCTCTTTGCTATATTCTGTACTAAAACGCTTACGCGTCCTAGCTTTCAATTTTTTTCCACCAATAACATGACATCCGTTCTTTTAATGAAAAATCGTTTCACCACTATATCTCCACTGAGTGATGAGAAAACAATCATTTTCAGTCTTTATTGGCTAGCCGTCGAAACTGGCAAGACCTGCAAAATACAATAAGTTTATATTTGAAGTTAGTCAAATATGAATTAATTGACTTAAGTCGAAATTTTATAAATTTAGAAGTTCGGCAATTTTTTTAATAGACCTTATTTTATTTCTCAAATCAAGTTGAGTATGAATCGCAAGATTATAGTAAATATTTTCCTGTAATTATTATAGCATTCTATTGTCTGAAATACGTTCAGTACCAAATGTTTTCATTATAATTTTTGAGATCTTCGCTCCTGTTTAGTTAGGCTCACCTATAAACTTTAGCACCAGATCTGGACTGTAAGGGAGAAGGTACTTATAATATTTAATCAGGACAAGAAAAATTCCTGAAATAGTGAAATACTGAGCAAAAATTCTTTCATACGAAAAAAATAGTGTACATTTTGCAAAAAGTTTTAAACCAGTATATCCATTGTTTAGCAATAATGTAGTCATTGTCGTACAATCTGTTAAGTTCATTCCTGGTGTGAATACCTGGTGAAAACAACACGAATATTTCTTAAAAAAAAAAAATAGATTCTACATTTTCACACGCTATAAGCAGGTGAAACAGAGTAAACATCCACAAGGACTTGGTAACTGTTCATGGTGATCAAGTGTGTTCATTTGGTAACATTGCAAGATGGATTCGATCATTTGAAGAATAGCGAGAGACTTTGAAAGACAACCCTCGCTCTGGCCGGCCTTTGGAAGCTGTGAACGAGAGAACCATTCAAAGAATGAGGAGCTTGGTAGAGGAAAGTCGACATAATAAGTATGAACGCGAATATTAGTGTTTGCAGCATTGACAGTATACTCCATTAACACTTAAAACTACGAAACATCTGTGCAAAATTCTTTCCACATTTCCTAACCAATGAAGAGAAGAAGAAGAGAAAGCAATGTGCAAGGAAACTGTTTCCATCACATAGTCCTAAATGTTTGATAGATGAAAGTTGGTTTTATTGCTATACCACCCCAAATAAAGCTCAGAACTGCTTGTGGGTAAATGAGAATGACCCAGGACAAGTTGTTCCTCTACAAGGTTTTCGTTCTCGGAAGTGAATGTTCGCTGTTTTCTTCAACTATGAAGGACATTAGTGGTTGACCGTATGCCAGAAGGAATGACAATGAATGGAGAATACTAAGACACTTATATTTTGCAATGCTGAGGCGGCGGTGTCGTCCAAAGACAGGAACTTCAAGGCTGTTGCTTTTGCACGGCAACGTGTCTCCTCACAGAACAGTTGCAGAATTGAGGAAACTGGAAGTCGCCAAAGTCCAGTTGCTTAACCATGCACTTTACAGCCCTGATCTTGCACCGTGCGACTTCCGGTTGTTTCCTCAAGTGAAAGCTTGCATTGCTGGAAATCTTTTAAACGAGTGCGGGACCTTGCTCAAGCTATAAACTTAGTTCTGTTGACAATATCTCAGTCCGAGTACTGTAGTTGCTTTTGACAAGTGGTTGCACCGTCTATAACTGTGTGTGTGGAGAGAGATGGAGTGTATCTTGAAGGGTTGTGAGGATAAGTTTTCGAATTCAGTTCTTAACTTGGACTTAAAGGTGTCACTTGCCCCGCATAACTCTAATTAATCTCCATTGTTACCATAAATACAGTTCCATCTCTGCATTCAAATGCCATTCACAATTCCTTGGAAATAGCAGAATTCCATTCATAACTCTGCCTAATGAATGGAGTCCCCCTACTGCTTATTTGCAGCTTTAACCCGTAGTTCCATTCAAGTTATCGTCTCATTATTTTTCCCCTCTTTTTCCTTTATTTCGATGCTGTTCTATCAATTATTTAATCCTCTCGAATGCGCTTTTTCCTCTTAAGGAAATTTTTAAACATTCCTGAAAGACCGAGAGCAACCTAGACTTTCTAATTCGTAAACCTTACATTGGAAAATACTGTATTTTCTCAGACAAAGCACAACTCCACAAATGTACAATTTCGAAGCAATTGAAGCATTGTATTTAGATACTTATAACCATGGTGCGTTATGTGTAGGTATAAAGTTCCACCAAACGCGACAATCGATGTTGTCATGGAGACGAACCCGGTGTATGTAACGTAAACCTCTTGCCGTCGCCCTACCCGTATCCTGTACCGCCGTTTTTACCTCCTCTTCCTCTCTGATCTAGCCCAGAATTTCTCATTCTCTTCGCCGCTGTAGAGAAATTCCTTCCGCCAAACTGCAATTAGGGTAAATGTCCCCATGCGGGGGCAGGTGAGATTTCTTGAGATGAAAAACTCTAAGATTATTGCACATTTAAATATCTGCGTTATATATAAAAGACTGCATTTATTCCGACTGTCTTTAAAGCTTTTTTAACACTGCCAGTACATATAAATCTTTACAATCTAACTAAATACAAACCAATGTCTGTGTTCTAATGATATTTAAAATAATACAAAAGTTCGTCACACAATAGCGAATTCCTCACCCAGTTGAATAACGTTTAATAAAAATTAATATAAAATTCAAATTAGGGTTTTATTAATTACTGAAATAAATAACTATAGCATTACTGTGTGGTATTAGGGAACAAAATTACAATTCTTGCAACCTATAAGTACCACAAAAGAGAAATCACATTTTTAGAATTATTATTATTATTATTATTATTATTATTATTATTATTATTATTATTATTATTATTGTTGTTGTTGTTGTTGTTGTTATTGAGATTAAACCACAACATAATGTACACTATTAATTAAATGAAATATATGACTCCTGATAGACAAAGTGTGGGTATTTTTAAACGTAATCATGTTTATGAAATGAGCTCCTGATATCTTTACGTTTTCTAAAATAGAGAGATACAACAGAAAAATTTTATCTTTCTCTCTTGTTGCTTGTTTTATGTTTCCATGCATTACGTTACCATCGAGATTCATAATTTATTTTACCATTTTTACTTGTCTTCTGTCTTTTTTTAATAGTGTTTAACGCCCATTTTGCCTACTGAGGCACCATAGGCGGTGGACATTAATGATACATGAGATGAAATGATAAACTAGGAACATTTTTTTTAAGGAAAGAAACGTTCCAGGCCGGGGACCTCCCCGGTATATTTGCCATTAATGAGGACTGAGGAAAACTTGGAAAATCCTCAGTCAGGGAGGGCGGTCCTGATGGTATTCGAACTCCAGACCTCCCGCTCACAAGTTCACGCCTTAACGACCTCGGCCACCCTGGCGATCTCTTCTGCCTCTGAAGAAGAACACTAGTGGTTCCAAATATAGCGAAAATTATGTAACTGTTTAAGTTTGTTATTTATTTCTGCTTCTCTAATTGTTCTTTAGTTACATTGTTATTATATATATTGAGACTTCGTTTACTACAACGATTTTTAAATTTTACATTACTGGTATATGATTTAGCCACTACAATATTTTGCATTATAAACGCATTACTTTAATTTATATTGCATTCAGTTCCAGCTTTATTAAAGCAATTGGTACAGTGTGTAGCTTCGACTTTCTACGGCGCCATTCTGGTCCATTATTGTATTTACATAGACAGTGAATCGTGTGGTTTATTTACGGGCGCTCTTTAACATCTCAGGGCATCAGCGTCCCATTCAATTGAAAGGCCTGTTACTTCAGGCTTGCCAAAATCTACGACACGAGACCCACAGATTTATTTCCTTTCCGTAGGAAGCCATACTTAGGATTTTTACACCCGAAAACCCGCGATCTTGGATCTACGGGCACTTGTGGAGTTAGGGCTCCACCAGTAGTTTTTTATATCAGGAGGAGCCACTGGGGTAAACAAGGGACTGCGAAGTCGCCGCTTCTCTAAACTCTGCAAATCTTTGTACGTAGCCTGGGAAAGTTCTCTTTAGTTTTTACAGGTCAGCTTGTTTGTTTAATGTTTGAGGCATCACAGGAGGTGACACTGGTGATACATGAGATGAAATGATACATTGGGAAAGAATATTTTTTTAAGGAAGGAAACGTCCCAGGCCTAAATTTAAGTTACCTTCCCGGCATTGATCATTTATGAGGACTGAGTAAAATCTGCAAAAAATTCAGTCAGGACGGTGAGAATCGAACCCCAGACCTCCCTCTTACGAGTCAGCGCGTTAACGACCTCGGCCCCCCGTCGCGCTAGCTTGCTTGACTGAGGCGGCACTTACATTTTAAAAAACCATCTCACGAAAATGCTAAGGATCTACCTGTTTCGTACAGCATCAGACATACGACCCAAATTAAAAGTTTTATGTACAAGAACTAGTCAAGACTCAGAATGTTTTTTTTTTTTTTTTTTTTTGCACATGGAATACACTGGGCTCGGTCCAGATTGGTGTGGTTTTTTCAAAGTATTCTCCGTTGAGTTGAATGCATTTTGCCCAACGCGTCTGCCAGTCCTGGATCACGTGCTGGACCCCTTCTTTTGACATCTTCAAAACCGCCTTAGTTTTTTCACGACCGTCCTCGGAAATATCAAAACAGACAGGGAAAGAGATAAAAGTCACTCTAAGTCTGGGGAGTATGGAGGATGGATTCGAAGTTCCCTACACACTTTCACTCGCAGTATCTTCCGTTCAGCAGTCAGTAATCTTGGGACCCATCTCGCACATTTCGTCTCATGTTCAAGTGGTCATGCAGAATCGAAAATGTACTGCCGTGGGAAATGTGTAACATGTTTGCAAGTCTGTCGGTCTTTACAAACAATGACACTAGCTGTGTTAATCATGATATTGTTTACTGCTGTTGTTGGACCGACTTGTTTTGTTGTTGAAACACTCCTGAACGATAGAAGTGCGGTTGATTGAGGCAGAACATCATCATCATATGCCTGCTGCAACAATCTGTAAGCTTCCTTGCCGGATTTCTGCAAAACTTCAACGTCTTCACGAATCAACTCCAGTTTGTATGTAGGCGTCTGGCCGAACTGACGTAGTTTGATCGTCCCCTGTGTTCAGACGCATGCGCGAGCAAACTTCTGTTTTGGTCCACCAATCAAGGCTGATCCGTTTTCTCCTCTGTGATACTAATCAACGAATGCTCTTTCCAGTGCTGCCGATATTAAACTTCTGTCTCTAATAATTAATTCAAATCCTGAAAATTAAATAGCGAATGTATCATAGGTCGCTGAATGTCATTAACCAAGATGAATAAGCTCAAAGAACGTTCATAAATTGCTTTATAAACGACGTCATAATCGAATATCAGAAAAAAGTGGCCTTAATTGTTATTTCCACTTTGTATTCATGTATATAATTATTTGTTAAAACCAGATTTTTGTTCATTTTTGTATCTAAGTGAGATACAGTGGGTGTTGGTAGCACTGGATGAAATTTCACGGTGCTGAGCTTTATTGCGTAAATGGAGAAACATATTAAACTGATGCCACGTGAATTCCCGAGATCACACGGAAAGAATTGTCTTAGCAGAAGTGTGGGAGTTAATATAGAGTTTAATTTCGCTGTTAGAAGACACTCTGCAGTCTCGAGTGTAGTTCACGTGATATTACACAATTATGAAAGCCAATTCGCGACTTTCACACAGCACCTCTCTCTTCTTCTCAAGAAAGTAGCGAAAAGAAAATGGCAGGAACAAAGAAGGGCAAACACGTCGGTTCAAATTCAAGTCCAGCCCAAAGGGAAGGGCTTTGTCGAGGAGATAAATCCGAAATCTCTTTTAAAATCTTGTGGAAGTATGCTCGCTTGATCAAGATTAAGGGCCCGAAAAACAAAAGAAAGACGCAATGAAGACGCGGTCGGAGCAAATGTTGCAACTGTTTGTTGCCAAAAAACAAGATGCGGTGCAATTTAACGGAAGGAATAAAAAGTAATGGAGGATAGCGATAGCGGCTGGGAAGGAAGGAAATTGTATGTACAAATAAATAATTACACCACTCCTAAAGCAAACAAAACGATGACAAGACTGGGGCTATATAAAAACAGAAAGCAAGAAAAAGTAAACAAAAGGAAGATCGTTGCCATAACAATTCTCTGCCCCGGCAGTTGTCTTTATTCTTCCTCGGTATAGCTGCGTATTTATGTTAAGTGCTGCCACAGGGAGAAGGGTGTGTTCACAATCCGTACTAAGAAAAGGGGCAACTGTTAAAGTCAACACACACTTAAAGAAATAAACTTTTATACCGTTCCTCCCTCACTGACTGAGCGCAAGGGGTTTGCAAACACGCGGAGAAGTTGTGCATTTAAATAAATAATAATTGATACTCTGTCCAATTGCCAAGTAAGAAAACTGCGTTGAATCACAAGGTGATAGCGTACATCTATGGAATCAATCTTTTAGTAGCTACTGCGGTTGTAATCATGAAAAGATTTTTGAAAAATTTCTTCAAATATCCATTGATCCTACTTTCTAAGCACCAAAAAGGAATATGTAATATATATTATTTTCTTCAAAGTGTTTATATATATATAGCACATATATAGTGTTTAACGCCCGTTTTTACTACTGAGGCACCACTACTGATGATACATGAGATGATGATATATTGGGAAAGAATTTTTTTTAAGGAAGGGAACGTTCCGGACCTAAGTTTAGGGTACCTCCCCGGCATTTGCCATTTATGAGGACTTACGAAAACCTGGGAAAACCTCAGTTCAGGGAGGAGTCCTCATAAATGGAAAATGCCGGGGAGGTACCCTAAACTTAGGTCCGGAACGTTCCCTTCCTTAAAAAAAATTCTTTTCCAATATATCATCATCTCATGTATCATGGATTAGTGGTGCCTCAGTAGTAAAAACGGGAGTTAAACACTATATATGTGCATAGCACTTTGAAGAACACGAGTGGTTCGAAATATAGCGTAAATTGTGTTACATATATCGCAATTTTTGTTTTCTCTTAACGAAACTGGCATACAACGATCAATTAATAAACATTTATCGAGTTCGTTAATCAGCAATATTGGATTTTATTTAAGATGAAGGCAGAGGCCCTATATTGCTAGTGCCAAGCTATTCATTTTTGTGCACCTTTTTCTCAGGAAGTATTACATATACCTCAATGAAATTTATTACTCATTTTAATTAAATTATAATTTCTGAGCTCTAGTATAGATAATGTACTTTATAAAAAGAATAAGTTATAATTTTTGTCTTAGATTACCTTTTTATAAAAATAAAATTATAATAATATTTATGTACGAAACAGTTCTCATGTAACCTAAAACTAGAGCTCAGCAATGAATGTAATAATGATCAGTTGTAAAAAGTTCATGCTTCTATCTTCATTACTTTATAAGAAAAAGGTACATATGTTGTTAATTTTTCACTTATAAATAGCGTTAAAGTTAATACAACTAATTGTCAATTTACATACTGATCCCCACACAAAGTAATATTACCACTACACAGGAGACAGTTTCACTGAGCACTGCAATTAAAATATCCAAAATCAACCACTATATCCATATTTACTTTGTTGTTTTCAATATCTTCCATATAATTACCAGATATCTTTTTCTTGAGTACACTGGAGGGAGTGTAAGTAATTGGTTTATCATCCATTGAATTGTTCTCTTGAAATAGGCCTATTACTTTCATTATCACTATTACCTTGTTTTATTGGATAGATTTTGTGATATCTATTTCCTTTGTTTTTAAATAATAAACCTTGGTAGACCTAGGGATGGTATTGAGTGTATTTAGGAAAGAAAATTGGGACATATAGCTTGTAAAGTTCAAAATGAACATAAAACTTTCCAATTGTTTGAAAAATCAAACACACAAGCAACCATTATTGTTATTAGCACTTGAAATAGTAATTAACTACAAAATACATCAAACCACAGCCTTCTATAGCAAATTGTTTCAGTGATATTTTCATTTTTATACAATAGTGCGGGGTATTAAAAGAGTAGTTTGAAGATAAGCATAAAAATCCAAATAATTGTTCAAAAAAAACAACTAATTTTGTTTAATTTGACTTCTTATCTTACTTTATGTTGTTTCTTAGTCATTTTCGATATTTGTTTACGTCTCAAAATATTCAATTTGCTGATATAAAGAGCATATTCTTCCCCTGGTATCCTTAGAAACACCAGCAAAAGAGGTGGCAATAATGTGGATACCATCAGATTTATTACGCACGTTAAATAAGAACGTACGAATGATTTTTAACGAAGACTAACGAACATCATTTCAGAAAATATAAACCTTACGTTCCTAAAAGACTTTTAATGGAAAATTAATATCGTGAAAGCATCTAAATACATAAAATTGCTTGCTTTGAAAACATTTCTTTTCTGTGTGCGATCTCTAAAGCGTATAGAAGTGCTGCTCTCTAGCGAGAGTTAGTAGAAACCCTCAGGTCTAAGCGTGTTCCCGCCAGCATTTTCTTAATTGGCTTCATTTTTATCCGTGACTTTGATTAATGACGTATCTCTTCAGTCGGTGAACTCGGGAAAGTAATTTATTTTTCGAGTTTAATTGCTATCAAGATTAATTAAAAGCCCTGCGCTCGGAAAAACTGTTTGTCCCACCGTAAATTTATCACGCGGCAACACATACTAACGTATTTGGGGATTCCCGGTTATAATTCAACAAATTGGTAGAAAGTAACACGCTTTTCATTAAACATCGCAGCTTTTATCGCAGTTGTTCCGCTTTGGACTGCAGAAACATATAACTTTGTAGTCTTGATGTTTTAAAACTAACTGTTTCGTCTGATAGCTACGCCTGTTTCCTTTCATTCCGCAGTATAAATTGATCATTCAGAAGCAGTGGTGATGAAGCAACAATGTATATACAGTGTAATTATTTTAAACTGGTTTTGACAATGTGCCACTCTGTAGAACAAGACACCGCAGTAAATCTTTCAGGTTCCTGTGTGAAACTGTATATGAGTTGATCAATGTGATAGCAAACTTCCTTTCATGTTTATATTAAACCGAGACTTTGTGAGCTTGCAGAGCCAGGCAAGTATCGCAAAACATGGCTAATTTATCACTAATAATGGTTATTTTCCCTTAGCGTAACGGCCCGCCTCAACTGGACAGCAATGAACGAGAATCAGAAAGTTCGCAGCTATGATTGTCACGTAACTTATTACTAAACACTTAAAAGCTACATTTACTCACCGTTATCAAGCAAGTAGATACTGCAACTGCCTTCCTTCATTTTCCATGCATTTCTGTCATCGGCTTAAGAAGTTAACCATTATCCTCTGCAGTGCCCCCTGAGAAATGGAAAACTTTTCTTCATGTATGTAATTTTTCAGTTCATCTAATATATGTGCATTTCTCTTGTACAATTTTTCCTTTAATGCCTTCAAAAGATAAAAATCGCAGAGTGTTAAATCCGAGGAGCGAGAGGGCCATATCTTGTTGGTGATGACTCTATCGCTGAACTTTTCACGAACTGCCTGCAAAGAGACATGTGCTGTATGTGCCGTTGCACAGTCCTGTTGGAAAGTCGCGGACCTGCCTTCCCCCACAGTTAATTGACGATAAAAGAGTTATATAAAATATTCTGCATATATCTATCACTATTAACTGTTTCTTAATAAACAAAATAATAGCATCTCTTATTCTATCGCCGCTAATGACGCACCACAGTTCATGCAGAGATTCTCCGTGAAGCAGGTCAGGTTTTTCTGAACTTCAATCGCTTGTTATGTGAATTAGCATATCCACTTAAATGGAGCAAAGATTCATCCGTAAAGAAAACTAGATGAGGGACAATACATACTTTTCAAAATAAATGCCTGCTCTTTGGGGAATACAATATCTATATTGAACCACATTAACGTAATTGATACACTGTTACACAAGAACATGGGCGTTCTTTCTAATGTTAAACTCGTCCTGATCTCCCCTTCGGCTTCCCACCCGGCTTTCAAGCGTGGGAACGAAACCAGAACTGCGGCCAACTGCACAAGGAGCGAGCGGTCCCACAAAGGAAAAATTACCCAATAGTTTCTCCACTAGAAGGGTATTAAAGTGTTATATTTTTTAACTTTTGAAACAAATAACTCTGAAAAGTTTTCGGGCATATAAACTAAATTAATATTGAGCGAGGGCTTCTGATAAGCTATTTGCTTAAGTAGTGGTTTTGTAATGAAGTCGAAAACTAGCAACGAGTCATCTGTTGTCAGACATTGTTGGAGATGAAATTATGGTCCTCTACTATAATCCCTTGTCCAAAAGAGTGAGTGACGTAAATCTGGCGGAGCACCGCCTCATTCACTCAACCAACAGGATCATGCCCACAATCTTTTGGAACTCTTCACTGACTTCAAGAAGAGGAACACGAGAGTAAATGGGAAGTACTATGCTGGCCTACTGCACAGACTACGTGCATACATCAAAGAGAAAAGGCGAGGAAAGCTGAGTGGTGATGTGCGCCTTCTTCACGACAATGCGCCTGTGCACACAGCTCTTGTTGCAAAGGAAGCTGTGAAGAAATGTGACTTCAAGGAGATCGACCGTCCACCCTACAGCCCAGATCTAGCTTCCAGTGATACTTTCTCTTCTCAAAACCCAAGAAGAACCTTCGAGGAAGGAAATGTGACGAAGTGATGGATGCTGTTTATGCCCGTTTTGCAGACAAGACCTCTGACTCTTTTGAGCGGGGGGATTGAACTGTTAATTCAAAGATGGCAGAAGTGTATTGCAATAAAGGGTAACTATATTGAAAAGTGAAATAGAGTTCTTGTCTTTACCATACCTAGAAAATGGTTAGGCCGGAAACTTATGGACCTACCCTCGTATATACACAAAGGATGTGGAAAAACAATGTGTACCAAATTGTATAGTAGAAAGACAGTACGAAACTAAGCATTTTGGTGTCGCAGATACAGTATAGTAACAGCAGCGCTGCATGGTTATAATGGAAATGTGCCTTTACGAAAAATCTTCACTTGCCAGTCAAAATGAAATAACTCATTGTGCACTTACTGGTACACAATGGGAAACTAAATGTTGTACGTGCGCACTTAATTGATATACCGTGGAGGCCACCGCTTTCGTCTCTCGTGCCCGATTCATTTTATGTTTGGTGATTTAGAGCTGCAAATGAAAAATGTGCAGGGACGTCATCATGTTGGAACCATAAATTTGCTTTAATTTCAAGACTACCGTTCGGTATTGCCACCTTTCAAAACACAAATGCTGCATTGAACATCAGGCACACCTAGCGACAGTGACTAGTGGGGTTATGTTTACATCTGACACTCACAAACAAGTTTCACAATCTGAGACTCTAACATGACGGATTTAATGTGCAGTAAAAAAGCTCCTGCGATCACTTGTACCTGTCCTCAAAATGCTTAGTTTGGTACTGCCTTTCTACTCTACAATTTTCTGTACACAGTATGTATAAATTGTTTAGGTTAACCCCCACACCTATGGTCCAATTTTGCTGGTTTTTGAACTCAAGGAATTGTTTGCTAGTTGATGATTATATGCCGAATTTTGCTCAGAAAAAAAAAAAACAAAAATTGCGGCCACTAGAGCGTTTACACACACAAATTAACAGTAATAATAAAAGTAGATAAGGATAAAACACGTACATAAAGTAACACTTGAAATTGCTATATTTCGAACTACTGGAGTTCTTCTATGGCAAGAAGCTAGAACTTCAACCATTGCTGAAAAGTTCTCTCCTATTGCTCGTTATTACTATAAGCTTAATGTAGTAAAATTGCATGTGTCTGGCTGATAGGGTTACCAACCGTTACCAGTTGTACTACATTTCCCGTATTTGAGGGTTTCAAAAAGTTGTATGAATCTTTAACGGAACGCAAACAATAACATATCTCATCCTTTTCCTTAAATTATTCGTATTATGGTCTAGCTTCTTGCCATAGAAGAACTCCAGTAGTTCGAAATATAGCAATTTCAAGTGTGATTTTATCTAAGTGTTTTATCCTTATCTAGTTTTATTATTACTGTTAATTTGTTACATTTTTAATAGTTTAACTTTATTTTTATTTTTATACACACACACACATATATATATATATATATATTTATCTATCGTCTTCTTTTTATTAGGTAGGGTCGATGGAGATTTGAAGCAACTTTTCAAAAATATTTTAATGGGCACAACCTCAATAGCGTGACACTTGATGTCATAATATTTTATACAAAACCACCATCGCATTAACGTTCCTAAGGAGCTGTTGAACTCTGTCCGCGACGACTCAAATTTGCTCCAGAGGGTCATAACTGATGACGAATCATGGGTTTATATTTATGACGTGGAAACTAAAGCTCAATCATCCCAATGGATGCTGCCACACGAGCCAAGACCGAAAAAAGCGCGCCAAGTTCGGTTGAATGTGAAGGTTTTGCTTACAGTTTTCTTCGATTGCAGGGGCGTGGTGCATCATGAGTTCTTGCCACAGGGTAGAACGGTCAATAAGGAATATTACCTGCAAGTTATGTGCAATGTGCGCGAAGCAATCCGCCAGAAACGCCCGGATTTGTGGAAGAACAAAAATTGACTTTTGCACTGTGATAACGCCCCTGCTCACACATCGTTGCTTGTGCGCGAATTTTTTGGTAAAAACAACACACATGATGCCGCAGTCACCGTACTCCCCAGATCTGGCCCCGTGACCTTTTTCAGTTCCCAAAACTGAAGAGGTCCATGAAAGGACGACGCTACGCCACGACTGAGGAGATAAAGACGGCATCGGAGCAGGAGCTGAACAAGATCACAAAAACGATTTTTTAAAGTGCTTCGAAGATTGGAAAAAACGTTGGCACAAGTGTATAATATCTGGTGGGGATTACTTTGAAGGAGACAAAATAGATATTCATGAATAAATAAATACTAAAATTCGCGATACTTTTTGAACAGACCTCGTACACTACTTTATCGATTAGTACGGTCACAAACGAATGATAAATTAATACGAATAATTTAAGGAAAAGGATGAGATTTGTTATTTTTGGCGTTCCGTTAAAGATTCGTACGTCAGCTTTTTGAAACCCTCAAATACGGGAAATGTAGTACAACAGGGAACGGTTGGTAACCCTATCAGCCAGACACATGCAATTTTATTACATTAAACTTACAGTAATAGAAGGAGAGGACTTTTCTGCAATGGTTGAAGTGGAATGCATTTATTATCTTATGATATTTGAACCAAATAACGGTCGGTAGTAGTAACGTCAACACAGACTCTCTTAAATGTTTGGAAAGCTTACAAACACGAAGCGGAACTTAAAATGGGCTGTACGGAACGTGCAGCGGTACAAACCACAGTATGACCGACAGACCATTAAACTTCACGCCAGGGACCGTGTATCAACAACAACTACAATGGGGCGACATGAATATGTTTGGCAGTGCATTTAAACACTTTTATTTATCGCTCGTTAAAACAATGAGTGGATATGAACATACTTCCTACATTCCAACGACTTAATTTACTTTCTAGTCACCACGCACAAAGGGCGTTAGTGCGTCGTTTCATATTAACTAGAATACACATGAAAAAATGAAAAACAAACAAGGGCTGTAAACAATTTACGGCTGGCTTTTTTGTTACAGTGGGCATTTTCTATGCCTCATTAATTATATGATAATTTTTGCATCATGAAGCATTTTGATTAATGGGCCATGAAGTTTCCTCTGTTGTTATATACCGAATGACTACGGATGAAATATTTTGTTAAAATGTGTGTGCCGGTTAAGAATTGTACACTTTAGTACACAAACTAAAACACGGCGTTCAGGCAAGACAGACGTCCCTCTCCAGACCACAATGCATAAAAAATGTCAGCCGTTGTTGCCCATACTGCCAATAACAAACCGAAAAGTTTGCGTAATGGTTTTTAAGAATCTAAAATTGTTTGCAAACAATGTTTTCCATATATAAACGAGATATAAAATAATATGAATTTTGCTTAAATAAAATCATTGATTTGGTGTTATTTTCAAACGTATTGGTGTTCTGAAAATCCAAATTGCATAAAATAAACCTCTGTTTATGATAAGAAAATTGGCCGGCTATGGCATGTTCAGCTGCCGAGATGCGAAATCCAGTGCGAGCGGTAAGGACCTATTCTGGAAGCTCTGTGCATACTCCGGAGACTTCCCTAAGGTTTCTCTACTATGAAATATTTAATTCCTTAAGTGGTGACTCGTAATGCCACTTATAACCCAGGCTTCTAGTTTAACCCCAAACTCTAGAGTGGTTAATTTATAAATATAGAAAGTTTTCTTTTACACTAGCCATGTGTATGATATAAGTTGGAAATTATTAATATCTCATTAATTAAGAACCCGAAGAATAAATAAAATAAATGAAGCTATATTAGGTGAGGAACCACGTGAGTTTAGAATAGAACTTTCTTACGCGAATTGTATATTTGTAATGTAGCTCAAGAAATGAACTATGGACCATAATGAGAGAAAGAGAATATCCAGCCACATCACTAAAATAATCCAATACACACACACACAGATATATATATATATATATATATATATATATATATATGTATATATATATATAAGACATAATTGAATGACAACAATATTAAAATAAACATTTTAAAATAAATAGTGCCAACTTAGAAACAACACTTTTCGCGGACAACCAAATTATATTGCCACAACAGAGTATGAACTTCAGAAAGTCACTATTATAGGATAACAATACAACTTAAATATTTCGCATACAAAAAAATAAAACATTTGCATTCCAGGGAAAAGGATATAAAAGATGTAGAGTAGTGCTAATATAAAATCATAAATATCTAGGCTACAATATTTTGTATGGATATAGGAAAGAAATAGACACAAAAACTAAATAAATGTCAAGCGATCTGTGGAACAACCAGAAAAACATTGAAAACAAAACAAGAAAGATACCCAATTAAAACAATGGCGGTATCACAACCAGTTTTATGTCCATAACAGAAAACTGGTTTGTATTGGACAGTAAGCAGAAGTGACAGAAGAAGAACAGAAAGTTCTGAGAACATTAGTTGGGTATGAATTAATGTATCAATAGAAATTAAAGAAGAATTACAGATCTACAATCTGAATAAACAAATAGAGAAATTAAGAACGAATTGATACTAACATATAACAAGAGTGACAGAATGCACATTTCCGATTAATTATGTACCACAAGGTTATAGAAATAGAGGAAGATCATTTTTGAGATAGCAAAACAAAATTTAACTATCTTGAAATAGGAACACGCCCCACTACACATTTTTGTGGCAGAAGATATTACCTTAATACAGTCTACTTGTAAACTCCCGATTAATCCAATTACATTTTATTCTTTCTTGTAGGGTATACATCATTTTGAAACAATGTACTACCAAAATGCTACTAAGGCATTAAATATTCAGTTAAGTTTCATAATTATTGTGTCCAAATTCAAACGACAATAAGAACAATAATCCAGAAAGTATAACAAGAAAACAAAGGTGTAATGAGAATTATATTCTCTAGAACAAGTTTTATATATCATGGAGCACTAATTATCACCTAGCACTTATATAACCATACTATTTGAGAATATAAAGTGAACATTCAGAATCTAGAACTTTAGACTTTAGTTTATTTCGTTCCAAAAATGTTTTGAACTTTAATTTCACTACATGCATACATAAAAAAAAAAAAAAAAAAAAAAACACACATATTAAGGTAACGCATCTTAAAACAAACTAAAAGCAAGCATTGTATATCCATAACATATCCTCGTAGATCTAGTACATAAAACCATTTTTAATGCTGTAAAAAAATGCTACTTGCGATCGTAAAAGAAGTATTCTAAGAGAGGGATGCGACTGAATTGATTTACATAACTTATCTGTATCTGGTTAAATATGGAACAGCTGGAGCCGAATATCTCGACACGAGATGTGTGTTTTGTTTTAGTACCTGCATAAACAGAGAATCCTGATTCACATAAATAAGTGGTTGTAAAGGGTAAAGGATGGTTTTAGCTTTATCAGACGTACCTTTAAATTCGTCTTTTAACTGACACCAGAATTCAAATAGTGAATTCTTTTACAAAACTATTTTTTATCATAGAATCTGATGTAAAAGCTATCAAACTTTACTGTGTTGTGAGAGAGACTGGCTTTCCTGACATAGCAGAGAATGAGTTTATAACCCAAAAGTTTTCTTTCGTTTTTTAATAGAGTTTTACCGGAAAATAACAGTTGAAAGTATCAAGAAAACTCAGTAGGTGAACTTGAAACTCATTTAAGATATCCCCAGGTATGTCTGAATCTAGTTCTTCTATAAATACTTTTATCATTGGGAAGCTATCAGTTTGGCATTGTTCATTGACTCTGCCCAAAACTTTTGAACCCTTGCACTTTATCACTAGCATAAAACACTGTTGTCGCTTTTTCTTGAAGTGGGAGGTTTAAATTATTAACTTTCTAAAATATTACCTAAATATGTCATTTTTATTAGTCAGGTTTGTCACATAACCTGCCTCCCAAAGCGAGGTCATTGTCAGTCAGGCAGGTTCTGATTTCAGCCCTCATGTCAAACTTTTGTCTCGAGAGAGTCACCTTATTTCTGTGTGAAGAAGTAAAGATGCATGTTAACTCCCCATGTCATCACACAACACTTTGAATAGCCCGGTATTCTTGGGTTCTTCTTCTTCTTCTTCTTCTTCTTCTTCTTCTTCTTTGGTAGTGTTTAACGCCCATTTTTACTACCGAGGCACCACAGGCGATAGACACTGATGATACATGAAATGATATATTGGGAAAGGATTTTTCTTTTTTAAAGGAAGGACACGTTCCAGACCTAAGTTTAGGGTACCTCCCGGCATTTGTCATTTATGAGGACTGAGGAAAACCGGCTACCCGTGCCAGTGTATACAGTTACATACACCCAATTTTAAAGACCTCTGCACTTTAAGTATTATTTTGAAGAGAGAATGTTTATTTATGCTGCAAAGTGAAACTACAGAGTTTGCTGTTACAGGTTGGTCTGCCGGATATACGTCAGTACCGTACTACCCCGGACTCCTTACACGAGAGCTGGCTGACGCTGACTACCCAGGTTTTTCCCTTCCACTACAACAACAGAGGACAGCTCATCCTCCGGTGCACCGCCCACATCGGCATCTTCTTCCGCAGCACCACAGAACTGCATCTCACTCCACGGGCGAGAGAGCCAGTCCCGGAGAGAGGTAACACGCCTTAACCAATACTAACCTTTCATGATGCACACAAAAGTTTTACCAGTAAAACTCATTACTACACTTTCCATCTTAAATTGATGAAACCTGGTGCTAAATTTGGGCTGTAGGGTGGATGCTCTATATTCTGGGAGTCGCAGCAACAGCCGTATGGATTACAGAATAGCCAGGAGGGAAGTGCACACAATGAATCAACATTCTCACATTTTTTTTTTCTTTAAAGCCGTCGCACGATCTTCCCTGGCACTTGTAAACGCTGCCGTGATCTTGAATTTTCTCAGTTCATGCATTCCCTTCTGGAATGTGATAGTCGTGGTACTTCATTCTGATTACCTAGGCAAATATCTTGAAACGTACGAAACAAGCTACAGAGTTTATATACAACAAACACGTTTTATTTATTCGGCTGGAAATGCCTCAAGTTTATCATCAAATTAAGCGGGATATTTGGGAGTTTTGATTCTGTCACAAGATGTGCAGAAGTTTATTTCCTATTCCTTATTTTGTCTTTTATATTTGGCAGCTGTTGATCTAGTCCTACTCATCCTTGTAGAGCAATACCGGAATGCGAATTTAATTACAGTTACTTGAGAGAACTTGGTGTTTGCAATCCCCCTGAAAGAAACACAATACTGACACTGATAAACAAATGGGAAACTGGATCTCTGGTGAGTGAAAGAGGTAAACACTTTTTTTTTTTTTTTTTTTTTTTGACCAGACTGTGGACACTGCAAAGTACAGATGAATTTTCAAGGAATTTGTTGAGCAACTGAAAATGTTGAGCTGGGCCATGGATATTTTCAACAAGATGGCGCTACATACCATACATCAAACCAATCCATGGCGCTAATTGAAAGCTTCTTTGACGATCGATAATCTCCAAGAACCTGTGACCACCGAGATCTCCTGATTAGACAATACCGGACTTCTTCTTACAGGATTACTTAAAAGACAAGAGTTTACACCACACGCCTCCAGACATTGGACGATAGCAGATTAATGGTATTGACAACACAGTCCTCTAACTAGCGGTCAGTAACATGGAACAATTGTTGAGTTATGCCTTATGCAGAAGGGGGACATTTTCAACGTTTTCTATAGAGTTTAATAATTTACCAAAAATACTCTACATTTGAGGTATAATAAGTTGTGGCTTGCATCATTCGTTTTTAAATAAAGATAGAAAGAAATATGTAAATCCCTCTGAACTGTAGAAACAAATCGGGACATTGATCTTCAAAATGCGAAGTTTCTCAAGAAAGATACGAAAGCTAAAAGTATCGACCGTGTTGTACTTCAGGCATCTGTAATTGAGTAGTAGATGTTTTCCTCAACGTGACTTCCACAGACCGACTATCTATCATAAGCATCATTTTCGAAACTGTGAAGTTGTTTAGCTCAATCCTTAATTACATTACAAGAGGATCATTTAATCCTTAAACAGTCCTTGGACTGGGATTTGTTTTCCTCATCACACAGCAGAGATATAGTGGTGAAACAATTTTTCATGAGAAGAACAAATATCATGTGATTGGTGGAGAAAGTTGGACACAAGTATGCGCATGCGTCTTAGTAAAGTCTTAGCGAGTGTTTGCCAGTCGGCTACGTAAAATGAAGTCGTTTCGAAACGAGCATTATGCTGCTCTGAAATTTTGCTTCCGTCATCAGAAATCCGGTGTGGAAGCACACACAATATTACAGCAAGCATAGGGAGATGATGTTCTGTCACAATCAACCGCAATTCGGCGGTTCAAGGAGTTTAATGAGGATCGTGTTTCAACAACAAAGCAAGGCGGTCCAGGTGTTCCAACCACTGCAGTGAATGAGACAATTATTAATACAATTGTCATCATTGTCCGGAAAGATCGGGAAATGGCGCTGGATAGACTGGCAGATATGTTACATCTTCCCATGCTAGTGTGTGTCGGAAGCTTCAGCGTGTGGTAGACCGCCACGGGTGGCCGAGGTCGTCAAGGCACGGACGGGAGGTCTGGGGTTCGATTCCTACTAGGACCTTCCTCCCTGACTGAGGTTTTTTCTAGGTTTTCCTCAGTACTCATAGATGTCGGGAAAGTACCTTAAACTTAGGCCTGGAATGCTTCTTTCCTTAAAACAAAATCTTTTCCTAATTTATCAATTCATCTCATGTATCAATAGCATCCACCGCCTGCGATGCCTTAATAGTAAAAACGGCCGTTAAAACTATTCAAAAAAGATCCCCTTCTTCCTGAAATCTCGCCAAGTTGATACGACATATTCTGTATCTCACTTAACTAAAGTGGCATCCACGTTGCACACAGTTGCGGTCCTACAGTAAAATGCGGTGCACTGTTTTTTCCTGAATTCATGTTTGTAATGCAATTCCACAAGAATCCAGCGCCTATCATCGCGTAAGCATTGTTCCACCACTATCGCCCCATATATCCATGTCCGCGGACACAGAACGCTCAATTTTCCCATCTTGCAGTGAAGTTCCGTCCGTTTTAAATTCCTCAAATCAGTGGAAAATTGTTGCCCTAGATGGAACAAGGTCCCCAGAAACATGTTGCAAGCGCTCAAGATTTTGGGAGTCATTTAAACCACTCTTGTAATCATTAAGAATCATAGCGGGGAAATGCTCTCTCTCTGCAGCTCCATCGTAACGACTGGCTGCCTGTGCACAGGAGGAGTTGTTTACCCTCACACTCTGGAATTTAGGATGGGGAGGGTCGCTACCTGGTACCGTTTTACTTGTAAAAGATGGGACTATCACATTCCTTTTAAGTGGGTCAACATTCACTTTTCCTTATCTCAAAACTTTCGCAGTCCCTTGTAATATCTACTACGATAAAATTTCTACAACTTACGTTCTGCTTTCATCACATTTTCATCTGTTGTTACTGTAGCGGCCCATCATGCGCTGTCTTCCATTGGTAAACAATGGATTGCGGGGGGCAAAGATTTCTATACCACATTTCAAGGCATTTCCTATCCCCTAAAGTCATAGAAAATCATAGCACGGAAATGCTTTTTCTTGAGATTCATCCTAGCGTCTGACGCAGCAACACCTGCGTACACATACACAGACCTGCTTACACCGGAAATTGTTGGAGTGCGCTCAGATTTGAGCATGTTGCTATCTAAACTTAAATCTAAAGCTAGGAAAACCTGCACTGACTATGTCGTCCATTCTCAAAACTTTCAGAGTGACCTTCGTAATCCAGGAGTATAGGTTTGGTCCTTTGTCTAGGTGTTAGGACAAGGCACACGAAAGTTCAGACGTCTGGATTCATTTATATGTAAATATGGCTGGCTACGTGTTTAGAAACGCTTGCTTTTTGTTTCCATTATTACATCATTTTCGGCGGTAATTATTGTTTAGCACGTCTGTATTAATACAGTGTTTATAATGGTTGACCGCATTATTACATCACAATTTGTAACCGCGTAATTAACTAACGATCATTTCCCTGCGTACCTCTGTTTCCTCAATTTCTAATAGCCCTATCTATGATGCTAGTTCTTTGCACTGGCACAAATGGCGCCATTTTCCAGCTTCACCTTCCCCTCCAGAAGGAAGGGGAGATATCTGGAAATAAAATAATACGATTCTCTACTTCAGAAGCGCATAACTCAGTGGTCTGTTCGACCGAACAGCCCAAATCGAAATTTATGCGGCAGCCGCTGCAAGTAATTGGAAATATTACTCTTTTACTCAAATTAAAAAAGTTTTTTTTTTCCCTTCCCTTCACCAGATGCGTAATTGGTGTTGAAAATGCTTTTTCCCCACTTCCTTCTTTTTTCTGCATGGTTTGTTCCTTTGGTTGCCATGGTGGCGCCTAGGAAGTTGGGTAATATTTTTAACATTAGGAGCTGGGTTGGTTCGTATTCCCAGATCCCCACATCTGACACCAACTTGGAAAACTTTATATCCTAAGGCTGCGAGATATTAATCGTGCAAAGTTTTCACTTCAAAATCAGACTAAAGACGTTGCAGTATGATAGGTTGCGACCTTGTTCTTGCTAGTAAACGTTTTACAAAACAATTTATTAGCGAGAGAACGTGTTTCGAATAATAATGAATTTGTTTTGTTTTCCGTTGTTCTTGGGTTTGCCAATCTGCCTAGTAATGAATGTTTATTTATTGCTAGTGATTAAACTACAGTACATAGAGTAGGGACGGCTTGGGAATTTAGCGAGATCAAATTTTGAGTGCGAATGTCATGAAATTAACTGTTACTGCCTATATTTTCCTTCCGATAGATCTGCACACAAATAAACGGATTGGTAAAATGAATAGGTTAAGTATGGAAAAAAACCAACACAATATCGCTTTATTTCAAAATCACGGTTAAATTAACCATTTTTTTTTTTTTTATTTTAAATACAGTTACATTTTGCTTGAACTTTACATTATAATACTGCAAATGCTGTATTAACGAAATATGGTGCACAAAGTATAATATCGCTGGGGCAAAGCGGCACTACAGTGTTTATACATCATCTTCAATGCTGCAATAGTCACATTCGAAATAAGCATTATTTCCTGCGTCAACACAAAGAATATTGATTTGATTTATTTACGGACGCTCTTTAACATCTCAGGGCATCAGCGTCCCATTCAAATCTGAACGTTAAACGGCCGACAAATTTTGCTCAGAGGCCTCTTCTTTCAGGCTTGAGGTTTTTTATCATGCTGTAAATGTACGACACGGCCACGGCTTTACTTCCCTTCCGAAGGAAGTTATACTTAGGATTTTTACGCGCGATCTTCGGTTTAGAAGGCAAGTATGGTTACCACTACACCACCAGGACCGACCCACGAAGAACGTGGCACCACAATGAACATTTAAGACAATGCACTCAGTTTTAACCATCATTGTCGAAACAATGTCCCTCAAGAATGAGAATGATTGCTCAAGGTGACTTCACATTAATAAAGTGCTCCAAGAAACCTGGCAAACCTCCCATTGAGGAGTGTAATGGCCTGTAGCAGAAACACACGCCATGACACTTACAGTCTCACCTTTTTTACAATTACTATGATCCTCAACGTTCTTCTTTCCTCGCTTAGATATCACTCTCTTAAGTTGCAAACTTGCCTCGTCCAAATGAAAATGCTGGTTGGTTGACTGTTTCAACTCTGTGAATTCTAAAGTACAGGCTGAACTCAACAGACTGTACGACAGTGACTATACAAGTTTCAAATTGCGCATATGCATATTTTGATAGCTAATGGTCCATTGTTGCAAGCTGCGTTAGTTACATTTTTGTAGACATTATTGTTCAACAATCGATAGACTGGTTGCGAAAATTTTGAATGCCCCTCGTATTGTTACGCTCCTAGCCTAGCACCCTTCCGATTGACAGAAGAGCGGATACTATGACAAGTATGTTCTTTTGTAAATATTCTCTCCAAGTTTGATAGGTAATGTCATATTGGGAAATTTAAAAATACACATGGCAAAGAAGAATCTGAATTTTGAGAAAATTGAGTATCGTTAGGTATAAAATATTTACCTTTGAAAGGAGATGTGAATACATTGAAGCACTTTGTTCTTCATACACTACCTCAAATTTGGGTTCGGAGTTTCAGAGATGATAAACAGATGTTGAAGGTGAATTGTGTTTCTATATCCACTCTCGACAATGTTGATGCTTTGCATTATACTATTTTGATTGAATTGAACTGAAAGCAATAGCAGAAACTTTGAACAGCTCCTATGAACGCTCCGCAACATTGTACATTGTGATTTGGGTATGAGAAAATTCACTGCTAAATGAATCCCAAAAATGCCTGATCAAAATCGATTAAGAGTCGATGTGTGGTCAGGCTATAGATAATCGTATTGTGACTATGCACGAAACAATCACCAATTTGATGGTTTGTCCCGCTGAAACAAATTTTCTTGCCCAAAAATCGACAGGCAAGGCTTTTTTCCATCTGTTTTTTTTTGTAATGACAGATCATTTAGAAGAGAGTGGAACGGTGAAGGTTGTATATTATTCTGCATCCGGCTTTCCATTTTTCTCTTTGTTCCTTTTTATTTATTTATTCCTTTTTTCCATTTTCTTCCTTTTTCTTTTCATTTCTTTCTTTGTTTAGCATTTCTTTTTTTTCCCTTTAATTTTCTTTTTCTTCCCTTCTTGCTTGCTTTCTTTCTTTCTCTCTCTCTTCCTTCCTTCATTTTATTTCTTTCTTTCTTGATTTTAATACTTTTTCCCCTTTTTTCTATTCTTTTTATGTGTTTCTTTCCATTTTCTTTATTTCATTTAACTTTCCTCATTTTCCATTATTTTCCTACCCTTTTCTTTCTTGCGTACTTTCCGTTTTCTTTCCTCTCTTTTTCCTTTTTCGTGCCATTTTGTTTCCTCCATTTCTTTCTTTCTTCCTTTTTTCTTTCTTTCTATTTCTTATTTCATTATTTATTCTTTCCTTCTTACTTTCTTTCATTCCGATTTCTCTTTTACTTTTTTCCTTCTCTTTTTCCTTCATTTTTCTTTCTATTTTCCTGCCATTTTCTTTCTTTCTTTAGTTTTTAGTTTACTCTTTCTTTCCTCCGTACTTTGTCCTTCCTCCTCCCTTCCTTTTATTTCTTTCGCTCTTCGTTTTCTTTCTTTCTTTTTTTTCCCTTCTTATTGCTTTATGTTTACTTTAAACTTTTATTCTTCCATTTTCCTTTTTTTCTTTCTTTTCTTCCTTATTTTTCTCTCCTTTTCTATTCTATTTTCCTGCCTTCTTCTTTGTTTTTATTTCTTTTCTCTTGCTGCTTCCTTTCTTTCATTCTTGCTATTCTTTAATTGTATTTTTTCTTTCATTCTTTCTTATTCTACCTTTCTTCCTTTTTATTTCTTTTATACTTTCTTTTCATCTTCTTCCTTACTATCTTTCTCTTCCTGTACCTTGTTTCTTTCTGCATGTATAAGATTTTGAAATTGTTTAGATCCGCTGATAAGCTCTCAAAGATGAAATAATCTGTTCTTTAATCATATGGTATCGGATGAAATGAGAATATAACAAAAATATATTTTCATAATACAAAATTATTCATTTACTGTTATTTTCCGAGCGGGAGTGGACCGAGTTGGACAGAGTTTTCAAGAAACTTAATTTGTTATCACTGCTCTCTGTTCTAATGGTGGCAAAACAGTTTTCATTTGGAAGTGCGCCGAAGGGTTCAAAGTGACCTACCCTCAAAAAGAAAGTCAGTTGTGTGAATTAAAGAGGAAAATTAACAACGATCTCTTAAATCTTGCTGAGTTTGCTATAACTGCGAACTTTTTTTCATGTAAGATGTAAATTTTAAATAAATTATTCTGTTGATATCTCAAACCGCTGTTTAGAGCTATGACCTGTAACGTCACACTAAACATACATTGCATTGTTTGCGATTTCTTTTCTTTTATCTAGATTTCGTTTTTCAGATTATACATGAATGTGTACTTGAAATACGTTTTCAGCTGCATTATTATTATTATTATTATTATTATTATTATTATTATTATTATTATTATCGTCATCGTCGTCGTAATATCTAGGCAATCAACTCTTAGGTCGAAGATCGCGGGTTTAATCCGTGCCAGGGTCGATAAATGTTTTCCAGAGTAAAAGTCCTAAGAACGGCTTCCTTCGGAAGGGAAATAAAGCCGTGGGTCCCGTGTCATACATTTACGGCACGTAAAAGAACCTCAAACCTGAAAGAAGAGACCTCTGAGCAAAATTTGTCGGCCGTTTCACGCCTTGAATTGAATGGGACGCTGATGACCTGAGATGTTAAAGAGCGTCCGTAAATAAACAAATAAACAAAAAAAAAAAAATAGGCACGCAAGCATTAAAGCGGAGTATGCACCAAAGCGTTCCGGTTTTTAATCTGTAAAATTTGGTCAGTACATCTAAAGAGGGTGGAGATAGAGCACGGGCACAAGAGGAGCACTGTTCCTGCCGTCGCAATATATGCATCTTAGTGTTTAATGGGATAATTAGCACAGCGCATTCAGCAACAGATTATGTGTATCCCCCGCTTTACACAAGAATTATGATATAGCAGTGTTTGGTTTACGCTCTTTAACATCTCAGATCATCACGTCCCATTCAATTCAGGGCGTGAAACGGCCGATAAATTTTGCTCAGAGGCCTCTTCTTTCAGACTTGAGGTTCTTTTACGTGTCGTACATCTACGACACGGGACTCTCGGCTTTACTTCCCTTCTGAAGGATTTTACGCCCGAAAAAATCCATGGACCCTGGCCGGAGTTGAAGCCGCGATCTTAGGGTCTACGAGGCAAGTATGTTAGCACTGGGCCACCAGGATCGACAATTAGTAATAAATTCAACCGTTAAAGCATCGCAGCTCTATTGTAACATAAAAACTGTTTTTGTTGCAGTTACCTCGCAGAATGCTGGTGCGCAGCGTTGCCAGTGCACTGTGAAGCTCTTCTACCTGTTGCTGTTTCTGCTCTCCTGCCATGTTGCCAGCTAGCTGCAGTAGTTCGACACGCAACTATAACCGGCACAGAGAAGGGGATTGAATTTGGGAAATCGAGAAACTTTCTGGACTTTTTACTTTGATAAGTGGTTACCAATTGTTGAACTGAATGTGAATAAAGTGCAAGAAATTGTATGAGCCGATGAGGTTCATTTTGTTGATCTATTTTTCTCGTTCAATATTGAATGTACGACAGATCTACGTCAGTGTTTCTTAGTGCCAAAATGTTAATGAAATCTTCAAAGGAACTATAGTGTAGTTTCAATAATATAAGACATTGCGTGTGTTTTGAAACTACAACATTGACTGATGTATTTTAGATTACATTTAAAAATACGTAAGTTTAAAACTTGGGACGCCTGTAGGTGGAACATACTTCAGATTGTAATATTGTTATTGAATTAAACAAAATGTGATCGTTTGTGTCTACCAATGTCCTAAAAGTTTAGTGTTTAACAAATATTTCATTTTTTCATAAATGTACTCAAGTTTAAAGCAGCTATTTGTTTGGTGGATATTTTTATTGTAAATAAGAACAAAAACCTGCGAAAACATGACTTATTTATGAAACCAACATTGGAAAATGTGGGGGTTTAATGAAAATGGATGCTAGAACAATATCTTATAGTTAAGAAAACACTCACCTTGAAGAATTTTCCCTACTTTAAACACAGCATTTTCCCCATCTTTTTTCTGTTATTTCTGAATATCCCCAGCAATATTCCGGAAAGTGTTCTGAATTCTCAACATTACTTTTATTACAGATGTACTTACTCTCAATCGCCGATTTTCTCTTATAACTTTCAAGTTAATTGATGTAATTCGGTAATATTTGGATGAATGAATGAATGAAATGTGCTAATAACGCTAAGAACAAATACAAAATGTACAAATATAAATTACCATGGGGCTTCCACCTATCTGACCCAGGCCATTTTAGATATGCCCTCTCACAATTACGAAAAATATAAATACAAAAATTAGTTTTATTCTATCGCCTTCATCTAAGTTCTAATTTAATTGAACAAATACAATATTTCCACCTTGAATGCATGGGTCTCCAGTCCCCGGTTCATCAGCAGCAGCCCACTGGAACTCCAGGGGACCAGGCTCAGACCCAATCCAAGATCCTAAATAAAATTTTTCCATTACTCTACTAATGCCATTATTTTGTCAGCTTGCTACAGACTCTACTAATAATGACTTTATTTCCCAAATGTATACTTAATGCTTATTTCAAATTTAATAACAATTTAATCACTTTAAGTTATTTGACTTACTTCCCTTCTTAGTACCCAATTCCATTTATTTTTAACTTTGCTCAGGAACACTCTTACATTCCTGCTATCTTCACTAATGATTTTCAGTAAGGCTATTTTTCTATCTAATTTAAACCATTTCTCGTTTATGAACTCTTTCCTCCAGAGTCCTGTCCCTTTGCACTCCTACACTATATGTCCCATATCTTCCTATCCCCCACATATTCCACATTGATTCTGAGGAAATCCTTTCCTTGTTCCTTTTAATCTTCACACGCCTGTTCTTAACCATGCAATGCCTTTCTTTGTTTTTATTTTATATACTTCTCTTTTTACCATTTGTTTTTTATCGGTATATAAAATACAAAAGATCACTTACCTGCTATCTCGCCAAACAATTTTTGGATTTCTATATCTTCCAATCTCTTTCTTGCAACTTTCCAAAAACCCTTTTCATTGTTCTCCCTCCTCCTCCTCCTCCTCTTCCTCCTCCAAATCTTCCCTCAGAATTATCCTAAGACTATTACTCCACCCCCATTGCTCCTTAGACTCTTTTGTTAAAATTCAAAGCATTTCTTTCATCTAAGTTTAGGATTTTGAACCAATATTGGAGAGCTCTTTCCATAACCAAACCTTTCCCACATCAATTTGTGCAACTTCCCTCTGTTGCATCCGGTACACATAAAATTTCTGTACGAAACATCCTATACACAACATCCACAAAATCCCATCCTCCTTCCAGTCCCCATATAACATTTTTGCCATTTGTATATTTTGAACAGCCGAGGCGTCCAAAGATAGGAAGTTCAAGATTTTAGCATGACAACGTGTCTCCTGGCAGTAGCAATTTTGATGAAACTGGAAGTAGCCAAATCCAGTTGCTTGGTCATTCACCCTTCAGCTCCGATCTTGCAACATGCTATTTCCGGTTATTTCCTCGAGTGAAATCTTGCACTGCTGAAAAACCTTTTAAACGAGTGCAGGGCTTTGCTCAAGCTATAATTTCAGCTCTGTTGACAATACCTCAGTCCGAGTGCTGTAGTGCTTTTGACAAGTGGTTGTACTGTCTACAACTGCGTGTGGAGAGAGATGGGGGGGGGGGAACCGAATGCCCCTCAAATTTTATTTACTGTTAAAATAAAATGATTACATCATTCCATAATCCATAATACATGTAAAACGATAACTGCATTATAGACTTTCTCTACACTTACTGGTAATGACATAGAAAATCAGTACTCCTTTCAAGCAAGATAGGTGATCGACAATGTACGTCACAGATAGCGCACTAGTTCAAAAAAGAAAGCATTTCGATTTGTCAGTAAAAAGTAACATAAACAAACGCTAATTTTGGGTACGATCCGCTTTACAGTCTTAATATGCAACACGCAGTTTAGTTTATATTGCTAAGTTACGAAAATTTTCAAAAAAGCTCATGTCGTCATAGCAGGCAGAGAAACCGCCTCTGCTGTGTGACGTAGGCTAGATGCAGGTTAGGTCTACCATACCTGGTTGTTATACATGCCCTTAAAAAAGCTGAATGCATCTGCAGCCGGCAGTCCCGAACCATGGCGAAGAAAGCCGACTGGTTACCTTAAGATAAGCGGTGTTATAATGCAGTAATATTACTTTTTATGTTTTATTATTTTTGTTGTTAAATTTAAACCAACCTAGCCTAACTAACGTATGGAAAAATTAACATTTATGCGATTAAGAATAGATTTAAAAAAAAAAGTAACAAGTTAGAAAGTGTTATTATAGAACAATATTATTTTATATTAAATTTAAACTGACCTAAGTTAACCTAACATACGAAAAATCAATATTTATTCGGTTAAGAATAGTGCAGAAAAACGTTATTATGGAGTAATATTATTTCTTTTATATTGCACTATATTTTCTTAAACTTAATCTAACAACTTATGAAACATGTAACATTTATTCGATTAAGAATAGTGTAGAAAAAATATAAATAAAAAACTAATAACATTTATTTTAAGAGCAAAAAAAAAAAAAAAAAACATACAAGAAAAACTATACCAATGGGAAATCGAATCCACGACCTTAGCATGACTCCCTAACCTACTGAGCTGACAGGGCTTCATGCTTGAAACTATTCGCCTAAGTAATTGCTTACTAAAATCGTAACCAGTCGGCAGTCTTCGCTACCGTTCGGGACTGCCGGCTCTGCATTCACTTGTAAGGGTAAATGTTGTGACAGACATATGTGGGATAGGGCCATGGAAAAGTTACAAGAATTTACTCTGAACCGTTTTAGCACCTCCATTCAAGAAAGAAGAGAAAGTTCTTGACGTAAAAGCGTCCCTAATACACAGACGAAAATGAACCTCTCTAAAGCTGTCAGGTTTATGATCGAGAAATCTCCTCCTGGTATTGTGAAAGTCAAAGAAAGTTTAAATGAAACTGTGAGTTCATAAACTCTACAAAGATCTGAAACTTGGAGTCAGAAATAAAGCTACGATAAGATGAACATTTGCAGTATATCCTTAAAGAGTTACTTTGTCAGTAAATAAAAGAGGATTTAAGAAATATGTTGCTGAACACCAAAAAATCTAGCTTATTATTGAGAGTAAGAAAACTACGGTACATTCCTTTCGTGTTTAATATTCTAATAGGAAAATGAATCTATAAAATTAAATTTCTTTTGTTTCTTATCCTTGCTTTAATCCCTTGTAATTATAATGTACCAAGTCTTAACTACGAGGGAAAGTAAAACTTTATTCACACCATTATTTTTCCTACTTATTTCCACAAGGTAGCGGTGGAACATTTTCCCTCATAATCTGATTTCTTTACGATACATTTAGTAAAGCAGTCACCAGCCTGAGTTTTTGGTTGGGCGCGTAATCACTTATGCATGCTTCTTCGTACGTAAAGCATCTTTGAGCAGTCCAAAGAGAGGATTGTCGCAAGGGTCGAGATCTGGGCTGTAGGCAGAGTGTTCCAGCACCTCGAAACACAAATGTTAATGGCTTCAAATGGTTTGGCCGGCCATGTACGGCGTTGATTATTGGTTAAATACAAGAAAACTGGGAATTTGGAAATAATTATAGGAAGAGGCAGAAAAGATCTTCTATTCCTGCTTATGAGCGCATTTTGAGGCGGATCTGTCTGAAAAACTTGCGCATGACTTCAGTGCAGTTGAAAAATGAGTGGGAAGAAGCTTCTAGCATGGAGGTTTGCAGTTGAAACATAAGAAGAGAATACCGTGTGTTGACCGAAGGCCGTCTTCCTACTGGCCCAAGAGAACGCAGAAATAAGCAGAAGAAAGGCAAATATAAGTCCTCGTAAATTTTTGCTGGCCCATGAACGTATAAGTTTGAAGCGTAAAATTTTCCAGACTGGCTCATGAGTTTCCCTCGCTAACGGAGCTTCCGCATGCTACCGCTACTACGGTGGAGAGGAAATGTCCACATTGCGTAAGATACAATTAAGAATAATCGGTTACACATTGTTGTTTTCATGTATGTTTAAAAGTTGACCAGGAAGAGAGAAAACAGTAAATACCTATGGCATTCTCTTTGAAGGGGAGCATCTGGCCCCTTATTGGTCCCTGAATATTTTTGTTGATTTGGTTTTTCATGGACGCTCTTTAACATCTCAGGCCATCAGCGTCCCATTCAATTCAGAGCGTGAAACGGCCGACAAAATTTGTTCAGAAGTCTCTTCTTTCAGGCTTGAGGTTATTTTTCGTGTAATTCGTACATTTCGTAAATGTACGACACGGGACCCACGGTTTTATTTTCCTTCCGAAGGAAGCCATACTTAGGATTTTTACGCCCGAAAAAATTCATTAATCGTGGCCGGGTTTAAACCCACGATCTTGGGTTTAGAAGGCAAGTATGTTATCATTACGCCACCAGGACGGCTACCGCCCCTGAATAGAACTGTGATTAATCTGTAGAGAACGCGCAACCTCATCGATGGAAATTCACCGGTTCGTCAGTACCATCTCTTGCGCTTGATGAATCTTAACGTCAGTTGACGGCCGTCCTGCTCGTTCGTGTGTCACTTTTCAATCCGCTCATACACGCTTCTTCACGTTGGAGCACTCCGCCGTATTGTGTTGGAAATTCGTGGAATGTAAATTACTATCGCAGCATTCGCCTAAGCGACCAGGGGAAACTATGAAAAATACCCAAGGTCTTGCCTTCCTCTTTGTATGCTGTTTAGCCCACTGGTTATTCGTTCCATGAAACAAAACATGAATTACATGCTGCAATGTCAAGAATATTGTCCAAAGGAAACTCCTGATCGTTTAAATAAAAAGGTAGCTTGTTCCCAATTCTGATTTGATGCTAATTTTAGGAATTGTTCAAGAATGAATTACATCTTCTGAAAGTTAAATAATACCATCGTCGCATTCCTCGACGACAAGACTAAGTTCTTACGTACTTGGAATTGTAAACATAATACTTATTTTTTTGAAAAAACACAAATATATTTGTCAACATAATCTTCTTTGAGTTTAGTGCATTTTATCCAGCGGGATTCAAATTTTTTATTACCTCAGGGAAAAAAAAGTTCTTTCGAATTGTGCTTAGTGCTCGATTATAACACAAATAACCCCTTCATTCGACGAAACTTTCTCCTCCGCTCCTAAGCCAATTTTTGAGGCCAGGAAAGAGAAAAAAGTTATAAGGGACCTTATCTGGAGACTAGAATGAGCGGGAAACTATTTCGAAGCCCTGCACGTGCACTTTTGCTATTCCAACGGTCGAGTGTGAGCAGGCGCATTGTCCTGGTGGAGGAACACGTTTTTGTACACCAATCTTAATTGCTTTTGCTTCATCTCACTATGCAAACGTTCCAACAAGGTTGCGTCACTGTTTTACTCTTTTCCAAATCATGTTGATAGCCCGTAAGTCTAAAAGTATATTTCCTCCATTCACACTCAGACTTTTTTCCTAAAAATTGTGTGTTGTAAGCGATGAACAGGGGAGCGTTTTCATCAGGACATAACCACAGTGGAAAAACGTTATCAAGGTCGCTGGGATCCTGCAGTGTTGGGGGATTGTGCTGGTTTCTGAACAGCGACAGTAACTCTGACTGCAAGAGAAAGTCTCCAGGCAGCAGCAAACACGTTTGCGAAAATGTCTATACAGAACGAATCATCTAAACTTGCACCGCAAATATTTTTCAAATGGAAGGTGCTATTGATGTACTGCCTTCATGGAATGGAAGTTTAGGCAAGGGTTCATAATTGCAGTCCATGCACAGGTGTTAATTATTATTAAAATGCATATTTCTTGAATAAAGCTTAATTTTTGTTTTGAAATGGAACAATAGCTACTGACATTAAGAAAATAAAACTAGGGGAAATTAGAATGTCAGTGGGGTGCTAATGATAATAATTTACCAACTATTGTAATATGAACATTTTAAATATCTACAGTTGTCTGCCCCACTTAACTCCTTAGTTACTAGGCTACAATGTTTACATTTTGTTTCTTTTACACTGATTTTATTGCGACTTCCTAATTTATGATAGTTCTTGAAGTAAGACATGCTTGAAGATGGTATTTAGTAATGTGTACGCTGAAAGATATCCCAATAGACGTACTTCGCTTGTCTTCACCGGTTGTTTCAAAATCTTTGGATTGGACGAAGGGGAGCTATACGTTGGCCTACCCGCTCACTGGATTTGACTCCTTTAAACATTTCTGTGTGGGGAAAGCTAAAAGACACTGTCTACAAGGACATATCGACTATAGCAGAAGATATGAAACGACATATTACAGCTGCCTGTTCTGAAACTTGTGCTGAAATGCTACAACATATGCAGCAATCTGACAGACTGGAAACTGCAGTTGGTGGTCATCATTTTAAACACAAGAGAATGCTGATACATGGTACAGTAAAAACACATAACAAAATTCCGTCACGCAGGAGCTGCGTAAACTAAGCGAATTCCTTACCGGGGTTGAATAATTTTAATAAAAATCAACATAAAATCCAAATTAGGTTTTATTAATTAATAAAATGCAATAAGTTGTGGTATTGCGAGGGAATAAAATTAGAATTCTTGCAATCTATAAATATCACAAAAGTAAAACCACATTTTTAGAATAGTAATAATAATAATAATAATAATAATTATTATTATTATTATTATTATTATTATTATTATTATTATTATTAAAATTGAGATTAAACTACAACAATTAATGGTATGCTATTAAGTAAATGAAATATATGACCACTGATATATAAAGTTTACTGTGTAAGTATTTTTAAACATTTTTAAATGTAACCGTGTTTATGAACTTAACCATAATATCTTTACATTCACTAAAATGGAGAAAAATTACAGAAATTTTCAAGTCATATTGCGTATTTAAGAAGATGTTCGTATGTTTCAATAAAACAAAAAGGCGTTAAATTTTAAAAACAATGTTGGCACACTAAGCAAATAAGAAAAGTGAAGATACGAATATCGTAGCCTAGTAACTAAGCAGTTACATGAAGCAAATACTACAGATAACGATCATATAACGATAAACCGCTTGCACTCGAATCCTACAAAAAAATGTTATTGACATTCGAATTTCCTCCAGTTTTATTTTCTTGACGTCAGTAGGCATTGTGCCATTTGAAAAAAAATGTATTTTTTTAAGAAATACACATTGTAACAAGTATGGTCTGCAAATATGAGTCCTTGTCTAAACTTCAATTCTGTGAAAGGAGCTTATCAATAGCATTTTCCATTTCAGAAATATTTGCGGTGCAATTTTTAGATGATTGACCATATTTAAAAATTTATTGCTATTTTTGACTAACAATTATCCTAAAAATAGCAAATTTCTATTAACACCTAAATTACCAAAACCCTGGTAAGGGATTCAAACCCGGCCAGTGTCGATGAACTTTATGGGACGTAAAAGTCCTAAAAATTACTTCCTTAGGAAGGAAAGTAAAGACATTTACGGTACGTGAAAGGACCTCACACCTGAAAGAAGAGACCTCTGAGCAAAATAAACCGGTCGTTTCATGGGCTGAATGTGACTCTAGTGCCCTGAGATGTTAAAGAGCGTTTTCAAATAAATCAAATCTATACAGACTTCGGGGCAGAAATCTTTACAAAGTGCAAGCAGCTTACACACCGCGCCAATCCACATGTATTTGGGCCCTGTAAAAGAACCGAAAGAATGAAATTCTATGAGGTGGGAGAACGGAAATTTGGTGGAAATCATTCCAAGAGAAACTACGAAAAACACCCAATGTCAAGATGGCAAGCCCGAAGGGATTGGAACCCGGAATCTCCCTATGCGAATTTCAAGCGTTAACGCCTGAGACATACCTCTCGGTTTGCAAAGAGGTAAGTTGGAATGTTCTAACACAAAGCCCTCATTCGGACGCGTGGCCGGCTTAAGGGGGATTTGCTTGGCACTGGGAAGCACGCTGTTTCCCGGCGGAGTCAGATATTAACAAACGTTTAAAATAAGCGCAAAGATTTCTCATTCAAATTATAACCACAACAACCACATACTTTCATCGTTGGAAATGACGTCATTGTGCCGCCACACTTCTCTTACAAATTTTAAGAAAATTTGCATTAACACTCATCAATTCTTCTTATTTTTGCTATTTCTCTTCTTATAGGCCCAATAATTCTATTAGCATTCACAGCACACCAAACACCAATGGCATTTCATGTACAAGATCGGGGTTTTCTGCTCTGCAGTATCTATTGTTTTGTGTCGCTACATGGCCATGTAAATAAAACCATAACTTCGTCCGTAAAAAAAATTAAAAGCGAGTAAATAGTGCGAAATTATCCAACACCCAATTGCAGAAATTTACTCTCCTTACATTATCGCGTGGTTGCAATTGCTGAACTACAGTTGTCTTATAGGGTTTTAATTTTAAAAGGTCAGTTGCGTTCCAAGCCGAGGTTTGCGAAATTCCAGATTCCTCTTTTAGCTTTCTTTGAACTTAGTTCTAGTAGTTGCCAGAAGCGATGACAGTAAATGAAGAATACTATGGCTCTTATATTTTGAATCCTTTGTTTGAAGAGTTGAAGCAGCGTCCAAAGACAGGAACTTCAAGGCTGTTGCTTTTGCACGACAACGTGTCTCCTGGCAGCTGCAATTTTGATGAATCTGCAAGCAGCCAAAGTCCAGTTGCTTGGTCATCTACCCTACAGCTCTGATCTTGCACCGTGCGACTTCTGGTTGTTTCCTCGAGTGAAATTTTGCATTGCTGGAAAATGTTTTAAATGAGTGCAGGACTTTGCTCAAGCTATAAATTCAGCTCTGTTGACATTATCTCAGTACGAGTACCGTAGTGCTTTTGTCAAGTGGTTGCAAGGTCTACAACTGTGTGTGTGGTGAGAGATGATGGAGAGTACTTTGAAGAGTTGTGAGGATAAGTTTTCAAATTCAGTACTTAACTTGGACTGTAAGGTGACACCTGCAGAACTTTTTGAATGCCCATGATATGTAAAAACAACAATGAACACACCGCCATGGGTGGTCGAGGTCGTTAAGGTGCGGACTCTTGAGCGTGAGGTCTGGGGTTCAAATCCCACCTGGACTGTCCTCCCTGACTGAGGTTTTTTCCAAGTTTTCCTCAGTCTTCATAAATGGCAAATGCCTTAAACTTAGGCTTGAAACGTTTCCTTTATCAAAAAAATTTTTTTTCACCAATGTATCATTTCATTTCATTTATCACCAGTGTCCACCGTCTGTGATGCCTCAGTAGTAAAAACGGACGTTAAACACCATTAAAAAAAACAACAATAACAACAATGAACACTGTCAAGCAACATACGCTGTATGTTCATTTGCTTTACCGCCTCCAAAAATAACCTGAGATCCAAACCTAAACTATCATTTTCCCTCCCTATGGCAGGCACCAACAGACATGTCGCTAAGTCGTCTGCGGTACAAACTGTCCATCGGTTAAACGAGGGAGAGCGAGCAAATGCATTAGTTTCCAGTTTATGATAAGTTCTATCATGGCGGTTCGTCTCGGACTTTGACCAACTCTCATGAACACGCAAGTTGGAATGAGTTCTGTGTTACTAGTTGCTTTCAACAACGCACAGCGAAATGTATGCAGTGCCATATTGCCAAGGGACTGATATATGGGACGCAGATATAAAGGAAAATAAATGTGTTTTGAAATGAAAAGATTACTGATTAAATATAACTGATAAAATTACCATACCATGGCTTTGATAGATAGTAAAGTTTCCACCACAATGAAACCAATTAACATAAATCACTACATGTAATATAGAAAACACTGCGTACACTTTACGCGAGTTTATAAACTATTAATCAACGAACTTTTTGATAGTGTTTGCGATACTGTAATGAATATTTATGTTTCAATAAACAATCAGTGAAAATGCTCAGTAATATATTGAATCGCTATTTTGCTGTACAAACTATTTTTCATCGAGAGGCCATTTAAAGCATGATAGTGCTTAAGTATGTTTAACATGTTTCTGGTTGTCAAAAGTCTATAAAGCAAACATTTTATGACCGTAATAAAGAACACTTTCAAAACGTAGTGCATTAAAGAAATGGTTGTAACTCATAATTTGAAATTTAATCAAATTGACATGTTTACATTTTATAGGTGATATAGTTCCGATATACGAGAATAGTTTCATAAGCAAATAGCATTTTTTTTTGAAAAAAAAATTGCAACATTATCTCCTTTGAGCTCAATGCATTTGTTCCAGCAAGATTACAAATTTTTTATTACCCTAGGATAAAAAATCTTTCAAGCATAGATAAGCATTTCATATAATGAAACTTCCCCACAAAGCAATTTTTGAGGTTAGGAAAGAGAAAAAGTCACAAGGGGCGGAATCTGGGGAATACGAGAACTATTTCGAAACTCAGTTCGTGGGGAGGGCAGGCGCATTGTCATGGTGGAGTAGCACATTTTAGCGCGCTAATACTGGTAGCTCCTGTTTCAATTCATTATGCAAACTGTCACGTAATAACAGACAGTCATTGTTTTACGCTCTTCCAAACAGTCAATCATGATGATACCCTGTGAGTTAAAAAAAAAAAAAAAAAAAAAAAAAAAGCGTGCCATCACTTTTCCCGTAGACAAAACAGTGCACTTTCACCCTCGCCAATTCACCATTTTGACTGTCGTTCTGTCTCCGAGGTGTAGCGGTGGATGCAGGTTTCGTTTACAGACACAAAACGACTGTCACAAGTCATTCAGATTATGCTGTAACTTTTCCACTTTGAATGAAATGTCCTTCCTCGAGCTTTCCGGTCTGCAGTTAACAAACCGATTTACCACACCTATCAATGTGATGTAAATTCAGCAGTAATTGATTTTATAAACATGTCTGAAGATTTACATATTGTACCTAATTAGAGAACAGTAAGACAAGTTGTAACTTTGTAAGCAATAAAAATAAAATTACAACGTTTTTGTTTCTACAAGCTTTACTCTTCTTAATTTTTAATAAGGATTTGGAATGCACACATTTTTCGTAATTTGCATAAAATTGTTACATTTACGTAGTTTACCAGCAATATCTTTCATTTTATAGCTTAAACTCAATCCGACACAGAACTAGTGCAAATATCTGGAAGTTTTGGTGTAGCGTCAAATCCCAGCAACAAAAGAAGAGCTAATAGCGGCACCAATCGCTTGATTTAGGGTGATCACTACGGAGCGGATTCTCTTGTAAATACACATTTTCATATTATCTTCCATAAATACATAAATCTGAATTAATCTTTGATTTTTTGCTATTATTATCCTGGATAATTTTCAATTTATTCTATTACAAATAGATACGATATACATGGAGTGCCAAAAAATGTATACACATTTCAAGCAAAGAAAAAACCGTGTTATCATAACAAAACAATTCACACAAACAGAAAATGATGAGCACTAATCATCTTAGACTTTTACTCTTTTAACAATTGCTCAAAATGCCCACCATACACTTCTGAGCACGTTGAGCTACTGATTGAGCAACGTTTGCGAAAGTGTCCTCAACGATTGCAGCACATGCCGTTTCAATTTCTTCCCGAAGTGCTGCCAGTGTAGCTTGTTTTCTACGGTATACAATATCCTTAAGAGTTACCCATAGGTAGAAGTCCAACGCAGTTAGATCCGGAGAACGCGGTGGAAACTCAATCGAACCTATTCATCATCCTATCCAGTGCCTTGGAAGATAAAGGTCATTGGTACAAAATGTATTTAATCTAAAATTGATATTACTAGTGATAGTTGCAGAAACTTCCACGTTCCCCTTACCTATATGTCATCAAGCAAAGCAACTCTTTATTTCTAGAGTTTGTCATTTCTGGGCATAATACAGTTATGAAGCAGCAGTTAGGTATATCTCATCGCGCTTTAGCCAGAAAAATGTGGTATAAAGGGAGCACGCCTGCCATGAAAATACATTTGCTATATATTTCGCTGCCGGGCAACAAAAGCAATCATGATTACGCCATTTTGTTTGCCATTAGTTATCAGCCCCAGCTGACACGCCCTGGTGAGGATCATACCGCGACAATTTTCGCACTGTTCAGGCTTGCGTTTCCAGTACAAGATGTGGTGCTTTCAAATAATTATTTTTAATACGATAATATTACTTAGAGCAATGATTTCCATACTATTTTGCCTCGCAAACATCTTGCTTGTATATGTAAAGCCCGACAAAATGACAGATATTACATGCATGTCACAATTTGTTGCGATATACGACACATCAGTGGGAATAAACCGGTTGAAATATTTCAATGATGTTTCTGAATTAACTGAAGAAGGTTTGAGGCGTACTTTACAGCTGACTTTGCCCCTGATCCACCCCTCTATAGGGGCTAAGAGCCACCACTATATATACAACTATTTTAAATCAAATATTTGTATATATAGTTTTTATTAAAAATGTCTGGTACTACAAACGGTTAACTGCAAATATCCGTAATTTCTTAATGTAAACAAAATATTTGTATTGGCGTCTAATTGTCGTTTTCATTGAGAAATTCCATCAAATTCTAATTGTAATCATATATCAATTGAACAGAAAGTTCATAATCTGCCCTTCCCCCAATGCAGGCCCTGTTCGCTTGAACTCGGCAATTCCCCATCCCGTGCACACTGGGCAAAAATTATATATACCGGATGTCTCGCCTAACTCTGCGATCTCAAATATTTTCGAAGTGAAACAAGATGTGAAAAATCTAATTACCCAGGAATGTATACCCATGTCAGGGGCTCACATAATGGGAGGGTATGCACAATACATAAAATTAAAAAAAATATAGTTTTAATTTAGACAAAGGATCATAGTAGAGGATCACAGTTTCATCTCCTGTAACAATAGGTTGCAGAACTTCTCTCTCGTTGCCACGGCAGAGCTCCAAAAATGCCTGACAATAGATGACTTTTTGCTGCTTTTGGACTGAGGAAAGAAGTCTAGGCCCCATTTTGCACTAATCTTTTTAACGTTTAAATGTTCATAAATAATTCGAAAGACTGTTGTTTTAGAAAGGTCCAACCTTGCTGCTTTTTCTGTAACTTTGAGCCGCCGGTCTTCCATAATTTCTCCTTCCACAAGAGCGAAGTTTTCAGTAGTGGGGCACCTCCGAGGGCTGACCTGCACTCTCTTCGTCTTATGCTTTCTCGATCCATTGAAAAAAGTTTGGCCCATTCTTTTACGGTGGAATATAAAGGGGATGCTTTTTCATATAGACCGTCTAATGGCAGTTTAATTTCATTTGGAGTAAGTTCTTCTTTTGTGAAGAACTTAATAACAGCTCGATGCTCCATTTTGAACATGTCACAATTTACACATATCTGTCTTTGTGCAACTATATCTGAACGACTGAACACAATGGAGCGGAAGTTACAGCTGCAATTATTTACTTAACAGATAAGGTATGAGACTAGATAAGGTTTTTGTGAAAGCGATAATCCTTATCAGCGAGGCCGGAAACTTATAGATCTACCCTACGTGAAATTTCTTTGAACAATAGGCAACTATGTTTTATTTAGGAAATTAAAACTAATTCTGTTACTACTAAATGGACCTTTAGTTTTGGGTTCGCTAGAAAAACGGGTATGTTCCATTTAAAAAAAAATGTAACTTTGAGTTGGAAGGGATTTTTTTCTGCATTGTGTATACCCTCCCATTGTACGAGCTCCACAAGGACACACTTCTGCACAACTATATTTTTCATATATTGTTTAATTTTGAAAATATTTGAGGTCGCAGGGTTAGGTGAGACGCCCCGCAAATATATAGAAAATGTTGAACAACTTTAAAGTGGCCTAAAATTATATCGCATTCACCTTAAAAATACAAAATTCAAATAATTATACATTTAAAACATTAAACCTGAAATTAAACAGGTAAATTAATAATGCATAACACATTTCCCTTTCTCTAAGGTCACGTTTTTTTACTTAATCTATTTCAATTTAAACCAGACACTGAGCATTACTTTTATGATATTATTGAAAAATTTTATATAAGAAAATCACTTTCAGCACAAAGTCTAGTTTTGGATTTCCTTTTTAAATAGACATGCCGGTTCACGTTCGACCAAGGTCGGGACGTAAAAATCTGGGACGCAAGTGTCGTAAATTTAAGGCAAGATAAAGAACTCCACACTTTAAAAGAGTCGACAATGAACTGAAAATGAGCAGGAGATTTGTGTACTGCACTGTCCAACGCTTCCTTGAAAGACTCCCACAGGCAAGGAAGATCACCACTGTGGAATCGGTGAAAGCAGTGGCGGCACCTGTATGAAGAAATCCGATATGCAGACAGTCAATCACATTGGCTCCGTGCTAACAAACGACGAAAAGGACACCACAGAAGTGAGCTGAAGCGCCAGAGGCTCCTAAAACCAAAACGCTTACTTCAGAGTCACGCAGCAAATGGTCATCGAAGAAATTCATTTTCAGTGTTGAGGAGACTTTCAATGCTTACAATGGCAGGGATATGTCTGATGCTCTACAGAAGCTATTGAAAAGGCTCTAAGGGTACAGAGGACCATCATCCTGCATCTGTTATGATGTGGTGGGGTGAGAGTTACGTAGGTCGGCAGAGCTCTTTTCTGCGAAAAAGGAATCAAAACCTCGGCCAAAATATACCAGGAGACAGTGCTGCAGAGACTGGTCAAGAACCTCAACAACACTCTCTTCCATGAACAAAGTTGGAGCTTCCAGCAGGATTCATCTCCAGCTCATAAGGATCGGACAGCCCAGGGTGGCTTGAGTCCACTTCCTGACTTTATTTCGACCTTCTGCAATTTAGAATCCAAACCCCGTGGATGACAAATTGTGATTCAAGCTACAGGAAATGGCTTGCAAACGGACATCCAAACACTGAACGTTTGAAGCGTTCACTTTGGAAGCAGGCAGCAGATTTGCTTTTGGAAGTATTGCATAATTCAATAAACGAGTGGCCACAAAAACTGAGTGCGTGCCAGAGGTGGTCATTTTGCATAATTGTGTATGATTTTGATTCATTATACATTTATTTAACTAATATTATTACGGTATTAAAATATTTCAAACCATTTTGTTTAAATTTATAGGAAACTTTGGGACGATAGTTGTGGTAAAACTAGAAAATGTATTTAAGTTTATATCTGTACAAATAATTTCACATGTCTTTAATTAGTCTGATGTATTTAACTAAATTGAGGTGTTTTTATTTAGGTGAAATATATTTAATCGTGTATTTAAATGTGTAAAATTAATTTGACATGTATTTAAATTGAATTTGTTTTATTTTAGATTGGCATTTATTTAATTGTTAGCTGATTTCTTCTTTTTAAGTATTTAGCGGTTAATAATCATTGTATTTTCACTATTCTTCACTGGTACCGAGTTTAAGCACATGCACACAAACATAGAATTAATCCTTGTAAATCAATGATTATTTAAATATCTGTGGTCCATAATAACGAGACCTTTAGAAGGCTAAAAAAGCCTAGGAAGACAATCCTAGTATGCTTGGATGTGTGGAAGTGAGTTCTGAAGAAAATCGCTCTTACCCAACAGGGATTATTCACTAACAGGCGAGCGAAGCTCGAGCAAGGTTTATAAAAAACTTTATATGACCAAAGACAGTGCAAAGTGGAAACTCCGGTTTTGTTTCTGTAGTTCAAAAAGGAAATACAAATGAGGCAGTGAAACGGGAAATAAAGGAGGGAGAGGAGGGTTCCAATTGACTGTAAAGGAGTATCGTTGCCACGGATGTTTCGTTTTGGCCCCATTCGTACTGTGTACGGTTGTAGCATTGTATGGTGAACACGGTCCTAAGATATATAGTGACTGTTCGATCATAATGTTTTTACATGCATTATTTATCGGGTTAAAATGTACACGTGCACTAATCGTAGTTGTATCGTTATCACTTCTGGTTCCCACATGTGAGGGATGTGTAGGTTTAAGACAGTTCAGTGTCGCCTACAATCAAAATGGAGATGACAAGCAACGAATAATATGCTGCTATGAAATTCTGCTTTCGTTTTCATTTTAACAAATCTTCAGCTGATGCCAAGGAGAGTTTGCCCTTCTTTAAAGAAAAGTTCGAAAGTGATCAAAATGATCAGGGTAGGCAATCAACGTCAAAAGAAGGTGAACCCGGCTGCACCAATTTTTATGCTGTATACATATGTAATTAATGTCATGCTTTCCGTTTTAACTCAAATTTAAAGCATTTTCCATTGCTGACATACACGTTTATTGGAAACAGCGCACCATTCTTATACCTGTATCCTCTGGTACAGCCCAAACCCGCCAGAACGAATTTAGCTACACCTGAGACCTGTTTCACAGCGATTGACGCTTACTTTATGCCCCTTGATAGCAAGTAGAAAAAACTCAGAATCGTACAGTTGGCAGCATCTAGAGCGGGAAGAAATGTTTGTCTTTTTTTTTTAATGGTGTTTAAAGTCCGTTTTTACTACAGAGGCACCACAGGCGTGGACACTGATGATATATGGGATGAAATGATATATTGGGACAGTTTTTTTTTTTTTTTAAGGAAGGAAATGTTTCAGGCCGAATTTTAGGGTACCTACCCGGCATTTTCCATTTATGAGGGCTGAGGAAAACTTGGAAAACATCTGTCAAGGAGGACGGTGCTGGTGGGATTCGAACTTCAGAAAACCCGCTCACGAGTCCGCGCCTTAGCGACCTCGGCCACCCGTGGCGGTACGTTTGTCGTTGATTGGCTGTCCTACGGCTATAGCAATTCAAAAGGATGAGCGAGCAGGCGAAAATTACCAGCGTACTAAATATACATTTTGAGACTTCCGTTAGTTACAGTAATTTCAAAAATTTACGATTACTGGTATAGTGATTTAGCTAATTGCTTTATAGTCTGTAGCTACAAAACACAACTTTTTTGTTAACATTTTATTTTAATTGCTGTAAGGGGCATCCAAAACGTTTTGCAACTAGTTTATCCATTGCTGGAAAATAATGTCTACAAAAGTGTAACGGATGCAGCTGGAACAATGAACCTTAAGTTATCAAAATATGTATACAAATTTAAACTTGCATAGTCACTGTCGTACAGTCTGTTGAGTTCAGCCTGTGTCAATAGCTGGTGAAAAATCATGAATATTTTTAAAGAATTAGATTCTACATTTTCACACTCTATAAACTAAGTGAAAAAGAGAAAAAAGCCACAAGGATTTGGTAGCTGTTCACAGTGATCAAGTGTGTTCATTTGATACTATTGAAAGACAGATTCGATCATTTGATGAAAGGCGAGAGACTTTTGAGACGTCCCTCGGAAAACTGTGAACTAGAGAACAATTCAAAGAGTGAGGAACTCTTTCAATTGTTTTGTCCTGAGTGAGGAACTCGACATGTTACTAATGGAAGTATTGGCTTAACAGTATACTCCATGAACATTTAAAGCTGCAAAATGCATTTCATTTTCCTAATCAATGAAAAGAAATAAACATGCAATTTCCTTGCACATTCTGCTGCTCTTAAACGTTTGACACTGGCGATTTTATTACTACACTACCCCAACTCAGAACTGTGTGTGGTAAATGAGAATGACCCAAGACCGGTTGTTCTTCGACAAGGTTTTCGTTCTCGGAAGCGAATGTTGACTGCTTTCTTCAACTGTGAAGGGTTGACTGTATGCCAGAAGGAATGACAAAGAATGGAAAATAATATGACACTTATATTTTGGATCCTTTATTTGAAGAGCTGGGGCGGCGGCGTCCAAAGACAGGAACTTCAAGGTTGTTGTTTTTGTACAACACTGCTTCTGCTTACAGAACAGCTGCAAATTTGAGAAAACTGGAGCCAGAGTCCAGTTGTTTGACCGTCCACTTACAGCCCTGACCTCGTACCGTGCGACCTTTGGTTGTTTCCTCGAATAAAATCTTGTATTGCTGGAAAATCTTTTAAACGAGTGCAGGACCTTGCTCAAGCAATAAATTCAACTCTGTTGACAATATCTCAGTCCGAGTCCCTTATGCTTTTGACAAGTGGTTGCACCGTCTACAATTGTGAGTGGAGAGAGATGGAGATTATTTGAAAGATTGTGACGAATTCAACCCTTAGCTTGCAAAACTTTTTGAATGCCCCTGGTACATTAAAGCGACTGATATGGTATTCCTGTTTTCTATGGTGCCGTTCAGATGCTACTTACATAAAATAACGTATAAACAGTGAATATTGTGAGTACGTCAACATACTTTTTTAAAAGTTAATTTTTTTATTACACATCTGCTGTTGCAGTTTGAAATATAGTAGCATTTACTTCATCACGTTCTGTTGTGAATTAAGTAGTCTAAAGCGGGAATAGTATAATTGTGGATAATGTTTGAGAGTAAGTCGCCTTGTTTATTTGTAACCAGAAGGCATGAGATAAACTGCTGGAGTCAAACCACAGTTAATATTCCTGTAAAGACATATTCAAAAGAGACGCGAAACGATTGGATGGAATATCTAAACAATAACACTGATAAACTTTCACGTTTCTATAGGCAAGAGCTAAATAAACGCAGAGATGTTACTCACGAATCCGTGAAATTAACTAGTGCTTATGTACTCTTTATATTCAATCGGCGTCCCTCAACAGAAGTTCTGGGGGGAAAGTAAGGCGACCCATTTTCAAGCAGTGCTTAGTTGGTTATATCACTTTTATTCTCAAATTGAGTAAAGATACTCTTTACTGTTTTGTCCTGTCTACTTTGCTGATATTGCAGGCACATTCCTCTTTAAAGAGTACCAGAAAATGTTACAAGAAAATTTCAAATGTTAACATTTATTTGGCTATTTAAAAAGCTCTAAAACCGCTACGAGTATTCTTAAATTAGGCAAATTCGTACATGGATGAATTATTACCACTGTTTGTTACCTGTAGCTCAGCCACAGGAAATATGGATAACCACAATGCAGGACAAAGAATACTTAGCCTTAACATATCTATTTCCTGTTTGTTATTCAAGCATGACAGGATGCACCATGATATGCAGGGTGACCCAACGGAACATGACGGTTTTCACAACCTTCTTCCGACCGCCACGGGTGGCCATGGTCGTTAAGACATGGAGTCATGAGCGTGTGGTCTGGGTATGAATCCCATCAGGGCCGTCGTGCCTGTTTGAGTTTTTTTTTTCTTCCCAGGTTTTGCTCAGTCCTCGTAAATGACAAATTAACTTAGGCCTGGGAAAAAGAAAAACTTTATCAATATGTCATTTCAACTCATGTACCATCATGTCCACCGCCAGTGGTGCCTCAGTAGTAAAAACGGACGTTAAACACATACCCAAAAAGGATCTTTCTTTTGGGCACTCGTATAGAATTAAATAAAAATTATTTTTCAAGGAACAAATAACACAATGCAATTTATTAATCTGAACTTTGCCCATAATTTCACGAGTTATGTCTTCTTTTAACTGCATGATGGTCCGTGGTCTGTCGCAGTACACTTTGCTTTTCAAGTATCCCCATAAAAAATAGTTTGCAGCCGTCAGATCGGGCTGACCACTTAACATCAGCAAATCGAGAAAGTATGCGATCAGTATGAGCTATGGCACCATTCTGCTGGAACCAAAACACATTTTCAGCATTACCGTCCAAGTGAAAGTCCACTCTTGCCAGTACTTTTGGCACATTAAATTCTATCCTACATCTTCTCTGAACGCAGGAGATTGACTTACGAATTGATTCAATAAATCTTGTAACAACTAATGCACATTTATAACCGTCCAATTAGCAATACTGTTGTTTACGCAATGGACAGAATAAATTGCATATTTACATAGCAACTATAATGCAAAATCGCTACAAAACGACAGCGTTTTGAAAACCGTTATATTCCATTAGGTCACTTGTGATTTTTAAAAAATAAGTTCAGATCAATAAATTGCATTGTGCCACTTGTTCCTTGAAAAAATATTTTTATTTAACTCTATACGAGTGTTTCACAAGAATTTTCTGAAAACCGTCATCTTCCATTGGGCCATCCTGTAGTTTCAGCTAGGTGTGGCTTTCAAGAAATTGTTTTTCATGTTTATTTCAGCGAGAAAACCTGCCTACATAAACAAGATGCTTAAAATTAAGGCATCTTATTGAAGTCAATCAATATCTCGGAAATTATGGGTAAAAAAGGGGCAGAGATAATACAACCGAAGATAAGGGAGGCAGCTTTAGTAATATTTCTTTATGCCTAACACTTCAGTAATAAATACTTTTTGAATAATTAGACAAGTTTGGGTTTTCAGTGAGCTCTACCGTAGCTTTTCGAACGATTCTCCCAAATGTTCATGCCAATGCTTGGCATTATACGGCATGTCTTAATAAGTTGAGGTTAAAAATGACAATATGCAAGGGAACCATGTGATTTAATGCGATTGTGTGCTTATCCATATCTCTAGGTGCATCTGCACATTGCATCTTTTAAGGCTAAACTCTAATTATGCTGTACGAGAGTGGGTAAATAATTTACAAATTGATTTGGGTGCATTTTGAATTAGGCTTCTGAGGTTATTGCCATTAGATGGCAGCATTAGTTTCGTGGTTATGTGACCCTCAACAGGAGACAATCTATGTTTACAATAGCGAAACACCATTTGCAAGGTGGCGGTGTGCAACTCTTAACAGGTCTCCGTCGTACTATTTTTATGAACAAAACGTATGGAATCAAAGAATATTCTTAAAGAAATAATTCCCATCTAAGGTGAGAAGTGTCTGTCACGTCAAGTTGTTTACAATTACTTGCAGAAGTTCTCTAAGGGTACACACGTATCGAAGACGAACAGATCAGTCGACTAAACAGAAGATAATTATAGACACTATAGCCGCGGCTATTGGCTAACCTCATAATGCATGACAGGTAAGTTTTTCACATATCTGTGTGCGATGAGTGCCGCCCATGCTAGACCGAATTATCGCGGGTAACGAGTCTATTTCACCATTACCAGCCCGAGACAAAGCGTGCATGAATGCAGTGGAAACATTCTGCGTCATCTGCGAAGGAAGAAAAAGTTTACACATCCCTTCCGCCGGGAAAATGATGCCCACTTTTCTGGCATATGCTCACTGCATTCCAGTCTCACGGACTAATCATAAATCAGTCGTGGTCTAGTAAAACTAGTCTCCATTCTAGTATTGTTTATTTTACATGTTTCTAGAACATATGAGCGTAAACAGCTAGTTACTAGTGTGCGATTTTGTTTTGTGTGTTCTGTTTCACGAAAAATTTGGTCTAGTAATATTGTGTATTGTTAACTATACAGTGTACATATTTCAGATTAGGTATTGATTCCATAAATTAAACTCGATAAATTTTAATTATAAAGCCCATTAAGGAATGTTTATGCAATATGTGGTCTCAAATCCACCATCCAATGCCATACTTCTTGAATCATCTATTTTCACCTGATAAAAGCCCATAGAAACTGAGTTATTTATACCATTATTTGTAGATAATATGAATGTAAAATAAAAGACTTACCATTGTACATTTCTTGATGTTTGGCCAAAATGTGTCCCTCGACGTTAATTGACCCCATCGCTTTCACAATTTGCGTTATTTGTACATTTCGACTTTCTTTCTTCGTAATTTTGTCGGATAATTGCACAACTACTACTTTAAGTTCATTAATTAAATGCAGTACGGTTACTTTGTGTTGAATACTAGATTCATTTAGATGTGGTATACACAATATCCTTTCTTAGCTTAAATTTACGATTTAAAACGTCGCGTAAACAAAACAAAACCAAACCGCATCAACAAACAATTCATAGAGTAATATCTACGAAACATCCTTCTTGACGCACGGATACAGTCGATACACTGGCAATTTTGACAAATGACCAATAACAAAAATTTACCATTCTACCATTGTGGTACAAATGTTCGTGAAACAGGTTTTATTACAATTGGTGGAAAAACACGGTTAGTAGCTAGTTTCGTGAAACAGGGTCACGGTGTAACATTCTTAGGAAAAACTTCGTAAGGTCATTGAATGGAAGGGACCAAGAGTTCTCGTCTAAGGTTCGTTCCTCTTGCATTACAATGCGCTTCCTCATACTGCCAACAAGAAAAATGAGATTCTGCGAATTTCAAGTGGGAAATTCTCGAGCATCCTCCACATAGTCCAAGCGACTTCCATTTGTTCGGCCCCCTAAAACATCTTTCGGGTGGAACATTTTCAGGGGACTGGTGAAACAAGAGACAATCGCCAAATGCACAGATGATTTTGTTGAGAGGGAAAAAAAAAAAATTAAGTAAGTAAAGATCGGTATCTGTATCCATTTGTAACTTATCCTAATAACTTATGCTTGTATATAAATTGTTTCTTGGGGCTTATTTAAACTTGGAGATAAAAAAAAAAAGAATATTCTGTATGTTAATTGGAAAACTTAGGGGATGCTCATAAATGCTGTACTCAAATATGCATGCAGTCAGTGCACAATGGGTAATCACTTTGCAGGGTGGCCGAGAGGTTTAGAAGGTGTTGCTCTTCTGCATAAACTCCTGGGTTCAAATTCTACATCATATTTTTCTTTTACTTTATATTGTTGGTGTTATAAGTGTTTATGTACATCATGTTGCCTTACTATCATATTATACTTTTACGTATCATATGACTTTTATGACATTACATAAGCACACACATAAACTGAGTCACAAACCAGCATATTCTTTCAAATAACTAAATAAATACATGAACAGTAGCCTTTACTTTCTAAGGTAAAAACATATAATAAACATACACAAATTAATATCAGGTGTATTACTCCTCAACATGTATATCTGCCCTCAATCTTCAGGACATAGATGAAATTAAAGATTTCTACATTATTGTGGATGAGAGGCTACAACATCCCAGGTTTCTTAAATTTGTGTCCATAATCCATTTTTTGTCCTTCATGCATAACCAGTATATTGCATTTAGACAGAACAAATACAAAAGGAAATATATATAAAATGTTAAAGTTTGCTGTGTATGGGAAACAATATGACAAAACTAATTTGTGACAATATGTTAAAAAGTTTATTGGGGGGAAGTACTTCATGCCTGGCGGCAACTCTATGCTTTTAACCATTGCATTACTGCAAACTCTGTCACAGACCTAATGGAATACACATACTAGAAAGCGTCTTTAGTGCATGCCATAAAACACAGCTGCTGCAGTGGCTACACATCTATACTGGTTACCTTGTGAGCTGCACGCTATCTTGAGTAGGACTTAGAAGAGCATTCACGAGGTGATTGATTCTTTCGTCAAAGGGTGTACTTATCATGGAGGATAGGTTAGGTTATCATTCAGAAAATAAATATTCAGATATTTGAACTCTATATTTTATTTGAAAAATACATAAAGTAATACAGCAGTCTTTAAAATTATAAATTCATACAGAACTTAAATGCAATAAATCTGTCATTGTAACTAAAATGATAAAGAGCACTTCTTAAACTACTGTAATTTTATGCCTGCTAAGCCATTAATGAAACCAAAATGGTAACATATCAGTCTTTCGTATTTATTTAACATCACATTAATGTGTAACCCCAAAAAGCTGACTTTATTTTGAAAGTCAGGAAATGGTTACAATTTGAAATTTTGCACATGAGGTACTACCACCTGCAAAGAAAGCTTTCAATTATACCTAATGGCATATATTGAAAAATTAATATTATTTCTATAGAATTTATCTGAAATTTGTTACATATTTTAAGGCACTATATGACCATAAAGGCAACCAACTAATCTGCAAAATAAAGTTAGTAGCTGTGGAAAACAAATAAGACAAGAGGATTTTTACTTTTCCAATGAAGAGACATTTTACATAAATTTCATAACACAAATAATCTGCACCACTGGAATTGGTATTTTTATGCCAAGGAGGGAAATTCATTTTCATTACAAATTGTAACTGTGTGCTGTGGCTGTTGTTTTGCTCGCTGTGCAAAGGAACCTGTGCGATCATAATGATCACCCCTCTCATAATGAGATTCCTGTTCCTGAGAGTCAGCTTCAGTGTTGTCGAATCGTGCAGCATCACCTCTACCACGAGATCCAGCCCATCTGCTGCCACGGCCTCTTCCTCTGCCACGGGTGCCTCGTCGTGGAGCATCCTTGAACTGTATGTTGATGTCCAGGATGTGCTTCTGTCGGCCTACACGTTGTGGGTAATCAGCAGGATCATATTTTTCCTCTTCTTCTTCTGATTCCAAGTCTGCCAACTTATTCTTCAGCACATGCATGTTCTGCCATTGGCTAAGATCTTCACCTTCGCCTGGCTTTCTGAGGTTGTACTTTGGTTTCTCTCGTGCTCCTTTCAGTGCCTTATATTCATCAAGAGTCAGCAATGTACGTGTAGGCTCTGAAGGCTCCTCCGATTCCTCAGCACCTGTTTCTGGAATCATGAAATTATGTGTTAATGAATGCAGTAGTTTTTGGTTAGCAGGTGTTTGTTATCGAACATCTTTGCTTTGTTAAAAGGCCATTATTATTTTTATATTAAAGGGGTGAAAGAAATAATTTAGATACAAAAACAATAGATACATTATATAATGTCACTGTATGCCAAAATGAGGGCTGTGGCTCAAACATTGAATTTAGCTCATTTTGTTTTTATGAAAGCATTTTATTATTCACTAAACATTTTTCAAATTTTTTAAATTTGCAGAGAAGTCACTAGTCTGGGTACCTTTTGAAAACCTGTTAATGAGCTTTATTAAAAAATGTATAAATACAAACAATGCCAAAAAACTGTATACAAATTTCAAGCAAAGGAAAAACTGTGTTAACATAACAAAACTGAATTCATACAAACAGAATATGATGAGTACTAATCATCTTAGATGTTTACAGTTACAACAGTTGCTCAAATGCCCACCATCGGCGTCGATACATTTCTGAGTACGTTGAACTACTGATTGAGCAATGTTTGCGAAAGTATCATCAGCGATTGCAGCACATGCCGTTTCAATTTCTTCCTGAAGTGCTGCCAGTGTAGTTGGTTTTCTATGGTATACAACATCCTTAAGAGTTCTCCATAGGTAGAAGCCCAACATAGTTAGATCCGAAGAACATGGTGGAAACTTAATCGAACCTTTTCGTACTATCCAGTACCATGGATACTTCAAAATTGCTTTCCACTGTTCAAACGATAATCTTGACTCCATTTTGTTACAGCAATGCTAACATAATGCAATGCGAATCACATCTGTTTACAGAACATTTTACGATATTCGTGGCTTCATTTGTTTATTGTTGATTTACCTGTACGAAGCAAAGCTATCATAATGTGAGCTACATCTGTTTATAGAACATTATTTTACACATTATTGTTGTTTTGGACCAACTTTGAAATATATTAAATAGATATCTACTGTGAAAGTGTGTATACATTTTTTGGCACCCTCATTACAATCATTTCATTTAAAATAAGAGATTTGGAGTTACTTCTTGTTAAACCGAAAGTACAAAAAAGTCGGTAATATAATTTTTCAGTTCTCAGTATAGGGCTATTCCATAGGCACCAAGTTCCATCACACTGAACCACATGATTTAAATGTTATTTAGGTGGTGTCAGACTTTTAACCAATCCTGTATAAAAGTTTAATTAGCTTTCATTTTAAATAATTGTTTAAGGTTTCAGTTTTTATAACCAGTTATAGCCTTCCCCACACATACATATACTATGTGCAGTATGAATAAAGTATTGGGTTAAGCTCTCATGATGTCAAAGCCAGCATTCATTATAGAGTGAGCTTAACTATGCAGTATGCATATTTGCTATAAGGTTTGAATATGCTGACTTGTTGCTCATCACCAGAGCCCGGACATTTATTTTTGTTAAAATAGGCAGGAAAAAATACACTTAAAATACTGAAAACAGGCAGCAGCATAATTAAAAGTGAAAACTGAGAGTAAATAATATCTCTCATTATTAATAAAATAGATATTTAGGATATGTAATAATTGCTTCTAACATAATTGAACTACTTCAGCTTAGCTTATTTTTCTTAGTTACAAGTAACAAGGTGATTTTTCAAGAAAATCAAATGTCTTAGTCGCTACTTGTCAGTATTTTCTGGTAGAGTTTATTTTCTGTTTATGAGTTTATAGGGGAATCATGTTAGTATCTCCCCTATTTCTATACTTAATACATTTTAGGGATGGTTCTTGGCACAGCTGTACCACTCTCACTGCACCCTCCCCACCATACATTTCTTAGAATTGTCTTGCACAGATCAACATAAGATCATTTACCAGGATTATTCAAAACTACACTACTTCCCTCATCCTCTCTATTTTCTGGTATTTGTATATACCCATCCATTATTTTACCTAATGAAGGTCCTGCTACTTAAAAAGATTAAGTGAATGGAGAATGATTTTGATTGCTTGAAAAGAAATAAATGTATAACAAGATTCTCAGATATTTTTGTAAGATGAAAATGCAATTTGATCATTATAACTTTTTTCACTTTGATATATTAACATTATTTATATGCTTATTAAAATGTGTGTAAAAAAAAAAAAAAAAAAAAAAAAAAAAAAACTGTAATGATCCAAAAAAGGTAAAAATAAAAACTGGTACTACCAATTCCAAATTTATGAAAACATGTTTATTTCTACTTGACTTGTAAAAATTTCCATTCAGAAAAGGCATTTTGCCAAACTTCTGAGCTCTGATGATAACTTAAAAAATATGTTTTTTCTTCTTAATTTTGTGTTACATGCAAGAGACTAACTTTTCATGCATTTCATACTTTGTAGATAAATGTGTTAATATTTGTAGTTATAACACAATATTCAAACTTTAAAACTGCCCTCTAGAAACCTCTACATTTTTGAGTTAAATTGAATCATTAAAAGTTCCATGCAGGTTATCAGTGCTTATGCTAATTATGCAAAGTACATATTTTGAATGCTTCAGTATCTCTAGCGTTACCTTGGTTTTGATTCTCCAAGTCCTGCTCCTTTGATGGTTCAGTATAAGCCTCTGGTACATCTGAAGCCCAATCAACATACTCTTCTGTTGCCGGTTTGGATTTCTCTTCGCCACCATCCCATACTTCGGTATCTTCAGTACCAGCTGGTTGTTTCTCTTGGCTGTACAAGTCCCCAGTTGGGTTGTTGTCACGGTTGTCATGAGACTGCTGCTGACTTCCATCAGGATAACGTCTGAACCCTCCTGCACCACGAGCCCCCCTGCTGAAAACCCTACCAAAGCCTCTTCCACGACCACGGCCACGTCCACGCCCTCTGCCACGGTAAGCAAAATTGCCAGTACCTTCTCCTGGGAATTCATCCCCAATGTCTCTTTGTTCAGATGTCTAAAAGAACAAAAGCTTGACACTGTGCATTGAGAACAGCAATTATCAATCAAATTACATGTATCTGCAAACTTATTAAGACATTTAACTGTTTTTAAAAGGATACTTTCATAAGCCTCTATAAAGACTGGTTTGTCGTTTATGGGAACAGATTTGATTTGCATCTTACTAAAACTCATATATATCTACCATCGATTAGAAGTTGAAGGCACAAAATTACATTGCATAGGCATCAGATTATTTTGTGGGATGTTCCGAAAGACTGGCATGGATTCCTGTTTCAAAAACATTACCAAATGTTTTATACTGATGTATGCATACTTTTGAGGATAAAGCTTTAAAATACGTTCTTCATTCAACGATAACACCCCAATTCAACATTTTTAACACTTGCTGAACCGCAAAACTTTCCTATTTCAAGTAATGCCTCCATATTTGCAGAATTTTATGGAACACTTAAAGGTATCTTACATAACATTATAAGTACTTGTTTCATTTCCTCCAAACATTCTAAATCATAACTCCATCAGGGCTCAACGGTGAAATTTCCCTATGGGTGAACAGAGAAACTAAAGTATTAAACTTAGTTAAAATAGCAGCAGAATTAATAAAATCAAATGAAGCTACAAGTGCATGCCACCCACCCTTACAAAAAATGTGCATTTACTTTAGTAGCTGAAATAGAAGGAAGGAGGAAATGCTGTGCAGTGTGCTTATATCTAGGTTGTACCAACAGTAAGAAACACAATGGAATGTATGGCATAACAATCAATAAGGGTAAATTTCATAAAACACGAATAAATGGTATACAGCAAACTACCTGTTCTTAGATGTTGCATTATTAACATATCAAAATTGCACATACCACCACGGGTGGCCGAACTCAATGAGGCACGGACTTGTGAATGGGAGGTCTGGGGTACTATTCCCAGGAGCTGGTTTTTTCCAGTTTCTCCTAAGTCCTAATAAATGGCAAACACTGGGGAGCTAACCTAAACTTAGCCCTGGAAAATTTTCTTCCTTAAAAAAAAAAATTCCTTACCAACTTATTATCTCATGTATCACCAGTGTACACCACCTGTGATGCCTCAGTAGTTAAAATGGGCAAAAAATACTATTTAATATAAAAATGCACAAGGCCATGTTGTGATACCACAAAACAAACAACTGATGCATCCATTCTAACAACGAACAATTGTAAAAATGCAATTAGTAATTAAACCCTACCAACACACACACACGCACTAACCTATCTTAGAAATCGAAGGACCTAGTGGTTAACTGTAACTTACCAGGGCCTAATGGCATATGCTCTTCTCCTATTCAGAAAAAATACATGCAAACAATTTGCTACAATGTAAAATTACATAACAGTGGGTTGGAGACTCTACAAAACAAACATGGAAGCTCACGTGCATGCACAATGTTAGAAAAATCTAAAGCAGAGGCACAGATTTGTCCTTGTAGTGAAAAATATAAAGACATACAGCAGAACAATATTATATGGTAAAATATATAGATGTTCCCAATTCTGAAAAAAATAAACTAAGAATCACTGAAGATAGTTTGCAGAGAAAATGGAAGACAAGCGTGTAAATATACAGAGTGGTCGGAAATTATCTGTACAAAATTCAGGAGGTGATTCCTGAAAGGAAAAAGGAACAAAAAATTTCATATGAACATGTTTGGAAATGCATATTTTCTAAACTAGATGGCACTGAAGAACGGCATTTCTATTATAGCACTTAGAACAAAAGATGTTCAAAGTGGCCTCCATGGGATGCAATGCAAGCGTCCACATATCGCATCATGGATTGCCCCAATTTTTCAAATGTTCCAGCCATACCCAAATAGTGTCACAGGCTACACGGACACACTGTTCAAAGGCGTGCACATCAGGAACTGGCTTAGCATACACAATACTTTTCAGATGCCCTCATGAGTAAATTCAAGGTGGTTTAAGTCCAGTGATCCAGTGGGCCATGAAACAGACCTCCTTGTCCTACCCATCTTCTGGAGAAGATGTCATTAAAGTGTTGACGAACAATAATACAGAAGTAGGCTGGCGCTCAATCACGCTTATTTCTTTTGTTCGGAATGTTATAATAGAATGATGCCATTCATAAATGTTTCGAAAATATGCATTTCCAGACATGTTCGTATAACATTTTGTTTCTTTCCCTGTCAGGAATCACCTCCTAAGTTTGTATAGATAATTTCCGACCAACCTGTATAATATGGAAATTTGCTACATTCATCTAGTTCATCACTGGGCACTTCCAATTGATAACCCAAACTATAATAATTCATGTAATTAAAGTTGGTGAAATAATTATACACTCACTTTATTGTGAGTTTTTTGAACTTGACTGGTTATAAACATTAGGTTGAGATGCCCGCATGACCATGTCTTCAAACCCGGGAAACATATTTTAACATTCAGAAGTTCAATCAAAAACTTCAAAGTCATTACTACAGATTACTGGAAATTTAATGAATACTCCATTTCCATTTAAAATTATAACAGATGATACAATATACAATTAAGGGAGGAAAAAAAGGGGGGGGGGAAACCCTCAAACAGCAGATTAGACCATATCCTTTAGGGGTTTGAATTACTAATTTTTCGGAAAGAATTTTGTAGAAGTGTGATAATGTCAGGCCGCCAACAGAAAAAAAATGAATGGACAAAAACTTGGATTATTTTTAAGATCTTTGCATGATTGAGTTGAACTATACAGTTATTCAACTAATCAACATAGCTGGGACAGCATCATATTTATCATTGTCGTAAAGGAAAAGAACAGTCTTCCTTAGAAACAGTTATAAATGGGTGTACCCGTGCTTGCCGTAACCTCACTTAAAAAGAAGCCAAAACATAACATCCCCGTCACACCATTCATTAAACTCTCTTTATTTCACTGCAAAACCCACTTCATACATTCTTTTCTTACCTCCACAGGTGGCTGAGGTCGTTAAGGCTCAGACTTATGAGCAGGAGGTCTGGAGTTTGAATCCCACCAGGACTGTTCTGCCTGACTGGGTTTTTTCCCCCAGGTTTTCCTCAGTCCTCATAATGACAAATGCTGGGAGGCAGCCTAAACTTAGGCCTGGAATGCTTCCTTCCTTAAAAAAAATTCTTTCCCAATTTATCATTTCACCTCATGTATCATCAGTGTCCCCGCTTGTGGTGCCTCTGTAGTAAAAACGGGCTTTAAACATTACTTAAAAAAAAAGTTAAACAATACTTAAAAAAAAACTTCCAAATTGATTTCAATAAATCAATATCAACTTAATAAAAACCTAAATAAGTAACATTGTACTGTTGATTTGCTTCCAAATAAAAACAACTGTAATAAACCAGATTAACAGTAAATTAACAAAATTATGTAATTAACACACACAGACCATATATTCCACCATTTTTCTATCAACACCTGCACTGGCATCTTGTTCTTCTGGAGGCATTGAGATAGAACTTTCCATTTCAAATCTATACTAACTTCCTAATAGAACTTATAACTCATTAAATGGTAAAGGTTTATAAGGATTGTCCTGTAGTTTTATAGTTGTCCTCCTTATTGTTTCCTAAGTTTTACACTATCAATTCAGTTAGACAAAATCATACTGGACAGCAAAGATTCACACTCTTGTCTCTTTAATGCTTCATCACTTAATCATGTATGTATCACATTAAGAGTTTAAACATGTTTCAATTTCTTTTATATAATTTAATAAGTTTTCTTAGCATTAATTGATGTTTTCTTTTAAGTCTTGTAAAAGTGCTCAAATATAACATAAGATGTATTGTACCTACAATTTTTTTTTTAAAAAATAAACTTAAAAAGTGGATTTTTTTTAACAGCAACAATATTTTGAGTATTTCAAGGTAGAAGTGAATAGTGTTCAAGTAAAAAACAAGTAGATAGGTTCCAATTTCAAGTGTAATATAGACATTAATTATGGCCTAGTGTTAAAAATGACCTGTTAAAACTGAACAGTAAAACAGCTGACATCGCCGCCAGCCAGATTTAAATTACTGATAATTTCTCAAATTTTCTTAAGTTTCCTTATAATATGAACAAAGCATGCTGATATACAAATATCAGGTCTTACCTCATTTACAGAGTCCCTGTTGAAATTGGAACGTTGGTAGGGAGGCTTTTCCCTAAAGTTTCTGGCATTGTTTCTTTCCTCATAAACTTCTGCTGCAAACTTCACATGCTGCTTTTGCACCCTCTGATTGTTGCCCTTCTTGTTAGCATCTTGCATGTTTCCACCAGAATCTATTATTTTTGCATTTCTGTTTTCAATATTAGATTTCTTTCCACCTTGCATAGTTTTTTCTTTCTGATTTCCATCATCTTTGTTTTCTTTCTCAGAAATTAAGATCTTTTTATTCTTACCTTTCTTTGTTTCTTTTTCCTCCTCTTTTAGGATTTTGGGAATCTCTTCTGGCTCATCCAGAAGCAATACATACCGGTTGGCAACATTGATACCATATGTGTACTCCATCTTTTATTGGAGGTTACCTAAGAAGAACAAATTTTTTTTTTTATCAAGTTGATCATTCTAGTGACTGAATCATGCAAGTATCTTTCACATGTGCAGTATTTGCTCCCAGATTATACTTGCTGAATGCTTGCCAAATAAGCTACACTAGTTCTTTAATTAATAATTTTTTTCCTAAGCTTTATAAAGGCACAAAACTTAATTTTACAGATATGTTTTAAATTGCACTATACTATAGGCATTTATTTTTTAAAAACATATTTTTACACCACAAAATTTCTGCCTGCAAAAATTCAAACAGGCATTCACCCAGGTATTATGCTGTACTGTCAATATAATGAAGGTTTTTTTCTAAAGCAAAATAATCTGCCAACCATACTTTATTGTTATAGTAAAACCTAACCTAAAGCAGACACTTTAATGAATGGAAATTTGTCATAAATGAAAATATTTGAAGTAGTTTTAAGCACTGTGGGCCCCAGATTCATTTATGCGCTCATCTAACATCCATTCATTGTCTCTTTAGACCTTAGTTGATATAAGGGACATTAAACTGAACAGGAGGAAATAAATTAATAATAATTATGTAAAAACAAATAATGATGACAAATTTAAATATCTGTTGAAATAATTCAAATCAATGAATTAGACAAGAAAGCAAATTAAGCAATAGTGAGAAAAATGGAATTGGTATTATCAGCTGACAAAATATACTACTAGTAAGAAAAATCTCTCAAACAACCTAAAATCCGACCATCTCCATGTGATAGCAGACTACTAATCCAGAGGTTCTGGGTTCCAATTTTGTCCAAGACATCTTGAGGTAAAGATTATTTTTTCGGAGATTTAAATACTCTTGGGAAGCTAAATGCCAGATAGTTTTAAGGTGCTAAGGACTCCAAGTTTATTTGCACCACTATGAATTTATTTCATTCATCCCTTGTGAACTTTTATATGAAAAATGAAGAAAAATTTGTATAAAACCAAAAGATGTACAGATGTACACTTGAAGTATTCAGTCCACAATTTACAGACATCATGAGGAGATCAAAGCAGTTAAAACGATAATATATATATTTAAAAAAATTAAAATTAATAAATAAAAAACACTATAACACAGTAATCATAATATCTTTGTACTACAGAATGGACATTTTGCATGAAAAATAGGAGAAATAACAGATAGAAGAAAAAAAATTTTGAGAAAAATTTAACCTCCTTGTTAAGCATATTCATTTTCAGGTAACAATACTAACCCTACCAATCACCTTATAGCAGCATAAATCCAGGGCGCATATATTACTATTACTGTTGCTGTACCTATAGATTGAAGCTTCTAGAATCTTATTAACTAGAATTAACATGCATACATGAGTGGCTGAACCTAGACACCACAAAGCAAAAGAATTTAATAGTATTGCAATAATTCACTTATTAGAAAAAAAAAATATATATATATATATATTTTCCAGGTTTTAATGGCAACAAACTTAACAATCATTTGATCCAAGCCTGAAATCTGTCTCTACAGAAAGCACTGTATATTTCAAAGTTTTGAAATCAGTTTTAATCAAATTAATACTTGGAATTAGTCTACCCAGTTTTTTAATTTAAATTTTCTCTTCCAATGATCTTCTTCTAAAGAATGCAAGCTTTATACAGTGTTAATTTTCTTACTAAATAATATTTACACGAAACTTCACAATCCTGCCATTCAGCAACAGCTGACTGTTGGTCCTGGTGGTGTAGTAGTAACCATACTCACATCCTAAACCCAAGATCGTGGGTTCAATTCCGGCCAGGACTGATGGATTTTTTTGGGTGCAAAACTTCTAAGTATCGCTTCCTTCAAAAGGAAAGTAAAGCCGTGGGCCCTGTGTCCTACATTTATGGCATGATAAAGAAACTCAAGTGTGAAAAAAATTTTGCTGAGCAAAATTTAACGTCCTTTCATGCCCTAATTTAAATGGGATGCTTATGACCTGAGATATTAAAAGAGCATCTCTATATTTAAAAAAAGATGAAGAATACTACTAACAAAATGATTGATTATGGCAACAGTGACAAGAAAAGGTTTGATTATGGAGAAGGCCCTTAAATATTGGTTTAGGATTCTGAATTTAGAAGAAAATACTTTTTTGAGAATATCACGAGCAGAGTTTAAAGAATGGATGAACTTTCTTGGAAAAAACTAAAGAAAGTAATGGGTTGGGGGATATATGGAGAAAGACAGAAAATAATGAAAATGGATTTAGGAAAATAGCAAGGAGATTAGAGGATATTGAAATACAAAAATGGTTCGGGGAAATAGCAGATAAAGCAATTGCTAGTATTTTATGATTTAATAAAAATATAGGGGAAAGGGAGATATAAATATCCTGCATGCTAAAAAAATAAATTTTAAAATAATTAAATTTTTAACATAGAATTTGTCATTTAAAATGATTACAAAAATTCTTAGTACACATTCTTCTACATATCAATTTTTATAATAAAAATAAAAAATAAAATTAACTCCTGGAACAATTTGCCCAAAACATCAAGAACTATAGAAGCAGAGAGACAAAACATAAAATAGTCACACAAATTTTGCTATATACATATTTACATATGCAATGATTTAAATCATTAGTGTTTTTAACTCAGCATAATATGCCGTCACTCATATATTCCTTTATAGAATAATAGGCCTTTTTACACAGGTATTTTTTAAGAGCAGAATTACAGGATTTACCATTGTTTATTAAGGCTTTTAGGCTAGAGGGAAGAGCTTCTTGTATTAAAATGCATAAGTAATAAAATTTCTTTTTAATGGCAGCCTAGTGTTGAAACTGGTCTACATAGTTTGTTTTTTGTCTAGTATTTTTTGTCATATACATTTTGGTTTTGTACAAATTTTTCTTCATTTCTCATATAAAAGTTCATGAGGGATAATATATACTCACACAAAAGATTCAAATGTCTAATTGCCTAAAGAGGTTTCTGCATGAATATCTGCCATGTGTACCAGCTATTATTCGTATTGAGATTTGAGGATTGGAGGAAGGGTGGATATATGCAATTCATAGCACTTTTGTAAGCAAATATTGGGTTGCCAAGAGCCTCACCCCATGATATTGCACTAGTTGAATTAGAAAGAAGAGGTTCCGAGGGGAAAATATTGGAAAGAGTACTGTAATATTAGTTTAGAATAAGAAACTTGGTTGAACTAAATATTTTACCAGTGTTTGATTGTACAGGGATGAATTAATTAAGGAGAAACATGGATTAATAAGATTAAGGAAATTTTGGATAAATTGGTTTGGGAACAGAATTAAATTACAAGAATTGAAGATATTGAAAGGCAAGAAATATTTGCTAGTTTCAATTTAAAAATATTATTGAATATATCTTTCAAACTTAAAATGGAGAGAAAGTTATGTTGAACAATGTGACAAAATAGCAAGATGGGGGTTTGAAATTTAAAGGTCTTAGAACAAGAGGATATTTAGACAAATGTCCATTTTGTGACCTAAAAGATGATGGTTGAACATAATTTTAGAATCTCTTAGGGAGAATGCAGAAATAAAGAAGTGGTCTTATTTAATGACTATTACGGAGAAAAATATGGTGAAATAGGAAATTATTTAGGAACAAACGATTCAGAAAAATCAGTAATAAAGATGAAAAGAGATACAAAGAATACTTGGTATTAGCTTTAAGAGCAAATATGGCCCAATAACTCAATAACTGCAGTGTTTGAGCATGTAGGACCTCACGTTACTCAGCAACTTAGTGTAGTGATTTACAATATAAGAGTTATCAAATTTTTTCAAAATTCTGTGCAAATAACTTATTTACAGCTCTTTAAATATAATTTATGTTTCACTAGTGCACCAAATGTGAATTTTGTAAATACTTTTGGAGCCAATGTCCTTTCCGGATTCATGGAGCGGCGATTAAATAAAAACGTATTTTTTCGTTGAAATGACTATTAGAAGTCACATATGTTTGGACTATGGGCAAGAAAAATGAGATACCTAGCGCTTATTCTTTGATCCCGGCAATGCAAGTGGTCATGAATTTTGTGAGGTTAAGTTCACCGGTACTCGTGAACAAATCTAAATAAATGAGCGTTAGCTTAAACTACGAACTAATTCTGTTTTTACTAACCTAAATTTTTTGTATATGATTAAAGTTTTCGGACTGAGCTGTTCCATCACCATAACTTATAAAAATGTGATCTACAATGAATAAAAGGCTGCCTTCAAGCTTTGTGTATATCTACTCAATGTAATTTTAAATCAAAATAAATAGTGAACAACCTTCATTTATTTATATTATCACAAAATAATGGAAACTACGCCGAACTTTAAAACACGTGGTGTTACACAGAACAAAATAAGGTTAGCCATACAATCTATATGCAGCTTAGCAAAAGAAATGAATTATATAGCTATCAATGCCTAAAGAGTATGTATTCCAAATATATAAGTTCCACAATGAGAAAGAATGATTGTAAAATATAACGCATATTGTTGAACCTATCCAGATTCACATTCACATGGTTCTCCATTTTTGGTGTAACAAAATGCTAAAGCTTTTTTAGAACTGTGGTTTGAAATATCTTACTCTTTCAGGGGACTTGCTATGCCTTGACGCTTCTCTTCATTGTTATTTTTCTATTAGACGATAAAATGTTTATGAACCACCATATAATTCCAGTTAAATTTTCATTACACCACCATCACATCACCAATACCTTAACCCAACTTTAGTTCGATTTTTGGTACACCATGATGTCGCGAATGTTGCCTTGCTGCTATAGGGCCATTCAAAGTGGAAATAAGCGGGAAAAGAAGGATGAGATTTCTTTGTAGTGCTCAAAACGGTCAGGCCAACCCTATAGTAATATAATCAATAAGGGAATAACGTTATGCTAGCATTGATATCTTATTTGTTATTCTCTGACTGATATATTATAAACGTAGAACAAATAGGTTACAAAGGTGGATGCGCTACTTTCTCGTGCTGTACAGGTTATGGCTGTCCACAGGTAGCCGGCTGCAACTGTGAATTTATTGTGATTGTAGGTACGACACTGCTGAAAATAGATTACGCAAAAATACAAGGATATATCTGGTTATAAATTACATTATTTGTCATAAAGTACAACAGAAACAAAACTTAATTGGTTGCGCTACCGGTAAACAAAATGCGTTCTCTGTTAGATTTTCCGGGTGTTCCACCCGCTGGACAAATTAATGTTTGTGAATTAGAGGGACGAATACATTCTATGCCTGCAGAAAATGCTCATCTGAACTCCTTCACCACTGCGGTAAGTGTACCTGTATAATTTTGTTTAATGATAAACGAGAAATATGAAGAATTTTAGTGTGTTAAAAAAAACCACAGACTATAATTTTGTTTTGGTTGTTTTCTTTAGGAAAACAAACTAGACAGAATGAATGGAAACTTGTTGATGGATTTAAATTTTATTTTGGAATAATAATTATTAATCCCATTGTTACTACCATCGAAAGCACTTAAACTTTTCTCATGTAATGTAAACAAGTAAAGGCAAGTTGGTGTTTTACTGTTAAATAAGATAATGCTTAGCTATGAAAATATTCTTTGGACAGATGTGATTCATATTTGTACAACATACTCGTGATTAGTTTAGTTTCTGGAGTATTCCGTAAGTTCACAAAGCAGTCACAGGGACTTACAAGCATTTTTCATTTACAATTACCACAGTAGCACACATTAATATACTTACAAAAAATATCGTGGCCATCAGCATTAAATGGCAAAAATGAAAACCTTTATCTAGAACAACTCACTCAAAACAAGAAAAACCAGAGAAGCAGAAACAGACAAATCACTTAGTCACGCAAGCCTTACTACATCCCTGTCTATATACATACATTGATACAAAACCATTAGTTTTTTTTTAAAATCATCATATTGTCATTCATATATTTCATTTCAGAATAATAGGCCTTTTTTGCACATATTTTTCTAATAGCAGAAAAGTTGTCGAATAGCTCATTAACATTTTTCTTGGGGAATGGGTGTCATATTTGATTATTTTCCATTTGAATTAAAATATGGCATTCTACTTGCTGTACTTTTCCTCTAACAGATAGTGTTACTGTATAGATTATTTGTCTTGGTAGAAATTATTTTCTAATCCTGGATATAGTGGGATTATTGGCAGTTATTTTTTTATTTACATACCTATATTCTACTTGATTATTTATCATTAAGTTTATTTACTGAGGATACATGCTGAGCAGATTATTGCTCTGAATTAAATGATTGAATTAAAGATAGATATTAGTACATTTATAAATTAAGTGAGAGAAGCAGAAAAAAGGCCTGCTAAATGTAAAACCTATAATAAATGTAATCTTATAAAAGTATTAGTTTTCATCATGCATATTTCAGAAGTAGAAATGATTAAAATTGGCAAAAATGATTAAAAGAGTTAATTTATGAAGACAAACAGAATTAGGTGGTAGACGATTTTTAATACGTAAAATTTCAGATATTGCTGAATATTTTCAGAAGTTCAGTTAAAGGAAGCGAAATTAAGCAACTTTTAACAAATAATTTACTATATGGTTAAAATATTTTTCAACTGCTCTTAACCCTGGAATGGTGGCACTTATGCTCTCCAGCAATGAATCTTCTCATGAGAATTAGATAAATGACATTTATTAATCCATTTATTACATTTTAGCAAGTTAAAATATAAATGTCATATTTGAGCGTACAAAGATAATTAAAAGGTCCAAACAGTATTAAAATATTAGTTAACCAAATTACAATAACCAGGAACTGATATGACACAAACATGGATAAAATAAAAAAATCACAGTGAATGTAACAAGAATAAGAACTGAACTTATTGCTAACTTTTAAACACAATTATTGTACTTGATCTCATTGTGGTCTTTGCATACCTGCTGCTTGCATTATAGACATAAAGTTTTCTTTTTTTGTCATCATTTCTTAGTCATATGTTACACCTCTTTCTTCTCTTCTGTGGGAAGGGCGTTTTTCAATATTTTCTGGCTCTGCTCTACTGGTAAATTGTTGTATTTTCTCAATCAGAAGTGTGGTAATGTTTACTCTATGCTGCATATATTTTATGGACAAAACTGAATGCGTATACTCCCATCTAGTTTCAGTGGGTCCAGTATCAACCTTAAAATTTGTAATTTATTCCACTATTATCAGCATAAAATAAAATTTGGTAATAGGCCAGTGATTACTTTTTCTAGATATAGATAACCTTTGTTTTGTCTTTAACCCTCATAAATTTCACATGTGACCATGCAATCAACTAATGGCTCCCTCTAAAAGAGGGCTTTCCATTCCCTTACTCTCCTGTTCAAAATCCTCTGCAGCCCCCCATTAGTCACTCTCGCTTCTTATACCTGTCCCTACCTCAGACCTGGAATGTGACTTTACTGTCTATCCCTCATTACGGAACATTTCTATTCAACCTCATTCTGCATGTCAATTCCCAAAATAAAGAACTTCCTTCCTCCTGAAGTCAGAACTAGTCAGACACTAAAACAATTTAAACATTATGATCTTAACTTTATATCACAATAGTTAATCTCATACTCCTTTTTCTGCTCCTCCTTCTCTTCCTCCCTACCCCCTTGTACTTCTGAAAAATGATTGAAGAGCAAGTGGAACTCTCTAACACTATCTTTATGAACTTTCAAACTATATTAAAAACTATGTAATAGTTATATGCATTAGACCTTTAATTTGCCTTTTTCTGCATTTATATAACTATGTATTTTCACTGGTTTTATTTGCCTGGTAGAGTGGTAGAAAAATCCCAATGGCCTTAACTCTTGCTAGGATAAATAAATGAATAAATAAATAAATATGATCCATTATATCTATATTTATTGGTTTCATTATGAAATATTATCTTGGTTTATTTCATTTTCCAGATTCTTTGTCAGTTGTACGGTTGTGATGCATTGTTGACAACCTATGAATGACTTTTCATTTTTGGGATGTATAGCACCAAAGTTCCACTCTGAAAGCAAATGAGTCGCTATATTTTTCCATATTTTTTTGTGTTCATAAATTTTCCTCACTGTACTAACAGTTGTAATTTTCAGAGTAATTCTTTTGCTAATGGGATGTAGTGAACCAATTGTCAAAAATGCCATTATGGCCAATCTTTGAAATGGGTTCGGTTAGTCTTTTTGCAATCTCTCCAGGGGAGCCTTTATTAAAACTAATAATCTATAAGTTCCTTATAACTCATAATAAATTTCAAAATAATTGTTATATTCACAGTGAATAAAAATACCATAACAAATAACATGACCACTTATTGGAACAACAGAAACATGCTGGATTAGACACAAAGGCATCAGAAGTGGCATGTGATATTTCTGCATTCCTGTGCTAATTTTATATGGCAAAGAATGCAGGAAAAGGTAAGAAGTGGGTAAAGTTCAAGACTGCATTGCATGCTTTTACAGCTTGCAAGTAAAATAAGATGGGGTATAAAATACTTCATGCATCCTCTTGAGGGTTAAGACTATCTATGCAAAAATGTGACCCCTTGCTCTAAATAAATTCTTTAATTTTGGTTCTGTGTCTAAAGTGTAATTGTATGCAAGTAAATCCAGTTTATTTAGTACACACTGCTATTAATGTAATTGACATTTTACACATTCATTGGCGTTGTGCCTATATATATGAATCTACAGAACATTAAACAAAGCATAAAAAACGTATCATTGTACAGTACAATTTTAAAAAAAACAGCCTTCCGGTTGAAATAAAATCTAGCACATAATCAGCTGCAACCTTTTACTTTATACATTTCACTTCAGTTTCTCTTCAGTAGTTATTAGTTATGAAGTTTAGGTGAAATACCCGAGAATGTAACACAAAAACACAACACAATACAGACTGAAATGAGTGTGGTGGTTAAATCATGGACTTGTTAGCGAGAGGTGTGGTGTTCAATTGCTGCCAGCACCATATCCTCCCTGACAGGTTTTTTTTTTTTCCTCGGGCTTTCCACAGTTCTCGTAAAACTAGGCCTGGAACGCTTCCTTTCAAAAATTAATTCCCAATTGATAATTCAATCTTGTATAATTAGTGTTCACCACCTGTGTACCTTAGTAGTAAAAATGAGCATTAAACAATTAGTAAAGTATTCTTGAGACAACTTCATATCTATAATCTTGATCTAATTGTGTATTTTTAATTTATCTTCTGGTAATGGTTTTGAAACTATAATATAATTTGAACTATTAAAAGGTTGGTAATTTGTAACACAATAGTACCTACAAAGGATAAGTCATAAGTCAAGGCAACTAGTTTTTTCATGCGACCAAGGGACAACACGAAAAACTAAGTATATGTCATTTACTGCCGAGGGTGCCACCAAAGGAAGACTGGATGTAGGTGGCCCTCGTAGGGAAGAAGCAAAACACAGGCAACAGGACAACATTGGTTTATAATGGCAGGAGCAAAAGTTGTGACTTCTTAACTTCACATAGTTTGGGAATGATTTTCATTACTATCTAATTTCCTGATATAGGTGAGTCACTAATGCCCCTTGTTGCAAGTACGGCTTTAATTTATAAGGCTGGTAAAGCTTTTTCTGGGTGGTTGCAGAGATATTTGAATTCATTTGTTATTTTAATTTTTTTGTTTTGAAAGCTGAGTTTTACTGCAGTTGGAAGTTTTCCTCCATATTGGGAAACCATCATTTCTCTTTTTGTGGGATTAATTTTAAATCCATGTTCTCAGCACCAATTTGTTGTTATCTACAATTAACTGTAGAGCTTGATGTTAGATGCTGCTAATGCATGATCGTTGGCATAGGCATATATAGCGACTTCTATGACCTCCTTTGCATCTCTAGTTATGTTGCCTGCTGCAAGCTAGAACATAAGGGACTGAATGGGTCCTTTTGCAGGGTACTCCTTTGGTTTGTGTCAGTAGATTGGAAGTTGAGAGAGTCTGTTATTCTGGGTATTATATTTGAATAAGTTGATATGAATTTTTAGAATATTTAGTTCCCAAGGAAATTGGGTACAATAGGCCATGGTCAATTGCAACTGGACACAAGCAAATTGTGACACAACTTGCCATTGGTTTTCATCACCTAATGTGTACAAATAAGCAGTATCACATGCCAGACGAACCATGCATTCATGAACTATGGTTGATACATAGAGACCTGAAAGAAGTACACTATAACTATCATGTTGTGATTCCGCATAATGGGCACAAATAACTTTTCTTAACTATTCTGCAATGCATGCATATAATAACCATGCTTATTTAAATTGTTAGATGACTTACAGAACTGCACCATCTTTAAAAAGCATTTAAAGATATTCTTAATTATAAATGCTTTGTATGATAGGAAAGATTATTTTAATATCAAAGCAAAGTAAAGTTGAATGCATGTCTTTCATATTTATTATAACCAGGTAAGATTTAAGACTAAGAGTACCATATACTTAATTAATAAAATACAGAAATAAAAAACAAAATTGATTATATTTGCTGAATGTATATGACATATTTAAATGAAGTTAGAGAGTTGACAAAATAGTGTTAAAATGCACTTATTCAATAATTTTCCAAATTCAAGAAGAGAAAGAAGAAGAACAAGAAGAAGAAGAGGAGGAAGAAGAACAAGAAGAAGAGGAGGAGGAAGAACAAGAAGAAGGGGAGGAGGAAGAACAAGAAGAGGAAGAAGAGAAGAAGAAGAAAAAGAAGAGGAGGAGGAGGAAGAACAAGAAGAGGAGGAGGAGGAGAGGAAGAACAAGAAGAGGAAGAAGAGTAGGAGGATGAAGAAGAAGAGGAAGAAGAAGAAAGTTGACGTGACATCTTGCTTAAATTGCATTATTGGCTGACAATCTCGTCACTATTGTGTTGTCTCTCCTCTAGCTTTGCTCATTATGGAATCAATTAAAAACAAATTCTAGAGCCCAGAAGTTCAGACATTATTATGGTTAAAATAGACAGGCAAAAGGCACTTAAAATACTGAAAATGTACAGTAATATAATTAAAATAGGCATTCATTAAAAGTGAAAACAGGTAGTAATATCACTAATTATTAATGAAAATAGACGTTTAATATAATTCCTTTATTAAAGTACTTACACTTTTCTTGGTTATAAGCAATAACAAGATGTTTTTTCCAGGTCAACTGTCATAATCAGCCACTTGTCAGAGAGAATATTTTCCATTGATAAAAGAATGTTCTACTTCCATTAAAGTGATTGCACCATATTTAAAACAAACTATTTCGGAAGGACTCATACTAGTTACAACACAACATTCACCTTTCAGGATAATACGGATGCTCCAAAGTTTTTCTTTGTCTACATTAGTACTCATAACACGTTTATTCTTCATGGCACATGCGGCAGCTGATTTGCTGCATCTACAAAAATCTCCATTGATGACACCAGAGTATCATATTTTTTCTCCAACTTCAGCATGTTTTTTTTTAAATATATATATATATCCGTATAAATTACTGCTCAACAACGAACGTAATTTCGGCATGATAAATAATTCAACACGAACACTCGAGGTGCGTAACAAGTTCATCAGTAGACTAACAGTTCAGTTTATATTTCACCTGTTAAAATTGATTTTCTTTCTTTCTCTGCCCCTTATCTCCTCGAGTTTGGGAGGGGGAAAAACTATTGTGTATTGTCATCATAAGAAGAGAGTTGTGAGAGACAATAGGTTGATTGTTCATCTTAACCAATACATGGAACTGTTGATCAAGATAAAGTAAAATAGTTTTGAATAATCCTGGCAGTGGTTTGTGTCCAGTATTTTTCTGTTTATGCCTTTATAGGGGAATCAGGTTAATATCTCTCTTACTTCCGTATTGAACATTTTATAGAGACGGTTTATTGCACACCCCCATCACAAATTTCATACAATTGTCTCGCGCAGATCGAACAAGGTCATTCACCAGGACTATTCAAAACTGCAATGCTTCCCTCATCCCCTCTACTTAACGGTATTCGTATGCCCGAGGCAACCGTGCGATCCCTTCATTAATGAAGGTTCTGCTATTTAAAGAGCTTAAGTGAATGGGTTGAGGAAAAAGTTTTTGGCTGCTTCATCTCTGCTTCCGACGATAGAAAGTGCCTCCCACGAAGGTGTTTCTTCAATGTGGGGAAAAGAAAAACGGCCAACGGCACTAAATCTGGATAGGAGGGAGGTTGATGGATACACACATTGATTTATGAGGCATTGTACATAACGTTTTATGTACAATCGTGCAATCGTGGTGCAGTATCCAGCAATGATATGGCATTGCAAAGTTTTCAGGACATCTCTGCAGTATTGCCCAGTTACAGTTGTGTGTGCAGGTACAACTTGTTGGTAAATCGTTTCCTGGATGTGGAAAAATGAGATGGCTATATCTTTCCAAGTAGAAGCAACCAATTTTGCTTTGTTTGGCGTTGGTGATAATGGAGATTTCCGCACAGAGCTTTACTGTCTGCACTTAGAATCGAAATGATGTAGCCAAATTTCATCAGCAGTGATTACCTTTGAAAGAAACTGCGTATCTTCCTGTGATATGCATGCAAATGTTGGGGCCGTTTGGGGGATAGGCTGGTAGGTCGCAGTCCGCTCGCGGGACGAGGAGTCGTGGATTAATTGTGTTTCTTTGAGTTCTGGGTTGGATGCCCGTTGTGTCGGGATCAGGAACCTTTACCTCAGGGAACTTCTGGAATTTTGTGACTCGTCTGAGTCAGAGGGAAGGGAAGGAAATTTATAAAGCTACACGGAAACACTGGAGTCTGACATCATTTATTTACACTTAACAGAATACTGGATTGTTCGCGTAAGCTTGGAAATGTGTCGAACTGACTGACTATTGTTCTTCTCCTACCGACTTCGCTCACTTTGATTTTGATTGTCTATTCTTTTGCCCGCTTATTTAAATTGACTCTTACAGTTCCGTTCTCCGACTATCCAACCTTTACCTCTTAGCCTCGAATCCCGGACCGCTAACCTTTTACTGCTCTAAAGTTTACTATTTCGTGCGTCTCGCTCTCTGTCTCACTGCTCTCGAAGTCCTGCTGCTCTAAGTCTCTCTGCTGTTGAAGTCCTGCTGCTCTCTCCAAGTCCTCCCCTGTTCTGTGTCCCTTACATTATATATCAGATGTAAAGTTTATTGTTTATTAGGAACCTCCTATCGTGAAAATTAAATCCGCGATATTTATGGAGCTCAGTTCGATTCTATCTGCGTTATTGGTCCTTCCTTAATATCTATAATTATGCAGGCTCGCTCCGATTCGTTCAATTTTGTAAGATTTCTATTGGTTGTGTGGGACCAATTTCTGGAAATACCTCTCACGTTATAATAGTTCTAAGAACGGACATTCCTGCTATAAATGTTGGGAAATTTTTATAATCTGACATCTCCTTTCACTGTTCTATCCTTTCAAATTTGCTCACAATGAAATCTCGGCCATAAATAATGAACATCTATTTGTTTTGCCAAGTCATGTCAAACTCTGTCGACGTTTGAATGTTATTGTCATGAGGGGTTATAAACTTGAGCTGTCATCTGAGATTGACATTTGTTCCTTCTTCGAAAGAAATCCACCCGTAAAGTCATTAGTGCCTTTACCCTTAGTTATTGAAAGAATATGTTTCTCTGCTTTTGTCTGCGTCTCGGTAAATGGTTTTCTTTAAACCCTCTGAAAAGAGAATTGCCTCTTTTCAGGACATAACCCTTTTCCCCAAGGTCAAAACTTTTAACATTTCCAAGCTTAACGACCCGAACCGTTTTACATTCACATAAATACACAATGGACCTTTATTAATGTTTAGCACAGGTGCTGTCTAATGACTACAAACTACATACATGTATCAGATCATATTTATGTTAATTATTACTAGCCTTAATTATAACAATGTTAGTTTAATCAAAGACGGCCTTTAATTCCGGCTACAATGTGCACGCGAACATTCTTTAGTTCGGAAATCAGCAGGCTTGTAACTGATCGTGCACAAATAGATCGCATGTGCAATTTTAAGTTTTATAAAGTCATCGCAGCTCATGAAGCACACACTGGGTACTGAGTGTTGAAATAACCATGGAAACATTGTGATTACTAAACAATATGTTCTTGTATTTTCACTATGAATCAATCAATATTTTTTCGTATTTCTAATCCAGTGAAATAAAAGTTCGTTAAAATGCATGTTCTAATTTTACACACTTCTTCAATCTATAATTTCAAAATGTCAGAAACTAACTTGTATAAATATTTATTTTGAGACTTTGATTTAAACATATGTTCTTCTAATTTTGAGCGCGCGCGCATTGTGTTGTCCGGCATTTTTCACAAGTCCCGGTTAGTTAGCTAAATGTGTTAGATGTACAAGCAGGAACGTTTTCAAACTTTTCTTTATATAAGGTTGGATGCAAATGTGATAAACGCCCTAGCACCTTTTTTTCTAGGTGCTAATTTTTCTGTCTGTAAAAATGGTGCAATATTTCTTTTACAGATCTCCAAGCATCCCCACGTAACAGTAACGAGAGAGCTGTTACATAGAAGTGCCTCTCGAGAGGATAATCGAGCAGTGTTTATTCGCAAGCCTGAAAGCGTGTTGAAGAAGCTTATACGTGTATGGTAAGTTGTATGTTAATTTGTTATAAATACTGTTTTGCTAGTGAATGTGCGAAAAGAGCGGGGTGGGGATTATTGTGCATATCTTGGGTTTTATTATATAAGTACAAAATTATCTGCACTTTTTCATAATACATCCTTAGGTATGTCACACTGCTTTCTGCTCATGTATCCTTAGAGATGGTGGTACTGTGATCACATAAATTTTTCCTTGCTGCCGTGACGGTAGCAAGGAGGAACAAAGAGCATGCATCCTATTTCCCGGGTCGGAAGGTGTGTGTGGGACTGAAATTTATCGGAAGCTTTCAACGCAATACAGGGCAGTGCTCAACCGCGCAGAATTGTGTGAATGGATCGAGAAGCTTAAAAACGCCCATATAAGAGGAGCAGGACGCCCTTCAACCTCCATCACTGAGGAGAAGAATTCAGCAAGTTCCAGGGGATGAGGTAGCTTGTCCTTTAGATTAGTGGAGGTTCTGCCTATGAAACGATGTTCAACACAAAAGTTTTGAGGTAAGGAAAGTGACATGTGGAAGCCCCATCCCTTACGAGTAAAATGATATCAAGTAGCGACTCTCTCCACTCCTGTATTCCAGAGAGTTAGGATAAACAACTCCTCCTGTGCACAGGCAGCCAGTAGTTACGGAGCTGCAGAGAGAGACCATTTTCTCGCTATGATTCTTTATGATTTCAAGAGTGTTTTAAATGAGTTCCAAAGCTTCGAGCGCTTGCATCATATTTTTGGGCACCTTGCTCCTTCTACGGTAACAAGTTTTCCGCTGGTATGTGGAGTTTAAATGGGACCGAACTTCACTGTAACAAGAGGAGTGAGGTAGGCGTCCTACAACGGCAGTGACCGAGGAAAACATTTCGCAGTGGGGGGGGGGGGGGAAACAATCGCGAGACATTCAAGGACATCGAGGCAGCCTTCCAAATTGGGTCGCCAGCTGTATCATAAATCCTGTACGATCATCTTCGTGTCGGTGCCGCACAATTTGACAGAGCACAAAAGTGCACCCGCGTCGAATGATGTGAAGAAATGCTGCAGAGATTCAACGGAGGGACCTTAAGGCATGTTTCTGTTGTCAATGAAACATGTATTTACCCGGAGACCAAACGACAATTGGCAGATGACTATCCACTAACGAAAGTGAAGATAGATGAAGGGGCTGAAGGAGCCATAATTTTTACTTTATACTTTTTTTTAAATGGTGTTTAATGCCCGTTCTTATTACTGAGGCGTTGGACACTGAAGGTATATGAGATGAAATGATAAAGTGAGAAAGGAAGTATAGCATACCTTCCCGGCATTTGCCATTTATGAAGACTGAGAAAAACCTAGAAAAAACCTCAATCAGGGAGGACGGTCCTTGCGGGAATGGCTTCCCGCTCACAGTCCGCGTCTTAACGACCTCGGCTACCCATGGCGCAGTATATAATTTAATGTTGAATCAACTTCCTCTGAATAATTTTGGCGTAACGGTGCCAGAAGTTCCAAGTTCATATTTTTTCACTGCTGGAAAAGCTTAAAAAACACTGAAAAACGTTCCACCGAATAATAATATTGAAATCTAAATCTAATATCAAATCGGGTGATATTATTATTATTATTATTATTATTATTATTATTATTATTATTATTATTATTATTATTATTATTATTATTTCACGTTGAGTTGGGCTTTCCTTTTGCGACAAAAATACTGTCAAGTAAATGAATACAGAAAAATGAACAATTTGAGATGTGCAATGAATTTCCTCCTGGATAATGCTTTATTTTATTTAGGGAACTACTCTCCTTCTCCCATTTCGATTATCTAGTAATGAAATGAGTATCATGAGGTAAAAAGGCTGTAAAGCGCGAAAAACAAAATATACATTTTTCATAGATCATTTATTTACCCTGGCCAGAGTTAAGGCCTTGGGGCCTTCTCTTCCACTCTACCGGGCGAATAAAAAGCAGCGAAAATACAGAGTACAATATATGTAGGGGAAAAAAAAAAGCCAAAATGAAGGATGTATACTGCATGTAAATGTTACATATTTTTAATATAGTTAGAAAGTTGATAAAGATAGTGTTAGACTTTCACTTGTTCTTCAATAATTTTTCTCCAGTATAAGGGAGGAGAATGGAAGGGAAGGGAGATTAAGAAAAAGGGGAAGACGAAGCGAGAACTAACTGGATTGTTGAAGACGAAACGAACTCGGTATTATGAACTCGTTGTAGACATCCCAATGAGGCATACAAACACTTGAATGAGATTTTTTTTTTTTTTTTTTTTTTTTTCAAATTAACAGGTAGATATTTTGATGTGTGAAGCAAAGAAAATATTTTATTGCATGTTACAGATACCTGTTATTTTTTGCCTTGCTGGTATAATTAATTACATGGTTTATCAAGAGGGCGCCACATCGTTTGAGTTTATTTTAGGTAGACCACGTTTATGTCCCACAACTACAGCAGGTGATTTAAGCGGATTAAGTTTTGTGTACAAAGGGAGATGTACAGTCACGGCGTCAGTGAAAGTAGAGTTATAAGTCATAAGCGTATAGATGGCAATTGTAGTGTTTTACCTCCTTAGCAATGTCGTCGATGTACAGCATAAAAAAGTGGTTCGATTACTGAGCCATGCGGAACCTCTGCCGTAATGAGGGTCAGAAGGAAAATCATCCATCAGCTAATACACATTGCTCACGTTCGCTAAGGTAGGAGCACTGTTGCAGAAATTATGCGAGGGTTACCTTTTAAGTTTTAGCAAGAACTAGGAAAAAAAAAAATAATTTTTTGGAACAAGCTGTTTTATTGCCTTGCAAAATAATCGCCTTTAAGATTTATACACTTTTGTATTCGTGCAAACTAATTCTCCAAACATTTTTTCCACTCTGAAGTTGGTATTTCAAAAACATGTTTTTTAAAGGCTTCAAAAGCTTCTTTGAGGTGACGAAAAATCGCTGTCCATGCATTTTGGGTGACATTTAGGAACAAAGAGAAGTCGTTGGCGATAAAGCAGGTGAATACGGGCAATGAGACATTGATTGGATGTTTTTCTCCTTCAAATAATAATCACTTGCCTGACGAGCTGTGTGAGAACTGCATTGTCATTATGAATGATGTGACGTTTTCCGTTGTTTTTCCTGATTTCGTCTATGACTTCTGGCAAAAAAATTGTTGTATACCATTCAGCATTAACTGTTCTTGCATCTTCTAAAGGAAAGATTACGACATGTCCAGTACAACAAAGAAACAAACGATCATTTTCTTGGAAGTGCTTCGTGAACAAATTCCATTCCTGGCATTCGGTTCATTTTGAACACCCAAACAGTGGATTGTTGCTTAGTTTCCAGTTCATACGAATATATTTAAGTTTCGTCACCTATGACGATGTTGTATGCGGATTTTGCAGTTCCTCGTTGGAATTTTTGAGCATTTTGTTACATCAGTTGACACGAGCTTCGGTCAAATTATGCGGAATGTATCGGGAACAGATCTTTTTAACAGCTAAATGTTCATGCATAATCGAATGTACTGCAGTCTTCGATATGCTTAAGGATAGCTCTGTCTCACTGTAAGTCATATGACGATCTTTTTCAATCATGTTGCGACATCATCGATGCTTTTTTGGAATGACAACAGATTTTGGTCGACCTTCATGAAATTCATCACTGACGGACGCACAACCACGACGATATTCTGCAATTGTTAAGTCTTTTCTGATGGTGCTGCATTACCAAAAGTTGAACGAAGCGATTTTATGCATTGCTGTTGAGTTAGGCCTTTACTAAAATCTTAAAAAAAAGCATCCAACGAAAACCTTCATGTGAAATGCCCATTTTTTCGCAAAATTACTTTGTTTAAACGCTCACTGTAAACAAACTACTCGGTCAGGTTCTAAGCTGCAACTGTTTTCATAATAACTGTCAATTGTTGGAAAAATAACGATGACATATTTCAATAGCGCCATTGGTGGTCGTTTGTAAAAACTAAGGTAAACCTCGTAGTTTTAAGTTCATGTAGTAGGAGTTAACAGTCAATATTACAGTAATTTTAAAACTCGCCATTTCCTTAACCTAACTTTTTTCTATCCCGCAAAATTACACTTTCCTAGCTAAACGTAAAGTAGACATTTAGGAGAAAAAAAAACTAATAATTCTAATAGTAATTATTGACCGTCATTCAGAAAACACCATTAAAAAAGCAGAACCTAAATGCAGAGTAAGAAACACGATTTATCCACCTTAATGGCAATCACATTTTATTTCAGTGACAATAACTGCGCTTTTATGTCTATTGCCTTCAATAGGGAAGTGATCGCACTTTGTTCTCTATTCATTATGTATTTCCCATACTCGTTTCTGAATTGCGCCTTATGCTACCGACTCGTCCCTGAACTTTTTACTCGTGCGAAAAGTGTTTACTATTGTGATAATGCACAAAAGATATTGACATCCTGCTGAATGCAGACAATACACTAACTCTTAGAAAATCTCCATGTAGGACAAATAGTGTACCGGTTCATAACGTGAAGTTGACTGCAGTTGACGTCTCGTTCCCACGCTTGAAAACCGGCCAGGGAGCCGGAGGGGAGGTCAGTACGAGTCTAACTCTAGGAGCGTACGGGCATATTCTTGTGCGATGTGTGACAGCGTATTAAATATTTATTAGGCGGCGCAATACACTGTATTAATTGCGTTAATATTATTCAATTGAGGTATTCTTTTCCCCAAAATGTATTCATTTGCGATTCTTACGTGCGTACACATGTACGGAGATTCCCTGATATTCAACTTCCAAGTCGAAGCACAGACTGATAAATGAATTTCGTATTCTTGATAAAAAAAAGCGTACACAGGCATAGGTAGACCTCTCAGAAGAAGCGCTAGATAACATTAGACATTTTCTGGAACGTTCCGCTATCACAATGTCTTTCTCAACAAACGAGATTTTCCTAATCCTCTGTTCGAACAGCTACAAGTCTACTGAAGTTAAAACCGTGCACAAATACTGAATGTAATAAGTTAAACCGGCTGACCCTGCATCCAGGAGTAGATTTTGTTAAGTGGATTTTGAATACTGTGCATGGCGGAGGAATTAACTCTAATCTGATTTTCTTTACGGAGACTTGGTTCCACTTAAGTGGGTATATTAATTCACAAAACAATCAACACTGGAGAAAAACCTAACGTGCTTCACGAGGGACCTCTACATGATTAAAAGATAGGAATGTGGCTGTCAGATAATAGTAGGCCCTATTTTTTTAAAGAAGCAATAGTGATAGGCATTCAGAGAATATTTTGCAACCCTTTTCCCGTGAATTAACTGTGAGGAGCATAGGTTCAGCACTTTCCAACAGGACTCTGCAACGGCACGTACAGTCCACGTTTACTTGCATGAGATGTTCGACAATAGTGTCGTCAGTAACAACATATCAGCCCCCTGATTTCACCCCCTGCACTTTATATCTCTGGGAGCGTTAAAGGAAAAATTTTGCAAGACAAATCCGCACACACATTAGATGAGCTGAAAAACAATACTCATGAAGAAATTTCTTCCATTTCTCAGAGGGAAATGCACAGAGTAATGATTAATTTCATAAGCCGCTCCCATAAACGCGTGAGAAATGAAGGGAGGCAGTTCCAGCATCTTCATGCTTCATAATAGTGAGTAATTCCAATTTTCCTCCTTCCGTTCACCGCTGTACCAACTTGAAGAAGGAAAAATCACTAGTTACATTGCTCATAATCAAAGGCATGATGACTTGACCACCCCATAATTACAGCACAGTCAAATGCTATACACCTGTTGTCAAGTATGCTCGTATTAAATGTTTTTGAATTTTTCGTATTAGTTTAAAAGTAATAAGGGAAACTGGGGACTGAGAGGAGTGAAACGCTTGATAATTTGCTTAACATGCTTAATGGTAACTTCTTCTTCACTCTCTTTTTCACAAATTATTCGAACCAGCAACAGTTTTATACTCTTGTTTTCAAGAGTATCTAGGAGCTCCAAATTAGGATCTTGTTAACTTTATTTTGTGTTTTTGTATGCTTAGAATAATCGTATCCCCCACCAAATGGCTAGAAACTATTACAAATACAAACATCAGTTGTAAAATTTTGACGACAGTTTGGGTCACTCTGAGGTTACAGGATAGCATTCAGTCTGTAACCTCTCAGATGTGGAGGACACAGGGCTAGCCACTTCCGTCTGGGTCGAGTGATCCTCAGAATAGTGGTAGAACGCTAATGGAGTAGTTGGCGAAACGAGTAGCACGGGAAACCGAAGCACTTAAGGGAATCTGACCAGACATCGCTTTGTTCCCCACAAATTCCACGTCCGGTTACTGGATCGAACACCGGTCGCCCAGGTGGAAGGCTAACCATCGACTACGGCTATGTATGTTGTTCACTTGGTTGGGACATGGTCAGAATCTAACTACAAAATCTGAGAGCATAGATTCGAGGTCTGCTTGGCTCAAGCTCAGGTTTTTATCCGCAGTGTTTTCGTCAGCCCAAAAATTTGAAAGGAAATAAACATGGATCCACTTTAACTTGCAGTTCTATCATTTCTTAAACTACTTTTAGCGTAGATAATTACTTGAATTAATTAATTACTGTGACGTAAACTGCGTTATTAAAGTTAAGATTAAAAATGAATACAGTTAGAAGTATTTTTACTATTATTTATATACATTTACTTTAATCTTTTTAATACTATTGGTACTTTTTATGCTTTTAACAATTAGGGTGATGGTGTTAAGAAACACAGGGTAACTTTATTTTGAAAGTTATTTCTACAATGGGCGGTCCGTAAATTTTCCGCTATGACCGTGTTGAGTAAGTGATGCAATAAAAAGACGGATATACTTTTTTAACGTAATCTCCTTTACATCAATACATTATTCACAACTGTTGGTTAACCTTTTAAACCCCCTCCCAAAATAATTCAAATTTTTGTCTATCGTTTCATCTCATGTTCGTGATGGCTCATTAGTTAAAACGAAAGTTAAACGCCATTAAAAGAAAAAGGGAGAGAGCTTAGCACAAGAAGTGGGGGTTTCAGTGTCTTCTGCACATACAGCATCACAAATAAAAGTCAAATATTATAAGTATACAAGTTTCCTTATCTACGACAAGGTGATCCCCTAGCAGGTGTGCGTTATTGTAAGTGGTTTCTTTCATCAGTGACTCAAGGGTTAATCGACCCGTAGCCTGTGTTCATTTCTGACTAGGTGTGAATCCACAAAAAGTGGGTGTGTGAACACCTTGAACTCTTGCATGTTTTGATAATATGCAAACAGGTCAAGATATTTTTATGTGGTACAGATTGTTAATTTACTCATTTTATGTCTTTACTTTAATTTTCTTAACTTTTTTTTTTTATTATTATTTTCGTCACAGTGGGAAAGTAACTTTTTCCAAATATAACTGAAATAATTAAATATCAGAAAGTACTTTGTGTTTGGCTTCTCAGCGTGCCGAATTTTACCCATGTGTTGTGTCGTCAGCGAGAATGCAAATTCAGATGTGACAGATAAACACATTGACTATAAACTAAATGTGTGCATGCGATTCTTGGATTACAGTCAGCTGTTTTAAACAGCTGTAAACTAGTAGTGACATTAGAACGATATAGCGTGAAAGGAACGTGCTTTGTTTTAACATTCCTTCTCCCATTGACAGTGATAGAGTGCTGTGAGGAACAATAGGAAAGCATGTGCATTTAGTGACTCATAATACGTTATGATAAGTGTAACCTCAGCAATGGAGAAACGCAAATCATTTTAATTGTGTTGCTGTTAAATGGTACTGTGCGTTAATACAAAGTGTGCAGTATCTGTTTAAACGAATGAAGCTATGTACACAGAGTGATTGATTGTTAAATTAGCACGACCCTCTCGGCGAGCGCGGCAGTAGTTTTCCACAACAATGACTCACGCGCAACTTTCAATTGCACTTTTAGCGAATTTCGAAGGAATGTAACTAATGAGGTTGTACCATGAAACGATTTTGATAAATGTCTTCAAATCTCCGTCGATCATAACCACTAGACACCCAAAATGGCATTGAAGTCCGCTCTATCGGCCGCAACATTGTTTCCCCCCCCCCCTCAACGAAACTGATTGTTTCTTGATAAAAATAGCTTTCGAAAATCATGGCAATCCGGCCATTTGGAGTAAAAACGAGTGTGGGGGTTAAAGCGAAATTTTAAAATCGCTCTAGCAGCACCAATATGTTTTTTTTTTTTTTTTTTCACAGCAAAACTCGGCACAAACATTTAAATCAAATTATAAAAGTAGTTTTGGAAATCAGTGAAATCATATTATTAGGAGTGGGGACTTTACCTAACATTTAAAAATTACTCTAGCTTTGCTTTTTCGCAACGAAACTCCGTGCATACTATTTAAATAAAACAAGAAAAATAACTGTTAAAAATCCGGGAAATCGGACTATTAGGAGTGAGAGTTCACCTGAAATACAAAATTTAAAAATCCTCTAGCGGCATTAATATTTGTTTCTTCACAACAAAAAATTGCATATACCATTTAAATAAAATAAGAAAAATAATTTCTGAAAATTAGGGAAATCGAACCATTGGGATTAAGGGTATATTTGAAAACCGACATTTAAAAAGGGCTCTTGCTTTTAATTTTCTCTCTATTGTTTTTCAAAATTAAGGGACAAATATACTTCAACATATAAACTGTGTTTATAACGATGCATATGTTTTATATTTAACAAAGGATCATGTTAAATATAGCAAATGTGAAATATTAATCTAATATGTGTTTTGAGGATTTTATTTGTATGTAAGAACGCTCTGTAATAACCTTCAGAAAACATTTACGTTACATGTTTTTACTGCAATAACTTAATTCAGTTTCAAAGCCAATGAAAAATTGATGGAATTTTCGCTTGTTTATTGTTGATTGTGTATATGCTTAATACATTGTAATTATTTTTAAATACTAACATTTTTTATTGAAAAATATGAACAACTTCGTAAATGCCCAATGACTGGAAACTTTCTGTTATTTCTCTGTATTTTAGTGAATGTAAAGATGATATCAAGAGCTCAGTTCATAAAAATGGTTACGTTTAAAATTTTTTAAATATACCGACAAAGTATAGCTTTGTCTATCAATGGTAATGCATTTCATTTAATTAATGTATATTTTGTGATGTAATCTCAACAACAACAATAATAATAATAATAATAATAATAATAATAATAATAATAATAATAATAATAAATTTAAAAATGTGGTTGCTCTTTTGTAATACTTATAGATTGCAAGAATTCTAATTTTGTTTCTCAAATACTACACAGTAATGCCAGAACTTATTTCATTTCATTAATTAATAAGGCCATAATTTGGATTTCATATTACTTTTTTAAGTTACTCTACTAGGTGAGTAATTCGCTTAGTTTACCAGCTCCTGCGTTACGAACTTTTAGATTAATTCAGTTTATAAGGACACGTATAACCATTAATAACGATGAACGAAATTTGTTATATTTTTTCTTGTAGTTGCCAGGGATTATCACTTTGGTTGAACTAGTTTTTGTAGTATGTTTTCGATTCAGCAACATTTTAGGGGAACGTTTTTCTTTTCCTTGTTTTAATCAACACACTATTGTCATATGTTCCCTTAGAATGCAGTAGCATGCATTAATAGATTTTCTTCCCATTATCAAGGGAGGTTCTAAAAGTTTGCCTGAGTAAGAAAACAATTTTTTTTTTCAACACGCCCTTATCAAGTAAACGTTCAGGTGGCACTAACTCAAATAACCTCATTGTAATAACTAGTTATGGAGATTTCTAAGTAATAAACGTACAAGATATTTTTTGATGCCGGTTCCTTTTTAGTTTTACTGCTGCTCATATAATCTACTGTTGGTGTACCTACGATCCACATTCGTTAACAGAATAGGCACATAAATTTGGAAGACATGTGCAAGAAGCGTTCTATTGGCTCAAGGATTTACGACCGCGTGCATAAATTTCAGGAAACAGCAAGTGTTTGGGGACAAAAAGCCATATCGTGTCTGTCTGAACATTGTTTCAAAATTCTCTTTGTTGTTTCGTTACAAACTGGAATTTATTTTCCGAGAGTAAAAATTATAAAGAATAGGATAGTTGGTATAACAGTGACAATATTTTTATATACATATTTTGTTTATGAAAATTAACAAGTAGAAATACCTATGTTAAGTCGTTGGTTGTAGAATTCTAATCACTGCAATAATTTGTGTTAAGCACATGTTCCTTTTTCTGTAACAAATTTCATGGTACTGTTGGCAACTTCACAGATATAGTGCTCAAAGGTAAAGCGATACTGCTGTGTGTAATTGCTTATCAACAGAAATCATTACTTTATTCTTTAAGTAGGTAGGCAAAATAGGTATGAAGAAAAAGGTAACACAAAAACATAAATTGCGTTTAACCTTTTACCACATTAACAACTCTATTTATTGGCATTGTGGTGAATGCTTTCATTGCAATTTTAAAGGTTTAAACAAATTTCTAACTACATTGGCAGACAGGTAAATATTATTGCGTATTGTATTACGTGTATTAGCTTACTGGCTACACACTAAATGTCGGTTCTGGCGTTCTAGTGGTAACCATACTTGTCTCGTAGACCCAAGTATCCCGACCAGGACCGATAGATTTTTTCGGGCGTAAAAACCCTAACTATGGCTTCCATCGGAATAGAAGTAAAGCCGTGGGTCCCATGTCGTACATTTACAGCATAAAAAAGAACCTCAAGGCTGAAAGAAGAGGCCTCTGAGCAAAATTTATCGATTTTAAAGGGCGTCATTGAATAAAACAAATCAAATAAAAAAGCTACACATTACAACCAACTATTTTTGTATTTAATGTACAACGAGATATAAACCGATCTTAATTTTAAATCTTTATTTCACAGCACAGTACATATTTCATTTTCCGAATTTGTGTACGCTCTTTCACCAGCGAGTTGGAAGTTTCCTCATTTCAGTCTCGACGAAAGAACGAGTGTGTGTCTGTAGCCAGTTGTGTGCGAAGTGCGTCACATCGCAAAGTCGCTTACTTGAGTCATCCAAACATTTGGAGGTCATAGGAAGTTGTTTGAGTCGCGGTGCATGTTTCGATTCTGGGGTGTAGAGGTGCCTACCGCTTCACCGCAGACCAGTAAGCAACCTCGTTTCTGCTTCATTGTTCATTCAACAGCCTCGGAACCCAACGAGCAGCACGTACTGAAGTTCACTTTTGTAAACGGACTCCCAAACACGCATCAGTTTGCAACACTGCAGCGACCATCATCCCAATACAGTTCCGAACAGCTGCTGGTCTCTCCTTCGCAAATATGTTTGCACCAACATTTCACCTGTGTTTTCGCCAATGTGGCCCAACATCTTCCTATGTGAGAGACCGCATGACGACATTGCAAGCGGTGGGGTGCCGAAATCCTCACTCTTACTGTCCTCCCGCTCCCGGGATTTCGCTGGTCACCGGTCAACTCTCCGAACTTTCATGTTCTGTCTGTCAAATAGTTCATTTCAACTACAGTAGAATTGTCACGTTTTCAATATGTCCAAATAATAACAATCATATGCAAATTTTAACTTTTCCCCTGGGGTTTCTATTCTAATATGTACATATAACTAATTGGACCACGTTGAATGTAAATATGAACTCATTTTTTCTCCATCAAGTACCGCTTTTCCACAATATAATAAATAATAAAATACACTTTCGGCTCTTACAAATTTATGTTCTAGTATTAAATGTAAATTAATAAATCCACAATACTCAACACAGCATATTTCGGCATAAATTAGTTGAGGGATTTGTTCTCAATTACTTATATTACAACGTTTGCCCAGTATTTTTTTATCTGTTATCTTGAAATGAATGCTTTTTAGAGTTCCTTTTATGAAAAAAAAACCATGGTTCGTCTCTCTTTATTGACCAGCAATAGTCTGCGATCATGTTTACGTTTCACTTTACCTGCTAACGTTTTTATGTCCTGATGAAATCTTCCACCCTGCTCCTCGCTGACACAATCAAGCTTTTTGGGGAAAAAGTCCAAATGAGAGTGTAGGAAATGCAATTTGACACTAAAGCACACCAGCTTTCGAAATTTCCCAAGCATATCTTCTGTAATATTTTTGTAATTTCGATTCTTGTAATTTCCTATAAGATTTTTATGACACTTTTAAAACCAACGCAGGCTTGTTTCTCAGTATACGTCAAGTTTCTTCAACATACATAAACTTCCTAATCTGTGATGCAACAAATATGCTCTCTTTAACTTTAGTATCAGATACTGAGGAAACTTCTTGCAGTTGTTGTTCTTGTTTAAACCTTCACGAATTGCTTCATTAAGTATAATTTTGTATGTACATGAGATAATAGTAAACTTTTCGTGTTTATAAAACTCTCATGAGTTACATGTTTCATTCCTGGCTCGAAATGGTCTCTCTGCATCCAATGTTTTCTTGTCCAGTGATCAGATCGGGCTCTACTATCCCATTCACATATGAAACATGGCATTTTAGTACAGCCTGATTATTGATCTAGCAGCATGCCAATAATTTTTAAATCTCCACGCAGTGCCACTTACGTGGGTAGGTTCATAAGTTTCCGGCCTAACCATTTTCTAGGTATGATAAAGACAAAAACTCTATTTCACTTTTCAATATACTTACTCTTTATTGTAATACACTTCTCACATCTTTGAATTAACATTTCAATCTCCCTCCCCAACATAGTCAGAAGTCTTGTCTGTAAAGTGGGCATAAACAGCATTCATCACTTCTTCGTCACACTTAAATTTCCATCCTCGAAGATTCTTCTTGAGTTTTGAGAAGATAAAATAGTCACTGGGAGCTAGATCTGGACTGTAGGGTGAATGGTCGATCTCCTTGAAATCACATTTCTTCACAGCTTCCTTTTCAACAAGAGCTGTTTGCATAGGCGCGTTATCGTGAAGAAAACGCGCACCACCACTCAGCTTTCCTCACCTTTTCTATTTGATGGAAGCACGTAGTCTGTGTAGGCCAGCATAGTACTCTCCATTTACTGTGGTGTTCCTCTGCTTGAAATCAATAAAGAGTATTCCTTCATTGTTCCAAAAGATTGTGGACATGATCTTCTTGGTTGACTGAGTGACCTTGCCTTTAGAGACGGCGCTTCTCCAGGTTTACGTCACTCCATTGATTCTCTTTTGGACAAGGGATCGTAGTAGAGGGCCACAGTTTCATCTCCTGTAACAATAGTTTGCAGAACTTCTCTCTCGTTGTCACGGCAGAGCTCCAAAAATGCCTGACAACACTGACAACTCGTTGCTGCTTTTGGACTGAGGAAAGAAGTGTAGGCACCCATTTTGCACTATAATCTTATTCATGTTTAAAAGTTCATGGATAATTCGAAGGACTATTGTTTTAGAAAGGCCGAACCCTATTATTATAACTTTGAGCCGCCGGTCTTCCACAATTTCTCCTTGCACAAGAGAAATGTTTTCAGGAGTGAACTCCTCCAAGGGCCGACCTGCACTCTCTTTGTCTTCAATGCTTTCTCGACCATTCGAAAAAGTTTGGCCTTTTTTTTTTTTTTAACGGTAGAATGTGAGGGGGATGCTTCCCCATATATACCGTTCAAAAGCTGTTTAATTTCATTTGGAGTACGTCCTTCTTTTGTGAAGAACTTAGTAACAGCTCGAAACTCCACTTTGAACATGTCACAATCTTCTTCTACTTATAGCTTTCTTTATGCAACTATATCTGAACAACTGAACACAGCGGAGCGGAAGTTACAGTTGCAATTATTTACTTAACAGATAAGGTATGACACCAGATAATGGTTTTGTGAAGGGGATAATCCTTATAGGCGAGGCCGGAAACTTATGGACCTACCCTCGCATTTTTTATGCTTGGGTCGTAGACCGTACATGCTTAAATGTTATACAATTTGAAAAATGGACAAATAATAATAAAATTAAGAAAATATTAATAGTGATAAATATTTTTTTTAAAAAAGTAAAACATGAAGAACGGTATTTACAGATATGAATTGAAACATATTACATATATATTATTTATCATTATACTAGTTATTGCGTTCTAACCAGCAAGTAATTGCTTCTAGCTTCGCGTACTTTGGCAATGAAAATACTCATATCCAATCAACAGGCCCCAGCATGCCAATTCATCTCTAATTGCCTTAAAGTGTTTTCTCAGGTGTTCCCGGTAGGCACATTCTCCAGATGTGTACTCATTCTTCATCCCCTCCACTAAACGGCAGATTCTCCTATTAGAGTTATTTTTTGATTCTCACAGCCTCCTGGTTTAAACCAGGCCATTCCTGGTCTCGACTTTCTCTCATGAACGAGTATATGCACCTCTTTACCCCAGGTAAATTCAATTTCATTGATAGGCTCAAGGGTTACATTCTGCCTCGATTTCCAGATTTAGCGAGTGAGACATATTTTGCAAGAAAAACCCCAGAATCATGCATACCAGTATAATTTTATACACACTCTCTTCTGTATGTTGTTTAGTTTAGAAAATATAGGCTGGACAGTACTAAAAATGTAACCCTCGACTTTCTGCAATGGTACTCTTGCTGCTGGACTGATTTTGTAAACATATTCACGTATAAAAGAAATAGAGCGGGTTTCCTAAATTTGATCATAATTAAACTACCTTGCATTAATGTAGGCTGCTTTACTTATGACATGTGATTTTTCATTGTCCTTAAGTTAATAATTACAAAAGTGTGTGTCATTTGTTTTAGGTATGAAAAAGGTATATTTGAGGCGCTACAATTGGCAGCACAAGATCCAGAAGATGGTGATATCCCAGCTCCGATGTTAGTGCGGCTACTATCCTCTTATATGCTCAAATTGGCTTCAGGGGTAGGGCGCATATCTGACATGATCATCCCAAAACCCAAGGTAAGTCACTGCCAATTTTATTGTGAACTATGGCTGATATTTTATAAACATAGCCTATTATGTCCCTTAAGGGTAAAGGTCTCCTAACGAGTAGGGAAACGCTTTTTCCTAACGTTGGGAGCTATTCCACGCTAGTTGTTCGTATGCTGTTTAAGACACTGATTGAATTTGTTCTTTGGTTACTCCATTTCTCACTGCACTAGTTGCTTCTGGAGAGATTTCCATTTTTCTCTTCCTCTTGCTACCCTTGACCTGCATGTTCCTTGAAGAGGTCTGTCCATCTTTTTCTGGGTGTGCCTTGTGTCCTTTTTTCCTATCCGGAGATCCCATATGAAGATCTATGCATTTTATACTATTTTTTAATGTTTCTGGATTTTTGCTTTCTTTTCCTGTTCATACTGTTAGTCGCAACTCTCCTTCTTATATCCTGGTCTCTGTGATTTTTTAATAATCAGTGAAAAGTCATTAGTTCTATTATATCATGCTTTTAAATAAGAGGTACAACATTAGGTTCATGCACGATGGGCTGTTACCTCTTATTAGTCATTTGTAGTATAAGTTGCGTTCGGAAATGATTTATACTGGTGATATTTTTCGAATACCGCATAATCTATGTAGAAGTAAGCAGAAGTGTAGCGAAAGGGCAGTGTTCGTTTGTTCTCAAGTAGAGAAAGACGTGGACAGTATGATCTGCATGGTTATTATGGAAGAAAGGCGTCAAAACTCCAGAAGTTCATAGAGTTTGTGGTCAAGAAGCTCCGGCACAAAAGACAGTTTCTAACTGGGTCAATGGGTTTGCCAGCGATAGGGAATTTGTACCCAAGAATGTGAGTACTGGTCGTCCGTAACATCGCGGTCTTCCAGCAACATTGAGGTTGAGTGTGAATTGATTATGACTGATCTTTGATGAACTGGAATGTCACACAGACCTCGGCTACGCAACACTGCCCGTTATTCACGATGATTTGGATAGGGAAAATATGTGCGTACATCGAAATGCCCAGGCACAGAAATACAAGAGGGTTAAAGTCTGTCGTCGGCTACTGGAAGTGCCTAATGAAGATGTGGATTTTATAGAGAAGCTGGTGATGAGTCATTGTGTCACTACCACACATCAGAGGAAAGCGCAATCCATGGAGTTGCCAGCCCAAGAAACTTCGTGCTGTTCCATCTCGCGCTAGCAGATGATCACTTCAGGCACACTGCTAATCAACTGTCAACAGCGAGATGTACTGCGAGACCCTTACACGCCATAAGCGGAGGATTCTGCAACGGTGAAAGGAGAAGTGTTTGTTGATCGTTAATTTGTTTATTTTCGGGTGCTCTTTAACATCTCAGGTCACCAGCGTCCCATTCAATTCAGGGCGTGAAACAGCCGACAAATTTTGCTTAGAGGTCTCTTCTTTCAGGCTTGAGGTTCTTTATCGTGCCGTAAATGCACGGCTTTACTTCCCTTCCAAAGGAAGCCATACTTAAGATTTTTACGCCCGAAAAAATCCATTGGTCCTGACCGGGATTGAACTTGCGATTTTGGGTTTAGAAGGCAAGGGAGAAGTGTTCGACAGAAGTGTTTTTTCAACTTGACAACGCGCGGCTCCATACCAGCAATACTACAACCGTAAAGTTGGTATCGCTCAGGTTATTCTCCACCTACCATGTTCACTGACTGATGTGACAACATGAGGACTCGCTGCGAGTAATAAATTAGGCAACAGTACTCGCAAGAAGTTTCCACGAAGATGACAACGGTGCACTGAGATGATTGAGATATCCCATATGCATTGAACCTTAAATAAGATACAAAAATACTATTGTAAATCATTCCTGAAAGACCCATGTATATTAAATGCTGTGCGTAATGTATTGCCCCATCTTAGGTTGCCACGGACTCGTGAGCGGGAGGTCTGCGGTTCGAATCCCGCCAGGACCGTCCTCCCTGACTGGGGTTTTTTCCAGGTTTTCCTCAGTCTTCATAACTGGCAAATGCCGGGGAGGTACCTAAACTTAGGCCTGGAACGCTTCCTTCCTTAAAAAAAAAAAAAAAAAAAAAAAATATCCTTTCCCAATTTATCATTTCATTTCATGTATCATCAGTGTCCATCGCCTGTGGTGCCTCAGTAGTGAAAACGGGCGTTAAACACTACTCAAAAAAAAAAAAAAAAAAAAAAAAATCTTAGGTTGCCAATGCCTCCAGTGTTAGAGCAAGTTTGAGGAGGAAATAGTCGCCCCTTTCTTTTCGTTCTAGAAAATGAGAAAACAGCTACTGTAAAATGATAAAATGAAGCTTGTATTGTCAACTGCGGCTAAGGGCAACACTATCAACGCAAACCCTTTCTATGAATGTACTTAAGTAAATTACTAAACTTAAACAAATACGAATGCTGATTTGAAAATACTTTTATTTCTCAACTTTACGTTGAGACACTTGTCCCGTCGTTTCACAAGTCCCTGAAATCCACCTGTATAAAATTCTGTGAGGTGCTGTCGGAAGTAGGCGGTGACTTCCCTTCCTACAGCTTCATCATCCGGAAAATGTTTACCCGAAAGACGTTTGAGATGGCTGAACAAATTGAAGTCACTTGAAACAATTCGAGGCTATACGGAGGATGCTCGAGGAATACCCACTTGAACTTTGTGTTGTTGGCAGTATGAGGACGCGCGTTATCAAGCCTTTGGTGAGGGGTCTTGGTTGCTTCCGTTGACAGTACTGATGTACAGTACTGCGGTGAGCAGTAAACCCTAATTATCCGGAAAGACAAGTGTTCTTTTTTTTTTTTTTTTTTTTTTTTTTTTTTCGCAGGCAATGCAGAAGTTCCACTGCCTTGACGCACGCTTTGTCTCGCACTGGTAATTGTGAATTCAAGATCCACCACCTGCGACAATTTGTGTTCTGAAACATGCGGTGATGAAAACCTAATCTGTCGTGCATTGTGAGGTAGGCCATGTTGCGTGAACAACCAATAGCAGCGGCTATAGTGTCTGTAGTTCCCTTTCTGTCTACTCGGATTAAGTCGTCAACTCATTGCAAATTCGTATCTGTGGCAATCTCCGTTGACCGGCCTATGCGATCATCCCTTTGATATCTATCCGTCCTTCAGAGAACTTCCACACGCAGTTGTAAACAGCTTGACGTGACAGGCACTTCTCACTGTAGATGGGAAGCATTTCTTTATGAATATTCTTTGATTTCATGCCTTTAGCCCACAAGGGAGCGCTACTCACTCAGAGGCGCCGCCATCTCGCAAGTGTTGTTTCGCTATTGTAAACATCGACTATCTCGTCACCAGTAGCTGCCATTTAGTGGCAATAGTCTCAGGTGCCTCATTCAAATATGTAACTTACTTAATGACTTAACCTTGTTGAAAGCACAGGAGCGACACCTTACAGTCCCTAGCTGATACCAAGTCTTCTTTTTTCCCAATGGTAAGAAGAATCTTCGACACCAGGTATTTCTAATCCCAAAGAAACACTGACAAAGTAATTGTCTGGTAAAAAATGCAGGGGTGGAGACAGTGCCAGCAAACTTGTATCGGGCTTCCGGAAATAGTTTCAAGGATATACCACATCAAGAAAGGCAAGTACTTAGAAAAAAAGTCTTGGTGTACTGAACTGATATGATTACTTATTGAGTGTGTGCTACAAAACATTAAAAACATAAACAATGTAGCTTCTTTGTGCGGTTCGTAATGGCCATTAGATTAGTTGTGTTTTCGTATCGGAGTTCATTGATGTGGTTCTCGTGCCAGGATTCGAATACCGGTCACGTTAGGTTACAGTACGTGACTGTGTTTCAAAAGATTCCCCAGTTCGCGATTCTCTGTTCGTACTAAGATTTCCTCTCTCGGGACACTTGGCTGCATTTTAGTGCGACTGTTTGATGGTCTAATGCACCAAGTTCCAGACATTAATAGTTTTACAGTCCATTAATATGCTAGGGCGCCCCTTAATTACAAATAGAACTGGAAATGTACGTTCATTGCCGGTTCGGGGCATGAATGACTTTGCTATGCAGATAGACGAAATTCGTCAAGTGTTAATAAAGCTATTCAGAAGTCTGCTGACCTCAAACTTTCGTTGGGGAGGGATATAGCAGCATAATAATACAAGTACACCTACATTGATAAAGCATGGGTCATGCCTTGATGACCTTTACCCTGGAACTGAGATTACAGTTTACCAGCTGCTTATATTGGCATTATATACGAGGGTAGGTCTATAACTTTCCAGCCTCGCCGATAAGGATTATCGCCTTCACAAAGCCATTATCTGGTGCCATCCCTTATCAATTAAGTAAATAATTGCAGCTGCAACTTCAGCTCCGCTGTGTTTAGTTCAGATATAGTTGCATAAAGAATGCTATTTGTAGAAGATTGTGGCATATTCAAAATGGAGTATCAAGCTGTTATTAAGTTCTTCACAAAAGAAGGACTTACTACAAATGAAATAAAGCAGCGATTAGACGTTGTATATGGAAGCATCCCCCTCATATTCTACCGCAAAAGAATGAGCCAATTTTTTTTCGAATGGGTCCAGAAAGCTTTGAAGACGAAGAGCATGCAGGTTGGTCCTTGGAGGTTTTTACTCCTGAAAATATCGCTCTTGTGGAAGACCAGTGGCTCAAAGTTACAGAAATAGCAACAAGTTTGGGCCTTTCTAAAACAACAGTCCTTCGAATTGTTCATGAACTTTTAAACTTGAATAAGGTTAATGCAAGATGGGTGGCTAGACTTCATTCCTTGGTCCAAAAGCACCAACAGTCATCTGTTGTCAGCCCTTTTTTGAGTTCTGCCGTGGCAACGAGAGACAAGTTCTGCACACCATTGTTACAGGAGATGAAACAATGGTCCTCTATTATAATCCCTTATCCAAAAGAGAATCAATAGAGTGGCTTGAACCTGGCGAAGCACTGTCTCTAAAGGCCAAGGTGACTCAGTCAACCAAGAAGATCATAGCCGCAATCTTTTGGGACTGTAAAGGAATACTCATCATTGACTTCAAGGAGAGGAACACCACAATAAATGGGGAGTACTATGCTGGTCTATTGCACAGACTACGTGCTTCTATCAAAGAGAAAAGGCGAGGAAAGCCTCTCCTATCCACTCTACTGTGGAAATTTGACACGTCTATGCCCCAAAGATTGAGAGCAATTATACATGCTGAGGGTTCATGAACCCGGTATTAATTGATGTTTATTTCTGTGATTTCACTTTAGAAGATAACATTTTCTGTTCCTGTATTTATTTAGTTATTTGTAAAGAATACTTTAGTTTGTGGGTAAATTTTTGTGTCTTCATAGGTAACGCCACGAAACTCAAATGAACGTTAAAATATAATTTGATATTAAGGCAATATAATGTTTTGCATGTACACTTATAAAACAGAAAACAAAAAGCGTAGGTTTTGAACCAGGAGTTTACGTAGAAGAGCAATCAATGCCTTCTAAACCGCTCGGCCTCGCTATTCTACCCTAATGTTCTCTTTCTAGATGCTTGTGATTGTGACGTTACGTTTACAGGCAAAGCGCCTACTGCAGTGTACCCTGGTGCATGCGCTTGTGAATACAGCGTTTATGACCCTCTCTGAAGTTCTATAGTCAAGCGATGACTCCGCCATCCCCCCAAAGAGTGTACAATATACGTCCTTTCAGCGTATTCGAAAGTACCTGAAACTGTATCATGTCACTCACAACGTTTATAACCCTTATACGACGAGGATCATGAAGCGGTTTCAGTGTTGCATTCATGATGTTTCAACGGATTGAAAATGATGACAGCTTCTTAGACAAATGACTGTTTACAGACATGTCAGCGGGAGAGTAAACACTCACAACTGCATTATTTGGACAAGGGAAAATCCACACGTCTCCTCGAGCATGAAAGATCAAGTCCGAAAGTTAACGCGTGGAGTGAGCCGCAGTAAAGTTTATGGAGTATTTTTCTTTGCGGGAAAGACGTATGAGATCATATGAAATTAAAAATCATTCAAAAAAATCACCCGTCTGATCCTACAACGAACATGCGCTGAATTACATCACCGTTATGAGCTGTGCAAAGTGCGAAATGTGGTCCATTTAGCGTTCTGAGAAATCTCCCATCTTTCAACGTTGTATACACCGAGTGAATGTTTTCATTTTATCCATACCAAATGGATCAACCTGTAGTTTTATCTGTTTGCAGGCAAGTGGCGCTCAACTGGTGGGTACAGTTTGCCAGACGAGAGGTTGGCAATTGAGTCCCATCAGAGCCTTAGCATGGCACCCACACTGTACTAAGATGGCGGTGGCAGCCTGGGACGATTCTGTGCGAGTGTACTCTTCTGGCAGCACACTCACGCCAGTTCTCAAATACAAGAGACAACGTTCTGTATCTTGCATGGCTTGGAGGTAAGTTTCCTGTTCTTTCTGCTTTCTGCAGTAATTCTTTCTCACCTCTTTCTTGTCCAGTTTCGCTTGAGCAAATTCATTTTTAGCCATGCATGATTCACAGTTTTTAAAATGCAAAATATTCTTTGATGCTGTTCAATAAAGTATGATATATCTTGTTGGCAACATACGAGAGGCTTTCATAAAGCTTTGCAAGTATTATCAAGCTAAGGATTGAATTATTCAAAGTACTCTACATCTCTCTCCACATACACAGTTGTAGACAGTGCAACCACTTCTCAAAAGCACTACGGTACTCAAACTGAGATATTGAACAAAGCTGAATTTATAGCTTGAGCAAGGTCCTGCACTCGTTTAAAAGATTTCCCAGCAATGCAAGATTGCACTCGAGGAAACAATCAGAAGTCGCACGGTGCAAAATCAGGGTTATAGGGTGGATGGTCAAGCAACTGTACTTTGGCAGTTTCCAGTTTCGTCATATTTGCAGCTGTTCTGTAAAGAGACGCATTGTCGTGCAAAAGCAATGGCCTTGAAGTTTCTGTCTTTGGACCCGCCGCCTTGCTCTTCAAATAAAGGATCCAAAATATAAATGCCATAGTATTCTCCATTCATTGCCATTCCTTCTGACATACAGTCACCACTAATGGTCCTTCATAGTTGAAGAAAACAGTGAACATTCCCATCCGAGAACGAAAATCTTGTCGAAGAACAACTGAACAACTGGTCTTGGGTCATTTTCATTTACTCATACGCAGTTCTGAGCTTTATTTGGGGTGGTATAGCAACAGTAAACTTTCATCACCACATCTGTCAAACGTTGAGGACCATTCGGTGGAAACAAGCTCAGCAGTTTTCTTGCATATTCCTTTCTCCTCTTCATTGGTAGGGAATGTGGAATATATTTTTAGCAGCTTTAAATGTTCATGGGGTATATGGTCAATGCTGCCAACACTGATACCCACTTCCACACTAAACATTTCAACAGGAATATGTTGGTTTTTCTGCACCAAGTTCCTCACTCTTTGAATTGTGATCTCATTCACAGCTTCCTGAGGCCGGCCAGAGCGAGGGTTGTCTTTCAGTCTCTCGCCCTTCTTCAAATGATCGAATCCATCTTGCAATGGCATTAAATCAACACACTTGATCACCATGAACAGCTATTTTTTTTTTTTTTTTCGCTCTTTCACTTAGCTTAAAGGGTGTGAAAATGTAGAATTTAAAGTTTTCTTTAGAAATATTCATGAATTTTTTTACTAGCAGACTGTATGACATTGACTATGGAAGTTTAAACTTCCACTTATGCTTATATGCTTTAGCTTAAGATTCATTGTTGCCAACTGTGTTAGTACATTTTTGTAGACATAAACAATGGATAAAACGGCTGCAAAATTTTCTGAATGCTCCTTGTACCTTTAAATCCTCATCCTGAGACTTTGATGTTCTTTCTCAAATAAAAATGTCCTTCACGATCTCTTCTGCAACTTCACCGCTGCTTCTATTAATGCAGAATGCTCTGTACATTGAAATATTTGTCCCATCGTTTTACAAGCCCCTAAATTTTAGCAAAATAAAATTCTTTGGGTTGCTGTCGGAACCAGGTGGTGACTTCCCTTTCTGTTGCTTCATCTTGGGAAACTGTTCACCTAAAAGATAGTGCTGAAGGAGGTTGGAGTAAGGTTGTGTATGCATGTCCTTGGTGAGGAACCCTGAACTCTTCCGTTGAGTACCTAACAAGTTTCCTGAGAATGTTACAGCAAGAGTGGGCATTTATGACTTGTCCTTGAGGCTGGAATGGGGTATGCCTTCGTGAACCCAGAAAACTCTGAGCATTACTTTCCCAGCAGATGGTGTCACTTAAAACTTGGATGTTTCCACAGCATAAGGCATGCACTCTTTGTCATGGGCTGATAAGGGTGAACTATCACTTGTGATGATTCAATATCATGTCTTTCATTGTGTTAGTGGTTAAGATGCTGTAATGTCAGACCCATTCTTTGCATTTTGTGTAATGGTGTCAACATGCTCGAAAACATAGTGTGCAGACTGTGAAACCCTAACATGTTATGCATTATTAGGTAGGCCATGCCGTGTTAACAGCCAATAGCAGCGATTATAGTTATCCTCCTGTTTACTCGGATTAAGTCTTCAACTTATTGCGAATTCGCCTCTGTAGCAATCTCCGTTGGTCGGTCGACGCGGTGTTCGTCTTCGATACGTGCCCATCCTTCAGAGAACTGCTGCACCAAATTGTAAACAGCTTGACGTGACAAGCACTTCTCAATATAGATGGGAAGCATTTCTTTATGAATATTCTTTCATTCCATACCTTTTGCCCATAAAAGTGCACACGGAGCGCTGTTCGAGGGTTCTACATTCACTCGGACGCACCGCCCGTCTTGCAACTGCTGTTTCGCTATTGCTAACATCGATTGTCGAAAGTCGCCAATTGCCCCCGGACTAATGCTGCCATCAATGACAATAGTATCAAAAACCTTATTCAACCAACTAGTACCCCGCAATAATTTATAACTTACCCTCTTAATTTTATGTGAATATTTTATTTAGTGCAGTGTATGTTGGAGCAACATTTTTAAACATTATATTTGTATAATTTGCTAATTTACATAATATATCATTTTGTAGCTTTCATAATGAAATTTATTAAGTGTGTTTAATACATTTAAATTCATTTGTTTAATCAGTTATATTGGAACTGTAATTAATTCTTCTTCCAAACTGGGCACATCCTGAGAGTTCTTAATTTTATCCCTGTGAAACTTAATCCTAACCAAGAGGATTTGTTCAGTTTTGAAGTTCATTGGGAAACCTTTGACCATCCACCATAGTGTCCAAATGCGAAAATGTTGGATTGCCAGTCTACAAAATAATGTGGATGTAAAAGATTTTGTTATAGACTGGTTGACTCAACAAAGGAATATGTAAACCTGTTTCCGTGTGACATACCTAAACGTTCAAAATTATTTCGTATCAGGGAAGTTTGTTAAGGTATGAGACAAAATGTATACCTAAAACTGTTTCCTTAAATTTATAACAGCAAACGTTCTTTGTTTTTAAATTACAAGAAAAAAGAAAGGAGTGGGTCATTTATTGATCTTGTTTTGTAGCAAATACACGAGAGGGTGTTTTGTTTCAGGCCAATGTCAGGCTCTGAGCTAGCCGTGGGTTGTGAGGCTGGAGTGTTCATTTGGCAGGTGGATCCTATGTCTCACATGACCAGGCCATCTGTAGGTTCAGCCACAATCTTACAGAGACCTGGCCATTCTCCAGTTACAAGCATAGCTTGGAGCCCCCAGGTAAGTGCGGTTCTGCTTTCATGTTGTACATTATATCTCGGTTTAGTAGCAAATGTTGTAAAATATTAAATCCTAAACCGTGTGCATTTTAGCAAATTCTTTCGTCATGAATCCGAAACAATAGATTAAAATATTTATATAATACATTCATGTAGTCGGCTCCAGTGGTCTAAAGGTAACCATACTTGCCTCCTCAACCCAAGATCACGGGTTCAAACCCGGCCAGGACCGATGGGCGTAAATTCCTAAGTATGGCTTTCTTCGGAAGGGAAGTAAAGCCGTGTGTCCCGTGTCGTACATTTACGGCATGATAAACAACCTCAAGCCTGAAAGAAGAGACCTATGAGCAAAATCGGCCGTTTCACGTCCTGAATTGAATAGGGCGATGATGACCTGAGATGTTAAAGAGCGGGGGAGGGGGAAAATGTTGTATTTTATAGAGAGCCTAGTTTGAAGGATGGCACCCTTCTTGTCTCTAGATCTTCTGACACCGCTTTCAGAGTCACTGGAATCACCACCCGTTCTGGTTTAACTTGAAATGTTTCTTCTTACAAACAAGACATTGATAACTTCTGTAAAAGTGGCGACAATGAAGTCTAGTTGCGCGATTATAAGCAGCCAATCAAAGAAGAAGCATTGTTACAATAATGAGTAAGAATATAAAACTACGCGCGCTTCTATTATTGCCAAATGCTGGGTATAAAACGAAAGTAAAGAAGATTTTATTGCATTTGTCGACTTTTGCTAAACTCTTACATTGCTTATATCGGTTTTTGCTAAAACTTCGTGAATCGGCCTGCTTCTAAACACGAATTTGTGGACTTTTGCTAAAATTTGGCTCACAGGACGACGTGGAAGGTCAAAATTAGTAGTTACGATGCATAACTCAATTTCGAAAAATGTTTTATTTCTCGAGTTTTGAAAAAACGCTCAATTCCGAACGTTTGGTGATCTGGAAACTGTACTGATAGATTTTACCCTTCTCGCCGCAAGGAGTTGCATTCATAGTGTTTCAGCATGTTGACGGAAGATTCTCGATAGCTATTCAATACTAAGTACATTATTTTGTTCAGAATAAGGTAGTTTGAAATGTGGTCTCCTTATAAATCTGTCGCTGTAACTGAAGGAAAAGAAATCTTTAATGTTGGTTATACATCATGTGCATGATCCAAATGTTTTTGCACAGATGTAGCTCAGTTCACTCTTCCAGGATATGCGAACTCACACAACAGATATTGAAGTGGTCACAATCCTGGTCAACTAATTGAACTGCCCCTTTATGACCAGCATATAGACCTGTGGTGTGCAATTAGCGCGAACTGCATTATTGGATACATATTTTATGAAGGCACGTTTACGTAAACGCGGTACTAAATCCATGTTTGCCACCCATTAAAAAACTGTATGGATATTTCATGCAAGATGATGCGAGTCTTACACAGTTAATGAAAGTAACGGAGTGTTGTTTGTGGGGGCTGGAATTATTTATGTGAAAACCTACAATACAAAGAGTGTGCCACCAGTCCACTGGGGGCAATAAAAATATTCAGGAGGCAAATGCAATATTCAGCAGGATGAAACGTGTCGAATTTTGAAAATCTTTTCAGATAAATGCATACGTGTCTCACAAAAACACTTTGAACATCTTCTACAATGACTGTTCAATAAAAAATTATCATAATTATTTTTTGACAACACACCTTTACTCACTACCAAATCCCTGAAGTTCAAACATTTATTTTGGTTAAAATAGGCAGGGAAAAAGGCACTTAAAATACTGAAAATATGCGGTAAATTAATTAAAATAAGCATTCATTAAAAGGGAGAACAGAGATTAACATTTCTCATTATTCATTTTTTAATAGTGTTTAACGCACGTTTTTACTTTACTACTGAGGCACTACAGGCGCTGAACACTGTGATACATGAGATGAAATGATATATTGGGAAAGGATTATTAAGGAAGAAAACATTCCAGGCCTAAGTTTAGGGTACCTCCCCGGCATTTGCCATTTGTGAGGACTGAGGAAAACCTGGAAAAAACCTCAGTCAGGGACGATGGTCCTGGCGGGATTCGAACCCCAGACATCCCGCTCACTAGTCTGCGCCTTAACGACCTCGGCCATTCGCGGCGGTATTCTCATTATTAATGAAAATAGACATTTAAGATACTTAATTTCTTTATCACATAATTTAAATACTTAAGTTTACTTTTCTTGGTTACAAACAACAAGAAGATGTTTTTTCAAGGTATCAACTGTTATAGTCAGCCGCTTGTGGGGGAGAACGTACTACTTCCACCGAAGTGATTGGAGCATATTTAAAACAAGATATTTTGGAAGCACTGATCATATCAGTTCATCTTTCAGAACATCATGGAAATGTTTATAAAGACAAAATAAAGTAGTTTTGAAGAGTCCTGGCGAATGAACAAAAGATACGCTGTTGTTTCTGGTCGAGTTCATTTTCTGTTAATGCGTTTATAGGGAATCAGGTTAGTATCTCTGATACTTCCGTACTGATCACATTGTAGGGACGATTTATTGCACAGCTGTACATCTTTCTCACTTGCAGTTGTTTGTTACATTTATGTAGGTTACCCCTACCACAAATTCCCTAGAATTGTCTCGCGCAGTTCGATACAAGGTCATTCGCCAGGACTATTCAAAACTACAGTACTTCCCTCATTCTCTCTATTTTCTGGTATTCGTATGGCCAAAGTCGAATCGTGGGTTGAGGAGAAAGTTTTTGACTGCTTGAAAATAAATAATTGTATAACAAGATTCTCAGTAGATATTTTTGAGGTGAGCATGCAATTTAATTTTTATAACTTTTTTTCACTTCAGTATATTGAAGTGCTTTTTAAAATGCGTAAATAATCGTGTAAAATGCACAACGATCCAAAACAAGCAATAAAGGGGTTTAAACCTTTAAAGGGAGGGGGAGGCAAAATAGCAACTGTTCCTACCGACCCAAATGTACGGAAACATGTTTATTTCCATCTGTCTCTTAGATACATTCACAGGATATAAAAGGCATTCTGTGTAACTTTCGGGCTCTGCTCAGTGTCATAATTTTTATTATTCTTCTCAAAGGTGTCTCCGTTGGATGTAATACAGCTGCCTGTTTCCTAAACAAATGTGTAGAGTAATTTTCGTTCAATAACGAAAACCCCAGTTGAGGCGTATTTTGCAGACCTGGAGAAATGTCACTTTCGTGATGGGATAAAAACTTTGGGATCATCGTGATACAAAAGCTATGCCTCCATTATGTGCTTCATTCCGGGAACTTTTCAAGCGACTTGTATTTAACAACCAAATATGTACAATTTTATGGTAGAACATGGAAGAAGAAAGCAAAATATTCCAACGATCACCTCTCTTACGCAACCCGTATGTCATTTTCTTTTGTTAATTTGCTCATTGTAGGGAGATATTCTGCTAACAGCCTCTGCGGCTGACACTACCATGTACGCTTGGGACGTTGCTACCGAACAGTATGAAGCATTGAAACGTGTAGCTGGATGGGGCACGTCCTTTGTTTCATGGTCACCAGATGGTGCTAGAGTCTTCTCTGCAACAACAGGCATCATTTTCAGGTAAGAGAATGCAATTTATACGAGCATTCACTTCCTAAACCCTTCACAACACCGAAATCATTTCTTGTGGAATGACTTTCAACTCCGTTGTTGTTACGGCTTGAGGCGACTAATCACTTATGTTGCTTAATTGTTCATCAGGTGTAATTATTCGTCTCTTTTGCTGTTATTTCTATGTTTATTAAATGTATGCATTATGAAATGAAGTTACTGTTTTACATACTTTACTTTTCGTCCTCATTGTCACTACCTCCCACACACATTATAAAGAACCTGTTTTCATTCTCAAAATCACCGACACGGGTGACCGAGTTCGTTAAGGCACGTACTCATTTGCGGGGCAAATGCCGGGGAGGTACACTAAATCTGGAACACTTCCTTAATAAAAATCATTTCGCATTTATAATTTCATCGCAAGTAAAATCCGCACAGCCCGGAAGTTCTGCCATTCATTTTGGTTAAAACAGGCCGAAAAAAGGCATTTACATCTGAAAATAGACATTTATTAAAAGTGAAAACAGAGAGTAATATCGCTCATTGTTAATGAAAATAGATATTTAAGATACTTAGTAATTTTTTATCACATAATTAAAGTAATGAGCTTACTTTTCTTGATTATAAGAGACAACAAGATGTTTTTTCAAGGTATCAACTGTCATAGCCAGCCACTTGCCAGAGAGAACGTTTTTCATCATGGAAAAAGAAAGTTCTACTTCCACTGAAGTTATTGGAGCATATTTAAAACAAGTTATTTCTGAACAACTCGCAACAATTACAACAGAACATTCACCTTTCAGGACATCATAGAAATGTTGATCAAAACAAAGTAAATTAGTTTTGAATAGTCCTGATCAATGAGCAAAAGATGTGGAGTGGTTTCTGGTAGAGTTCATTTTCTGTTTGTGGGTTTATAGCGGAATCAGGTTACTATGTCTCTTACTTCCGTACTGGTCACATTGTAGGGACGTTTTATTGCACACCTGTACTGCTCTCATATTTCTCATTTACAAAAGTTTGTTTCTTTTATGCAGCTGAGAAGTTACTCACATCACTAATATCCTAGAATTGTCTCAATTAAATTGGTACAAGGTCATTTGCCAGGACTATTCAAAATTACAGTAATTCCCTCGTCCTCTATTTCCCAGCATTCGTGTGTCCAAGATAATGGACGTTTCCTTTCACTGATTATTGATATTTTAAGAGCTTAAGTGAATGGGTTGAGGAAAAAGTTTTTGACTGCTTGAAAGAAATAAATGTATAACAAAGTTCTGAATTGATATTTTTGTGAAGTGAATATGTCATTTAATTTTTATCTTTTTTCACTTCGATATATAAAAATTCTTTTTGTGCTTTTTAAAATGTGTAAATAATCATAAAAAATCTAAAACGATAAAAAATATAAGAATAACTTTAAATAGCCAAAAAAGACAAAATAAAAACTGGCCATAACAAATGAAAATATACGAAAACATGTTCGTTTGTATCTGACTCTTAAATATCCATCTGATAGGGAAGGCATTTTGCCTAACTTCTGGGTTCTGATAACGAATATTTATCGGGTGTGCTGCCTCAGTTAAAAATAAACTTCTCAAGATGTTGAACTGTGCACTCTAGGGGCGTCCCAGCCTCATATGTTCACTACAACACTGCTGGAAATTTCCCCAAGTTCATGAGAAAATGGGCTGGCATTGATATTTTGAAGGCTGACCCAAACCAGTTCAATTAGATTTAACTTATAATGATATTGGTGTGACCATGACACTTTGCAACATCAATGAAAGAAAACTCTTTTTGTAGGTTTGGTGCCTTAACTAGAAGTGGAATCAGAATGTCCAAAATTTAAATCCTGCATGGAACGTATGTCATCCTTTCTGGTAGACCTAGCGGGGATCCTAACTTTTAGATGGTAGTAATAGCTTGCATTATCTAAAATTATTGCACATTTGTCATATGGGATATTCACTAGCAAAGAATTACTAAAGCAGTATTCTAAGATATATGCCTGCACTATCATAATAGGCGTCCAATAGGAAATATATACAACACTGCTGATCAGTCCATGTGGAGTTGAAATGTATTTATTATCTTTTCTAATTGGTTATGATACTAATGCTTGCAGATGCACTGAAAGTGAGGTGTAATAGCCCCAAAGTGATAATCTCTCATATCAAAAGATTGCCGGTTGTTAACGATATGATTGCAGCAATAATACACATGCTAAGCTGACTAAGTAATACATTTTATTTGGAACGTGTTTGTCTCAGAGTGTGGGATACTGACAGTTGGCAACCAGAACGCTGGACTGTGATATCTGGTCACGTACAGACGGCATGCTGGAGCCCATGTGGTTCAGTGCTGCTATTTGCTACATCTGAGGAAACTCTCGTATACTCCTTAACATTCAAGTTTGGCCTTACTAAGGAAGAGTATGCTCTGGAAGTGGCTGTCCCAGTTTTTGATGTCAGTGAGGTGGAGTTTGACACAGGCGAAAGGTAAGTTGGTCATTGTCTGGCAATAGCTGGACACCCTTTTTTTATTGTTTTTCTTATATTTTTTCATTCTCTTGTCTCATATACATTTTTAAAGTTATATTCTTTAATAATGCAGTAATAAAATCTTTTATTTCATTATTGTCCATTTGCTTTATTATTGCACTTTCAGTTTTCTAGCTACTCTGTGTTAGTTTTACATATTAATTTATGTGTTCTGTTTGCTAAATGTACCAGATAATCCCACTGGAGAAGACAAACACACTCAGTGTGCTAGTTAAGAAAAAAGAAATTCTTTACCATTACATACAGTAGTAGTAGTGGTGGTGGTGGTGGTTGCAGCTGCAGCAGTATGTGGTGGGATTGTATTTATTTCAGTGTAATAATACATTAAAACTAACAGGTTCATAATAAATTATAAAACAACCATATATATATACTCAACAATAATATAAATAAAATATTTTTTTTTTTTTTTTATAATTTCTAAAAATAATAATATAAGTAAAAGCTGTAATGTTAACAATAAATTTGTTTCCCCTAACCCTGCTCCCTGGTTGTCAGCCTTTTCAGACCTGAGCTGTCTTTTTCAGAAATTTTCCTAATCTATTCCCCCATTTCTTGCCTAACAACAGAGCCCAGCATAGCCAACTCCCTCTGTTGGATCCTGTAAAGAACTGTGGTAGATACTTTTCCCTCCATAAAACATTTTTATTTTTTTAGTTATAGATCTAGATGATTCATTGTTACTATAAAGAAAAAAATTTAATTTTCGGATTATATCTTTGAGATACCATTTTGAAAGTTGTACTGAATAGCTAGAAGACATGTAATGTTATGTATAAAGTTTTTAAAAAATTTTAAAATTTTGTTCCTTTGAACACTCAAAACTAAATAATTTGAAAGGTGGTGAATTTTGAAAAAAAATCAACAGTAATTCATGTTGTATATCAAATGAAAGCCTATTCATAAGTTTTAAAGTTACATCCCCACAGGTGGCCAAGGTCGTTAAGGTGCGGACTCATGAGCAGGAGGTCTGTATCCCATTCCAGGTTTTTCTCAGTCCTCATAAATGGCAAATACCGGGAGGTACCGGAAACTTAGCTTGTAATGCTTCCTTTCTTAAAAATGAAAACTCCTTTCCCAATTTATCATTTCATTTCATGTATCATCAGTGTCCACCTCCTGTGGTGCCTCAGCAGTAAAAACCGGTGTTAAAACAGAATTAAAAAAAATCTGTTGGTAGCCTATAATAATTTTTTAAATTACCATCATTTAAATATGGAAGGCGAGCAAATTAATGTTTTTTTGGCAATTTAAAAAAGTCTATATCATTGATGGTTGTAATTAAAAAATAATCATTATTATCTATTTTATATTCAGATATAAATATACAAAAAATTAACAAAATGCATGATATCAAATTTTATACCCAATTTCCATTCTTTATCTAATAATCTTAACCCTCACAATCATATATCAGAGGGTTCTTCTTGGGAGTTTTGAGTCACAGTCATCCAAAAAATAAAAATAAACAATGTCCTAAAATTACTGGTGCCTTCATATGACATTATTTGGTAACATAAATATTATGGAATTTTCAGATTGAATTAAGAAATTTTTATATATAATGCCATATGGCATCCAGGACTGGAAAAACCGCCACGGGTGGCCGAGGTCGTTAAGGCACGGACTCGTGAGCGGGAGGTCTGCGGTTCGAATCCCGCCAGGACCGTCCTCCCTGACTGGGGTTTTTTCCAGGTTTTCCTCAGTCTTCATAACTGGCAAATGCCGGGGAGGTACCTAAACTTAGGCCTGGAACGCTTCCTTCCTTAAAAAAAAAATATCCTTTCCCAATTTATCATTTCATTTCATGTATCATCAGTGTCCACCGCCTGTGGTGCCTCAGTAGTAAAAACGGGCGTTAAACACTGCTCAAAAAAAAAAAAAAAAGGACTGGAAAAGATGAATTCCTCATTGGTTGACTTAACATGGACTAACCCCTTTGCACTTTCATGCTGTCTCCAATTTTTGTGATAAGATACAAAATGTCCTGGAGATTGCGATAATTGCCAAACCCGCATTGAAATATGTATACTTTTTGTACCGCCATGAGTGGCTGATGTCGTTAAGGTACGGACTTGTGAGTGGGAGGTGTGGGGTTTGAATCCCGCCAGGACCATCCTCCCCGACTGAGATTTTTTCCAGGTTTTCCTGAATCTTCTTAAATGGCAAAGTCAGGAGGGTACCCTACTCTTAGGCCTGGAACGTTTCCTTCCTAAATTTATCATTTCATCTCATGCATTAAACATCATTAAAAAAAAGGGGGTCATCTATTTCAAATGAAATTGACTTTCTCTATGATACTGGTATGTTATCCTTGGTTTGTTAATGCTTGTGGTGCCTCAGTAGTAAAAATGGGCATTAAACACTACTCAAAAAAAAAATCTTTGGTTTGTATACAATTCGTATTTCTATTCCTGAAATTTTTGTAAGTTTGAAGCACATTTGGTGAGGAAACACTGCTTCTAAATTTTTTTTTTTTTTTTTTTTGTGCAGGGTTGGTGGCAACATTGTGTCTATGGCATGGGACAGGAAGGGAAATTACCTGGCACTGCTGTTCAGAACGAACGAAGTCATTGCAGTGTTCTACACAGATCTGTATACAACACTCCAGATTTCACCCTGGTAAGTGCATAGCGTGTGTCAGTATTTTTCTTTATTTGTATGGTTGTATATTGTATCATTTTTCTTTTCTTTGTTTTTATCCATCCATTTTCTGCTCCTCACTAGTCATTTGTATGAAAAAGTATTATTTTTTTAATTCAAGCTTCATTTTGTTCAGTATAGCTGTATCAAAATTGAAAAAAAAAAAGTTTTTTTTGGTTTATTTGCAGTTGTCTGATCAATGGAATGGCTAGAGAAATTCCTAATGTGATATCCTTCCAGCAGGACTTTGAGAATGGAGCAGTTCTTACAATTGTAAGTACTCTTACAATTTAAAACATAGGGGATGTGTTAAGGAAAAAATATTGAAATTTTACTATAATTTTTTTTGTGTTTTTCAGTATTAGAGTTTGTTTAAATTATCACCTGGTGGTGGGTTCCGGCCATATCATAGGAACTGAGTGAATGGGGTCAAGAGGGCATGTATCCCCAATGCTAGGGAGCATTGCGCTCGACCAAAGGAACTCATTAGTGGGGAAAATTGTCTATGTCACTCGTTTCCCAACTTTTTGCATACACAACAGAAATTATTGGTGTCCCCTGCATTCACTTTGCTGCTTAATAATAATTAATTTGAAAGTTTGCTCGTACACTTCAACAATGTAACATCTATGTAAATTAACTCTTTCCAGCTGTAAGGCCATAGTCCAGTAGGATTCTTCTCCATCTTCCCACATGTTTCGTCCACAACTGCAGTGGACATCATTAGTGGCGTTATATACCATGGGGCTGCCTGTGGGACTGAGCTCTGATTTGTTTGCTTGGTTAAGGGGAATGGATCTATTCTTGAGCTCCTGGATGTAGAGTGTTGGTTATTGAATGGTTCACGTAGTTTCTTTGTCTAAGTATTTTGTAAAGCCAGATAGCATGCCGAGTGCAGTTTCAGAGGTTCTTCTTTCCTGTTAAAATTGTTTCTCTGCTCATAAGTTTCAATTGCTTCCCAGTATAAATGGGAATGATAATGAAATTTTGAGGGTCAATGTCAGTATCTTGAAAACAAATTTTATGCTCTTCGTCACCTAGAGGGGCATGCTCAGCAATGGCTGATTTATGTGTCTGAGTTAGGCAGCAATGTCTCTTGTGTTCTGTAAGGCTTATATGGTAAACATTGTTGGGTTACCCACCTGTAGCGCTGGAAAAGCCAATGCTAGATTAGGTTGCTCAACCAGTGGTACTGGTAGGATATGGTTTTGGCATGCAGAAGTGGTATATCAACTCCATCCTAAAATTGGGGGCAATAAAATTAACACTTTAGGAAAAAATAATATGAAGTAATGTATGTGAAGTTTTTGAAGCTTTAATTCTGCTGCAGAAAATGTATCAGTTTGAAAATATTTTAAGAATCTCAGGTTTCCTTACACATGATTAACAGAATAAGATGGAAATACTACAGAAAGCAATGAATATGGGTCACTTAATAGTTTTTTTTCTAAAACCTTGGTCATTTTTATGGTAGTCTCACATGTTGAGATGAACTCATTTGGAAGTGTGTTACCAAAACCTGAGCCTAATATATTTTATATATCTTGATAATTTAAATTATCACATTATTAAAAATTAAGGTCTTTACAATATATACTGTGAGTGTTTTTTATTTATTTGGATTATTTGTGAACGCTCTATAACATCTCAGGTCATCAGCGTCCCGTTCAATTCAGGACGTGAAACGGCAGACAAATTTTGCTCAGAGGTCTCTTTTTTCAGGCTTTATGGTGCCGTAAATGTACGACATGGGACCCACGGCTTTACTTCCCTTCCGAAGGAAGCCATACTTAGGATTTTTACGCCTGAATGTCTATCGACCCTAGCCGGGAATGAAACTGCGATCTTGGATTTAGAGGCAAATGCGGCCAATACTAGAGCACCAAAATGGAAGTACTGAAGTACTATAAGGTATTTTTGAATATTGTTTAACGCCCGTTTTTACTCCTGAGGCACCACATGCGGTGGGCACTGATGATGCATGAGATGAAATTATATATTGGAAGAGATTTTTGTAAAGGGAGGAAGCGTCCCGGGCCTAAGTTTAGGGTCTCCAACAATTCCCATTTGTAAGAAAAACGTGGAAATAATCTGTGAGGCAGCACGGCCGTGGTGGGAATCGAACATTATAAACTTCTCAATTTCCTCAGCTAAATCTATATTAACAGTGAACGTAATAATTACAAACCCGGTTCGAAAAGTCCTCGGCCTGATACAGAGATGTCGCTGGCAGTACCAAATAGTAAGGATAGCCTTCAAATACAATCTTTCTAATGTTGTACCGTCATTTTTTACACGTTTTTTCATTTGTTTGGTTGCTATAGTGCAGGAGAGTAGACAAGTAGAGACTTTTTCAGAAAATTGGACAAAACCGAATATTGCGCAGTGATAAAATACTTGGTTTTAAAAATTTTAATGGCAACTGAGATTAGAGAAAGGGGGGGATTGGATTCTACTTTGAAAGACTCTTTACCATTTTCTACGGTAAAGAAATGCGTTGCCGCTGTTTAAACGCTGTCTTTCTATTACTGTTTCTGACGAACGCTCAGGACATACAATTACCGCAATGACTGAAGAAGCATTGCAAAAATCCACAATGTCGCGTTAATGGATAGACGAGTTTGTTGACATTGCAAAGAATCTTAATAGGTTCAGGAACAAAGCTCGTAGCTTGTTGGGTGTGACGTTTGCTTACCGTGCGTCCTAATGAACGTTTCTCAGCAGTGCTTCAAGACGACTTGACGACTTTTTGCGACGTTACATCAAATTGGAAAAACTGGATTCCCATCACATGCTATAGACGTAGCAACTGTCCAAACAATGGGCTCAAGAGGGTAAAAAGCTGCAAAGAAAATCAAACGTGTTTCTTCAGCAGGAAAGGTTGATAGACTACCTGATAAAGGGCAAAACCATCAATGGACAGTATATGCAGCACTGCTGGAGCAGCTGTTCAGACCAAACGTCTGCATTTGTTAAAGAAAAAGAGTACTTTTCATTACTTGCACTTTGAACTGCTGTCTCATTCACCAGATTTGGCTCCGGTCACTTTTTTCTCTACCCAAATCTGAAGAAATCGTTCTCTGGACAGAGATTTACTTGGGTATATGGAGATCGTAGCTCAAACAAACGTTTTATTTTACACAGTTTGAAAATCATTTTATACCAAAGGCATAAATAAGCTCGATATTGTTGCTTTAGTGTATAGAGTTAAAAGGTAATTATGTTGAAAAATAAAAAACAAGTGGGTATAAAAATCTTGTGGTTCTTTCTGAGTCGCCCCTGTGTTTGCCTCTAGAATTATTAATGCATAATAAAGAACAGTTAAATAAAAAAGTTTTTCCTTACCTGGACCAAGGACGCTAGAAATGGATGCAAAAGCATTTTATACTACTGCCATTTTTCTAATTAATTATTACGAAGACGATAATACCAGCTGATTCTTGGCAATAGATGCAAAACTTTCCTAAACTGGCCTGGTTGGGGGTGAACTGCGACACTAATCCCAGCCCCAAGTAATCTTTTTAAATATTAAACATCATGACAGGGGCAGGATTATTAGAGATTGATTTCAGAAATAACACACTTATTTTACCATATAAACTAATTCACATTTATATTATTCTGGAAACTAACACATTATAAAGATAGATACTTGGGCTTTTATTCCACGACGTCCACCGAAGAACGGCACATCTTACTGCTCTTACAAGCTATCGTAAGCAAGCAAGCCACGCTATCTAATACTTTCCCCATTTCCCTACGCGAATCTCTGTTCCTAACGATCAGCTTGACCTTTAAAACACACTCTGCTATCTCTTTTTCCAGTTATTTGTTAGTAACAATTTTTGTAATAATGCATTGACAATACGCTGTAATAATTCTGTAATACTGTCACTGCATTATTACTACCTAAATACGCCACAAAGCTGTACTCTCTTCCAAATGAATTACGAAACTCTCCTGGTTGGTATTGGTGTCGTGATTAAAGTGATGACTTTCAGTTTACGTTACACGGAGAATGTGCCTGATACAAGTCACACCTCCTTTCACGAAGGCAGCAGAGGGGAGCGTCCTTATATCAACAGAGTATCACAGCGTTGTGTTTGCTTAGACGGTTGGGTAGCCTCGTGCCATTAAAGGTAAGTTTGTGGGTTCAAATCCTGAAGGGCAACTTTTTTTTTTCCCTGTAGTTAGAGGATTTGCCACTATTATAATGATTTATCTGCTAACATAGTGCCATACATTGCGCTATAAATTTATATTTACTAATATTTTTCTTCTGGAATTTAAGGAGATTTGTCATCATTATAATGATTTACCCGCTAACTTAGTATCACACAATCCGCTATCAATTTGCATTTACGAAATTGAGGCGCGCTGCGTCCTGACAGCTTACGCTCGCCGCATCAAACCACTGGGTCCACCGATTTCTAGGATTTAGCCGAGTTTAGGTTAAGGTTAGTGTGGTATATATAATTGCGAATTCCAGTAGACGAAAAATAGAAGAGGCGCGATAACATTCGCATCTCCAAACTAACACTAAGAAGAGATATATAACATTCACATGTGCAAATTAACATTAAGAAGGCAAAGTTTCGGTAAAGGGGCGTTCATTTTTCTCCGCTGCCGATCGTGAAAGGAGGCTTGTACCAGGCACATTCTCCGTGCAATGTTTAGTTATCTCTCAATCTTGCGAGCACTTTGAAGGCGCAATGACCAAAACCTGCGCTCTGCACCATCCCGCATCAGTTTTATTGGAACTGGTTTGGTACTGAAATCATATGTTGTTCCATGAACAAAACAGTGTTCTTTACTTTGGTTATCATTTTTGTAATTTTCATTAACAGTCATGAGTGGTAACTGGCATTGTTCATGACGATGACGCACGTTCCATCACCTGGCAAATTTGCCAACAGATAACTGTAATCAGTTTTCAAAACTTGTGCCATCATTTCAAATGGCTGTCAGCGTTACAGCCCCCAGTCCCAGTGTTACTAGCTGATAGGTACAACAGTTTGGGACCAAGCCTTCATTGCTTCCAGCATGAAACATCATAATGCGTCTTCCTCGTGCTGATTGTGACTTAAAAGCACACTTGCAGGTGCTGTCGTCCCACCCTTTCGTCATACCCATAGCGCCACGTTATAGGAGGAGCTATCTACAGTACTGCACACAGTACCAGGGGGAACACTTGGAGAAGCTGGGATAACAATACGTTTATATGACTATACATTATTTGTCGTTTCATTACTTATCTAGTGATCCTCCTACTGAATTGCTTCCCTAATTAATCTCTATATAAATAAATCTCAAATAAAAACTTTTATAATAGCCAAAAACGCTAAAATGTTATGCATCGACCTGATATTAAACTTGCTTTTACTGTCCTTGGCTAAGAGCCCAGTCATAAAACCAAGGAAGAGCACACAACAGGGACTGATAACAGACGTACCTATATAGACAAAAAGTCACTTTAGGCTTAAGGCTCCACCTACTACCATTAGTTTTCCTACAGGCCCAAAGGAACCTTTCAACCTTGGCAGCTTTATATTCAATATGCTTGCCCCATTTCACCCTGTGATCCAAGAGTATAATTAGCCAAAGTAGAGCAATATAGTTTTCTTAGGGGTGAAAAAAAATAAATAAGAGTCCCTGAAAAAAGCGAGATTAGTCTTTTCAAAATGAACTGATAGGCATATCTTGTTACACTATCTCTCAACCTTACGTAATACAACTTGAAAATGTTGTATGCCGTACTGGCAAAGTTACCTACCGCTACAAGACCTTTTGTCATTTGCATAACATCCCATCATTAAATCCAAATAGTAGGTGATAGTACGCCCCCTTGAGGGTACCCCTTGCACAAAGACGCTGTTAAACGGAAAATTGTTGACGGTGGTCTAAGTGCCGATATCTGTCTGACTGCCTTGTACTATATTTGGATTGAAGTCCTCTTGAATGAGCATTACTGTCTAATTTAGTTGCCTGATAATTCTTCTAAGGTAATTTTACGAGGGAGGTCCATAAGTTTCCGGTCTCGTCGATAAGGATTATCGTCTTTACCAAATTCTTATCTGGTGTCACACCTTATCTGTTAAGTAAATAATTGCAGCTGTAACTTCCGCTCAGCTGTGTTCAGATATAGTTGCATTAAGAAGGCTATATGTAGAAGATTGTGACATGCTCAAAATGGAGTATCCAGCTGTTATTAAGTTCTTCATAAAAGAACGACTTACTCCAAATGAAATTAAACAGCGATTGGACAGCCTATATGGGGAAGCATCCCCCTCATATTCTACCATAAAAGAATGTGCCAAACTTTATCGAATGGATCGAGATAGCATTGAATACGAAGAGCGTGCAGGTCGGTCCTTGCAGGTGATCACTCCTGAAAACATCGCTCTTGTGGAAGGAGAAATTATGTAAGACCGGCGGTTCACAGTTACAGAAATAGCAGAAAGGCTGGGTCTTTCTAAAACAACAGTCCTTCGAATTATTTATGAACATTTAATCATGAATAAGGTCTGCCTAGACTTCTTTCCTCATTCCAAAAGCAGCAACGAGTCATCTGTTGTCAGGCATTTTGGAGCTTTGCCTTGACAACGAAAGAGAAGTTCTGCAAACCATTGTTACAGGAAATGAAACTATGACCCTCTACTATGATCCCTTATCCAAAAGAGAATCAATGGATTGGCAGGCGTAAACCTGGCGAAGCACCGCATCTAAAGGCCAAGGTCACTCAGTCAACCAAGAAGATCATGGCCACAATCTTTTGGGACTGTGAAGGAATGCTCTTTATTGACTTCAAGGAGAGGAACACAACAGTAAATGTGGAGTACTATGCTGGTCTTCTGCACACACTACGTGCTTCTATCAAAGAGAAAAGGCGAGGAAATCTGAGTGGTGGTGTGCGCCTTCTTCATGACAACACGCCTATGCACACAGCTCTTGTTACAAAGCAACCGTTGAAGAAACGTGGCTTCAAGATAATCGACTATCCACCCTACGGCTGACTCCCAGTGACTATTTCCTCTTCTCAAAACTGAAGAACCTTCGCAGAAGGAAATTGAAGTATGACGAAGTGACCGATGCTGTTTATGTCCATTTTGCAGATAAGACTTCTGACTATTTTGGGGGGGGGTTGAAATGTTAATTCAAAGATGTGAGAAGTATGTTTCAATAAAGGATAACTATAATGAAAAGTGAAAAAGGAAATATAGTTTTTGTCTTTATCATACCTAGAAAATGGTTAGGCCGGAAACTTATGGATCTACCCTCGTATCTTTGTACATTCATGAACAGATCATTAACTTTTCTTCGTTGTTCGCAGGGTTGGTCTAGTGGACGGGTCCAACACTTCCCTTTTGTCCGTGCAAATTACCAGGAGGAAATAAGCATTCTTCAGGATTCCACACCGTCACCATTCCGTCTTTCTGGTGACGATTCTGTTCTTGATGATTCAATGTGGTCACCAGGCTATGCAACCATGTGAAACTATCAGATTTGTCATGTTTCTTTGGTCATGTATCAGCTGTATTCTGTGAAAGAGATTCCAATAAAAGTTTAAGTGCAGTGTTTTGCATTCAGATTTTGAATTTATTTTACAGTTCTAAAAGTACAGTCATATTGTTCTCAGATTGGTCATTACTGCATTGGATCCCAAACTGTGAACCACAACCCCTTGAGTGATTGTGGTGGATAGTCAAGAGGATTTATAAAATAAATCCGAAATTAGTTTATTAACACATCTTTATTTTGCAGTTAAAAATATTACTATAGTAAAAAAAAAAAAAAAAAAGGAAAATACCGAACATATGTGACAACTTTTATTACGTTTAAAATGGATCCTTTTACACCACCCTGCTGAAAATAAGCCCCTTGTGCAGTGACGCATTTTTGCCAGTGAACCTCGTACCTTTTAACGAAAAAGTCCTGAACTGCAGTTTATGGTTACTTCTCGCAAACTGCGCGTCTTCACTTTTTTCAGCTGAAGCGAACTTTGAGCAAGTTTTTGACTTTCAGAAACAGATGTATCAGTTGGAGCAAAATCTGGGGAATACATAGGATGAGGAAGGACAGGTATATTATAATTTCCGAAGAATTGGGTATACTGGGGTGGTGTTATATAAAACTCAATTCTTTCCTTGCCACAATTGAGACATTTTGAATCGTATTGCATCACGAACACGCCTAATAATGTCGACATACATTTCATTATTGACAATTCCACATTCAGGAATCAATTCATATGTATCAACTTCTGGGCTTTCGTAGTCTGTCTTATATGCCTAGGGGCACATACTGCACCGCACGAATGCAGGCAGAGAAATTGCCTAAATGGCGCGAGTGAGACAGGCAAAGTTCTACTTCTTGTTACATTTACTACAGAGCTTTTGCGTAAAAACTATCTCGCACGCGCGGTGTTTTGAATTCCGTCGTCGCTCCCCACTCTTTCCCATGTAAATTTCCCCTCCTGTCCTTGAACATCACTTTGAGGCGTGCAGTAGTTGAGCTTCGCCAAGATGGGACCGTTGACTCTAGAACATCGCATTTTCATGTGTAAAAGTTACACAAATACGATCATCTCCTCGTGAATTTCGTTTGTAGTTCCAAAGTCAGTTGTTTCTTAAAGAATAACAACTCACGTTATTGCGAATAAATTTGATTTTACTGGACAGTGCACAACAGGAAACACGCAGAAGCGTACAGTTTTAACTTAGGCACGTAAAATATATTATTATTATTATTATTATTATTATTATTATTATTATTATAATATAACCTTGTCTCATTGACACTCAAGTGTCCAAATTATTGAGCATATCGCTCTGTATTGGCCAGACGCTGTTTAACATTTAACAAATTCCGTAGATAGGTCTGGAATTGAACTTAGGTCTTCTAAGTAAAAGACGATTGGTCTAGGTTTACGGCCAAGACGGCAGGTTCATATCGACACGCTAGTCGCTTTGAAACACTTATGACAATGTCTCGCTGAAGAACGGCACCATCAAGGTTTTTACAGTTTCTTTAAAGTGTAAAAACCTAACTAACATTTATCAAAGCCGCAGGCTTGATTTATGTAAGGTTACCAAGAATTCCGTTTGAATTCCGGTTAAGAAAGCAAGCCTTCCGGCAATTTAATTCATTACTTCTCCAACATAGCGCGGCATTGCGAGTTATTAACAAATCTGAGATTGGAAAACCCCAATGTTAACATTTTAATGAACGCAATAATCAAAGCTAATACGTGACCTACTCTGTTTATTCTGCTAATGAGAGTGCCTCCTGTATCAAACGCCTATGATGGATGGTAATTGAAGTTGCGATGATGGAAAAGTTAGCTACCAGAGGGCATCGCTGTTCTCTCCTGCCCTTTCATTTGCATTAACCCTTTCCGCGACTGAGACGGCCGGGTTTGGGGCAAGATCTCTTCACTGCCCTTTAACTGAAAAAAAAAAAAAAAAAAAAAACAGTTTATCTGATTTCCTTTTTTTTTTTTTTTTTTTTTTTTTTTTAGGTCTCTTATTTCAGGCTTGAGGTTCTTTTACTTAACATAAATCTACTACATGGGACCAATGGTTTTACTTCCCTTCCGAAGAAAACCTTAATTAGACTTTTTATGCTCTAAAAAAATCCATCGACTCTGGCCAGGTTTGAACCCACGGATTGTTTCATATCACTTAGTATACAATAAGTTCGGTAAATTCACTTAAAGTTTATACCCGTAGCACAAAGGTAAGTGGTCAATAGAGATGAAACAGTTTCTTCGCAAACAAGATATCAGCGTATGGTTGACGCGAACATTGTAGAGGGAGGTTCTGTACAGTCTGGTCACAGTACCAGTGCCGAAAGTGAACCAGTCGATTGGTAACCTGTAGTGTAGCGTTTACCTTGGAACGCTGTGGAACGTTCAGGGTCAAACTTTACTATGGTTGAAGCTTAAGCGACCTCGCGTCCATGGAAGGAGGGGTTTAATGCTTAATCATTAAATAACAGGATTTTCATAAATTGATATCCTCAAGAAGTAGACTTTTTGATGGGGCATTTAGTCATTTTCTATTGCCTCCGTTATTCGATTACGGTGGTCTAGTGATAACCATACTTGCCTCATAGGTTCAAGATTGCGGATTCAAACCCGGCCAGGATGGATGGATTTTTTTCGGGCGTTAGAATCCTAAATATGGCTTCCTTCGGAAGTGAAGTAAAGCCGTGGGTTCCATGTAGATTTACGACACGTAAAATAATCTCAAGTGTGAAAGAAGAGACTTTGTCGCTTGTTTCACGCCCTGTATTCAATGGGACGCTAAAGAGCATCCTTAAATTAACCAAATCAACAATCTGAGCTTTTCCTTATTTTGATGCCCAACCCGTATGCCACACTTCCCTCAGACAAACTGCTTGAAGAGCATGATCTCCTCATATTGTTAACCAGTACTTAATTGTTCATATTTTTAAATGTACACTTCCGCTAAAGATACCAAACTCTTTAAGAACCCTACAATTTGCTGGACCCCACTCTGTTTAAAGCAGCCTTTTAGAAACTGTGTTTGTATCTGATATTTTTTCCTCGGTGTTTTTTCACCCCATATTTCTATCCCGTACTTCATGGTTGATCTCACAACCACCCAAACATTCATAAGACCAGTGGTCACATACGGGGCTGAAATAGGAAATGTTAAGGAAATTTGAACAGAAAATAATAAGGAAAATGTATGGGCCAATAAATGAACGGGATAATCAGGCGTAACAATTAAATTAACCAATCAATAAAAGAGATAAGATTAAAAAAGCAAGAAGGCTAAGCCATCTATGTGTATGGAAGGAAGAGTATAGTGAACGCAAGAATTTATCCAGTAAGGAGGATAAGGAAGCCTACTCACGAGTCCGCGCCTTAAATATCTCGGCCACCTGTGGCGGTTATGATGAAATGCGATGTTCAAGAGAGTCCGCAAATAAGCCAAATCAATAAATCCCGCCGATTACTTCGTCTTGTGCAAACTGTTGTTCTTTTAAAAGGCCAAACAAGTGAAGGTTCTAACATGCAGATTTCGGACTGTATGGTATATGTTTCAACATCTTAAACTTAAAATAATTTAATGTACATAGCTGACCAATGAGGTTTTTTTTTTCCCGCAATGCTCAAATTTAAAATTTGGTAAACAAATGCGCAAAAAAGCAAATATAAAACGAGAGCGAAAGCTTTAAATTTTACTAGTGTTAGCCAACATTTCGAGAAGTGCGGTCAAACATGAACACCCAAGGATGATTATGCGGGTTTGTGTGCTCTATGAATTTAAACTGGGGAACAATTGAACTGCAACGGTGCGGAAAATACGTCAGGCTTTCGCTACTGATGCTGAGAGTGAACGGATAGTACAAAGATTGTCCGCGAAACCTCAGTGCCCCGTTTCACGAAGCTCGTGGTCTAATCTCCATCATAGTATCACTTGTTTATTTTACAAGTTTGTGTTTCTAGAACGTATGAGCGTAAACTGCCTAGCTATTAGTGTGGCAGATTGATTTTAGCACTTGCCCTTACAGACAATACATGTGGTGCACCGTTCACCCCTCTTTTCACAAACCGCAGCGGAGAAAACCGAACATCTTAGGTTTATCAACTACCGCTTGATAAAGCTTGTTTCTGTTTTTGCACAAACTTACTCACATACGAGACGAAATGCCTGTAGCTGCAACAATTCTCTCCAAAACACTGGACACAGCTATTGTTATCTTACTGCATTTAAGGACCTCATATTCATCCGTAAAAATTATGAACATTTACAACAATCTCCCATGTCATCATACTTTAAAGCTTTCCCCCATTTCTCAATACTTTCTATTATATTAAAAATACTCATTACAACATGTAGAGCAAAGGCATAGCCTCTCCAATTCCAACAACATTTTGACGATTTTTAACAAAACCAACAAATTAAACAGTGATGATTCGCTAGCCAAAAGAAAGCCGATTTCGCCACAAGCAAGCACGCCACTGACGCTTGAATAACCCGGTAAAGGGCTATGATACAACGGAACGAGTGCAACTGCCTGGTATTTCCAACAATTATGACAAAAGACGGTTGTTGTCCCTAATACTTTTACGATCCGTGGAAGTCAAGGACAGTAGAAAACATGCCAACTTAAAGCTCACGGATTCCAATATTGTATTCTTTTAAAACGAGGTGTGATTTCACCAAAATAGTCTTGTGAATGCTCGCTTTTGGTATTCTGTATACAATTGTATGCAAGAAACCCCTCTTTGTGCATTCAACGCAAGACGCATAAGGCGCGGCCGTCTGTGGCATGTCCAGATGCCGAGATGCAAAACCCCAGGTAAACGGTACGGACATATTCTGGAAGTCCTGTATTATTGCGTTTCTCTATTAAATTCAATATATAGAAATATAATTGGCGCGACAACATATTATGAGCTATATATCAGGAATGGTAACATTCATTTCAGATTCCGGAAGTTAGGCAAACTGCCTTTTACATCCGATTGGATGTATTTAAGAGTCAGATAGAAATGAACATGTTTCCGTACATTTAGGTTCGGTAGGGCCAGTTTTTATTTTGCCCCCTCTCCCATTTTTGTTGTTGCCTATTTTGGATTTTTTTCAAGCGATTATTTACGCATTTTAAAAAATACATTAAGAATTTCAATATATGGAAATGAAAACTGTAATAAAATTAAATGGCATGTTCATCTCACAAAAGTATTTATTGATAATCTTGTTATACATTTATTTCTTTTCAAGCAGTCAAAAACTTTCTCCTCAACCCCTTCACTTAAGCTCTTTAAATAGCAGAACCTTCATTAGTGAAAGAAACACATGGTGATAACGTGCGTGTAAATACCGGGAAAAAGAGAGGATGGGGAACGTACTGTAGTTTTGTAAAGTCCTGGCGAATGACTCTGTATCGAACTGCGCAAGACATTTGTGATGGAGGTAATTTCTCAGCTGCACAAATGTAACAAACAATTGCAAGCGCGAAGATGAGAGCGGTACAGCTGTGCAATTAACCGTCCCTACAATGCGTTCAATACGGAAATAAGAGATACTAACCTGATTCCCCTATAAACAGAAAATGAACTCGACTAGATAGCACTGTATAGCTTTTGCTATTCGCCAGGACTATTCAAAACAAATTTACTACTTCTTGATCAACATTTCCATTATGTCTTGAATGGTGAATGTTCTGTTGTAATAGGAGTTCTTCGAAAATAGTTTGTTTTAAATATGCTCCAATCACTTCAGTAGAAATAGAACGTTCTTTTTTCATAATAAAAATGTTCTCTCTGACAAGCGGCTAACTATGACAGTTGCTACCTTGAAAAAACACATTGTTGTTGCTTGTAACCAAGAAAAGTGCTTTAATTGTGTGATAAAGAAATCATTAAATATCTTAAATACCTATTTTATTACTCCCTGTTTTCATTTTAATAAGTGCCCATTTTCAGTGTTTAAGTGCCTTTTTGTTTGCCTATTTTAACCAAAATAAATGCCTGAACTTCCGGCCTTGTTCATTATTAATTCAGTATACGTTTTTAATTGTTTGTGTCTTTTTAGTCCTGCTATATTGAAGAGCTAATGAAGTGTGGAGAGGAGTGTAAAGAAACCAAAGTTCCGGAATTATGATGCAAAATCATAATTTTTTAAAAGAACTCGTTACTTTCAGAGTGGATTATGTATATTGACAATGTAAACCTTCACTTTAAATTTACCGTCTGCCACTCTACTTTTCTGCACCTCTAGGGACAAATATCGTTCCAGGGGAGCGCGTGAACTGTGTTACAGTGATGCCAACATTAAATACGAGGCTGTAAAACCGACCTACGGCAAGGAAATTTAATCCTGCATGTAATCTTAAATTACAGCAAGGAAGGAAAACAAAAAAGGTTAACTTGACGACCTTTTAAAGTTACATACAACACAACTGCTGGGAGAGACGCCCGTGAATGTTATTTTCGTTAACATTTGCCAGTTAATTGCACACTAAACGACACCCCAGTCGACTCTAAAGCTGCATCTTTGTCTGTTCTACAGAAATATTCATGTCCTCCTCTTTTTATCTGCCACTCATAAGCATTCACTTTAAGGGCGATGTTCCTGTGCAAGGGCCAGGCATGCTTAAAAAGAAACGAGGTACTTGAGCATAAAAAGATTTGCTACTGCACGATACACCGAAAGATCTAACATTAATCGTGAATGCTTGTGTCAATAATACTGTCCTAATGCTGCTGTGAAATTTAAAGTAATCACGCCTACAGACACTTTGAATGTAAATTTTTATTGAGTGCTTTAAAGTAGATGAAATATATGCGAATTAAACGCTTATGAAGGTCTTTTAACCACGAATTACTGTTACGGTGTTTGTCAACTTCTTTCTTTATTTCTATTTCTTAATTTTTTTTAAAATTTTATATGATATTAAGTTGTCCCATAAAAATGTTCGTTTTTAAGTTCGCTGTTTTGTAAGAGTTTAATAGTTTTTTTTTCTAGACAGTGTCATTTACAAGATAGTATGTTTATTATTTGTACATTGTGATCATATGTCAGCCGTCACATACACAATCATAAAACGGAGGTAATAAAGTTTGAGGTTAGAGTTTTTCTAAAGCATTACTGGAAAAAAAGATTATAAAGCTGCTGCCGCGGGGAAGTGTACAGAGAAGGTGTAGTTAGTATACGTGTAGCAAAACGATGTTTCCAGCGCTTCAGAAATGGAAAGGAAACACGTTCTGAAAGACCTAAGATATGAAATATCGAGAATGCACGCAGAGTTTTGCAAGAAAATCCCCACAGGTTGTCAGAAGAACTTGGTGCATCAAAAGACACGAAGGTAGGTCCATAAGTTTCCGGCCTAACCATTTTCTAGGTATAATAAAGGCAAAAAACTATTTTTCATTTTTCAATATAGTTACCCTTTATTGCAATACACTTCTCACATTTTTGAATTAACGCTTCAATCCTCTCCATCAAAATAGTCAGAAGTCTTGTCTGCAAAATAGGCATAAACAGCGTCCATCACTTCTTCGTCACACTTAAATTTCCTTCCTCGAAGGTCCTCCTTGAGTTTTGAATAAGAGAAATGAACTAGATTTGGGCTGTAGAGTGGATAGTCGATCTCCTTGAAGCCACATTTCTTCACAGCTTCCTTTGCAACAACATCTGTGTGCACATGCGCGTTGTCGTGAAGAAGGCGCACACCACCATTCAGCTTTCCTCGCCTTTTCTCTTTGATAGAAGCACGCAATCTGTGCAGTAGGCCAGCATAGTACTCCCCATTTACTGTGGTGTTCCTGTGCTTGAAGTCAATGAAGAGTATTCCTTCCAGTCCCAAAAGATTGTGGCCCTGATCTTCTTGGTTAACTGGGTGACTTTGGTCATTAGAGGCGGTGCTTCGCCAGGTTTACGCCTGCCACTCCGTTGATTCTCTTATAGACAGGGAATCATGGCTAGAGGACCACATTTCATCTCCTGTACCAATGGTTTGCAGAACTTCTCTCTCGTTGCCACGGCAGAGCTCCAAAAATGCCAGACAACAGATGACTCCATACTGCTTTTAGACTGAGGAAAGAAGTCTAGGCACCCATCTTGCACTAACCTTATTCATGTTTAAATGTTCGTGAATAATTCAAAGGACTGTTGTTTTAGAAAGGCCCAACCTTGCTGCTATTTATGTAACTATGAGCCGCCGGTCTTCCATAATTTCTCCTTCCACAAGAGCGATGTTTTCAGGAGTGAGCACCTCGAACGGCCGACCTGCAATCTCTTGGTCTTCAATACTTTCTCGATCTATTCAAAAAAGTTTGGTCCATTCTTTTACGGTAGAATATGAGGGAGATGCTTCCCCATACACGCCGTCCAATCGCTGTTTAATTTTATTTGGAGTAAGTCCTTCTTTTGTGAGGAACTTAATATCAGCTCGAAACTCCATTTTGAACATGTCACAATCTTCTACACCAGCCTTCTTTATGCAACTATAACTGAACAACTGAACATAGCGGAGCGGAAGTTACAGTTACAATTATTTACTTAACAGATAAGGCATGACACCAAGAGTTTTGTGAAGGCGATAATCCTTATTGGCGAGGCCGGAAACTTATAGACCTATCCTCGTACAGAAGCTACTTCATGAGTTGACACCTGAACAAGTCCAAAACAGAGTGGATATTATCATCAGCTTATCGCAAACCCCATGAATGACAGATTTATCAGTAGAATTGCTACGTGTTTACCCTACTGCCAACAGTATGGACGACAATTAATTCCTCAGGATGAGGAGCAAAGCATTCACCCTACAGTATACAAATCTGCAAAGGTTCGGATTTTTTTTTTTTTTAAAGAACAGGCGTTGTAACATTAAATGTTTCCGGGTGTAGTATAGAGACATGCATTCTTAGAGTTTTATTGTACTCATATTCCACGTATAGATCTGTTTTGATCATTATTAATATAATCAGAAAGTGTAAATCTAGCAAATAATGCAGACATTTTGTACTGTATCTCAGATATTTATAAAGTTATCAATATGAAATTTTAAGAGATATTAGAAATACTTAATTGAAGATGCTCTGTAAATTTTAATTCTCTAATGCATATAAACATTTTTAAGCAGAAATAAATCTTATTTCCTGATAACTTAAAATTTTGACATAAATGTGGTTTTTTCTCATGGTTGACTGGACCAATGTTGTTGAAATTTTGCGCACACATAATGTGAAGTGTGATAACTAAAAGTATTGGTTGATAAAAATTAATACCAATAAAAAACTTAAAATATTTCTATTTTTTTTAATTTTAAAATTAATAATTTTTCAAGCAACTAGCATAGATATATAATTCTAGGTCCCAGGATAGTATGTTTTCTGCAGTTTAAGTAAAAAAAAAAATTCAAATCTCAATAGTTTATAAGAAAAATGCTTGAAAATGTCACAGTGTTTTCAGTTTTTAACAATACTTTATTTTGGTTTAAAATTTATTAAAAAAATTTATGTGCATTAGAAAATTAAAAATTTCAGAGCATCTTTAGTTAGGTTTTTCTAATATCTGTCAAAAATGTTTATATTTATTGCTTTAGAACTTTCTGAGATACAGTGTAAAATGTATACTATTGCATTATTTGCTAGATTTACACTTCCTTAGCAACAAAATAGCTCACTACTAATTCACACTATTTCCACACTAACTCATACTCCACGCTACAAGAAATACAAATTCTTTATAAGAGGCGCGATAACATTGCGGACTCCCCGAACTGAACCGCAAGTAAGCTGTAATAGATGCATTTACTGCCGCCGACATAAGGCGTGTGATATATTCGTTATATACGCCTGGTATTTTACCAAGTTTACAGGATATAATTTTTAGAAATTTTGTTTCAGGGGAATATTTGGAGTTTTAAGACATCTTGATGAAAATAATTTTTGATATGTAAAAACTGAATGGAAAGGTCGGATATTGCTTCTAAAAGATTTAAAACGTGAAAGAAAATTACGGAATTGAGGACTATCGGTCGCACTAATGTTTATTTAGATGAAACGTGGATTAACGACAGTCATTAAAAAACCAACTTTTTGAAGGAGGGACATTTATTCCCATTAAAACTCCAACAGAGAAAGGTGGGAGTTTTATTGTTTTGGTGGTATTCCCATGCCCTACTAACATTCAAATTAAAGTCGACAAAGGATTACCACGAACAAATGGACAACATTGTTTTTAGAAACTGGTTCGAAGATCATCTATTACCTAACATTGCTCCCAATAGTGTTATTGTTATATACAACTCCTCTATCATTTTAAGGAGGAATATGAGTTCGATCCTCAGTCGACGAAACTGTATTATGTGAGTTAATTAAACTGAAAACAGGAAATTTCAAGAGGAATGAAGTTGCTGCAGAAGATTCGCATATTGTAGTGAGTAGTCTCCTTACCATTGGGATTTAAATGCGATAGAACTCGTACTGGCGAAAGTGAAAAATGACAACGCGAAACATAGCAATAAAAAACAAAGATATGCAAGTGTTATTTGAAAAAAAACTCTTTCGAAAGTGACCGAAGAGAATTGGAAATCGACCTGTGAACACGCACAAACCAGTGAAAAAAGAAATCGATATAATTAGTGATCGATTCATAATACATTTAGAGAACACGGATGATTGAAAATGTGGTCAGGTTTGCAATATCTGAAGGAGAGGAATCAGAAGGAGAATAGGAGAATGCAGCTTAGTGGCGGACTGTCCTTCTTACCTCCGTCACGGCAGTAATGCCTGAGGCGAACGAGAGGAGTGAGTATTCTTGTCTCTTAACAACCGTTGGACATCTTAAATCTCAATGACTCTAGGTCAGTCAGTGATGAAAGAAACCACTCACAATAACGCACACTTGCTACGGGAGCACCTAGTCGTATACAATAGACACTTGTATACTTGTAAGGTTTGAATTTTAACAATTTTGTTACTGTATGTACAGAAAACACTAAAACTTGAATTTGTGCTAATTTCGATAGTGATTTTGTTGACGAACGTTCAAGATCTGCGCCAATTTGTTCTAATTTGCATTCTGTTAAAATTCTATTGTCTTCGCACGTGCTTCTTGTCTCGCCTGAACAGCATCAGAAGATTGTCAGCAAGTTTTGAAAGGAGACCTTTACTAGAGAACTGTTAAATAAATTCCTCACAAACGAAAGGGAATTCGTGTTTATAATATTTAGACACACTCTAAAGTATTCTAAAACGAATGTAGACTGGTGACAGCTCGGAAGTTCAGGCGGCCATGTTTTAAAAAGATCTTGTGATATATCACATCCTTGTAAATCTTAATAGTTTCATTTGGTTTGGATATTGGATATTACTAGTAGTATCTTCATGTCATTAAATATTTCTTTGACGTTGAAGGTCTTTTCTACACCTAGAATGTCATCAGAAGTCACGGGAATATTTCTGCTGCCGTCTTTCATTAAAGCTAAAGCAGAAGTGTTTCAATCTTAATTACTGCGTTTAATATTACTCTCATTAATTTTTCATACCTCGCGAAATGTTTGAGTGTTTCCTGTGGGTGTAGTTTTAACCAAGTCAAGCTATCTAACAAGATTTTTCGCGTGAAGAATATCCGGTACATTTCTATCTAAATTTATTTTTCAAAAGACGCTTAAGAAAGCATACTCTTTAATTTCATCCTAAAACAACAAGCGCTTACCGCTAATGGTTATAAAAAAATTAATGCATTGAGCAAAATTAATGTTCTTTAAAGAATAATGTCCATACAAAAATCATGTTAAAGTTTCTGTTGTTATAATTGTTGTATGTGCTAAAATAAGGACGTATTTAAGAGTTTCCTGTCTGAGCACGTTATATAAGTGATACAGATATCATTTTACAACGTTGAATGCATTTCTCGCATCTCTGTATTAACATTTCGAAGCTTTGTCTGCAAAATGCTGGAAAGCAGCGACAATCAACACGTTATCGTTCGTGATTCTCCGCCATTATAGATCAGAGTTCAGTTTTGGAAAAATAATAATAATAATAATAATAATAATAATAATAATAATAAAATCTGATGTAAAGTGTGGGCTGTAGGGTGGATGGCGCGTTGTGCTGTCGTGGACGAACTCGACTCAACATTTCACGCCGCTTTTCTTTGACGACAGGCGTAACTGATGCGATAGCTTCATGGGCATTCCTCTACAGTCCCAAAATTTTGTCACAACGAACTTCATAGACGTTACTAATTTCCGCCAATTCATTGATTCTAGTTTTGAAAGAGGATCATTTAAGATTGGATATTGTGGTAAAGGAGATACTTTGATACTTCAACCATCTTCACGACTGGATGTTTGTGTCTACGCTCCCAATGGAGTGAGAAAGGTAGGAGGAGAGGGAAAAGCGGGCGGTGAGGATTTGGGCAACCGCTTCGGGAACACCGTTGGCTGAAAATAGCAACTGTAGTTGTAGAACAGCTAGTTCTACTGGCGTTCTTCATCGGCACTAACCCAGTAACTGATGAGTGACATTTCACAACCTGTGCGATACAAAACCATTACCCGCGTTCGTAACACGATTCATTGCTCGACACTGGACTTCTGTTCTACGAGAAGTCAGCAAATAACATTTTCTTTCTTAATACGAGCGTTGGAGTTTTAATAGTGGCAACACTGCTGTGGAGGCGCTATGCAACGCAACCTAATAATGTCGCTGATAGCAAACCCACCTTACCTCAGAGCAAACCGATTCTCCCCCCTTCCCACGTCACACGCATGAGAACTGGTGAGGGGAGCAGAGCCTCATGTTAACTGGCGGTCTAATGAAGTGTTGTCACGATGTTTTCGAAAAAGGAACAACGGAGTTGAATGTGCCAGAAGCCGTACATCCCGACAGTGTTATCAAGGTCTTCAAGAGGCTTGCGGGTAATCTGCATTGTGTTACAGAACAGTGCGCCTTCAACGAGGGGCGCCAAAATATGTCCTAGTGTCAGCGAAGAAGTGCGTGCTCTTGCCGTGTAATTGGACAGTGTCGACTCCATACAATTCGTCAGCTGACCCGACACACCGGATTACCGCCAAGAGTGGCCGAGGTCGTTAAGGCGCGGACTTGTGGGCGGGAGGTCTGGGATTTGAATCCCGTCAGGACCGTCCTCCATGACTGAGGTTTTTTCCAGGTTTTCCTCAGTCATAAATGGCAAATGCCGGGAAGGTAACCTAAACTTAGGCCTGGGACCTTTCCTTCCTTAAAAAAAATCCTTTCCCAATTTATCATTTCATCTCATGCATCATCAGTGTCACCACCGTGGTGCCTCAGGAGTTAAAACGAGCGTTAAACACAATTAAAAAAAAAACACCAGGTCAGCGCATACGACTGTGCCTCACATTCTGAAGGAACGCCTGGGCGTGAGAAAAATTGCATCACGATGGGTTCTGCATGATTTGACGGAAATGTAGAAAGGGTTATGATATGACTCTGGAAATCTATGAGCGCTAAGGAGAGGCTTCCTTACGCCGGATGAGACGTGAGCCAGATCGTACGAGCCATAACTGAAACCTAATCGAACGAATGGTGTCATCGAAAATTGGTCAGAACCCCAAGAATGCGATGGTGTTATTCTAACGCATTACGTTCTGTCATTGCACAGTATTACTGTTCATTTTTGGAAGACGACCTGCGAACAGCTTTGAGACACTTTCTGCAGCATCCATCCATCATTTTGGCACGGCAATGCTCGGCCGCATACAGCGCAAGCTGTGGCTGATTTGTTCGGTCTATGGGGCTGGGAAATGATACCATCCACCATACTCCCCGGACTTAAGCCCTTGTGACTTTGGCTTGATTCCTAAGATGAAGGAACTATTTAGTAGCATTCGCTTCAGAACTGTTCCAGAGATTCGTCAGGCAGTAGACCGCTCCATTCGAACAATCAACACAACAGGCGCTGCTAAAGTAATATCCTTCCACATTACTGGCAACGGGTTGTACACAATGCTGGTAACAGTAAAACTTAGTAACATATATCTGTTTTGTGTCAGTTGTAAATAAATAGCAGCCATTATTAAAGTTCCATCCTTCTTTGAGCTCAATACATTTAGTCCATCGAGATTCCGATTTTTTTATTCCCTCAGAAAAAAAAGTTCTTTCGAAGTGCATAATATTCGTTTACACCACAGATAACGACTTTATTCGATGAACATTTTTTCCCTCAAGCCAATTTTTGAGGGTAGGAAAGAGAAAATAGTCATAGGACCAAATCTAGGGAATAAGGTGGGTGAAAAAGTATTTTGTAGGCCAGTCGTGCATATTTTCCATCGCAACGGCCGACGTTGAGCAGACGAGTCGTTTCTGCTTCACCTCACATGCAAGAGGTTCAATAACGTTGTGTAATAACAATCAGTCACTGTTTTACCCTTTTACAATCATGTTGATATCCTGTGAGCCCCATAAAAAGGTTACCATCATTTGCCCCGCCTACATCACCTGTTTTGTCTGCGGGACGAAGGTTTGCATCCAGTTTCGTCTACAGTCACGGAACTCATTTTGATTATGATTGAAATTTTCCAAACACGATTTTGCAATTCCAGCAATTTGCAATTCTGGAGTCAACAAACGCGGCACCCATCGCGTACTTGGCCTCTTCGTATACAAAACTTCTCATGCAGGATATTATGTACCTGTTCATATGAGATACCTACCATTTCAGCTATCTCACAAATATTAATGCGACGAACTTTTATTACGACGACACCATTAATCATATTGACTATTTCTTCAGAAGAAACATCCGGAATGTGTAGCATCTTCAGTACTCCTTACGGCCATGTTTAAATTCTTATGCTGTCAGTAATAAATGCTGACGCAGAGACCCTTGAACTTCCTTCAGCTCAATTGTATCATGCCCCAGTCCATTTTTTTTAATAAAAATGTTTTATCGTTTCACAATGCTCATCGTTATGCATTTCTACTGGACGTGTTACGCCTATCACTTAAAAGAACTGTGTTTTGCAGCTGTTTGAAAAATTTCACAAAACCGTTACAAAAATCACGTTTGCCAAAAATCATTCCGCTTAAAATAATATTTCCGGTCTTTACGTTCAAACTTACCGGATTTATCAATCCGCCCTCATAGCTATGATAGAAGTAACAAGCGACCGTTTCTCAACACAATTGTCTGGGTGCAACTGTTTTAGTGACAGATAACCATTGTGTACAAAAATCTGTTACGACATCTAAGTTATCGATCAGTTGCACGGCATGGTTCTAGAGAATGACTGATTAAAGGTTTCCAAAATTGCTGAAGCTCTGGGCATTTTATTTCAAAATTTTAGGGAAGAATTGTACTTAAAAAAAATTATCGCCAGGATGGGTGCTGACTGAGATAAAAAAAACGAATAAGAATGCAAATCTCTTACATAAGTTAAATCTCTGTAGTACTGCCCAGTTACAGTTGTGTATGCTGGTAAACCTTTCCTTGAATATCAAAAAATGAGATGACCATAACTTTTTTTTTGTGGCAGGATTGAAAATGATAGATATGCTTTATCAGCAGTGGTTATCTTTGAATAAAAACCGCATATTACTGTAAAGCTTTAAGATATCTAGAGATACTTTTCTTATAACCAAATTATAAACTACTATATCAGAAATACGCGCTCAAAGGAAATGTCCGACTTCTTTGAGAAAAGTAATTAAGTCTTTATTGCGGACATTTTAAAATATGCATGCACAATATCAACCTTTTCTAGAGTAGTTTTAGATCCACACTCTAACATGTCTTCGTTTTATATCTTTGTTTATTTTTTCTCAAAGATCACTTTGATTATGTTTTCCCCCTATAGTGAGAATAACAACCCCCTTAGAGGATCAGAATTTGATTTCACATGTTCCCTTCCCCTGGACCGTAATGTGTCTCAAGAAAATCGCAAATGGTTCGAGCTATAGGTGTAATGTATTAGTAACCTTTAGTGGTTTACCCGTTTCTAGAAACATTTCTGTAGAATGCAATAAGCACAGGCGCATTAACCAAGTTAGCCATCGGCGGGGGTTGGAACGGAGAAACTTTGCCTCTAATACGGTATATTACAAGTGACAGGCAAGACTTCTCTGGAAAGTAGGGGTGCGGAAGTTGGCAACGCCGTATGAGCGCGAGCGTGTACCAACTTTAATTCATCATAAGTTCGTTAGGAGAGAGCAGGGGGTGCCTTACAACTTCCAGGAGCAAAATGCCGTGACGTACAGTCGCTATCAAAACGCATATCAGTGCTGAAATAATTGCAACTCTATTCTGTCATATTGATAAAAAAGTGTGTTAAAATATACGAGTGCAGCTCAATAGAGAATGATCATACATTGTTTTCACAAAATACCTTCACTCATAATTTTGGTGATCTTTCCCAAAGTAATCCCCAGTTGCATGCCATGCACCTGTCCCAGCATTTCTGCCGGGCTTCAAAAACATGCTGGAAATATTTTCATTTTAACAAGTCCCTTGGAATCTCCCCCACACCTTTCACCGCTGCTTCTGATATTGGAAAATGCCTCCCACGAAGGCGTTTCTTCAATTTGAGGAAAAGGAAAGAGTCACACGGGGCTAAATTAGGACTAAAGGCAGAATGAGGGATACAATTCATATTGATTTTTGTGAGAAATTTGCAATCTGCGGTCATGCATTATCATGGTGTAGCATCCAGCTTGTTTCGTGTGATATTATGGCCTTGTAGAGTTTCAAAACATCTCTGTAATACCACTCAGGTATAAATGTTTTGCAGGCAAACAATTTCTTAAATATCGATAAATGAGATCGCCGTAGCGTACCCAACAGAAGAAACCACTTTGCTTTTGTGCTGGTGATGTTAAAATTCCTACACAGCCCTCTGCTGTTTGCTCTCTGGATCGAAATGATGTAGCCAGTTTCATCAGCTTGATTACCTTTGAAAAAACCTCCGCATCTTTCCATCAACTGCATGCAAACCTACACGGGAACGTCCTTTCGTTCGGGAATCGCAGTCTTGGAACCCACCGTGCACAAGCACGTCTCATGTGCAACTTTTTGATAATTAACTTGAGGATGGCACCCAGGAAATTTTCATTATTTCCCAGAGTATTCTTAATGTTATTCCACGACCCTCTGTCACAACGACAGCAACATTATTAATGTTTTCTTTCGTTAGAGCACAAACTGGAGAATAAATCCACCTTCCTTAGAAATTGATTGCCTCCCTTCTTTTAACATTTTAAACCATTTTCTAGCTGTGCTATAGGGAAGAACAAACTCTCCATAGGCCTCAGCTTGAAGATTTGTTGAGACGAAAACAGAATTTCAGAGCACATTATTGTTCATCGCGTGGCACCTCCATTTTGCTCCAGGCTGAACTGAACATGTTTCAACTTGTATTCCTCTCACCGAAAATGACAAAAAAAAAAAAAAAAAAAAAAAAAAATAGTTCCACATTAAGCTATCAAAATATTGTAAAGTTAAATTTTACCATGAGAATTATTGACTGTAAAAATATTACCATTCTTTATTGAAGGTCCTTTTATTTAACAGTGTGGCTATTAATACATGATGAATACATTTTTCTATTGTTTTTGTTTACTTCGCCGTTGGAACAAAGCTGGATATAAAATGCTGGAATGTGTTAAAATACGTGTGTTACTTAAGTAATTCTTCAATACTTTGGATGTGTATGTTACAACAAAAACTTCCCTGATAAAAATCTGAAAGCATATTTTAACTCTACAGAAAATAATAACATCATTTCTTTAATTGTTCTATTTCACTCTGTGATGAAATCTTAAAATCGACGAATAAAACAAAATTTTGAATTTTGACCAATCACAGCCGGATTACAAAGTGAAATTATCGAGAAAAAAAGTATGAAATCTGTTTTTCACGCAACGTGTATTTGGCTTGTGGTCAGTGCTGCCAACACTATGCTTTCACTATATAATTCTTGAACACGTATCACTGTCCGCTTTTGGCAGAGGCGGTAGGGAGCTATTGTTAGCAACAAAACAATTGACAATCATAACGCAAAATGGAGGGTCCTCAAAGCGTTTTGGTGATGCGTCAAATGTGCAAATTGATCTTATTATTAGGAATTCCAAATCATAGAATACAAAGAAAAATAAGAGACACTGTATGTTATCTTCCCCCCGCCCTCAGTTGGGATTACAATATCGACTATTGTAACAGTCCACGAATTTTGACCATTTCCGTTTCACGCTTTCTGTATTGAACACATATTCATAAGTATAACATTTTACACAAATGTTAATATTCTGTGCGCGAGTTTCAAACATATATGTAACGCTTTCATTCTTACTTTATTCATGAAAACCTAAACCCGTATTTGGCTCTTCTCTATTGGCATTACTGACAATCGGCGTTCTTCTGTTGCAAGATTACTTGTAAAAGGTTAAGTACAAATAAACAATTATTACAACATTGTTAACAGGAATTATATTTAAATTATTATTTTATTCGTGAAATAGTTCTAATAAATATCACTCGAGAGTCTGAGCTTTCCAGATAAATTTGCTCGCTATTTTCGTGAATTTATCGGTAATCTCAAACACTCTCGTAATATTACTTGTGATAAAATTTGATGTTGTAGACCCGTGGTATTACGAGAAACATTTATAGAGAAATATCCTGGTAATGTTACGAATTATTTTTGTTGTTGTTGGTTTTTTTTTATTTTTTTTCCGAAAAACTATAAATGGTTTTATCGAGCGAAACAGTGATAACTACTGCGGAAAAAATATTTCCAGACCAGATGGACTTAATTTGAATAAAGAATATTTTGGTTTGACTGAAATGTTGAACGTCTCATTAACATATTTGAAAGTACGTTCAATTTTATAAAATATATTTTAACAACTCTAAATTATATATTCATTTCTGGAATCAATATATATATATATATATATATATATATCTTCTGCTTCATATAATGATGGCACAAACAAAAAGTTGTGACAGAAATATTTTTATTCACTGTTCAGTCATTATACCATTTACAAATGTTGTGCCTACAAATGCAACGTTCATTCCAACAGTGTATTTAGAGCATACATAAGAGATACTATAAATAAACATTTCCGTTATCGAGAACCTATAACTGTTTGAAAATGACTAACATTTCTAAGAAATGTTTTGAGACATGGAAGGAATAATTTACAGATAGTTGCCCAATTGTGATAATGTTTTATTGTACAATAAGTGCCGTTTTCAAGTAACACCAGAATTATACCTTAGGAATCATAATAAAATAGTAGTCATCATTATCTGCCCTGCCCCCCAAAAATAATGTCTTCAACGCATTTTGACTGCCACTTTGACGCACGTGCTTTATAATAGATTGAGTTTCATCCGGGATCATGAACAGGGCCATATTGCTATTATTATCATTCAAACACTGTGCTGAAAGTACCTTTCGTGTGGGGGTTTTTAGTCCAGAGTCAACAATCTTGACATCCATCAAGCTCACTTTTTTAAAATGCAGAATATTACTTGTGCCAACAGCATCTGCGCGCATCCGGATTCAGCTTCATTTTCGGTGCATGTACGGCCGCATTTATAAGGATATAAATAGCTGAGTGCGGAATCTCCGTGAACTTCATTTAATTCCACTTTAATCGCAAGAAAGTGTTTAATCACTGCCTCGTATAGTTTTTATTGCTATTTTATGGCAGATTTTTATAATAGTTTTTAACTACTAAGACATCATAGGCAGTGGACAGTGACTACTGCCAAGGATGATTTAAGTCGTTAAGGCGCGGAATCGTGAGCGAGAGGTCTGGGGTTCGGTTTTCGCCAGGACCGTCCTCCCTTACTAAGGTTTTTTTTCCAGATTTTCCTCAGCTCTCATAAATGGAAAATGCTGGGAAGGTACCTAAAACGTAAGCCTGGAAAGTTTCTTTCCAAAAAAAATTCTTCCCCAATTTATCATTTCATCACCAGTGTCCATGGTTTTTGATGCCTCAATAGTAAAAACTGGTGTTAAGAGAGAGAGAAAAAAAATGAACCTCCCCCCAAAGAAAGGAAACGTTCCAGGAGTTTAGGGTACCTCCGAGGTATTTACCATTTATGAGGGCCTAGGAAAATCTAGAGAAAAATCTTAGTAAGGGAGAGGTCCTGGTGGGAATCAAACCCCAGACCTGACGCTCACGTGTCGTTTTAACGACCTCAGTCACCCATGGGGTTTTTTTATAACAGATAAAACAGCAGTTGACTTATCCAACTCTTTAGATGGCATTAACATACAAAACTGTATTTTCTTTAAACCATATTTATAAATCTGATTTTGAAGTTACATGCATAATGCATGGGGCATAGTGAGCAAAATTTTAGCTGTCTATATTTGGAAAAATATTAAAAATCTTAATTAATGTGATTATATTCCAAAGATTGTAATAAAAGGTTAACTAATTAAAAACATTTATTGCTACAATGTTTTTAAAATATCTTACTATCAGTAAGTATTACATTTCTAAACGATTTAATTTACACATCATCACGTTGAATAGTTTAGTACAGGAGTAAAACTTTAATTTGCAGAACGTGACAAAAAAAAACTCTTATATTTTGTAATATACTTTCGCTTCGTCTCTTTGTTCCATTCTGCTCTTCTTTCTTGCAGGACATTTTTTTTTAATTGTTTTAAGGTCTGCTCGTCGAATCCTGTCTTCATACAGTTTTGCATTGTTCCTGCCAAGTCCGAGAAATAATTAACAGTTGTTTCTATTATTGGCTTGAATACAAAACTTGTCTTGGGACATTTAGCCAAGGATCTCAGAGATTCATTTACATTTTGAATTTTCCTATACAAACACTTTTTCGAAAGTTCTTGACTGCAAAGATATCTATCTAGTCGACATTCTAGCTCTAAATACTGTCACATAGTTTTTTTTTTTTTGGATTGTTTTATTTACGGACGCTCTTTAACAGCTCAGGTCATCAGCGTCCTATTCAACTGAGGGCGTGAAACGGCCGACAAATTTTGCTCAGAGGTCTCTTCGTTCAGGCTTGAGGTTCTTTATTGTGCCGTAAATGTACGACACGGGACCCACGGCTTTACTCCCCTTCCGAAGGAAGCCATACTTAGGATTTTTACGCCCGAAAAAATCCATCGGTTCTGGCCGGGTTCGAACCCGCGTTTTGGGATAGTATTTTGTGAACATCATAATATTGTTTGATATATTTTTTTAATTTCCATTTAGTAAATTACACACATATATTACATATACAGGGTATCCTGTTTAACTTGCTCACCCAAATGAATAATTGTTGAAATAAAAATGTCTAACATCATGTGGGAGTTCTTACCTTTTAATGTACAAGATACGGGATAAAGCTTCGAATTTTTTAAATGGTACCATGCACATTTAATTCAAGAATACAGTTACTCTCTCCAGGAACTATTCAGAAATGTACCATTTTAGTCAAGAAAACAGTAGATATGGAAATGATACCATAATGCATGCCTTCTTTTGTTTAATAGCACTACATTGCATTTGTTTAAGATAACCAGGAAGTTTAAATCTAGCAAGTAAAGCAACAGTGTACATTTTACACTCTATCGCAGAAAGTTTTAAAGTTATCAATATCAACATTTTGAGAGATATTAAGAAAACTTAACTAAAGATCTCTGTAAAATTTAACACTTTAATGCACATTAAAAGTTTTTTAAAAAACCAAAATAAAATGTTGTTAAAAACTGAAAACACTGTGACATAAGAATACATTTTTTCTTATAAACTATTGGTGGAATTGGATTTTTTTTTACTTAATCTGCAGACTTGCTATTCTGGAAACTAAAATAATATATCTATGATAGTTGCTTTTTAATTTATGAACTAATAGTGATATTTAAATATTTCTAGTTACCTCACTTCACATGTACATACATTATGTGTGTGAAAAATTTCAACAATATTGATCCAGTCAATCCCGAGAAAATGCACATTTGTGACAAAATTTAAGTTATCAGGATATAAGATTTTTTTTGTTTAAAAAACTTTTTTTGTTCATAAATTTATATAATAGCTTTAGTTAAATATTGTTAATATCTCATAAAATTGCACATTGATAGCTATATAAGTTTCTGAGATACAGGGAAAAATATATTGTTGCATTATTTGCTATTCCTGGTTACTTTAACTAAATCATTTAATCCCTTCAAGGCCGGTTTAATTATTTCGGAATTGGGCATTGAGGTACAGAATGGGCTGTACTATAAATTACATGTATCTTGTTATTGTACTGTGTTATTTATCACAATTTAGAAGTAAAATGTCCCTTTGTATTACTGCGGCATTACCACTATCTGCAAAACACACCGTCAACATCTCATGCTCAAAACAGTGACCGGCATTCATACATAAGTCCACTCTGTGGATAAAGAACGCCCCAGATTGTTGTACAGCGTCCGCCCTCTCAGGATATCTGAATCGTAAAGTACAAACAATACTACCAAGTAGTTTCTTCAATAACTGTGTACTTACCTGCCGCTTGCACATTTTCCAGTTTGTCGGATCCCCAGACCTGAGGCCACCAAACTTTTTTTCAAGGATGCTGTCTATCAAAATGTTGCAACAACTACAACTTTTATGCTTGTACGGCCGTCTCATATGAAGCACTAGAACGATGTAGGGCGTCCTTCATCCATACGAATGCCAATGGTCGACATTTTGCAGGTGCTACAAAGAGTTATTTTATTTCTGAATTGTTATAAGTAATACAAGATACAGTACCGTCCATCCTGTTGCATCCTCAATGTTCATTGATTATTATGAAATGTTTAAACGAGCCTTGAAGAAGTTATTTATTTATTTTTTTGATTTGTTTTATTTATGGATGCTGTTTAACATCTCAGATCATCAGCATCCCATTCAATTCAGGTCGTGAAACAGCTGACAAATTTTGCTCAGAGGCTTCTTTTTTCAGACTTGAGATTCTTTGTCGTGCTGTAAATATATTTCCCTTTCCGAAGGAAGCCATACTGGATTTTTACGCCCGAAAAAATCCATCGGTCCTGCCCGGGATCTTGGGTTTAGAAGGTTGAATACACAGGTCTTCAGCCATTGTTGCGTTATGCTCACCTCATAAGCTAGGGCAGAATTTTTCTGGAAGCTCTAGAATTCACATGGTTAAGTTCAACGGCATCACAAGAGGGCCAAGAACACTTTGGCACTGTTTGTCTACTTCATTAAAACGAAGTCTGATGGATCCCTCACATCTCAACCCCCGTCAACCTTAATTGAAGAGAGGCGTGGACTGTTTCAGCATTGGGAACTCTTTCAAGGGCTCCTCCAGAGACTGAAGCACACATTGTCGTTTTAGCGGCTATATATCTCTCTTAAATGGTGGTCACTTTAAGAGAATCTTACGATATCCAACGTTGCCGTACCGCTACTGAAGCCGTCTCAATTTCAGTTCCCTCTGCTTCAGTACTCTGCCGTTAAGCTGTAAGTCCAAGGTCTTCATTAGGTAGCCCGAATATCAGTTGTTGTAAATAATAATAATAATAATAATAATAATAATAATAAAGCATCTCGCATATCATAATTAACTACTCCCGAACAAGCTACTTCCCTTCCACAGCTGAACACACAACGGTCAGTAAGCTTGGTATATTACCATGACAACCTGCTGTACAGTACAAGAGAAATGTTTGTGACAGTATTGACTGGACTAGGTATAAATAAACCAGTTCTTTTCAAGCAAATGTTCAGATAGACAACATATAAAATATTTCTCCCTAAAATGACTTTAAATAATCAACTTTTCATATATAACCGGAATTTGAAACATTATAGAAAATTATGGGCGCTCTGGTGCAGTCATTTAAACGTTGATGCTTTAAATTTTAAAGGTATAAAAAAAAGTTAAAACTATTCAGTAAACATTTATTAATTGTTAATGCCCCCTTAAACATTAACTACACATCACAGCTAACTGAAACTTTGTTACGGACCTCTACAAGAATAATGCTTGCCAACAATCATGACACATAAGTAATCTCGGCATTCCACGAAAAAATACTGGACGTTTCAAAAGACTCTTGTAAATGAAAGCGTCTTATCTGAAATTTTAATATATTTGGCTGACTCATGCAGTACTGGAAGGTCAACGGTCTCCGTCCTATTGAGGAGAAGGTCAGAGCAACTGATATATCTTAGCTCATGTTAAGGCCTTTTATGAGCACATATAGGGCTTCCAGAATGTGCCCTTACCGCACGCACGGGGTTTTGTGTCTCGGCAATTGGACATGCCACAGCCGGCCGAGATGAGTTGATTCATATTTATAATATCATTTAAACATAAAATTGCGTTACTCTAAAGTCAACTGTCTTGGCGAACAAAGTTCAAGGACAGGAAGGCAGGTAGGTAGCAGTAAGTGAGAAGGGAAGCCGGCCTTGGCCGAGACGCAAAGCCACTAGCGAGCGGCGTAGAATATTCTGGAAGCCCAGTACAACAATGGGATGACTGCTTACAGAACCGCAACAATTATATCTGGAAAGTAAGTGTTGTCTTGAGCAGCCACATGTTTACCACACTTTATGTTTTGGTGGGAACATAAAAGCGCCAATAATATACGTTTGAGTTCCTATATGCTTTCTTTTTAGATAACTTTAAGTGATCGTGAATTACTGTTATGAGGAGCTAAAAATGTTGTATTTGAAAATATAGTAGACTACATTCTCTTATATATGCTCTGTATAATTCTCATTTGTGTAGGTAAAGGATAATTAAATAAATTACATTTCAAAATGTATTCTATAACAATATTCAACAGCATTGCACATATATATTCTTTCATAATTTACCATAATTACAACTAGAGTAATAATAATAGCTATTGTATTAAGGTATGATTGTGACTTTTTATAACCCTTAAAAAAGAAATAGAATTTGAGCGTTCAAATGTTTGCATATATAACACTTTTGGACAGGAAATGTGTTTTTTTAATCATGATCAAATTTATTTGTAACACTCATATAATCACTTTTTGAGAACACTTGGGCACACATAGGGACGTTTAGACGTATAGATTTCACATCTGTAACAAAGTGTATTAACACTAAACTATACTTACTTCCACTTCCGCTTGAGGCCCTTACAACCAACAGAAAATGGTTTTCCAAGGCCTCCAGTATAAGTTATGATTTAAGTACTTTGCAATTACATTGCCTTTACGGTTTATGCACATGATCTACACATTGTTGGTATACTGGTTTTAGTGTCAACAATGACTTTAGATTGAAATATTCACTTACGTAACTGTTACATTCTTGTTCATAACTAGAACGCTTATATGATTTAGAATAGATTGTAGCATTTACTCGACATAGCTCTCTAGGCAATTTCTTTCCAACGATAAAGAACGTCAATCAGGTGTTTAATATTTGACATCGTATCAGGCAAAGATTCTCTCACAATTTTGATTCTAAATACAAAACTGCACTAGATTTTTTTTGTAGTTTTCCTAATTTAACAAAATTTTGAACACAACGCTGCCGGTGTCCGTTCGGGAAACTTAAGTGTTGTGGTGGCACTGTCAGCTCAGCTATCTCGTGATGTGGCATCCTATAATCAAAATGGCAACGTGTAGTGGCAGGCCTGATGCATGGACACTCTCGCCTGCAGACCCTTGTGACGTCACTGAAACATAAACAATGACGACAATTAAAATACAGCAGTGGCATTAATTCTGGAAAATTTCGTTAAATATTACAGTAAGATTTTGATTTTAACTTAAATTTATGCTTTTTATTGAAGTCAAATTTTCAGCAATGCTAGACAACATGTCTTAGTGTGCAATGTTCAATGTTTCAATGAGCAAACCAATTTATAATTACTGCTTTGTGTTTTGTTTTATTTTCTTTTGCGAGCTATAAATTATTTCATAAATTTTATTGCGTAATGGTGTCGCATAATCAAAATGTCCCACGTGAGTTAAGCAAATTGGTTGGGATTTTTGCAATTGCCGCGCTGAACCATATATAAAAATTGTAAAGAAAGATGTTTTAAATAAATATGATGCGCGATAATTTTTAAATCTATACTTTAATCTTTAAAATTAATGCTTTTATCATAAAATATTAATTTTCAAAAGTATTATTGGTGGTAGCATATTGTTGTTCTGTAGAATATTACAATGAATACGTTTGCACCTTCTGGTAACATTTACTTGAATTTAAACAAAAATTGTTACGCGTAGAACATTTTCAATGTATGAAAATGAGGTCTTGAGAAAAATGTTGTTTGATAAAAAAAAAAAAAAAAAAAGTATGCTCAGAAAGAGTGTGGTTTAAAAACGATACGCACAGCTCTTAAAATGGATGCAGAGCTCGAAGGGAAGAAGGGACGTGCAAATATTGACACTCTGTGGACGCCCAAAAGTTTAAGGAACCATTTGCAGATATATATTTCGAAGGTGCCAAAACTTATACACACTTTCACAGTAGATATCTATTTAACATAATTCAAAGTTGAACCGAAAAACAACAGTAATGTGTAGTATGATGTTCTGTAAACAGATGTGACTCACATGCATTATGATAGCGTTGCTACATGACAGGTAAATCAACAATGAACAAATGAAGCCAAGATTATCGATGATGTTCTGTAAACAAATGTGACTCATATTACGTGATGATAGCATTGCTACTACAAAATGGAGCCAAGATTATCGTTTGAACAGCGGAAAGCAATTTTGAAGTGGTATTGGAACACCGAGAATGTTGTTGAAGTTCAGAGGCAATGGAGAGGTGTGTACAGAACAGAACTGCCAACACGAGTAACAATTGCACGTAGAGACAAATTTGAGACTCGTGGTACCGTATACCGTAGAAAACCAGCTACACTGACAGCACTTCGGGAAGAAATTGAAAGCGTATGCTGCAATCCCTGAGGACACTTTCGCAAACGTGGCTCGAGCAGTAGTTCAACGTACTCAGAAGTGTATCGACGCCGATGATGGGCATTTTGAGCCCATTTGTACCTGTAAAAGTGTAAGATGATTAGTACTCATCATTTTCTGTTTATGAGAATTCAATTTTGTTATGTTAACACAGCTTTTTCTTTGCTTGAAGTGTGTGTACATATATGGCCAAAAACTAGCTTTCATTATCCATAAAAGTACCTAGAGTGGGAGGAATATCCGAAAGAATATTTCTTGCAGGGATATCATTTCTAAAAGGACTAAGGGAAAAAAAATAAATAACGAAATATTATGTGTGGGAAAGTGTAGTGCTTTCCTTGTTTAATTGAACTTAAAGTGATAAAATGTTGAAGGAATGGTATCTGGGATGAACAAACTGCAAGAAGATATAGGGGTAATTAAAACGTGGACGAATATGAGAGTAGATAAAATTAACAAGTTCTTAGGAAAAATAAGAGATAAGTGACGAAGAAGTGATAAGGAAGGAGCTGGAGGGCAGACACAGTTGTGAAAATGGTAATTTATAATAGGGCTTCTTCATTATACATATAAGGTATGGGAGTACATTAGTTTTGGTATTGACAAAATCGTAGATATTTGTTGGTTAATGTAAATTTAATTGTGTTGTAGTTTGCTGAAATAAAAATTCATTCATTATTGTAATCACCATCGCTATCGAGGATTTGTTGCTAACTATGAATTCCACTGTAATATAATTTCTTGGGGAGGGAAGCAAAAACCGCGTGTAGCCTCAAATCGGCAGAGTCAGAACTGATTGAAAATTAAATGGAAATGATTATCTAAAGAAGGGAAAATATGATAATGGTGAGAAAAATTGAGATGCACCAGACTCTTCCAACTTAGACAGATAAAGAAACACTTCAATGAAAGTAGAATGTTCTTTTTTCATGACAAAAAAATGTTCTCTCTAACAAGCGACTGACTATGACAGTTGATGCCTTGAAAAAACATCTTTTTGTTGCTTGTAACCAAGAAAAGTAAGCTTAAGTACTTTCATTATGAGATTAAGAAATTATTAAGTATGTTAATTGTTATTTTCATTAATAAATGATATTATTATGTTTTCACTTTTAATACATGCCTATTATCATTATAATACCGTTTATAGTGGGATATATCTACCTGTCTTTTGTTATGTGATTATCAACAAGTACTCTGCCCTTTGTTACGAGTGATACAGTATGTATATTATAGTATGAACCGGTAATGAATAAATAATTTTCAAAAATAGTTCACCTTTCACCTTATAAAGGAAATGAAATCAGAAATATTATTTTGACCAATTCTTTACCCCTCAAAACGATTAAAAACTATAAAGCAAATATAATACAATTTTGAAATTCTTGTGTAACATATTAAAAAATACACCGTGGTAGATTTTTACACCAAACACCCATTTAAGTAATATGCCCTGGCGATAGCACGTGTAAAAGTATTAATTTGTAATTCACTGGGAGGTTTAGCCGCAAAAGTGATTTCAAGCCTCGGTTTTGCGTGGTACCACAAATTAAAAGGTACTAAAATATGGTTCAGTTGTTTATAATGTACAAAAATAACGAAGTGAATAGGTTTTCAATTAATTTTAGAATAACAATTACCGAATTCGCTACCAGGACTAATATTTTTAATAAATGGAAAACATGCAAAAATATAATTTTTTTTATTTCGCTTGCTATTTTGGTTTTATGCACTTCTATAGTACTTTTTTAGTGCTACTTTTTAATTGCCTATTTAATAAATTTATTAATGCCGCGTATAGCAGTGTAATTAAAACATATCTGGTAATGTTGTATTTAAGTAATTAACTGTAGCACAGACATAACCTCAAATTCCCACACAGTCTGAATGGAAGTAAACTGTGTTTGTTCTTCATGGGTGGGAGATTACGAGGGCCATTTGAATAGTTCTCGATATTACCAACAGATTGAAGCAGCAGTTCCGAAGCAGTTTTGTCACAATCTCCATAGAAACATCTGCGCAATAATACACGAGTTGGTCAAGAATCGCAGTAGTTTAGCTGATTGTTGTAGTGCAACGGGAGAATGACAAATATCGAGCATGCTGTTATTAAGTACTTGGTAAAGAAGGAAGTGAATGCAAAAGAAATTTATAGATATGACAAACACTCTAGGGAACTCTACACCATCATTTTCAACCGTCTCCAATTGGACCCGGAGTATAAACGTGGCCGTGAAAGCTTGGAGGACGATCACGCAGCGGACGTCAAATCCATCACGATATCGCACATTATTGTTAAGGCGCACGACATGACTCTGAAGAATCGCCGATTAAGTGTGTCCGAAATTGCTGAAGCTGTGGACATTTCACATCTAGAAGGAAGAATTGTGCTTGTAAAATTTATCAGCAAGATGGTTGCCGCGACTTGCCTCAGGATCAAAAGCAAATCTCTCAGCAAAGCGAGATTCGTTTTCAGAGACACCCGCCGACTTTATGTGTCGCTTTGTTACCTGTGATGAAACATGGGAAACAAAACAGCAGTCTAAACAGTGCAAGCGTGCGATCCCCACCGTCAAGTCTGTCGGTAAGATCATAGTGTCGGTTTTATGGGATGCCGAGTGTGTACTGCTAACTGATTATCTTCCCACTGGAGAGTATTATGCTAACCTTATGAAGAGAAAACTACATGAGATAGGGCCGGATTTAGCAATGAAGAAAGTCATCTTGCATCAAGACAATGCTCGTCCTCATGCATATCATTGCAATGACAAAACTCAATGAATTTGGGTATGATTTGCTGCCACATCCTCCTTATTCCCCTGACTTGGCTCCAACGGGCTTGCATCTTTTCCCTAAACTGAGAAAATTCCTGGATGTAAAGAAATGTTCATCCGATTGCATATTTTGCAAACCTGCAGAAATCTGACTTTCGTGATGGAATAAAGGCTTTGGGGCAAGGCTGGGCAAAGTGTGTTAGTGTGAAAGGAGAATGTGTTGAAAAGTGAGAACATTTTCAAAAAGAAATGTCTCATTTTGTGCTTCATTCCGAGAACTTTTTACATTATCCTCGTGCTTGCACTTAATTTGTTTATGTTACGTTAAAGCGAGTAAAATGTAAAACACAAGAGGTTTCGTTGTAATGAGTGTTTGGAAAATAAGGCGCATTAAAGTGATTTTAACTGGATATTTTCAAGGTTATGCATGTACAAATCTCATAAGAGTTTAACCACTAGGATAGAGTGCAGTGCTCTAAATTACTACAAAAGTCCGTGATGCATGTGATTTAACGCTATATTTTTGTATACCACGATTCTCTGCTCATGCGCGTGAAATTAGCTTACCTTCTAAATGACAGTAACATTCCGGAGGCTAGTTAAGCTCATTTTGTACACTAACACCCCTCCCGAAGTGCTAAAAATTTGAACGGATTAATACACGTATCGCTTGAATCGTAAGTTATTTTGCTGGATTCTTTAACTAGTGACAGAGTAAATCACGTATTTGCAATTAACGTCGATGACACTCGGTAATAGTGGCGAGGTCGTTAAGGCGCGGCTTCGAGAGCGGGAGGTCAGGGGTTCGCTTCCCACCAGGACCGTCCTCCTTGACTGAGGGTTTTTCCAGGTTTTCCTCAGTCCTCATAAATGGCAAATACCAGTGAGGTACCCTAAACTTAGACCTGGAACGTTTTCTTCCTTAAAAAAATACTCTTTTCCCAGTTTATCATTTCATTTCATGTATCGTCAGTGTCTATTGTCAGTAGTGCCTCAGTAGTAAAAACGGGCGTTATAAAAAAAGAAAAAAAAAAAAAGAAAGGCTTGGGAAAGCTGGATTCAAAGTAGGGCAAATTTGTTTCATGTATGTTACGCGTGTCACATATTTATCTGTTGCCCGCTTATAAAGTTCTATTATTATAATTGAGAGAATTATATAAAAACATATCCTTTCACGATTAGCTGAATCAGGTACCTGTTGTATTATACAGAAACAAAAAGGGAAATCTGCCGAGCGTTGTAATAAAACTTCAACATACAAGGAATTCACATATTCACACTAAAGAGAAATTAAAATAAGTAAATAAACGAGATGGGTATCGAACCCAGTATCTGTTACACCGCTGAGACTACTTCATGCATTCCAATACCCAGTTCTACTCCGTCATAAGTATAGTTACAGTTAAATTTATCGGTACATAATTTGCGTTTTCTTGTTTTATTTTAGTGTATATAGAATTTTTATTATTTAATTTCTAAAATTATTTTCCAATCACTATTTTAGCACCAATTAATATCACTGACTCCCCCATGAAGTTCATAGTATTTTTGTAATAAGTTTACACAAATATTTTTTCGTTATGAATTAGGGCTTTCATATATGAATAATTAGACATCTAAGTGCTGTAGAGCAGAGAATATATAAATAAAATATTTAAAATTGCCAGGAGTGTTTTAAAAGTTCGCAGTCTGACTCAGAGATGACATGAAGATGGCCAAATTACTTTAATAGTGTTATCATCCTTTATTTGGCGCGCTGTAAAGTTTCAGACACGTAAGTGTAGTCACTGGTTTGTGACGATCGTGTAAACAAACTAGTGTTAACATTTTCTACAAAATGGATAAAACTGAAATGCCAGCTGTGATAAAGCACTTCGTTTAACCCCAACAGAAATACAAAAGGAGTTACATTCCACACTAAAGGATTCTTCCCCTTCGTTTTGAAAGGTAAAAAAATGGGATGCAGTCCGTCCCAAAACTGCTACGACCGACGAGAGTGTGACAAAAATTCACAATGATCGCCGATTAAAGGCATGCCAGTTGGTTATCATTGCAAAAAATCTGGATATGCCGCGTTCTTTACATTTTACACGAAGTTTTGAGTATGGGAACCAAAAGCGCTTTCGAATAAACATTAGCAAGTGTGTTTAGGTTTGTTTAATCCTAATTCCAGCGAGTTTCTCCGGCGTTTTTAACAGTAGATGAAACACCACACGCCAGAGACGAAGTAGCAGTCCAAACAGTGGGTGGCAACAGGTGAAAGTGCACCAAAGAAAGCAAAAACGGTTCCAATTTCAGCAAAAGTCATAGCTACACTTTCCTGGGATTCTCATGGTGGAGTGCTCGTAGTCTATATCCAGGAGGATAGAACCATCACTGGGGAGTATTACGCTTCACTACTGGACCAACTAGCTGAAAGATGCTATTCAGGCTAAACGTCCACACCTTGCGGAAAAGAAAAAGAAAAAGTTCCCTTTCAGTATGGCCTTTCATTCACATCTGGGACTGTTGCTGCAAAATACACGACCTTCACTTCCAAGTGCTTTCACATCCAACATATTCGTTCGATTTGGTTACTTTTTGTTCCCAAACCTGAAGAAATGGCTAGGTGGAAAAAGATTCACATCAAATGATAAGGTCGAAGCTGAGAAGAAGCGTATTTTTCACAGTTGGACTGGACAAATCTTATTTTACTGAGCCTATTAAAACGCATTGCTTTACAAGGTGGAACGTTTTTCTTAAATCTCGTGTGTTCTTGACAACTTTTAGAACGCCCCTTGTAGGTATTTTTTACTCGGAAAGAGCCCCGAGTTTATTTTCATTTTGCAAATGTAGCACACGCATTACTTCTTGTAATTGTTTTGACCACAGTCTAGCTAGCAATTAAAGCTGAAAGTTCGCTGTCGGGAGCGGGGTCTTATCTACCCAACCATTCTGCTGTAACTTGTTACTTAGCACGCTAAGGACATATACAGGACTAAAGGATCCATGGAAACGCGCGTGTTTGCGCTTTGCTAAAATACAGGCTTAGCAGCATTTACAAGAACATCTTGTACCCCTTTTATTATAACAATTAATAATCAGATACTTTGAATTGAAAACCACGTGTTGAGGTACAAAATTAAGTCGAACACCACTCATAAAGGTAAATTAATACATTAAACAAGAAATAACAATTGTGCAATGAGATTTTAAAATGTCAACAAAAAGAAATTGCTTCAAAATGAAAGTGAAAGAAAGACCTCTTAAGGTAACCAGAAATTGTAAATGTAGAAAATAATAAAGCAGAATTGCACTTTAAACTGTGAAGTAAACTACATATTCACAGTGTTGTTGTTGGAGCTCGCCAGTATTGCTCTCGGTGCAGGTCTCTCAAAAACTCTTGTGGTATGTCAGACGTTTGCTGTAAATGGACAGGTTCTTTCGTGCGTTATTCAAAGGTATCGATTGATGCACATACCGTTTATATATCAAGAGGCAGTTCTCCATTTAGGAAATTGAACCACCAAATGAAAGCAATGGAAGTAAACTTACATCATCACACTTTCTCTTGCAGTAAAGACCAAGGCTCTCGCTATAAATTCTTGAACATTCGAAACCTCAGCAAAGGAATGAAATTTACGATGGTCAAGTAAATTCAAAGTGACCTAAGTGTGATTCATTTTTCAGCCTATGTCATTTGATCTTCAATGGATTTTTTTTTCAGTATTTTATGTCTTCCCTGAAGCATTTGTGGCTATTATTTCATCCGGTTAAAAAGTCTAAAAAGTTTAGGGCATTTATAAAAGTTCCTCGGTGCTAAAACTGTGGACTTTTCTAACATTTCGTGATGCAGAAACGTGCCATTGTCTAATTTAAAACTACTGACAAGCCCAGGTCTTTTTTCATGAAATTTTTCTTAGAGACAGTGTAAAAAGAGATACATATTAATCATGTTTTCAATTGATTCTTTGAAGGTATTAAACTGTGAGGATAACCAACAATAAAAGCATTTATACTTACGAAGTATACTAGACAGGATCAAGGAAGCAGTCCCCACTTGATTTAACATGTCGGTCAGTGCTGGAAACCGTTTTATTTATTTATCATTTTTTTACATCGTCTTAGAACCGCCTCCAGCTTCTTCACAACAGCCGTTGTTGAACTTAAACGCTGGCCACGTAGGTGGTTTTTTGAGACGGGGCAACAAATATGTCACTCAGAGTTAAATCCGGGCTGTATCGAGGGTGGTGAACATATTCTATGTTTTTTCTGGCCAAATGTTGAGCTACAACCTTGGCAACAAGTGCATTGTCATCGTGAATGCGATAGCCAGATGAATGCAGTTAATAGCATTTTCGTCGAAAACTGTCTTGTAATACTTCCATTAACCAGTGTATTCAGGGGGCTTTTAATGTTGATAAATCATTCCACTACAGTCAGTGAACAACCTGTCCTGTCTGTTGAACAACCTTGATCTACTTTGGTGTCGGAGAACCAGGTGACTCCCAAACTGAGCTCGCCTGTTTACTTTCGGGGTCGTAATGGTGAAGCCAAGTCTTATCACCTGTAATGATGAAGTCCACCATGTTCCGCTACCAGAAGCTGAAGCTCCCAATGTGAAGATTCACTCGCACCGCCTTCTGTTCAGACATAGTAGTCTCGGCACGTATTAAGCAATGGTGCAGAATGGAGAACGCAGACCATGGGAAATCTGTAACATGTCTCATACACATGTTATTCGTGTATCTTCCCGAACAATGACTGCAGCTGAGTTTATCATGGTCTCGTTCACTGCAATGGTTGGAACACTAGACCGCCTACTTTGTTGTTGAAACATTGCCCTCCTTAAATTCTTTGCGGTTGACTGTAGCAAATATCTTCGCCATGTGCTTGCTGTAACATTTCCATGCGGAAATTCTGCGGACGGAAGCAAAATTTCAGAGCAGCGTACTACTCGTTGCGAAGCGACTCCATTTTACGCAATCGACTGGCAAACACTCGCTGTTTGCTACGTACTGCTAAGACGCATCAATCACATGAGATGTAACTCATGAAAAATTGTTTCACCATTATATTTCAACTGTGTGATAATTCTCATTCTTGATTGGCTAGACTCCTTACTTGTTCACTTAACTGGTTTTATGTACATGTGTGACTTAATTTACTATGGTGAAACTTGCGCATCTTTAATCAACATTTGCACATGCTCCGAAGTTGCTGAAAGATGTCCCAATAGACGTGCTGCGCTTGTTTGCACCGATTGTTTCAAAATCGCGGGATTGGACGAAAGAAGGCTTTACGTTGGCCTGTCTGTTCACTAGATTTGACGTCTTTAGACATTTCTCTGCGGAGAAAGCTAAAAGACACCGACTACACCAAAGATATGAAACGTCATATTACAGCTGCCTGTTCTGAAACTTCTGCATTCTTTACATTACAGACTGGAAACTGAAAATGAACTGGCATAATAATCTGGGAATCAACATAAACGGCAGTCGACTAACAAATCCAAGATTCGCCAAAACACCAAGCACTACAAACTATGTTGGAACAATTATGGTGCATAGCAAAAATGCTGTCGCTAAACAAAGTGAAGACACGTTAACTTCAGATAGACCTGAAACCCCGATAAAAATAGATGGAATAGTCCGCACACATGTGAGCGAATACACATACCTAGGACAACAAATTGTCTTCATGATAACATGGAAACAGAAGTACAAAGAAAGATCTCATTAACCTGGAGAGCATTTTGGACAATTAAGTTTATACTGTTAGACCAAACACTTACTAAGTACATCAGATTGCAGACGCTCGAAACCTGTGTACATCCTGTATTACTATATGGGTGTCAGACATGATCAATAACAGAAAAACAAAAGAACAACATTCAAATATACCAAAGAAAAACGTAACGCAAGATCCTGGGAATAACTTTGAAGAACAAAATACCTATAGTATTAATAAATTAGTTATCTCAGACAAGAGACATCGCACAAATAGCTACCAAAAGTAAATGGCAATGGGGCGGTCACGTCGCAAGAATGCAGGACAATAGATGGGCCTACAAAATTTCCATATGGGACCCCCGGATAGGAAAAAGGACACAAGGCAGACCCAGAAGAAGCTGAACAGACCTCTTCAAGGAACATGCAGGTCAATAGTAGCAAGAGGAAGAGAAAAATGGAAATCTCTCGAGAAGCAACTAGTGCAGTGAGAAATAGAGTAACCAAAGAACAAATCAGTCAAAGTGTGTTAAACAGCATACGAACAACTAGCGTGGTATATTTCACCATGTTAGGAAAAAGCGACCTTTCCCTATTTGTTAGGAGACCTTTGCTCGTAAGAGACACAATAGACCTTTATCTTTATTACATTTTACAGTTAATTTTATGTTTAACTTTCTTCATGTGTCTAATATTCATCAAATACCCCATAGCAAAGCTCTCCTTTGTCTAATTTGCCAAACATTTGCTTAGGTGTGGCAATATAACTTCATCTCGGAAGTGCGCTGCGAAATGTAGTATCGCTAATCCCTTGCCGGAATTACCAAACTTTCGATTCTCCCTCCCCAAGTGTTGAACTCTAATCCACTCGCGCGCACTCTGTCGACTCTTTGCCGAAACATATTATCCCATTTGCTTCCAAGTCTACAGGAAGTGCTCTCGGAGTTAAAAAGCTTTTAATATCGGGTGGCAAGGGATGGGGAAAGCAGCGTTGCGCAGAAATCTCCCGCGCACCCACACACATACATACGCCAACCTAAGATAAGCTTCCGCGATGTACTAATACCTGGATTAGAAAGCGGAAACCAGATTAGTTGCAAAGAGGTCTCAGAAAGAGTGCAAAAGGGCAAAGACCTGTCCAAGTGGAAAGGTAAAAATCTTCAGTGCCTTACGTTTTTCGTTTTTGCCTTGTTGTTACATTTTATCCGTTTTATTTACAATCTTACGAGCAAAAATAATTTATCTTTCAGTTTTTATATGCTGAATTGTGTAACCTAAAGCTTACCGTTTTAAGGGGACGCGTATGGCCTATTCTAGCAATGTTACATTATTAAAATTAAAATTTCTTGTTCTTGGGATCTGTTGGGAGTGAGTATTTTATTTTTTATGTGATGTAGTTGCATATATTTGCTTCCCTTTAACATTTTTTGATAACCCAATTTTATGTTATTTAATTACTTTTTTGTGCTTTTTTTGTAAATGGCCATGCTAAACTATGCAGAGATACCAGAAGAATTATTCCTGAAATTTTGAAAGCTGTAGGTGAAGTAGAAGCTGAGGAAAATAACGTAAGAAAAAAAAATGTAACTTATTGCAAAATGGATGCGAAATTAAAAGTCTTTTTTCATTACCTTCATGTTTGTTTTTTCTTTCAAACTTTTCTTTTTCTTAACTGCTTTTTCACCTAGAGCTTTCAAATTTTCAGGAATTGTTCTTCTGGTACCTCTGCATAGTTTAACGTGGTCATTTATATATATATATATATATATATATATATATATATATATATAAAAACAACCTTAAAACATTTTGACGGCTGAAAGCTTTTCCAGGCAAGGAAAACGACATCCACGTATTTCTATTTTTCTTTTCTCCCAAACTTTGAGAATACTTCCAAGTATGGTGGATGATACACTTCCTATCCATATTCTCACACCTTATTGGTCACAACATTCCCAGAGTGCGTGAGTGGAGCAACTGAGGTCGGTTTCTGTGCATTTTTTGCATGAAGTCACGATAACACACGGGACTATCTGTGATAACGCTTTTTGGCTGTGGGGAAGACGAACTGTTCCACTCGTGAACTGTACTCTACTTCTGGCTCAGTCCCTAGTCAAAAGCGACGATTCGACACAACTACCTTGACCTTTGTTTCACAAGTTTGCTATGTACAGCACCAGCCAAGAAGTAAGATACGCTCACTCACATGCAAAATACGGAGTATTGACGTTGATGGAATTCCTTACGTTACATGACGAGCTTCTTGAGCAGCATCAGCCATACGTGGATGTCTTCGATCTTCCTCATCTTGGGCTGACACGACCAACAGCTCAGCGAGAAATTATCTACGGTCTGTGAACACGGGTGTTCTTCTTTCTCAAGCCTTCAACTGCAACTGGCCTAATTTTCACTAGTGTTGCACAGTACTGCCAACTATGTACTATTTATGAAATAATCCTATTATATATTGTTATATCAAGAAAGAATATGTTTTCGTTTTGGTATATAACCATAAGGAAATTCTTCTTTCCTTCCAAATAATATTTACACGTACTTATGTCAGAGAGAACGCAATCTACCAACGTTTTTGTTTTTACTGTTGCCATGGGGTACTTAGTACATTATAAATTAATAGATTTACGTCCGGGTTGAGATTTCACACGTGTGTCCTGTTAATTATAATATCAATATTAGTGTTTTCGATTTTATTTTTTTCCAAATAGTTGATTTTCCTAAATAGATTGCAAATTTATCACAAGTAATATGATGATAGGGTCTCAGATTACCGATAAATTTACGAACGTAGTGAGTGGTATTTATTAGGACTAATTCACGAATAAAATAAAAATTTAAATATAATTCCTCTAAACTTGGCTTACAAAATTTTAATAATTGTATATTTGTACTTAACCTTTTCAATAAATCTCGGAACAGAAGAATGTCCATTGTCAGTAATGCCAATAGAGAAGAGCAAAATAAACATTAGGACTATTTCATCTATAGAATAAGAATAAAAGATATATATTATTTGAAATTTGCGCACGGAGTATTAACAATTGTATAAAATGTCATACTTATAAATATGTGTTCAATTCAGAAACCGTGAGACTGAAATGAACAAAAATCGACTATTACAATCGCTAACGTTCAATTTACTAATACCAATTAAGAAAAAAAAAATTAAAAAGAGAGAGAACATACAGTGTCTCTCTTTTTCTGCGAATTCTATGATTTGGAATTCCTAATCCATTTTGAGTTATGATTGTCGATTGTCCAGGCTTTTGTTACTATTATAAGCTCCCCACCACCTCCAGCAAAAGTGGTCAGTGATGCGTGTTCAGGAATTATATAGTGGAGATATAGAGTTGACTGAACTGACCTCAAGACAAATTTACATCTCGTGATAAAACGGATTTGATAATTATTTTTTCATAATTTCACTCCGTAATCCGGCTGTGATTGGCCAAAATTCAAACTTTTTTTTTTTCCATTTCGTTGGTCGATTTTAAGATGCCGTCACATGAGTGAAATAGTCGCATTAAAACATGAAAGCTGCTGAACTTGTAGAAAAACTATATGATCATATATCTCTTAACCTCTTTTATATACTTTTTTCGTTGCCAACACTAATTTGTAATGCTCTCTGACTGGCCTGCTCATAGGAAAGATATTGTGTGTAATGCAACCTTTCAAAAATGCATACTTTATCACATACCTATACCGAAGTTTATCACCATTTCTAGGCTCCAATACATTCTGCTAACTTCATTTCGTTTGTTAGAAAGGCAGTTTCAATGAATTTCCTGCAGAAGGCGCTCTCTCGGATACATATTGAACTAGAGGCTACAATTTTTCGTTTTCTGGAGGGTGCATTATTCGCTCCTACTCACAACGGCGCCTTGGATGGAAATTTATGCTCCATGCGGCTGAAGTAACTGAAAATATTACTCTCTTAAGGAAATTAAAAAAGTTCCTTTAATTCGAGGCACCTACATAATTGGCAGTGAAAACTCTTTTGTTGAAAAATATCTATATTCCCTGTCTCTTTGTGCTCGTGACCGATTCATTATTTCCAATAATCTCGAATAGTAGGTAAAATATTTAATATCCTTCCGAGTTATAGCCGAGCAGTTGGAAAAACATTTTACTTTTTTACGTAAAGGCAAACGTTAGTATTACAGTAATATAATACGTCTGTTTTATCCCTAGTAAGTATTACATCTGTAAAAATGATTTTCATCTATTAACGGTATACGCAAACAGGACTTTACAAAATGACTATCGGTGTTTCAAAAAAAAATAATAATAAACAAAAGGATAAAAAGAAAAAGGGATATAAAGCAATTCCAGACTTATGTTATGTTTTTTATCCTGTATAATGTTTTCCCAAAGTTCTGATATACCTTTTGTTACATTCTGAAAATATTGCTTCTAATGTATTATTAAAGAAAAAAACATAAAGATGAAAAGTTACTGGTCAAAATGATCATACCGTCCTACAAGGTAAGTTTTCTGCAATATTCGGGGGTTGTTCAATAAAGAATGATCATATATTTTTTTCACGACATACTTTACTCATCCTCATAATTTTGATAGTCTTTCTTAAAGCAGTCCTCACTAGATGCAATACACCTATCTCAGCGTTTCTGCCCAAAATATGCTGGAAAACATTTTTGATAGGTCCTTCAAAATTGCCTTTGCATCCTTTACCCTGATTCTGATAATGGAAAATGCCTCTGAAGGTGACGACAAGGGGAAAGTCACGAAGGCTAAATCTTTACTATAGGAAAGGTGAGGGACACACTTCGCATTGCTTTTTGGAGATGTTCAGTAGCCACATGTGGCGTGCTTTACCATGGTGCAGCACCCAGCTTGTTGCACGGTATATGGCCTTGCAGAGTTTTCAGGATATCTCAGTTACAGTTGTGTGTGCAGGTACAAATCATTCCTTGAATATCGAAAATGAGAAGCAACCACTTTGGTGATGATGAAAATTTCCACTCAGAATTTTGCTGTTTGCTCTCAGGATCGAAATTATATAGCCAATCAGCAGTGATTACCTTTGAAAGAAACTCCACATCTTCCTGTAACATCGTCTTCATTGCATGCAAACCTGCGCGAGAAAGTCCAGTATTTTAGAAATTCGTCTTGGAACCCACCGATCACAAGCACGTCTCATGTGCAACTTTTCAGTTACTACGAGGGTTACTTTTTAACTTTTTACAAAAACTAGACAAAAAATTTTTTTTGGAACAAACTGTTTTATTACTTTCCAAATTATTGCCTTTAAGATTTAAACACTTTTATATCGTGCAAACCAATTCTCCAAACTTTTTTTTCCACTCTGAAGTTGGTATCTCAAAAACATGGTTTTAAAGACTTCAACAGCTTCCTGAGGTGATGAAAATCGCTGTCCAAGCATTTTTGTTTGCCATTAGGGGGAAAAAAAAAGTCGTTAGGCGATAAATCAGGCGAATACGGGCAATTACATATTAGAGCGATGTTTTCCTCCTTCAAATAATAATCAATTGTTTGACGTGCTGTGTGAGAGCTGCCATTCTTATGATAAACGATGTCAAGTTTTCGGTTGTTTTTCCTGATTTCGTAGATGACTTCTGACAAACAAATTGTTATATATCATTCAGCATTAACTGTTCTTCGATCCTCTAAAGGAATGGTTGCGACATGTCCAGTACAACCGAAGAAAAAAAAAAAACGATTATTTTCTTGGAAGTGCTTCGTGAACGAACAACTTTTGTGGGATTCGGTTCATCTTGGAACATCCAAACTGTGGATTGTTGCTTATTTTCCGGTTCATACGAATATATCCAAGTTTCGTCACCTGTTATGATGTATACGGAACTTGGAATTCCTCGGTGGAATTTTTGAGCATTTCATTGTGTACAATTATTCTTTATTGATTAGCGGTTGTATTTAAACTATTTATTATACACGGACAACAAAGTGTCTATCTACCTAACGGAATGTTTCCGGACATGAATTCCTATATGAAAATAGTTCATATTGATCACCCCTATGTAACAAAATCTCACATACAATAAGGGCCAGAAGTTAAATGCATATTTCCTACATGTATATCTCATGTGATTTATATGTCCCTAGTTTACTTTGAATAGACACCATCTCAAGTGGCACTATGTATTACTTAATGAAAGTTGAGTATGTGTGTCAAAGAGTCTATCAACAAACGCGCCTCAAGTGGCAGGATGCTTAAAACAAGAGCGCTCCTGGGAATTCGATATGTAGTTTCCAAAACAGCGTGTAAAGTTTTGGTAATACAGCCTCCGTGCGCTCGACTGAGCAGCCGTTATCGAAAGGAAAAGTGGGGTTGTATTTCAAAGCTGATTTTAACAAGCTCAATGCGGAAGTACAATAAAAAGTATTACATTGTATTTTCAATTCGGATTATCTTGTTTTTCTCTTTCATATTTATTTGAAAACTTAGTACATGACAAGACAAAAGAAAAGCTACAGCTGTTATTTGGAAATGTCGCATCGTGTCTAATGATAGCAAGCTTAGTGAAAGTGAATGGGGTGAGATAGAAACGCCATTAAAATTCGCTCAGCTCAACTTGGCGAATTGTCGTGGCTTAAAGCTCAACTAAATACACAAAGAAGGCACGCGGCTTAATGTTCAACGATTTACTGGAAGTGCTAGTGAGAGGACTAGTCAATAAAGACCAAGGGGGGTTTATTTTCTCATCATACATTGGAGATAGGTGGTGAAACAAATTTTCAGAGAAGAACAGATTTCACATGATTGGTAGAAAAAAGCTTACGCACATACATCTTAGTAAATATAGCAGTAAAGCGCGAGTGCTGCCAGTCGGCTGCGTAAAATGGAGTCGCTTTGGAACGAAGAATACGTTGCTATGAAATTTTGCTTCCGTCTGCAGAAATCCGGTATGGAAGCGTACGCGATGTTACAGCAAGTATATAACGATGATGTTTTGCCACAATCAATCGCACTTTGGTGGTTCATACCGTTATCCTTAAATAAGAGAGCTCAAATATTTTAAAGGAATGTCTGAAATATCAAAAAGAGATTTTGGGAAGGAAGAGTTGGTATGGGGAGGTAGGGAATATATTAGAAGAAATAGATTTGGGGAATATACGCAGTGCAAGTGAAAGCAATGCTAATGGATTTTGGAAAATATTTTTTTTAAGTGTGCTTAACGCTCGTTTTTACTACTGAGACATCACAGGCGGCGACACTGATGATACATGAGATGAAATGATATATTGGGGAAGGATTATTATTTTAAGGAAGGAAACGTTCCAGGCCTAAGTTTAGGGCACCTCCCCGTCATTTGTCATTTATGAGGACTGAGCAAAACTTCGAAAAAAACCTGAGTTAGGGAGGACGATCCTTGTGGGAATCGAACCCCAGACCCCCCGCTCACGAGTCAGCGCTTTAACGACCTCGGCCAGCAGTGACGTTTTGGAAGATAGTGAGACAAAGGATAGAATATTTTTATGCAAAATGCTTTAAAATTAGTTTCTTCCTCTCGATGTCATCGTTAAATGTTCTTCCTCTTAGCCTACATTCTTCAATTGTGAGAGACGATATTCGCTAGAGAGTAGATCTGATCTGTAGGGTAAAATGATCCAATTCACTGAATCCCTAGCATCATCCTTTGCTGTCATGACAGTGTGAGCTGGCACATTGTCGTGCAAAAGGCGAACACCATGGCTTAGCATACCATGTCTTTTCCCTTCAGTTGCTGCTCGCATGTATAATTATGTGTATGAATTACATGCGCACTGGGGAAAACCCATTCGGCAAGATCATGCATGTGTACGTAGCAGCTTGTAAATAGTTTAAGGAAAGCTTTATCAATGACAGGTTGTGCGCTAATTGTTCTTCCTTAGTTATGCCACACATGCATTAGGGTGTTCTTAAGTTCTCGGTCTGACCAAGAAATTACAGATATGAGAATTTTCTTCTCTCCCTCAATAGTCACCTTGTAAATAAACATATATAGTCCAATTTTCCAACGTTTTAATATATAAGATATATGTGAAAAGATGAGTGTCTGTCTCAGCTCTCAATTGATGTGAATCACGTCCAACCTACCATTTCTTCAGGTTTGGGATCAGCCAAATCGGCGGATGTGGAAGCATTTGGAAGAAACATTCATGCAGTTTTGTATCAACAGTACCAGACGTGTGTAAAGGCTCAGTATTGTAATGAAAGAGAACTTCTTTTTGCAAGGTGTGGTTGTTTAGCCTCAATAGCATTCTTCAGTTGGTCCAGCAGTGAAGCGAAATACTCCTCGGTGACGGTTCTGCCCTTCTGGAGGTTGTCTACCAGCACCACACCTTGAGAATCCCAGAAAACCGTAGCCGTTACTGTTCCTGCAGATGGAACGTTTTTTGCTTTCTTTAATGCAGTTTTTTTTTTTTTTGAGTAGTGTTTAACGCCCGTTTTCACTACTGAGGCACCACAGGCGGTTTTTAATGCAGTGATGAATCCAGTTTCATTTACTGTTACGAAATCTGGGAGACACTCACTGGTGCTCGCCTCACTTTTGTTGGGAGATGCTTGTCTGGGAAGACCCAGACTGATGATTGTTGCTTAGTTGCTCGATTATACTAATATATCGTCAACTATTATGATAAATATGTTTTTCGGTCTTTCTCCATCAAACTTTTCCAACATTTGCTGTCACAAATCGCGAGCTTTTTACTGCTTTCTGTGTGGTGGTGCTCGATCCAACGACTGCACAGCTTCCTGACGTGAAGGTTTTCTTCGAGAATTGCTTTCACTACTACCGATCACTTGTTCAGGGGCTTCTTGAATCTGATAATAGATATAGCGATGAACTTCATGCAACATATGCTCTGCTATCGTCACCTTTTCTTTATCGGCTGTTGGTGTAGTGCGTCGTCCTGCACGGTCTTCATCTTCTAGAGAACCGCCACGGGTGGCCGAGGTCGTTAAAGTGCAGAATCGTTAGGGGGAGATCTGGGGTTCGATTCCCGGCAGGACCGTTCCTTTCTGACTGAAAAATTTGCAGGTTTTCCTCAGTCCTCATAAATGACAAATGCCGGGGAGTTACCCTAAACATAGACCTGAAACGTTTCCTTTCCCAATGTATCATTTTATCTCATGTACCATCAGTGGCCATCGCCTGTGGTGCCTCAGTAGTAAAAATGGGCGTTAAAAACCATTTAAAAAGTTCTAGAGAATCCCTTTCTCTTCTAAACTCTGCAAACCGTTCATAAATAGTGAATTGTGAAGGGCAAAGACTCCCAAATGCACGATGCAACCTTTCAAGACATTCTCACCCCTAAACCGACTTAAAAGTCGTAGTAAACAATAGCGTGGAAATGCTCTCGCTTGAGATCCATCCTAGCGTCTGGCGCAGCAACACCGGCGTACACATACACAGAAGTACTGACACTACACGTTGTTGGAGCGCGCCCACACTTGAGTATGTTGTTAAATCTAAAGTTAGGAAAACCTGCTCTGGCCTTCATATATATAGTACGGCATTTATCATATTAGTTTTTCTTCTTCTGTTTATTTGTTTATATTTTGCAGTTGTTCGTTGCATATATCAGTTACTTTCTGCTGTTTATCAAATGTCCTACCAGTTTTGAAAAATTAATACAGCATCTTCTACAAGTATATTACGCTGTGATAGAAAATGTATAAATACATTGTATTGAACTTAACCTTGCCCTGAACCCAGAGAATGGCAAAGCCTGGAACTGCGTTTTCTCAGAAAACAAATAAATACAATTGTGGAGCGGTTTGCTTTGTGTTTAAAATGCTCTTTGTTCGTGACAATGCGATATGACACACTGTGTTCGAGTTTCTACATAGGTCTGGAAGAGAAAGATTTTCCAGGTCAAAGATCTAAAGAAAAATTACGCGCAAAAGAAATTGGAGCACGTTTCCTTTCAACTGATAAATTTTCATTATAACCTTTTCAGCATCTTGTGCAAGTCAGAAGTTGTTTGTTTATGCCATTTATCTAATTTTCATTTAATTTTAGCGAATTCCAAAGGAATGCAATCTATTGCGGTTGTACCTATGAAAAGATTTTTGAACAATTTCTTCAAAACTCCTCTGTGTGTGTGTGTGTGTGTGTGTGTGTGTGCGCGAGCGCGCGCGCGCGCGTATCTCTCTCTCTCTCTCTCTCTCTCTCTGTCTTTTAACGCTCTAGCGGCCGCAATTTTAGGTTTTTTTTCCCTCAACAAAACTTTGCATATAGTGATCAAATAACAAACGATTAATTTAGTTTACCAGCAAAATGGGACATTAGGGGTGGGGGTTAACCTAAAGCGAAACTTTTAAAATCGCTCTAGTTGCCGCGATATTTGTGTTTTCTCGACGAAACTCTGTATATGACATTGAAACAATATAAGAAAATGTATTCTGAGAATGAGTGAAATCTGACTATTATGATTGGAGGCTTACCTGAAACCCAGTAATTTAAAGATATTAATTTTTTTGCAACTAAACTGAAATAAAATAAGGGATTTAGTTTCTAAAAATCAGGGAAATCGGACCATTAGGAATGGGGGTATATCTGAAAACGAAATTTCCGTAATCGTCGAGAATTATGATGACCCGGGGAAATTGTTATTGTTAGTATTAACAATTGGATATTACTGACAAGCGATAAACTCGTTGGTGCCATGTGATAAGAATGTGGGGAGAATAGTCTGCGCATGCGCATGGACGAATAACTGACAGCAGCCATCCTGCAGCTTCCGTACCGAACGGCAGCGGAAAAAGTCCAATTCCAGAAAATACTGGAGCAATGTATAAATATTTATCGCTGATGTATGTACTCTATCAACATAAATAGTGTAAAGTGTACAATAAATACAGGCGGAGAGAACACAACAGTTTCGGAAAACAAACAATCGTACGTCTAAAATTAACTATGTAGCTTAAATGCTAATTAATTTCGTTTTAGTTATTATACAACTAAGTGTGATTGAAAACGTTAAGCTAACAATATATCACTCAAATAAAATAATAATAACAATCACAACAACAATAATAATAATAATAATAATAATAATAATAATAATAATAATACGGGAAAAGCATATGCTTTTATGCCTGAAAGTTATGTTTTTATATCTTCAGTTACCGTTACCTATTTTTACTCCATTCTCTGCTCTAACGCTCTGTAATAATCTTCACAAATACAACTTGCTGAGGAATTCGCTTAGTTTACGAGCTCTGCGTGACGAACTTTTTAGACATGCAATAGTTTGAACAAAAGTGTAAGAAAATCAGTTGATTGTGTTTCACTGACGCACTAAATTCCGAAGTTGAATATTTTTGTATTATAAACAAAATAAAATACAGGAGGGCAGCGTGATAATTTCTAGACCATTGGTGTCATGTATTGTTTGTTACACCGGTACAGTGTTTGATTTGATATTAAAGAGAACAGGTTCAGTCCCGCAACGAACACCATTGCGATATAGTCTGCTGGAAGTTCAACGCTCCATGTTCGTGATTCCTCGTGGAAGCAGGTTTCTTCGGGCTCCCATAATACTTGTTTACTTCCATTCTAAATTTCTGAACACGAGATCACACTAAATGGATACTCAATATTGCTTCTTCCCTCCATTTAAGGCAACTCTCGGATTTCGAGAAGACTGTATGTAAAGAACTATGCCTGAGAAAGAACGTGGCCAACTGTCTTGGTTTACCGATGTTTCCGTATGGGGATACAATTGGGCGTAGACACATATCAGCATAAGCCTTGGGGAAGATTGCACAGTCTTTCAGGCATCCTGAACTGTACTTATAGAGGACTTGAGAAAGGTTATGGTGGTAAACAAATTCTCATCTTCACAGATATCCGAAGTGCTTTAAAAGAACTTTCCGACCAGGTTAAATCTAAACTGGTATGGGAGTACCTAAATGTTCTTCACTAGTGTCCCTTTTCAAACACCACCAGTAATCAGCAATCATTGACACATCACAATGGTCTTGATAGCGGTTTCCATTGTTTTAATGTCTTTATGAAACCGCTCACCTTGTTCTTCATTCATTGCACCAAGATTCACTGGCAAGTAACAATATCGCTGATGAGAAAATGCACTTTAACACTCATTCTACACCCTACATTTCTATAATGTTGTAACATTTCCTCCACAATTTCTTTATAGTTCTCAGATTTCTTGTTGCCAAGAAAGTTTTCTGTTACTTTTTTGTATGTCAACCATGCTGACTTCTCTAACTCGGACATCGACTGAGGAAAGGTCTCATCCTGCATAAGCTCCCGAATTTGGGGTACATCGAAAATACCTGCTGCTATCTTAGCTTCAGTTTTCTGTGGAAACTTTGTAACAAGAAAGTTGAAATAACTGCTATCCTTTATCAGGCCGAACTTAATGTGGAGTGGTGGAAGGACATGTCTGGCACCCGTACAGGTTTCGAGCGTCTGGAACCTGATTTTCTTATATAGTGTTTGTCTAACAATATATAACGTCGAAATGCCCTAGAACTCTATAGAACGCCATTATCTTTCTCCATAATATACGTCCATCCCCACACTTCTCAACTGGTGAGGAATATCTTTCAGGAATTTGAGGCTGGGAAATGCTTCAACAGGCCAAATCGTTCTGCATGTGATTTTTGTATTTTTGGCAGCCTGAAGAGAGAGACAATCGGAAACATCGGTTGGAAGCAGACGAGGACGAATGGGATTTAACGGTAATGGAAGCTGTTTCAAGCGTCTGTCCCGCTTTCATTTAATTTCACTGCCTCTCATATAATAGTGTTATGTAACCCCCCCCCCCCCCCAGATTACATTAATTTAATTTTCTTTCTGAAAATATTCGAATTAAAATAAAACCCATTTAAAGCAATCTATTATCCGCTCTTTGATACTTTTAGCTTTTTCATTTGCTAATCACAAAAAAAATGTTACTTTTATTTTAAAAATGTTAAAATGTTTTGTAGTTTAATGAGCCATCGTTTACGTTAAAATAAATTTAAAATTCCACGAGATAATTCATAAAAACTTTTAACATTATAATTAATTATAGCTTTCTTTTGGAAGTGAGTGTACTTTTAAATTGGATTTCATGATGGCTGACAGAAACAGTGTAGGCGGTCTTGGATTTAATTAGCACATGTAATGTCGCATATTGTTGACAAATTTCCGCGCGATGTAGTGCAGATTACAAACATGCTGTACATTCTCGCTCACCTTTATATTTTACTTATTTTTTAATTAATGCCTAATGAATTACAAGCTTCCTGGATGACAATACTTCTTATTTGTGTAAAGGAATTTATTACTGTTATTTTACGTAATATTTTCATCATCAAAAGCAGCGTAGCAAATATGTAGGAAAGAAACTGCTGTGATCTCAGCAAAACGGAAGAGTTCGTTGAAAATATTTCACATGTTAACCCGGAATGCGGTCTAATAAATAACAGATGAAAAACTGCTAATGTTGCTCTTTTCTGAAAGGTTGCAGTTAGAGCTGAGAAGAAGGCGATTTATTTCCAAGGCCTCCTAAAAACTCCAGCGACGTGAACATGTAGTAGGCGCTGAACGATAAAGAACGAGAAAAGTTGAGCTGTATCGCGCGAGAGGAAAAGAAAACATACCAGAAAGAACGAGCATAAATGAGTAAATAAACAAAACGAGGCCAGCTAAACCCTAAATAGAAAAATACAAACAAAGTGAAGGGAAAAGCTTTTTGTTACATTGACATGGAAAAAGTTGGAAAATGAAAGTATCGAGCAGAAAATTAAAACAACATTAACATCAAAAGTAAATAAAGATAGAAAACGAAGCAAATCAACTTTGGCAGATGATGCAAGTTCACTGTTTCTCAAATTGCAGTCCACAAAGATGTTCTGTAGTTTCAGGAATTCCAAAAGCGCCAAACGAGATTTAAACTCTCAGCCATAGCTGTGGCGTCCCATGCTAATTCAATACGTAGCCTGAAAATATACCTATGTATTTATTCAATGTGCAATTGAGGCAGCAGATAGTGAACTTACAGTATTTACCGGTTGCGCATTTATTATACATAATACATATAAGGATCCTATTTAAATTCATATTAGTCTAAATAAATACATTTAACCTAATTAAATGCACTGTAACATAATTAGAAAAAAATTAAATTTAAATTAACGCATTTCAACCCAATTGAATACATTACAACCTAATTAAAATTATCTCAATTTAATTAAATACATTTTAATGTAATTAAATATATGTGAAACTAATTAAACGTAAGTCAATTTAATTAAATGTAAGTCAATTTAATTAAATGTAAGCTAACTTAATTAAATACATTTCAACCTAATTAAATATATATCGATCTAATTAAATATGCATCAATTCAGTTAAATACACGTAAAAAGTACTAAATAAATTTCAACCTAGTTAAACATGTCCACCTAATTAAAACTATCTCAATCTAATTAAAAACACATCCAGATAATTAAGCATAAGTCAATCTAATTAACTACATGTCAACCTAATTAAATGCCCGTTCATCTAATTAAATACATGTTTACTTAATTCAATATATATGGACCTAATTAAAATGTCAAGTTAATTATGTGCCTAACAAACTAATTAAATATATTTAAACCTAATTAAAACATGTCAACTAATTATATACATTGTAACTAATTAAATACATTTCAAGTCACGTAAAATATTTCAAACAGTTTCTCGACAATTGGTGTCCGTGTAGCTGGCAAGATATTTGTTTGTTACACCGGTTCATCTGTTTTAAACATTAAGTTCTACCGAAATAGACACATGTCAAATTAAAATATTTGCTGGATTTTCAATATATTTGATTGGATTGAACGTATTTGAATACATTTGTTCATAATTAAGTACATAATTGGGTGCATGGTAGAAGACTCCTGCAGGTGTTTTGTATACGCATAATAGAATATCAGTAATTTAAACGTCGAAACCAGCAATCTTCCATAAGGGACCCCGAAGCAGGATTTAAGTTGTTGGAACATCCTGTCTACTTTCCATATTCAGATGTTCCCTAAACTGAAAGAATATCTTCGAGGGAAGAAATTTTAGCCACATCAGATCATGAAGTAAGATGGCTGTGAACCTGTGGTTTATAGAGATCGAATTCTATTCCAGGAAAAATGCCTTACTCTGAAAAGTTATATAAAAATGAAACTTTTAGATCAACTAGGAGTGGAGCATGGAAAGCGGTCCTCGTATTTTAAAAATTGATCGCAGAATTTTAGAAAACTTCTTGAACTGTAATGGGATACGAGCTGAAGAAAGAAAGTTGGCACAACAAAACCATAAAAAATGAGTAACTAAGAATTCTTAAAACTTACAAGTCAGTAAAAGAAAAACAAATGAAAGACAAATGCTAAAATGAACGACAGGGGGTGGACTAAAGAATAAAGAAAGAAAATATGGTGGCGAAAGAAAGTGAGTAAATAGAAAAAGAAACATTATATCACAAAAAGTAAAGTATAACAACAAATGAAGTGCGAGGGGAAAGTCTGCTAACCAGCTCTGAAAAGTGAGGGTGAGAAAACAGAATTCCCTGTGGGAAATTGTCAATTATTGAGTTGATTCTTTTCCGGCGCTCACGCACCACAGTGTATTATATCACGTGACCTAGCCCCTTGAACGGGACACAAAATTACTCAAACTTTTCCACTGTGTCTCTCCTCTGGCCTCCATGTTACTGAACTCAGTCCGTGCCTTCTGTCTAGAGAAATTTCATAACTTTCACAGTATATCAGAAAAACTTAATGTTATATAGCGAACAGCCTTTTCATCTTTGAGCGAAAATTATATATCTTAATTTTTTATGGAGACATACATTTAATGAAAAAGTTTTGCAATGACTTATCAAATGGAAATTACATATGTAGAGTATGCTGGGTGCAGAAAACTGTAGAGTATAAAGGCGGTACCAAACTAAGCATTTTGAGAATAGGTACAAGTGATCGCAGGAGATTTTTTACTGCACGTTAAATCCAAGTCATGGTAGAGTCTCAGATTGTGAAACTTGTTTGTGAGTGTTACATGTAAACAAAACGCACTCTTGTACAGTACTAGTCACTGTCGCTAGGTGTGTCTGATGTTCAATGCAGCATTTGTGTTTTAAAACTTACTAGACGGTACTGCAATACAACACTTGTCTTGAAATTAGGCGTAACTTATCATTCCAACATGACGGTGCCCATGCACGTTTTTCACTTACAGCTCGAAATTACCTAAACAGAACACTTGGTGACAGTGAATCGGATGAGTACATCAGTTAAGTGCGCGCAGTACGCACACACATTTCATTTTGACTGACAAAGATGTTTCATAACTTCACATTTCAATTATGACCTTGCAGCGCTCCTGTTACTGTGTTCTATCTCCGACTTCCCATGTTCCTAACAACAAAATGCTTAGTTCCGCACTTTCTTCTACTATACAATTTTCTGCACCTTGTTTTTTCCGCATCTTGTATATATACAGGGTGTTAATGAACTACCCGAAATAATTTCAGAGTGTAGAGATATATATAAGCAATTTGAGACAGGCAATGTATGGTCCACAACTAAACATAACGCAGTTATGTTGTGTTAAACATTTTTGCATCAGATGCTAATAAGTTATCGTTAAAGCGAAGCCGGGTGAAAAATTAGTTTAGAATGTCTTTAAAACTGCCTTGCGAACAAAGAAATATCGATTTTCCGACGTTCGTTTTCAGCGTTTTCAATATTTAATGGCATAAAAGTCCCTCAAATCTGGAACTAATCATATGACAGTACGACACTGAACATACATTACTGCCTACTTGTATTATGTAGCCTACCCAGAAGGATCTCTTTGTTTGTGTGGCGTAATGCATAAAGCAAAAACTGATGTTCCGCAAACTGGGTTCAATTCTTGGCATGGATTGGTTTTATTTATTTATTTTTTTAATTATGAAATGTTGCGATATGCATACCAAACAATAATGAATGAAATTTACTTAATGCTTTCAATCTTTACTCTTTCTCAACAATGAATGTATTATCAACTTACAATGGCTAATTTAAGTGTATAAATGGAAACATCAAGTTAAAATGTAGCCTAAAAGCTGTATTATTAGGCCATTCAACACATTAGAACATACGAGGGTAAGTCCATAAGTTTCCGGCCTTGCCGATGAGGATTATCGCCTTCACCAAAGCCTTATCTGGTGTCATACATTATCTGTTAAGTAAATAATTTCAGCTCTAACTTCCGCTCCACTGTGTTCGGTTGTTCAGATATAGCTGCATAAAGAAGGCTATGTGTAGAAGATTGTAACATGTTCAAAATGGAGTTTCGAGTTGTTATTAAGTTCTTCACAAGAAGGACTTACTCCAAATGAAATTAAGCAGCGATTGGACGGTGTATGTGGGGAAGCATCCCTCTCATATTCTACCGTAAAAGAATGGGCCAAACTTTTCGGATGGGTCAAGAAAGCATTGAAGACGAAGAGCATGCAAGTCTACCCTTGGAGATGCTCACTCCTGAAAGCATCGCTCTTGTGAAAGACCGGCGGCTTACAGTTGCATAAACAGCAACAAGGTTGGTTAGTGCAAGATGGTGCCTAGACTTCTTTCCTAAGTCCAAAAACAGCAACGAGTCATCAGTTGTCAGACATTTTTGGAGCTCTGCCGCGGCAACGAGAGAGAAGTTCTGCAAACCATTGTTACAGGGGATGAAACTATAGTCCTCTACTATGATCCCTTGTCCAAAAGAGAATCAATGGAGTGCCAGGCGTAAACCTGACGAAGCACCGCCTCTAAAGGCTAAGGTAACTCAGTCAACCAAGAAGATCATGGCCACAGTTTATTGGGACTTGAAGGAATACTCTTCATTGATTTCAAGGAGAGGAACACCGCAGTGCTATGCTGGCCTACTGCACAGACTACGTGCTTCCATCAAAGAGAAAAGGCGAGGAAAGCTGAGTGATGATGTGCGCCTTCGACAACGCGCCTGTGCGCACAGTTCTTGTTGCAAAGGAAGCTGGGAAGAAATGTGGCTTCAAGGAGATCGACCATCCACCCTACAGCCCAGATCTATCTCCCAGTGACTATTTCCTTTTCTCAAAACTCAAGAAGAACCGTCGAGGAAGGAAATTTAAGTGTGACGAAGAAGTTATGGATGCTGTTTATGCCCATTTTGCAGACAACACTTCTGTATATTTTTTTTGGGGGGGGGGGATTGAAATGTTAATTCAAAGATGTGAGAAGTGTATTGCAATGTAGGGTAACTATGTTGAAAAAGTGAAATATAGTTTTTGCCTTCTATCATACCTAGAAAATGGTTAGGCCGGAAACTTATGGACCTACCCTCGTATAATGAAATTAATGATGATTATAGTAATGTTTACCTCTTTCAGGGACGGGCTCTCTAGCCCTTGCGCCGAGCTGTACTTCTGTCGACATCCGATATATGGTTCCTATGAGCGCCGTGCACTTGAGGATGAGCTGTCCGTTGGTGGTGTAGTGGCTAGAATACACCTGAGTCGTTAAGTTAAGCGAGCTCTCGTGCAAAGAATCCGGCGTCTTCCTGTACTGACGTACTTCCGGTATACTGACCTACAATTAAAAGAAATCATTTTGACAATTTAGATTATTTAATTTAGTTGTTTACCAATGGCGGCTTGTGAGGTAGCCCTACCTCCACTTAAGGGTTTTTGTTTATGTAAGTGCATACATAACAAAAGATTACAATACGAGAGTTGCATCCCCGATAGAGCAAAGGCTAGTGCTCGGGTGTAAATTCACTTCTTTATATACAATGACATTTTGTACATGTAAATAAATAATATTGGCACAGAAAAAGTATTAAAACAATTGTATTAAATACATATATGCAAAACTATAGCTACCAAAACAGATTAGCAAAATGGTTAATTCTAGTTTCCAGATATTTAATATAAGGTTTAATGAGACTCTGCAGGAATGTACACAAGTAACTTGAAGTGTGAATGAGTGTGTGTGTCTATGGGAAGTCGTAAAAACGCGTGTAGAAAATTATCTAGAAAGTAAAGTGGAGTATTTACAACACAGTTTCAGTATAAAAATATACTGATAAACACAACTATATCTGCTCAATGTTTTAAACTACTTGTCACATAGCAACAGGCTGAAACCTGTTATATTTCATCGTAAAATACAACACTTCAGAGATACTACAGCAGGTGTATAATAGGAAATAAACTTAAATATATTGATGTAGGTCATTTTATGTAAATGCACCTCATTCACCGGAACGATAAGAAAGAAGACCAAAGCTACAAACAGTAATACCACACCAATATATAGCCAGAGCTAAATGAAATAGCAATTAAAGTAATACGTTAACAACTCAAAATGTTTTATTTTTGCAGCTACGGAGTATAAAACAAGTGGCTAAATTATTTTACCAGTATTTAAAAATTGTTACAGCTAATCAAAGTCTGAAATAAATTATATTTAGCACCTGAAAATACTCGCCGGCTCGCGCATCTTTCTGAGTTCGCAATGGAAGCGTGGCAGACAATCTCCCCACCCTAAACGCTGCCCACTGTCCACTGTCCACTTTTCAGTTTACTTGCCTGGACAGACGAGACATGTTTTCAAGGGATGGGTTTTTAATGCACATAAGTCACATTTGGAGTGACACAAATCCTAAAGCTGTGGAGAGTCTCCAATCGTGGAAGTTTTCTGTGAAATTTTGGGTTGGATTTGTTGATAACTTTCTAGTGGGGTCATATGTTATGGCTACACAATTGAATGAGCATGTTTATGGTATTTTTCTTGCAAAAAAGCTTGAAGATGTTCTGGTTAATATTCGGAGAAAAGTGATCTTTCAACCCGACGGCACACCGCACATTTCAATTGTCAATTTTTTTTAATGCACTTTCCCGATCGTTGGATAGGGAGAGCAGGTCCAGTTGTTTGACCGGCACATCCCCCAGATATGCCTCCAGCTAATGTTTGTGTTTGGGGTCATATTAAATCATTTATTTATGAAACACTCATCGACACAGCAGAAGAGTCAGTTGCTTCAACTATTCTTGCTTTTGACTATCTTCGTAACGAACCACAGATCTGGTATATTACAATTGTTTTATAGTTGAAAGTAAATCAACAGTAGCGTGTCACTTCTTTTATTTTTAATACGTTAATATTGAATTAGAGAAATCACACCAGGAACCTGTGCAGAAAGTGTTTAGTATAACATGGGTTGCTCTTGTATGTCTTAATTATGGGAGTGCGCCGCATATATTTACATTTGCAAATAGTAGTAATTAAAGGAGGAGTGGATAAGCATATACACCATGCAAAGTTTTAAGCTAATGACGAAACTGTAGTGTGTATTAAACATTTCGTACCAAACTTTGTAGTTAGAGAGGACATTTTTCTTGTGCGGTTTTCCCTAAACTGCCATCATATGTAACAGTGAGGGTTAGCAATGAAAGGAAAGATCAGGAAGAATGTATGAAGCTAGTTTTGCAGCGAGTTGAAGAGAGTTTTAATGAATGGTATGAGCAGAGTGTTATGTTTTGACTACTTTGTAAGTGAGGTTAAGGCAAGACAGGCACACCCGTTTATGACTATTGTCAAGGAAGATATAGACGATGATAAATATAATGCCGCCCCATATATATATATATATATATATATATATATATATATATACAGGTCACTTGTCTTGCCATAGAAGGACTCCATGAGTCCGAAATATAGCGATCTCAAGTGTGACTTTTTCTTGTGTTTTATCCTTTTGTACTATTATAATTACTGTTAATTTGTTACATTATTAATAGTGTTACTTTATTTTTATTTTTATTTTATATATATAAAAGCTTTAAAGTGTCCAGTAATTTATAAGTTGGAGTATTTTATAAAGATTTGTGCCTGCCTATGGATAAATTTATAATACATATTATTTCATATTTAGTTTATATATGAGAAATATTGCTTGTAAATAATTTCAGATTCTTAAAACCCATCGAAATATTTTCTGATGATAAATAATGATATATAAAGTTTCGAATTTGTTATTGGCAGTAGTGCCATTACGGCCGCCATTTTTTCCCGTATTGGGTAAATGTAAATGTAGCAGGTTTTGGCTATAGACAACTTACTATCTTAAACAAGGAAATATTTCAGTTCAATAATAAAAAATGTGTCAACAGACTAATTAGACGCGGCCTTACAAACAAACTCAATGAACAAGAAGCTTTTAGAATAATAATAGCTGAAGAAACTATATATAGTCTTGTAATAATCTTAAGTGTGTTTAGTCTTAAGGATGTAACATCAGGAAGGTCTGTAAAAGTCACAAACTCACCTCTCCGTAAACTATTTTCTGCCCTCTCAATGCCTCTAACTGAGAAACAATTGTTTTCTAAAAGTTAAGAGGCAAGTTAGGACAATATGGTGGCGTGCTCGCAGCAACGCCGATAAAGTTAATTAAAAATGTAGGTGAAGGTAAATAAAAGCGCTTTTCTCTTTCACGTTAATTAAAAGATACAGAGGAAAGCTGCGTTTTGTTTAAAGGTCCGACGCTGACGGCTGAAACATGTTTCCTTACCAGAAACACAGTTTCATTTCATTGTGTAACTAGCACACTCTAGCGAATAAAAAAGGCATTCCATTTCCTAGAGGTTCCCCTTCTCACAGAACGGGAACAGTAAAGAACAGCGTTTTATTTTAACAGCTCTTCTGATTTTAAATCGACCGGTTTTTGTTTTTATAGCGCCCTAACCAAGGAACACAGACACAGTGAAGGCACCAACCAAGAAAGTTCATTTCGTTTCCATAATTACTAACATAGTTGGGCGGATTTATTTAAGGCTCAGAATTGTTTCACAACGTTAGGTAAAAAACATTGGATATGCTTTTTTCATTAAGGGGGATAGTTCTTTGTCAACTTTTACTCCACCTAGCATCATTGTTCCTGATCTTGCCCATGTCATATCCTCCCTACACATTTTGTCACAAACCGCAATATATTTTTCCCTGCCCTACTCTTTCTTAAAATTCCTGTATTTATCAGAGTCCTCTTATCTCTTAGGCTACGAAATATTTCCTATCAATCCTTGCTTTCATTTTATTCCATGCGCCTTGCTCATTTTGTGACTTTAAACTAGCTAGTTCTCCCAAACCAAACTTTCTTGCAATTAATTTTCATCTACCTACCCAACTTCCTTTTTCTTGCGCCCCAAGCAGTCTTTGAGAATATTTCCTTCCTCTAATGATTCTATACTCTACCACTGCATTTTATTACTAGACCTTTCCTGCCACCAGGGCTACTCTAGGTAAACCCAATATCATTTTACAGACTGCTCTATGAATACATTCCCACCCTTTTTCTATCCCATGCATCGTTCCCAGTTCAACTGTAGCCGAATATACTCTCTCTAACCAACTTAAACTTATATTTAGTAGTATTTTCTTATCCTATTGGTAGCTAATTTCCTCTTCCCTGGTGCATTTTTCCTTTATGCTGTCCATTTTCCATTACTTTCAGCCTTAACCCCAAATAATCAAGTGTCCTCACCATTTCATTTTCACTCCTCTCTCCACCGCCACGGGTGGCCGAGGTCGTTAAGTCTCGGACTCGTGAGCGGGAGGTCTGGGTTCGAATACCGCCAGGACCGTCCTTCCTGAATGAGGTTTTTTCCAGGTTTTCCTCAGTCCTCATAATTGGCAAATGCCGGGGAGGTACCCTAAACTTAGACCTGGAACGATTCCTTCCTTACAAATAAATCCTTTGCTAATGTATCATTTCATCTCATGTATCATCAGTGTTCATCGCCTGTGGTCCTCTGTAGCAAAAACGGGCGTTAAACACCATTCATTCATTCACTCCTCTCTAGCCACCATTTCTCATCTCTGTGGAGAAAATTGTGATTTACTTTTATATGTCTTTAAGCCCCATTTTTTACAGTATTTCTCTGTTTCTCTATTTGTTGTTTAAACCTCCACTCGTAATTGCAGCTGCTACTAAATTATCCCCAAAAAGCACGTTATCTAGTAACTCCACCCACGAGGGTAAGTGCATAAGTTTCCAGCCTAACCATTTTTTAGGTATGATAAAGGCAATAACTATATTTCACTTTTCAATATAGTTACCCTTTATTGCAATACACTTCTCACGTCTTTGTATTAACATTTCAACCCCCCCCCCCCCAGAATAGTCAGAAGTCTTGCTGTTTATACCCACAAAATAGGTATAAACAGCATCCATCACTTCTTCGTCACACTTAAACTTCCTTCCTCGAAGGTCCTTCTTGAGTTTTGAGAAGAGGAAATAGTCACTGGCAGCTAGATCTGTGCTGTAGGGTGGATGATCGATCCTTGAAGCCACATTTCTTCACAGCTTCCTTTGCAACAAGAGCTGTATATATAGGCACGTTGTCGTGAAGGAGGCACACACCGCCACTCAGTTTTCCTCGCCTTTTCTCTTTGATGGAAGCACGTAGTCTGTGCAGTAGGCCAGTATAGTACTCCCCATTTACTGTGGTGTTCCTCTCCTTGAAGTCAATGAAGAGTATTCCTTCACAATCCCAAAAGATTGTGGCCATGATCTTGTTGGTTGACTGAGTCACCTTGGCCTTTAGAGGCTGTGCTTCGCCAAGTTTACGCTCTTGATTCTCTTTTGGACAAGGGATCATAGTAGAGGATCACAGTTTCACAATGGTTTGCAGAACTTCTCTCTCGTTGTCACGGCAGAGCTCCAAAAATGCCTGACAACAGATGACTCGTTGCTGTTTTTGGGGTGAGGAAAGAAGTCTAGGCACCCATCTTGCACTAACCTTGTTCATGTTTAAATGTTCATGAATAATTCGAGGGCTGTTATTTTAGAAAGACCAAACCTTGCTGCTATTTCTGTAACTTTCAGCCGCCGGTCTTCCACAAGAGATATGTTTTCACGAGTGAACACCTTCAAGGGTCGACCTGCACGCTCTTCATCTTCAATGCTTTCTCGGTCCATTCGAAAAACTTTGGTCATTCTTTTACGGTAGAATATGAGGGGGATGCTTCCACATATACACCTTCCAATCGCTGTTTAATTTAACCTGGAATAATTCCTTCTGTTGTGAAGATCTTAATAACAGCTCGAAACCGCATTTTGAACATGTCACAATCTTCTACATATAGCCTTCTTTATACAACGAACAACTGAACACAGCGGAGCAGAAGTTACAGCTGCAATGACTTACTTAACAGAAAAGTTATGACACTAGATAAGGAAGTTTGTGAAGGTGATAATCCTTATCTACGAGACCGGATAGTTATGGACCTACCCTCAAACACTTCGAAGAAATCTTATTTCTGCGATGTTTAATGCATTTCTGTCTTTATTTGTTATAATAAATTTTCGCTTCCATAAAGTTCTGCTGCTTTTTACATTACACAATTCAACTTGAACATATTTTCTGGTTTTATTATAAAGTGAAGTGCTAATACCTCCACATATACATTGCTGGCCATCGATGTTAAACCGACTTCATATTTTCTCAGCAGGAACGGATATATGAATTTGATCAAGGAAAAACTGTGACATACCGATACTGTTTTAGTCAAAATCGTCCACGGCAAAAGAATATGAGAGCAGTACATTGAGGTAGAATGAGCATATAGGCGTGAAGGATCCCAGCGGCTCCGCCAAAGACTCGAACAATGACAGAGATAATATCCGCATGGGTGTTATTTACACGCACAATTTGTTGCAATTTTAATGGCTAACAGTGTATTATTAAGGGACACTTGGAATAATTTTTTAAAATTCCACATTTTTTATGTTTTTTTCGGAACTTTTACTGTGTTTGTATTGCTCTGTTAATTTAATACGAAATTTCACTCAAATTGGATAAATACTTTCCGAGCTATAAATTATTACGTAAGTGTTTTGTTAATTTTGTTCATTCAGGGACGCTCTTTAACATATCAGATCATCAGCATCCCATTCAAATCAAGTAGGACAGTTTTTCTCAGAGATCTATTCTGTCAGGCTTGAGGTTTTTTTACATGCCGTAAATCTACGATACAGATCCCACGGCTTCCCTTTGAAAAAGCCATACTTATGATTTTTACGCCAGAAAACATCCATGGACCCTGACCGGGATTGAGTCCCTGATCTTGGGTCTACGAGGCAAACATGGTTACCATTAAACCACCAGGACCGACTATTATGTAAATATAGCGCAATATAATCAATCATATTGTCCCACGCGGCTCATGAGTTGAGAAAATTGGTTTTCATTTTGCAATTGGAACTTTGAACAACGTACAAAAATTGTATAGAAAGTTATTTTAAATAAATTTGACAAGTGAACTGTGATAATTTTTAAATCTATAAGAAAGTTCAACCTATAAAATTATTCATTTTTTCGCAGATTTTTAAAAATTATTATAATTATTAGCATCTATTTTGTCCTATAGAGCATTACAATAGATTTTTCTGCACAGTTTGGAAAAAATTTAATTGAATTTAAACAAAAACTTATGCGTGGGACATTTGGAAATATGAAAATGAAGTTTTGAGAAAAACGCAGTTTTATACTGATAAACATGTGATTTAAAATTACACGCGGGGCTCTTTAAATGACTGTAGACCTCAAAGGGAGGAAGGGACCTTCTGTGAACGCCCAAAGGTTCAAGAAACCTTTTGCAGGGAAGGAAAAAATCGACTGAACCTTGACCTTCCTGCAAGACATAATTGCCATGGCTCAGAAATTTGGGTTGAATTTCTCTCTCATCCTTCACACAGCTGACTTTGTCTCATGATGGGATCTGTATTTTCTCTTAAATGTGTTCTGAGGAAGGGAAAGAGTTTTATTTCTTGTATGTATTTGCTTGTTTGATTTTTACAGGAAGCCGAGAAGGTAATGAGTCGCAGGCCAGGGGCTACATTGAAAAATGAAGTGAATGTAACAACGACACCGACTTGACCTCTCTTTGGTTCCGCTATCTCCATGGCAATGGCTTTATTTCATAACGTAAGTACATCCGAACACCTCTTTTTTAGAAGATCAAACATTTATATTGTAAAATCATATTCTCAGTAAAATAATATCTTTAGTTTAAATAGTCATCTCTATCGAACGTCTTCTGCCAACGTAATATCAAAATTGTGAATTTCACCGTAGAGCGGGGAAGCATAAACCCCATCTGCAACAAATTTTCAGATCAGTAAAGTTTCGGAATATCTTTCTTTGGAGGTGATTACCAATAAAAAGAAAACCTTCCTCACGTAGGAGCTGTGTAAAGTAATCGAATTCCTCACCTAGTAGATTAACTTTAAAAAAAGAATGGAAAACCCAGATTATGATCTTATTAACTAATGAATTGAAATAGTTATGATATTACTGTGTGGTTTTAGAGGAACTCATTTATAATTCTTGCAATCTATAAGTATCACAAAAGAGATACTAGATTTTTGGATTTATTATTATTATTATTATTATTATTATTATTGTTGTTGTTGTTGTTGTTGTTGTTGTTGTTATTATTGTTGTTGAAATTAAACCACAAAAATTAATAATTAAATGAAAGATATGACTAATGATAGACAAAGCTATACTGTGTGGGTATTTTTGAACGTTTTTAAATGTAACCTGTTTATGAACTGAGCCCCTGATATCTTTACGTTCACTAAAATAGAGAGACACAACAGAAAGTTTCGAGTTACGTTGTGTATTTAAGATGATGCTGTTCATATGTTTCAATAAAACAAAAACGTATTAATATTTAAAAATTACAATACACTAAGCCAGTTTACACAATCAATAATAAACAAACGAAATTTTCAGGGTTTTCATTGGCTTTCCAATTTAATGTAAATGTTATTGTAGTAAAAACATATAACACAAACAGTTTCTGAAGGTTATTACAGAACACTCTTACATACAAATATAATTCTCAAACACATATTAGATTAACATTTCACATTTGCTATATTCACGACAATGTTTTTGTTAAATATAAAACACATGCATCGTTATAAATACAGTTTATATGCTGAATTAATTTGTTCTTTATTTTAAAACAATATAGAGAAAATTAAACTCAAGAGCAATTTTTAAATTACAGTTTTCAAGTGTACCCCTACTTCTAATTTACCATTTAATTAATTTTCGGAAACTATTTCTTATTTTATTTATATGGCATATAAAGAGTTTCGCTGAGAAAAAAAATTCCGGTTATTTTAATTTTTTTTTTAAATTTTTGCTTCGGTTAACCCCTACTAATCCCCTATTAATCGTTCGATTTTGATAGTTAACGAACTAGATGAAACGTTTATTAATTGATGGTTGTTTGGCGAGTTTCTTTAAGAAAAATCCAAAATTATGAGTGCTGGAGCGTTAATGGTCATATATATATATAAAATAATTTAATAGTGCAATGTTTGAAAATATGTTGGGTTCATTAGATTGTAGCTACCAAGATGGATAGTGTGGTTTTGCATATTCATGCAGAAGAATAATAACACCTTTGTGATTCGTGAGTGCAAGCTGCTTAGTTGTTAGCGTTTCCTGGACACGTTCCAGCTAGTTAAGAGTATACAAGGATTGTATAATAAGAGTGCTAAATTTCCATATAATGGCAGGACATTTTGTTAAGCGGCATCATTATTTGCTGAGGTTGATTCTTGTAGCTTGATCTTGACAGCTCTCTGAAGTGACCAGTGTCACATGTGCCGTAGATTTGGGGATTTCGTGCCGTTGTTAAACACTTCCATTTAAAGGATTGAACTGCAATACAGATCAAATCAGAACTGGGTGAAGTTCATGCACACTGTGCATCGTCATTGAAGGGCGTTTATTTCTGGATGAATGAATTTAAACGTGGTAGAAGAAGCACTGAAGGTGAAGCGAGTTTCGACTGCCCAGTTGAAGTCATCTAAATGAAATTATTAAAATCCACAATATCATAATGCAAGACCGCCGAGGGAAAGTGCGTGGATAGCTGAGAGTGTAGGCAATATCCTGTACGAAAAATCAAAAATAAGAAAGCTGTGTTGAGTGCCGCGACTTGCTGACTGCTGACCAAAAACGCACGCGGAAGACATTTCAACAGTGCCTGACACTGTTTCATCGCAATGCGCACAACTTCTTAAATGTGGATGAAACCTGGGTCCACCTTTACACTCCGGAGACAAAGCAACAGTCAAAGGCTGGTGAGAGCGCATCTGTTTTGTCTGCTGGAAAGTGTGACCAGTTTTTTAGGAGGGGGGGGGGGTTCCTAGGGTATAAATCTGATAGATTACTTAGAAAAAAAGACAAAACCATAACTAGGGCATATTATGCTTCATTGTGCTGGATCATTTGAATGAAAAATGACCAATATTGACATACAAAAATTGTTCTTTCAGGATAATACTGGAACCCACACAGCGGCAGTCACAATACCCAAAGTGCATGATTTGGATCTCGAGTTGATTTTTTATCCGTTCTATTCTCCGCATTTAGCCCCAAGTGACTTTTTCCTATTCCGGAACTTGGTGGGAAGCAATGTTCATCAAATGATCGTCGCCGTCAATGAGTATTTTGCACAGTGACAGATCCTATTTTTCCAATGGGGTTAACAAATTGAAAACTCTTGTATATACTCGATAGAGACTCTTGAGAAAATTTAATGCTCTCGATTTCCCTCTAACCGGACAATACGAGGGTAACTACTGTTTTACTGTTTACTGTATTCAGACACGTCAAATTGGGAGTGGATAGTCTCGCTCCGACTGTTGCATCTTTTCAAAGTACTCTCCACTACACTCTATATATTCTCTCATCCTCAAAAAGCACTTTCCAAAGCAACATACCACTCATTTTCCTCAAAGGCGAAAAGTTCATTTTCATATGCAGTCATAGTTTCTTCAGGGCTGGAAAACCACTTTCTTGGCATGCGATTTTTACCACTAGGAAGAGAAAATAATCGCATGGAGCCAGGTCAGGCCTGTAGGGAACAGTCCTGTCTTTGGACAGCTTTCTGGGAAAGAATTTCGTCCTTTGCTCATCCAGAGGAACTGGACACCATTTTTCCCCCAATACTTCGGTCCCTCTTCACTTTCATTGGTGGATCGTCATACGGAAAATCTAAACCGTCGACTGTCATTTTGTCTCAAAGTCAAATTGGTAAATCCATGTTTCATCACCCGTGATGACATCAGAAACACGTCTTGAGCTCCCTAGATCGAATCTCTGCAGCATTTCTTCATACCATTCGGCGCAGGCGCGCTTTTGTGCTTCTGTTAAATTGTGGGGCACCCAACGGTAGGAAATCTTCCTGACACGAAGACGATTGTGCAGGATTTTTGATCCTGCACACGATTCACTCTGGAAGCTGCTTTGATGTCCTTAAATGTTACGCGATATTTTAGAATAACAATTTATTATTATTATTTATTTATTTATTTTTTTTTACCACGACAGTTTTCCTTAGTCACTGCTGTTGCCGGATACCCACTTCTCTCTTCATCTTACAGTGAAGTTCGATCCCATTTAAATCCCACAAACCAGCGGAAAACTATTGCTCTAGTTGAAAAAAGGTCTCCAAAAGCTTGTTGCAAGCGCTCAAGGCTTTCGGACTCTAAAAAAATCACTCCTGAAGTAATAAAAAATAATAGCGCAAAAATGTTCTTTCTCCAAATTCATTGTGCCTGTTCTTGGGAGGGGTTGTTCACCCTCACACCCTGGAAAGCGGGAGTGAGTAAGGTCGCTACCTGGTACCGTTTTACTCGTAAGGGATGGGACCACATTCCTTTTAAATAGGTCAACATTCACTTTTCTTCATCTCAAAAATATAGTGGTGACCCTCGTAAGTGAACCATTAATAATTCCTTGTCTAGATCATTTATATAAGTGAAAAAGAGTAAGAAAAATTAATACATATAAATTTAATTTGGCACCTACAAAATCAACCACTTTCGTTAACTTACGATACTTTCCTCCAATTTGCAAATTAGCCAATAGTGAGTGCGCGCTGATATTGAAGAATATCTGGATCTCCTATTTTTTTTCTTAGTAACATACGCTATTTCGAAAATTAAAATATATTTAATAAGCACGAACTGAAAAGAGAGTGGAAACTTTAATGTCGCTTAGAGAAGCAGGATTTCATGAGAGCGGCCACACACACACACACACACACACACACACACACAAAGTGGGGGGAGTAGGGTGAGCAAGGCTGTTTTTTTAATTCAGCGTCTTTTTTATTTTTTACACTTTTGAAACAAAATTATGAATTATACACGAGTTCATCGCAGTTAATGGAGAAAAAGGCAGAAACAAAGTTATTGCAGTACCTTCTAAAAGGTATTTTTTTTCAGTTATTTAAACCGACTTTTCCCATCTCATTCATGCTTTACGAAAAGAGACTGCCGGACTATTTTCCTCAAGTTGTTACGTATTTCAATACATTTTCCCTCGCGTAATTTACTGACTCCATAAAGCAGAGAGCCGTTTTTGACAGCGCGCTTTTTAATTAATTTCAAAACTCATTAAAATGAAAAAAAAATGGATTTTAATGTATCCATCCGCCTTAGCGAGGAAGTGATACTTGATTAATTAATGTTATAACACGAGAAAAAGAAGAGCATCGTGCTCTCTGGGCTAATGCGATGTCTCGATATATCATTACTATGGAAAACGGTGCATTAGTTGATGCATTCAAAAAGAAAATGTTACATTTCTGTAATTGGGGAGTGCATAAAACTTTCTCTTTATTTAAAGTTGTTAAACTTTTCAATACGAGAGTTTTGTGTTCCGCCTCCAAAATTAGTGTAATGTCTGTGCAGTTTAAATCAAGTTATTCATTAGAATTATCTGAAAAGAAATATATTTCTCTATATTGTTAGGCAATACTGAATTTGTTTTACATAAGCTAATGCTACTATGACATCAGAATTATTTCTTTTAGCGAATTCCGAAGGGAGCTATTACGGTGTACCCATGAAACTATTTTTGAAAAATTTATTCAAATTTCCATCGATCCTACCTACGAAAATGACAATGAAAAAATTTATAAACAAAGTGTGTGGTGTCTTTTAGCGCTCTAGCAGACGCAATTTTTGCTTTTTCTCAACGAAACTCGGTATATACCATTTAAATAAAATAAGAAAAATCGGCCGGTTAGAGATATAGCTGAAAACCTAAATTTAAAGTGGAGGTTAAAGAAAATTTAAAAATCGCTCTAGGGAATTTGTGTTTTTTCTCAACAAAACTCTGTGTAGGCCATTGAAATAAAATAGGAATAATAGTTTCTGAAAATCAGTGAAATCATATATTAAGATTTTAGCTAAAACCTACCATTAAAATTACTTTAATGGCACCAATATTTGTTTTTTCACAACCAAACTCGATTTAAATAAAATAAGAAAAATAGTACCTGAAAATCAGCGAAATATGGCCATCAGGAGTGGGGTTTACCTAAAACCCAAAACTTAAAAAAGGCTCTATCAGCACTAATAATTGTTTCTTTACAACAAAATTCTATATGTAGCATTTAAGTAAAGTAATAAAATTGGTGAAATCGAACCTTTAGGAGTGGGAATATACTTGAAAAATGAAATTCAAAAAGCGCTTTCGTTTAATATTCTATACATTGTTTTTTAAAAAAGAGGACAAATTAATTCAGCATACAAACTGTATTAGTAGCGTTGCATATAAATATATATATATTTAACATAAAAATGTCGTCGTAAAGATATCAGTTGTGAAACATTAATCTACAATGTGTGAAAATTATATTTGTATGTAAGAACGCTCTGTAATAATCCTCGAAAACGTTTGTGTTACATGTTTTTACTACAGTAACATATAAATTAAATTTCAAAGCCAACGAAAATGGATGCAACTTTCGGTTGTATATTGTTGATTCTATTTGCTTAGTTCATTGTAATTGTTTTTAAATAGTAACATGTTTTTGTTTTATTAAAACATATAAACATCTTAACTACGTAATGTTACTTGAAACTTTCTGTTATTTTTCTCTATTTTAGTGAATATAATAAAGGGTGAATGACTGAATGCTAGGTGTATAAATTAATTAATGTGTAATGTTTTATTTTCAGCGGAAGATACGAGAGGAGTTTCTAACGTCTTGTCTCAGCACTGAACTTTGCATCGTCTGACATCTTTGCATTGACAAACGTGTATTTTCAAATACAATTTAAAAATGTGTGGTCTACAAAAGAAGTGTTCTACACAGGTTGTTAATAATTAATTTCATGTTACATATACCAAGTGTTGGAAAATTGTTTGGAAATGTGTATATTTGTGTCATAAGGTTAATAAATAAAGTTAATAAAAATACATAGTGTACTATATATATACCACGGATCAAATAGGCTACCAGAAAATGTCAAGTCAGTAGGCTGAATTATAGAAGGCAAAGATAGGCTAAGATAGGCTGCCAAATTCGGCTTTTTGATAATAAAAGGCAAAGATAGGCTAAGATAGGCTGCCAAATTCGACTTTTGGGGAATAAAAGGCAAAGATAGGCTAAGATAGTCAGCCAAATCCGGATTTTGGATAATAAAAGGCAAAGATAGGCTGCCAAATTCGGCTTTTGGGAATAAAAGGCAAAGATAGGCTAAGATAGTCAGCCAAATTCGGCTTTTGGGGAATAAAAGGCTAAGATAGGCTGCCAAATTCGGCTTTTGGGAATAAAAGGCAAAGATAGGCTAAGATAGGCTGCCAAATTCGGCTTTTGGGGAATAAAAGGCAAAGATAGGCTAAGATAGGCTGCCAAATTCGGCTTTTTTGATAATAAAAGGCAAAGATAGGCTAAGATAGGCTGCCAAATTCGGCTTTTGGGGAATAAAAGGCAAAGATAGGCTAAGATAGGCTGCCAAATTCGGCTTTTGATAATAAAAGGCAAAGATAGGCTGCCAATGATGTGCTGTGGCAGGTAAACAGTCCTAATTGCTCTCATCTACCGGGAACAATGAGGGATTATAGCTAAAGGTAAATGACAACAATGATTTTATCAATTTTGTTTTTATTGTCACATTAGTTACCAATCTACCTTGCCCTGAAACATTTACCTATGAAAGACTGTCGATACTGGAGCCTTAGTGTAACAAGTCGGGTTTATGTTTCATCGGTCTATGTCTTAAGTTGCCTTTCTTTCGATGAAAGAATAATACACGTTTATCTCGTAATTTCTTTACCCATTCATTCCTATCATATTACTGCTTTCTGTAAAAATGGCTCCAGTATGCAACACATCCTTCCGGTTTACAAAAACTCTGCTATCAGCAAAATAAAGTGGACAATCTTTAAAATACACAATGAAACCAGTAGTACATTCAGTGCTAACTCACTAAACAGGCAATTTCTGCCTTGGAAAGAGTCCCATTCTCAATAAAACACACAGGCTTGACGATCTTCCATGTTTAAATCACATTAGGTGCAGGATCACAACAGTAACTGTTCACAGAACAAGGTGAACTCCCCTAAATTATGCTCTGTTGAAAAGCGTCATAGGAGAGGTCACAGACTATATCAGGAAGTAGCATGCAAGTGGCTCAGGAAACTTGTAAAACAGGCCAAAATACAGCAGGCATCATGCTCTGAAATCATACAGCAAGTAAACACAATAAGTAACAAATAAAAATGATAATGTACTTAACAAAATGCACACAAAATCAACATGCACAAAATTAGAAGTTGACGTGAAATTTATTACCTGCCACCCCCATAAAATTATAAGTAACAAATTAATTAATTTTATGTAACTCCATGTTATAATCATGATTATAGTGTCATATCCTGTACAAGTGTTAATGTTACTTTTTTACCAGAGCAAAACTGACCTGGCATCAGGACAGAGATGCCTGTTGCCTATTGTAACAATATTCTGCAGATGACCCTAAGAGCAAAACCGACCGCTATTACTTGGAGAATTGTAAAGCAGGCTAGGCGTAAAATGATTTGCAGAACTTCTCTCTCGTTGCCACGGCAGAACTCCAAAAATGCCAGACAACAGATGACTATTTGTTGCTTTTGGACTAAGGAAAGAAGTGTAGGCACCCAACCTTATTCATGTTTAAATGTTCATGAATAATTTGAAAGAATTGTTTTAGAAAGGCCCCAATCTTGCTGCTAAGTCTATAACTTTGAGCCGCCGAACATCCATAATTTCTCCTTCCACAAGAGCGATGTTTTTAGAAGTAAACACCTCCAAGAGCAGACCTTTACCCTCTTCGTCTTCAATTCTTTCTCGATCCATTCGAAAAAGTTTGGCCCATTCTTTTACGGTAGAATAAGAGGGGGATGCTCCCCCATATACACCGTCCAATCGCTCTTTAATTTCATTTGGAGTAAGTCGTTCTTTTGTGAAGAATTTATTAACAGATGATACTTAATTTTGAACATGTCACTAGCTTCTACACATAGCCTTCTTTGTGCACCTATATTTAAACAACTGAACACAACGGAGCGGAAGTTACAGCTGCAATTATTTACTTAACGATAAGATATGGCACCAGATAAGTCTTTTATGAAGACGATACTCTTCATCGGCGAGGCCGGAGATTTAGGAACCCATCCTCGTATCAAAGTGCGTCAGGGCGACAGTGTATGATCGTCATAGATAATACAAAAATGTAACATCTAGCAGTTTAATTCTCCAAAGAGTAACGGTGCCCCTTGTCAATAAATAGCGTTTCATTCCACGCATCACAAATATAATTATTAATCTACTTGACTCCTTTCCCTGTGGTCTGCGGATCAAAAAAAGTCTCACAAAGAAGATGAGAGCTAGTCAGCAACGGTAAGTCAGCGAAAACTCATAGGAAAGAAGAAGAAAATCAACACCATTCCCGGGAATCCAATTGTTAATATCCTTAATCAAACCCATATTAATTTCCGCTGCAAAGCAATAATTCTTTACACACTGGAGAAGCATTAGTATTGCAGGAGGGTTACGGGGCCCGAACGAAACAATATTCTTACCTGCGATACTGCAATCTGACTTATCAGTCTATCTTCGCAGAAGATACGAGGATAGGTAGATAAGTTTCCGGCCTCGCCGATAAGTATTATCGCCTTCACAAAACCCTTATCTCTTAAGTAAATAATTGCATCAGAACTTCCTCTCCGCTGTGTTCAAATATAGTTGCATAAAGAAGGCTGTGTGTAGAAGATTGTGACATGTTCAAAATGGAGTGTCGAGCAATTATTAAGTTCTTCACAAAAGGACTTACTCCAAATGAAATTAAACAGTGATTGGACGGTGTATATCGGGAAGCATCTCCTTCATATTCTATAGTAAAAGAAAGGGCCAAACTTTTTCGAATGGTTCTAAAACAACAGACCTTCGAATTATTCAGAAACATTTAAACATGAATAAGGTTAGTGCAAGATGGGTGCCTAGACTTCTTTCCTCAGTCCAAAAGCAGCAACGAGTCATCTGTTGTCAGGCATTTTTGGAACTCTGCCGTGGGAACGAGGGAGAAGTTGTACAAACCATTGTTACAGCAGATGAACCTATGGACCTCTACTATGATCCCTTGTCCAAAAGAAAATCAATGGAGTGGCAGGCGTAAACCTGGCGAAGCACCGCCTCTAAAGGCCAAGATTACTCAGTCCACCAAGGAGATCATGGCCACAATCTTTTAGGGCTGTGAAGGAATGCTCTTCATTGACTTCAAGGATAGGAACACCACAGTAAATGGGGAGTACTATCTGGCCTACTGCACAGATTACGTGTTTCCATCAAAGAAAAAAGGGCGAAGAAAGCTGAGTGGTGGTGTGCGTCTTCTTCACGACAACGAGCCTGTATACATAGCTCTTGCTGCAAAGGAAGCTGTGAAGAAATGTGGTTTCAAGGAGATCGATCATTCACCCTACAGCCCATAACTAGCTCTCGGTGACTATTTCCTCTTCTCAAAACTCAAGAAGGACCTTCGAGGAAGGAAATTTAAGTGTGACAAAGAAGTGATAAATGCTGTTTATGCCCATTTTGTAGACAAAACTTGTGACCATTTGTGGAGGGGGGGTTTAAATGTTAATTCAAAGATGTAAGAAATGTATTGCAATAAAGGGTAACTATATTGAAAAATATTTTGCCTTTATATCATTCCTAGAAAATGGAATTGTCAATTTACTTAAATTATATAAACTTAAAGGTTAACCCTCAACAACTAAATTAATTCTGTTTGAATTTGCATAACGAGACAGACAATACAGTGTACTTAAAATAATTCAAAAATATAAAAGGTCACTAGCTACAATTTTTTAGGATTGTGCTTGGATGACCTACTAACTTACTTGGGATTCCCATTTTGACTTTATAATGCAAAAAAATTAGCTCAAGTTTATATGTGTGGAGATATCTATCTTTATATCTACATGATAATGTATTATTAACTGTATATTAATCATAATTTATCATATGTTACAGAATCATGGAGAAATACCGGTATTACTAATATAAATACAATATTAGTTTTAAAAAAGAAATGTCTGCAATGTATATATGGAATACCAAGCATGGAGTCATTAAAAATGTTGTTAGGGAAAAGAGTATCGGCCTTGTAGAAGGGACATAATATATAGTGTATAATACTAGAGGTAAGGATAACTTCCACAGAATACATGTAATTTCCAACCAACTTACATGATCCATTAGTAACAAGTTTGATGCTGTATAATAAATTACCAACACAAATTAAAGTGCATATAGGGAATAAATTTTAATGTGAGCTAAAAATGTACCTAATATATAGATTTACATATAGATTAGATGAACTATATATATAAGCGATTTCATTTGTAAATACATTAGGCACTTGAAGTGATTTTATTGGCAATAAATTATTATTATTTGTTAATAAAAGAATACGTCAATTTTAAATCAACTTATAAAGATGTATTAATTAAAGCTTTGATACTATATAATTATTTACAAGCACTAATTAAGGCATGTATGGCAAATAAATTTATGTTGTGAGTTAAAATACATGTAGATGTGTACATAGGTTGAATGAACTATATTAATGTAATAAGGGATTATTGTTTATATTATAATTTTGACAATGTCAGACACTTGTAACAAGTCTATTGACAGTAAATAAATCATTATTAATATTGATTTCATAACAATAGTGCACAAATTTTAACCCTAACCCTGTTAAGAAAGCATTTAAGCTTTGCTAAGCCATTAGAGCAGGTTTAAAAAACGTACTGTGTAGACCTAACGTATGTTAGAGCAGCACTACATAGCTACCTAACAACATACACTATATCATACAATCAAGATCAAGAGCCATGTGAGATTCAAGAGGAATCAAATTGCTGATACTTTAGCAAAAAAAGGAACCGCCATAAAATTAAACCAACTTTTGAACTAGAACTTCCCTCTAAATTGAAACTCATAAAAAGATTAATATGTGAACAAGAATAACAAACCGCCACGGGTGGCCGAGGTCGTTAAGGCACGGACTCGTGAGCGGGAGGTCTGCGGTTCGAATCCCGCCAGGACCGTCCTCCCTGACTGGGGTTTTTTCCAGGTTTTCCTCAGTCTTCATAACTGGCAAATGCTGGGGAGGTACCTAAACTTAGGCCTGGAGCATTTCCTTCCTTAAAAAAAAATATCCTTTCCCAATTTATCATTTCATCTCATGTATCATCAGTATCCACCGCCTGTGGTGCCACAGTAGTAAAAACGGGCATTAAACACTACTCAAAAAAAAAAAAAAAAGAATAACAAAAACTTAAATGGAAAGCATATGAAGATCTAAATACCTTCAAACATACTTTATTGAAACCAAGAAAAATTGGCATTACCCAATTCTGCTTAATTGCTGGGCATGATTACCTGTACCAACATTTCTTCAATTAATAAAGGACAGCCACTGTCCACTGTGCAAGGGCGCGAACACTGTCTTAAACAACTGATAGCAACAAACAAATGAAAAATAATTTGGAAGCTAGGGGAAAAAAAAACAAATATCAATATCCCCAATGACCACTAGCAACCAACCATATTAGTAATGCCACAAGAATACTTTATGATGATAATTTGCAATTGTTTCTACTACACCTAATGAAAATAATTCTGGCAAGATGTATACAGGTGCACAGATTCTGATACAAAATTTGAGTTTTTTTTAAATATATTTAATTACTATTTTGAAATAGCTTTTCCAATTAAATGCACAACATAAATCCATGAAAAATAAAAATCACCAGGTAACAAAAGGAATAAAATATTCTGTGCCAAAAAAAAAATATTACATGAAATTTCAAAATTTAAGACAAATTCACCAGAGTTTAAGTATAAAAGTCATTAGACAAGCAAAAAAAACTCTCAAATGACAGATATATTCAGTCAGTTTCTAGCAAAATAAAAGCCACATGCAATATTAGCATTCCACCAGACAACCTACATTTGAAAATATAAAACTGAAAGAAAAGGCATTATCTATTCCATTCTGAGTTGCAAAAATATTTAATAACTATTTCACTAGCATTGCAAATAATTTCTTTGTTTGTTTGAATGGTGCTTAATGCCAGTTTTTATTACTGAGGCACCATAGGCGGTCCAAATAATATAAATTATATAAAAAACAAATTTAGAAAAGAATGTAAGACAAAGCAATTCTGAACAAGCTAAAGCCAAAATTCTCTGCAGGTAAAGATGACCCTCCCCCTAGATTTTGTAACAAAGAAAAGTCCTTATTTTACAGCCGAACCTATCTCTAACATATGTAATATCCTTCGGGTATTTATTTTTCAAACATCTCTTTAAAATAGCTAAAGGAGCCATTGTACAAGCAAGATAACAGGAAACAGGCATAACTAACTATAGACCAATTTCACTGCTTTCAAGTTCTTCAAAAATAAGTGAGCAAGTTGTTTATAAAAGGCTTTTTTAACATTTATTGAAAAATATAAAATATTATCAGATTCTGAACATGATTTCAGGAAAAATAAATCTACTGAAACTGCATTACTTATTTTGTAGACAATGATCTAAAAGTATTAGATATAAAAGGAAACATCACAGGGATATTTTTGACCTCTCCAAAGCTTTTGAAATTTTAAACCTTCTTTATGCTAAACTGGAGAAAATTTGCATAAGGGGACATGCTCTCACAAGGGTAAAATCATATTTATATGGGAGACAACAACTGGTATGGATAGAGGGAAAATTAATTAACATCAATCAAACAAACTTGGAGTACCGCAAGGCTCAATACTAGGTCCAGTGCTCTTTTTACTTTTTATGAATGATTTGAAAAGAAACTTTTCTACCCAAATGGCATCGTTCTCACATTGCAATTATCTTACCAAATCCCTCTCTTGCTTATAATTGTTTTTTAGGTAATTTAATTGAGTTTTTAAACTCATAATACTTGTTAACATTTGTTAACCTCAGTTAAATTATCAGCACTTGTGAAATTACTGAAGATATTGTTTATACTGTATGAAATAAAATTTATTTAATTATAACAGCTAACTAATTTAACAAGTGGTTGAAGTTCATCTATTTATTTTCCTTTTGATAAATAATTTTGTTCTAGAGTGTTTGAACAGATTTAAAGATTTATTTCATACTCTATGGTAGCATGTGATAACTCTACATTATTACTATAATTTTAAACATCATGTAAATTTAAAGTTTGTCTGCCTTGTCCTATATCATCTTGCATTCTGTGCATCATATGATTTATAAGAATCAATAAATAAACAAACAACATAGAGATTACAGAAACATGACATCTCAAAGGGTCATAGCATCACACTTAATTAATCTGAATAAGAACACATCTGTTCCATTGAAAAATACACCTTGTTATTTGAAATGAAAAAATCATTACTACATTTCTGAAACATACATTAACACTATACCAAGCAATTCAAAATAGCACTTGCAATGCTTAGTATGTTGTAAGTTAGGTGGATGCTGGACTGAAATTTCAATTTTTTTACTTAGAAACCTGAAATTTTTACTACATATAAGTGATGTGTTGTGTTATAATATACTAAATTTCAACTTCTTTGGCAGCATGGTTTTCTAATTTTTTTTTTTTTTAATCCATCAATTTGAAATGCCCCATAGCATTCAATTTTTAAAATAAAACAATAAAAATTTCATTATACATTCTTCTTCTCAGAATATACTTTCTATCATATGAATTTTATGTACTTTTACTATTTTATGCAGAAAAAAAAATATACATTAAATTTATAAAAAATTAAATATTTGAAATATTACTGCTTAATATCTCCACTATACTTGAAAGTACTGTAAATTCATATGATAAAAAGTTTTATTCAGTTACTTTCTACTAAGTTTCCAATTTTTAAGTCATATAATCAAAAACTGCATTATTTGGAGCATATTGAGCAAAAAAAAAAAAAATTGTAGAGAAACCAATAAGCGAGAAAAATGACAATTAACTTGTTATAGGTCCATTGATGATACCACCAAACAGCTTAGAACTTCCCAGCCCTATTTGTTGTTTCTGCTTGGCATTCATGACAGCTTTAGTCAGTTGAAGTCTCCATCGTGATATTTTAAATACATTCTTCTCTGATTGAATCACTAACCTCAAATGTTGCCTTTCTCTATCCTGTCTTACTTTGAGAGCTATGGGACTTGATTTACTCCCTAACAAATTGCTCCCAACAATTATTGAGTTTGTACATCTAATATTGAATTCACTTACGATATCACTGCAAATTAATTATTATTTTTTTTTGGAAACAAGTGTTTTGCTTAGATAACACTATACAGAGATTCATTGGGTTTTTGAGTTTTACCATGAGTTAGCATGGATCACAAGCCTGTCTTTGGTATACTGGGATGATTTTAGTCCTACATCAGGACAGTTTTCATGGTGATATTATCACGATATTGTGCTAGTTCACCCTTTGTAGTTGCTTTGTTATTAACGCACCATGATTCTCCCATTCCTGGAGTTTTTCATCTGTGGACATAGAATGGTACAAAGTGGCATATATGGCACTCTTCATTTGCTGTTTGCTACGAACATTATCCACACTTTCCTATAGTTGCAGAATCATATCAGCTGCTATAAACGCTTACCAGGCTGAAGAAGTTTGTAAGTTTTGGAATGTCCATCAGAAAGAACTGTTGTAAATCTCATTTTGTAACTCACAGACTCTTCCAGTTTCCCTGCTGCTTCAGTTTCTATGGAATTAGAAGATTTGGTGAACTTTTCTACACATTTTCCTTCCTCCTTGTGTAATTTCAGCCTTTGCTCATGTCATTACTTCCATTTTCCATTTTCTTGCTTTGTTGAGTACATACATTAAAATATTTGCCATGACTACACTAAAAACTATCATCCAATAGATACATGGGGTAGTGTATATACAGATGGATCTCTTAAAAATGGAGACGGAGGCTTTGGAATACACTGTGAAGCATTCTCTCAATATACACCTTTGGGATAGTATGCTAACAATTTTGATGGTGAAATAATGACCATTTGAGCAGCTTTAGAAAATCTACTATATAGACTAACATAAATAAAAGAATTGTGTTATGTTAAGTGACTCTAAAGCAGCAGTACAAAGTATAATGAAATACAATTACCCACCAAATTAGAAAACTATATCATACAATCCAGATCAGAAACACAGAAATAGTTTTACAACGGATTCCAAGCCATGTGGGATTAAAGGGGAATAAGATTGCTTGATATTTTAGCAAAAAAAGGAGCCACCATAAAATTAAAACCACTTTTTGAACTGCAAATTCCTTATACTCATAAAAAGATTAATAACTGAACAAGAACAAGAAAATATCCAAACAATAAAAACTTGAAGATCTAAAGACTGTTAAACATATTTTTATTGAAACCACGAGAAATTGGAATTACCCAATTCCACTTAATTGTCAGGTATGATTTGCCTGTCAGAACATCTCTTCAGGATGAAATTGGTCAATGCCCACTGTGTAACAACATGAATGCTATCTTAAACAAAGAACATCTACTGAAATGCAGTCAACTCGATAGCAACAACATTACAATATCTATCACTAGACTATACCAGTGCCATATAATTGTTTGTGATCATTTTTATTACCATCACATAATACTGCTATGTCTCAGGTAAGCCATCGTTAGTCTCTAAGTGTACCTGGTAAACAGCACTATGTACCTCTTCTAAACTTTTTCCTTTGCTGCTACATTTAAAAAGCTGTCACGCTTATTTTAGGCATTTCAACACCTGAACAAACTTTTTCAAGCCCTGCACATCTTTCACCGATATCTAAAAATGCATTGACCATCCTATGATTTATATCAAATGGGGGCAAGTCTGATCATGGGCTTCATTGCATTCAGAGCACTGCACTCTAATTTACAAACTCCCATTTGTTCACATGGGCTATGTCTCAGATCAGTCCAACACATAATCTGAACTATCTGAGGTAACTCTTATCCTTTATTGCACTAAATGCTTCTTCTCACTTGAGCTTCAAGAACTACTGGAAACAATACAGCAACATTTTCCTCCATCCAGGTGATGGTTTCCAATGTTTATTATACTAGCACCTTTCTATCTTTTGACATTGCAACGAGTATCTTTGAATCTATTCATATTTTATTAAGCTCCAACCTAAAAACTAACCTGATAGCCAGCCTCAATTAAAACTGTTATAACTTAATTCACCGATTACTATAAACCCTAACATTTACATATACTAATTATTAACATATATACGAACTAATAAACTATTAAAACTTACTTCTATAATGAATATGTTTCACAAGTTGGCTAAAAACACATTGGCTGACAGTACTACTTTGTTTCGGTTTGAATATGTTTCAGTAATGCCAACCCACTAAACGAAAATATACCACGGAGTTGCACAACCCGCGCAATTAAATTGAAATGTTAATACTGAGTCGGAATGAAGTAACACGTCATTTAAAAGTGACGTGATGACGTTTGAGTAGCCACAGAAGAAAAAATTTAAACTGAATTGCACATATTCTAATGCAGTCACCGCCAACTTCCGAAAATTCGGGCAGTGGTAGACCTTAACAGACTGGGCGCCACAGCGGGCAGTGCTTACTTTGCAGTTGAAGTAGTGAGGAGCTTTAATTAGTCATACAGCACAGCAATTTTTTTAATAGTGTTTAACGCCTGTTTTTACTACTAAGACACCACAGACGGTGAACACTGATGATACATGAAATGATAAATTGCGAAAGGATTTTTAAAGGAAAGAAACGTCCCAGGCCTACGTTTAGGGTACCTCCCCGCCATTTGAAGACTGAGGAAACCGTGGAAAAAGCCTCAGTCAGAATGGACGGTCCTGGTGGGGTTTGAATTCCAGACCTCCCGCTCAAGAGCCCGCGCCTTAACGACCTCGTCCACCCGTGGCGGTACAACGGAACGCAATAGTGGCTAGTTAAAGAACTACTTCTGAAGTTTATCCCACTTATTCAGCCATCTTCTCTTTGTATTTTAATTGTATGCCGCGGTGGTTCGGCTAACAAGTTGTTAAAACAATGAAGAAGTATAATGTACTTTATGTCTTGAATGTTGTCAACAAAGCCACAAATTTATTCTTTAAAAAGAAATTCCTCGTTGTCAGGAAATTAGGACTAAATATCAAAATTAAGATTTGTATTGTTTTTGCATCTCTAATATCTTGTAAATAGTATACGGAAAGTTGGAATCTAAATTGGAATGTTTCATGCTCCAAATTTAATTTCTAAGATGGTGTCATTTTCTGTGCTCTCTGTCATGCAGTTGAGGTATTTAGGGGGTGCAGACAGCAAAGGTTTCATGAGAGAAATACAAAGTAAATCCCATAAAGAAAACTAACATAATACATTAGCTACGTTCAAAGGCGTGTGGGTTCATGTCTGCGTAAATAAAAGAAAGACATGGTTGGGAAGAAGACTAACAGACAGCATGGCAAAATTATTATGGGATGGCAATGAGATCTAATGTGCATGTGACGTGCAGTTTGAGCCGCATATTTTTATGGGCTCTCAACTGATGATAACCCACGATATGATTTACGTCCCAATTCAACAGACAAGAGCCAAATTATAAACATCATAGACTTCCATTAGCAGTGGTGTCCCTGTCTACTCATGAAATTCTAAACAAAATGTTCACAAGGAAAAACACAGAATGTCAAAAAATCTTCAGCAGTTTTTGTGGAATCATGTGTCAAATGCAGTGTTTGTTGGTCTTGTACTCTAAAACTTGATGAAGTTTTAACATTTAACACTGGTAATATAGGAAAAAATTTGGGTTTTGAGTTAACGGTCAATACCAGTTATAACAGTGCAACTTCAAGGACAGGACCGTATAATATATCAAGGAAACGAAGAGAATGGTGGAGAAAATGGAAAAATCTGCAAGAAAGGACAGATTTATTTATTTATTTATTTATTTATGGACGCTCTTTAACATCTCAGATCATCAACATCCCATTCAACTCAGGGCGTAAACGGCCGACAAATTTTGCTCAGAGCCATCTCTTTCAGAGATCAGGCTTGAGGTTCTTTCTCGTGCCGTAAATGTACGACACGGGACCCATGGCTTTACTTCCCTTCCGAAGGAAACCATACTTAGGATTTTTACGCCCGAAAAAACCCATCGGTCCTGGCCGGGTTCGAACCCGCGATCTTGGGTTTAGGAGGCAAGTATGGTAACCACTACACCACCAGGACTGACAACAAGAAAGGACAGAAGAAACAAGAGGAAGATCAGAGGGGATGAGGAGATTGGCGAATATGGACCGGGGCATTCTAAATATGTGTTAAGAATATAAGAGTTCAATTGTAAACTTAACGCCATATTTCTCAGTTCGACATTTTATACTTCTGGTGCACATTCCTCCCAAACTATTAAAGATAATGAAATGAAACTACTACAGCATATTCCCACGATAAATAATGACAAAAATAAAAAGGGATTTTTTGTAACTCACATAGGTTTCAAAATACAAGCAATTTCATTGAAATATTTATTTAATTTCAGAAAACTGCATCTTATTATTATAAATGAAGTTACAAATAACACGTGGTAAAATTTTGAAATTGACATCTGAATGTAGTTTTGGAAAAAGTGCACCTGAAAAAACAGAAAATTAGCATGGCGAGATAGGGCGTGAGTAGTATATATCCCTCCTCGCGTGATTTTTATATCAAATTGATATCAAAAGGGGTGGGGGGTGATATCAAAAGTGGTGGGAGGTGGGGGTGGGAGGTGGGGGTGGTGGTGGTGGGAGGTGGTGGTGGTGGGAGGTGGTGGTGGTGGTGGTGGTGGTGGGGGTGGTGGTGGTGGTGTGGGTGTTGTGGGGGTGGGGTGTTGATATCAAAATCTCAATTTGAATTGATATCAAAATTTCTGTTTGATTAAGCGATAGGAAAATCTCTGTTTGATCGAGTGTTGGATTTAAATCTCCCGAAAAAAGTGTGTGTGATCAATTAATTACGTTGTAAAAAAATGGAGAGCCCTTCCGCCACTGCGTTGGCAGTTCGCCACTGCTCGCTCCCCCCACCGCTCGCTTTCGCCGCCCGCCTCGCTTTGTTCGCCGCCCGCCTTGTGTCCCTCGCTTTGTTCGCCGCCCGCACAATGCTTTTGCGTGAATTCGGTCTTCAATGGGTGGTTTCTTATTCGTTTGTATATATTCTTTTTAACAAAAACTCTGTATTTTCTCACACAGGGTTAGAAAAGTCAAAAACAATATGTGTGGGTTTTTCTTTACAGAGCCAAACTAAAAATAACACGTTGGCTCTCTCTGTATTTCTAAAAAGCTATTATTTTCACAAGGAAACAAAAAAACATTCTTCTAAAAATCCTATCTTCAGAGACATTTAAAAAGTTCTTTCTTTCGGGGGGGAAAAAGACATTGTTAATAAAAGTTCTTTCACATTGGCTCTCTCTATATTTCTAAAAAATCTATCATTTTCACAAGGAAACAAAAAAACATTCTTCTAAAATCCTATCTTCAGAGACATTTAAAAGTTCTTTCTTAGTATGTTCGGGGGAAAGGTGGTGGGGATGGTGAGGTGTAATTTTTGATATCAATTTTTTTAAAATCACGCAAGGAGGGATATATACAGAAAAAAAATTAACATATACAGTTAGATATTTTTTATTGTACACAAAATTAACTTGGAATGGCTGTCTACAAAATTTTAAACACAATTAGATTTTTTATTGTACACAAAATTATACAAAATGACGGTGCTCACTGATCACAAAAATTAACTTGGAATGGTGGTCTACAAAAAACAAGAATTTGTTTTAAATACAATTAAAAATGCAATATTTTTAAAAAGTCTGTCTCACTGGTGAGGGTTTTCAAAAAATGTTTTTATCCCTTCACAAAAATTATTTTAAAATGTGTGGTATATGTTTTTTTGACAAACAACACTTCACAGTCTTCGTCGTTGCTGCTTTCCTCCTCCTCCTCCTCGTATGGTGTGGTGACGCAGGTGAGCGACATGTGGGAAAAGTTGATGTTGAGAGGTTCCTGGGTCGACGGGGTGGCGATGGGGACGACGAAATCGTTGATCGATGGTGTTGTGAAGCATCCTGCCGATGTGACCTTGTACTCTAGGGCTGGTGTCTTGTCGATGGTGCCGAGGTAGATGGTGCAGCGTGCGTCTATGCCGTAGTGAAGTATTTTAGACGGGGTGCACTTGACTTCCACGACGTCGGAGTTGTTGGTTGCTAATTTGACGGTGACAGTTTTGTCATCGCCAAAGAAGGAGATTTCAGTTGAGATGAGTTTGATGTTTGCAGGGTGCTTGCCGCTTCTTGTGACGTGATTTTGGTTGTCAAAAACTAGTTTGACAAACACATTGTTGCCGACCCCCACCGGATCTGTTTGACAGGCCATGTTGATTTATTTCGGTGTAAACTTCAATACGTGTCTCCGGTAGCCGTTTCTGAGGACCTCTTCACCCTGGTACACGATGTAAAAATCGAACGAGTTGAGCTGGTTGATGAGTTCTGCGGAAAGATTGTTAAATCTAGTAGGTAGAAACACTTCTTTCCCGTTTTCGAGGCGAACAAGCGCCCTGGGTCCGTGCTTTGTTGATATGTTCCGGACCCCTACCACAACGTATGGTACGTTCGGTTGTAACGTTGACACTGACACGTACTCCGAGCTGCTCGCTACTGTAGATAGCTGGCGTAACGCGTCGTTGATCATGTTGACTTCTCTGTAGAACGTTTGCTACTGACACACATTGGGCAGTTTTTGGAGAGAGGGGGTGGACCATCGATGTGTGTGGTAGTGGAGGGGAGGTTGTAGTGCTGGTTGCAGCGGCGGTAAGGGGCGTAAATTATTTTAGCTTCAGGTGTAAGCACCGCCCATACAGCGTCCACTTCTTCTGGTGAATGATGTATAAAGATGGCGTTTCCCTCCACGGCAAGTAGATGACATTCATTTGGGTCCATCATTGTGAGGCGTCGACCATTTTTCAGAAACTTTATCACTAGGTCCATGTCCGTCGTCGCAGGCGTGATTGAACTTGTCCATCGTGATCGCACCCTCCATAACTTGTGTTCGTGACGTCATCACGGCCCCTGAACTTGTCCATCGTGATTGAACTTGTCTTCGTGACGTCATCACCCTCCGTGACGTCATCACGGCCCCTGAACTTGTCCATCGTGATCGAACTTGTCTTCGTGACGTCATCACCCTCCGTGACGTCATCACGGCCCCTGAACTTGTCCATCGTGATCGAACTTGTCTTCGTGACGTCATCACCCTCCGTGACGTCATCACGGCCTCCTGAACTTGTCCATCGTGATTGAACTTGTCTTCGTGACGTCATCATGGTTGAACTTCGCCTTGTTTGGACTCCAGCTCTCTGATGAATATCGGTTTTAGAAAATGCTCCATCTCTAGGAACACTCTAAAGGTTGCGCAACGGATGTATCTTGTGTATTCGGTGTAGTTCATTTTCTCCCCGGAATCGTGGGCGTGAAGTAAATACATGCGATAGGCTGCTATTTGATTTTGTACTTCGAACTCTTCTTTCTTCTTGTGATAGATGATGTCGGTCACCATACGCTGTAGGCTTTCTAGCGTCCTCCATTCCTGCATACTCAACGATGTACAACGACCGTCCATTTTGATGATAATATTTTGTGTGCCAAATAAACGTTTAAAAATTATGGATAGTCGGTTGGTTATCTGCCACTCTCTTAGATGAAAGGTCAAGCTCTGTATAGTCGGCATCGTCTCTGAAAGCTTCTGCCACTCGGTCGAACCCAGGACCACAGTGTTGCGTCGCCCGCCAATGGTCACCACGATCTTGTGAGGAGATTTAGGTGAAAACCCAACGGCTGCAAACTTGGACTGCTTGCTGTTCAGGAAGTAAACATCCGTTAGCGGCCCCATGTCACTGTAAAAACAAGAACACCCCTTATGTAGCACACTCTTTTTTTCATTCGTCAATTAACCACACATACTGAATGCGACTTACCTGTTCAGCTCTCTCGGAACAACTGGTAGAGCGGATCATGTCAATGCGCCTTCTAAAAAAAAAAATACAAGAATTAGCAACATAAAATGTGTCAGAGTTATTCATGCATGATCATCCACAATTTGTATTAATACTAACCTTTAACGATATACATCTCTGATGTGTAGTTTGTGAGCACCCGCCAAGACTGTAGGTTCTTTTAATGATGTCATCGTTGTGATTAAAATCACTTATGCTGAATTTTGAAAAGAATTTCTCCTTGCGCAGACCTTGGAAGCGGTGGGATAGGTAAGCAACGACGTAATGGCCACAGGTAGTGCTGAAATCGCCTTGCAACCTTCTAGTGTTGTGAGACCATCTTGTACCACAACATCGATTTAAAAAATTTAGAATTTCCCCCGAAAGAGGTTCTATACCATAGCTATCGAAATATTCCCCCCGGTCGTTCTTTGCAACAAAGATGCAGATCCAATGTTTCCCTGGTTTCGTGCTTGGGTCAGTGTTAATGACAACTGCTATGGGAAGCTGTCTATTATACAAATTTATCGACGACAATTGGTCGCAAGCGTACACGCCTAAAAAGTGTGGTGTACATTTAGACAGAAGTCGGTGTATTTGCAGCGTATTCATGATACCAAAATGGTCCTGTTAGCATCAATTTCTATAGTGCGATGTACTTCTGCCATCACCAACAGGTTGATAGGTTCTGGAGTTTGATCTTTAAATCCTACACTTATAGACACAGTACCGTGTCGTTGCCCTGAAATGTAAGACTCGTTAGCGCTCATATCGGCTGTAAGATCAAACACCATAATGGTGTAACCGTGTGAATATTGATGTCTGGAAATTGAATGCCCCTCGTCCTTAAAGTGTATTCCGAGACCATCTTGAAGAGTTTGAAAACATTGGAGAAAGTGACCTGCATCAAAATCGGGCTGTAGGGGTTGTGAGGGAAAAGGCTGGCCGTTCACATACAGTTGAAACGAATTCATTTTAAAGTGTTGTAAATTGTATGGGTTTTTGTTAATGTTGCCGTTGTATGCCTGGTCTGCAACCATCGCCACTACCACTCTTCGAGGTATTTGCCCGATGAAAACATCGTTGAAAGTCATATTACTAACCCCCTTTGGAATGTTGAGAGCGTGAAATCCTACATCTTTGAGATGGTACTTTGCATTGTTCTTTGTTAACACAGCCTGATGGGCAAGTTTGATGGTCGGGGACGGCCTCACAGCTTTCAAAATCAGTCTAGCAGACTGAATCTCTGTGTAGGCTTTAAAGTCCTTTATATCCGAAAAGAGATGAAAGTTGGGTGAAGAGGGGGAGAGTTTGATGGTGACGCTAACATTGTTCAAGAGCAGATTTTCCTGATTAAAGAGTGCATTGGAAAGATTGCCCATTAGCTGTACAACTTTGCTTCCTTTGGTATAGTCGTTACGCCACTTAATTCCATCATTTGTTACATACGTGTCCATCATTCCTCCCTTGTCCTTTTTCCAGAGTGTGGACTCTAGTCTGCTGTTCATGACATCTTCCGAATAATTGAGTAACGTTTCAATGTAAGTTCTATAGGGGTAGCCTGGTTGAGGCATGGAAACTGTGACATTGTTGAGTGATACTTCCAATTGTTGAAACAAGGAATTTAGGGAATTGTTTACAAAGGTAACCTGTTTGTCCTCTTTCAAGTCGTTTCCACCGTCATCCACTATTCGCACGAACAGCTCAAGTACTACATAAGTCATATCGAGGTAATCGTCAGCATTGCCAGAGTAATGAAATGTGATGGGGGCATTTTTCATAAGTGTATTTTGTGGATTTAGAGAAATGTAACGGTACTCCTCCACGTTCATTTGAACGGGCAAGTCTTTAAAGATGTCTAGTTCCGAACTCATGTGCACCAACGATTCGTCAGCCATTATGAAAATACGTCTAGCACCTTACGTCTTCGGCGTTTAGTCTTAAACTGATTATATATTTCACCCTTCCTGCGCTTTAATAGACCCGTGCCTATCATAGAGTCTATCTTTACATCAGCTTTCCTTTTCAAGTTAGTTCCCGCCTCCTTCAATCTAGTCTTTAAAGATTCTTTTGGCGGTACCCCCGAACTTGCAACATCTGCAAGCACGTTGGCACCCATTTTCAATGCTTCTTTACCTATAGCTTTCACTCCGCTCTTGAAAAACGGTAGCACAGTTCTGAAAAGACCGCCGAGAGCAGAGAACAAGCCGCTACCCTTTTGATAACGCTTGCCTCTATACAGGTGAAAATCTTGATTGTATAATCCTCCTCCTGCCTGGTTTAAGTAATATCTGGTGACAGTATCCAGCTCCATTATGTCTGTTTCGGACGAAACGTTAGAACTATAGTAGAGGAAAGTCCGTCTACAAATGGCAAGAAATCTCCATAACCGTTCCTTAAATCTATATTCACGATTTTAAAGTCCTGTTGCATCAAAGGTACCCAGTTAAGTGGAATGAACGACTTTTCAATAGTCATGCAGGTGTTGTCACGTTTTTCATACTCTACAGAGACGCTTTCAATGACTTGCACAAACGTGTTGCCCACCACTTGTGGTACTATCAGATTACAGTAAATGAACATTTCGTAAGGGAAACCCATGTACGGATCTACAGGGTGTTTGCCAATTTCCTGTTCAACCACGTTTGTGTAAGGTTCGAACCCCATCATCTTGGCCAAAGATGGCGACAAAACCAGCACATGTATTAGGTTCTTTGACGTGGTTTTAGGAGGAATGTCAGGTTTTTCCTGCGTTTCTACCGTAGGAGAAGTGCCCGGTTTACGAGGGATTGGTGGTTTAGGATTGATAGGTTTTGGAGTTCTAGTAGGAGCAATATTTCTAGCTTTGTTTTTTAACGTTTGGTTCGCGCCTTCAGGGGGTTTAGTTTCTGTTTTCGATCTCCTAGAGGACTCAGCATTTTCTATATATCCTACATATTTGCTGCTGGGGATATGACTGTTCTGTGCGACTTTGATGTTGATGCTGGCAGTATTTTTGTTCTCGTTATAAATGAAAAAGTCTTCGACTTGCAAATTTTCACGTATAACTGAGTTGACAGCATGTACCAAATCCTTAGAATTGTGCACGATGCCATGTGGTAATTGTAAGTTAAATTTTGAATGTGTCACTGGTGCTACCATATTATACATTGTACCAATGATTTGATTTTCGTGATTTGTTACGTTATAGAATTTCACAGGGTACCTAACCTTTTGCAGTGCGACTTCCCATTCTCCTTGCAATACTATTCTCTCGGGTAAGATGTTTGAAAATCTGGAAGTTGTATTGTCAGTGAAATGGTCCATAGAGGCGTTACTCACGAGCGTGAGGGAAAATGGTTTTGTTCTAATCATATCGAGCTGATACTCGAACCCGGTACCCACGAGTTAAACTTGGTCGGATAACCTCTCCACTTAACCAAAAACTGTTTATTTCGACCGCGGCCTTTAGTGTCGAGTATTTTGTCTATTTTGAATGATGCCGGGGGAGCTACCTTTTGTATCTCCTCGGAGTAAAAGATACCGTCTATGGCCTCCCCACCCAAGTCCTTTAATTTATACACAACGGGGGAGCCGTATACCACCTCGTCAATCTGTAAAATTTCGTCCGTCCAATTTTGCTCGTACCCCTTGGCAAACTTCATTTTCTCCTTAGATATACGCACATGGTCTCCCACGTTAAATTTAACTTTACGTGGTTTGTCTGCATTCCGACCATAAAGATTTTCGTAAACATGCAAAATGTTGTCTTCATTGACATCCTTTGGAGCCATCTTTATGGACCTATGAAAGGAACTATTGTAAGACTTTAAAAGTGCAGGAAGCACGTCCACGTATCTATATGTATTTTTATGTGTGAAATATTTCCACATTTTCGTCTTTAAGGTTCTATTGAAACGTTCTACAACACTGGCTTTGACATTATTTTTTGTAGTGTAATACTTTACACCATGTTTGGTTAAAAATGTTTGAAAGGTTTTGTTGGTGAACTCCGTTCCTTTATCTGTTTGCAATATCTTGGGGGTACGATGAGCGAATATAGTTTTAAACGCTTCTGTAATTTCACCCCCTACTTTTGATTTTAATGGTATAGCCCAAGCATATTTCGAGAAAACATCAATAACCGTCAAGATGTAAACGTATGGTTTATTGTGCTCCTTTACGCCACTCATAATATTTAAATCGGCCTCCCAAAGGTCGTCCATGTTAGTCACGTGATAATTTCTGGTGGGGAACCGTTTTCTTATCGGTCTATGAAATGTATAACTATCCTGTGTTTGAAGAAACGACTCGATCTTAGATTTCGGTATACCTGTGGCCTTGCGAAGTTTGTCTGCAGTGCCAAAACCAGCATAGTGTTCAGGATTGAAATAGATTTTCTTCAGTGCGTTCATAGTTGTTCCCACACTTGTCTGCGAAGGTTATAAGACTTTTTTACTGGTAATCGGCTTTTATTTACTTTCGTCTTTGTCGATTTCTCTTCCTCCTTTACCTCGACACCATTGGTTTCAAGGTATGGTTCCCTCACTTGTGACTCGATACCATTGGTTTCAAGGTATGGTTCCCTCACTTGTGACATAAGATCGAGATAGTTGGCCAACTTATATTTTATCAACTGCCATTTTTCAGGGTGTGGTAAATGTGTACGCTGTAATTTATTCATTTCTCTGATGAGTTGGCTAAGTGATTTGTCCACGAGGTGAAGCTTTTCGACAGCTTTTGGCTGTGAAGCTAGTATAATTTGCTTACCGTGCTTCATTTAACTCAAATTTGACACGAGTGCACTACCGAGTGAAGCCAATATCGGGAGTAGAAAAGCAGGTAAAAAACCTCCTCTCTGTACAAGAATCTTTTTCTTTTCCTTTAAGGAAAGTCGTTTGTTAATTAATTTTCTCCAGCTAGCTTTATGCTTCTTTAAGCGTTTTAAACAATTTATAGGTAAACTAACATGACCTCTGCACACGTTGAGTACACACTCGGAAATGGCTTTAATTAGCTGAGGGTTAGCACTTTTCAACAGTTTTTGTCGCAAAATAGGTTTAGCCTTGGCTAGCACTGACAAATTTGCATGTTGCCTTGCAATCAGTGGGCTACTCAGTCTGGCAATGCTCATCCTGTCTATGTCTGTGATTAAATGACTGAAGTGTGATCGTTGCTCGTTTATTTAAACTCTCTGGGAAGCACACAAATAAAACCTTCAGAAAAGTGGTCAACAATTGGGTATAAAATAAGAAGGCGTTTCCCCTGGTAGGACGCCGGTTCGATACCTGTATTGATTTGGCGTGTACTGAGTGCAATCCAACACTAGATACCCGTGTGGGTTTTCAGTAGCTTTTTCAAATGCCTCTAAAAGAAACCTAGAGTTCTTTGGTTCGATCTGTTGACAAAGCCTATGAATTTGCATTTTATCTCTATTGTTTTTAAACACGACAATGTAGTTTGCATTTAGAGATATAGTTCGAAATTTCTTTCCTTGTGGAAACACGTTTTGTAATATGTAAATAATCCCGAAGCGTTTGTGATGTGAATCTCTAGTGAAAAAATTTGACACGTTTTCCCCGGAGGCTTGATACATTAAATCATCCAAAATAACTAAATCCCCCTCGTTAACAGTGTCCAAATCTGGTATACCTGCATGGGTTGCGAAGAACGGGCTTGGTTTAGGAGAATATTCTAATGGATGACACCACAACACTTTTCTCGCGGGTCTGTCAAACATTCTGTCTGCATTACTAATTAAATTTTTCACAAATGTAGACTTACCACACCGCGACGGACCTGCAATTAGCATAGTGCACGGGAAATTAAATTTAAAGTGTTGGTTAGTAGACATTGTGGGCGACTGATGTGATCTCATTTAGACACGCCTTCTTTTATACCCATACGGGTAGGAATCAAAGTTTTCACACTGCACACGTTTGTTGACCACCATCCTATAGGTTTTCACTGAAGACTCAGTTACCACAGTTCCTAGAAATTTCCTAGAAATCTGTGTGCCTTCAAGTACTACCGACATTGAATTATCCCTCAGCACGGTGTTCCTGATAACGTCGGAGTTTACATTTTCCAAATTCCCCGAGTTGAGGGTGATGCCTTTAATTTTACAGACAGAGTGCGTCTTATCTCCACACTTAACCTCTATGGTGTAACTTTTTGGACCTGTAGATGCAAATCTGCAAATATACGCTCCATCGCCGTACTTTTCTATTTCATCTGTCATACAGCCTAAAAATGGTCCCGTGGTTGGCATCCATTCCCCCGGTCTGTACGTGGCTATAACAGAATCTGTGTCGAAATAACACACGCGTTCGCCCAATCTCCTAAGGTAGGAATAGAGTTCGATTCTTGCATGGGCAGTTGTATATGCAGCTATGACTGTGTTACTAGTAAAATTCAATTTAGGATTCTGTTCGCAATGTTTCCACACCACATACATTACCTCCTCTGTAGCGGGCAGGTAAGACTGTACCTCTACACCTGGGTCATTAAGTAGGTCTATGAGCCTCGAATAATCTTTCACAAGCTCGCATGTGGACAAGTTATCTCTTTGGCCGTATTTTCCCCAAAAGGAGTTTAACATCAGTTTGGCCAACTCACGTCTGCCAGGATTGATTTCAATAGCGTCTTTATCCAGTGCCACGCCTTCTTTTTCCAAAAATCGTGCGATATACTCGTTTCTCATGGCAGGAGTGTCGCAGTCTTTGGGCCAACCGGAGGCTTCGGTTTTAATTTTCAGAAACTGATTCACATAGTCCTGAAAAAGCCCCTTTTCTCCAGTGATGGGGTTATAGCGTACCATGTCATATTCCCATATTTCATACACGTGAATCACGCTATAACCTTCCTCTAATGCGACTTTAATCTCGTCCACTACCCAGGTTCCTGTCATACATCTTTCGTCCTCTGTATGCGTGCACTCTGTCTGATTCTCCATCTCTGCACATGTTCGGCATAGCGGAAACATAAGTTTACCGTTAATGCGCGACGGCAGGACGGGGTGGTACAGTCTTTCTGGGGGAAGAATTTTACACTTTACAATACCGCCCTCAACATCTTGCAAATTTGGTAAATTATTCACATGAATTTTTGGGTGTCCAACAGGGTAAGCCTTGGTCTTATTTACGAACGGGTACAAACTGCACACATCATAGTAAAACATTTTCATATCTCCAGAGGCTTCGCAGTAGGTTTTCGTACAATTTGTACGTCCACCAAAGAAGGCATCTCGTGGATTGAGAGGTTCGGGGTAGGGAAAACTTTTGACAAATTCAGCCAAAACCCTATTGGTCTTAATCAAACCATTGAACTCACACTCCCACATCTCGGTCACGTTATACCCAGCATGCCTCATCATCTTCGTGACCTTCACGGTGTCCTCGTATCTGGAACTCATGGTCTGGTTGCCAGTGTTGTATAACCTTGAATTCCTATTCGGGTAACAACGTGTGCAACCGTGGTAGAAGCATCCATGAAAGAAATAGACACATTTCCCTTCTTCTTTGTACCCGTCCACTTTATGCCCTAAAACTTTAATTTCCCGACACCGATAAGCATGCTGTATGATGGTTGATTGCTGCTGTTCCAACCAAGACAGCCAGATACACGCTACCCGCGATTGCTTATCAGCTAAACGGTATCCTCCTGCGGGAATAAGTGGTATTTTATTTCTTGGCATGAACCGTTTCCTATATACATTCATGCATGCCTGAGCTATGGTGACGCATTCTCTAAACGGGTCAATACCGTTCTCGTCAATAAATTGTTTCCTAAATTTGGAAACACCTTGACTCAAGAGATAAACGTCAGTTTTACAGTAAGTAACCATTTCTTTTTTCATGTCAAAGACATAATTTGAGGACAACTTTTCATTATGCCACTGCTCGAAAGTCTTGCGGTCATCAACACTCATGCCATCTGGGCAGTAATATTTTTGCTCTGGTACAGGACCAACATACTTTTCGTTTTCCTTGGTGTTGAACAGGTAAGGAAAATAACCTTTACATTCAGGCAGTTGAAAGGTTTTTGAAAAGTGAGACAGTGGCATAGGAATGAAATTCAAAGAGTCTAGAAAAGTTACACTCTTATACTTCATTCTGTAAATTTTGCTTCCATTCATAATCAGTTCGGGGTCCCAATTTAGGGTGCCCACCATGTGTTTTAACAAAAACTGGCCATCATACGACCTCAAGTTGTGTGCTATGACAATAATGTCACGGGATTCGAACCCTGGTTGTGTGATGTGGTCAAACAATTCTTTTACAGGCTCCTTGTCGAATACCCATTCTTTAACACCACACTGTGTACAATAGGGCATCTTATGAGACTTGTCCACACACAGACCACAACTTTTATGCATTATACATAGATTAGGAATGTGTTCAAACACGTCTGTGGAATAAAGCGTGTTCTGAGTACACTCGAAATCTATGAACATGAACACGAAATTCTTTCGCAAATTTGGTGAATTGTACGGCCGAATGTAGCACTCGTGGTTGGCATTCACATGGACCTTACAAGTAACACAATAAATTTCTCCGCACTGGTGAGGAGTTTTCCTAAGCCTCATATTCACAAGTTTGTTACACAACGGGCATACTTTTTCCACGTCGCATACTGACATGGATTTAGGGTAATATTTCCCCTTAATCAAATGATTATTAAAACAGGTCTCCCCGTTGAAATCGCGATGACATGAATCGCATTTCACATACCTATCAAATGATGTTGGACACCTCTGTCGACACTTGACACAGTTTAGATCACACCTGTGAGTTTCTTTTTTATTAAGTGAGGGAAAATTACAATGTCGGCAATACCACTTACATTTGAATGCCCCGTGTAGGTTTACAATTGCATTAAAATGGCTGTCGTGGAATATTACGTCGATGTGTTTATCGGTGTTAATTTCCGACTTGTAGAGGACATTTTTACCATTATGACCACCAAAAACAGTGATAGGATACTCCTTTAGCGCTATTTCAAAGAGTTTCACGTCGTCAAGTGTAAACGGGCCATCGGTTTTGCCTATTTTCTCACACAACTCTACAGCTTTTTGTTTTTGCAGACGGTCATATCGCGTAATAGAACCATAATGAACATCCCCGTCAATTTTGGATTTGCACACTGCGATGGCTCTAGGTAGACAAAGATTGTCTTTGTTTTTAATTTCTATAATACCTTTGTTTTTACTACAGTCGTCGCAGCGTTTGTAACATGAACCTGATATTTCATTTGTCCAAATACACGAAATTTTGATTGCCCCTCCCAACAAAAATTCTTTGTTACTTTGCATTATTTTCTCCATTGATTTCAATACGGCCTCGGGGTTTACCTGATCAAACCTACGTACACTCATGTTAAAAGGTCTAGCAGGATTTTTGGTATCATGAACGGTTATTCCTACGAACCCTGGTTGGTTTTTTAGCAGATTGTCATCAACAAATGATAAATAATCATGAAACACTTTGGAAACCCATTGGTCAGGATCTGCATCTTTAGGCATCGAACTCACCATAATTTCAGTTTCAGAGTACCCAGAATAAAATTTTTTAGTTGCCCTCTGGCTATGGTTAATAATTTCGAAAGATGGTTGCAAGGTTGCACTTACCTGTGGCACAATGCTGTCAACAAGAGAAGGTGGTACACCATTTCCGGTAGAAGGCGAGCCAGCTCCGGTAGAAGACGAAGCAGTTCCGGTAGAAGACGAAGCAGCTCCGGTAGAAGGCGAGCCAGCTCCGGTAGAAGACGAAGCAGCTCCGGTAGAAGGCGAAGCAGCTCCGGTAGAAGGCGAGGCAGCTCCGGTAGAAGACGAAGCAGCAGGACGGTATGGTTCACCGTTTCCGGTCTGATCACTTTTGCTGGCCACACCGCCCGAGAAGCCACGTGTTCTCTTAAGAGTGAGCTTGCCCCCATAACGTGTTCTCTTGCGATGATCACAACTTTTCTTTTTGTTGACGAACTGTTCTAAAACCGACGTGAACCCTTCAACTAGACTCCCAGTACCGGAGTTTCCGTTATTCCTCGAAGACTCGGGCCCCTGGTCACTGATGGAAGTGTTTGTAGAAGATTGATCGGCAGAAGATTCGTCTCCGTAGTTGACAACCTTGGCAGACATGATTACCACGTGATATAAGCATCTTTCGTCGCGATTGAACTTTTATAGACAACAAAAGATAACGCCCACACCCAATAGACAACAAAGACCACGCCCACAACCAATGAGAAGGTGAGGTTTCTACTGCGCATGCATAACCCTACAGCCAATCGTCGTACAAATGGTGGGGGAAGGTTTTTTTAATCTTCCATCGGGTACGCGGTGTGAGTTTGCTAGAAGAAGAAAAAAGAATCCCCTTGTTTTTGACTTTTTTCTGTCACTGTGTGTTAGTAAGAAAACTTTTAGTTGGCTCTGTAAAGAAAAACCCACACATATTGTTTTTGACTTTTCTAACCCTGTGTGAGAAAATACAGAGTTTTAGTTAAAAAGAATATATACAAGTTAAAAAGAATATATACAAACGAATAAGAAACAATCCATTGACTCGGTTTTTTAGAAGAAGAAAAGATGGCCTCCGAATTCTTTTATAAACACGCGTGAACAAAGCATGGAAATACAGAAAAAGAAACTTTTAGTTGGCTCTGTAAAGAAAAACCCTCACATATTGTTTTTGACTTTTCTAACCCTGTGTGAGAAAACACAGAGTTTTTGTTAAAAAGAATATATACAAACGAATAAGAAACCACCCATGTCGATGTGAAAGAACTTTTATTAACAATGTCTTTTCCCCCGAAAGAAAGAACTTTTAAATGTCTCTGAAGATAGGATTTTAGAAGAATGTTTTTTGTTTCCTTGTGAAAATAATAGCTTTTTAGAAATACAGAGAAAAAGCAACGTGAAAAAGAAACTTTTAAAATACCCACATATTGTTTTCGACTTTTGAAAACACCGTGACAACTCCCATGTGAGGGAACAAAAAGCATTGTGTGGTGTACAGAGCGAGCCAACGTGTTATTTTTAGTTTGGCTCTGTAAAGAAAAACCCACACATATTGTTTTTGACTTTTCTAACCCTGTGTGAGAAAATACAGAGTTTTTGTTAAAAAGAATATATACAAACGAATAAGAAACCACCCATTGAAGACCGAATTCACGCAAAAGCATTGTGCGGGCGGCGAACAAAGCGAGGGACACAAGGCGGGCGGCGAACAAAGCGAGGCGGGCGGCGAAAGCGAGCGGTGGGGGGAGCGAGCAGTGGCGAACTGCCAACGCAGTGGCGGAAGGGCTCTCCATTTTTTTACAACGTAATTAATTGATCACACACACTTTTTTCGGGAGATTTAAATCCAACACTCGATCAAACAGAGATTTTCCTATCGCTTAATCAAACAGAAATTTTGATATCAATTCAAATTGAGATTTTGATATCAACACCCCACCCCCACAACACCCACACCACCACCACCACCCCCACCACCACCACCCCCACCAACACCACCACCACCTCCCACCACCACCACCTCCCACCACCACCACCCCCACCTCCCACCCCCACCTCCCACCACTTTTGATATCACCCCCCACCCCTTTTGATATCAATTTGATATAAAAATCACGCGAGGAGGGATATATACTACTGGCGTGTTTACTACCCTTAAAGCATATCTGGTCGTATATGGCGACCTTCCATATTACTGTGAAGTGCAGTGATAAACGCCTGAGACGATATTTCATTAAACAGATTAACTTTGTCTTTGTCTCATATCAACATGAAAAATAGATCGTCGATATACTTTCCCTGTTGATATAACTAGACACCCCAACGCTATTAATCTTTCTCTTTAATGGAAAGCACACATCATCTCAAGAATATTTAAGAGTGTTCATACGAAAAACGTTACTGTCAAAACAACTACTTTTAAATAATAATGACACAACTTACGTCAAGTCAGTTTCTTAATGTCAAGAAATTAGTGCTTTTGAACAATATGCCATGATATTAGGCTAATAGCATAATGAGTTTGATTTCAGATTGAAGAGTGCATATGCCCAATACGAAGGGCATTCAACAAGTTTTGCAAATGTCACCTTAAAGCCCAAGTTAAGAACTGAATTCGAAAACTTATCCTAACAATTCTTCAAAGTACTCTCCATCTCTCTCCACACACAGTTGTAGACGGTACAACCACTTGTCAAAAGCACTGACTGAGATATTGTCAACAGAGCTGAATTTATAACTTGAGCAAAGTCCTGCACTCGTTTAAAAGTTTTGCAGCAATGCAAGATTTCGAGGAAACAACCAGAAGTCTCACGGTGCAAGGTCAGGGCTGTAGGGTGGATGATCAAGCAACTGGGCTTTGATGGCTTCTTAAATTTGCAGCTGTTCTGTGAGAAGATGCATTGCCGTGCAAAAGTAACAGCCTTGAAGCACCTGTCTTTGTGTGTAAGAGCGCTCTGTAATAACCTTCAGAAATAATTTGTGTTACATACTTTTACTACAGTGACATTTAAATCACAGTTTAAAGCCATTAGAAGTCAATCAAGGAAATTTGATTGTATATTGTATATTTTTGTTTTATTGACACATATAAACTTTTTATTAAACACGCAAGGTTTCTTTCTGTTATTTCTCTCCATTTCAGTGAATTTAAATAATACCAAGGGTTCAGTTCATACATATTTACATTAAAATGTTTAAAAATACTCACACAGTATAGATAGCTTTATCTGTCAGTGGTCACATATTTTATTTAATTAATAGAATAGTCTTAATTTTGTGTTTAACCTCGATCATAATAATAATAATAATAATAATAATAATAATAATAATAATAATAATAATAATAATAATAATAATAATAATAATAATAATAATAATAATAATGTGGTTTCTCTATTGCAATGCTAATATATTGCAAGAATTCTAATTTTGTTCCCCTTACTTTTGAAAATTAAAGTATATTCTCTATAGACATTTCTTTTCAAACTATTTTGAAAGGAAAAAGAAAAAAGATAAATCTAGTTAAGTATTGTATTATAGGTCAGTTTTTCTTTTATTACTTAGCTTTAGAGTTTGTCATGCTAATTAATGCATGTACTGTCATACTTTGGATATTATATGTATTTTAAAGTTGTTCAACTTGATAAGGAATTCGATCAGTTTATGCAGCTCCTGCCTGACAAACTTTTATTCATTTTAAGCGGTAATTTTTAAATTGTGAATGCATTTTCCACGTAACAAATGTAACATTCAGAAACCCTCAAGATAATTGAAGTTATTTACGTGAAATTATCTATACTACACAATCATCTTATTTTTTGCAGAACAATTAAAACATAAATCAGTAAAATTCCGCGTGTATTGTATTTCTACAGTTTTGTTTAATGTTTCACTATATTTTGGTGTAATTTAGAAAAAGAAAGCATTGAATGTTGAAAAAAACTTATGTGACTCAACATCGGTGTTTACGATGGTTTTATAAATCCAACTTACGAAGCTATAAAAATTCATTTCTACAAAGAAAACAACATTACTTTCGACCAGTTTGCCAGAGTTGCCGTTCTCGAAGATTCGGATGATTTGTAAAACAACACCGTTCTTGTATAGCAGCGAAATTTGATGCAACATCCCGTTAGTTCTTTTCTTTTTTATCTCAGAGTTATATCCATTCTTTTCTTCAGCACTCTTCTTAATGCCAGCAAAGAAAATGTAACAGCGCTGCTCCGCTTTGTTTTGTTTCATGCTAACTTAGTACTGTTTCGTCTCTCTGGTCTTATCTTGTCAACATTTTTACCAGGAGGCCGTGTAATTATTTATCTGCAGACACAGTACATTGCCTTAATTGTTTGTTCTTTCCTTGGAAGAATAAGCGCTGCTTAGTTAGGTGGGAAGGAAGAGTCAGACAAGAAAAACTCGGGTCACGGTCGGAATTCGAACCACAGATCTTCAATCTAGGTGCTGATGCACTAATTATATTAGCTACCGTGTCCTTCCCCAGGCGCTGAATCACGAGCCTCTCTCATATAATTTTATATACCTCTTATACTTCCTATGGTTTCTTTACTATGGAAGATTTAAACGAGGGTAGGTCCATAAATTTCCGGCCTAACCATTTTCTAGATATGATAAGGACAAAAACTATATTTCACTTTTTTCAACATGGTTGCCCTTTATTGCAATACACTTCTCACATCTCTGCATTAACATTTCAACCCCCCCCCCCCAAATAGTCAGAAGTGTTGTCTGCAAAATGGGCATAAACAGCACCCATCACTTCTTCGTCACACTTAAATTTCCTTCTTCGAAGGTCCACTATACGTTTTGAGAACAGGAAATAGTCTCTGGGAGCTATATCTGGGCTGTAGGGTGGATGGTCGATCTCCTTGAAACCACATTTCTTCACAGCTTCCTTTGCAAAAACAGCTTGTGCATAGGCGCGTTGTCGTGAAGAAGGTGCAAACCACCTTTCAGCTTCCTTTTCTCCTTGAAGGAAGCATGTAGTCTGTGCAGTAGGCCAGCATAGTACTGTGGTGCTCCTCTCCTTGAAGTCAATGAAAAGTATTCCTTCACAGTCCCAAAAGATTGTGGCCATGATCTTCTTAGTTGACTGAGTGACCTTGGCCTTTAGAGGCGGTGCTTCGCCAGTTTTACGCCACTCCATTGATTCTCTTTTGGATAAGGGATCATAGTAGAGGATCATAGTTTCATCTCCTGTAACAGTGGTGTGCAGAACTTGCCTCTCGTTGCCACGGCAGACCTCCAAACTGCCTGACAACAGATTACTCGTTGCTGCTTTTAGAATGCGGAAAGAAGTCTGGGCACCCTTCTTGCACTAATTTTATTCATGTTTAAATATTCATGAATAATTAGAAGAACTGTGGTTTTACAAAGGTCCAACCTTGTTGCTATTTCTGTAACTTTGAGCCGCCGGTCTTCCATTATTTCTCCTTCCACAAGAGCGATGTTTTAAGGAGTGAGCACCTCCAAGGGCCGACCTGCACGCTCTTCGTCTTCAATGTCATTCGAAAACGTTTGGTCCATTCTTTTACGGTAGAGGGGGATGGTTCCCCATATACACCGTCCATCACTGTTTTATTTCATATGGGGTGAGTCTTTCTTTTGTGGAGAACTTAATAACAGCTCGAAACTCCATTTTGAACATGTCACAATCTTCCACACGTGGTCTTCTTTATGCAACTATATCTGAACAACTGATCACAGCAGAGCGGAAATTACTGCTGCAATTATTTACTTAACAGATTAAGGTATGACTTCAGGTAAGGGTTTGTGAAGGCGATAATCCTTATCGGCGAGGCCGGAACTTATGGACCTACCCTTGACTCAAAGAAAAACTTCATATCAGGAAACTCTGCATGGACCCCCCCCCCCCCTCATGATGAACATAAGAAAGCTCTTGTGGATTGGTGCCAGTAAAAGGTGGAAACTTTTATATTTAACAGTGATGAGAGCTGGATACACCAGTATGATCCAGAAACTAAGCGACAATCATCCGTCTGGGTCTTCCCAGGAGAGGACCCCGCAACAAAAACCGAAGTGCTGGTAAGAAGATGAGCTGTTCTTTCTTCTCAGCTAGTGGTCACATTATGACAGGTCCACTAGAGGGACAGCCAGACGATACACCACAAAATACCCGCCCCAATTATTTAATATTCTGAGAACGTAGTGACCTAAGACTGGTTGCGTGATCCTACGTCTCTGCCCACGCTGCACTGGAAACAATTCAATTTCTGCAGGATTTTGTTTATCCCACGCTCCCTACACACCATATCTGGCTCCATTAGACCTTTTTATATTCTGCAAATTAAATTGAAAATTCTTGGTCAACGATATGGATTACCTGAAGCAGCAGTAGCTGCAGTTTGCACCCTGTCCTTTTTCAGCATTTACGAAATGGTTTGAATGAATAAGACATTGTATAGAAGGTAATGGAGATTACTTTAAAATGATGCAATAATGAGATAAGTTTTATTTATTTATTTATTTTTGATTCTCAAACTTTCAGAGTGACCCTCACATGGGAATGTTATTTCACTACTTTGTTTGTTTGTTTTTAAGTTTTAAATCAATGATGCCAGTTACTACGTCAAGTGATATCTAAATATGTCTACCTAAATTTCATTCCATTGTAGAAAACCCTATCTGGAAAAATACGCTAAAATGATGACATAGTGTTTTACTTAAGACGAAATTGAAGGGGTTTTGTACTACTCTTCATTTATGTAACGGTTCATCCAGAGGTATTTCATTAGATGTAAAGGATACTCGTTTTAAACGGCAAACAATGCGAACTAAAGCAAGCTGTTTATTCCTACCCTTATTATCATTTTTTCCACTGTCGGCGGATGTCGGTACCGTGTAGACAAATGAATTCCCACATCGCACAACTTAGCATTGATTCAACTTCCGGGTGAACCCGTTATCAAAATAAAACCTCTGTGGCAGAAAGAATGTTTAATGAGGGGATTTTGCTCCCGCGGCACCAATCCTGCGGAACATATCTGAAACAAAGGACGGCCTTCATTAGGGTGGGCCACGGCAGAGCTTTTTGACTCGAAGGGAGAACCAAAGAATCCGATAAAATGTTAGTAGCGGAAAGAGGGACAAGAAAGAAAACATAAAAAAAAACCTCCGAAAATAATACATATGTAGGGGGAGAGAAATGATGAATTAGATATCTGCGGTTTTGAAGGGATGAACTAGGCTGAAAATTCGTTTGCTGAAGGAAAAATCCAACGAGAATTTGCTAAACGCAATAACGATGATGATGACCACGACGACGATCATGATGATGATAATGATGATGATAATTTTAATAATAATAACAACAACAATCTCATCCTTAAATGTACAAAGAGATGCGTTATAAATACACCTCGGTTTTAGAGCAAATTCCTAACTTCTCCTTTAGGAGTAAGTTATATGTGTTAAAATACAGTGCGATCAGTGATGCTCCGGCGCTGGGTTTCCCTATGAGCGAGCCCTACTCCTGTGCCCCGCTGTAGAGGAGGTAGCAAGCCTGCTGGCTTACTTGTTGACCTTGCTGATCGCAGTCGTAGCTCATCTTTTCCCGAGGTGTGTTGTGTTGTCCGTTTCTTAACTCAACAGCATACATAAAATATATTATGCCTACCGTGTTTACAACGGCAGAGCGTGTCTCCATGTACGATTCATTAACTCATTGATGAACCAATTTTTTAGCATACAATTGATGTGAATAACATACAAACCCCTTTTCTCAGAGAATTAACTGACAGGGAGCTTGGCCATGCATTTTTTTCAACAGAACTCTGCCACTGCTCACACTGCAAATAATTACATGGAATAAATTCAAAGTGCGTTTCCACAAGACAGAGTTATTAGCAGGGATTTGTGGGCCCCTGGGTTCCAGGAGTATTATATATGGGATAAATTAAAAAGAAAATATAATATTTTTCGTGAAATTGACCCAATTTCTCAAAATGAACTACGCGAATGATGAATAATTTCCCCAAAAGATGCCAAAAGTGTGTAAAATGAAGGCGGGCTGTTTTAACACCTCATTTGATAATTTGGTAAGTAATGAGCCTCTTAAATTGGTTTGTGTTTGTTGTATGGTTGGTTTGTTTTATTGTTTTACCCTCACTAATCACCGAAACCCGGCTGGCTGGCTAACGAGCATATGCAAAACACACCGGGGAGAAATGTTCGCACGGTATATTCACATTTCATATAAAATATGAACTCTCGGAAGATACTTCATAGTGCCTAATATGATATATTTTAACGTATTAGTTTTTTTTTTTTTTTACCTGAAATGCCAAATATTTTTACACCATGAAGCTAAAGAATAAGAAGTTACAAACTGGATAAAGAACTTAAACAGATGAGAGTACAGGTTTAAGTAATACTTTTATTTCTGAACATAATCTCTCTGCACAGTGATGTACTTGTCCCGACGTTTCACAAGCTCCTGAAATCGAGAAGTATAAAATTCTTTGGGCTGCTGTCGGAACCAGGTGGTGACTTGTCTTTTTACGGCTTCGTTCTCTGGAAAATGTCTACCCGAAAAAATGGAAATCGCTTGGAGCAAGGCCGTAGATATACGGAGGATGCTTGAGGATTTCCCACTTTACATTTCGCAGCTCTCTATTTGTTTTGGCAGTACCAGAACGCGGTCACTTTCGTCAAGAATGCCGCGACAAAGAATTTCTACAAGTTCAAAAAAGTCTGCAACTGGTTTCAGGTGTTTAGAAACCGAGGAACACACGGAGCTTTCAGCATAGGTGAAAACACCACTATGGTAAAACAACACGATCCGCGAGTGATAGAGGTAGCGTTTCCGAACAGTTACTCGGGGCAGGTATAGCTGGGTTAATCATGCAACCTCACAAAAGAACAAAGGAAGAGAATTTTGCCAGTAGTTTCCACGGTGGCAGCTCCCGAATGTTCACCACAGGTGACGAAAGATGGATTTACCAAATACTACCCGAAATCAAAGACGCATCCTGCGATCTGGGCATTCCCAAATGACGACTTACCATCCCCTAGAGAAGATTAATGGATGTCAAAATGTAGGCCGGAAGAAGATAGTTGTCGATCATTCCGCTCCAGGAACAAAAAAGTCACAGCCAACCGGTTTGACGCCCCTAATGTCTTCAGAACACTAACAGAAACAAGACCGAGGATTGTGTATACTCCCACTGCTAATCGCCCAATTTCCCTGAATTTCAAGAAATATTTTCCGTGTGTTCTTTAAATGGTATATACCGAGTTTCGTTGCAAAATAACGAATATTGGTGTCTTTAGAGCATTTTTAAATCTTGGGCTTCACTCCTTATTGAATTTCAGAAAAAAAATGTTTTGATTTTATTTAAACGACATAAACCGAGTTTTGTTGGAAAATAACAAATATTTGTGCTGCTAGAGTTGCTTTTAATTTTTTTGTTTCCGGTAAAACCCCACGTCTAATGGTTTGATTTCGTTGATTTTCGGAAAATGTTTTTATTATTTTATTTCAATGGAATATACAGAGTTTCGTTGAGAAAAAAATTGCAGCCGCTAGAGCGATTTTTAAATTTTCGCTTTAGGTTAACCCCCATTCTTTAAATTTGGATTTTCGGAGAATAGTAGTATTGTTTAATTTAAATACATGTAACGAGTTTCGCTGAGAAAAAATTAAAATTGACGCCGCTAGAAGCGATTTTAAACATTTGGCTTTAGGTTAACCCGCACCCCCAAATTTGCTGGTAAACGAACTAGGTGAATCGTTTATTAGTTAATATTATATGCCGATTTTCGTTGAAAAACAAAAACAAAAAACAAACAAACCAACAAACAAAAATTGCGTCCGTTAAAGCGTTAACAAATACACATACACATTTGTTTGTTTATTTATTTATGTAACACTTTAGGTTAATCCCCGTTTATAATGATTTAATTTTATTGGTTTTTGAACTCGATGTCTTTTGCTAATTGACCGTTATATGCCGAGTTTCATTGAGCAAAAACCAAAAAGTATTGCCGCTAGAGGGTTAACACACACACACGTATATGATTTTTTTTCATATTCATTTATGGTGCCCAGTAAGTAAGATCGATGGATATTTGAAGATATATTTTTTTTTAAAAATCTTTCCACGGGTGACCAAAGTCGTTAAGGCGCGGACTCGTGAGCGGGAGGTCTGGGGTGCGAATCCCATCAGGACGGTCCTCCCTGACTGGTTTTTTTCCAGGTTTTTCTCAGTTCTAATAACTGGCAAATGCCGGGGAGGTACCCTTAACTTAGGCATGGAATGTTTCCTTCCTTTAAAAAGTATCCTTTCCCAATATATCATTTCATGTATCATCAGTGTCCACCGCCTGTGATGCCTCAGTAGTAAAAACGGGCGTTAAACACTGATTAAAAAATAATACTGTTCCTTCGGAATTCGCTGAAATACATTTTTTATAATGGAAAAATTAAGTTTTATCACATTAAATTGATTTCCATGTTAATATATATCTCTTTAAGCAATTATTGTTATTATTTGAAACATTAGCTAAAATCTTTAGGTGACAGTTAATGAATGTATTTTAGAATTCTCGATGCCAACGGAACATTTCAACTAAGTAGTAAATTACTTTTATGCGCTCAGACGGTAGAGCATTGGGATTTAACTGGATCAAATACTTGACAAACGTACCCTGAACAATTTTCGAGAGACTGACATTAAAAGCACAACTCTTGGGAACAGGTTGAGGAAAACGACAAAGTTCTTGTTCATTTTGCTAATATACAAAGGAGGGTTTATCATCATACAAAGGGATGTAATGTCCAGGTGAGTAAATCAGCTCGAAGTCTGCAACAAGAGCTTATAATCATAGCATTTCTATTCTATTATAATCATAGCATTTCTATTGTGATAAACCATTGTATATGATATAAAATAATAGTGTTTCAACATTTTCGGCTACTGCTAAAACTTTAGTTACTAATACTTTAAGTTTGTATTAAACTAATAAATTTAAACGCTCTATAGAAACTGTTCTTTCACACTAGCAATCAGATCAGAGAGGTTCAGATCCCGTACTTATAACAATTTCTCTGTAATTAAAGTGAAAGACAGGGGAAATGTGCTGTGGAATGAATTTAATTAAGTATGTTTTAATAGGTGATAAGACCTGAAGCAGTATTTATGAGATGCCGTCCCTAATTAAAATATTACAAAATGTTAGCATAATCAATTGCATATATTACAATTGGTGTGTATTTCATGGGTAGTGGGAAGGAAAAACTGGCGGACAGAAACTTTAGAAATAAGCCAGGAAATGTTGATTGTGAATGTGTTTTGGGCTGTTCAATGAACAGATGACCGTATGCCTCCTTTGTATTTTGGTGCGAGATCCTTTGTGTAAAAAAGGGTCGCCCCTTTAAGGTTTCTAGAGAAGCTCAGCTTTGTTAGAATCCGAAGACAAAGTGTAAAATAGAACAGACTAACTGAAACAAATCATGAGGGTGAAATAAACCAGATAGTCCGTCATGGTGGAACCAAAGGGGAAAAAAAGAAGAAAGTATTGCTTAAATTTAAGACCTATGAAACGTCCAGTAAGGAATCTTAGAATAAGAATATGCACGTCCCTCGGCGAATAGGGAGAAAATTTTAAGAGAAATAATAGTCGCAATGGTAGGAGATGGTCTAACGACCGGATATTTTGATAAAAGATTGGGATTTCGAGGTCCGGGGAGTATAACTTTAGTTATCAGTGAGTTGAGTTATCAGACGGTGTGCGTTGAGCTATCGAGTGATAGCTAGCCGGAGAGAGTGATAGACAATTAGTTCGGTTATAGTGCAAGTGTGACCTAAGAACCGCTCAACTGAACTAATAAAGGCGACTGTAAGGAAATATATAGTGTCATCTCCAGTTTTAAGATTTGCTTTATACATTTCCTAGTTCCCCGTTGACCTGAAAAGGTAACAAAATTCCAGCGCTCTACCGAATCCAGCTGTGGCATAGCGACACTTTAGAGATTTATCTTCATAAATTATCTTCTCCCCGATCACTCCATCTCCATTTAAAACTGTCGCAGAACTTGCAAACTTTATCAAACTTTACCCACAAACAATTAGCTTTTTTACAACTTCTGGTTGATGTTCACCTTTTTAATTAATTCCCTCAGCAGATGTACAAAAATGTAAGAGGACTGTAGGTATACGTGATACTGGTTTCATTGCTGTCACTTCCTGTTCCCTTCTATGAGAGGGGTGCAAATCGAGACATGTTCATTTTGCCTACAGGTGACACTGCTTTCGTCTCAACAAACCTTCAGCTGAGGGCTATGTAACGTTTCAGGAGGTTTGTGAAGATTTTGTTCTTCCCTACAGCACAGCTCGAAGAGGTTTAAAAGGTTTAAAGAGGGGAGCCAATCAATTTCAAAGGAAGGGTTACAAAGACTCTAACGGAAGAAAACAATTAACACGCTGCCGTCATTGTGAGAGAGGATTATCGAGTAATCTTAAGAACACTTTTAGAAAATCTGAAAATTTCACCGGGTGCCACTCATGCGTTCATGATTGAAAAGTTGCACATGAGAGGTGTTTGTGCACAGTGGGTTCACAGACTCCCGATTCCCGAACTAAAGAACGCTAGCGTGCGTTGAAGATAATGCTACAGGAAGATGTGGAGTTTTTTCAAAGGTAGCGCCCAGATTCTTAGGTTTTAAGCTACTTTGTTCCTTGCTAGCTAACTGTGATAATTTAACATAATAATCCGATTCTTTATCACGGGAGTCACATAATTGAATCTTATAGATTCCAATAGCAGCAAGAGATTCCATGAATCCACTAGCATTTAGACCCTGCTTGTAACGCCAAGTGAAGATAGACCTCTGTCTTCTGGAATTCTAGTAGGAGACAGGAACAGAGACAGAGGTTAGCAAGGATCATGGATGCTGCTCCGGGGGTATTCTAATTGAGTTATTATTTTATTGTGTATTGTTTCAGAAAATGAAACAAGAATAACTATGTTTAACTTAAAATTAAATAAAGAAACTATTGTAAAACACGTTTTTTTTTATCGTGGAGGGATAACTAAGAATGGCCAGGACCAAATAAATGAATACTATTTGTATTTATTTTTGTCTTAGTACTTCAATAAATAAACAACATATAAAACTTTTCAAGGCACTGGATAGGACGAAGAGGTCCGATTGAGTTTCCTCCGTGTTCTCCGGATCTAACTCCGTTGGCTTTCTATCTATGAGGAACTCTTAAGGATGTTGTATACTGCAGAAAATGTCAGCTACACTGACAGCTCTTAGGGAAGAAATTGAAACGACCTGTGCTGCAATCACTGAGGACACTTTCGCAAACGTAGCTCAATCAGTAGTTCAACGTACTCAGAAGTGTATCCACGTCGATGATGGGCATTTTGAGCAACCATTGTAACTGTAAAAGTCTAAGATGATTAGTGCTCATCATTTTCTGTTTCTGTGAATTCAGTTTTATTCTTTGCTTGAAGTGTGAATACATTTTTGGCATCCTATATATATAAAAATCGCGCCAGAATATTTACACTTATACTTATGAATATATATTTGAAGAAATCTTCATTTTGCGTTATAATTGTCCATTGTCCATACTTTAGTTGCTATCAGTAGTCCCCATTGCTTACTAGCAAAAGTGACCAGTGATACGTGCTCAGAAATTATATAGTGGAGGTATAGATTTGACTTCACTGACCACAGGACAAATGTACGTCGTGATAAAACGGATGTGATAATTTTTTGTGGAAAATTTCACTGCGATATCCGGCTATTGTTGGCCAAAATTAAAATTTTATTTCCTTTCATTGGTAGATTATAAAATGACGTCACATGAGTGAAATGGTCAACGTAAATTTTTGAACGTAATGATGTGTCTTGTGTGCTAATCGGTACTATTTATAGTTGACAACATTCACCGTGCCTACATAGATTAGTGAAAACACGAACTTCACTTTGCAGTACCGTTGTTTCCTATTACACCGCTGTAATATGCAAAGTCAACGAGAAGTTTAACTTACTGAGTAATGAATAATTCTGCTAAAGTGAACGTTGCTTCGTGTTCTAAAGTATCGAATAGTATGTAAGCAGGCCAGGAGGCAAGGTGTTTTGCTCTTCATGTTTTCCCAGCTTCTCCGTTCCCATCGGCTTCATGGAGCAAATGTATGTCGACTTACCACAAAAGTAATATGGGATTTTGTAAAGATGAAATGGGACCCGTCCTGTCGATTTTTATTCAAGAAAGTCCTTTATGCGTGAAATTTGTTGATTTTATGGACATTCTTTAACATCTCAGGTCATCAGCGTCCCATTCAATTCAGAATTTAGAGGCCTCTTCTTTCAGGCTTGAGGTTTTTTTCGTACCGTAAATATATATACGTCCCGAAAAAATCCATCGACCCTGGCGGGGATTGAACCTTCGATCTTGTGCGATTCAGAAGCGACTTTATGCGTAAAAGAACACTGAACTTTTATTTCTGGATCTATTTTTCAATAATAGTTACATTAGAACAAAAGGTTGCATGCGATATGAAAGAAATGTTCCATTTCCTTGAAATATCTTAGAACCCTTTTGGTGTCATGCAGCAGCGCGGTCTATACGTCAGAGCCAATCTGTTCGGCTTCTTTAAATTCAATTGAAGAATGCCAGCGCCGAATGTGTCAGCTTTTCTGCCAGTCTTCAAAGACATGCAGGAAACACTTTTTGACAGGTCCTTCAGAATCGTCTCCACAGCCTTTACCTCTGCTGTTTTTGAGTTATTCATCAACAACAATTGCATGAACGGCCATGCATTATCGTAGTCAGTATCCGCTAGTTGCTCGGAAATGTGTTGCCTTTTGCGTTGAAAGTTTTCAGGACATCTCTGTAGCAGACCGCCACGGGCGGCCGATGTCGTTACGGTGCGGACTCGTGAGCTGGAAGTCCGGAATTCGATTCCCACGAGGACCGTCCTCCCTGACCGAGGTTTTTTCCAGAGTTTCCTCATTGCTCATAAATGGCAAATGTTGCGGAGGTACCATAAACTCCGGCCTGAATGCTTCCTTCCTTTAAATAAAAAACTCTTTCACAAAATATAATTTCATTTTATGTATCAGTGTCTACCGCCTGTGATGACTCAGTATTAAAAAGAGGCATTAAACACACATACAAAAATCTTTATAGTATTACCCTTATTTATCAATGGTATATATCCATTACTCCACTCAAAGATTTAAACTTAAAAGTTACCATTTTTTAAGCCTGTAAGCAGCCTATCGTGGCTGCTTCAATGATTGGTTCTGGTTGTAACTTTTATCGAGAGTCATCTACTTAGTAAATTCCCGAAAATTAAATAGTTACCCTCATATGAGATATATATGTCTTACGAGGGCATATATGCCACACACACATATACCTAGAGCTGTTCAATAAAAAATACTCATAAGTTTACAGGCATACTTTCTCGTGCAAACATGTAGGTAGGTAGGTATACTTTCAAAATTTAAAATTTTCCTTTTTATTATTCATCTTCGCTTGCAACTTTCCCTCACCCGGTGAAGAACTTTCCTAGGCCACCTTTCTGGGTGTGGATACTAGAGAAGTGTACTTTAATAATAATAATAATACCATAAATGTGACTTAAAACTACGGTGCAACATATATATAGAAATAAAAATTTCGTCTGAGAGTAATAGTAGCTGTAATAAGAATGAACAGAAATACTGACAAAGCAGGGCATTTACACTGAAATAGCGAACATACATCTAATTTTACACATGCAATTTATTTAGTTATTTACATTTCTCAGTGAAACAATTGATAAATGACAATATTTCAAAATGTATAGTAAAACAAACCAATTTTGTTTCTATTTCTGACTCAGCGTGATGAGAGAAGGCATTAGGTCTGTTCTATCACTTTCAAGGCAAACGTCGGAACGTCGCGGTAGGGCGGGACAGTCGGATTTGGCTGCTGCCCAAGATTTCCAAAAACGGCTAAAACGGGGAACAATAGCCATAAAACTGGAAGAATGGAGCACAGAGGGAATTTTTAAAAACTTTTATATTAATCTCTGTATCCGGTAATGAATTCTGAAAGTTCCAACACACGGAATTGAATTAAACGCGATTTGGAATTTATTGCACTTGGAAATGGGGCGGCAGAGGAGCAGATATAACAAAATGGCTTAGGCACTCGTCAGATTTCGCTTTCTATAAGCCAAGTTTGAATCTGTTATTTCGCTCCAAATTTTCCTTCGTTTGTCAATCAGTACTTAGGAAATATTCCAACAAATGTCTTATTGTGTCTTGAAATGTGTAAACTGTAATATGTTAATACAACGAAACATTTCAGCAATTTATCCTTTGCTTTTAGCGAATTCCGAAGGAATGTATTGCGGTTATACCGATGAAAGTATTATTGAAACAATTCTTCAAATATTCATCGATCTTAACTACTAGACGCCGAAAATTACAATAATAAATTATAAATATAAATATACATATGTGCATGTCTGTTAACGCTCTAGTGGTTCCTTCGGAAGGGATGTAAAGCCTTGGGTCCCGTGTCGTACATTTACGGCACGAAAAAAAAAAAACCTCGAGTCTGAAAGAAGAGGCCTCGAGCAAATTTTGTCGGCTGTTTCACGCCCTGAATAGAATGAGAAGCTGATGACCTAACATGTTAAAGAACATCCGAAAATAACCGAAATCAACAACAAAAGCTCTAAGGCCATATTTTTTTCTCTCTCAGTTAAACATGGTGAATGCCATTAAAATGAATTAATAAAAACACTGTCTGAAAATCAGTGAAATTACACTATTAGGAGTGGGGGTTTCCCTGAAACTCAAAATAAAAAATCGCTCTAGCGGCACGACTATTTGTTTTTTCACAACAAAATTCGTTAAATAAAATAAAATAGAAAAATACTCGAAATTAGGGGAATCGGATTATTAGGAGTAGGGGTATATCTGAAAACCGAAATTAAAAAAAGCTCTCTTCCGTTTAAATTTCCTCTATTGTTACAAACAAAAGGACAAATTAATTGAGCATATAAACTGTATTTATAATATTGCATATGTTTTATATTTAACAGAAGTATTGTAGTAAAGATAGCAAATGTGAAATATCAACCTAATATGTGTGTGAGAATTGTATTAAAAAGTAAGAGCTCTCTGTAATAACCTTCAGAAAACATTTGTGTTACTTGTTTTTACTATAATAACATTTAAATTAATTTTGAAAGTCAATGAAAATGTATGAAACTTTCGATTATTTATTGTTGTCTATATTTGCTTAGTACATTGTAATATTTTTGTTTTATTGACACATATGAACATTGTCATCTTAAATACACAATGCAACTCGAAACTTTCTGTTATTTTTCTTTATTTTAGCGTACGCAAAGATGATATCAAGAGCTTAGTTCATAAACATGATTACATTTAAAATACTTAAAACTACCCACACAGTATAGCTTTGTCTATCAGTGATCATATGTTTCATTTTATTAATAGTAAACCATTAATTTTTGTGGTTTAATTTAAAAAAAATGTAGTTTTTGTTTTGTAATGCTTATAGACTGCAATAATTCTGTTTTTGTTCCCCTTACCTTAAAACATTAGAGTAATTTCACTATAGACATTTACTTTAAAAACATTTTGAAGGGGGGGGGGAGAAATCTAGTTAAGTAATGTATTATAATATAGTTTTTCTTTTATTAGCTACTTTTTATTTTTGTATGCTAATTAACTCACAGTAATGTCATAACTTAATTCATTAATTAATAAGACTATAATTTGGATTTTATACATGTATATTTTTTTAAGTTACTCTACTTGCTAAAGAATTCGCTTAGTTTACGCAGTTCCCGCGTTTTGGTCTGTGTTTTTATATAATTTTTAAAAATTATTTATCGTCTCTTTAGCCTTATTTAAATCACATCGCAACCTCAGTGCGCCTTGCTAATAGAACCCGCCCACCACGGTAAATTTATAACATAGAACCTGCCTTAAAAAGTGCAGACATACCACCAGCAGATGTGAGGGGTGCCTCTGGCAGAATACAACAAAATTAAATTAGGAGGGACTATCAGAAAGTTTCAGGATTAAGCCTATAGTACGAAAACAAAGTGGAGCACGGGGCTGCGCGCGCAGCGATCGTGAACTGTGATCTTCAGTAGTCATGATGCCAAGTGAGGTCGTTCTGTAATCTTTGGTCACTGTGCTGCAGAAGGTCTTTCATTACAACGTGCACTGGGAGTATTTACAATTTCGTTATGAACTGCAAAACTAGAGTGCAAAACTAACATCAAAATCTGTGTCGAACTCAGTTAATCCGAAAAAGAGAATTTTAAAATGATTCGGTAGGTTTGTGACAATTAAATAATGAGTGAAGCTGGTGCTTTGAATAGCATCCACGCTTCCAGAAATACAAAATATTCCTGTCAGGCCGACCACATGAGCACAAACATGGAAAAATTAGAGAACGTGTGCATGAAGTTAGTTGCAGAACCATTGAGGACATTTCTGACATCCCGTTGAGATGTTCTAGGAGGACCTGAAGTGTAGTGCAAGGGAACACTCCCTGTCCAGACTGCGATTTCTTTTTCTTCGTGAGCGAGACACAGCGCGAATTGCAAGGTGCTTGACGAGCCTCGAGAACAGAACTTTTAGGGAGAGGTTACAAAGTGGAAAAGGCGCTGGGATTTGAGTGGCGCTGCACGGCAACTGTTTTGAAGAGCATGGTGGCAAAATTGAAATAATTGTATGTACTTAGTTGTACATAGACATAAACTTGGAATTCTTTGATAGTGTCTAACAATTTGTTCCTTTCTTCAACTTGTGGTTGATTACTAATCAAGCTTTCTCAACTTAAAGGCAATGACCCACACCACCAAATCTAAATATTTATCGATAAAATGTTCCCCAAAGAACCAAGTATAGGATAACAGAGATATTTGCTGAAATGAACCAGAAGTGATATATCGATTGAAATTGGAAACATTCTTAAACATCATATTGCTAACAGAACATAAGGAGTTTGCATATAGTCCGGCAACACTTTCAAAATTCAAATACATCCCAAAAAGCACACGTTATCACGCACGTAGGTGTATAATATTGAAAACAAACTCACCAAGTTACTGTAGATACCCCCAAGCGCGTAATTCTGTGTTTTACAGTTTTGTATATTAGCAGCATTTGTGCCAGGGATGTTCGAACACTAAGCAACAAGTCAATACACCAGTGGATCACTGATATAAAATGTAATAATTCACGTTGAACGATTCATTTTTTTGTAAAATTTCAATGCACTGTGTGTTAACAATTAACAGTAAACTTTACAAAATTAGGCAACATTACAGAGAAGTATTTTCAAGTTTTTGGACATTGAACTAGGAACGAGAGCCTCTCTTGAAAGTTTTAAGGATGAAAGCAATTTCATCCGTTCAAATCATTTTGTAAATGCTGAACGTCGTGCTTCTTTGTGTAGGGTGTAAATATATTCCTAAAATGCAGCCTTCAGTAATTCACACTTCAGTAATTTTTTCTTTTACTTTGGGGAATAGACAAAAGTTGCATTGAACTCTGGGACAAGCAGTTGACTGCTGAAACCTGCACAAAGTGAATTGTTTCCAGCGCAGTGTGAACAGAGGCGTTTTTGTGCATTCCACGCAGACCTGTATTAGACATTTTGTGGTGTAACATCACAGTCTTTTGTCCCTCAAGTGGACTGTTACAATGTGGCCACAAGCTGAGTGAAAGAACAAATCATGTTCTTGTCAACACTTCTCGCTCGCCTCGCTTTTGTTAGGGGATCGTCTCCTAGAAGGACCCAAATCATAATCATATATCAAGCTTTTGTCAAATATGCTTCTTTTTAATCTTTCTGCACGACATTTTTCCAAATTTTCCTTGCACCAAATCACCCCCCCCCCCTCCAATGCTCATCTGTGAAGTGGTGGATCAAACGATGGCAGAACTTCCTGACATTAAACTTTAATTTCACTGCTGCCAATCAAATATTCAGAGTTTCTTGACACTGATATTCTTCCTGCTACAAGCGCTCTGTTTTCATCACATTTAATCTTCCACTATCGATAAACAGTGGATTTTGAAGGACAAAAACATCCAAATGCTCGATATAATCTTTCAAGAATCTTAATGTAGTAAACCATAGCGTTGAAATGCACTCGCTTGAGATTCATCCTAGCATCAGGCACATCATCACCGCATACACATGCGCAGATTTGTAATTATTTATTTTATTTACGGACGCTCTTTAACAGCTCAGGTCATCAGCGTTCCATTCTATTCAGGGCGTGAAACGGCCGACAAATTTTGCTCAGAGGAATCTCTTTGAGGCTTGAGGTTTTTTATCGTGTCATAAATGTACGTTATGGGACCCATGGCTTTACTTCCCTTCGGAAGGAAGTCATGGTTAGGACTTTTACGCCCCGAAAAAAATCCATCGATCCTGGCTGGGCTTGAACCCGCGATCTTGGGTGTAGAAGGCAGGTATGGTTACCACTACACCACTAGGACCGATTCCCTTTCGAAGGAAGCCATTCGTAGGATTTTTAGACTATAAAACAATTCATGGACCCTGGCATGGATTGAACCCGCGATTTTATATTTTGTTTGAGCAGTTCAAACTTACACATGTTGCTATCTAAAGCCACCTGCGCTGGCTTGTCACAACTCCTTTTTGTTCATTCTCAAAACTTTTAAGAGTGACTGGCTGATTTTTACACAGAGTGTACAGAGACTAGCAGAAGGGTAAAGTGCTCTTAAGATGCAATCCGAGCTAATGTAACGACTTTTAACAAAGATATGACAGTAAATACTGGATGGACAAACGGGGCATATGTATTTGCTTTATAAATCCGAATAAACTCTCTGCAGATGTAAAGACAAGCGTTGTAGGAAGCTTGTTTAAACAAATGTAGGGCAAAATCTCAACTCTGAAACGGCTGATTTACTCCATTGGGAGCGCTGCTGCTTGCAGTGTATGTACTGTGGAACAATGGCCGAGTTCTGTTATCGTGGTTCTTACGTGTGTTCCGTAAACCCCGGCGCTTTTTTTTTTTTTTTTTGTATAAAAACGCGTTGTTTAAATAGAACTTTGCTCTCTCATAAAGTGACAAACGAAAGTAATAAAACATCAAAAGTCATACCAGTCACAAAATACATATGCTGACAATACAACGCAAATTAAATCCGTTACAACGAAAATAACATTTTATAAGTTTGAAGACACTAACACGAAAATATGTAAACTTGTCCTACGTGTCATCAGTATTTGTACCACCCCTTCTTGCATTAAATGCTTTTCGACACTTCCATGGCATTGAAGATACGCTTTTTTTTTTTTTGAGTAGTGTTTAACGCCCGTTTTTACTACTGAGGCACCACAGGCGATGAACAGTGAGATACATGAGATGAAATGATATATTGGGAAAGGATATTTTTTTAAGGAAGGAAACGTTCCAGGCCTAAGTTTAGGGTACCTCCCCGGCATTTGCAGTCATGAGGACTGAGGAAAACCTGGGGAAAAAAAATACAGTCAGGGAGGACGGTCCTAGTGGGATTTGAACCCCAGACCTCCCGCTCACGAGTCCGCATCTTAACGACCTCGGCCACCTGTGGCGGTTTGAAGATACGTGATAAAGTATTTCATCTTATTCCATATTCTGACAAAATGGAGAGCAATGAACAGCCAATCTGTTTCTCTGTTGAAAGGTATCTCACCGATGCTCGATCGGATTTAGATCTGGGGTCCGAACTTGCCACTATACGAGCATTATTGAGAAAATGAGCAAAGCAGCACTCGGGCTGAGATATTGTCAACAGAGATGAATTTCTAGCTTGAGCAAGGCCCTGCACTCGTTTAAAAGTTTTCCAGCAATGCAACATTTTACTCAGAAGTTGCACGGCGCAAAATCAGGGCTGTAGGTTGGATGGTTAGCAATCCGGATTTTGGCGACTTCCAGTTCACTCAAATTTGCAGCTGTTCTGTGCATTGTCGAGCAAAAGCAATAGCCTTGAAGTTCCTGTCATTGGACACCGCCGCCTCAGCTCTCCGAAAAATGTGTCAAGGTATTTTCTCTATTCATTGTCATTCTTTCTGGCATATGTCAACCACTAATGGTCCTTCATAGTTGAAGAAAACAGTGAACATTCACATCCGAGAACGAAAATCTTGTCGAAGAACAAACAACTGATCTTGGGTCATGCTCATTTACCCACACGTAGTTTTGAGCTTTATTTGGTGTGATATAGTGATGTAACCAACTTTGATTACCAGTGCATATATCTGTCAAATGTTTAGGACCATTTTATAAAAACATGCTGAGCAGTTTCCTTGCACATTCCTTTCTCTTCATTGGTTAGGGGATATGGAACCCATTTTGCACAATTTTTTCGCACCCTTTAAATGTTCATGGAGTATACTGTCAATGTTGCCAACACTGATACCCACTTCCATACTTAGAATTTCAACAGTAATAGTTCGATTTTCCTCCACAAGTCCCCCAGCCTTGAATTCTTTTTTCGTTCACAGCTTCCCGAGGTCAGCCAGGACGACGGTTGTCTTTCAAAATCTCTCCTAACCCTTCTTCAAATGACTGAATCCATTTTGTAATGATATCAAATGAACACATGATCACTGTGAACAGCTACCAAGTCCTGGTGGATATTTTCGCTCTTTCACCTGCTTATAGCGTGTGAAAATGTAGAATGTTAAGTTTTATTTAGAAATATTCATCATTTTTTACCAGCTATTGACACAAGACTGAGCTCAATAAACTGTACGACAGTTTAAACTTTCACAGCACATACTTTGGTAGCTTAAGATTCATTGTTGCCAGCTGCGTTAGTTACATTTTTGTAGACATTATTGTCCAACTGTGGATAGACTGGTTGCAAAACTTCTTGAACTGTCTTAACATCTACAGATTTTTAACAAGTTTTAGTAATGGTGCATGGTTCATTTCTCTGAAGTTGGCGACATTGTTTTTCAACATTTCAACCAAGATTGGAGATCCACAATATGAAGATTGCACTTTGCATTAAAAGTGATCTGATATTGAGAACTCTTGCTTCACCAATTTTAAATGATGATATTTGTTTGACTAGGTTGTGGCATGCAGATTTCATATTGTGAACCTCACAAATCCCCATCAATAATCATCTAAGTGCTAAATCAAATACGTAAGTTTTCAGGAATGTGTGCAACATGATCTGAACTTCTTCTAGGTTACTATCCGCTATCAGCTGAGTTCTGTTCGTTATACAGCACTCATATTCAACTTAGGTTACGCAAAGACTTCTTAGATGGTACGTAAAACTTAAAATTAGCATATGTTTGCTAATGAACAGAGATAACTGAAAATATAATACGTAGGGCTGGGTAATTTTAAAGGTGATACAGATATTCTTGATTTGAAAAATCTTGTTAGAGCATATATTTGTATATTTGGTCATTTATGCATCAATGAACTACGTTTGAGTGTGACAGTGGCAAAGCATAACACTGGTCTTAAAAATAAATAAAAATGTTTTTTTTTTTTTTTTTTTTTTTTTCCACCTGGAGATATGTAATATGAATGCCCCGAATTCAAATATGTTTTCAGTTTTACTGTAGGCAGGTTTTTAATAAAATCACATCAAATGTAAATATATACTTTTATTTTTATGAAATATTATTAAGTTCTAATATATATATAGGTAAGACAAAGCAGTTTTTTTTAAATATCATTTTAACTTAAATATTAATGAATATATTGAAAAAGAGAACTATGTGCCTAAATGTCCTTTTCAAACACCACCAGTAATCAGATATCATTGGCACATCCCAATGGTCTTGATAGCGGTTTCCATTGTTTTAATGTCTTTATGAAACCGCTCACCTTGTTCTTCACTCATTGCACCAAGATTCGCAGGGAAGTAATCAATATCGCTGATGAGAAAATGCACTTTAACACTCATTCTACACCCTAGATTTCTAAAATATTGTAACATTTGCTCTACAATTTATTTATAGTTATCAGATTTCTTGTTTCCAAGAAAGTTTTCTGCCACTTTTTTGTATGTCAACCACGTTGACTTCTCCAACTCGGACATCGACAGAGGAAAGGTCTCATCCTACATAAGCTCAAGAATATGGGGGTCCATCGATACCCGCCACGGGTGGCCGAGGTCGTTAAGGCGCGGACTCGTGAGCGGGAGGTCTGGGGTTCGAATCCCACCAGGACCGTCCTCCCTAACTGAGGTTTTTTTCCAGGTTTTCCTCAGTTCTCATTACTGGAAAATGCCGGGAAGCTACCCTAAACTTAGGCCTGAAACGCTTGCTTCAGTAAAATAATTATTCTTTCCAAATTTATCATTTCATCGCATGTATCCTCAGTGTCCACCGCCTGTGGTGCCTTAATAGTAAAAGCGGACTTTAAACACTACTGAAAGATCAAAAATGCCTGCTGCTATCTTAGCTTTAGTTGTGTGTGGGAACTTTGTAACAATCGCTATCCTTCTTCAGAGCAGTAACAAATTGTTTCATCAGTTCCAACTTTATACGGAGTGGTGAAGGACACAAGAAGGAGAAGCCAATGGTTCATACTGCACATTTTTTCCTCCAGGAACTAAATTGCTGCCTATGGTCGATATTTTCTGGTCCAATATTCTGATTTAGCCCTACTTCCCATTCACAAAGTGAATAATTTGTTATCTTGTTTAAATCTCTCAAAATATTTATTATATTTTATCTGCTTAATGAACTAGTAATAAAAAATGTAATTTTTATAATACCGATTTCTGAAAAACTGTAGCCCGATGAAGCAAAACTAAGGGTGATTTGAGAGACTCCATGTGGTAAGGAATCAGAAAATATGAACAGTTTTCGTTCAGCAAAAATTGTTTAGACAGTGAATCGGACAGACAGGCAAATCGATTAAAACTCGATAGAACGAACACAGAGGTAGTCTAAAACTAAAACAACAACAAAATCGTCCACAGTGAATGATCATATCAACAGGGTATCATATAGACTTTGACAACACAGAATTTGAAGCAGCCTGCAAGGGTTTTACCCAAAGGATTGAAAGAAGCAGATAACATAATCAGAGATGTCTGCAGACAACTCCACAGCGTCTGGAAAATAGGACGCGCCTCCACGCACCTTTGTCAGGTGGCGGAAAGGAGCGAGAAATAGCACTTGCAAGTTAGCGGCGAGACACGGCTATACTGCTCACGCCAGCGAACCCGAGTCAGGCATTTCCTTGGAGAAGCCAAGTTAAGTACCTCGGATGGGCCTGGATCAGAGCCTCTCCATGTGCGCATTCAGGAACAAAAGCAATATCATAATTGTCCTCCACATTCAATATTAACGCTGTTCCACTCTACAATGTCATGTTGTGTGCATGCGAGCATTGCACATCTTATCTACAGAAGGTGCCTGAGCAGCATTTTCGGCACTACTCTAGATTTCCGTGTCGTCGACATAAATAGCAAGCATGCCCACAAGACAGCATCCTGACTGACAACAAAGAGCATAAAGAACCCCAGCGATAGCGGGCTTGGTCTCAAAATTTCCGTTTCCATCTGCCAGGGCAAAATCTGTGTAGAAATACCCACCTGACGCTCTAACAATCGGTGACGGGTTAAGTTAAGCCGCCTTGGGCGTGGTCGATACTTGGATAGGTGTCAGCACTACACAAGCCTCACCACGTGTGTCAGCAACCGCCCTAAGTGCCCGGGCAAGCAATTACATCTACCCCCACCCACATCAACCCTTCGACTACCCTTTACTGACGTCAGGTAACTGGGAAGGTTTATAAGCACGTTGTAGCCAGGCGCTGCCTACTATCCGGCCAACAAACGAGCACATTCTTCCGGAACGAACCGCCAACGCACATCTAAACGCTGCCTGAAAAAATATAAATATAAACAATTATCTGATAAAACAAACCAATATACATCTACATGCATCAACACAAAATAAATCGGCTGGCTGCAGTACCCAAACCACAAAATGTAAGACAATGACTTTCCCAACGGAGCACCTGAGAAGCGTACGAAAAAACGACATAAAAAAATCGGCCGAAGAGGAAACAAAACTCTCAACAGTCACACCAAAGGTACGTATTGATGATGCTGGCAGCGTATACCTAAGTTGGATGAAACATTCATTTTAAACCACGACAAGGCGGCCTTCTCCAATGTCAGTACACCGCGAATCCACTAGTTTCAACATACAGCTGATCAGAGGGTTAGATGTATCTTTGTTGTTATAAAATTCTATGCATATTGTGGCTTACGGAGTGAAGCTTCATAATTAACACAAAGAAGATTGATCAAAAAACTGAATCACAAGAATGTATGATAAAATAAAAATCTTTATGTTACGGATTCTATAATAAAACAAATAAAGAGTATTATATAACAGGGAAAAATCCTGTTGGGGTTTAAAAATTGATTCGCGAAAAAATAATTAAATACATCAACGGTTATCGTAAATTAAAAGTATTATTGCAGTACGCAACCAACAATTACGAGAGTTCTGAAAAAATATAACGGGAGGGGAGCAGGCTCTACGCGTGCGCAGTAATCAATTTGGAAATGTTTTCACTTACCATTACGTTCAGCATCATCCTTGGGCGAGGTCACGCCTAATTTTACGAACGGCAGCCGAGGGCAGCAGAGAAAAACGAAACCTCGCCTTCTTTGTGTTAGTTTGGAGGTGTTAATGCTATCGACGCTGTTCCATTATTCATCTTTAGTAGAGTTAGTGTATTGTGTAAGTTAATATTATTATTAGTGTGCTGTAATATTGTTTTGTTAATAATGACTGTATCAAAACAGTTCGTATGCCTGGAATTTTTTTCCGGTTCGACTACAGTTTGAATTGTTAATTGTGAATTCATCTTGTTGGCTCGTAGATGAGGGGATATGAGTGCAATAAAACGCTGAGAAGGCATGTCTCTAGTGTACACCCGGAAAAGTTGGACGTTTCTCCCCCCTCTTAAGGCTAGTATTTCCTCCTTTTCATTGAACACAGAAACAACTTGAGTGTCTATTATAAAGGCTATTAAGGGGAGTGGGAAGGTTGTATCATAGCAATATTAAATTCACAAATTTCAGGAGCGCTCATCTCGAAAACTATTTGAGATATCTAAATAGAAATTATACCTGTTATATTTAGCACTTTTATATTTCCATTATATGTATCTTGTTATTAAATTCAAATTAACAACTAAAAAAATCATGAATTTACCTTTAATTTCAGGAAATATTTTCAAGATTTTTTACTTTTTATAAATTAAACAAATGATCATAATAACACATCAGTTAGTTTAACAACGAGAAACAAATTCTTTCTATTAGCAGAAAAAATAAAAAATGTACCTGCAGTAGTTTATGAAATGAGCGCTCCTGAAATTTTGAGAATTTAACATTGCCGGGCACAACCTTCCTACTACCCTTAAGGGAATTTCTACAAGGGAACTTGAAGTTGTGAAGAAACATAGGGATCCTCTAAGACCACTGGAATCAACGCACGAGCAGGAGTATCTGTGTAGACATGTACTTCAATCTCTGAAAATTAATTTGCATTTACACTGCATGCCATTGCCTTGCACAAAGTATATATCGGACACTTAAGATCGCGCTTTCTTTACTGCAAGATGCAAAAGCAATGGCAACATCAACGGATTCAAGGCCCATCTCAAATATACTCTTTGTCACGAAAAAAAGCATTCTCCTTGCAAAACCTGACACAACGGAAGCCAACAAGATCGCATATGATAGACGTGTACGATTGCTCAAATTAAGAAATATCTCGTTTATACAGTTCGGAATACATGCAAAGCTTACTTTTCTCGTTTAATTATCATTTCTTTTACCTGTTACATGGCTACATTACAGTGTCCCGTTTGCTTTCATGTGATTAAATACTAAATGCTTCCTACAAAGTTACGTGTAACGTTTAGTAAAATATCACTTATCCACAGAACAAGATTCGACCTGCGGGAAAGTCACGCCTACCTTTCACGAACGGCAGCGGAGGAGAGCGTCCTTAGCCGAAGATAATCTAACAGATATAGGCTAATAACCAGAAAAGCCATTCTTTCTGTGTAGACGATTGGAGCGTGTGGAAAGATACAGGCAATTAATCAGCTAAACCATCCTCTCTATGTGAGAGCTGAGACGGTTGAAGTGTAGTGGAAACATAAGGAATATTAATAAAGCGAAGATAGAGAGTTGGATTCGTCACGGTATAACGTTTTTTTTTTTCGTTTCTTTTCTTTTCTTTTTTTTTCTTTTTCTTCTTCTTCTTCTTTTTTTTTTTTGTAAGGAGTTAAAGGAGATTTGCCATTATTACAATTATTTACCCGATACTCACACAATCCGCAATAAATAATTTACACTTACGATTTTTTTCTGCTACAGTTAAAGAGATATTTGCCACCATCATTACAATGATTTTCCCACTATCAATTTATATTTACGAAAAGGAGGTGAGCGTAGGCCGTCCGGTCGTAGCGAGCTGCAACAAAACAATGGGTTCACCGGTTTCTAGGATTTACCTGAGATTAGCGTTAAGGTTAGTATGTATATATATATATATATATATATATATAAATTACGAATTGCTTAGGCAAAAAATTGAAGAAGCGCGATAACATTCAAAAATAAAATATTCGCATATCCAAACTAACACTAAGGAGGCGAAGTTTCATTTAAGAGGTGTTGAATTTTATCCAATACCGCTCGTCACTTGCTGATCCGTGACTTGCACCCGATGTTGCAACCTCCGTGTACGGTCAAGTAAAGTATCTTTCCGCTAATGACGCAGTCGTCTCTGAAAAGTGGGCGAGTAACGACGCATGACTACTTAGCTATCGCTACGGCGTCTATTTGGTAAATTCTTCTTCCTGTCTATCGTATTTTCTCTCTAATGCAATTCCAATACACAAGGCAGCATTAGCAGTAGCGCAATTATCAGTTCGTTACATTTATTGTGTATTATTATTTTCTTGATTAATAATTAATTAAAATATTTGAGTTAGGTGTACACAGCTTACATAAAATGTATACTAGCTATTGGGTTCTAACCAGAAAATAAGTTTCTTCTAGCTTTGCGTAGCTTGGATAGGAAAATGCCCTCGTATTCAACCAATTAATGTGATCCACAAACAGATCCTATCATGCCAATCGACACTTAATTGCCTTAAAATATTTTCTGGGAACAGCGTTTTTCTCTCAAGGGATACCCATTCCTCATTCTTTCCCCACAAAATAGACAGATTCTTCTACCAGAACTATCCGTTATTTTTTGAGGTTTCCAATCTCCCAGTCTAAACGAGGCTATTCCTGATCTTGCCTTTCTCCCTAGAACAAGCATACTTACCTCTTTACCGCAGGTTACAGTTCACTCTGTAGGCTCAAGGAGACTTTCTGTTGCATTATGCCTCGATTTCCTGCCTGCTGATAACCTCTAGCCTTATTCTAAGCTTCTTCATATATTTTTATTTTCATTAAAAACATAATAAAGATAGATACGTTACTGAACTACAGCTGATGGTACAATTCTAACATACACGTTATTGGAAGGTATCCTTTTCTTTTTCCATTGGAGAAAGGTAAATCTTTGATTTCGCTTACCTGAGTCCTACAAGGTTTAACAAAACTATTACTGTTCTCTTTTTCTAAAACCGAATCAAATTCCACAAGCCTGGAGTTACAACATGAACGAAGTGTTCACGGATTTTATAAATATTTAAACCGCGTTACATTTTATTTGCCAGCAATTAATCCATTACAACTGCCCGGGCGGAACGCGGAGCTGAGTTATGAATAATGCAACGTTTTTTAATGGGGTTAGAAATGAACAATGCTAGAGGGTTTGGGAGTGATGTTATGATCTACCATTTTTGGCATCCCTGTTAGAACCAGAAGCCAACAGACTGCATAATCAATTTTGTATTAATTACCTGAGCATTTCATGCAAAATTTCAACAAGGCTACAAAGTTCATGCCGCATGTAAATAAATATTTTACAGACGTTGGTAAGAGCACAAGAAAAAGCGAAGCAAATGTGTTAGCACACTTTCTCTGAATTGAATAGTCATTATCTGTGTGGCGTAGTTTACAAGCGTCGAGCAGTAATTAGCACGATACACAGGAAGCATGAAAAATGTAAATATCACATCATCAAAAGAATGTTACTGCATGTTTAAATTTAGCACTTCTCTTCCATTACATTGACATTTTGCACTCTCACAGAAAATTATAAAAAATACCATGAGTATATTGTCAACATTACAGGGTGAGTTGAAAAAAATACAGTCAATACAACATTGTAACAACATGACATATTTATTATAAAGATACTACAGGTTGGCCCACGAAAAAGAGGTCCTCTACCTAGTAAACAAATGCTAGCACATATCAATTAACGTGTTGAAGTAGTAGTGTTTATGAGAACTTATACTTCAATATGCGCGAGCACATTAGGTATAAGAACTGGTTACGGTTTGCAGGAACACCAACATCAGAACTTTTGGCTTTGTTTCAGAGAATATAATGTTTGGGAACCGCTGCCCTAGGTCTTTAATTTTCCTTAGCACATAATTGTAGCATAAAAAATGACAAAACAATCAACTAATGGCACCGCTTCAAGATTTTAGAAGATGACAGTTATTCAAGATTCAACATAATTAATGTAATAAACGCTCGCTAGAGCTATAAGAAATGCACATTTTTATTTAGTAATGTTCAGAAATGTTGCCACATATAAAAACAACTGGTACTTTGGCAAAGCTAAAATTAAATGGATTCTCTGCAACCATGCTATCAATCTGCACCTTTCTAAGACTGTTTAAAATTAGATCAGGGAAAAGAAAAGCCTGTTATTTGTCGCTTGGTTAATCCAGACCTGGCGAATTCCCATGGACAGCGCACCTTCACAGTCTGTTGTTTTTCCGCGGGCTTGTGAAGGGGCACAACTGACGGATGAGAGCCTAGGGATATTCTCGGCAGGGAATAGCTCTTATCGCTAACCTGATTGGACGTGACTAGAGTCGCTGCAAAATAAAAAAAAAAAAAAAAAAAAAAAAGATACATGTGTACAGGCGAAGGGTTCTCTACCTATAGGTGAGTGTGAGTGTGTATGTGTGGGGGGGGGGAGGAGTAGAAAAAACCAGGCCGAACTGATAAATTTGGAACACGTGGATAGAGGAAACAAAGTTTAAAACAGTGTGTGGAAGAACGGAATAAATCAGGTAAACTTGTGGGATCTCTTGCACGTAAAAGTTCTTAAGTTTGGGGAGATTTGGCTTCAGACACCTGCATGAGGGTAAACCTCTTCTAATAGTACACGCTATTTAATTTAAAAACGTAACCAAACAATTAATGAATCACGAACAACTAAAATACCAGTATCAATTTTTCTGTTTTTATTTTCTTAACCATTTTGTCTCAAAGAAAATGAGCATTAAATTTAGCAAAAATACTAAGAATTTACAACCAGATGAACATTGAACGTTCTTGTTTACTATTATAATGATGATTTTTGGAAACTATTAAGTAATAGACGAGGTCCCCCCCCCAAAAAAAATTATACGAGAAGCGTTCAGTAATGTTATATCAATGCTGGAATGGAAAACTGAAATAGACCCAGCAAATCAGTTTGTCGTAAACGCTGGAACTGAGAGGATATCAAGCAGGTTCGAATTATAGGACTCACCCGGCTGGTAAAATAAAAATTCCTTTCTTGTCAGGGAAATATCTCCCTCATCCCCATTCCATAACGTTAGAGTGAAAACGCGATTAAAATTGCAGCGCAATTGCTGGAAACACGCACTTACGTTTCTTCATAATGTGTATGAATAACCTGCACAATGCGTATCATCTAACAAGTGTTAAAAATGCAACAGACAACGGACGTATAATACTGCTTTGTGTCCGTTTCTTTTAAGCTGACATAGAAATGTATGCTGTGACAACAAGTGCAGTAGGTCAGTTGAGTGTGTCCTTTAAAGAGAGTGCATGTTATTAGTAGTTGGTTGACATGGATAAATTTGTTATGAAAAGAGTATAGCAACAGAATCAAATGGTGTAGGTCTATCAGAGTGTCAAGCGTCAAGTAATAGGTCAACGTCTTCTACTCAACAGGTAAAAAGTGCAGCAGTGTCGGGCGGGGACAAGACTCAGTGAAACGTTCGGTGGAAATTGTGAGATTACGTGCCGTAGCCTAATCGCGGCACGTATGAATGAGAAATGGAAAGCAACTCACTCTAGGCTTTTAGCAAACAGTTCCGGAGGGGTTATATTCTTAAACTGTTGAAAAATTTTAAATTAGGATGCTATTAAATATGGTTTTACGGTTACTGATAGTCGGTTCTGGTAACCACACTTATCTCCTAAACCCAAGATCGCGGGTTCAAACCCGGCCAGGATCGATGGATTTTTTCGGGCATAAAATCCTAAGTATGGTTTCCTTAGGAAGGAAAGTAAAGCCGTGGGTCCCGTGTTGTAGATTTACGCCATGTAAATGAACCTCAAGCCTGAAAGAAGAGGTCTGTGAGCAAAATTTGTCGGCTGTTTCACGCCCTGATTTGAATGGGACGCTGATGCCCTGAGATGTTAAAGAGCGTCCTTAAATAAAAACATATAAAACAGTAGGCCAGCGACCTACTGTTTAACATCAGCCCAGATCAATTCTGTCGCGTTTAGATCTGGGTCATGTTTTCATCGTAAGGTGTATTTTTATTCGAGAGCCACCTTTCATGGATTCCTCAGTAATTTGAAATTGAGGCGCATCTTTTTGAGTATTATGGTATGGAGCATTATCAAATACAAGAGTTTGCGGGCAAATTTGGAATGTGATTGGTTTGCAATCATTTAATGTAATTGGTGGTGTCCATTACTTTGTGATACTCTCCCGTTTTCTGATTTGATTTATATATGGGCAAGCCATTGGGAACAAAACCATGTTCACCCATTGCCTGATGCCTTTGGATACTGGAGCTATGCAATCTGCATTGTTGTCATCCGCTTTCGGGTTAATATGACTATTGTGGATGTGTTTCATCTGTGAAGATAATGAACCTTCCCTCCACTTATACTCTCGTACGGCCTTCTAGTTTAGAACGAATGTCGTGCTTTTCTATCAGCAGTTTTCTGTTTGAAAACAGAACCCAGTTCTTACACTGTTCTGTTTAAAGATCAGTTGCTGATCCTGTCTCTTAATATAACAAGTAGTTTAGTTACTGTGGCAGTAGTTTTTACTGTTTACAGGACATCATACGATAATCTTGGCTTCATTTGTTCATTGTTGATTTACTTGTCACGTAGCAACGCTATCATAATGTATGTGAGTCACGTCTATTTACGGAACATCAAACTACACATTACTGTTGTTTTTCGATCCAACTTTGAAATATTAAATAGATATCTACTGTGAAAATGTGTATACATTTTTGGCACCCTCGGATGTAACAAGTGATACAATTTTATCGTACATAATTTTTCCACAATTCTGGAAGTTGCCACTAGCAGGGCTATGGGTCGATAGTAATTAGGCATTGTTTTGTTTCCACTACTGAACTTCGCTTGCAAGTGCTTCCACATCCACCATATTCCCTGGATTTGGCTCCCGGCGATTACTTTTTGTTCTCACACTTGAAGAAATGACGAAGATTCCACCAAGGTTGAAACTGAGACAGACGTTAATTTTTCACAGCTGGACAAATCTTATTTTACTTTATTAAAAAGCTGGAAAGTTGTTGGACTAAACGTAATGATTTACAAGATGACTAAGTTCAAAAATTAAAATTTTAATTCTTAAATCTTGTTTTCTTAGTCAGGTCGAGAATTTTTATAAAGTCCCAAATATAATGGATAACATATCCTGGATTTTTTCTGTGGTTCTAGCGGTATGGGGTATCGCGTTGTCCTGCTGCAACAGAATTCAATTTCCATTAAATAATGCTGGACATCTCTGTCTGAATATTTCTTGAAATCATCCAATTGTTGAGAGTAAAGATTCGCATCGACTGCACGCTCGTTTGGAACAAACTGCCAGTGAATCATCTTCAAAAAGCCTCTGAACCGATTTTGCTTAGCGACGACTTTGGCATGGTGACCAGGATTAGGGGTTGCGGTAATATACCCACATCTCACCAGCTGTGATAAAGTTCTTGATAAATCTATCACTAATGAGGTACAGATCTACATGATGTTTTAATGTGACAATGTATGTTTCATTCAATGCACAAAATTCCAAAACTCTGCATGTACTCAATGTTCCATACCTTAGGCCATCCAGGACGTGGTATATCTTTAGTTGATTGGTGTTATTTACGGACGCTCTTTAAATCTCAGGTCATCAGCGTCCCATTCAATTCAGGGCTTGAAACGGTCGACAAATTTTGCTCAGAGGCCTCTTCTTTCAGGCTTGAGGTTCTTTTTCGTGCCAACCCACGGCTTTACTTCCCTTCCGAAGGAAGCCATACTTACGATTTTTACGCCGGTAAAATATCCATCGGTCCTGGCCGAGTTTGAAACCGCAATCTTGGGTTTAGAAGGCAAGTATGGTAACCACTACACCACCAGGACGACATATATATATCTTTAGTGTTTTCTTCTTCATTATTGAAACGCTGAATTGCTACACGCTTACTAACGACACTTCACACATTCTTCGAGCTGCGGCAGTAGCTTTATAATGTTGTTTGCAGCAGTGCTTTAGAAGTACTCTAATATTAAACTTTGTTACCTCTATTTTATGATTGTATTAACTAACGACCGATACACTCACAAAAGTAATCCTTAACTTCCTGTAATAAAAGAAAGCTATTAATATATAACAGAACAGCAGACTTAAATACCAACATTTTTATAAGACAGTCTAATGTTTTTACAGGCAAAATGTATCTACACTTTTGTCTCTAACCGGAGTAAAATAACTTTCAACATTCGATAAAGTATTCCATAAATGGTACAATTAATGCCCTTAGGAAGGAACCATAATCTACTTGCTACCGCAAGTTTTCACCACAGCTTATCGTATTTTTCCCCCTCTTGTCAGTTCTAACTTGAGCAAAGTGTTTCTTTATTGACTTTTTTTGCCTGAAGCTGCAGGACTCCTGTACTTTGGCGCTGACAAATTGCTGAATCACCCCACTCGTCCAGGCAGAATAAACACTGTAGATGTAGAACGTACCGACCTCTCGCAGAACAAATTTCCCTGCGACGAAGCATCACTTTTCTCTACATGACCGCCAGACCTTCAAAAGAGCACTTGCTTTGTATTCAATTAACAGAGGGAGAGGAATGTTTCATTGGTTCTTCGAAATGATCATTCACGTGGGCAAGTTGTTGAAACACGAGAGTTTTCGCGCTTTATTTAACAGAAAGAAAACCCCGTTACGTTTATTTCAAAGTACCCTAGCCATCAAAATATTTTTCTTTCTTTAGCCTTTTCTATCAAAGCACATGAAGCTGCTTCTGTGTGACTTTTAAAAAACCAAATGATTACCTAAAGCACGTGATTCGAAATTTTAAATTAAATGAATATTGCGTTAAGGTTACAGGAAAATGTGCGAAAGCTAAAGTAAATGTTAATAACTTTTAGACCGTCTGCCGTTGCGGGCTACCCCAGCCTTCCTGGTCTTAAGCCAATTCTGTAAACTTGTCCGGGGGCCTGAAAACCACTTGCCTTCGATTTTACGGGACGCAAGTGCATCGCTTGGAATTAATATCAGGAAATGTTATTTAAGCCATTTACATTTAAGTCCATAAATAAATTTAAAGAATAATGACGTAGTTCCTATAAACAAAACGTTATAGGTAGGACTAAAACGCTTTCGTTTCCATACGTACAATATTTTATTGTGCTTGTTGCACCAAACAATTACTGAACTTTTAGTTTACTGAAGTTCGTATTAATAAATATATATGATGATCATTTGAAAAGTTCGAAGCACGAAATGTCGGCATAAATTGTGGAAATTATTCTTATTTTTCAATATAATCTCTCTTGAAACCAATGCACTTTGCCCAGGGATGCGCCATAGGTTATCTCATCACAAATCAAATTCCTCCAAGTCTATAAAATACGCCACAACTGATGATTTAAGCTTGGAAGATTTTCTTACCACCAAGGAATTTTCTCAGCTTTAGGAACAGATGAAAGTTCGATAGAGCGAAGTAAGGGGAATAAGGCTGTTGTGGTCGCAAATCATACTCCAACTCAATGGCTTTCACCATTACAACGACACGTATGAAGGCGAGTATTGTCTTGATGCAAGATGACTTTCTTCATTCAAAAATCCGGTCTTTTCTCGTGTATTTTTATCTTCAATAGTTCCAAAAAGTTTAGCATAATACGATCCAGTGATAGATGCTCCAGGGGAAAGTACACTCTACACTTGACGGTGGAGAAACGTGATGCTTCCATTGTTTAGACTGCTGTATAGTTTCATCATTAGTTACAAATCGACGCGGGATGTCTCTGAAAACGGGTAGAGCTTTGCTGGGAGATTTTCACTCTGACTCTTCGGTTTTGATCCTGAGTCTGCAGTAGCAGCATCCATCTTGCACAGTTCTTCCCTCTAAATGTTAAATAGGGGCTCCCCTAAAATGCTCACAGCATTCGCAATTTCGGACACTCTTAATCGACGATCCTTAGAACTAATTGTTGATACTTTCAGACGTCGTGACGGATTTTAGTCATCTGCTACGTGAGTCATCTTCCAAGCCTAAACTCCATGGTTCATTTGGAAACTGCTGTAATGATGGCGCAGAGTCCCCTAGAGTGTTACATCTTTACAATTACATTCGGGATATCTCGGATTCAAGTCCTGTTCAGTCGACCATCCTGAACCTGGGTTCTCATGGTTTCCCCTGGTCACCTATTTACATTCCACAAATTTTCCGCTCTCCTATTCCCTTTCATTTTATTCCGCTGATTTGGCTACAGGGCCGAAGGTGCCTGGGTGAGGTGAACGGAAGCGGTGTGGTGTTGACTTGCGCTTCCGGAATGAAAGCGGACCTTCCGAGGGTCTTCCACAAAGCCGGGAAGGAGGAACTCCATCTGTGTCCCCGCAGTCACCGTCCACGGGATCTTCCCCACCTTTAGAGGTGCCTCAATTGCGGGCGTAGGCACAAAGGGCCAGTCATAAGCAAGAGTCAAACCCCGAAAACGTCCTCAGCCCTAGTGCATCCATCCATCCATCCATCCATCCATCCATCCATCCATCCATCCATCCATCCATCCATCTAACGTTCAAGTCTCAGAAACGAAATTTCACGCCACCTACGCTAATTTATTATGCAATTTATTGTTATGCCAAGCAGGCGATTTTAGTAAAAAGTACAATAAAGACTGATGGTACTTTTTTGACAACATATCTTTATCAATTCTCATAAATTTGATTACCTTTCACGTTGGATGCAATGCACTTGTCTTAAGGTTTGTGCCAGTCTTCAAAGACATGCTGGAAAACGTCGTCTCCGCTGCCTTCTTTCTGCCTCTCCTGAATGTCGAGAAATAAGATGACTACAACTTTCCCAGCAGAAACCTCCACTTTTGCTTTTGTCGCTGTTGGAAATGATGGAGAGTTCCACTCAGATCTTTGCTGTTCGCTATGAGGATAGAAATGATGTATCAAGTTTGAAAAGGACTGCACATCTTCCTGTAACGTCATCTTCAACTGCATGCAAACCTGTATCGAAGGTCGTTCTGTTAGGGAATCAGCAGTTTTGCAACCCACTGTACACAAACACGTCTAATGTGCAACTTTTCAGTTACCATTTAGTATGCTCTTTTACAACGATGTTGTTTCGCTAGAGCACAAAAAGGAGCACCGTATTCACCTTCCTTTGAAATTGATTGCCTTCTGTTTTTAAACCATCTTCCAGGTGTGTTATAAGCAATTAGGTCTCAACAGAAATTTTGTTGGCATGACAGCAGGAATTCAGAGCTGCATATTCTTCGTCGCACGTCACCTGCATTTTGCTGTATGCGGAACTGAAAATGTCTCAACTTGTACACCTCTCAAAGGTCACATGTATGTGTGTGTTAACGTTCTAGCGGCGGTAATTTTTTTTTTCCAAGAAACTCGGTATATACAATTAAAATAAATCAATAAAAATAGTTTCCAAAATCTGCTAAATCAGACTATTAAGAGTGAAAACCGAAATTAAACAGCAGTTTAAGAGAAATATAAAAATCACTTTGGCGGCGGCAATTTTTCATTTTTTAAGGAAACTCCGTATATGCCAATGAAATAAAATAAGAAAAAATGGTTTCTGAAAATCAGTGAAATCAGATTATTAGAAATGAGAGGAGTTACCCAAAATTTAAAACTTGCTCTTGCGGCATTAATATTTGTTTTTCGCAGCGAAACTTCATTTATAATATTTAAATAAGATAAGTAAAATATTTCTGAAAATTAGGGAAATGTGACAATTAGGAATATGGGGTAAACCTGAAAACCGAAATTTATAAAGCGTCATGGCGTTTAATTTTCTCTACATTGTTTTAAAATAAAAGGACAAGTTAATTCAAAAGATAAACTGTATTTATAACGATACACCTGTTTTATATTTAACAAAAGCATCGTCGTAAAGATAGAAATTGTGAAATATTAATCTATGTGTGAGATGTATATTTGTATGTAAGAACACTCTATAATAATCTTCAGAAAACGTTTGCATTAAATGTTTTTACTACAATAACTTTTAAATTAATTTTGAAAGCCAATAAAAAACGATGTAACTTTTGATTATTTATTGTTGATTATATATATTTGCTTAGTGCATTGTAATTGTTTCTGAATAGAAACATGTTTTTGTTTTATTGAAACATATGAACTTCCTAAATATGCAATGTAACTTGACACTTTCTGTTATTTCTCTCTATTTTAGTGAATGTAAAGATGATATCAAGGGTTCAGTTTATAAACATGGTTACATTTAAAAATATTTAAAAATACTCACACAGTGTAACTTTGTCTATCAGTGGTCATATAGTTTATTTAATTAATAGTATACCATTCAACAGTAATAATAATAATAATAATAATTATTGTTGTTATTATTATTATTATTATTATTATTATTATTATTATTATTATTATTATTATTGCTGTTATTCTTATTCTAAAATGTGGCGTCTCTTTTGTATACTTATAGATTGCAAGAATTCTAATTTTGTTCCCCTAATATCACACAGTAAAGCCAAAACTTCATTCATTTCATTAACTAATAGATCATAATTTTTATATATAATAATTTTTAAAGTTATTCATTTTGGCGAGAAATTCGATTAGTTTACGCAGGTCCTGCGTGACGAACTTTTTTTTTTTTTTTTCAAATGGGGATTTTTCCCAACTGTACCGAATGTTTATCAAGTACAGAAATATTGGAGGCTGTAACGTTATAGGTTTTTGGATTAGCGAAAGCTTCAGAACATGCAGACGAGGTAACGATGACGGCACTAGGTAATCTGACCGCAAACTCAACAGCATCACAATTATCAAGCCTCTTCGTAATTAATGACTAACGAACCCACTTAATATACAGGATCGTTGGTAACTACCGCAAGCGAACACCATACAATGTCGTATCGGTTTTGGAATTTACTTTCTCCGTTGTAATTTTTCCCAAAAATAAAATTGGAACATTTTCACCTCCACAAAAGATGATACTCTTAGCTTCCGATTTATTCTCAACATATTGTTCCATTTAATTGCCGTGTATCAGAGCGTCCCCACTCTGTGTTAATTATATCTAGATTTGCAATGTCTAGCTTTCTAAACATTGACCAACATGACTTGTTCCCAACAAAGCTGAAGTTACTCTAGTGCAGTTTTTTTATTCTGAATTTAAATATATAATCAAACGTTTTTTTTTTCAGACATTATCTTTTGTAAGTCGCTTTTTATGTAATATACTGCAGAGTGTTCGCGTTAAGTTTGATCCGAGAAAGCGGGCGGCAGGAAGCCGACCTTCTAGATCCGTAATTTCCCGAGTGTTTTATTGATAAACTTTCATTAATCTACAACATGCACACAATCATTTTATTTTGCTAAACTGTTACAACAGTGGTGTCCTTCACACATTCCAGACATCTTTTGATTAAATTTACATTCACACTCAAAAGTTCTTCTTTTGTAATTCTTCTAACTTCTGCTCTTATATTGTCTTTCATCATCTACAGTGTGTGGGTTATTTCTATAGATTCTTTTTTTTAAATAAATCGCACACGTAAGATCTGGGGAACGTGCGGGTCTTAACACTTTAGAAATAATTCTGTCTTCCAAAACCTCCCTTGCAGCTTCCGAAGAATCACGGCAGTATGGACTGTGATATAATCTTGTTCAAAATATGTATATTGTCTCTTTAGATCAATTAATTGTAAACAAAAAAAGTTCGAGTATTTGCGTACGATACCTCACTAAATTTGCGGTATTTAAAAAAAAAAAAAAAGGTAGGTTCTATTATTCCATTTTATGCACAGCACACCACACGCCAATATTTTCATCATGCAGAGGAATTTCGTGAATTATTCGTGAAGTTTCTGTCATGCAGAATTTATTGTTGTGTGAACATAGGTAACCATGCTTCTCAGGGAAAATGATTAAATGTGGGTCAATAATATCGTCAGGAATGTTCTGTAAAACCCACTTACAGAAATTCCCTCTACTTCCGTTGTCATGCGGTCATAATTCTATTGTAACTCTTTAAGGTTTCAATTTTAAAAGTATTGTAGCCGCATGGACTGGAGTTTTTGAAACGCCTTCTTCTTGAGCTACACCACGTAAAGATTTATTACGAGAACGTTCAAATAATGCCCCAATATCATTCAACTTTTCTTCTGTTAGAACCTACGAATTTTAGAGTTCAGCGACCCCGTTCCTTTAAATCTGTTCATAAATTTTCTAGCTGTACCTCTATTTGGAGGTCGAAAATGCCAGGGAACCTGTCTACAAATTACCTACACACTTGTTGGCAGGAATATGTTTTAATGTAAGTATCGTAAATAAATAATTGAATGCACAAGCAGCACACACACTTTAACGGTGATTTGAAAGAAGTATGAAAATTCCACCTTTAGAATGCCGCAGCCTATTTTGCGCTCTACCGCCTTACCCCTGCCCACTTTCTCAGATCAAGCAAAATTTCACGTCACTTGTAAAAAAAATGTTATATCCGTTTTTAGGTGTAGAGAGGGGTACCTCGATAAAAGCTGAACTCAAAATATATGCTGTATATCATGGGTTTAAACTAAAAAATTGTACACACCATGCATCATTCCTACATTTTGGAGGGAACGAAGGTAACATAAGAGGAATCGCATCTAAAACGAAATATACAGCTAACTACCCCAATTTGTCATCTGCATTGAGGTCTATGTTACACAGTGAGCTTACATAAATAAAATGTCTTGTACAAAATTTTCAGATTTTGTGGCCGACTCCAATTCAACTGATGTTGGAGAACAAAGAGACGAATGCAATTATTCAGACGAATTGTTCATCAGAATATCGCTTTGTAACTAAAGGAAATGTTCTCTAAAGAACTAGCTGAGGTTTTAAGTTCCAGGCTTAAAAGGGTCGGTCCTGGTGGTGTAGTGGTTACCATACTTGCCTCCTAAATCCAAGATCGTGGGTAAAAATCCTAAGCATGGCTTCCTTCGGAAGGGAAGTAAAACCGTGGGTCCCGTGTCGTACATTTACGGCATGATAAAGAACCTCATGCCTGAAAGAAGAGGCCTCTGAGCAAAATTTGTCGGTCGTTTCACCCCCAGAATTGAATGGAACGCTGATGACCTGAGATGTTAAAGATAGTCCATAAATAAATCAATAATAAAAATACAGGCTTAAAAGGTTGAAATCTGCTACATATGAATGATGGTGAGAGAAAGCTTATCATAATTTAAAATTTAGCTTTATAATTTTTGTTAGCTTAACTAGTAATTTACACGTGATATTAATTCAATTGTCATTTCCGGTTCCCGTCTCTGAGAGGTGAGCGGGTTGAGACATGTTCAGTTCCGACTACAGAAAAATGGAAGTGACACGCGACGAACTGCTCTGAAACTGCTCTAGTCACAAAAAATCTTCAGATGAGGCCTATGGAGAGTTTTTTGTTCCCTATGGCACAGCTCGAAGTTTGTTTAAAATGTTTAAAGAGGGGAGGTAATCAATTTGTTTTCTGACGGAAGAAAATAACACTACTGCTGTCATTGTGGGAGAGGATCGTGAATTAAGAATGCTTTAAGAGATTCTGAAAATTTCACTGGATGTCATCAATACGTGGGCAGCTGAAAAGTGGCATATGAGACTTTCATGTAGTTGAAGATGGTGTTACAGGAAGGTGCAGAGTTTCTTTCAAAGGTAATCACTGCTGGTTACATTATTTAGATCTTGAGAGCAAACAGCAAAGTGGTGGGAAAGTTGTAGGTAAAGCAATGTTCGATATTCAAGGAATGGTTTACCTGCACACACAACTGTAACTGATGTTCTGAAAACTCTGCAAGGTCGCACAACACAAATGTTGTTACTGAACATGTCACAAAAATATTATGGAATGAGTTCTTTACCCTCTCTAAAATCCAGACTTTTTCTTTTTCTCCAAATTGAAGAAACACCTTCTTGGGAGGCATTAACCTTCATCAGATGCAGCGTGCGGAGACGATTCTGATGGACATTAAAAATTGTTTCCAGCTGCAAGAGGTGCATTGCATCCATTAGGGACTATTTTGAGAAAAATCATCAAAATTATCAGGATGAGTACAGACAGGTTGTCATTCTTTATTGAAAAATCCTCATACGATATAAGCACTACAAGAACGAATGAATGCTTTATTTCCTTTACGTTAACTTTTACAAGCTGTTCTTAGAGTGCTTGTTATTATACAATTAACACCTTGTGTGTATGTAATAGATCCTATTTTCCGCAACTGCACATTATTTATCCCTGTTTGCACCATTTCTTCAATCCTTATTATTATCTCCATAGATATGTTTTTCCTTTACTTTAATCACTTCTCTCTTACTTTCCCTACTCATTACCAAAATTTCTCAAAAACTCCTTATTGCCAGTTCCAAAGAATGTTTAATATAAAAATGTTTATCTGTAAAGTGTCCCATATCTTAGTCCATACTTCTTCGCTTCATGTTTTAGTTTCTGAACATTCAACTACATAATGTAAATCCTTTTCTATTTTTCCACATAGTGGGCACTCTTTCTTTTTCACTTTTAAACCACTTAACCATACACGCAGGGCGGAAATCACTATTGCTACTAGTGCAGCTCTTGTTGCTCGCTGCCGCAAGTCCCGAGTGACAACAGAGAGAGCCGAACGTAGTAATTTCCACAGATACACGTAGACAACAAGGCTTTAAAGTGCAACTGCATGATAGCTCAGATGGTAAGAGCGTCATGCTTCAGTTGTCAAGATTGGGTTTTGCATCCTCAGTTCCAGTGCTCTTTTTTTTTTATTTTCTTTTCTGTCGGAGTTAAAGGAGATTTGCCACCTTTACAATGATTAACTCGGTAACATAGTACCACTCACAGAAAACTTATAAATTATGTTTAGAAAAAATTTTGTTGCAATAAAAGGAGATTTGCCACCATTACAATAATTTACCCACCCCTATTAACTTATATTTACGAAAAGAGGTGAGCGTAAGCCGTTTGACCGTAGCGAGCCTAAGCAAACCATTGGGTCCACCAGTTTCTAGGATTTACCAGAGGTTAGCGTTAGGTTAGTATGTGTGTATATATATTAATTAATCGTGAATTCCATTAAGAGCTGATTTGCTACTATTACAATATTTTACCCGCCTAACAATCTCCTATCAATTTATATTTAAAAGTTACGGAGGAAAACGCATAGGTTACATTATGTTTAACAAAAAAGATACATGAAACATTTACTCTGTAACAAGCGGTCAAGCAAACAGTAGTTGATCTCTCCCCCTGTCGCTCGGGACTGCAGCAATATGTTGCACTAGCAGCATGTGATTGCCGCCCTGCGTGTAAAGTCAAGTTAACCATATTATATCTGCTCTACCCCTAGCAAATCCCTCTCTTTCCTCTTGTTTATAAACATCTATATATTTTTTCCGCCTCCATTCATTCTTAAATTCCCTACTCATACTTCTTCTTTCCAATATCATCTATCCTTTATTTCATAATGTTAGCCTACCGATTATCGGTTGTTTATTCAAATCACCTTTTCCATTCTCTTGCATTATTTGAGATAACCAAATTCTTTCCCCTTTTAGTTCTTCTTGTATCCGTAAACAATCTTTAACCATATCTCCTTCTTCCCTAGATTCCATCTTATGCCAATATTTCAATATACGTTTAACTACCACATCTTTCCTGCCAACTCTTCCCAGTTCAGCTAATGCTACCCCATTTGTAAACCCAACACCATTTTACAAAATGCTGTATAAATATGGTCGATATACTCCAACCCTTTCTCCATTCCCCAAATTTCAACCCCATACATCATTTTCGTTTCAACCGTAGCCGAATAAATTCTTTCGAGCCCATGCTACACTCAAACAGGTTGTTATATTATTGTTAGTTTTCCTTTCCTAACACATTCTTCTCCTGTTCCGTACGTCTTCCATTGTTATTTAACCTTACTCCTAAATAGCCCAGTCTTTTTATTATTTCAATTTCGTTACCCTCTTTTGAGCTTATTGCCTTTCTTGCATACCATAATTTTCTATTTATATTTGTTTATTTCAACCCCCATTCTTTACAACATCTCACTATTGCTTCTGTTGCTTTATTTAGCTCTGATTCTTTTTGTTATTACTGCTAAATTATCTGCAAAAAGTAATCCTTTATTATGAATTATTGAGCAATATGTATTCTTCTTTCCTATATCCTTTAATGTCACATCTATTAAAATATTGAATAAAATTAGGCTTAATTTGCATCCTGTCTTAGCCCCATAAACGCTCTGTAAATACAGTATGGTCTTCCAAGAGCAGCAAAATACCAAACCCTTAATGTTTTAATTAAAACACATATATCTAAACACTTTGAACTTTATTAAAATTTTGGAAACACAGCGAAATATCCGATTACATTGTCACCTAGTTATAATTTTTATACCGCGGTGGATTTGCTGAATTTTTCAAGAGTTCATCATGATCCTTTTTTCATTCTGGTGTCGCATTAATCAAGTTTGTTTTCCTGCCTTAATTTCCCCAATTTATTAATGAAATCCCGGTGTATCCATCAATCACGGTACGCACAAGGCTGTAGTGCTGCGGGCTTTGGGGATAATTTTATACAAAACAAACCACAGCTGTGCAGGTTCCATTACTACAGGCAACAACATTTTTAACAAACATATGCCAGTTTCTCTGCTGGTTTTAAGATCGCTCGCTATTTTGCGATCTGTGTTTAGCTTGTTAAAATTTACATTATTTAATGTGTTTCATATTCTACACGGCTTAACAGCAAACGTGTGCAAAAACTGCTTTTGGCCAGCGTTTAGGAGAGAAGAAAAACGTTGGAGAATTGTTTTTTAAAAGTAAACCTACTGCTTCTGGCGGAAGTTCAATGCTACTTTTTGAATTCTTTAATCACCGTATTAACTACTGTGGCACTGCTAATAATGAGATAAACTGTGTAATTAAAGAGAGCTTATTCTTCTGTCTGACAAGTATTAGACCTATCACAATGGTGACACGTACAACAAGGCTGCACTAATTCTTTATCCAGTTTCGTTTTAAACTCAAATTTGAAGTATTTATGAGATCTAACATACGAACTCATTGGCAAAAACACGTTATTTTAGCGTTTTTCTTACACCCGTGTCTTCTAGTATATCCCTTCCCGTCAAACGAGTTTTGTTACGTTTACGACCTGTTTCAGGCGGGTAGATGTTTGATTTATGCTCCGAGATAGCAAGTACAGCCTAAACTGAGAATCACAGTGGACAGCGTCTAGGAAGGAGAAAAGTGTGCGTCGTTGATTGGCTGCTCCGTTTGCATAGCAATTCAGAAGGATGCGGGAGCCGGCGAGTATTGTCAACTTGCTAAAAATATTTTTTTGAGATTTCATTTAGCTGCAACGTTTTTATTTTTAATTTTTTACATTTACTGGTATAGTGATTTATCTACTTGCTTTATAGTCTGTAGCTAAGGTATGTTAACACATTACTATAATTGCTATTGCATTTAATTCCCGCCTTATTGGAGCGATTGGTGTGTTACTGTTTGTAGTTTCGGTTTCTATGTCGCACCATTAAATGAGGTACAAACAGCGAATCTTGAGTAAGTATATCAATATACGTATTTAAAAGTTAATTTTTATAGTGCCTCTGATATGTTATATTTCATGTTGAAGTTTTTACTTTATTATATAATAATACAGTGAGTACGTATAATTGTGTGACTCGTGACATAAAAAGTTGGTGCAGCCCTATCTCCACAGATCCAGTTTAATTGAAAATACTGTTGAATATCTACCATACAGATTAAGTATAAAAGTACTAAGACAAACACAATAAAATGGGGCATCATTGAGGCGATGTTCTATTTAATTTGTTCAAATACTTCTGATGTCAGCTCTATACAAGTAGGCATGCTTTGATACCCGGTAGGACTGGCATATCGGTGTGTTCCGTCAGTAATTCCATTTATTCAAAAGCCAGGAGATCTTGGTGGTCACAGATACTTGAAGATTGTCCGGTCATCAAAGAAACCTTCAATTAGGGCCAGGAATTGATTTGAAGTATGGCATGTAGCGCTATCTTGTTGAAAATATCCTGATCGAACCCTACATCGCCCAGTTGCTCAATAAACTCCATGAAAATCCGGCAGTACTGTGCAGTGTCTACAGTCTGGTTCCAAAAAATATGGTCCCACTATTTCCTGTGCGGATATTACAAACCAAATCAGTATTTTGACTTGTTCTATTTGGAACCTGCTTCATCTGTGAACCATGTGATGGACAATATGCCAGGATTTTGCGCAGTGAACGCCTGGAACCAGCGGCAATACTTCAGTCTTTTATCTTTACCTGGTTCCTGCAACTGATGAACAACTGAAATCCCATATTGTTTAAGGCTAGCACTTTTCCCGTTTGTGGAGACTGGGGAAAACCTCAGTTAAGGAGGCCGGCCCTGGCGGGATTCGAACCCCAGACCTACGGCTCACGAGTCCGCGTCTGAACGACCTCGGCCACCCGTGGCAGTCGCAGCTCTCTGACACAGGGAGTATGTGTACCGGTCTACTGCGACAAACGTCTTAATGAAGTCGTGCCCGGACGTCCACAACAACCGTGGGCAGTCTACATGACCGATGTTTCACTTTTTCACTTACCGGAGACCCAGCTGCTTCCAGTTTGTTTACCGGTGCTGGTATTGTGTTTCTTTACAGGTGAATTGTGAATGCCAAATTCTTCGAGTAGCTGTAATTGAATTTTAATTCAGTATTTCTTCAGAAGAAAGAGCCGTTGATTTAATGCGTTCCGAATTTTTGCACCGATAATAACAACATATCGAAAACAGCTGCCAAACGCAAAAGCCACAATAAGGAATAAACACCTGAAAATTTTGTGAGAGCAAATCAAAACTCCCAAATATTTCGTGTAATTGGAGCTTAAGGTGAATTTCCAGCCGCAAAAAAGAAAGAAATATATTAATTCTTATAAATCACTCGGTAATACAAAATTCAATCTACTCAAAGAGTTTAAATACGTTAGATTCTGTAAGTGTTTATGTAGTAATTTTTCTTAAACGTCCTAAATAATTTAGGAGCAAAATGTATATTAGTACCGATAAGATGGGATTAGGCCTCAAAGGCGTTGTGGTGTTTAAAGTTTCATGCGATCGTTAACGGCAAGGAAACGGTCAATTCACTCATTCGTTCTGTTCCGTTAGTTCCGCGTTTTTTCTTCGAGTTCTTGGTTTCTGTGAGATGCTAGGCACTTTAATGTAAGGAAGGGAGGTTCAGCTATAATTTGTAATGTACACGAGTTTGCGTGTCTGAATACGGACAAGCCTACAGGAATGGGTGAGTATAATATTTTCACTTACACGATTAAAAGAGAGAAAAGAAAAGCTTTTTCCAGCGTCATTAAAATCCAAGAAGGGATGAAAGAGGTGCATAAAACCGCGCTGTTTCTCCATTCCTTTTCACTGGAACTAAAGGGCTTTTCCTGGCCATGAAAAGCGGCTTGGTTTGCGGTAATGAACGCGTTTCCACACTCTTTGCCCGATGAAAGAAAATTTCAAAACCTCGTAACGGCCTCATTACGTATTGCGGATGTGAAACCTTTCTTTAAAATGTACAGGACTAGAGAAGGCTCTTTACATGCAACGGCTATTAAAAATTCTTACAGAGATGATTTTTTAAAGGACCTTTCAAAGTGGTGACGAAAGTTTCGTGTTCAAAACCCGGTCCACGTGGAATATTTACCTGCATACTATACGCACCTCCTGTAACATATAAAAGTTCGTCACGCAGGAGCTGCGCAAACTAAGTGAATTCCTCATCAACTTGAATAACTTTTCATAAAAAATTAAACAAAATCCAAATAAAGCCTTATTAGTTAATGAAATGAAATAAATTCTGGCGTTACTGTATGGTATTAGGTGAAAAAACTAGAGTTTTTGGAATCTATAAGTATCGCAAAAGAGAAACTACATTTTTAAAATTATTATTATTATTATTATTATTATTATTATTATTATTATTATTATTATTATTATACCATAAAATTAATGGCATACTATTAATTAAATGAAATACATTACTTCTGATAGACAAAGTACTGTCTATATTAAAACATTAAATAAACATTAAATATACTGAGTATATTTAAACATTTTTAATATAACCATTTTATTAACTTACCAATTGATATCATCTTTAGATTCACTAAAATAGAGAGAAATACCAGAAATTTTCCAGTTACATTGTATATTTAAGTAGTTGTTCATATGTTTCATTAAAACAAAAACATGTTACTATTTAAAAATAATTACAATGTACAAAGTAAATGAAAACAACTGAATATAGAATTCAAGCATTTTTTTAAATATGCACATACGAGTACACGTCTTTTTAAAAAAAACGTGAACATGATACGAAAATTTCCGTAATAAAGAATAATTTATTATTAGGATGTTTTCTATTGAATTTGCTTTAGTAAATATAATCTTTTAAAATAATTTACTAAAATTAATATAATTTTTCATCCATGCACATTGTATTTTTTTAATTTCATCTATTCAAATTTCCATATTTAAGGGCTAACTTCAGAAATTTAAATGAAAAGTTCTATAATTTTTAGATATTTAGAAAAGAAAATATGTAATTATGCACATTTTCCAAAAATAAAATTTCCCTTCCAATTAATGGCACTGCCCACAAAAATCTTGAATTATCATTTTCGTTCATTTTCTTTAATCGCTATTTAAGAACAACATAATGAATAATTATAATCAAATGTATTTCAGATTCACAATTTACCATAATTACCTTTTAAGTTGTTACAAAAACTAGGAAAGAAAGAAACAAAATGTTTTATTATTTTTAAAATATCCGCCTTTAGATTTATATATATATATATATATATATATATATATATATATTTGCATGCGTTCAAACCAATCTTCAAATTCATATTTTTAGCTGAAGTTACAATCTCAATATAACATGTTTTTTTAAAGGTTTCAACAGGTTTTTGAGGTGATGATAATTGATGTAAACGCATTTTCGGTTTGGCATTCGAGAACAGAAATTAATTTAAATTTTGTTCTCGATTAATCAGGCGAATGTGCGGGCAATGGGACTTTAATTTGGTTTTTCTTCCTCCTTAAAAAAATAAAGTTTCACGTGCTGTGTGAGAGCTTGTATTGTCATGATAAAGAATGATGCGATGTTTTCGCTCCTTTTCTTTTTATTTCTTCAATGACTTCTGGCATTCAACATTAACTGTTCTTCGATCCTCTAAAGGAATGGTTGCGACATCTTCAGTACAACCGAAGAAACAAACGATCATTTTCTTGGAAGTGCTTCGTGAACGGACAACTTTTGTGGAGTTCGGTTCATCTTCGAACATCCAAACTGTGGATTGTTGCTTAGTTTCCGGTTCTTACGAATATATCCAAGTTTCGTCATCTGTTACGGATTTTGCAGTTCCTGGATGGAATTTTTTGGGTATTTCATTACACCAATGAACAAGAGCGTTTTCTTTTTCTTTTTCTTTTTTTTTTTTTTTTTTTTAAAGTTTCGATCAAATTATGCGGAATGTAACGGTAACAGATCTTTTTCACAGCTAAATAAATGTTCATGCAAAATCGAATGTACTCCAGTCTTCAATATGCTTAAGGATGCCTCTATCTCACTGCAGGTCACAGCCGATCTTCTTCAATCATGTTGCGCACAGTATCGATGTTTTTAGAAATGACAACCGATTTTGGTTGACCTTCAAGAAATTCATCACTGACGGATGCACGACTACGACGAAATTCGGCATACCAATTGTAAACAGTCTTTTCTGATGGTGCTTCATTACCAAAAGTTGAAAGAAGCGATTGTATGCGTTACTGTTGAGTTAGGCCTTTACTAAAATCTTTAAAAATCATCCAACGAAAACCTTCATGTGAAATTTCCATTTTTTCGCAAAATTGCTTTGTGTAAACACCCACTTTAAACAATCTACTTGGTCAATTTCTAAGCTGCAACTGTTTTTTTCACAATAATAAATGGCAATTGTTTCGAAAATAGTAATGACACATCTCAATAGCACCCGCTATGGGTCCCTTGAAGCAGCTTAAAAGGTAACTCTCGCAAGTTTCAACTTTCACAGCGGTGTTTTCACTAAAACATTAGATTCAACAATTTGAATTGGTTTTACGATAACTAAACTGCTCAACGGACAGTTAATCACTTTCTCTTTGCTCAAACAGCGAGGGCCGCCACTGCAGTAGTGCATCTCTCGGTTTAATCCCATCTTGTTCGTGAGAAACACACCACAGGCCCTGCGCTGTATGAAAGCTACACCAGTGAGTAGGAAAACACATGCAAAGTGCCAGAACTAGGGGTTTTGCTAATCTCGCACAAACGACGAATGTTATTACACTGAAGTACAAGCACAAGCCCGCGTTCTACAAGGAAATAGTTTGCGGAGAATCTTCAACAAATTCTTAAACATAAGTACAATGAGGGTCATCAAAAATGGAAGTTTTTTTATCTCTGAAAAACAATCAGAGGTGGTTAGTTCCTCCAGGACAGTGGTTCCTAAACTTCTTGCATGCACAACCCCATTTTCAACAATGAAATTATTGGCGACCCCTCCATTCACATCGCTGCTAAATAATAACAACAACAACAATAATAATAATAATAATAATAATAATAATAATAACTTTTAGAGGAACTATTTTGTTAATGTGAAACTCTGTTTTTATACCAAAAAATGAAATTTATTGCATAGGTGGGAAAACTACCAACCAACAATTATATTTTTTAATAGTGTTTAACATCCGTTTCAACTAATGAGGCATTACAGGCGGATTCTGATGATACATGATATTTTTAATGGTGTTTAACGCCCGTTTTTACTACTGAAGCTCCACAGACGGTGGACACTGATGATATAGGAGATGAAATGATATATTGGGAAAGGATTTTTTAAGGAAGCAGGTCTAAGTTTAGGGTACTCCCCAGCATTTGCCATTTATGAGGACTGAGGAAAGCGTGGAATAAACCTGTCAGGGAGGACGGTCCTAGCGGGAATCGAACCCCAGAGCCCCCACTCATGATTTCGTGCCTTAACGACCTCAGCCACCCACGGCGGCACCAATTAGATTAAAACTCAAGACTTGCTTCTGGAAATTTCTGAAAACCAACCGCTACTAAAGATCACATTCTTCCTAGCAATAAACGAACACACCACAATAATCAAAACAATGCATATGCCATAATACTCATTATCAAATTATCTTTCTCACCTTGTGCTGTACATTCAATGGAAATCTTTTTTCTATTAAATGACAGAAAGTATAATAACTAAGCAATCAGAATAATAACTTAAATATATAAAATATATGCATGATTGCTTCTAAGTTTTTTGTCACAGAAGGTCACTACCAGAAGTCTCACCTAACTTTGCGACCCTAAATGTTTTCGAAATGAAAGAAGATTTTTAAAAAAATGTAGTTGCGTAGGGAATGTTCCCATGTCAGGGGCTCACACAATGGAAGGATATGCACAATACAGAAAATTAAAAAAAAAAAATTACTTTCAACTCAAAGTTACATTCTTTTGCATGGAATATCTATGTTTTTTTCTAACACACTGAGAACTAGTGGTCCCAATTAGTGATTACTGAATTGGTTTTACTTTCCTAAACAAAATTACTAGTGAACAATGGCTCGAACAAATTTCATGTTTGTAAATTATATTCAGCACAGAAAGCGCACTCACAAATGACCAGTAACGTCTTATTTGAAGAAACTTTATCACTCCAGCAGATGTTCAAAGTAATCACCGTTTGCATCAATATACTTGTGGAGAAGGTGAACAGATTGTAGTGTTTCCACAGATATTGCGGCGGTAACATATTATAGAGAGTTGCTGATACACTCTATCTTTCACTGCGTCCCAGAGAATGTAATCTAATGTCCTTAATCCGGGCACCGAGCCAATTTGTAAACTTTGCATCCACAATTTTTATGGGAACATGGACGAAGTGTGCTAGACACCCACCATGTTGGAACCACATTGAGAGACCGTTTCCCATGTCAAGTCCTCAATGAGAGTGTCTTGCAGAAATGATGCGTATCGCTGTCCGTTTAATGTTCCCTGATAAACATAGGGACCTACAACGCGATTGTCAATGATGCCGCACCAAACATTGATATTCCATTGTCGTTGATGAGCAACCTGTCGAAGCCATTCGGATTGTGCAAGGACCGGTAGTTACCATGATTTGTGAACGCAGCTTCAACCGTAAACAAAACATTACTTAAGAATGCATTATTATTATAATATTACAATTGCTTCCAAACATCAATACTGAGAATTGAAACAGTAAAATAGGTTACAGCACGTACTATGTCCCTGTTTGACACTGATAGCCGACCACACCAGTACACTGAGCAGACTGATACTGCATGCTTTTAGTACAGCTCTGTGTACAGTACTATACACTCTGCATAACTGTATCCATTGCCATTCTTTAAAAGTTCACCTATTTCAGAAGGTATGCGGTTTAGAACAGTGAAACCAATTCTGTTATCACTAATTTGACCTGTAGTTTTCACTTTGTTAGAAAAACATATATATTCCATTTAAAAATGTAGCTTTGAGTTGAAAACTATAATTTTTCATTCTCTGTATTGTGCATACCCTCCCAATGTGTGAGCTCCTGAGATGGGTATACATTCCTACAAAACTAGATTTTTCGCGCCCTTTGTTTCATTTCGAAAATATTTGAGATCGCAGAGTTAGTTGAGACACCCGGTATGTATAAATTTCTCATTTAGAACTTGTTCGAACAATAAATGACTAGAATACGTAAAAATCACTTGTGTGTTAATGTTTGACACAATATGTTGCTGTACATCGTTACACAGATTGACAAGTTATAGATCATAAACACCTGATTAGCATTTTAATCACAGCAGATATATCAGTCTAAAAACATGTTTTGACAGTTTCCCGTTATAGAGAATAGAGAATGAAAGTATGCCGCCACTGCAGTGTAATCCTTTCCACGCGGTGTTTATTCTTGTGCGCCGGGGAGGTACAATTATCATTAGAAGGGGCCACGCAGATCAAATCCCTTGTAATGCAGGCACCTGCAAAAGTTACGTTCTCCCCATCCTCTTTCTGCTTTCCCTTGTTTCGCAGGTGTAAAAAGAACAAAATGATTCCAATTTTTTATTTTCTTTTTAAACTAATACTGAACCCTGCAATTTTCATTGTGCAATTCTACTGCAATGGAACAACTGATGTCCCTATCTACCTCTGTCTACTACTTCTTATTCTATCAATTCTTTATTGCCATACAGCATTTTACTGCATCCATCCGTTGTTCTTTCAGTAGTACTTCATCCCATAATCATCGTCTATACTTTGCTGCTTTGCGAGCCAGTTCTTTCCATATTGGCACACAGAGGTGTCTATCAAACGACTATAAATAATAAATTAAAATAAATAAAACAATTGAGGGTAGGTCCATAAGTTTCCGGCCTACCATTTTCTAGGTATGATAAAGACAAAAGCTATATGTCACTTTTCAATATAGTTACCCTTTACCGCAATACACTTCTTACATCTTTGAGTTAACACTTCAACCCCCCTCCCCAAATAGTCAGAAGTCTTGTTCGCAAAATGGGCATAAACAGCATGCATCACAGCATTGCCTTCTTCGAAGGTTCTTCTTGAGTTCTGAGAAGAAGAAATAGTCACTGGGAACCAGATCTGGGCTGTAGGGGGATGGTCGATCTCCTTGAAGCCACGTTTCTTCACAGCTTCTTTTGCAACAACAGCTGTATGCACAGGCGTGTTGTCGTGAAGAAGGCGCACACCACTCAGCTTTTCTCGCCTTTTCTCTTTGATGGAAGCTCGTAGTCTGTGTAGTAGGCCAGCATAGTACTCCGCATTTACTGTGTGCTCCTCTCCTTGAAGTCAATGAAGAGTATTCCTTCACGGTCTCAAAAGTTTGTGGCCATGATTCCTTTGCTGACTGAGCGACATTGGTCTTTAGATGCGGTGCTTCGCCAGGTTTACGCCTACCATTGATTCTCTTTTGGACAAGGGATCATATACAGGAGCATAGTTTCATTTCTTGTAACAATGATTAGTCTCGTTGCCACGGCAGAGCTCCAAAAATGCCTAACACATCTGTTGCTGATAATCTTGCTCACGTGTAAACGTTCATGAATAATTCGAAGGACTGTTGTTTTAGAAAGGCCCAACCTTGGTGCTGTTTCTGTAGCTTTGAGCCGCCGGGCTTCCATAATTTCTCCTGCAACAAGAGCGATGTTTTCAGGAGTGAGGACCTCCAAGGGCGATCTGCGCGCTCTTCGTCTTCAATGCTTTCTCGATTCATTCGATAAACTTCGGCCCATTCTTTTACGGTAGAATATGAGGGGGAAGCTTCCCCATATACACCGTCCAATCGCTGTTTAATTTTATTTGGAGTAAGTCCTTCTTTTGTGAAGAACTTAATAACAGCTGGATACTCAATTTTGAGCATGTCACAATCATCTACACATAGCCTTCTTTATACAACTGTATCTGAACACAGCGGAGCGGAAGCTACAGCTGCAGTTATTTACTTAACAATAATGTATGACACTATATAAGGATTTTGTGAAGGCGATAATCCTTATCGGCGAGGCCAGAAATGTATGGACCTTTCCTCATCATAATTTTTTGATAGTACACCTTTAATAAATTTCATAATTTTGATGATCTCCTTCATTGTAGTCCCCGTTGGATGCAATGTAAATGTCTCAGCGTTTACGTTAGTTTTTCAAGACATTCTGAAAATAATTTTTGACAGATCCTTCAGAATCGTTTTCGTCTACTTCTGATATTGGAAATTGACTCCCACGAAAGTGTTTATTCAATTTGGAGGAAACGAAGAAACTCACACGGGATTAAATCTAGGCAATAGAGAGGGAGGCAATCAATATCAAAATGAAAGTGGATTCGGCATTACAGTTTGTGCTCTAACGGAAGTAAACGCTAACAGCTGCTGTCATCGTGAGGTAGGATCGTCGAATACATTTAGAACACTTTCAGAAAACCTCAAAACTTTACTGGGAGTCCCCCACACGTTGGTAACTGAAAAGTTGTATATGAGATGTGTTTGTTCACGGTGGATTCCAAGACATGAGATATCACACGAAGATGCGGAGTTAATTTCAAAGGTAATCACTAATGATAAAACTACATCAATTCGATCCTGAGAGCAAAGAGCAAAGCTCCATTATCACCAACACCAAGAAAAATAAAAGTAATTTCTTCTGCTGAAAAAGCTACGGTCATCTCATTTTTCATTATTCAAGAAACGGTTTACGAGCATGTCGTACAATTTTACACAATTCTACAGAGAGTTCAGAACATTCCGCAAGACCACATAACACTCAAAACGCCACCTTTCTTCGCAATGTTGTGCTGAATGTCTCACCAAAATGAACTGAAGCGTGTCCTTCACCCTCCCTATAGTCCAGAATTAACCCTGCGTGACATTTTTCTTTTCCCAAATTGAAGAAACCTTTCCATGGGAGAATATTTTCCGTTTCAGAAGTAATGGTGAAGGCTGGAGAGGGGGATTCTGAAGACTGACAGAAACGTTAGGACAGGTATATCAGTTAAATGGTCGCAGCGGCCTTGTTGGGTTGCGCGTATACAGATCATCCAATTTTGAATGACAGACAAACACAAACTCACGAATAACGTGCGTGATATTGTTCCTTAGTTCATGAACTGTTTCTTGCTTGTTGGCATAAACCGTGATTTATCATAATCCCATAAGAAGTAATCCAGCGACGTTAAATCACGTGATCTCGGGGGCAGCAAGCACAACCACCGAAATGATGAAGCGTCTGAACTTCTTCAAAACGTCGACAGTTTCGTGAGCAGTATAACGGTGTGCTATCTTGCTGAAATCAGAAATTTCTGAGTCCATACCCTCCAATTTAGTTCCAAAAAGACCCTTTATCCCAGCCTGGTATCTTTCTCCGTCGACAATTACAGCCTTTCCTCGTTCATCTTGGAAAAAATATGGATCAATGATTCAGCCATATCAAAATCCATACCAGGCGGTAACATTTGGGGATGAAGTGGTCTTTCTCGAATCTCAGTGGATTCTCATTGCTCCAAAAAAGTCAATTTTATTTCTTCATTCACCCAAAAATGGGTCTCGTCCCCAAAGATGATTAATCGGCTAAAAGCACGGTCATCTTCCAATTGCTCCGTAGCTCAATCAGAGCGCAATCTATGCTCATTTGACTTCACTTCTTAAGTTATATCAAGAGGAGAGGAAGAACAAGATGAGGACTAAATGGAATATTCAACAATACAATTTAGAGGCAGAAGGAGAACAGATGGGTGGCCGAGGTCGTTAAAGCGCGGGCTCGTGAAGAGGTCTGGGGTTCCATGTCCGCCAGGACCTGACTGAGGTTTTTGCAGGTTTTCCTCAGTCCTCATAAATGACAAATGCCGGGGAGGTACCCTAAACTTAAGCCTGAAACGTTACCTTCCTTAAAAAAAATACCTCTCTTCTTACCATTTCATCCCATGTATTATCAGTGTCCACAGCCTATGATGCCTCAGTAGTAAAAACGGACAATTAAAAGAAAAAAAAAAACCTAATGCATGGAATGTTTGGGGAATGGACGTGTTAATAATTTCTACACGTTTTAGGTGATGTAACGCTTCATGGTTATTTATAAATAAAAACTGTAAGCATGTGAAATATATTACTGCTATAGCTTCATAAACATGTTATCTTTAAATGTGAATACTCTTATTGCAAGAACCTATATAATAAATAGGAGGAGTAAAGAATATGATAACTTTTTACTAAACAGTTCTCGCATATTTGACCTACCCAATTCCAGGTTTCTAAAGTAGCACTGTCTATAAAAACAGGAAAGTATATAATAAAGTGCTATTTGCTTAGTAGTTCAGCATTTACTTTGATATAAGAAGCTGTTTGGAGAGATGTGCTACTAAAAATATCCACCTGTGACGGTACTTGAGCAGTGCAGGATACAGTTTCGAGCATGGCACTTGGCGTGTTCCGAGTCCCGGGAAATCCTGCTCAAGTACCCTACACTTAGCATTCAGAAATCCTCTTTATTTCCCATAGCATGCCACAAACAAGAGGCATTGAATTCTACACTCGCAAGCGACTCACTCAAAGCATGTTACTCGTCCAACTAGGACAAAAATAGTCGACAGGGTTCTCTTTGTCAAATACGACTCTTACTATTTATCGCTTTGTTCAAAATCGGCGATCTACTGCTCCGTAACGACATCGTTAACGAATTATTAATGCAATTTGTATTTCCTGAAGGTTAATCTGACATCAGTATCTAAGAACCTGGACTATTCGTTAATTATATCTTACAAAATGACAAATGCCGGGGAGGTACCCTAAACATAGGCCTGAAATGTTTCCTTACTTTAAAAAAAACTCCTTTCCCAATTTATAATTTCATCTCATGTATCATCAGTGTCCACCGCCTGTGGTGCCTCAGTAGTAAAATCTTGCACTAACCTTACTCATGTTTAAATGTTCATGAACAATTCGAAGGACTGTTGTTTTAGAAAGGCCCAACTTTGCTGCTTTTTCTGTAACTTTGAGCCGCCGGTCTTCCATAATTTCTCCTTCCACAAGAGCGATGTTTTAAGGAGTGAGCACCTCCAAGCTCTTCGTCTTCAAAGCTTTCTGGACCCATTCGAAAAAGTTTGGCCCATTCTTTTACGGTAGTATATGAGTGGGTGCTTCCCCATATATACCGTTCAATCGCTGTTTAATTTCATTTGAAGTAAGTCGTTCTTTTATGAATAACTTAATAACAGCTCGATACTCCATTTTGAAAATGTCAAAATCTTCTACACATAGCCTTCTTTATGCAACTATATGTGAACAACTGAACACAGGGGAGCGGAAGTTACAGCTGCAATTATTTACTTAAACGATAACGTATGACATTAGATAAGGTTTTTGTGTAAGCGATAATCCTGAGAGATCCAGTGTGCATAGAACGTTCCATAATAAATAAGGTACAAGTACCTTCTATTATAATTCCTTTTTGAACCCTCATTTAATTATGTGTTGGGTGAAATATCTTTATAAATAAGTAAATACACATAAGCAATTTTAATTATACAGATCAATACTTTAAAAATTAAAGTGGGTGGACAATTTAACTTTTAAAAATATGCTGTAAATGTGTCAGGCAAAAGTAGGTAATATGATTGTTCACATTTTGAGAATTTAGGTAATAAACTCTTATATATTTCTCACATTTTAGGTCATAAACATCGTGTCCTAATTATAAATATATGATATTTGCAACACTCTGGGGCACAGTTTAATCCTGGTGCGGGAATTAAATGTTGTGGGGACTAAAGGGAGAAAGCCATTCCCTCAAAGCTTTGCATAGGGGTCAGTCGTGGGGATGCATGCTTTTTTCTTTTTTTTTTTTTGCATCGCTGTTGATACAACATTTATGGAAATAAATAAACAAGTGAGTAATATACACCGTACAAATTCATACAATGTTTTTCTACGGCTAAATAAGTAAAACACGAGTTTAGGCAACAAGGGAAATGTTTTAATACAACGCTTTAGAACATACAACATTCTTGGTTCTTTTCCCCTCCGGTATATAATGTATAAATTTACATATAATTGACCTTGTGAAAAACACGAAGTTTCTAAATTACGAGGTGCGGTTCATAAGTTTCTGGCCTGACACAGAAAGCATGATTCATTGCTTGGAATGTTCACATGTTTCAGCAGTGTGGACAACGCATTTACTTTACAAACCAGCCTTTCATTAGCTTGGAGAAGCTCATTTAAGTCAAGACATGTTGCATTATACAGAGGGATATTCAAATTTTTATACATAGCTGTGACAAAGATTTTAACGAAAGAAAATCTTTCATCTAGTAATATTAAAAAAAAAAAAAATTGTCACGCAGGAGCTGCGTAAACTAAGCGAATTCTTCAGCAACTTGAATAAGTTTTAAAATGAATATAAAAATCAAAATTAGACTTTATCAATGAAATAAAATAATTTATCGCATTACTGTTTCAATTTTGGGAAGAAAATTAGGATTCTTGCAATCTATAAGTATCACAAAAGAGAAACTACATTTTTAGAATTATTATTGAGATTAAACCACAAAAATTAACGGTATACTATTAATTAAATGAAATGTATGACTACTGATAGAAAAGATACACACAATGGGTTATTTTAAACATTTTAAATGTAACCATGTTTATGAACTGAGACCTTGATATCATCTTTACGTTCACTAAAATAGAGAAAAATAACAGAAAGTTTCGAGTTACATTGTGTATTTAAGATGATGTTCATATGTTTCAATAAAACAAAAACATGTTACTATTTAAAAACAATTGCAATGCACTGAGCAAATATATACATCAACAATAAACAATCGAAAGTTCCATTGATTCAAAGGCTTTGAAATTTAATTTAAATGTTATTATGTAACGCAAACGTTTTCTGAAGGTTATCACAGATTGATTTTACAAGCAAATATAATTCTCAAATACATTAATATTTCACGTTTGCTATCTACACTACAATACATTAGTTAAATATAAAACATAAGTAACGTTATAAATACAATTTATAATTTGATCTCTTATTTTAAAACAATTGAGAGAAAAGTATACGCTATAGAACTTTTTAAATTACGGTTTTCAATTATACTACTACTACTCCTAATAATCCAATTTCCTCAATTTTCAGAAACTTGTTTTATTATTTTATTTAAACGGTAAATACGGAGTTTTGTTGCCGGAAAACAAGTATTAATGCGTTAGAGCGATTTTTAAATTTTGGATTTTAGGTAAACCCCTTTCCTAATTTGCCAATTTCACTGATTTTCAAAAAGCTAGTTCTCTTTTTCCGTTTCAGTGGCTTATGCCGAGTGCCATTGAGATAAAAAAATTGCGGTCGTTAGGGCGATTTTAAAATTTTATGTTTCAGGTAAACCTCCCTCCTAATAGTCTGATTTCGTTGATTTTCAGAAAAAAATTATAACATTATTTCATTCGCATATACCGAGATTCGTTCGGAAAAATTAAATATTACGGCCGCTATAGCGATTTTAAAATTTTCGCTTTAGGTTAACCCCCACCCCGAATAATCCAATTTTGTTGATTAAAGAACGAAGAATAATTATTAATTGATGATTATGTGCCAAGTTTCGTTGAGAAGAACGAAAATTGCGACTCGTAGAGCGTTAACAAACACACGAGGGTAGGCCCGTTGTTGCATGCCTCAAGAAAACATCTCTCTTGTCGAGAAAAAAGTTCTGGGCGACAAGACTCTGAAGACAAAAGAAATAGCTGCAATGACGGGGCTTTCTTAAACAATTGTGTTTTGTTTTGTACTCATCAACTTTTTCATATGGATATGGTTGGACGGGTATCCAAATACAACAGGAGTTCAAATGCAAGTGCGCGTGGAATGTTAACAGAAGATTTTGAATCCTTACTGTGACACCGAGAGAGCAGCACTGTAATCAATACATCGTCACAGGGGGACGAAATTACGACCCTCTAATTGACCTCTTTCAAAAAGAGGGTCAATGTAGCAGCGGAAAAGAGCAACAAACCCTCATAAAAGACTAAGGTCACACAGCTATGGCGACGATTTTAAAGACTGTAGAAAAATTCCATATGGCGATGTATTGTTGCTGTGACATATTTACAATTACATTATCGTGATGCAGTATCCAGCTTGCTGCACGGAAATGTGACTTGTTGCACATATGATACAGCCTTGCACAGTATTCAGGGCATCTCTGTAGTATTGCTCATTTACAGCTGTTTGTGCAGGTGCGACACGATGTTAACCATTTGTTTTCTTTGGTGTTGGTGATGATAATTTCCACACAGAGCTTACTTATGTCCTCAGGATCGAAATGATGTACCTGTTTCATCAACAGTAATTACCTCTGAAAGAAACTTCGCATCTTCGCCTAATATAATCTTCAACTGTATGCAGCAGTCTTGGTACCCACCGTGCACAAACACCTCTCATATGCAACATTTTAGTTACCAACGTGTGGATGTCTCCCAGCGATTTTTTTTCTTCAGAATTTCTAAAAGTACACTTAATATTATTTGACGATCCTCTCTCACAACGACAGCAGTGGTGTTAATGTTTTCTTCTGTTACAGCACAAACTGGAAATTTGAGCTGAAACTAGTACCGCGTATACATTACGCATAAAGCCAAGAAAATATTGTGAAGTTAAATTATAGCTAGGGAAATTATGCCTGTAAAAATGATGACCATTCTTTATTGATCATCGCTCGTTGTTATTAATATTCTTCCAGGAGATCGAATGCCCTTCTACCGCTACGGGTGGTCCAGGTCGTTAAGGCGCGGACTCGTGAGCTGGAGGTCTGGGGTTCTATTCTCACTAGGGCCGTCCTCCCTGACGGAGGGTTTTCCAGGTTTTCCTCAGTCCTCACAATGGGCAAATACCAGGGATGTACCCTAAATTTAGGCCTGAAAAGCTTCGTTCCTTAAGAAATCCTTTTCCAATTTACCATTTCATTTTGTGTATCATCAGTGTCCACCATCTGTGGTGCCTCAGTAGTAAAAACGGGTGTTAAACACAACTAAAAAAGAAAAGAAGAATGCCCCTCTACGGCCCAAAGCTGGCACACACAGAATATTGCCTCTTTTCCTATCAGAAGAAATTTAACAATGGTGTACAAGGTGACCTTTTATGTATATAAAACTGAGTGTATTGCAGTGTACGGATATTACATTGAAAAATGCCGTGGCTGGTTCATATTTGTCACGTCAAAAAGTTAATCAGGCATGGCATATTTGGAATTTAACTGGTTATATAGGAGTTGTGTTTTCGACGTTGAGAAATGAAAACTGTAGCATGACTCCTAACGGTTTGTTAAATGGGTCATGATGTTCAAATGGCAAAGCGTTCCGCTGTTGCTGTAGATAAAGCGGATCTCGATAACGGCCGGGCACGTACCGCAGATTGCAGTTATTGTCTGTAGGTTGTTGTTAAACGTACAAGTTTTACTTCTATGTAATAACAGCCAGTAATTTAGAACTTCGTGTACACGTGTCGTGTTTCTGACACTGTGCTTGAGCTCAATGGAGATATTTAGAAATCGGAAATAATAACATGCTGAAAATAGAAAAGTGCGGTGGATTACAGATTAATTGCTGTCATAAGATGCCGGTCTTCATTAATGATGGTCCATCAACTGAGATCGAAGGTCACAAAGAACATTTTGAGATTCAGAAAAAAGGGAGGGAGTTAATTGCGTCCTGGTAAACATGTTTACGAAAAATTAATATGTCAGCGTTTTTTGAAATACGAGGTCTCTTCAAAAAGTATCGCGAATTTTGAATTTCCGCGGGCTACGTATATTCGATTTTTTGTGCTGTTATTTTGGCAATTATGTCCCTCACTTATGTTGACAAGATCGGCCATTTTGAATGTTCAGTTAATTGTTGACAGCTATTTTGCTTGGACGTGTTTTGGCTCGTCTTCGATTTTTGCCTATTCAAAAAAATGGAACAAAGAATCTGTATCAACTTTTTTATGAAAAACAAAATTAAATGCGCGGATGCATTCCGAATGTTGACTGTGGCATATGGTGAAGCAACCTTGGACCAAAGCAACGTTTATCGATGGTACAAAATGTTCTCAGAGGGTCGAGAAGAGGTGAACGACGAAGAGCGTCCCGGACGCCCGAGCTCATCAACAACAGACGAAAACACTGAAGAAGTGAAGAAAATAGTATTGGCCAATGGTCGAATCACCATTAGAGAAGTTGCTGAGGACATAAACATATCGATTGGCTCGTACCATTCGATTTTTACGAATGATTTGGGCATGAGAAGGGTCTCGCAAAATTCGTACCAAAGTTGTTCAATTTCGACCAAAAACACCATCGCATTAACGTTGCTAAGGAGCTGTTGAACTCTGTCCGCGACGACCCAAATTTGCTCCAGAGGGTCATAACTGGTGACGAATCATGGGTTTATGGTTATGACGTGGAAACTAAAGCTCAATCATCCCAATGGATGCTGCCACACGAGCCAAGACCGAAGAAAGCGCGCCAAGTTCGGTCGAATGTGAAGGTTTTGCTTACAGTTTTCTTCGATTGCAGGGGCGTGGTGCACCTTGAGTTCTTGCCACAGGGTAGAACGGTCAATAAGGAATATTACCTGCAAGTTATGTGCAATTTGCGCGAAGCAATCCGCCAGAAACTCCCGGATTTGTGGAAGAACAAAAATTGACTTTTGCACCATGATAACGCCTCTGCTCACATATAGTTGCTTGTGCGCGAAATTTTGGGCAAAAACAACACACTTATGATGCCGAAGCCACCGCACTCCCCAGACCTGGCCCCCTGTGACCTTTTTTTGTTCCCAAAACTGAAGAGGCCCATGAAAGGACGACGCTACGCCACGATTGAGGAGATAAAGACGGCATCGAAGGAGGAGCTGAACAAGATCACAAAAAAAAAAAAAAAAAAAAAAAAAAACGATTTTTTAAAGTGCTTCGAGGATTGGGAAAAAAAAAACATTGGCACAAGTGTATAATATCTGGTAGGGATTACTTTGAAGGGGAAAAAATAGATATTCATGAATAAATAAATACTTTTTGAAAAAACACAAAATTCGCGATACTTTTTGAACAGACCTCGTATATACTTCACAGCTACCTCTCGGTTTAGGATGCTCTATATAGTTCTTCCCAAGACAAAACCAAACACTGTATAGAACGTCATGTGCAGTATAAAATTTAAACTTGAAACACGGAGGAGTTCCCAGTGTTGTCTTCTTCGTCTCAGTTGGGTGCCCCACAATTTGACAGAGGCATCACTCGCGTTGAATGATGTGAAGAGATTCGATCTAGGTAGCTCATCATAGACACAGATGGAACACAGAACTAACAATTTGACCCGAAAACCAAACGTCAAATTTTTCCACAAGGTAAAGAGGAGTAGGAAGAACAGGATGTTGTCTTTGGAGTACAGCCGCTGGAGACGGACAGTGAGTGACGGCATATAGTAACGGCAGCAAAACGTCAAGCAGAAGGTAATTTCTCGCCTACTGTAATAGTATGCTGATGTGAAGATATTACCAACTTCTTATGACTTAACTTAGACCGATAAAGAAAAATAAACCACTTGCTCATATTTTTGCAACTCTCAGAGCTGAATAAATTGCCGCTTTACTCACCGGAATGTTGTTAAGATGAAAGCTGAGACTCGCGGGAGGCTTAGACGGTGGTGATGTGCAGTTAGCCCGTAAGATGTCTCCAGGGTTGTATCTCTCCCTCTCAGTGGAGATAACCGGGGGCGTCTCTGGCAATGCTGTAACAAAAGAATAGACCGGATTAACAAAACAGTTCAATACATCACATAGGACACGTAAGGCAAAGTGTCTATTAGTCATCACATTTTCCTCTGTAGTTGCTGTAGCCGAGCGTCCTGCGCGGTCTTCATCTTCAAGGGAGTCTCTTCCTCTTCTAAAATCTGCAATCCATCCATAAATAGTGAATTAAGTGGCAAAGATCCCCAAATGCACATGCAGTCTTTCAAGGCATTCTCTTTCCCCTAAACCGATTTTAAAGTAGTAGCAGTAAATCACAGGACGGAAATGCTCGCTTGAGATCTATCCTAGCGTCTGGCGCAGCAACACCCGCGTACACATGCACAGAAGTGCTGATGCCACACAATGTTCAGAATTGAATACGTTGCTATCTAAACTTCAATCTAAAGTTAGGAAAACTTGCCGGATTGATCACAACTACTTGTTGTTCATTCTCACTCTTTCAGAGTGGCACTGCTAATTACCAAGGAATGAGATGGAAAAGCTTAAAAGAAAGGACATATCCTGGCATTCAGAAAGCACGAAAAAATCTAAAGTAAGAAGTATTGACCCCAAGGGAGGTTAACCAGAGACTTCCGAATGCAATTCTCAGGCGATACCGCCCAAGGCACTCCACTTGTCGATGTATTGTTGTTCAGTATGTAGTGTAGTACTTTATTTCTACTTATTAACGTCTTGCTTCAAACTAAATAAATTTTGACCAATTTTCATCCCAAACTCCTGGCTCGCTTACTTTATTTTATGTGTTAGTGTTTCCCATGTGTATATAAAAAAGAGAACACAAATAAACAAAAATCAAGACTTGTTGTTATTTAGAGCTCTCTGTGTGTAGCTGACACCATACAGCCCCATTTACGCTCTTCATGTTTTACGACCCGCTATGTCATCTCCCGAATAATTGGGAGCGATGTTCCTAGCAGCCCTAGGTTAACTGAACGCCGACAAGTTGTTATTATTTTATTCTATGAGCTGTTATCGCAAGTTATATCCTTTAAACTAATGGACGTGACGCACTGCAGTTTGATATGGACATATGTGTGAGAAGTACGGTAGTCTCATAGCAAGAGCTGAAAGTGGATACCGTTATCGTCAATGATGCTTGCATATGTTTCTCCATGTTATGGAGGGTAATCAGGAGTCCTAACCTCAATTCCTCTCCAAAATGTTCTTGCGACAGTCCGTACCTTGATGCGATAAAAGTTTAGTTTCAGCAAGCCCCATGGCAAGAATAAGGTGGACAACGTCATTTAGAAGTCCTGAAGCTGGAAAGAAAGAAACTATGGTGCTGAAAATTGCCACAGCAACAGCAAATGAAAATGTGATGAAAACGGAGCGTATATATATATTTTATCAGATTCAAGAAACCATGGATATTGGATCGGCAGCAGTAAAAACAATTCTCAAAAAAATATGGATTGGTGCCAGTAAAGATTGGAAATATATGCAGGAAGATTTATGTATATTTAACATGACAACGAAAGCTGAATATATCAACACGATCCAGAAACTAAACGTCTGTGTCTTCCCGGGAGAGGATCCACCAACAAAAGTGAGGTGAGCTAGAAGTGTTGCCAAGAAGATGATCTCTTCCTTCTTTTCAGTTAGTGACCGTATTATGATTGCTCATTTGATTTATTTATGGACGCTCTTTAACATCTCAGGTCATCAGCGTCCCATTCAACTCCGGGCGTGAAACGGCCGACAAATTTTGCTCAGAGGCCTCTTCTTTCAGGCTTGAGGTTCTTTATCGTGCCGTAAATGTACGTCACGGGACCCACGGGTTTACTTTCCTTCCAAAGAAGCCAAACTTAGGATATTTAAGCCCGAAAAAATCCATTGGTCCTGGCCGGGTTCGAACCCGCGATCTTGTGTTTAGGAGGCAAATATGGTAACCACTACACCACCAGGACCGACATATATTATTTCAAGGCACATTTGTTGATCAGAACTAACTCAAATTATGTTTTTCTTCATGGTGGTACAAAATGATAAATATACAAATAAAAATGCTCAATATCTGATTTTAAAACGCTGAAAAATCTCCACCCCTGCTGATAATAGATTTATAAAAACTTGCGCCCCTCTGAACCTGTAAACTTCTAGCTGGAGAAGTCAAAAGAACAACATAAAGGTTAATTTTGCATATTTCATAAGTGCGGATTACAGAGGAACAGTCAAATAACAATGTGCCCGCAGTGTGCGACCTCTTCAGATTAGAATCCATATGCTGTATGAACTTTCGTCGTAATCCCAACGGCAGACTGCGCCACACACGAAATGGCGGCCGGCCTACGTACGTGCTCGTGGTTCGCACTTATATCACAGTAGTTACAGCGGTCAACGCAAGGGGGTATTAGTGGCCAATGTTGCGTCATCTCACGGAGGTTCCGTGGTTGTTTCGGCAGCTAATTGTCGCAAAACACCTAACAAAGTTTCATTGGACGATCGTCACGTAAGAGTTTGAGGTTATGTTAGGTGGGAATTGTGTTCCCGAGGAGGATGCAGTATTCGCCCTGCAATAAGCGTATAGCAGCAACTAGGAAACAGTGGCGGTTGGTGAGTGTGCGCGTGTGTATATCTACAAACAAGTTTTACTGGTTTGGTATTTACCAATAATAATATTTGTACAATATTTTATTAGCATAATACGTAATGTCACGTGGTATAGTTCCATTGTAGTCACTACCGGTTCCCGTCTGTGAGAGGTGTGCAAGTTGAGACATGTTCAAATCCGTCTACAGCAAAATGAAGGTGACCAGACAACGAACAATAGGCTCTAAAATCCTGCTTTCGTGGTATAAACAATACGAATTAAAAGAGGCATTTGGACGGTTTGTTCCTTCCATAACAAAGATCAAAGATGTTTAAAGAGGATAGGCAACCGATTTCAAAGGAAGGTGGGTCCCTGCTCCAATTTGTGCTGTAACGGAAGAAAACGTTAACACCGCTGCTGTCATTGTGAGAGAGTCGTTGAATTACATTAAGAACACTTTCAAAAAATCTGAACATTTCACTGTGTGCCTGAAAAGTTGGACATAAGACGTGTTTGTGCACGGTGAGTTCTAAGACTGCTCCGCGTTTTGCTTTTACTAATTTGTTTTTAATTGTACTACCATAATCCGAGGAGTGACCATGGTCTTCTTGTTCCCTATAGCGTGTCCGCATAAAACCTCCCTGATTTCAAATTGAAATTGTAAGGAAACTATTAGTCCTAGAGATCTGCGGTTTGCGGTGTCTTGAGGAGTAACGCAAGTTTTGCATTCTTTTGTTGCACGTGATGAATAATTAGAAACGATGATAACAGCTCAGTGCATGTTGTGGTACGCTGAAACGAAATCACCGATTACTGTCCAAAGGAACTTCAGTCGAACTTACGATCGGGAGCCACCAGATACAAAGACAATTAGGCTTGGTTTGATAAGCTTTTAGCTAAGGGATACATTAGCCGACAGCGGCAAGAAGCACATCTGAGGAAATCAGGGAGACCTCTACTAGAAGACCAACAGTCACGAGAGCGCAACATCCATAAGAAAGCTCAACTTGAGGCGGTGGTGGCTTCCTTAATGCTGGGGTCACTCACCCCTATAAAGGAGTAGGTCTATGCTAGTACGACCTATCAGCCAGTGAAACTCTGGTAGCTGGGTGCGCTCGGCTTTTGAAGCTGCAGTTCACTCGGTGCGCTTGGGTGACGTAATCGCCTGCAGCCGAATGGCGGGTCGGTTTAGGAAACAAGGTGCCGTCGTAATGCAAAAGACCACGGGGCACACAGAGACCTCTGTGATGTAGTGCGTGCGCTACGCCCCCTGGACCCAGAGCCTGGTAGAACTCGAAATCACATGTTCAGGCACTGAATTCTAATGACCGACATAACGCCTCTGGGTTTGTACCTGTGGGGCTGTATGAAAGATGTGGTGCATGTACGTCATCTTTGATATCTTCGTCAGAATATTGTGGCAGTCATCAACTCAAACACTCCGGACATGCTACATAACACATGAACTGAGATCGAATATTCACTGGACATTTTAAGAGCTACTCCATGTAGAAGTGTATACATATTTGAATTACTCTTTATGACATCGTAAACTGCAAATCTCTAGTACTAATAGTTTCCTAACAAATTATCTTTGAATTAAAGGAGATTTCATTTGGACCCCTGTATATTTAATTTGTTAATGTACTGACATTAATATACTGGATGAAATTAATTACATTAATTAAAAGCCCTCTCTTCCTTTACGTTGAAGGTGTGTGCGTGTGTATTTGTTGCATAAGGGGCGTTCGGAAATAATTTACAACATGGTGTTTTACGAATATTGTGCAATATATGTAGTTCATGAAGATATTAGACGGCGCTTGTAAACAGAGCGTGTACCGAAAGAACAACGTTCATTTGTTGTCAAGTACAGAAAGACTTGAACAAAATGGAAGGCGAGTATTATAGATAAAGATGCACTGCATGATTTTTGAGGAAGGAAGACGCCAAAACTGAGGTTAGAAACCACTGCGCATCTTTTGCTCATTCGCCAGGACTATTAAAACTACTTGCTTTGATCAACATTCCCATTCACACTAAGGCTTAAAATACTGTGCGATTACATTACATAGAGTAGTCAACCCAGCTAGACACTAGTAGTGCACTGCGGCTATTACATGCATGCTACATGCGTCAGCAAAAGCTATCTTTGCACTATGCTAAAACTACAGCGCAGTTAAACGTTTTATATTATTATTTCAGATAATGAGATGACTAAAATTCACTAGTAAAGGTAGACTATTATTAGTTAATCAACTAGTATGACTGAATTAAATTTCAGGAAAAAATTATTTGAAAATTAATTAACACGAGTGATAGCAAAACACAACACAATTTTAAGATTCAATGCTAAATGCTATTGTTTAAATTTGATAAGTTGCTGCAGCATGACAAATTATGATATATTGTGAAGTTCATCAACTGATAGTGGACACTGCATATAGATACAAGTCTAGGCACATTTTTGCACAAGCTGAGCAGATAATCACATCACATTGGTAGTTTATGTTGCTGTAGACAATGCACCTTTTCTCGTTACAATAGCGAAACAATGCTAGACCGGATTAAGTCCAAAATATGTCGATTATTCACTGATTACCGGCACGTCGTTTCCTGTCTGGGGCAGTCCGCCACGTAATTAAAACGATATCGATATCGGAAAAGCGATATGACATAGGGGCGGGCAGTTGCCTAATGACTGGGTTGCTATGATACCACGGTGCACGAAATGAAATAATTGGTAGCTGCGGCACAGCTAATGATTACATGTTGGCTCCGCGCTATTGTTCACTAATTGCTCAAATTGAGCCGCCTCTTTCTTTTAGAATTAGCCTCCCTGTTCGCTTTATTAGCATCTTCCTACATTTTTCTGATGAACACTGTCACAACATTCTATTTCTTTTTCTTTCTTTGTTGTTTCGTAAACTGTCTTCAGTCAGCGTTTCTTGTTTGCTCCTTTCACCTGCACTTTATGCATAGTAACTAAAAATTCAGTAAAAATCGCAGTTTAATTTCGCAATTTGAAAAAAAAAACCTCTGGAAGATTTAAGCGTGCTTTTGGCAGCACTGCAAAGAGCATGCCTTCATGAGTAACCATAGAGGAGGTCAGCAAGCTACGCTCATTGTTACAGCTGCTGCAAAATGTGTTCTGTCTGGTTTCAGCTAATTCCGAAGGAACTAAAAGAGCGAGTTTAAAAAATTTCCATTGATCCTACGTACTAGGCACCGGCTAATGTGTGCTTGCGTGCGTATGCGTGCGTGTGTGTGTGTGTGTTAACGCTCTAGCGGCCACAATTTTTTTCAACGAAACTAGGTACAGTCCATTAAATAAATAATTAAATAAAATATTTTCCGAAAATCATTGGAATCAGACTAATTAAGAGTGGGAATTTATTTGAAGGCAAAATTTAAAATCGTTCTAGCGCCACCAATATTTGTTTTTTATTCGTAACGAAACTGGGCATATGCCATTTAAATAAAATTAGAAAATTAGTTTCTGAAAATCAATAAAGTCGGCCATTAGAAGTAGAGGTTTGCCTGAAAACGAAATGTAGCTCATGTAGCTCTAAAACGCATTTCTGTTTCTGACAAAGCGTTGCGGGCTTCATATGTAATTTCTGAATTAATAGCCTAACAGAAAAAATGTCTCGTAATATTGGGGAATAACTAATATAACCAGCAGAAAAAAAAAATTGTGAAAATTATAGAAGAGAAATATCCAAAATTTCGATATCGGATGACACTGCGCAGAATAAAAGAACTGTGAAATTAATGTGGACAGTAATTACTGGAGGATACTGCGTTTGCTCTACAATGGACGAAAGCAATGGCACAAGCGGTAAATGTCAATTAATTCACTTTATTTGATTAGAATATAATTTAGACATTACTGAACAATTTTTATTTTACCAAGAAATCAAAACCATTAAAATAGGCAAAACTATTTTTGACTGTTAATAATTATTTGTTAAATAAAACATTTCCTGGGAAAACTGCATCTCTCTTTGCAAAGATGGAGCAGCGTCATAACGGGGAAACTTAAAATGTCTTGTACGTTTCGTAAGGGTTGTGAACCCGACTACAATTGTTTCTTGCAAAGGGAGGCTTTTAGAATCTGTGTTAAGTACGACTATTAACATAATAAATTATATACAAACAAGAAATACCAGTTAGGTCTAGAGTGTTTGAACAGATTTGCGAGTCTATGAGGGTCGAGTCTACCAATTTAGTGTTTTACACAGCGAGACCCGTTTGACATCTAGCGACAAGTAAATTGTGTGGAGCTTCAAGAGCAGCTTCTTCTTCATGTTTTTATGGGAAAAATAAAAAACTATTGGAAGATAGTTTTCCGTATGCCACACTAGAATACTTGCCCAAATTAACACAAAACCGAAACTATTTTTGAGCCATAAACAAAATTCAAGGATTTTACAAAAAAAAAATTGAAGTTTTGGGAGTATTCGGTCATAGCAGTAAAACCAATTGCTGAAAATGAGACAGAATGCCTGAAGGAGTCAGCAGCAGCACATCTAGAAACGTTACAAACTTCAGCAACAAAGTAACTCCTTAGCTTGTCCGTTTCAGAGATAGAATGTGTCATTTCTCCTTTTGGTACTTCTATTGGGATCAACATACCAAAATGTCATCAACCTAACTGTGAGCGAGTAAAACGTTTTGCGATTCTACAATGAAAACAAACTTTTTAGAGAATAGGGTGCAGTTATAGAAAGAGTAATTCACCAGGGATATGCGAGACAATCCTCATCCAGTTTAAGCATTCTACAAGTGTGTTCATCTTTTCAAAGTTCCACTTTTCATAGATGTTTCCTGAAGTGACCATATTCAGTAATTAACGCAATTCCTTTTCTTATTCCTCTTCTGTTTAGAAGAGATGTGGAAAGAGTATTGCGTTTATCCAGGACAGGTTTGCCACCATAGTTCACCCCCATCCATGTTCCGGGACGTCGAGCGCAAGTACTCCAGGAGAAATTTGAACCAGTGTCATAGATTTACGGCACTATAAAGAGCTTCATTAATATAAAACTATGTCATTCACGTCCATATAATACCTTAGCATCACATTATATTGCACGAAGACCACCTATCTTTCTGACCTCTGCTGGTGCTAGGCGTCACTAAATTTGAAAGTCGTGGCAGGGTCCAGCAGGCAATAACGATGACAAGTGAAAATATGTAAGAATAAGAATATTTTTTGAATTGTTGTTACTGCTTTCTTCACATAAGAAAGTGTAACGTTTCTGAATTTTACAAAGTTAGGTTAAGTAACTTTCGTTACAGAAAGGGTTCAGTTTTTTTTATGATGGTTTTAATTATCAATCAAATAGTAATATAATTAAAAATACGCAAAATAACAAGTAAAGATAGAAAACGCGTATAGATAATGATACAAAAAAGAAAGAATGATAGAAAAACACAGGAAACCTAAGAAGCGAAATAATAATAGGAAGAATAAAAGGGGGAATTAGTAAAACGAACAAAAAAACAGACTAAAAAGAGAGGGAAAATATATGTCGTTAATTTTTTTAAATAAGGAGATCAATGCAAATCAAAGAAGAAAAAGAGAAACAGACAGGGACAAGGGAACATTCCGCTAATTTAAAGAAATATGCACAGCAAGTCAGAGGGGAAAATAGACATCTGCAAAATTCTAAAGGCTTTATCCTCCGAAATAATTGGTACTCATTAAAACTGACAATGCCATTAAAACAGCAGGCTTCATATAGTTAGGTGCTTTACAATCCATGATGTTTGATAAAAGTCATATGCTTCAAAACAATACCATGCACAAAATCGCCGTTTCTACTAATTGTACTAAATAGTAATAATAATACGGCTGCAATTATACAACATGTATTCAAAGTTAAAATACACATTGTATTAAACAGCTGCACGACTTTTAAATAATTAAATTTATACTTGATGTTCAAACGCCATAGATCTTTATTTGCTTACAACATAATGCATTGGATTTAGTAATAGTATTTATTTACAAAATATATTGGATACTAATCAAGCTCATCCATGTGTGCCTTTCTTAATACACTGTGGAATATATAATATAAAAATCGAAATATATAAATAAAATAAACAGAAAAGAAAACATTGCAAATGTAAATAACTTACATACATGTACAAATAATTCCATAAATATAGGGACTCATATTCCACTATCCCCTTCCCGGTTGTCTGCTTCTTCCGATATGAGCTGTCTCACTTTATTTAAAAATTTACCTACTCCCTCTTCCTCCTTCCTATCTGCCAGCAAAGTCCAGCACTGCCACTGCCCTGCCCCCCAGTTAACAAACGGGACCGGTAGATATCTCTTCCCCCATTCTTCCGTCCCCTTGCAGTACGCCAGAATGTGCTTGGCATCGGGTTTAAAATTTGGGCTGTATAGTGTTTAGAAACTTGAAGATATGAAGTTCAGACACTTGGTCTTGTATGAAATAATACTCTGGTAATTTTTCCCATGTAAAGCCCAAATATTGGCAGTTTAACGAGGTCGATCATATAGAAAGTTCCGGATTACTCAACTTTTACTTATGTTAACATAGTCTGTATACTCTAACAGCTGTTGCAAGGGGACGGAAGAATGAAGAAAAAGATATCTAGCTGCCCCTTTGTTAATGTGGGGAGAAGGCAGTGACAGTGCTGAACTTTGATAGCAGATAGGGAGGAGGAAGAGGGAGTAGGTAATTAGTAAATAAAGTTAGATAGTTCATAACGGAAGAGGCAGAAAACCGGGAAGGGGGGAAAGGGAAATATAAGTCACAATATTTATGGAATTATTTCTACATATATGTGTGAGAGTAAGTTAATTACTTTTATAATGTTTTCTTTTATGTTCATTTATTTGTGTATTTGTGGGACGTCAATATGTACCGTATTTAAAGACCCCTTTGTCAAGACGATATTTATGCAATGGCATAACTAACGAATAACAATTAATACACAATTTTCACAGAATGAAAGCAACAAGTAACGCACAATCACATGCTGACAAAGCCTCCCTAAACTAACTACAAGCGTTTTCTTTTAATCAGTGTTTAACGCCCGTTTTTACTACTGAGGTGGTGAACACTGATGATACATGAAACGAAATGGTAAAGTGGGAAAGGATTTATTTCAAGAAGGAAGCGTTCCAGGCCTAAGTTTAGGATGCCTTCCCAGCATTTGCCATTTATGAGGACTGAGGAAAATCTGGGAAAAATCTCAATCAGGGAGGACTGTCCTCATGGGATTCGAACCCCAGACCTTCTGCTCTCGAGTTGGCGCCTAAACGACCTCGGCCACCCGTGGCGGTTAATTACAAGCTGCTACCTGCTCATCCATTATACCGGTATCTCTCATTTAATGTCTGTACCACAATTTTCTTTTTATTGCGTAACATTTAGAATTCAACCTTTTGACATTAAAATGAGATAAGAAAATATTAAAATACATAGGATTGAAAGAAAATCAAAATAATCAAAGAACAAAAATGTTGTAAATGTTTCATATTTTATTCAAAGCTTTCTGGCTGCGTAGGATTCTAATGATAAGTTTTTAGGTTAGTGAGGAAACCTTTTCCAATGCAGATTTATTACCCATACACGTAAACCATTAAACGTAGCCGCAGCCAAAAATCCAAGGCATTAATTCTATGGGATTACGCAACCCAATTAACAGAACGTTTGCCAGCTAGCCACCAGAGTTTGGTGTAGGTGTTATCAGATCACACGCTAAATTGGTTGGTGTTCCCGCTGTGCGATGAAGAGTGTTTCCAATGAGAAATTTTAACTTATATTAAGAAACTGAGATATTTAGCCACGGAGAAACAAATAAAACTCAGTGAGCTTGCAAGACCGTCGCTTTTTGGGACTTGATCAAATCTCATGGGATATCGCAGCAAAAAATATTTCAGGACAAGCTAATCTAAATTATTGGGGAAATGCAATGTTTTTCAAAAGTTTATTTTGCAATACGGCGTTTTTATCAGCACTGCCACTTTCTTACGGTAGAAGTTAGAATTTAAATCTTGTGAGGGTGAACATTATCTTTACATTTTGTATTCTTAGAAATTTCATTTTTACATCATGGAGTATATAAAGAGCTCAATGTGATGCAAAATTTTTTTCACTAAAATCTCTCAAACTTTCTCCAACTTAGCTCATCCCCCAACTGAATGATAGAAAACTAATAGAAGAACTGTACAGCAAGACGGAGCTCCAGCACACTTAGTTCTTATCATTCGTGATTAATTAAAAGATAAATTCTCTGGATGCTGTATTGGACATGGTGCTCAACATCGTCAGCACCACTCCCTGACAACACCTGAGTATTATCAACATTGCCACGCGTCGCTGTACTTGAACATGCAGTACGGGATGCCTTCAGTACGATCGCACCTGCAGTTAAGAAACAAAGAACTTGGAGAGGATAGGATTGTGTGTCCTACATAATGGAACACATACGGACAGCCTTAAGTTCATTACTGAATTACGAAATTCATTAAATTAACATACAGCGTAGAGTGCACGGAATAAATGATTCTAATTTGCTGGAAAGTGTGCACATTTACCAAGAGTATGTTAGTAAGCATAATTGAATAAGTTTTTTCTCCGAATGTTTATAAAGTGCGGGACTAATAAAATAATCTCGCCCCAGCCCACCAAGTTCCAGTGTACCTTAAAAATTATACCTGTCAGCTGTACAGCGTTGCCGATTTCACATTAAAGATTGTTTCTCTATTTTTAAAAATACACGAAGATGACTCCAGTAACAAATATAGAATAAATTATTTGCTCTCACTTCCACAGACGATCTACGTTAGCACTAAACAGTACTTCAAAAGAGATTTCAGACACGTGACAACTGCTAACTCTGTTACATCTGTCTTATCAAAGTAACTCAAATAAGAAGTAGAATAACTGTAATCTCAGTTCCAGCATAAAACTCTATCAATGCTTGTCCGGCACTAAAGTTTGTTGCTTCTAAATTCCTTTGTTCCTTTGGCATAGCTGAAATATCATTACATAATCATACACATTTTTGTTGACAGTGTTACTATATTTAATTAAGTCAATTTTGCCACGCACCTTTTATGATACTAATGTGTTACCATACATTAGTAAACATTCCAAAATAGTTTTGTCGGAATCAATGAAACTCGATTAAATGCCTGTAAAAACATAAATAAAAATAACGGCTCGCTGAAAGATATCAAACGAAGTTTTGTACACTTAGTCGAAAATGATATTTCTTTTGTCATTAAATATATTTCGTGAGTTGATGTGCATGTTCTGGTGGTCTAGTGGTAGCCATACTTGTCTCGTAGACCCAAGATCATGGGTTCAATCCCGGCCAAGGTCGATGATTTTTTTGGGCGTAAAAATCCTAAGTATGACTTCCTTCGGAAAGGAAGTAAAGCGGAGATCCCGTGTGTAGATTTACGGCACATAAAAGAATCTCAAGTCTGAAAGAAGGGGCCTTAGCAAAATTTATCGGCCATTTCAAGCCCTGAATTGAATGGAACACTGATGACCTGAGATGTTAAAGAGCGTCCAAAAATAAACTAAACAAAATGTAATAAATACTATATAAGTAATTATTATTAACGAAGTTAACATTCCATTGCACAAATCCTCGCCTAACTATCAATTTGACTTTATTTCCAACAAATATAACAACATTACAATAAAATTACATGTTTCCATTTTGTCATTTTTATCCATTTCTCTCAAACTTTATCTAAACAGTTCCCTATCATTTTTATATCCTTCTCTCCTTTAACATTTAAAATCTTCCTAATTAAAATTTTCCCATTTTTTCAAATCTTATTTTCCTATATCTTTGCTTCATTACAATATAATAAACAATGACAATTTGTATTGTTTTCTCCTCGCATTAAACAATTTCCTATTCTTTATCATGCACTAATCCCTTTAAATTCACAACTGCAGTTCTAGCCCTAGCAAACCTTTCTCTATACCTGCTTTATCGTATTATTCTATTTATTTCCCTGTACTATTCGTTCAATATCTTTCAATCTTAGATTTATTTCTTTCCAAAATCCTCTGTGTTGGTATTCCCTATTTCTCCATACTTTTCCTAACTCTATCTGTTGTAAAATTTCCTGCACTTCGAAATACCAGGAGTCTTTCCACTTACATTTCTCCTGTATTCTAAAACATTCTTTAATAATATCGCTCTCTTCTAATGTGGTAGTTCTGAATAAACATTTCATAATTCTTGTAATTATGTTTTTCATGGTGGAATATCTAGCTGTGCTATACCATTTTGGGATGCTGTTTGTAAACCTAAAATCCATTTAAAAAATCTCCTCTACACCCCAAATTTCTGACCCATACAATATTTTAGCTTCTACTGTGGTTGTGAGTATTCTTTCTAGTCAGTTCACTCTTGATATCAGGATTTTTTCTTAATCATGCTCTTATAACGCCCATAGCGACTAACTAAAAATACAAAAATATTTTTTTTTCCAGAGTCGGGTGTGTGAGGTGGGCTTGTGTAGCCCTTTTCAAAACTGCTATTGGGCATATATCTAAAAACATGTGTCTAGTCATATTCATGCAATATATCAAGTTGAGAAAGAAAAATAACAGTCAAAGAGAAATGTTACTCCACAAAGAGCAAAAGTCTTCTAACAGGATGTATCTTCTAAAAGTGTAGAGCTTAAGACAGGAAAAAACCTAGTACGGGCTACTAATTCAATAAAACACCTAAAGTGTAAAAACAAGCACATTTAAACATCATTAATTATAAACCTGTATGTAAATTTATTAGGTTTCATAAAAAATGAGTGAGTCGGGTTTTAAAAGACAATAAGAAACCTAGAAATATATAACACAATAAACATCACTTATGAATAAAATTTGTTTATATAAAAATATACCAAGTAGAGAAAAATAAACTAGCCTTCATTAGTGAAACATTACCTCACAATGAACATATTGTTCAACACTTTCAAAGGAAATACACACTGATAAATAACTCTAAAGCGTTCAATATTTAGAGACAAAGCGCTTTATCAAGAAGAAGGAGACTTAAGAAAATACTGAAATGGGCGGCAGTTAATACCAACTTGAGGAAAATTGACAATTTGCCCTGTTTCTCAGCGCCCATGATCTCATTATTATATCTACTGTAATACAGTACATAGGTCAATATCGACAAATGTGGATGTCAACAAAAGCACGTGGCAGAAGTTATTTGGATTGCCCAACCAGTATCTTTATATTAAATCAACTCACGATATACAGTGAGGTTATTTCAGTTAAGGACAAGATGGACTGCATGTTTTCATGGAAGAAAGGCGACAAGACTGCAAAAATTCATGAATTTAACCGCGGTATGTGGTCAAGAAACTGCAGCCCAGAAGACCATTTCCCAGCAGCAGGGAACCTGCACACAACATTACGGTCTACCAGGTACATTGAGGTTATGTCTGATTTGCTTAAGGCTGATAGGTGCATACTCTTTGATTAACTAGAACGTGAGACAGGCCTTGGCCCCGCACACCATTATTCACGGCGATTTGAATTTGAAAAATGTGTGGGCACATTGGGTTCCACGGGATGTAAAGTAGGCACACAAGAACGAAACGGTTGAACCTTATTGTCGGCCTTGTGGAGATTCGGATTTTTTTTTTTTTTTTTTTTTTTTTCCCAGAAAGTGGTGATGAGTCATGGTGTCTACACACACCAGAGACGAAAGTCCAATGCTTGTAATGGAAACATCCAGTGAATTCCCGGTGCAAGAACTTTCGTGTTGCTCCATCAGCGGGCAGGCAGATGGTCACCTTGAAACATACTGCTAATGAACTGACTTCCTCAAGGAACGATTGTTCACTGCGATACCTTCCCACGGCTTAGACGCAGGATTCAGCAACAGCGAAAGGTGAAGTGGCAGACAGGACTGTTTCTCCAATATGACAATGCGCGGCCCCACACCAACAACACTACGACCGCAAAGTTGGCACGCTGGGATTCATTGGTGTGCCGCACCCACCATATTCACCGAATCTCGCTGTCTTATTATCCGACAACATGAAGGACTCGCTGCGAGGTAAAAATATCCGATAACGACGAGGAAACTCAGGCATCTGCCCACGAGTAGTAGTCCCGAACAATGGTTTCTTTTTCTTTTCTTTTCTTTTAATAATGTTTAACGCCCAAGGGGTGAACACTGATGATATACACGAAGTGAAATAATATATTGGGAAAGGATTTTTTGATAGGACGCGTGTCAGGTTTTATTTAAACAGTGTTTAACATCTGTTTTCACTACTGAGGCACCACAGGCGGTGAACTGATGATACATAAAATGAAATGATAAACTGCCAAAGGATTTGTTTTAAGGAAGAAAATGTTCCAGGCCTTTGCCATTTATGAGGACTGAGGAAAACCTGGAAAAAAAACTCAGTCAGTCCTGGTGAAGATCGAACCCCAGAGCTCCCGCCCACGAGTATACGCCTTAACGTGACCTATGGCGATATGGTAACGGTGCATTGAAGTTGTTGGAGAGTATATTGAGAGATTTCATGTTACATAATAAAAAGGTACAAAAATTATTTTATAAATCATTTCAAAATGACACCGTAATATGGCTTACTCTGTATATATTTTTCGCACAGTGTATAAGACACCATTTTTTCCTCTTTTCTTAAAAATCTGTAGGTGTGAGAGAAATATTTTAATTTGTATAAGCTGACATAGAAACAAACTTAGTAGTCTAATGACGTCATCAAACAAGGCTGAAGTACATAGCAGATTCGCATCATCTACAAGTGCACTTGAAGGAGCATGCAATGCACCTAAGTGCTTTCAATTACGTTCTCAATATTACACATCACAATAGTGCTCTAGAATCCTTTGTAGGCAGCAATAGTAAGACTGGTACCCGTGTAATGCGCTCTATATTGCATTGTAGCATTTCCGCGGTATTCCCCTGAAGTTGGGGATTGTGTGCCGTCTCTATATTTGTAACGGGTTTATAATTTATTTACATTAATTTTATTTATGGCGGCTCACATCTAAAAAGTCCTGGTCCAAATGGTTGGATGCGTCCTATGTTTTTTAGCATTACAATAAATGTTTCAGTATTTCAATAACACTGAAAGAAAATAGATTATAAAAAATTAAAATGGCTGTAAATACAATAGTTAAATGTTTTTCATTTGAATGGTGTTTAACTCCTATTTTTACTACTGAGGCACCACAGGCGGTGACACTGATGATACATGAGATGAAGTGATAAATTGGGAAAGGATATATTTTTTAAGGACAGAAACGTTCCAGGCCTAAGTTTAGGGTACTTCCCCGGCATTTGCCAGTTATGAGGACTGAGGAAAACTTGGAAAAAACCTCAGTTTAGCGAGGACAGTCCTGACGGGATTCGAACCTCAGATCTCCCGCTCATGAATCCGGCCTTAACGACCTCACCACCCGTAGCGGTATAGTTAAAAGTAACAAATATTTAGGGGTAATTAAGCAGTTATGTGTTATAACATATAAAATATTTTGTAGTAAAAGGTTCTCTCAGAATAACTTATATATATATTACATAATACTAAATGAGTTATACAAGTATCGACCGCTTGCACAGCATTTGCTTTCCGGTCACGCAAGTTAAGAGCATGCACTTATGAGAGCTGTATGAATTTTTTTGGATTTGCAAAGTGATTCTGATTGTAGTCTTCAAACAAAAGAACACAATGGTGTTTGGGAAGTACTATGCTGAACTAATGAATCAACTGCGCGGGGTTATCAAGCAAAAGAATGGTAGAGTTCATTTGATGTGAAAACGTACTTCCAGGAACTGGATCATTCACCATACAGTCCAGATCTTGCCCCGAAGACTATTTTTTGTTTTTGTAAGATTTCAAACTGAAATCTTACCTTCAAGGGCTCACGAACGATAACATAGGTCTCTAAAATTGAAGTAATTGAAAATTGTTTATAAAATTTGATCTGAATTTCATGTAGATTTGGTGTGTTGAATTGAAATATAACCACCATTTTATCTATCACGTAAGGTTTTGTCATGGAGTTAATTTGAGAAAACATTAATTTAATTCACCTAATAATCAAAATATATACTTTAAACTTTTTTTAAGAAAGTCCGACACGCACAGTTGCATAAACTAAGCGAATTGCTCACCTAGTAGAGTAACTTAAAAAAGAAAATAAAATCAAAATTATTACTTTATTAATAATTAATGAAATAAGTTATGGCATTGCTATGAGGTATTAGGGGAATAAAATTAGAATTTTTGCAATCTGTAAGTATTACAAAAGAGAAACCATATTTTGTTAATATAATTATTATAATAATCACCATCATTATAATTACAATTGAAGATTAAGCCGCAAAAATAATTCTATACTATTAATTAAGTGAAATTCATGACCACTAATAGACAAAGTTATAATGTGTGCGAATTTTTAAACATTTTTAAATGTAACCACGTTTATGAACTGAGTCCTTGATGTCATCTTTACATTCACTAAAATAGAGAGAAATAACAGAAAGTTTCAAGTTACATTGTGGATTTTAGTACTATGAAATTTTATTTAAATGTTATTACAGAGCTCTCTTACATACAAATATAATTCTGAAATACATATTACATTAATATTTCATATTTACTATCTTCACCATGATGATTTTGTTAAATATGAAACATATGAATCGTTATAAATATAGTTTATAAGATAAATTAATTTCTTATGTTATTTTAAAATAACACAGTGAAAATTAAAGGCAAAAGCTCCTTTTTAAATTTCGGTTTTAAGTGTACTTCTACTCATAATGCTCCAATTTCCATGATTTTCTGAGACTCTTTTCCTGATTTTATTTAAACGGTATATACTGAATATTGTTGTGAATAAATAAATCTTGGTGGCGCTAGTGCGATTTTTAAATTTTGGGTTTCAGGTAAACCCAGATTTCTAATGACCATTTTCCCCATTTTCAGAAACTATTTTTCTTATTTTATTTAAATGGTATATACGCAGTTTCGTTGTGAAAAAATAAAATTTAATGCTGCTAGAGCGATTTTTAAATTTTGGGTTTGAGGTAACCTCCTAGCCGTCCGATTTCACTGATTTTCAGAAATGATTATTTTTTTTATTTCAATTGCACATAACCAATTTACTTTAAATTTACTGTGGGTGATGGAAAATTTTAAGTGTGTTACTGAAATCAACACACATAAAACTGCAAAAATAAAAAAATGAACTATTGTTCTCCAAACAAATTTTCCATCGCAGGCCTGTGTAATGAATTCTTTGCAGATGAAGCTACGAATTATTTTTTTAGGGTGAATGAAATGTTAACTCAGAGATGTGAAAAAGGCATTGAAATAAAGGAAGATTACGTTGAAAAATAATTCCTGTAATTTTATTGTATCATCTACCAAATATGGCCAGGCCGGAACTTTACTCCCATCTTCGAATATCGCTCTTCCTAGTCGAAATTCTTCAGCTCATTCCTTAACGATGGAATATAAAGGAGAAGCTTTGAGGTAAACACCATCAAGTCGCTGTTTGATAGTACTGTTTAGTGAAATATTATTGCATATGGACGTTTGAGGAAATATATTGTAGCATTAAGTTCGTTAAGAAGTAAAAGTGACAGTTAGAAACATTACGTAAAGAAACTTAGTGTCTACGATTGCACAACTTAGGGATTAGATAGTGTACTTTAGAGGATTTCGAGAGTTGAGTGTGTGAGCTTGAGAAAGGTGGACGTGCCGCCGACTGCTCTGGGGTAGCCATCTTGGTTGGCATATCCATCATGAATGAAGTAAAGTTTAATGTTTATAAATACCGTTTGCATATGTTTTAAATAGGAATTGCGTATTTCCAATATGTTTCTAATTTATGCAACGGAAACTATGAAGGGAATGATGCATTTTTAATTATTTCAATTAATGTCTAATTAAGTATTAATTGGCGGAAGAGAAGATTTTGAATGATTAGATATTTAAGATTGATTGATTGGTGGTTCTTATCTCAGAGATAATGTTTTCTTCCTCAGCGATAATTACCCGCTGTCTTACAGTTTCTCCGACTTTTGCTGAAATTTTTGTTATCCGTAGATAACAAGGGAAAGGGATCCTGCCAGGATGTTGACAGTATAATGAATAGATTAGTTTTGTTTCGTGATGAACTGCACTTTATTGTAGTGGGATAAGACTCGGTTATTGCCTGGAGAATTTGTGAAGCTGTGTATATCACTTTCACGTAACCATTATAGTCCCATCATGACCTCACCAGCGATTTTCAGCCGCGGCACTTTTTCTGGGGCACTCTTCGTTTCCCGTCAATACAAAAGTTTTCAACTTCACTGACTTAAACTCGAACTACTGCCAATGTTGTTGATTTTGTTTATTTACGGACGCTTTTTAACATCTCAGGTCATCAGCGTCCCATTCTATTCAGGGCGTGAAACGAACGATAAACTTTGTTCAGAGGCCTCTTCTTTCAGGCTTGAGGTTCTTTATCGTGCCGTAAATGTACGACACGGAACCCACAGCTTTACTTCCCTTCCGAAGGAAGCCATACTTAGGATTTTGAAGCCCCGAAAAAATCCATCGACCCTGGCCGGGTTTGAACTCGGGATTTTGGGTCCTCAAAACGTCCTCACACAGCTTCCGTCATAGCATTCTCTTTGAAAGATTATCGGTCTATCTCTTCAAACCCATATCGGCATATCGTGTTTATTACAACAAGCAAATTCTGTAACATACAAAAGGAACCTCGCTTGTCTAGGACGTAGCCTCCGTCCCTCTGAGGGTGTATTTGTATACAAAACAGGTTTTATGTCCTCAGTTCAGGTCAACCCCTTAGCTTTGGGCTCTGGATGCAGGATCTCAAGAGGGCAAATGGTGACACATTTTCCTACAACCAAGATCATACTGCAACATATATAAACTGGCAATAACCTTACAATTATAGTACATGAGATACTTTAACCTTACAGCTATGAAGTATATACATATTACATGGGGTGTTTAAGTCAATTATTTCAGTTTTATTTGATCTCGTTTAGAGTAATGGTGGTTAGGATTTCTTTAGAATTGTGTTGTAGCTATGTCCCTAGCCCGACCCCTAGTTTGGTGAATAAGTTACAGAACAATATTTTAGGCGAGTAGCTAGCAACGAGTCGCGACACTATTTTATCAATAAGCAAAACACAGTAATTCATATTTGCCAGTTATTTTGAAATCTTTAAGCCTCTTACAAATAATCGAAATCAACACCCACATTATTTATTTCTTTACATTGCATTGGTAGCATCAAACTTCGGTATACCCTATTTTCTGACTGCGCCTCGGAGAAAAGCACCACTTTGTAGATTTGAAGCACGTTAAATATTCATTGCTCCTTGATTTTGAGAAGCTTTTTTCCTTCTCCCTTTTTCTGCAGTTCCCAAAGTGCCTTTTACTGTCGCTGTATGCAATCTTCGTTCTTTTTTCTTATACCATTCTTCCAAATCCCACTCGCAATCAGGAAAGTATGCTGCTAGGAAGTGATAAGGCACTAGATGCAAGGAATGGGTCTTAAAAGCTTTGTCCGAAAATGTTTATTTACCTACCTATCAATGCACTTTTTCTTACTAACAGGATTTCATATTTACGTTCAAGCTGAAAATTTAGGACAATATGTTACTGTATATATTTTTCATGGAACTAAACGCAGTTACCTTAAAGGGGGATATTCACACTTACTAAAGGTAGGGGTGACACATTTCGGGTGAACATTTTGTATTGCAACTGCCCCCCCCCCATAACCCCACCTAAAGATACAACTTCCTGTGAAATAATAAACACAGTTTTACTAAAACAGTAGTAGCTAAAATCTAAAAAACAGAACAATCACCTGTGACTATGAAAGAAAATATTCCCAATGTAAAGAACATTTTCACTGCCCCTCATCGAAAAATGTCGTCTTAAGTTTGGTATTTTGTAAGATTTTAATTGTTTTCTTTTGTTTGGCAATGTTTTTACAAGATACCATGGTTATTAATATGCATATTTTGAAAATATATCGGTTGTCAACGTTAACTTATAATTATAAAATGGAGGTAACAAAAATTTGTATTGGTATCCTTCTAAAGCACTACTGGAAATAAGAATATATGCAGTGGAGAAGGTATCGTTACTGTGTAGCACAAACATGATGATTCCAGCGTTTCTTTAATGGAGAAGAAAATAATAAAAAATTATCACGTCCTGGAAGATCTAAGGTATGGAACATTGAGAATACAGACAGAGTTTTGGAATAAAATCAACAAAAAAATACTCGTGCATTAAAAGTTGCAATAAATCACCGTATTAAGACATTTAAACAGTCACACACAAGCTGTAGATGAATTGACTCCTGAACAGACACAACACAGCGTGGATATATATCGCCTGCTTATTGCAAATCCTAGGCATAGATGATAGGTGAATTGTCATGTGTGATACAAAATGGGTGTATTATCGCAACCCTGGCACCTCGATTCCTGTCAGTCTGCAAAGTCATCGCTAAACAAAATTAATTCGGCCCTAAGTAATGTTATGTGTCTGGTGGAATGTTGAATGTTTGTTTGTTTCAAACTGGAGTGCAGTCGATGCGAATATTTACTCTCAACAACTGGACGAGTTCATAAAGTTTTCAGACGGAGATACTCAACATTATTTAATAGAAATACAATTCTCTTGCAGCAAGACAATGCGAGACCCCCATACCGCTGGAACAACCATGGAAAAAAATCCAGGAATTGGAAGGAATCGAACTGCTGCCACATCTATCATATAGCCCTGATCATGCGCCTTGATTTTACCATATGTTTCGATCTATGATCCATTTCGTGCATGGAAGACTTTTCGAAAATATTGAAGCTATGGAAGTGGGTATCACCGAATTCTTTGCACCAAAATCCAGAAATTTGTGCAGTTGTGGGATAACAAACCTCGTTGAAAGGAGACTAAAGACTGAAGAATCTAACGTCTCTACTTTGAAGATTGGTTTAATTTCTTCACATTAAGAAATTAGCAACAAATGATAAATGTATACCAGCCTCCATGCATGACACCACAACACATATCAGCATCGATGACAACATTCCATTGTCTGAAAAAGTTAATGGTTTCAACAAACATAAATTATTGGATTGTACAGGATGACTCAATGATATATGACCGTTTTCAAACCTTCTTGTGCGACACTCGTATAGTATTAAATAAAAATATTTTTCAAGGCAAAAGTAGCACAACGCAATTTATCAATCAGAATTTGTTTGTTAAAAATCACATTTCTAAGTGGGCTCTATCACAATGAACACATTCATGTAATCTGCTCGAGAAGTTTACCAGAGCTCGCTGCAATAAAAGTGATCAGTGTCCGTAATTTCACGAGTTATGTTTTCTTTTAACTGCATGATGTTCCATGGCCTGTCGCAGTACACTTTACTTTTCAAGTATCCTAATAAAAATAGACTGCAGCGTCAGATCGGGCTGACAGGCAACATCAGCAGATCGAGAAAGTATACGTTCAGGAAATAGGATCCGTAGAGTGTTCATTGTTACATGAGTGGTGTGAGCTGCGGCGCCATTCTGCTGGAACTATTCTCTCTATCTGAAAGTCCAGTGTTAGCAACATTTGTGTATATCGCTGTGCTTTGGCGGCCACAGTACGGCTTGCTTCTTCCAAAAGTATGTGGACGATGATTCCAACGACATAAACGCCACACCACACTCTCACTTTCTGCGAATGCAATGTTGTTCATACACTTCCACTCCAGTAACGAAAGTTGTTTATTTACGAACCCAAACAGATGGAAACGAGCCTCGTCTGAAATCATTTGTTCAGAATATTTGGTTCGCCATCTAACATTGCAAGCAACTGCCTATAACAGGTTTGTCAGTATTATGCATAATTGCAATTTTGTACGGAAGGAATTTTAAGTCATTGTGAAGGATACAATCAACGCTTGTTCGCTATATGTTCAAAACAATTGAATAACGCCTAGCAGAGCGGCTAGGACTTCTAATCACTGTTTCTCTTGCAACGTTTTCAGGCGTATGTACTCTGCGCGCACTACCAACGAACTTATCACAAACACTGCCCGTGGCATTGAATTTACTCATCCATTGCAGAATAGGGATGAAATTCTTCCATCACATGGCACATATATTCTACTCTAAATCTTCTCTGAAGTAGAGGATGACTTGAATGAATGAATGAACGAATGAATGACGTGTTTAACGCCCGTTTTTGCTACAGAGAGGATGACTTAAAATTCAACAAATCTTGTAACAGTGAATATACGCTTTTCAATTGTCCAATTATCCACACCGTTGTTTACTAAACAGATATAATTACTTGGTTGTTTGGATAGGTTACACAGGAACCAATACCATAACTATAACCAAAATCGCTATAAATGACAGCGTTCTGAAAACAGTCATATTTCATTGGATCACTTGTCATTTAAAAAAAAAACAAGTTCAGATTAATAAATGTATTATGCTACTTATTCCTTGAAAAAAAAATTAATTCTTAACGAGTGTCCCACAAATAGGTTCTGAAAACCGTCATATTCCATAAATATGTCTAAAATTTCACAACTAGCCTACCTCCTGTGGTGCCTCAGTAGTAAATGCGGGCGTTAAACACTATTAAAAAAATAACTAACCTTTAAAGTTCAACCAGAAATAAACAATCTCAGAATTGCACCTAACAGGAGAGTGGTCTTAAACCTTTGACTGATTCTGTATATGTCTTAGTTTTATATATATATATATCGGGCTTCTAGAATACGTCCTGACACTTGTACTGGTTTTGCCTCTCGGCAAATGTACTTGCCACAGCTGGTCGCGCCTTATGCCTCTTAGGCTGATCGCGAAACAAACTACAATTGTCCTATCATAAACAGAGTTTAAAATTTGGAATTCCAGAACACCAAGAGTCAGTATTCTGATTGTTCATATGACTGTTTTGGTGGCACCACGCCTCGTCAGAAAAGAATACTATGGGTCGGGCAATCCTTCAGTCACTGATGAAAAACCACTCACAAACATGCACACCTGCTACGCGATCACCTTGTCGTAGACAATGGACACTGCATGTGTAATATTTGAGTTGTAACAATGTTGTTGCTTTTTGTACAGAAGACACTGAAAACCCAACGTATTGTGCTTATTTCGGTTGTGATTTTGTTGGCGAACATACAAGATTTGCTGTCTAATTTATTTTGTGCTAAAACTGTACGTCTCATTGCATTTAATGTCATTCACAACATCGGGAATTGCAGTTCTCTGTTGTAGATTTGTTTTATTTAAGAACGCTCTTTCACGTCTCAGGTCATCAGCGTCCCATTCAATTCAGGGCGTGAAACGGCCGATAAATTTTGGTCAGAGGCCTTGTCTTTTAGGCTTGAGGTTCTTTTATATATCGTAAATATGCGAAACGGAACCTATGGCTTTACTTTGGCGTTTTACGCCCGAAAATAATTCTGGAACATTCGAATAATTTCCTCACGAAAGCAACGAGCTGAATTGGTAATCTATAATATACTTTAAACACAAAGACAACTGTCTTGCCATCTTCTCGGAATGAATGTAGACTGGAGACTACTCGGAAGTACAAGGACAAGCAGGCAAGCGGTCATGGGGAAGGGGAACCTTCCTTGGCCAGACGCAAAACCCTATGAGAGCGGTCAGGATATATTCTGGAATAATTTTTTCAAGTCAATTATAATTTGCAAGGTTCCTGGTATCCAATTTTGTGTCCACTGACACCTTCTGTGCGACTTTTATGGAGAACTACAGAAACTATAAAAGGGTAACTTAACATTTAAATTTTATTGATTTATTTATGGAAGCTCTTTAACATCTCAGGTCATGAGCGTATTAAAATTTAAAAGAACTTAACAAATGCTGCAAAAGCAATTTACACACAGATTTTGCTTACATACTTAGCTGTGTGCAAGTACATGCTTTGAGTCAGGCAAATTCATCCCCTGATACTAGCGTATAAGTATCGAATATCCATTATTGAACTGTCAAGATGAATTCATTTAAGTGAATTTCTTGACACTACTACAGGTGAACGAGCCTATTCCACTTGTGGTTCACACATGTATACTGAAAATGTCTCGGCCCGAAGAAAGGCATGCAAATCGACAACACCCTTGGCGAAACGTGAGCCTGCATTCGATTTCTGGGTAAACAAAGCGTTCCCAGATTGAAACTGCTCCCACTCTTAAAATACCACGAATATTAATTAGCACGCAGCGCCACTACCAACATACATGGAGGGGGAAAAAAACGGTAGCTGTAGCACACAGCATTTGATTGTGAATGCAATGGCTCGGAAATTTCCACCTCTTAGTGGAATACGTGTTTTGAATAAACCATAAATGTCTGTAGAATTAATGCGAACGTGACTGTATTTTCCTGATTTTATGACTCGTTGAAACGCCCTTCCTCCCTTCAGAGCTAGAGGTATTTTCCAGTTAGAGGTTTAGGTCGTTTTCTAGAGAAAGCCAAGATACTTGCTACAGGCTCGGGGGGGGGGGGGGGAGAAATAAAAAAAAGTTACAATGTTGTGTAAAGGTTTGGAATGATTTTAAACCCGGTTACCATGGAAACATTTGTGCAGATCTTTACTGTGCTTGACAGGTGCTATTTCTATGGCAACTGACAGCAAAGTAATATTCCTCTTTTTTCTGCTTTTAAAGCACATCATTACGCGAGGTTGTCATGGAAACCAAAGAGAACGCATGCATTTGTTTTAATTACAGATCAAAGAGCAGACTAAAATAATAATATAGAATTTATTGATTAGAAAATGCTTAAAATATTAATATACGCGGATTTTACAAAAGTTACGTAAGCAAATAAAATAGTTATTTCTTACCTGATATAGGCATGGGTGTAACTTACGCCATTAGGTGCAACAGTTACCGACAATTCGGTTATGCTCATTATACAGCAATGGGGCAGCAGTTTCCGAAACTGGTAAGTGGGGAGAAGGCCTTATCAGATTTTGAGGTGTCAGTGCAGCGGGTGTTTCTAAAGAGACTAACATTCGCAGGTGCATACTGGTGAGTTTAGGTGAGTGTTAAAAGGATGCACGAGGCGTTTCAGCGAAGTCCCTGAAAGTCCATGGCTAGAGCAAGTAATGAAACCATTGGTTGCTTTGGTATTTCTTTTTTGACTCATATGATTTCGCCCTTGTGTCTTCAAAGACAAAAGGGTATACATCTTTTCCTTGGCACACGCAGCGCTTCAACATTTGCGCATTTCGTTAGAGCATGCAGAGCCCCAAGTAACACAATGTTTAACCAATTCCGAAGCAATTGCTATTGCGCTTCAATTTTTGTTTTTTCTCAACAAACTCGTATATGCCATTGCAATAAAATAAGAAAAATAGTTTAGAAAATGGGGAAGTCAGACTGTTAGGAGGGAGGTTATACTTGAAAGCAGACATTTTGTAATCCCAGAGGACATCGATGTACGAGTAAGTGGCCCAATGGAAGATGTGGCATACGGGGGATTTTTTTAAATAGTGTTTAACGCCCGTTTTTACTACTGAGGCACCACAGCCTGTGTACACTGATGATACATGAGATGAAATTATATATTGGGAAAATATTTTTTTAAAGGAAAAAAGAAACGTTCCAGATACAAGTTTAGAGTACCTTCCCAGCATTTGCCAGTTATGAGGACTGAGGAAAACTTGGAAAAAACCTCAGTCAGGAAGGACGGTCCTGTTGGGAATCGAACCCCATATCCCCGTTCCGAGTCCGCGCCTTAACGACCTCGACCATTCGTGGCGGTACGGTGGGATTTATGGCATTAACATTTGGGTACTCCCGTCAAGCGATAAACTCGGTGTCATGTGAAAAAGTATGGGGGGAATGATTGATTTATTTACGGACGCTCTTTAACATCTCAGGTCATCAGCGTCCCATTCAACTCAGGGCGTGAAACGGCCGACAAATTTTGCTCAGAGGCCTCTTCTTTCAGGCTTGAGGTTGTTCATCATGCCGTAAATGTACGACACGGGACCCACGACTTTACTTCCCTTCCGAAGGAAGCCATACTTAGGATTTTTACGCCCCGAAAAAATCCATCGGTCCTGGCCGGGTTCGAACCCGCAATCTTGGGTTTAGGAGGCAAGTTTGGGAACCATTACACCTGTATGGGGGGAACAGTCTGCGCATGAGCATAGACGAACAACAGAGCTTACTGTTATAAACAGCGGCTTCAGTATCGAACGGCAGCGGAGAAAGTCTAATTATTCGTCATCTGTTATGTTTTTTGATAATTCTACGTCAAAATGTACAACATTTTCTGTAACCAATCCACACTTGAGGTAATGGGAGATCCAACAACTGCAAAACTTCTCATTTGAAGTTTTACTTCGAGGAGTATTTTCACTGCTGCCGAGACTTATCTGACAATACGTACAACGATGAACTTCCCGCAACATGCGCCATGCTTTCATCCGCTCTAGCGTGCCTTCCGGCGCGATCTTCATCTTTCCCTGCACACCATCGACAAATAGTAGACTACAAAGGGCAAAATCCCCAAAAGCACAATGCTATAAGGGATTCTCTTTCCCCTAGATCCGCTTTAAAGTTGTAATAATTCATAGCACGAAAATGTTTTCTCTAGAGATTTTTCTTAGAGTCTGGCGACCGCGTACACATACACAGACCTGCTGACAGCACACGTTGTTGGAGCGCGTAAAGACCTAAACTTCAATTTAAAGCTAAGTGGAAAACCCGCACTGGCTTGTCAAAATTAAAGCCCTCTATAGACAAGCTTTGCCGACAACAGCACAGTGATTGGCTCGCCACTCTCGGCTTCATGTCCTTGTGTAGTGCCTGATGCTTATATGGAGAACATTTTAGAAAATTTATTTTAATTGAGTTAATGTGCCTGGGTTGTACAGCTCAAGGAAAGGAAGGTGTTAAGTTCCATTTAATTCCTTCAGGAAAATACGACGTCTAAACACGAAATATTTGGATTCATAACATTGGAAGAAAGAACTGGATTGCATAGAAGAACTCTCGACTGTGTTATGTAAGCATGTAAATTGCATTCAAAATAATTTATGTCATGTAATAAAATATGGCTACGTTGTATTTAGCAGTGACTATTACTAAGTGTATTATTGTGACAAAATTATTACTGTATTACAGTATACACCCTTAATATATTTGCCATAGCTTTCCAAAATGAAATGAATGTACGTAACTCAAATTTGTTAAGGTGTTTTGAATTTTTATATAAAAGTATTTTACCCCAGTCATGTATTATTACTACTGCAGAAAAATACTCATAAAAGTGCTACATACATACAACTGTAGGATAACTAAATACAGTTTATAATTATGAGAAATGAAATGGGAAATGCAGGTCTATAGATCTATGCATTTTTCAAATTTTCAGGCATATCATTTAGTTAATTTATCTTTTGTTTTCACACACCAAGTAAAACTATAGGTTTCTGGTTGTCATAGCTACTCTCATTGGTTCAATTTAGAGCAGAGAAATTTTAAACTACATAAAGTTTTTGTTCTAAATTGAATATGGTAGGAAGCGCTCTAAGCCCTATAATTCATTCGTAACTGACAGGTTAACTGTAGGGCTTATACAGTTTATGTCAACACTGATATAATAAATGCATTACAACCAATAATTTATATAGCGAAGAGCAAAATAAAATGAGAAATTCTTATTTTAAGTTTCACGTTTTAAAAGGATGTATTTAATGAAGCCTAGTTTGATATTGTGATTTCTGTTTTAACGGGACAGACTTTTCGTCTGCCGGCAAATGACCCTTCTTTGACCGCTGAGTCCGTCCTGGTGGTCTGGTTTTAACCATACTTGGCTTCGCGGGTTCAAACCCGGCCAGAATTGGTGGATTTTTGGGCATAAAAATCTTAAGTATGGCGTCCTTTGGAAGGGAAGTAAAGCCGTGGGTCCCATATCGTACATTTACCGCACGAAAAAGAACCTAAGCCTGAAAGAAGAGACCTCTGAGCAAAATTTGTCGGCCGTTCCACGCCCTGAATTGAATGGGACGCTGATGACCTGAGATGTTAAAGAGCGTCCATAAATAAAACAAGTCAATCATTTGACCGCTTAGTTAGAATGACGTACTACGCGAATGTGCCGTAACTATAACTTAATCTCAAAAGTGTGCCTGGCTTATTTTCTAACGCAAAAATAAAACCATGAGCAGACGCAGAAGGTATCATTTAACAGTACAACACAAATATTTTAGGAATTAACTGTATGACAATCGAGTAAAACGACAGAAACTTAACACGTTGTCTTATACGATTGGAGCGTGTCCATACTTGTCTAATACAGGACAACTGCCTGTTGTCCTTTCTTAAAACTTTCAGTGACCTCATATTAAGGAAAGAAAGCTTTATAATTGGCAAAATTCAAGAAACGAAATTCCTGTTTTTCTATATAATGTATATTTTGTATTCCTGATTTTACATCTTTTAGTTAAGTATAAATCACTAATGTCATTATATCTCAAAAACACAAATTTTGCTCTTAGTGATATATGGCAAAACTTTTAGGTATAGGCAGCATTATTCAGTTCCGTTGCGTGCTGTCTATACAGCATGTTACCACTAATAAAATTCCACCCCCTTTGATTTTACAATAATAATACTTTTTGAAAATGCAATGCCAAAAGTGAAGTTGCAGATCTCTTTACAATCGTTAATTCAGTAAAAATAGCGCCAATAAATCTCGAAGTTTGATATTTTGCATCAAAAATTCCATTTATATTAACAAGGTTCTCTTTTACGGTATAACTGAACCTTCCCATGGCCCACTGTATCATCATATATTTCAAAACAAACCCAGCTCTTGTAAGAAAAATATGAAATAAATCACTCACTGTCAAGTTGACAGCACCGAGGCAGTGGGGGTACAAAAGAATAGCATTTTAAATGTATCTTTAGTATGAGAGATGCGAACTGTTTCTTTTTCCTGTGACAAAAAACAAGAAACTCTGTTGAACTTTCAGTGCGAAGTGTCAAAGTGTGACACCGTTGTCCAGTGTCATTAACGGCGTGTAGTGCTCTTTTAACAACCCTCTTCTCCTGTTTATTTTATATAACAGACTTTAAAAGTTATTGCGTTTCAAACTAAAATTCCTAAATCTACATTTGGGAAACATTATAGATTTGTAAATATCAGAGACAAATTTCATTTGCAGTTTATAGACAAAACCCGTAAGGTTTATCAAGAAATAAAAATATAAAACAAAGTTTTCAAAATTTGAAATAATTACCGGATAAAGTCCTTTACTATCAAAGATACAAATGTACGTTATTGTCTTAATAGAGTTGAAAATTAAACTCTAAACCCATTAACGATGGTAAGTCATTTAGTAAGCTAAAACTTGATATGGGGAAACCACATGTTTGAGATTATTGCCACTAAATGGCAGCATCAGTCTGGTGACAATTCGACACGACATAATCTATGTTTACAATAGCGAAACAGCAGTTGCAGCATGGCAGCGCCCCTGAATGAGTGTACAACCCACCAGCAGCGCTCCGTTGTGAGCTAAAGGTATGGAATCAAAGGATATTCATAAAAAAACGATTCCCGTCCACGGTGAGATGTGCCTGTCACGTTTAGATGTCTAAAATTGGGTGCAGAAGTTCTCTGAAGGGCAGAGAGTTTGCAATAGAAGCCAATTTGTAAGGAGTTACAAATTTAATGCAAATACACAAAAGTGTAATTATAGACGCTGCTATAGGTTGTCCGCACAGCATGGCTTACTTCATAATGCATGACATGCTAGTTGAGTACAGAAAAGGACCGTCAAATAATATTAAGAATACTTTAAAAATACGAAAAATTTACTGGCTGCCATTCGCATGTTGCTCGTGAAGCAGGTTTGTGCACCATGGAATAATTAACTGCTGATTTTCGAGGAAAAAAAAAAAAGATGTTTACGTGCAAGTTTATAAGTAGTTAAAGATGAGGAGTATTTTGTTAAGGTAAACTCAGTTACGTCACTTTGGTCCTGAAAGCAAACAGCAAAGATCTGTCCTATCATTACAAAAAAAAAAAAAAAAAAAAAAAAAAAAATGATTGCTCTGCTGGGAAAGTTATGGTCATCTTATTTTTAAACATTCAGAATGATTTATAAGCATGTCATTCCTGCAAACACAGCACGTTTCCGTACAGGTTCGTTGTGTCGGGTTTACTAGGCCCTGGGTCCAGGGATACAACACAGAGGTCTGTGCTACCCGGTGGTATTTTGCATTAGGACGGTACCTTGTTTCCTAAACCGACCCGCCTTTCGGCTGCAGACGATTGCGTCGCCCAGGCGCACTAAGTTCCCTTAGCTTCCAGATTCTCACTGATGGATAGGTCATACTAGTTTAGACCTACTCGTATTTAAGAGGTGAGTCACCCCAGCATTAAGGTAGCCACCACCCTCCCTACTAACAACGGCTATTCCGGCGCACCGGCCCCCAGGGTACACGCCTTAGGCACTCCACCCAAAAAAAAAAAAAAAAAAAAAATGAAGGCTCTGCTGGGAAAGTTAGGTCATCTCATTTTTAAACATTCAGAATTATTTATAAGCATGTCATTCCTGCAAACACAGCACGTTTCCGTACAACAAAGTACCACGATAATGTCCAGCCACACATCATGAGTGTTGTGGTAGAATATTTCACAAAAGTTGATGAAAAAAGGGTCCCTCGCGCTCCCTATAGCCCATTTTTGGCCCCTTATGATTTTTTTTTTCCTTTTCCCCCAGATTGAAGAAACACCGAGGGAGGAAGATTGACGTAAGGCTGCAGAGGTACTTCTAAGGAATCTGTCAAAAAATGGTTTCCAGCACGTCTGGACAGGTGCATTGCATCCAACTGGGACTACTTTGAGAAAGACCATGAAAAGTATGAGGATGAGTAAAGGTAAGGTATAAAAATTATAATCATTTTTTATTGAATATCCCTCTTTTATCATCGTTTTATTCACTAAATAGTCAAAGTAAATGCAACTCGAACACAAGTTCTCTCAAAATCTACAGGTTGCGGCAGAAACAATGGCTCGTTTTAAGCATAAAGAATTAGAAGTACATATTACTGGTGTACGCTCCTTGAAAGAGCACTTCATACTATTCCTGTCATAAGTCACGTTTTGTCCCTCAGGTGACTAGCAATCTTCGGCACAGCATGCACACTCTCCATAACCTTACGAAGAGTGTCACTTGTTATGACCCCCATTACGGCGTGAATGTTGTTTTTCAGTTCTGAATATTTGCTGGCCTGCTAGCATACACTTTGAATTTCAGAAATCCTCACAGAAAAAATTACACGTCGATAAGTCGGGCGAACAGGATGACCAGTTGACATCACTAAACCGGAAACACGGTGCTCTGGAAACATCGTTCGTAAGATATCATGCACGTTCTGACTGTGTGAGCGGTTGCACCGTCCTGTTGGTACCACAAAAACTGCATGTGGATATTCTTACGACGCATTTTGCAACATAACGTTCTGCTGTGACTGTAACATTCTCAAAAAAATAACACTCTGAGAAGACACCACACAGTAACTTTTTGTAGTGGTTCATGAAGGTGATGAGGATTGGTAGGCGTCCAGTACCTGAAGTTTTCATTATTTACATAACCTGATAAATGAAAACGGACCTCGTCAGATATCATCAAAATCTGGTTCAGTGTTTATCATCACAGAAATGCTGACCTGCCTCTAGATTCCTGGGTAATGATTGTTGCACCTCTTGCATCTTGTACGGATGTAACTGAATATTCAGATGCAACATCCGTCGCACACTTCTATCCGACATGTTAAACACTTGCGAATGCCTACGAGCTGATCGCATTGGACTTTGCTTTAAAGCAGCTCTTACTGTGACATGTTGTCTGGAGTGCGAACCATACGTGGCCTATCAAATGGCTTCTTGTTTGAAGCAGGTGCTGTTGCCCTACGCTGCCTTACCCATCTTGTGCCTTCCGTGATGGAATTTGTCTATTCCGGGCGGTGTCCAAATTTTGCTGAAACAAACGCTGCGTTCTTACGACACAATCACCACATTTAAAGTACTTTTCGATTGGAAACGCACAGTGTTCATTCCATACTGACTGCCAAGTAGTATTGTGCAGCAGATCGAGCGCCAGAAAATGAATTAAACTGCACTACCAATGGTACAAACATCAACTGTCTAGGATACTGTGGTCAACAATAGCGCACGATCTAAAATGACACATTGTTTTTGCCGCATCCTGTACTTTGCAGCTCTCGTTATAATGATATGGATAACTACACGTATTTGTATTATCAAAATAAACAAGAATTTTTTGAATAGTGTTTAACGCCCGTTTTACTGCTGAGGGACCACAGGCGATGGACACTGATGATACATGAAATTTATTGATAAATTAGGAAATGCTTTTTTTTTTTTTTAAGGAAGGAAGCGTTCCATGCCTCAGTCATTTATGAGGACTGAGGAAAACCTGGAAAAAACCTCAGTCAGAGAGGACGGTCCTGGCGGGATTCGAACCCCAGACTTCCCGCTCACAGTCGGCGCCTTAAAGACCTCAGCCACCCATGGCGGCATAAAAAAACCAAGGCTTTGAAACACAGAGTTCTTTTATATTGATTTAAATTAACTTTACCTCTCATGTGTTCCACAGGTTAGGAAAACCATGGCCACTCCAAATATGAGGTGTAGTTTATAAAGAGAGGGAACCGTGCAAGTTCCTCCATCTTTAATGCGTTAACTCTGAAAATCCCTAGCACATCTGTCATAACCAATTGGTGAGCAGGGTTTTTACAATATTCTTCTTTTCTCTGTTCAGCTGCTACATATGCTACATTCTTTTAAAAAGCGGAGTTATTTAGTACATTCAGAAGCCACGTGGAATGGCTGGAGTAGCAGTTTCTCCTTCATGTAATATTAACACAAAAAGTCCTTTGAAGACATTCGTCCAGTTCTAAAGCCTCCAATTCTCCGAGCAACAGGACGGCAAGGCAAACTGCTGGGAAACTTGCGAAAAGTCCGATACGAAAGTTGATGAGAGAGGCATCAGAAAATATAGCAGAAAGAAGAATTCCTCAGATAAACAGGCTCTGTTTCTGTAAAGGCGTTTGTATGACCGTAGATATTCAGAGCAGTGAAGACTGTCAAACTGTTACTAATTTTAATAGCAATCGTGTCATAAATAAATTGATTATAATTATGCTGTAAGTTTACGGCAAGTTTAAGTCAATACTACAACACATTTCTAATTATTTGACATTGTTCGGGGCTCTTTAATGAGAAAAGTAAATCAGTATTTTCTTACTAACATAATAATAACAATAATATATTGTAATTATTAGGAATATTGCGATTTTAGCGTCACTCAATTGTCATTCTGTTGCGAGTCTATGAATACATGCACGTCCTCACACATAAGAGACAATTAGCATCTTACGACAGCAATTTAAAGAACGGTTTGATAAACCTCCGCCGATAAAACAAGATTTCCTGGGAAAGAAAGACGCGGCGTTTATGACAGCAAGTGTGAAAGACCGATCGAGAAGTGGAAGAAAGAAGTTGAGCGCTTCATTCCCAAAGGGGCTGCTGAGCTTGACATTCCACGATCGACTCTTTTCGATTGCATGAAGAAGAATTTAAAGGTGAGGCAGGCCTTCATCAATGTGTCGATCTGACACTGATACGAACAAACGTCATGATGCCTGTCGGTCTCCAAAACCGACATATCAAGGTCAAAGGTTACGTTCACAGAGTTATCGCAGCAAGAGAAAGAGAACTGTCGTCCTCACTTCATTTCCGAACTCGAACACAACCCACCACATGCTATGATGTTGGCAGGAATGACAATGCAGCATTTTTGGACCGTATTTTTTGATGGGCCTATGGATGCTGACAACTTGGCTCATCCCCCAACTGGAAGACAGAGGACTAATGTAAGAGCTGTAGACACAGCAGGACGGAGCTCCAGCACACTTCGCTCTTAAGTTCGTGAATTGTTAAACAATAAATTCCTTGCATACTGGGTTGGATGTGGTTCCAAACATCTCAAGAGTCACTCCCATGACCTTTACATAGCTATAGCCTGTTGAATTTTATGCTTGACATATGCTGCGCAGAGAAAAACGACACATTAGCATATACAGGTGTGCCCTATCGGAAATGGCTAATAATATACACTACTGGAAAAAATAATTGCCTACAGATCACCTACAGATTTTTGTGTATTTTTACACTTACCCTAGTTAATGTCAACAAGGTGTTCACTATTTCAGTTTTGTTTTATATATAAATGATTTTGCATTGTTTTATGGAACAGAGCTCCCAACATTTTCCATTATTATACCACTACCTTTAATGCAGCTGTGAGTGCAGTATGTTTAACACCATTTGCACAAATTGGGCAAAGGAACTTCTCGCAAAAGGATTGTAATTGTAGCATTAGCTTTTGAGAGCCTTTCTACTCGACATCAAAGATAGAAAACGGAGAATATGGAAATAATTTAAGTAAGAGGCAGAAAAATGTGCACTATTTCTGTTATTTTTTTTTTCATTGAGTAGTATTTAACGCTCGTTTTTACTACTGAGGCACCACAGGTGGTGGACACCGATGGTACACGAGAAGAAATAATAAATTGGGAAAGCATTTTTCTGTTTTAAAGGAAGGAAGCGTTCAGTTTAGGGTATCTCCCAGGCATTTGCCATTTATGAGGGCTGAGGAAAACCTGGAAAAAACCTCAACCAGGCAGGACCATCATGGTGGAATTTGAACCCCAGACCTCCGACTCACGAGTCTGCTCCTTAACGACCTGGGTCACCCATGACGGTCTCTACTTCTGCTAATGATGACGTTTTGAAGCATTTAGTGTGATGATTTGCAGCGGAACCACCAGCTACAGACTTTCAGAAATGGGTTTACTTACGGAAGAAGCCCCGTTTTGACAGTTAAAATGAAGATAGTTCGACCAAAATGAGCCAAGGAACGTGTCCATTGGACTGAAGAGATGTGGAGTAAAGTCATCCTCTCAGATGAATCAAAATTTAATGTCAGAGGAAACGGTGGAAAAATGTTTATCCTCGTCGTGGCGTTGAAGAATTTCTGTCAGAATGTTTGAACTCAACAGGGAATTTCCCAGAAAGTTGTGACGGGTTGGGATTGTATTTCTACTTTGTTATATAATTTTTTTTAAAAAGCATTAATATATATACCTCTTATTTTTCCTACCATTCTCTTTCACCCTGTCACTTGTTTTGTTTCCAAGCATTACTTTACCTCGGAGATTTAATATTTACTTTTACCCACTTCACTTGCCTTCTGTCTTTGAAGAACACACGATGTTTGAAACATTGGGACATTTATGTTACAATTAAGTATTTTACCAATGCTGATTGTTTCTTTCACAGTGACAGAAAGTGATCTATAATGGGGCATTCATGTGCGCTATTTCAGTAATTTATGTGACTAATTTATGGGCATAATTTAGAATAGACATTGGTCAAGAGTAGAAGCGCGAAAGTTTTGCTTAATTCTTTGAATACTCAGTAAGATTACTGGCTTCGATTAAGCTCAGCAATTGAAGCGACGTAAAGTGCCATTTACATATTGTACGTTATACATGAATACAAGGGTCACTCTAAAAGTTTTGAGAGTAAAGCAAAAAATATTTTTAAAAATGTCATCTGATCAAAGTATTCCCTATTAAATTATATACAGCATTTCATCCATTTGTACATGCTGGTTGCATTTGATAGGGTGCAAATGCATTCTTCATACGCAGCCACATTGGTTTCAGCTGATTCAAAACGTCGCATCGTGCCAAATCTGAACTGTAGGGAGGATGAGCCATAACATTTGTTTTCTGACTCCTACAGAAATTGTTTTGTTTCCATAGACGTTGTCCTGGTGCCACAGAACTTCATGAAAACTTGATTTAAGACGCTCCGTTCTCAGTACGTTGAAGACTCCGGGCAGCATTTTATGGTGTACCATATGACAGTGATAGTATTTTGTTCCTCAAGTGAAACAATGTTCCCACTTACTAAAAAAAAAAAAAAAGGGAAGATTTTCTTCTTGCGCTCCTCGCTTTTGTTGGAGGTACCTCCATTGGGAAAATCCAAAATAATGACTGTCACTTAGTTTCTGGACCATAGTTCTAACATTTTCTGGCACCAATCGCACGTGATGTTTTCTATTGTTTTTTTTTGTTTTTGTTTGTTTGTTGTTGTTGATTTGGTTTATTTACGGACGCTCTTTAACATCTCAGGTCATCAGGTCCCATTCAATTCAGGGCGTGAAACGGCCGATAAATTTTGCACAGAGGCCTCTTCTTTCGGGCTTGAGGTTCTTTTTCGTGCCGTAAATGCACGACATGGGACACACGGCTTTACTTCCTTTCCGAAGGAAGCCAAACAGGATTTTTAGTCAGAAAAATTCCTCGGTCCTGGCCGGGTAAGAAACCGCGATCAGGATTTAGAAGGCAAGTATAATGCTTTTTTCTGCTAATATGTGAGGTTCTGAGGTGTCCAACGACTTCAGAGTTTCCTGATCTACGTTTTTCTTCAAGATTAGTTTTCTCTGCTACCGGCCCAAAATTCAAGGCTTCTTGAATTTGATAATACGTACAACGATAATCCTCCTGCAACATGCTCTCTGCTTTCACCACATTTTCATCCGCTGTTGGTGTAGCGGGACCTCTTGCGCGGTCTTTATCTTCGAAGAAGGCCCTTCCTCTCGATAAATAGTGGATTAGGAAGAGCAAAGAACCCTAAAGAACTCATTCTTTCAAAGCATTTTCTCTGCTCTAAATTGACTTTAAAGTCATACTAAATCACAGCTTGGAAATGCTCTCGCTTGAGATTCATCCTAGCGCCTGGCACAGCAACACCTGCGTACATATACACAACACTGCTGACACCATATACATTGTTACAGAGCGCTCAGACACGCGCATTTTGCTGTCTAAACTTCAATCATAAATTAGAAAAAGCTGCACTACTTTGTCAGAACTACTTGTTGTCTAGTCTCAAAACTGTCAGTGATCCTCGTATATGTTTAATGAAGCGTAGTTGAAGTGCAGGTCCCGCCAGCTGCGACACGCTTAGTAGTTCAGATATAATTTACGGACAAGATTTATAGCTAAAGCACTATACATTAATTGGTTATATTTTCTATTTTATATATATTGTTGGAATCATTCATTAACGTTTGACTTTGATGAAAGACGTTCAGAAAATATAATAATGTGTCGGCTTTAAGTTACCCTTTATGAAACACATTTATCTTTTTAATTTCTATGTTAGCGGCAGGGAGCGAACGAATGCGCGAGTTATAGGATTGCATCTGGCATGACTTTGAAAGTGGTAATAATGACCCGTTCTTTACTCTCGTACACACTTAAGCGTACTGACTATTAGGGTCTTGAAGTGCTCTAATGACGTACTTCAAGTCCTTTAGTACTGAAAATGGGTCGCCAATTGAACTCTCATATTATGTAAAACTCCCGATAAAATTACGAGGGTATACACTTTACACTGCCTTTGTTGGAGTTTCCTAGAAAGTTTGAGAACTGAGTCCTTAATCACATCTAAGTATCATGGTCTCTGTTCTGCATTTGCGGAGGGCTGTATTCAATACTTTCATGCTAGACTAAACTACAAGGATCATGCGAAAAGTCCTCGGAATGAAGCAGAAAATGTCAGGTTAGGTTTTTATATTTTCCCTACATAGTCTCTTTTGACACTAACGCATTTTGACCAGCAATGCTCCGAAGATTTTATCCCATCACAAAAGTCAGGTCCTCCAGGCCTGCAAAATACGCCTCAACTGATGATTTAATCTCATCATTTGACAAAGATATCTCTCCACGAAGGTATTTTCTTAGTTTACGGGACAGATGAAGTCCGTTGGAGCCAAATCAGGGGAATACGGAGGATGTGGTAGAAAATCGTATCCCAATTTATTGATTTTCGCCATTGCTATGACACATGGTGAGGGCAAGCATTGTCTTGATGCAAGATGACTTTCTGCTTTAATAAACTCGGCCTTTTCTCGCGTAGTTTTGTCTTCAATAGGTTCAATTCGCTGTAGTGATATATGTTCCAATGGAAAAATAATAAATAGCAGTATACCCTTGACATCCCAGAAAAAGCGATGTCATGCACTTCCCTGAGGATTTTATACGTTTGGGTTTCTTTGGAGATGCTTCCATTGTTGTTTAGATTGCTGTTTTATTACAGGTGTGTTGCAGTGCATATGTGTATTATCCGTGGTCACAAATAGACATACAGAGTGGACGGAATTTCTCTGAAAACAGGCCAAACTTTGTCGCAGTTGTCGCACCCATCTTGCCGATAATTATTTCAAGCACAATTCTTCCCTCAAAATATGATATATACATTTTCCTGAATTGCCCAGAACTTCAGAAATTTCGAACGCCTTTTAATAATGATCCTCCTGAACCACGTCGCGCGCCTTATCGATAATTTCTAATATCTGAAGGAATTTGGTAGTTTACTACCTGGATCATCTTGCAAACTTCACTACGTTTGTGTGGTGCAGAGTGTTTGCAGTATCTGTTGCATTCATACTGTTCTCTACCAAGTAGGTATTTATAACCGCACGTTTTCCCATCAGCACAACAACAAACAGCTGTAGCTACTAAGATTCTTGACCAACCCATGTATTATTGCATAGATGTCTGTATTGAAGATGGCGGGTTTTGATAACAAAACTGCTTCTGAACTACTGCCGCAATCTGTGGGCCATTCCGAGAACTTTTCAAATGCTCCTCGTAGTTACATAAAACCTTTGCGTTTAATAATATCAAGGAAATACATTCTTGTTCTAATATACTGTTTCCATTCATGCATAAGAAGAGGAGACATTCAAATATTTCCATATGTGTTCATGCAAATTTCAATTTTCCCATGCCAGCTCAGGTATAAAGTCTCGCTCTTTTCGTCATAATTTACTTACAAAGATCATTGATTGACATTTGAACCACTTAGTTACCTACACTTAAAGCCTTCGGATGTCTAGGGTACAGGGACCGTCATGGGTGGTCGAGGTAGTTAAGGCACGGACTCGTGAGCGGGAGATCTGTGGTTCGAATTCCACCAGGACCGTCCCCCCTGATTGGGTTTTTTTCCAGGTTTTCCTCAGCCGTCATAAATGGCAAATACAGGGGAGGTACCCTAAACTTAGGCCTGAACGCTTCCTTTCTTTAAAAAAGAAAACTCCTTTCCCAATATATTATTTCATCTCATGTATCACCAGTGTCCATCGCCTGTGGTGTCTCAGTAGTAAAAACGGGCGTTAAACATTACCAAAAAAAAAAAAAAAAAACCTAAGAATACCGGGTTATTCAAAGTGTTGTGTGATTACATGGGGGGTTTACATGCATCTTTACTTCTTCACACAGAAATAAGGCGACTCTCTCGAGACAAAAGTTTGACATGAGGGCTGAAGCCAGAACCTACCTCACTGACAATGACCTCGCTTTAGGAGAGAGGTTACGTGACAAACCTGACTAATAAATTGACATATTTTGGTGATATTTTCACAAAGCTAATAATTTTGGCCTCTCACTTCAAGAAAAAGCAACAACAGTGTTTGGCGCCAGAGATAAAGTACAAGGCTTCAAAAAGAAAATCAAGTATGGGCAGAATCAGGGAACAATGGTAATCTTGACAGCTTCCCAACGGTAAAAGAATTGTTCAAATAAGCCACTGTATGAACTCTGTATCAGTTAAAAACGAATTTTAAGTTTTGTCTGATAAAGCTAAAACCATCCTTTTAGCCTCTACAACCACTTATTCACGTGAATCAGGAATCTCTGTTTATGCAGGTACACAGATCTCGTCTCGATACGAAGCCAGATATTTCGCTCCAGCTGTCCCACATTCAACCAATTATGTATATCAATTCAGTCGTATCGCATTAGAAAAGTTCTTTTACGGTTCAAAGTAGAATTTTTTGTTTTGCAACATAAAAATGCTGTATGTACCAGACCTCCAACGATATATTATTGATTTACAATTCTCAGTTTTAGTTCGTTTTAAAAAGTGTTGCCTTAATATGTTTTGTTTGTTTTGTGATATATGTAATTCAGTTATAGTTGAACAAAGTTTTGTAATAAAATAAATATTAAACCATGTCTCACATGGCTATCCTCAAACAGTATGGTCATACAAGTGGTAGGTGAACCTTAGTGCTCTGTGATGAACTTTTCCAGTGAAAAGTGCTCCATGATGTAAAAAGTATGGGAACCACTGCACTCGCTACCCTATTAGCGACATAATACAACGTTCAGAAACCCCTAACTCAAATATGAGAAAATACACATAAGAATATGAACCCAAACAGTTTTCAACATACAAAACAGAAACTAATGAACGATGAAGTGGTGTACACGTTATGGATGAAAAAACAAAAAGGGTACGGCTGTTTTGAGGGGAGCTTGTCAAGGGTGGTTACCACTACATTCCCGTAATGTGACGGGAGCAGGGGTGGGTGGCTTGATGTTTGCTTTAGCGGGGAAAAACACGATCATGTGTGTGCGGGTGACAATGGTGATAAGCAAGCGACAAATTACTGTCATGTTGGTATCATTGTGCACTCTTCAAATTGACTGAACAGTGGGGCATCCCTCGCTCTTTGATATGACATCGTTCGTAGCAAGCTTTATAGAAAGTTACTCTCCACAAATTAATCCTTTATTCTTATTAATAACCGTAAATTCAGCATTTTTATTTTGCGGGAAAAGCGTAGAAATGTTTTATTACTTACAGTTTTATGTGAGCTACGCAGCATTTGCTAGTATTTTATTTCATGCAAAATATTATCTGCACTCCAGGTGAGCTTTTATTGACACAGTGTTTCGCAATCTGTGGATCGCGGACCTCAAGGGGGTCACAGACAAGTGCTTCACGGATTTTGTTATGCTTGCAAGGGAAATTTTATTGATTGTAGCCGGAATTATTAGCTCTAATGATCCTTTCTTATACAGAATGATTTGTATAAAATTGTCACATTTCTTTATTTATTTATTTAAAAAGGAATGATGCTAGACACAACTTATTATACTTCAAATGTAGAGTATCTTTGGAAGATTATTAACCTTTAGAGAAACTGTTGTAAATGTCCTCTCTTCTGCATAAGACGTAACACAGCACGGGGTTCATTGTGCAACGTCCTGGCATGTTGTCCATCACAAGGTTCACAGATGAAGCAAGGTTCCATTTATGCAGCTATGCGAACTCACAGAACTCACGCTATTGGGTCGTCGAAAATCCACATGTCATTCATGAAGCATCTATGCATCATGTTAATATCGGGATCTGGTGCGCAATATTCGTACAGAGAATAGTGGTACCAATTTTTTTGAACAGGCTGTGTACATTCGTCGGAGTTTGTTCAACCAATGGACGATGTAGAGCTGAGTTATGGATATTTTCAACAAGATGGCGCTACATGCCATACATAAAGACAATCCATGACGCTAATTGAAAGTTTCTTTGACGACTGGAAAATCTCCAAGCACGTGTGGTCACCGAGATCTCCCAATACGACGATAACGGACTTTTCCCTATGGAGTTACTTAAAAGACCGAGCTTACACCACACGTTCCCATACATTGGACGATCTGAAGCACAACATTACACAGCAGATATTGGCAACACAGTCCTCAAAGAGAGACCTTTATCTAGGAACGATGTGTTGAAAATCGTTACACCGCTTCCGTGGTCTTACTGTTTGCGACTACTAATCCGTAGGTCCTCCGTTCGAATTTCGGTCTGGTCAAACTATCTGAGCAAGAGTTTTTTTTTTGGGGGGGGGCCTTTTCAGCCCTGAGAAGGTGAATGCCAGATAACTTTAAGACGCCAAGGACTCCGAGCTCATTTACGCCATCATTTATTCATTTCATTTACCCCTACAGACTTACACCCATAGTATTCAAGTCCTATCTACAGGTCGCGAGAAGATCAATGCAATGAAAGCGGCATTAATTAAAGCATAAGTATTAGTTTATTATAAAACCTAGTAATAAAATACTTTGAATTTAAAGCCATGTCTTTAAGTAACTTAGTACAAAATCAAGTTATGTCTTGTACATCAAGTAATTTTATTTTACTTAAAATAAGTTAAAACATTAAACAAGAAATAAAAACGGTCTACATAGAACTTTTAAAACATTTTGACATTTTTAAATGTCTACAAAGTATCTCATATACCACAAAATTGCTTCAAAATGAGAGACAAAGAAAGATACCTAACTGAGGTTGCAAACTGTACACATTAGCCTGGAAGCAGACAAAATTACGTAATACAAATTAAGCACATTACGCTCAAATCTACCTAATCTTACCACAAATACTGTCACAACTTTTGAGGGTGACTGGACTTCCCCCCTCTAGCAGCCTGCACATTCCTGAGTTGTGGCACTAGTGGCTAGTCATTGAAAGTTCAGCTGCAGAAGTTTGTGTTAGTTTTTAAGAAGGAATGGGGTGATTACGAAAATTGTGTAACTGTGATAGCTTTGCACAGAGTAGGGATTTTCAAATTCCTACAAACACTGAAAATAAGCAGGAGTTCGTGTACTGCACTGCCCAGTGGCTGGAACTGTGAAAGACCACGCACTATACGCACTCGAGAATTGTAGAAAGCATTGGCGGCTCATATGCGAAGAAATCCGATACGGAGACAGTCACTAATGGCTCTGAGCTGAACGTTTCTAAAATGTCTTCGTCTCGCACATTAAGCAGTAACCAGGGACTCCGTGCTTACAAAGGACGGAAAGGACATCTCCTCACAAGTGAGCTGAAGTATTAGAGACTCTTAAAATCAAAACGCCTACTTCAGCGTTACGCAGCTTCGAAGAGAGAGACAGAGAGAGAAAAGAAGAAAGAAAACACCTGCGGTGGTGTGGGGGAGGGGGGTTCGAGCTATGAAGGTACCACAGAGCTCCATTTTTGCGAAAAAATGGCCAAAACATCGGCCAAAATATACCAGGGGACAGTGCCGGAGAGACTGGTCAACGGAAGAGAATCTCAACAACGTTCTCTTCCATGAACGTAGTTGGAGATTCAGCTTGAGGCCATAAAGCTCTGACGACCCACAAATGGCTTGAGGACAAGGTTTCTGATTTTTATTTCAACCGCCTTACACAAGTCCGGACCTAAACACCCTGAACTACACATGGGGTTCAAGCTTGCAAGAAGAGATATCCACATTTTGAAAGTTTGAAGTGTTCTCTTCGGAACACAGCAGCAGATTTCCCAATGGAAGTGTTGCATAATTCAATAGATGAGTAGGCACAAAGACTTAAAGACTGTGTAAATTTACTGGAAAGTGTGTTAAGATTAGGTAGTAAAACTTGAACAGTTTTATGATACGAGTTCTTAAAGTCCAGTAATCACCCATTGTATAATTTCTTTAAATAGATTAATATTGACACTTAGTCTTCTCCGCAATGTATACCCAGTGATTCACGTAAAATGTGGTTTTGGAAAATTTAAAAGAAAATTTGTTAACTGAATTGTGTTATTGGCTTAAAAATGTTTTTGTAGAAGAAAATGCATTTTTTAGTCAATATCTGAATTTGTTTAAACTAAGAATCAACCTTTAAAGTACTTTAATCATTGTTATTGCAGAGGATGTTATGCCGGAGCTTATTTGCTAGGAATTTTGTAATTGTTGCATTATAAATGTAGTAAATATTTAAAGCGTCAAGATTATTGTTCTGAGTATTATATAACAATTTGAAAGGTATATTGCTAAGCTTAGCATGTTTAAAGCTGATTTATGCTTCACTCAATTTTGTTGTTATTCAAAACTGAAATACATTTTACATATGATTTATATATCTATTATTATTGCTTAATAAATAACACTATTTTGCTACTGTTAAAAACTGTAAACCTTTCTTCCTCTCCCCCCTGCGGGTTCAAACCCGGCCAGGTCCGATGGATTTTTTCGGGCGTACAAATCCTAAGTATGGCTTCCTTCGGAAGGGAAGTAAAGCCATGGGTCCCGTGTCGTAGGTTTACGGCACGATAAAGAACCTCAAGCCTGAAAGAAGAGGCCCTATGCAAAATTTATCGGGCGTTTCACGCCCTGATTTGAATGAGACGCTGATGACCTGAGATGTTAAAGAGCGTCCATAAATAAAACAAATCAACAATTCTTCTTCCCCCTGTCGTAAAGTTGTCTATCTATGGGAGTTTTCCTTTCAGCCCACTTGAAAATTAAAACTTTTCCAGACTTCATCGGTAGAGTATCGAACTGAAGTTATTAAGCTATAAACTTTGATATATTGCAAAATCAAGCCTTCATTCTGTTATTGGAACTCATTTGGTGCAGTTTCTGATCAAGTTGTTCTTGCAATTTCCTCTTCACCCGATATCCTCATTAATTACACCTTTTAACTGACTTAAATATCTCATTTCACTTCTTGCCGTTACATTTAGCGAGTTCTGGTTAATGAAACACCTTAAATATTTGAGGTTCTTTAGCTTTGCCTACACCCTGTCTGAAAAATGTTTTTAACTAAGGTATAATCTGCGGTGAATTCCAAAGAAATCTTAAGGAATGAGGTTTTAGGACGTTTTTAACTCTTTATGGATGCTAGAGCAGAGATATCCCCTCCCCCATGGTAGTGTATTTTGAAACGGCGAGCTCTTCCTTAATTAAACGAAAGTGGAGAAGGCGGGAATAGGGTTTCTGGGCTTTTAGCCCCCTTACGTCTCCCCAGCACCCCTTGGGTTAAGGATGAAATTTCTTCTGCAGAACTGATGGTTAGATAAAGTTTGAGAGGGGAAACAGATGGCGTTTCGGATTCAAAACCGCTTCTTGAAGAAAACTAGAGAGGTGTCTGATACTTTCTTCCACTACCTACTTGGTTCATTAATAATCATCTTTTCTTTACGGATATGACAACTTACTGTCAATACAGAGACCGAAGAAAGATTAACTTGCCGTTGCAGTATTATAGTTCAACTGCAAATATAAATACAAGCCGAAAGTGTTTTCTCAAAATAAATTACGAGGAATGTTCTGAAAATTCTCGGCCTGGCTCAGAGGTATCGGAAGATGGCAAAATTATTATGATAATTGTTAAGTATCATCCTTTTTAAATGATATGGTAAAGGTTTCAGACGCCTAAGTGTAGTCACTTGTTTGCGACAATCGTGCAGACAAACTAGTGTAAACAATTTCTACGAAATGGATAAAACTGAAAAATGAGATATGATAAAAGTGTTTCGTTTTGAAGAGTTTAACCCCAACAGAAATACAAAAGGAGTTAGCTTCTACATTAAAGGATTCTATCCCTTCGTTTTGAACGGTAAAAAAGTGGACTACTGAATTTAAGTGTGGTCGTAACCTCCATTCAAGATGACGAGCGCTCAGGTAGACTCAAAACGGCTACGACAGACAAATTTGTGAAAAAAATTCGCAATACTGTACTCAATGATCACCGATTGAAGATGCGTGAGTTCGCTGACATTGCAAAGACCTCGTTAGTCCGTGTCTTTGGGTATAAAAAAGCTTTCCGCTCGATGATGGATTCTTCACTACACGCCAAAGACAAAGAAGCAGACCAAACAGTGGGTTGCAAGAGGTGAAATGCACCAAAGAAAGCAAAAATGGTTCCATCTGCAGGAATTGCAAGATGAGGAAGAACTGAACGTCTGACTACGGTAGTGACTAAGGAGAACACTGTCATGGTGGAAAAAAATGGCATTGAGGCAGCTTTCCAGATTGGATCGCCAGCAGTATCAAAAATTCTGCATGATCGTCTTCTTGTCAGGAAGGTTTTCTTATGTTGGGTGTTCCACAATTTGACAGAGGCTCAATGCGTGTTTCTGATGTCATCACGGGTGATTAAACATGGATCTACAATTTGACCCGCAGACCATGCGGCAGTCGACAGTTTGGATCTTTTCAGATGACGATCACCAACGAAAGAGGGGCCGAAGTGTCGGGAAAAAAATGATGGCCACAATTCCTCTGTAGGAGTAAAGGACGGTTATTGCTCAGATTGCCTGCCGAAAGTTTTCTACAAGCTCTAAGGACAGGACTGAGGGTGATCCTGCTTCACCACGACTACGCCTTCGCTCATGCGGCTAATATCAACATCCTACTCCTGAAGTTCACAGAGGTTCACCCTCATGACTCATCCTCCCTACAGTACTTATCTGGCTTCATGCCATTATTTTCTCTTTCCAGTAGCAAAAAATGGCATACAAGGAAAGCAACTTTTCAGTCCTGATGAGGCTTTGGATGCATATGAAAATGAACTTTTCTCCCTTGAGAAAAATAAAAAAAAATTTTTTGAGGATGAGAAAGTGTATAGTGTGGTAGAGAGTACTTGAAAGAAATGACAGTAGAAGTGAGTATACTTATTCCAATTTTACGTGTCTGAACACTTTCGCAGTGATCCTAGCATATAAATAATTGTATATGTTCCATGGGTCTTAAAGCCGCACTTGCTGGTACCGTACATGTAACAAACATAAGATATATGCATGATAATGGTATCATTCGCTATGACTACTTTCATATCTATACATGCAATAGTCTTCTTTGTTGGGTCTTCGCTAGAAATATTCCCAATTTGTGTGTGTGTATCTCTTATGTACCAACATTTCCAGACAACCATTCAAAATTGGTGTGGAAAATGCTAATTTCTTAAAAGCTGTGTCCTTGCATTCTACCTGAATATGGTTCCAGTTATGCTATCTCCGCGCAATGGGCACATTCCTTCCCCGAAACATTAATTATTATTTTATTTATTTTCCAATCGTCTAATCTGAACTATGCAAGACCATTTTTTGTTCTCTCCCACAGACATCCCCTCCCCACTCTAGACTAATATAGTGAGACCTTTTCTGTGCATTGTACGCCAGTATTTTATCTATCTGTGTATATACCGCAAGTGTCTGTTAAAGGCTTTCTAGATAATGTTCTGTCCCCTTAACCAAATATTCTCCAGTTTAATTAGTTCTAAAGCCTTTCCTTATTTTTGATTCCCAACACATACCCCACTCTTCGCTTATTTGCTCTCTCAGACACAATGCTCGAAAAAGTGCTTGATCCCCCTGTAGTCAATAATATATTCACACTTGAAGAGGCGGCGGGGATTCATTAGACTCCATAGTGTGTGGGTCGACCAGTGTTAAGAATGGTTTCCCACTAGACAGACAAAACAGGAAACCGCCGAATGGTAGCCTACGATTGCTTGAAATTCGTGGCCATTGACATGTGAATGTTTCTCAAACGTCGCGAGAAGCGGCTGATTATTCAGCTGTTCTAGAACTGAATACACTTTCACATTCAACTCCAACTGTATTTTCTCAAGCCGACTTCGCACTTATTTCTTGATACTAAAAGACACGACGAAACGTTTTGACGTCAACAGTCTTGAGAACAGAGCATATAAGTCATATTTACTTTTATATTCCTTCATGATAACATAGACTTGAACTAGGTGGTGAACCCCCTCCCACATTTTAAACACATTAACATATGATGCTATACAAAGCGTTTCACTCACTCTCGGCCATTGATTTTGCTTTATAATTTTTAATATAATGAATGTAATTACAGTTGTATTCGACAGGATCATATACTAATGTATGGCAGCAAATATGAATTTACAGGAAATGTTAAATATTGTTGATATCATGTTAATAACTATTCCTCAGTTTCCTGTTTACTTTCAGCTACACGGAAGTCCGTGGCTTATTGATTTAGCATACTAGACAGGAAATAATGTTGGCAGTTTTTTTTTTTTTTTTTTAAAGAACGCTCTTTAACAGCTCAGGTCATCAGCTTCCCATTCAAACCAGAGCGTGAAACAACCGACAAATTTTGCCCAGAGGCCTCTTCTTTCAGGCTTGAGGTTCTTTATCATGCCGTAAATGTACGACACGAAACCCACACCTTTACTTCCCTTCCGAAGGAAGTCATACTTAGGATTTTTACATCCGAAAAAATCCATCGATCCTGGCCGGGTTTGAACCCAGGATCTTGGGTTTAGAAGGCAAGGTTGGCATGATGAGTTATATGACTTAAGTAATAGGCACTTTCCAATTATTGGAAAGAAGGAGGTTCCAGGACTGCTTTTCGCGACGATCTCGTAACCCTGACAGAATTACAACATTCCATTGATAAAATTTACTAGATTTTGTACGGAATGGGGTCTAAGGATAAACAATAAAACATCAAAGGTAATCATATTTAAAAAAGATCAAAATTAAGGAAATGTGAGAGATGGTTTATAGAGACCCAATAGAGGTAGTGAAAGCATTTTATTATTGGAGGTGAGATTTACGAGTAATGGAAAACAGAGGTGCGGTCCAAATGTGCACAAGTCGAAGGTAAATTAGCTATGAAAGCTGTCAGAATAACTTTGTGTAAAGTTCCTACATTGCCAATGAGAAAGGCTGTGGTTCAGTCGAAGATGATGTATCGTGTAGAAATTTGGGGAGTGTTGAAGGGCTGGACAAAGGATGGTGTGGCACAGAGAATGTTTTGTAGAGAAGTTCAGTGGTTACTAAGTTCGCCAAAGGGGCGAGTTTAGAAGACCTAGTGAGAGTAGAAGGGAAAGGTATATTAGTGAAGAGAATCGTGAACTATTGGCTTAGATGATGATGAATTAAAAGAATGTGTTATGTAGCAAAGAGATGTACTGGGAAGTGAGGAAACTGTGTATTAGAACAAACTGGAATGGGTGGTGTGTGAAGTAACGTCTCAGTGGAAAGAAGTGTGGCAGAGGGCACACATATAGAGAAGCAAGCTATTTGAACCAGATTTGAGGATAAAAGATGTGTAGACTTATAAAAACAATTAAAAGAAATTGGGGGCGGAAGAAATATATAAATAATTGTGATCCAATTCGGAAGAGCAGGTTTTACATGGATATGTACAGGAGTAATTTTTCTAAATGGACTAAGGAACACTTTTAAGGAGTCAAGGCTTCTGGCCATAGAAGAACTCCAGTAATTCGAAATATAGCAATTTCAAGTGTGACTTTATCTAAGTGTTTTATCCTTACCTACTTTTATTATTACTGTTAATTAGTTACATTGTTAAGTGTTACTTTATATATATTCTTCGAAATTTGCTAAAATTGTTTGTATATTGATCAAAATAATTTGGCGCTCAAGGAATGACGCAATCGTCAAGGAAACAAGTTCCTTCTTGTCAACACTAGAGGCGCGACAGGTGACAGTATGACACTTTTTGGACATCCAGGTTACGAAAAAGAGAAAACTTCATTAGTTTTAAATAATTCGGCCGAAAATATTTTCGGAAAAAAAAGAAAAACAAGAAAGAAAGAGAGAAAACGCCTGGTCTTACTGAATACGTTGCATATTACAGACAAATGAAGTACGGATTTTAAATAAACACATTCTTTAATCAATGCAGTATAAACAATTTGCAAACGCAAAAAGCCAGCTTTCCCCTACTTACTCTGATCTCTTTCAGGTTGTGTGTTTAACAGTCATCAACAGAAGTAACGACGGAGGTTTTAGAGTTGCCGACTGACTGGTCGCAGGTGCAGTGGCTATCAAGGTCCACTAGGCAATGCACTTGCAATGATTGGTGTGCTAGTCAATGAGCGAGACTCTGGCTGGCATCGAGGTTAGTTTTACGAGCGCTATCTGGTGCTGACTTACTCCGTTTAATTTACGTGATTGCAAGTTAGACTGTCCTGCAGTACAGAAACTAGACGTTGTCATAACATCTGTTGGTACAGAGTGTAATCGATAAAAATTAATTCCGTGCACTGCCTTCCTTGGTGGAATTTTATATTTTGAAGGTAGTAAAAAGGCAATAACTTTGTAGTTACTGTAGAAGAATAAGTTTCCGTCTAACATAAATCTTTTTATTGCAATGAAAGAATATCTCCCGAAAGGTGAGACGGGTTTATTGTAACACATTAGTGCCAGAGGAAAAATACCGGGACTTTCATGATTTTGTCGCCCGATTACCCTCCTACATTCACACGCATCAGTTCGTCTTCCAAAGGTGAAACAATTTAAACTTGAAAACATACAAGGTCACTGGTGTTCACGAACTGCGTCCTGATTTTTCCGGTAAACTTTTGTAATTGAATGTTATAGAACTTTAATGATAGAGTCATTTATACATGCTTAATATTCCTTACTGAATAAGAACAGTTCCATTTACGTGATCAGGTTTTGACACAACATACATTGACTGCTCTTGAAGTTCTCGGCCTGTCTCACAGATGTCATGAAGAACAACAAATTTCTATAATAGTTGTTAAGATGGTACGCTGTAAAGTTTCAGACACTTGTTTGTGACGATCCTGTAAGCAAACTAGTGTTAACAGTTTATACCAAATGCATAAAACTGAAATACGTGCTGTGATAAAGTACTTCGTTTTGAAGGATTTAACCCCCCGAAAATACAAAGAGAACTACATTCCAAATTAAGGTATTCTTCCCCTTATTTTCGACGCTTAGAAAGTAAATTCCCAGTACCGTGAATTGACTGACATTACAAAGACCTCGACAAACCGTGTTCACTATGTTTTACACGAAGTTTTGCCTATGCGAGAGCTTTCCACTCGATGGGTGCCCGTTTGTTAACAATGGACCAAAAACGTATTCGAATGAACATTTTGCAAGGATGTTTAGACTTGTTTAAACGCAATTCCAGTGAGTTTCTCCGACGTTTCTCAACAGTAGATGAAACATGGACTCGTCGCTGTCCAAATGATAGATGGCAACAGATGAAAGTGCACCAAAGAAAGTAAAAACGGTCTCATCAGCAGGGGAAGGCATGACTATGGTTTTCTGGGATGGGTGCTCGTAGACTACCTCCTGAAGGGCAGTATTACGCTTTATTATTGGACCAACTGAAGGATGCTATTCAGGTAAAACGTCCACATTTTGCGAAAAAGAAAGATCTCTTTCATCACGACAATGCGCTTTCATACACTCGGGGATTGTTGTAAAACTGCGCTTCCCAGTGCTTCCACATCCACCATATTCGCCGGATTTGCTCCCAACAATTACTTTTGTTTCCAAACCTGAAGAATGGCTGGATGGACGAATTTTCACTTCAAATGATGAGAATGAAGATGAGATAGACTCTTATTTTTCACAGCTATACAAACCTTATTTTACTGAGGATATTAAAAACTTGGACAGTCGTTGGATTAAATGTAATGATTTACAAGGTGATTGTGTTGAAAAACAAACTAACATTTCTCATAAATTGTGAGTTTTCTTGGTCGGGCCGAGAACTTTTAGTACGTTTCTTGTTACCAGGTATTGCAGTAGAGGAAACCCAGATTTTATGTGCGAAACCCCCTTGCATGACAAGTAAACGGATTGCATACAAAGTAATGAAGAATCAGACTTGAAAAAGCTTGAGTCACGGCCGGAATTCGAACCACAGATTTTCAACCTTCCGTGCTGACGCTCTAACCAAACACGAACCTCTCTCATCTTCCCCGGAGACCGTCCTAAGGTTTCTCTACTGTGAGAGATTTACTTCCTAAGATGCGACTCGCAATGGTACGAGTACTTGCAACCTTGGCTTCTAGTTTAACCTCCAACTGTGTAGGGGTTGATCGACTTTTTGTACAGAGTGGGGTGTCTAAATTAATGGAAAATATAATTTATATTAAAGATTCCACTGTAACGTTATAATATTATTTCATGTTAAAAATTGTCAATGTAACTATAATAATATACGTAATAACAGAGGCGCCGAGATTTATATTTTTCCTCGGGGGTACAAAATAGTTAATGCACTTTAAACATACAACGTAAATATTATAAATAACTTTCATTGATATTTATTTCCGATAAATATTATTTGCACGCTAACCTTAATTCATAGTCTAATTTAATGTATTTACATATCTGCATCTGTTAGTTGATTATTTGCTGTTCCTGTAGGCACAAGCATAGAAAATGGTACATATTGTTGATAGCATACTCGACCTTCTATAACAAACGAAACCATCGCTGCATGCAAATGTCTTCTTTGATATTGTCGCCTATTGTAGTAACCAGGGCCAGGGTTCGTATAATAATATACATTTACATGGTAAGAGTGATATGTTCGTTATATATTCTTGTTATGGAAAAACTCTTTAAATGAGGGTGCCTCATTAAAGCATATTTATACATATTTTGTCATTTGTGCGTGAATGACCATCTTTTAGCAAATTTATAGATCATGATGTGGCATACGGGGGCTTAATAATGGAAATAATTAAAATACCAATAATGAGACATCATTATTGTAACAGTATTCTTGAAGTCAACAATCGCAAGCTAATTGCACGCTGGTCTGGCTTCCATGAAACAGAAAAAGCCAAGCTCTGCTTGTAAGTATAGCTGGAATGTAACCGTCGTTGATTCATTTGACAAGAGCGGCAAGCCCAGATACTGAAGTTTCAGAATGACATTGCAGGCAAAGTTTTCCTACATCAAAATTGGATTCCTTCCTGCTGCTATAACTACCTTGGAATAGTCAGGAGTGCCACCAAAACAGCTGGTATGATAAAACGGTGGGTGGGTGAGTGATGTCACCGGTGAAGTGGGAAAAATAGTTTCAGAGAAAATGACGAAGTTTATCAACAAGAACAATGGATTTTCTACACTGTCTTCAACTGCAAAACTTTTATCAGGAGAATGTAAATCAGAGAGGTTCCAATGAATTTATTTCAAAATTCACAAGTTGTGTTTGTCGAAATAGAGAGACTTTTTTTTTCTATTCAATTCAGGGCGTGAAACGACCGAAAAATTTTGCTTAGAGGTCTCTTCTTTCAGGCTTGAGGTTCTTTTTCGTGCCGTAAATGTACGACACGGGACCCACGGTTTTACTTCCCTTCCGAAGGAAGTCATACTTAGGAAAAAATCCATCGATCATGTCCGGGTTTGAACCCGCGATCTTGGGTGTTTAAAAGGCAAGTATGGTTACCACTACACCACCAGGACCGACATAAAATAGAGAAACGCTCTTCAGTTTTGGACTTTGTTAGCTAATAATAGGAAATCGTTCAAATTTGAAAATATGCTCTAAGTGGCAATTGTACATTGTAATTGGGTGCTCATGAAATGAACAAGATGTTTGTAAAAACATTCCGTCAGCAATGAATCAAATAAACAAACATACTAACACACTGCAATTTTAAATTCATATTTGTTTCTCTTCTGTGTATCATTCACCCCACAACCTCCATTTTATGCAATCCTAGCATTAAAACAGGCTTCTTATGACACTATGAAACGTGCGCAATTAGCAAAATTCTAGCACTGGTTACCTAGCAGCTAGTATTCTGTCAAGTCACCGCTTTCACAACACAATTTCAAACAACGTACCTGTAAGAAAATGCTAAAATCGTCGCCTTAACAAGAATACCAACATTCAAAAAAGAGAATCATTTTATTAAACAATTTTTTTTAAAACTACAACAAACGTTAATTTTACCGCGATTGAACTAACAGAAAACTTCCTTAACCTTACTACATTGATCCATAACAGTCACTTTGTTTGATAAATATTAAAAGTACAGTCAGTTACATAAGAAAATATTACTCTTGAGCCACTACTGATATCTATTGCATTAACATTTCGCCACCTACTGTAATTATTTTTGCAATTTCTACTTTACTTTTAATTGATTCCTGTATGTAATATTCAGCAACTGCTGCTGACTTCTACTCCCCCCCCCCCCAATCTCTTAACGTCAATAATACTGGCCCCAGTGTTTTCCGAACTCCGCCTAAAGCAGTGTGCTGTGTAATTTGACAGTTCCAAAAACTTCGTAACCAACATAGCAAACTTTCCAACATTATTAATACCAACAGGTTGACAACTACACCTACCATCTCTATAGTACAAAAACAGATTTTAGCATTTCACAGTTTTTGGACGTAAAGCAACATATTTCTCAAACAGCTTCATACAGTTCGCAGCACCACCACCAGTGTCATAAATGTGTCTCGAATATGAACCACCAAAGTACGGCCTACAACCTTAACATCAATTCATGGCGTCTACAAGTCCCAAAAATTACAAAACACAAAGCTACCCTCATTAGTATATACCTATCATTAGGTGCTTCTATCACAAATCGATCAATTTCCGATCTAGAGAGCACATTTGATTTTTTCGCCCTATATCCCATTTTTTAAGAAATCAGAAACTTTATCAAAAAATAAAACGTTCATATTTTCTTTCACTTTCGCCATACATATAAATTTGAAATACACACACCAGAGCGTCGAAGGCATACAAATCTTCGACTGGTAAAAATAAATAATTTAAGAATCTAAATATTAAATTAATTTATTAATAATTAATAAACATTATATTATATATTTATCAGCTCTGAATAATACGCCAACAAGATTTTTTCATTACTGAACTAACATGTTTCTGTTTTCTCTATGTACAGAACTTGTCGTAGTCCTTTTTGTATACACTTTTATATTTTTGAGCAATTAACAAACCCTCAACTACTTGAGCTTCCTTTAAAAATGTATCCATATTTTCGTTATCAAACAATACGGAATTAACTCCATTTCCATTTGAATGCTTAAAAACAAAAACAAAATAACATCGTCATGGAAACGAGTACTAAGAAACCATACGATATAACACGTCATAACATCACATTCTGCAAACGTTTAATACGTTTTTTTTAAATACTTAAATGCTGAAATTGCATAGAACGCTGTATGCAACACGTGCATATTCTTCATTCTGAACACCCACACACGCAAGAAGCTATTGTAGTGTGTGTTTTAGTTATTGTCGCTTTGGTCTTCTAGTGATGTCTGTAGATTGCGGACGGAATACTGCAGGTGTAAGTCTATAGGGATGAACGAAATGAAATTAATTAATGATAGCGCTAATGAGCTCCAAGTCCTTGCCCCTTAAAGCTGTCATTCACCTACTCACAATAAGAACAAACAGCTTACCGAGACAACTTGGCCTGACCAGGATTCGAACCTAGGACCTGCGGATTAACAGTCAAAAACGCTACCACTAGACCACGGAGGCTGTCAACCTACATTGTATGAAAAAACACTTTGTCAATTCATAATGTATCTTTTCCTTTTTTTGCGCACATTTATTTTTTTAATATTTTTGAGATTATTATGACATAAAACAGCAATGCTACACTATACAACCAAGACTGTAATAGGAAATGATCACTTAATGTAATGTGTTCTCTTAGCCATCTAAACAAAAACATTTATTATACTCCTACATAGGCAATTTTTCAGTGCGATGCGTTTCGACTCCCCAGTGAACAGATTCTCGGGGGCACATGCCCCTCTCTTGCTCCCGTGTTGTCGGCGCCTATGCGCGATAATTAAATTAAATTGCCTGCACTATTACGGATGAATTTATTAAACCAGTCTTATGCTATAGTGGTGGAAACATTAAATGTATCACCCTTAACTTTTAATATTTTCATTACAATCTTTGAACTTTTGGATTATTTTCTTCTAATTGTGCCATAAATGTTTATATTTCAAAAACAGAAAATAAACTTTTGAAAAAATCACTGTATTGTCAAGTCTCCTAGAGTTCTCTTTTGTTGCTTGACTTGTTAAGTTTTTTTTTTAAGTAGTATTTAACGCCCATTTTTATTGCAGCCACTGGTGATACATGAAATAAAATGATAAATTTGGAAAGGATTTTTTAAAGACAGGAAAAATTCCAGGCCTAAGTTTAGGGTACTTCCCCTGCATTTGCCATTTATGAGGACTGAGGAAAACCTGGAAAACACCTCAGTCAGGGAGGACGGTCCTGGCGTGATTCGAACCCCAGACCTCCCGCTCACGAGTCCGCGCCTTAACGACCTCGGCCACCACTGGTTTCCCCATAACCTTCCAGCAGTTCCAGTTGGATTCAGGCCAGTCTAGCACATTCACTCTGTATTGTCTAAGGAATGCTACCTAAAATGTTTGAATGACTTTATAATTACATCTACACCATATATATCTCAAATGCATATATTAATCAAAACAATTACTTTCAAAGCCCTGTAACAGGGGCTAGAGTCATCTTGAAAAGTCCGTCATGCAGGAACTGCTAAACTAAGCCAGTTCCTCAGCAAGAACATTTTTTTTTCACAAGTTTAATGGTTAAGACAAAATAATTTATACACAACAAAGTTACCTCCCTTAGCTACTTATCAACAAAAAAGTCAAGTGTCTCAACACATTTCTCCATTGTGGTACTAGTAACAATATACATTGTTCATAGAACTCCGTCCTTTGGGAGTACAGTCATCTGCACAAGTCGATCGCACTTCTTCATCGGAATAGAAGCGTTGAAGGCCTAGGATTTTTTTTTCATTGGGTCAAACAGAGGAAAGTCCGAGGATGCAAGGTTCAGACTGTATGATGGTTGCTGCCACACATTCCAACTAAATTTCGCGATTTTGTTACGGACAAGAGCCGCAACATGGGGGCTAGCATTGTCATTTGCAGCGTTGCGTTTGTCAAGGTGTAAGTTCATCAATGTTCTTTCATACAGCGCATCATTCACAGTGGTCCCTTGTATACGAGTAATAAATTCCACCAACAGAGCATGGTCTCAAATTACGTCACCTTGAATGTCTTCTTTGCTGGGAAACCTGGATGTTTCCATCATTCCATTGAGGCCTGTTTTGTTTCAGGCGTGTAGTTTACGCCCAGTACTCATCACCAGCCATGGCATGCTCTTCTGCAGCATAACGCCGTAAGTGGTCCTGGCATGTCATCATTCGCTCGTCTTTCTGGTCATTTGTCAGGTTCTTCGGTACCCAGCGGACCCTAACGATATCGTACACCGTACCGTAAGAAATGTTGAACTACTCTGACAAGGTTCGCTGATGGATTCATCTGTCATTCTCAATGGCTGTGACATTCCGTTGAGTTGCAGTTGTTACTGGTCGTCAACAAGGTTTACACGGCCCCCTTCAAATAATGCGCACTACCTGGAGATGCTACTACGGTCGAAACTGTCTTCCCTATATTCGTCAGCATTTCCCTGAGTATTTAACACGGACTTTCCCTTTCGCCCACTTCTTTGTTCTTCACAAGTTGATGATAATAACATGGGCTCCATCTTTGCGACGTGTTCTCACTTCAGTCGCACGAGTCATACTTGATTGAACATATGACGTCTCTAGAACGAACTTCAAACTCATGACCGCAAAATATCAACGTCTCAGCTATAATAACATTACCGGAAAAAATTGTTGTGCGTTACTTAATGATTCACCCTCTTATTATGGGGTTCCGTGAAGTTTAAAATCTTCAAATCTTTGAGAACCACTGCTTTAGAAGATTCAGAACTGTTTGGAAATAGCCTGTCATCTGAAGAGACAGTATGAACGAATACCTAAACCTAAATATGAAAGAAAACGATAAGGAGTTCACTAAAGGAAATACAACATCTCAAGACATTCTGACGTAAAGCAAAGCGAGAGACGTGAAAAAATTTGGAGAAGCTGAAAGGAAAACGAGGGTAAGTGATATTTCCCCTTTCCCCATACAGTCCGCACTTCTTTCCCGTGAAGCACTCAACGAAAATTCTCCGCAGTACACGTTGTGAAGATTCCTTTCCACTACCATCCTGCCCCCCCCCCCTCCTTTTTTTCGCGTGCTGAAGTTGGCAGCACTCTAGCCAGTGAATCGACGTAAAGAATCGTAGAGGAGGGAAGAGCTAGAGAGGGAGCAATAAAAATAAAGTTTACACGCTCTTTTCGAAAAAAGGAAATAAATGTCAAAATATTTTTGTAATATGTATTTCCTTCGTTGCAAAGAAAGTGAAGTATTGGGAAGTTTCCCATGCAAATGTTGGTAAGAAAATATATTTTCTGACTGTTAGGAACTAAACTTTATTCTCCCCTTTTTCGAGTGTAGGGTGGATAATTGCTTTTCCTTGTTCGAGATTTTTTTCCTACACCAAAAGAAGCGCGCACCGTTTTGAGTTGGTTCATTTTCCCTTTAGGTCCACAAAGTGAGTTACATTATTTTATAGAGGGATAGGAACGTAAGCTTTATAATTTCTAAGGGCATTCAGGTTATTAGTTTGATACTGTACAGATTTAGCGCTTAGTTTGCATAAGTACAGTATTTATTCCTTACCCACATTTCGAGGACAGAGCTCCCTAAATTTTCTTCGGATCACTTATAGTAACAAAAATACTGAATATGCATAAAACATGCAGTACTCAAATATTATAGAGAGTCAATAGATAAGTATTGCGACGGTTTATCAAAGTATTCCCCCTGGCACTGTATGCAGTGCGCCATCCTCTGAAACCATTTTTGGAAGCATCTACGTCACTCAGTTTAGATATCTCCTACTTGTACACTGCAACCGCTTCTTCGGGGCTAGAAAATTGGTGGCTTCGAAGTCTGTTCTTCAGAGAACGGAAAGAAATCTCATAGTGCCAGGTCGAGACTATCGGATGGACGAGTTAATTTTGCCTCAGTGCTTTGCATAAACTTCATAGTTACATTAGCGGTTTGAGCAGCCAAACAGTGGGTGGCAAGTGCACGAAAGAAAGCAAAAAACGACTACATCTGCAAGAAAAGTCATGTCAGGGATTCTCATGATGTGGTGCTCGTAGACTACCTCCAGAAGGGCAGAACCATCAACGCTTCACTACTGGTCCAATGAAGGATGCTATTCAGACTAAATGTCCACACCTTGCGAAAAAGAAAGTTCTCACGATAATGCATCTTCACACACGCCTGGGACCGCCACGGCTGGACTCGCGAGCGGGAGGGTTCGAATCTGGCCAGGTCCGTCCTCCCTACTGGTGTTTTTTCCCAGGTTTTCCTCAGTCCTCATAACTGGCAAATGCCGGGGAGGTACCCTAAACTTAGGCCTGGAACACTTCCTTCCTTAAAAAATATCCTTTCCCAATATATATTTCCACCGCCTGTGGTGCCTCAGTAGAAAAAAAAAAAAAAAAAACGGGCGTTAAACACCACTCAAAAAAAAAAAAAAAAACCACGTCTGGGATTGTTGCTACAAAACTGCACGACCTTCGCTTCCATATTCAGCGGATTTGGTTCCTAGCGGCTACTTTTTATTCCCAAAACTGAAGAAATGACTGGGTGTAAGAAAATTCGCATCAGTTTGAAGATGATACAGAGCTTATTTTTCGCATTTCTACTGAGGGTATTAAATAAGTTGGAAAGTCGTTGGATTAAACATATTGATTTATAAGGTGGCTATTTAAAAAATAAAAATAGCATTTCTCTTAAATCTTGTGCTTTCTTGGTCAGGGCGAGAAGTTTTAGGACGCCCCTCGTATATCAGAAATAATTTCGTTTTCCACATATTCCAGCAGCAGATGATAAATGAAGTTTTTTCCCCCCACCTTTGCATATCACGTATTTCTAAGCCAATGACTACAGGCATGGTGTTGAATATCAGCGCTATTGTACTGCAGGTATCCCGTGGAACAATAGAGGCGTACTTTAGCCCTTTGGAACTCTCATTTCCTCCTAATGAAGACAAAGTTAATTCTATAATAACCAGTTACCTTTTTGTTGCTTTCCACGGCCCATTGTGTCCCGAATTAAACGAGCGCAAGGGAAATGCTAGAGGAATCCAAAGGGCCGTGATTGTCTCGCAAGCGCGATCTGGTATCCCTTGCCGAAATTAATCAGCCGAAACAAGTGAATGTGTCGGGACATTCCTTTCTTATTGGTCGTGCTGGCCAACCCCGAGCCCAATCACCTTGCGAGGTGTGAAAAAGCAGTTATTTTATCCTTTTTCACTTCACTGCACTCATTTTTTGTTTGTTTGTTTTTGTGGAGAATAAAGACTCTTTCTTTTTCCTATCGCGCAAGCAAGCTCATGGTATGCACGCAAGGTGGTGGGAATATTCCCTGCGTATTGTGCATTATTATCGGAAAATCTTTTTTGTTTGTTTGTCGGTGTACTTTTAATTTATAATGTTATTATTGCTACAGGCAAGTACATGTTTTACTCAAACGAATTTCTTCCCCACAAAGGAAATTTTCAAACGTGGAGAAATTCACAATATAACGCTGTTCTAATTACACACTTTTCATTTCCTAATGCTCCAGTCTGTAGCATATATGTTTTCATTTATTTATTTGATAGTTTTTACCTCATCTTTACATGAAAGGCTCAGCTAACAGCCGCAAGAAAAATAGTCACTTTAATTTACTTTCCTTCTATAAGCGCAAAAACAGAGAATAAAAAAAAGGCAGAAAGAGAAAGCAAAGGGCAACGGAAGAAGCCACTTCGCTGTCTATCTCGATGTATTACAGAAACGTGTAAAAGTCCATGCGCAGAACTCAAGGGAAAGGAATATCACAAAAACCATATAGCATGTTAGAAAATATACACCGAAAACAAACTTTACTAGATTGCCAGGTTCGATTTTACGTACAAAACATTATCTGATCATAACTGAAATAGTCCGAAACGGCCATCTAAAATTTGGACGTGCAGCAGCGGTTGCAGAGGTTAGTTGTTATTTTGGTAAAATGAAAACTATTTAAATTGCGTATTTAATGACAGTATGGGGGCAAAAAGTCCTTCAAGTTGAGGCTGCATAAACAAACGAATTCCTCACCTAAGTACAACAACTTTAAAATGAATATAAAATCCAAATTAAGCCTTATTAATTAATGAAATGAAACAAGTAATGGCATTACTGTGAGGTATTAGGGGGACAAACTTAGAATTCTTGCAATCTATAAGTATTACAAAATTATTATTGAGATTAAACCACAGTAATTAATGGTATATTATTAATTAAATAAAATATATGACCATTGACTGACAAAGTTATACTGTGTGGGTATTTTTAAACATTTTAAATATAACCTGTTTATGAACTGAACCCTTGATATCATCTTTATATTTGCTAAAATTGAGAAAAATAACAGAAAGTTTCGAGTTACGTTGTGTATTTAAGATGTTCATATGTTTCAATAAAACAAGCACAGGCTACTATTTAAAAATAATTACAATGTACTAAGCAAATATACACAATCAACAATCTATAATTGAAAGTTCCGTCGATTTTCATTGCCTTTAAATTTTAATTTAAATGTTATTATTATAAAATATGCACCACAAACGTTTTTTGAAGGGTATGACAGACCGCTCTTACATACAAATATTATTCTCACACACATATTAAATTAATATTTTACATCTGCCATCTTCACGACGATACTTTTGTTAAATATAAAGCATATGCAACGATATAAACACATTTATATGCTGAGTTTGCTTTTTTTTTATTTTAAAACAATATAGAGAAAATTAAACGTGTTGGTGCTTTTTAAATTTCGGTTTTCAAGTATACCCAATTCTAATGGTCCAATTTCCCTAATTTTCAAAAACTATTTTTTATTATTATTTTTAAATGGTATATTTCGAATTTTGTTGCAAAGAAACAAATATTGGTGCCACTAGAGCGATTTTTAAATTTGGGTTCAAGGTAAAGCCCAATCCTAAAATGAGAAAACGTGTTAAATGAAAACCACTAAACTCAGACCAGGGTAACAGAAATAAACATGTGGAACTTTATGGCCCTTATCAACCCTATGGACCGCACTGAGAATCAAAAGGTTGCACCTATGGGAGAGTCAGAAACTTTTGGCTCAATATCAGAATTATGAACATTTTCGAGTCGTAAATTAGATAAACAAGGGTACACCATAAAACTTCTGAATTGAAGCAAGCACGAAGTAGAGTGCGCTTGTCAAAGCAAAACTTACCTGTCGCTGAGAAGGTTCTCTTTACAGCTTTCTGGGACCCTTAAAACATTTTATTCATCGATTAACGCCGAACGACAGTGAGGTTGACGCTTATCGGCAAAGACAGCACAACCTATTGCAAAAGTTTGTCTCCTCATAGACTACGCTCGTCCGCACGCACGCACACAGCTGCTTTAACAAAAAGAAACAAGAAAGTCTACTGGACAGCATTGGAACACCTCCCATGTATCGCCTTGCGATTGTCATGTGTTTGGAGCAGCTCAGCGATCTCCTAGCGACAAAAGTGTGAAGCTACTTCGATGATGAGATTAGGAAGTTCCCTCTATGCCCGGAAACATATTTTAAGTCGGTAAATTATGTACAAAAATGAAACGTGTCCCATTTTTTTTATTAAATATGGTTTCAAAAAAATTCTAACAAAACATTCTGATTTATTTTTTATTTGCTCTCTTATGGGTATGCTAATTTATGAGGCAAAATGGTACAAAACATAAAACTGAGTCCAACTAAAGAAGTAGGGGGGTTATTTGAAAAGTTCTCGTAATGACCCACAAAATGGCGCCATAGCGTTTTGAAATTATTCTTGTTTTTCAACATGGTCTCTCTCGACAAAATACGTCACAAGCTCTTCATTGGACGAAAATTTCTTTCCACCAAGAAAATTTCTCAGTTTAAGGAACAGATAAAATTCAATGGAGTTAAGTCAAGGGAATAAGGCGGATATGGCAGCAAATCAGGCCCTAACTCATTTATTTTTATCGATGCAACGAAACAAGTATGAGGGCGAGCATTGTCTTGATGCGAGTTGACTTTCTTCTTTAAAAACCCGGCTCTTTCTCGCTTTAATGCGCTCAAATTGTTGTTAGCATAATACGCTACAGTGATAGAGATTCCAGTGGGAAGGGAGTCAATTAGCAGTACAACCTTGGCATACCAGATAAAGGAAGCCATGATCTTCCCGGCCGATTTCAAATACATGCTTCCATTGTTTAAACTTCTGTTTTGTTTCAGGTGTGTAGTATGATACCGTCCTTGGTTCTCCATCTATTATGAAGGATTGATTAGAATATAAATAATATTTTATTTCAGCTAAATATGTAAGGATGTTTTGTAAGTGTGTGGAAATGTCGTGAAAACCTGAATTTCCTCTCTGACAGCAGAGAAAACATTTGCCAGACAAAGTTGAGCCTTTCTTTATTTTGGTGAAAGGGCTGCGTCCCTTCCTCAGACGGGCACGCTACCGGACATGATGCTGTTGACACCTGCAGTCCCGTTACACGCCATCATCCTTGAACGGACGTTGATACCCGAAATCGAACTCAGAACAAATCAGGGAGCTAATAATATCAGAAATTTTGACTAGCAAATAGTGACGAGCTCCATGTTGTCACTGATAGCCAATAAGAAAGTTCAAGTCAATAATGGCGCGAAAAGATAGCGTCTATGTTCATGTGGTCGCGTGGGTTCTTATTGAGTATTTAAGGACCGGCCGACCACATGAAGAGGGCAGTTCAAATGATAGTAGTTTGCCACAGGAACGGGCGCCTGAAAATTAGTCTCCGACACTTCATCAGCATTCCTGGAATCTTAAATACGCGATCCGCATGTCAGCAGCGTCGCCCGGCAGTCAGAGTTAGGGGCACCTAAGTCCGCGGCTCCAACATCATTCACGCCAAGAAATGAACCTTAATCTACACTCCGAATACACTGCTGTTATTTGACAACCATTATAGTAGCACGCGTTTGCCAAATTGTAGCTCCACTGCGGTTCGACTGAGACGCAAAGGTGCTCACTTGTGGTTCAATAAATAAAGTTAACCGGCGAACCAACGAGTGTTCTTTATCTGCAAATATCACTCCCCCCACTCAACCCGGCTAAAATCAATTCCCCAAAACCAGCCAGATCTCTGTAGATCGACAAGAAGAGTTTTTGGTAATGAGCGGCATCTGCGTTTTGAATCAAACTACAATCGCTATTCAAATATTCCTCCCATCAAACAATCCACCATCTCAAACTTTTACATATTTGGCGCTCTACCTGTGGCATACTCAAAGCATTTAAAACAACATCCATCCGAGCTCCCATCTAAACTCTTACAAGTTGTGCACCCATTTTTCATCACTCAACGCATAAAGTCGGCGGGATTTCTCTGAAAACAGGACAAACTGGCTGAGAGATTTGCACTCTGATTTGTTTTTGATCCTGAGTCAACAGTCGGCGCACCCATCTTGTCGATAGTTTGGTGAGCACATCTTCCGTCAAAATGTGAAATATGCCCAGAACATCAGCACTTTTGATGCGTGGATCATCTTTCAAGCTTTCACGGCCGCGTTTAAACTCCGTGGTTCACTTGGAAATGAAAATGATGATGCAGAGCCCCATAGAGCGTTTGTCATATCCGTAAGAATTTCTATTGCATTCATACACTTCTTTACCGATTCCTTCATAACGACATGTTTGACATTTTCCCTGTATTTATACGTCTGAACTACGTATAGCTACCTACATAATTGCACAAATGGAAGGTGGTGAGTTTTGATAAAAATGCTGCGGTATCGCTGCTGTAATCTGTGAGTCATTCAGAGAACTTTAAAACGTAAACGGATTATGAATGCTTTTCTGTCGATGTGAAATCGCATTGCTTGCTGGTAACAATGTCTGGTTTTTGTATATATAAATCTGGTCGTGAAGGGAAAACACCCTGCCTGTTTCTTTGCTGTTATTATGTGCACAGCTATGCTAGTTGGATGTTTAAACCACGTGGGAATAAAACTGGATTTGGTATATGTGCACAGAACGGCTGTGTTTCCCAAAGCATGACGAAATTAATTATGTAAATATTGTCCGATTTATTCCGACACATCGAGCTGTTTAATTTTGCAATATTTACATTTTGACGTAGGGAGAATATTTTATAGTGCATCAAAAATGATTTCATCGTTTTCACAACGCATTTTTCCCGGTTATTTATTTACAATAAGCGGTGACCCGTGTTTTGTGATCATATACAGGTCTTTCTGCAGAATAATTTTAGAGAGGGAAAAGTTCGTGTAGTTAATAGATGATATATTTAAGATTCCAGCCTCTATTTTTATATTCCTATGAATGTTTTTTTTACTAGAGAGATTTTTCAATAAACTGAAATAAATTACGTCCAATTTTCTATTAGTGTGCTGCCGTGAGGTGTAATCAGCACTCTTGTTAGAAGACTTTCCACTTATGCATGTTTAGTATGTTTAATGACAATCGGCATTCTTCTGTCACAAGATTGCTTGAAAATATTAAGAACAAATACACAAGTATTACATTTTTGTAAGCCAAGTTTGGAGGAATTATATTTAAATTCTTATTTTACTCGTGATTAGTCACTAGAGGGTGTGAACTTTCCAAATAAATTTATACTCACTACGTTAGTGAATTTATCGGTAATCTCAGACCCTCTGGTAATTATTTGTGATAATTTGCCGAGTGTATGTGCGGCACATTTCCAAATAGTAGCTTAGCATTTAAATGCAAATAATTTAAATGTTTCATGTGATCAAATTTCGGAATTTTAGACCCATTGAAAACAAACTGCAGCATTTTGTTGATAATTTTCCTAACTTTCACATAAAATGCAAAGAGGCTTGTATTGTATTTGCCATACAATTGTGGGGGTGTACTGTTTTTTGTCCATTGACTACAAGTAAATAAAACTTGGTGAAATAAGAGTGTTAATGTGGGTTTTGCATGATTCTACGCCAAGTATAAGGTCTTTTCCATAAAGAATGATTATATTTTTTAAAAGGACATTGTTCTTGGTATTAAATTGCAACTTTACGCTATTTTATTAATACACTACGGTACTAGTTTCACCGTTTTCATTTACGGTTTCCGTCTACCCGAGTTTTAGAAATTGTGACATGTTCAGTTCTGCCTACAGCAAAATGCAGGTGACACTGGATGAACAATATTCTGCTTTCGTCTGAACAAAACGTCAGCCTACACAGTGATATAGGAGGCCATGGAGAGCTTTTTCTTCTCTACAGCAAAGCTCGAACAAGGTTTAAAATGTTTAAAGAGGGTAGGCAATTAATTTTAAAGGAAACAGTGGATAGGGTGCTCCAGTTTGTACGGAAGAGCATTTTAACTCCGCTGCTGTCATTGTGAGAGAGAATGGCCGAATAACATTATGAACACTTTCACTTGTGGCATCCACATGTTAACTGAAAAGTGCTGGGTTCCAAGACTGCTGATTTAGAAAAAGAGCGTTCGCGTGCATTAGGAGGATGCGGAGTTATCTTCAAAGATAACCACTGCTAATGAAACTTAGCCCCCCCCCCAAAAAGAGCAAAAGGGGTTGTTTTTGTTGGGAAAGTTATGGTCATCTCATTTTTCGATATTTAAATAATACTTTACCTGCATGTCGTAACTGTACACGCAACTGTAACTGGGCAATAATACAGAGGTTTCCTGAAAACTCTCTATGCCCATAATGCATGCAAAAGGCCACATTTCCGTGCAACATGCTGGATGTTACACATTGATAGTGCACGGTCGCATATTGCAAATGTCATTACTAAATATCTCACAAAAATTAATATGAACCATGTCCCTGTACCTCCCTATAGTTCAGATTTAGCCCCATGTGCCTTTGCCTTTTCCCAAATTGAACACTTCGTGAGAGGCATTTTTAATCATCATCTAAGCAAGCGATACTGAAGATGATGTCAAAAATGGTTTCCGCAAATGTCTTTTTAAAGATTGACAGAAACCTGGGAATGAATGAATGGTGTTTAACGCTGTTATTGCACAGAGGTACCACAGGCGATGAACATTGGTGATATATGAGATGAAATGATATATTGGGAAAGGATTTTTAAGGAAGGAAACGTTCCAGGCCTAAGATTTTAGGGTACTTCCCCCGCATTGGCCATTTATGAGTACTGAAGAAAATGTTGAAAAAACCCCAGTCAGGGAGGACGGTCCTGGCGGGATGAACCCGAGGCCTCCCGCTTACGAATCGGTGCCTTAACGACCTCGGCCACCCGCGGCGGTGGAGAAGAGGAAACGCTGGGAGAGGTGCATAGCATCCAATGAGGGATACTTTGAGAAAGATCATCAAAATTATGAAGTGTTGTAAAAAAATTATGATCATTCTTTATTGAACAGCCCAGTAATTTATGAGGTATCGTCCGTCATGTTGGGCTTTCAGACATTTCTTAGAGAATTCCCATTATTATTAGGCAAAAAGCAGTTTGAAACAAACATTTTAAGCGATCTTTGTTTTTAATTCTTCCTCCACCTTTTGAATGTACAGGGAAGGTCAATTTTATGATATTTTGCATATATTCAACATTCAATAACATATACTGGTTTGACAGAGAAAATAAAGCTACTATAATTCATATAATTATAGAATAATAATAATAATAATAATAATAATAATAATAATAATAAAATAATAATAATAATAATAATAATAAAAATGTGGAAAGAATAATGAATGATATCTGCACATTTAATAAAAAAGAAAATATTCAATCAACGTTTCAGTATTTATTTGTAAGTTATAAGCAATTATAACTTAATAATAAGAATAAATTTCGTGTAACACATTTTCAAGTCGTGATTCCAGTTTTAGGTATCATGTCATATTTATAGTTTGACGTCTGCAAAAAATAAAACAAACAAAAAAGCATTTGGCGTTGTTCGTCAAGTTTGCACTTTGTCGCTAAATGTAATTAAACGAAACTGGAGCGCATCCCTCTCTATTTGCATGTCAAAAGCCTTCCCTGCTCATAGCACGCCCAAGTGCAAACATTTCCCTCTGAGATCAAGGTATCTAGAGCTAATAATGTTCTTGTAGAGTTGGCTAGCCTGCCCCAGGGGCTTTGGATATACAGAGGACCTTGCATCCGATAGTCCCTTGTTTCACTGGTCATGTTCAGCTGCTGGGAAATTAACCTTCCTTTAACTTAAGAACCCTTTGGTGTCACCACCTAGAGATGCAACAACGAATAGTCTTCTAAGAGGAAATTAATAACTATCTCAGAAATTGCTCAGCCATTACTAGCGTTTAAAGATATAATTAAAATTTAATAACAGAATGGTTTATTTCTGTTAATAATGAAACATTAGATACACGTTTTTAATTAATGAGCTCCATATTTTTAATAAATTTCCTGTTATTTGTTTAGAGGCCAAATTTGAACTGTACGCTGCAGGCAGGCAAAGAGGTCTGATGAACCAATTATATATATACACTTTTAGAAAGTTGAAAAATAAATGAGCAACAATGCTTAAGCATTAAATGAATTATTGCCAAACTAATAATTACAAACGCGAAGGAAGATGATGTAATAAATGTTTCCACCACTGTAGATGGGGCAGTAAACTACTATGCAGACAGGATACTCGAGAAGTGTTTAATGATTTAAACTCTGACAGTGCTTCTTCGCTGGCTATAAAGCAGTAATAGTATTATACTCCAAGCAAACATTTCATGAATCACAACAGGTTAAACGCGCTCCAACAGCAATACATCCCAAAGTTTCAACTGTTGCAGCAGAAGAAATAAACATCAACATGAACACAATGGTAGCCAAGAATCCAGTCTTTTAGTTAACTTGCAATTTTATTGCGGTTTAATCCATGAAAAGTTTTTTGGAAATGTTATTAAAATTCTTCGATCCTGCATACTGGGAACGGAAAATACATGCATATACATACTTATATGCATTTATATATCCAGTCTCTTAATGCATTCAAGAGCCCAGCTCGAAATCTCGTGCTTTTCTGTTTTTAATGTCTGAGTTTTGTTTTGGTATTTTTTTTTTTTTTTGATTTGTTTTATTTACGGACGTTCTCTAACATCTCAGATCATCAACGTCCCATTCAATTCCAGGCGTAAAACGGCCGACAAATTTTGGTAAGAGTTTTTTTTTTGGGTTAACTTTTTACTTTGGAACGTTTCTGTCCATTTATGTATTTTATGCCTTCAGAGGAGTTTTTTATTATTCAATTAATAGAGTATATATACATGTTTCTGTCTGTTAACGCTCTAACGGTCGCAATTTTTTATTTAATTCAACAAAACTTGCAGGCATATAACCATCAATTATCACACCATTTATTGAGTGTTAACTAGCAAAATTGAACCATTGGGGGTGTTTTTTATTTGTTTATTTAAGGGCGCGCTTTAAAATCTCAGGTCATCAGCGTCCCATTCTATTCAGGGCGTGAAACGGCCGACAAATTTTGCTCAGAGGCCTCTTCTTTCAAGCTTGAGATCCCTTATCGTGCCGTAAATGTACGACAGGGGCCCACGACTTTACTTCCCTTCCGAAGGAAGCCATATTTTTACGTGCCCGAAAAATCCATCGATCCTGGCTTTGGGTTTAGAAGGTAAGTATGGTTACCACTATAGCACCCGGGCCGACATTGGGGGTGGCTGTTTGCTTATCAAAAATCGCTCTACCGGCTGCAACTGTTTGTTTTTCTGAATGAAACTTGGTATAAGCCATTAAAATAAACTATTAAAAATAGTTTCCGAAAATCGGCGAAAACAGACCACTAGAAGTGGGGATTTTACTTGAATCCCAAAATTTAAAAATCGCTCTAGCGAGATAAGTTCTTTTTGGGCGAGGGAACGAAATTCGATATATATATATATCATTTAATTAAATTAATAAAAACTGTTTCTATAATAATCACGGAAATGGAGCTATTTATTACTAGTGGGGGTTTACCTGAAACCTAAAATTTAAAAATCGCTTTGATTTTAACAACAAAATTCGGTACACCATTTAAATAAAATTTTTTTTTTCATAAAATCAGGGAAATGGGACAATTAGGAGTAGGATTTCATGAAAACCGAAAGTTATAAAGCGCTCTGGCGGTTAATTTTCTCTTAATTGTTTTAAAATATAAGGACAAATTAAATCAGCATATAAACTGTGTTTATAATGAAGCGTATGTTTTATATTTAACAAAACATCGCCGTGAAGATAGCAAATATGAAATATTAATCTAATATTTGTGCGAGAATTATATTTGTGTATTAGAGAGCTCTGAAATAACCTTCAGAAAACGTTTTCGTTACATGTTTTTACTGCAATAAATTGCATTTATATTTCAAAGTCACTAAATATCTATGAATACTTCAATTAATCATTGCTGATTGTTTTATTTGCTTGTTACATTATAATTGTTTTTAAATAGCAACATGCTTTTGTTTTATTGAAATATACAAAACATCATCATCTTAAATGCGTAATGTACACGGAACTTTCTGTTATTTTTCTCTGTTTTGATGAATGTAAAGATGATACCAAGACCTAAATTCATAAACATGGTTACATTTAAAAATGTTTAAAAATACCTACACAGTATGGCTTTCTCTATCAGGGTCATATATGTCTTTTAATTAATAGTATAGAATTATATTTGCGGTTTAATTTAAATATGAAGATTAAGAATTCTAAAAATGTGATTTTTCTTTTATAATACTTATAGATTGCAATAATTCTAATGTTCTTTTCTCTTACTTTTGAAAATTAGAGTAAATTCAGAATATACATTTATTTTGAAGTGATTGTAAAGGGAAAAAACAGACAAATTTAGTTAATTACTGTGTTATAGTTCAGTTTGATTTTCATTAATTATCTATGCAGTTTGTCGTTTAATTACACAGAATAATGTCATAACTTAATTAATAAACCAAACTTTTGATTTTATCTTTATAGTTATTCCATTTACTGAGGAATTCGCTTACTTTACGTAACTATTTTGTGATGAACTTTTATTAAATGGTAATTCAACCGCAGAACATATTGCTAAGTTCAGAGTCATGCCTATTAATTCTCGTGACGTTGAGCAGTGTTTTAGTGAGTACATAGTCACACATTTGAAAATGTACGAGGGGTGTTCTAAAAGTTCTCGGCCTACTCAGAGATGTTATGAAGATAGCGAAATTACCATGATAGTTGTTAAGTACCATCTATTAGATGGCGTGCTGTAAAGTTAGTTTCAGACGCGTAAGTATAGTCGCTTGTGTGTACGATCATGTAAACAAACTAGTGTTAACATATTTTACAAAATACGATCTGCGATAAAGCACTTTGTTTTGTAGGGTTTAAGCCCAACAGAAATACAAAAGGACTTTGGTTCCACATTACAGGATTCTTCATCTTCGTTTTCTACGGTTTATAAATGGGCTCTGAATTTAAGCGTGATTGTACATTCATTCCGGATGATGGTTCATTGATTTTCGTTATTGCAACAACACATGTATGAGGGCGAGTATTGTCTTATTGCAAAATGACTTTTCTTCATTGCTAAACCCGGCCTTTTCTCGCGTATAAAATTGTCTTCAATATTCCCAAAGGTTAGCACAATACGCTCCAGTCAATTGGCATCTCAGAAAACATTTCGGCAGATTTCACACACTTGTCTTCTTTGGCGGTGGAGAATCGTGATGTTTCCTTTGTTTACACTGTTGCAAGTTTCATCACTGGTCAAAATCGATGCACAAAGTCGGCGGAAAATCTTTGAAAACGGGTAATACTTTGTTGAGGGATTTGCCCGTGATTCGTTTTTGATTCTAAATCAGCAGTCGCGGCACCCATCTTGCCGATAATTTTTTCATGCACAATTCTTCCCTGTTAATGTTAAATAGCGTTGTCCTGAAATGGACAGATCTTCAGAAATTTCGAACACATGTAACAACGATTCTCTGGAACCATGTCGTGCACCTTATCAACAATTTCTGATGTCGTGACTGAATTTGGTGTGGGTCATCTTCCAAGGAAACGGTCGAAAATGATGATGCAAAATCTCCTACAATGTTATGTCATATCTATTGTATTCATAATCCTTATTTACCAAGTACTTAATAATCGCACTATGTTCGATATTTGTCATTTTTCCGTACACACATCTGCACTGCAACAAACAGAAATAGCTACTATGATTCTTGACCAATCCATGAATTATTGCCAAATGTTTCTATGGAAGATGACAGATTTTGGTAACAAAACTGTTTCTGAAATGCTACTGCAATCTGTGGGTCATTCCGAGAACTGTTTCAAATGACCCTCATATGCTTTTGTCTAAACAAATCTCTACTCTATGGGCTGTATTTTAAAATGTATAAAAATCTAAAATCATATTTCATCACTTGCTACCCGCTCTTTGCCTTACAAATGGAGTGCTTTCCTGTGTAAGGCTATAAACCTTTTTGAGAATACAGTGTGGCATTATTTCCCATTCGTCTATCAGGATATGAGAAGCATCGTACTGCCACTTTTCCCTTCCGAAAATTTGAAAAATGACATTGCTGAAAATATCTACCAAATATTAAGGCCATCACTTTCTCTGAAATAAAATCCCAGCATTGGACTGTACTGCTGTGATAAATGTTTTGCATAGGTACATTAAAGCGCCATGCATTTTAAGTATTTTTAAACAAATTTCTGGTATGTTCTCTAACGACCTCAGACAAAACTTTGGCGATATGTCATTTTAAATTTAAAGGTAAACAAGCACTAACTAAACCTTTATAATTGAAAGTTGATATTTTATTTTACATTTTTCATCCTTTGTATTACAAATTCCCTATTTACAAAATAAATGCCTATTAGTTCTTTAATATATTCTTTGTTATCAATATTTAAAAAATCTACATTTGTATTTACCATGGTTCTGTAACCCCAAAGACAGTATGAGTGTCACTGAAAAAGTTTTGCAAGTATCGCCTTAAAGTCCAAGCTGAGGATTGAGTTCGAAAATTTATCCTCATAATACTTGAAAGTACTCTCCACCTCTCTCCACACAGTTGTAGACGATGCAACCACTTGTCAAAAGCACTGCGGTACTCGAACTGAGATATTGTCAACAGAGTTGAATTTATAGTTTGAGCAAGGTCCTGCGCTCGTTTAAAAGATTTTCCAGCAATTGAAACTTTCACTCCAGGAAACAACCAGAAGTCGCACGGCGTAAGATCAGGGCTGTAGGGTGGATGGTCTTCTCTGTGAGGAGAGCATTGCAGTGCAAAAACAACAGCCTTGAAGATTCTATCTTTGGACGCCGCCGCCTCAGTTCTTCAAAATAAAAGTACCAAAATATTCTTCATTTATTGTTACTCCTGCCATACAGCCAACCGCTAATGCTCCTTCATAATTAAAGAAAACAACGAACATTCGATTCCCAGAAGGAAAATCTTGTGGAAGAATAATTCGTTTTGGGTCATTTGCATTCACCCACACGCAGTTCTAATCTTTATTTGGGGTGGTATAGTAATAGAACCAACTTTCATCACCGGTGCACATATCTATCAAACGTTTAGGACCATTTGCTGGAAACAGCTCAGCAGTTTCCTTGCACATTCCTTTCCGCTCTTCTTCTCTTCGTCGGTTAGGGAATGTAAAACCCATTTTCCATTTTTTTTTTTTTTTTCGCAGCTTTAAATGTTAACGGACCATACTGTCAGTGCTGGCAATACTGATGCCCACTTCCATACTAAGCGTTTGCACAGTAATATGTCGATTTCCCTCCACCAAGTTCCTCACTTTTTGAATAATTAGCTCTGTCCTCTCGTTCGAAGGGCTCAATCAGCGTGTCAGTTCCCAAAGTCTGGAACTCCCTTCCTCCTGAAGTCAGAGATTGTCGGACAATAAAGCAGTTTAAACGTAGATTAAGTTGTCATCTCAACTTTAGGACTCATTACAGTTAGTCTCTCGCTTCTTCTTCTTCTTCTTCTTCTTCTTCTTCTTCATCTTCTTCTTCTTCTTTTCCTCCTCCTTCTTCTTCTCTTCCCCTTCCTCTCCTCTTGTAATCGAGAAAAATTATTGAAACACAAGTGGAATTCAAACGTTAACTTTACCAACTTTCTAATTATATTAAAATATGTAATATTTATATGCAGTATATATCTTTCATTTTTTCCCTATATTTTATATAACTATGTATGTTGTACTCTGTATTTTTATGTTTTTTCGTCTAGTAGAGTGAAAGAGAATGCTCCAGACATGAACGTTTTCCAGAGTAAATAAATAAATAAATAAATAAAACACCAGAACAGACTTCTTATTTAAAATTGACCCAGCAGGAATGGTAGCTGGCCTTCTAAGTTTGTAGATGGCTTCCAAGCCAAGATGTAATGAACTATACCAAGAAAATGACCAGTCAGTGAAGGATTAAGTGACGTCCATTTTGTAAGTCCATGTCGCCATAGATACGGCGAGGGCCCACAAACGTCTGCTATTTCTCTTTCCGAAGTGGAACGGTTTTGTCAGGAAAATAACCATCGCCAGTTCTTTCCTTTGCCTCCGCATCAGGGACTTGTCAGAACTTCTGTCCACAACCTGGACGCGTAATAAATATCCTCGAGAATTTATTTACCGCTGCCACAGATAAAAGATTAAATGGATTGGTAGAACGAGAAAGGGTAAGCGAGGCAACGCTACATACGATGAGAAAGCACGGAGCCTACCTCCCTACGACAGTTCGTGCTGGAGTAGAGACGCTTTCCTTGCACAGTGCTGAGCGAATAATTCTGCTATTTTAAATAACTTTGAGAACTGCACCAAGAATTACTAATTTTATTTTAAGATTATGCAGGAAGAATCCCTTAAAACTACCGCGCCATTGTTGCGCAGTTTTCATCAAAAGAAAGTTCAGTCAAGGTAATGTCAATGTAGGTTATATAGGTACTTCTAAAATAATTAGAAAGTATTTTTCTAGTTCAAAATTACATACTTTTAAATTAGAAACAATGAAATATTTACTTCAAGAAAAAATAAAATTAGAATATCAATGGGTTTATTGCACGATTCTGGGTGAAATAGTTCACGAGATATCGTCATATGCACGAATCGCACACTCAGACCCTTTTTAAAGAAGTCCCATAATCATTAGACCTTGCCCCGATTGTTTGAGAAAACTAGTACATAAGTTGGTAATGAAGAATCAGACTTGAAAATTTCTAACCATGGCCGGGATTATACGCGCTGAATGTCTAACCAACTCAACTACCGTGTCCTTACCAAGCACGGAACCATGAACCTCTCTCATCCGACTCTACACATATACCTTGCAGATCTCCCTAAGCTTTCTCTACCATGAGAGAGTTATTTCTTAACAGGCGACTTGTAACGCTACAAATACTTATGACCCAGGCTTCTAGTTAAATCACCAACTTTATAGATGTCTATTCATACAGAGATTTCACGTAAAAACTATCCTGCACACGCGGAGTTTTGAATTCCATCGGCTGCGAGTGGCGTTCCCCACTTTTTCCACTACAAGTCTTCCCTCCTGTTCTTGAACGTCGCTTCGAAGCAGTGCAGTAGTTGAGCTTCGCCAAGATGGGACAGTTGACTCTAGAGTAACGCATTTTTGTATGTAAATGTTACCATAAATACGAGTCAGCTCGTAGCGTTCGTGCAGATTTTCGTTTGCAGTTCCCTGGTCAATTGTCTCTTTCCCGAAAAAACAAGTTACTATATTTCGAATAAATTTTATTATACTGGATCAGTAAACAACAAAAACACACGTGGAAACGTACAGTTTTAAAAGAGGATAAACTAGACGAAATTGGTGCAAACCTTGAATGTTAGCCAACAAAACCACTTCCGAAATTAGCATAATAAGTTGGGGTTTTAGTGGGTTCTGCACATAAAGCAACAAAAGTATTAAACCTCAATCCGCACAAGCGTACAAGTGTCCATTGTTTAAAACAAAGCAACCCAGTAGCAAGAGCGCGTTATTGTGTGTGGTTTTTACATCTGTGAATGAAGGTTTAATGGCCCCAGCGCTTCTATTCTGTTCAGACGAGACCTAGTTTCACCGGAATGGTCATGTGAACAGTCAAAACATGCGCTCCTGGTGTACCAAAAGTCCACATCATGTACAGGAAACCCCTCTTTATGATAGGAAATTGTTGTGCTGTAGGCGCAAGGTGGATTGAAAAATTTTTAAGTTAAAGATATTATTAAATAGAATATTAATAAGGGTCTTATCCCTTTTATTATGATTTCAAGACATACTTTTAATAATTTTAATCTAATTGATATTAGTTTATAATTAACTTAAAGTCTTCTAATAGATAATGTCAAGTAAAGTGTTAACTATTATCGGTCTAATATTTTACGAGACAATAGATGCAGAAAGGTACAGAAGAAATATTTTGATTCCATTTTTTCAGCAGTTTACAGAACAAGAGAAAATCATATGGATTGTTTCAACAGGATTCTGTAACTGCCCATACAGCAATGGAGTCCATGAATAAAATTAAGGAAGTGTTTGAAGATACAGTGATTAGTGCTGGTGTATGACCCTCTCGCTCACCAGATTTAACAGTGTGTGATGTTTACCTATGGGGCTGAAGGACAGAGTTTGTAAAACAAATCCTCACACATTGGAGGAACTAAAGAGAAATATCACAAATATTACATTACATTACAGTGGAGTTAAACATTTCAATCAGAATATCTTTTCCCAATACAATGTCCGTTTAGCCGAAGGGAGACGACACTTCCAGCATCTTCTATAAGATAAGATTTTATACACAGCAGTTTTAGAAGCGAATTTTAAGTATGTTCTCGGGCTGGGCGCTCGAGAATCAAAATGCCACGAGTGCGAAATGGATTCCACATGAAAACGCAGTGAATGAAAATAATTCTTTCACACAAAACGCGTGTAGGACATAAGCTGGAAATAAAGAATCGGACTAGAAAAATTTGGGCCATGGCCGGGATTCGAACCTCGACCCTCTCACTGTGATCCGATTTTTAAAACTCTGATTCTTTATTTCCAACTTATGTCAGACACGCGACTAGTGTGAAAGAACAATTTACACATATAAAATGGGGAATGTCTGTTGATATTTTTTCCACCGTTTAGGAAAATTATCAAGAGTAAGTTGCAGGTATCCCGGATATCTGTTCAAATATCTCTCACAGCATGCAGTATAAGAAAGCAAGGAATTCTTTATTCATTCTCCATATTCTAGAATCATTTAAGATTTTGTAACAAGCAATAACTGCCGTTTTTGCACGATTTTATCATAAAGGAAATGTTTACTTTTAGCTATTATCATGGAATATCCAGCAGATTTTAAAATGTTCATTAATTCCGATATCCCCTGCCAGCCCCCCCCCCCCCCAATTACTACTGTTCTGACTCGCGTTCCAGATACCTAGAGAAGATGTACAGTGCCATGATTAAGTCTATTCCGCTATATGGAAGTGAAATATCTGGATGGGGGAGAGCTGAACATGTCAAAAAAAATCAAGTCGATTTTTGGAAAAGAGTTCCCGGGCTCCCCAAAGGAACGTCAAACTGTGGGTTGCTATGGAGATACGGTTAATAGTAAAACAAGGACGATGAAATACTGACTTAGACTAGTGCAGGGAGATCATCCACACTTCGCGCTATAATGCTAAAGACACCAGATACAAAATATAACTCCGACGGCTGCAGATGTGGAAATAGGACTCAGAGTAATTCCGGGTTCAATTTGGCAACCTGGCAATGAAAATAATCAAAGTGCATGGGAAAAGGTTATAACAAGGCTAGAGGATATCAGCAGGCTGGAAATCGAAGCAGAATGTAACTCGAGCCTGTCGAATGAAATTGAATTAACCTGGAGTAAAAAGGTATATATCCGTTCTATGGAGAAAGCCAACGTCAGGAATGACCTGAATTTGACTGGGAGGTTTGAATGCTAAAAAAATAACCTATAGTTCTGGCAGAACTGTCCAATTTGTGGAGGAGATGAGAAATGGGTACATATTCTGGCAAAATGTACCCAATGGGGAACACCCGACAAGAGTTTAAAACAACTAGATACTGGGACATGTTTGCTGATCACATTAATTTGTTGAATTTGGGATTTTTCCTAGCCAGAGTGCGCGAAGCAATTTATTTTCTGCTCAGAACTTGCCTAATTGTAAGTAATATGTAAGTTGTTTCCACTCATAAATACCGTTCTTCTCATCTTAATTTATTTATCTATTATTGCTTTACAATTTTATAATTTTTCCTCTTTCTAATTGTGTTACTTAAGCATGCACTGTCGACGACCCATGCATAAAATATATTTGTAATGTTTATATAGAATTTTATAGCAGTAAAAGATACATCACCATCCCTACAAGAGATACAAAAAAACCTCTGTGTTAACAATCTAGCGATTTATGAAGAAACAAAAGTCCTGAATTACAAATATATAAAAATATGAATTACATAAATGTAATCATGAAAAGGCAAGCAGGCTTTGTTAGTATGCTCTAAATATTTGGGAAGTACAAGGTGACCTCATTCTTTTGAGAGAACAGATCGTGCAAATAGGTACGTGAAACTAATTTTGCGTCGCTTCTTTGAGCATCTAACAAACTGGGGATGTAATTTCGTTTTTTTTCCAACAAGATCCAACCAAAATACACACAACTAGTGTTTCATTAAAAGCAATGAATACAGAATTCCAGTAATGAGATATTAGTTGATGATGAACAACCTCTCATATCCTCCAACATTAACTTTGAACCTTTTAAAGACAGTGTGTGCAACAAATCCTATCAACATAGAGAAATTAAAATCGAACAACCGTTTGTTACACAACCTTATTCGAGAATATAGAGAATACATAAAGAATTCTTATACTGTGAGCTGTGAGAGATATCTAAACAGATATCCAGGATATCTGCAACTTACTCTTGATAATTTTCCTAAACAGACATTCCCTATTTTATATGTGTAAATTGTTCTTTCACACTAACCGCGTGTCTGACATAAGTTGGAAATGAAGAATCAGAGTTTTAAAAATCGGATCACGGTGAGAGGGTCGAGGTTCGAATCCCTGCCATGACCCGAATTTTTCTAGCCCGAATTCCAACTTAAATGTCCTACACGCGTTTTGTGTGAAAGAACTATTTCCTTAAACCGTATGTTTTCATGAAGAATCTATTTCGCAGTCGTGGCATTTGATTCTCGGCGGGTGGGTGTGTCGCGGCCGCCAGAGAACATACTTAAATTTCACTTCTAAAATTGTATATCAAATCTTACCTCACAGGAGATGCTGGAAATGTCGTCTCCCTTCGGCAAAGGACGAAAGTTTACAAAGTGAATACAAAATTTGCAGGTTATCTTTCAATATCAAAGTTATGAGCTCTATTATTTAACGTCACAATACTTCAAAGTATTGCCCATTTCTCTCTGTAGACAGTAGCGTGACGCAAAATTGTCGAATCTCAATCAATTTCGAGACCTTAGGAACCAGGTAGAAATGATTTATTTATAACTCTTGATAATGAAATCTAATACTCTTAAAACAGAACAGGCAGCGGCCTAATTTTCTAGTATTTTTTGCTGTGAACTTTACCAATAAGACGGTAAGTATTTGAGTGATACACCTAAGACTATTACCGATAGATAGGAGCATTAGTTCGGTAGTAATTGATGACATCAAAATAAGACAACCCGTGTTTACAATAGCGAAACAGCAGTTGCAAAATGGGGATGAATTTGAATCGCTCTGTTGTGCGATTTTTGTGGGCAAAAGTTATGGGATCAAAGAATGTTCATAAAGAGATACTTCCCATTTACAATGAAAAGTGTCTGTCACGTAAAGGTGTTTACAATTGGGTGCATATGTTTTCTGAAGGGCGAACAAATATCGAAGGCAAACACGGCTTCGGCCGGCCAATAGCGGCTGCTACAGAGGTGAATTTGCAACGAGTTGGAAGACTAAATTCGAGCAGGCAGAAGGCAAACTACAAACACATGTTTACACAGCATGACCTACCTTATAACGAATGACAAGTTAGGTTTTTACAAAGTCTGTACACTAAGTGCCGCATTGCTGGCCCCAAAACACAAAATGTTACTAATGGGCCTGCCATTACAGCCTCTCAATCACTACCTCGATGAAGGACAAGTATGCTAGCCCGAATTGTCACAACTGATGGGTTTTGGGTTCACTATAATCAGCCTGAGACAAAGTGTGCGACAATGATGTGGAAACATTCTGCGTCACCCGCGAAAAAAAAAAAAAAAAAAAAAAAAAAAAGTGGCATCATTCAGCGGAAAAATGATGCTCACAGTCTTCTGGGATCACTAAGGCATTCCAGTTTCAAGGACAAACCGTAAATACCGATTCCTACTGTGACATCCTCAGGAAACGACCAAAACTTCTCTCCTAAGACTTGTTTACTCTTGTATGAAAACGTTCGTCCTCATACTGCCAACAAGACAAATGAGACGCAGAACATTTTCAAGTGGGAAGTCCTCAAGTATTCTACTTTGTTCCAAATGACTTCCGTTTGTTCAGCCATCTCAAATGTTACCTTTCGGGTGAACATTTTCCCGACAATGAAACTGCAGAAAGGGAAGTCACCGCCTGGTTCCCACTTGAGCTGCTGGGGCTTGTGAAACGATAGGACAAGTGTCTCAAAGTATAGGGAGATTATGCTGAGAAACAAAAGTATTTTTCAATTCATTACTCTTATTTTTTTAAGTTTTATATCCATTTGTAACTTAATGACTTGATTTAGGTATCGTTTTCACGGCAGTTGATAATGCTCTCTCAAATTCCACACGCATAACATCGAGTCTGCTCAGCTTTCTGGAGACATGGCATTGCATAAATGGGTTTTTATTAATTTTAGTTTTGAAAAAGACCCAGAAAATTCATGTTATCTGCCTCTCCTCTTAAAACCCTTTGTCTCACTAAAATGTAACAAAAATTACGACGTATACTTGGTGCATTGATGCAACATAGCCGACAGTCTTCTTTCTGTAGCTACATTGCGTATCATGTCATCAGAGTTCTATAGAAACACCCGTCTCCCTTATTTTTCTTATCACTTCGGAAACGACATTTGTAATTTATGGTAAATTGGTATGGATAACCATCGCTTTGTTACCGTATATTGCACCATTAGCGTACCCAGGGTATGTCGAGGTTTTATCGTCCCTACGGATTTTATAATTCCATTATACTTTACTGAAAGCTGTCACCTGAACATTGTTGGAGAAATAAAAAACATTTCACAGCACATTTTAGCTCTCGTAGAGTTTCAAAGATTTCCATGAGATGGCAATGATATAATTAGCTTTCATAATGGAATCTGCAACCGACACACTTCACAAGCAAAGAGAGTTATTCAATTTCTTTTAGCGAAAAACGAAACTTTCTCAAAAAATTCAGAGGCGGTTTAAAAATGTGTGTGGAGAGATGCTAAACGGGCTATCCTCATCGCATAAAGATGGAGGTATTCTGTCTGGCAGTAACACCACGAAAGGCCAGAGTAAAAAACCTGGAAGAATTTATTTTCATCCGCCCTACAGCCTGAATCCTGGCACCGTACGACTTTCCAGTGATAACATAAAGTCGCGTAAAATGTCAATAATTTAAATTACTACTCGGACATAAGTTACTGAATATACAAAAAAGTCTGTCACGCAGGAGTTGCGTAAAAACTAAGCGAATTAAATAACTTAAAAGAAAAACATAAAATCCAAATTATGATCTCATTAATAAATAGGATAAGTTAAGACATTACAGTGTGGTATTGGCATGACAAAATATAAAGATAACTAATAAATGAAAAACTGAACTAAAGTACGTAACTTAACTACAAAATCACTTGAAACAAACTTATAGTGAAATTAATAATTTACAAAATTAAAGAAAACAAAACTAGAATTCTGGCAATCTACAAATATTACAAAAGAGTTTTATTTAATAATACACATTTTTAAATGTAACTATGTTTATGATCTCACCCTTTGATATCTTCAAATTCACTAAAATAGAGAGAATTAACAGAACGTTTCGTGTTACATTGTGTGTTTAAGAAGAAGAAGAAGAAAAAGAAGAAGAGAAAGAGGAGGAGGAGGATAAAAAGAAGAAATAGAAATTTATATGTGATAATAATACAAAACATGTTACTATTTAAAAGTAATTACAATGCACTAAGCAAATGTACACAATTAACAATATACAATTGAAAATTCTATTAATGTTCAAAAAGTGAAAGAAAGTACAATAACTCACATATAAGAAGGCGTAAAATTAAAAATATTAAAAAAAATTACCTTTTTTTCCCCCTCAGTGTAATGCAATGTACGCGGGACAGCGGAGCGTATAAGTCATTAACTATTCATTTTTAATGTTTTCCCTCTATTTCTACGTAATTGTGAACTACAGCGGAACGGCGCGGTACCTTACAAGGATTACAGAAAAAGGGACAGTAAAAACTTTTGTGAAATTTCAACACCCATTTTAAAAGTGGATGGTGTATTTGCACAAAACAAGGACCACTGAAATCAGTTTATATGCAAACAGATTTAAGGGTTAGTCAAGGAATATTAGCTATATTTAAATACTGCATGTGATTTTATTTCATTATTGCGCATAGGCTCCAACAACAAGGGACAATGGGCGTGTGCGTGCGAGAATCTCGTCCTCAGAAAGTTGAATTTGTGAAGGTTATTAATTACAGAGCGCTAGAGTAGAGAATGCATAAAAAAAATCATATAGCACTAATTGAAGATATGTGTGTGTTTAGTAAAAAAAACAAAACAAAACAAAACAAAACAAAACAAAAACTTTCAGAATTAAAAGTTAATGCATTTCCCGCATCATTATTATTTTACTTACGTGTTATATTGTTAGCTTAACATTTCCAATTGCACTTAACTGTATAACAACTAAAACGGAAAGTGATTAAACTTTAAGCTACATAGTTAATTTTAGGAGTACTTTTGCTTCATTTTCTGTGTTCCAAAACCGTTGCGTGCATTTATTGCATACTTTACATTACCAGGTTGATAGAGTACATACATCACCGCTTAAGAATCGTGTATCGCTCCAGCATTCCCTGAAATTCGACTTTTTCAGCTGCCGTTTGATACTGAAGCCGCAGGACGGCCGCTGTTTGTAAGGTCCGATTATTCGTCCATGCGCATGCGCAGACTGTTCCACTCTTTCACATGACACTCACTTGGTGGGAATACTCAATTGTTAATGCTAACAATAACGTACGCTATATTGCTCCCCGGGACAGGAATCGACGTCATCGGCGATTACAAAAATTTTGTTTGCGCGTATACTTACTTGTACTTAGAGTGCTTCGATTTCTTTGATTTTCTGAAACTATTTTTCATTTTTTATTTCAATGGTATATACTGAGTTTCGTTGAGTAAAAACAAAAATGATGGTCGCTAGAGCGTTTTTTAAGTTTTCCTTTTGGTAAATCCCAACTTCGGACTATTAAATTTCGCTGGTTAACGAACACGTTGAATTGTTTGTTGATTGATCGTTATATGCCAAGTTTTGTTGAGAAAAAGTAAAAATTGTGGCCGTTAAAGTGTTTTTTCATCGTCATTATTGGTGCCTAGAAAGTAGAATTGATAAAGATTTTAAGAAATTTCTCAAAAATCTTTTCATGAGTATAACCGCATTAGGTACGCTATTCAAAATTCGCTAAAAGAAGGTTTTTACAAAATATATTTCCTCTTTATTAGAGTACGTCATAACACAGAGCTAACCTACATTTTAATTTGTATTTGAAAGAAGAAATGTAGGTTTCATGCAGCAGACATTTGTTCTGTAGCCAGAGCCCATTTTCTGTAGCTGTCACATCACAAAGAGGAAACATTACCGCATGATACATGCCCTAGCATCCTCTACACTCTGACACGAGTCCTCAGCGGCGGAATGTAAAACAAGCATTATTTGCTGGTTGTTATGGAGATAATACATTCCACTGTTGTTAATGAGACGCGAAAATGCTTGGTTACGCTTTCACCTAAAAGAATAACATGACCTAATTTATAATTTTTGTCGATTGACAAGTATATGAGCCACATATTTGGGTCCCTGGAAATTTATAAACAGCTAAGTGTAACACAATAGCCTCATCACTGCCACTGGCCCCCTCCCCACTAGCTGCCGCCTGTCTGTCTTAAACTCCGAGCAGTTACCAGTCTACCATCATTCGTGAATATGGCAGGACAGATAACTTCAGAACAACGTACCTTTGTGCGAAAATGTTATTATAAATGCGAATCAGCTCGCCGTATTCGTGAGGAATTTCTTCGCAAGCTCTCTGGGTAATTGCCTATAATTCACGATCATGTGAATAAATTTGATACCAATGGCTCATTACAAAACAAGAAACACACGCAAATACGAACCGTTTTAACACAAGACAACAAAATTAACGCGTCTTGAATCAATACCAAAAGTTACCAAGTTGGGGTTTCAGTGTCTTATACACATAGAACAACAAAATTGTTAAAACTCAAGCCTTACAAATGTCCATATGTTTGCAACAAGGAGATCCCGTAGCAAGTGTGCGATATTGTGAGTGGTTTCTTTCATCAGTGACTTGATCCACAGCTTGTTTATTTTCAGATGAGATGTGATTCCACCAAAATGGTCGTGTGAACACTCGCTTTTGGTGTTCTGATAAACAAAATTTATACAAAAGGCACTATTTATAAGAGAAAAAGGTATGTGATTAGCGCAAGCAGGATGTCGGTCCGGTAGTGCCGAAATGACATTCTGGACTCATTTTTTAATCAATTGACGAAAGAAGAAAAATCATATGGGAGGTTTCAACAAGATTCCGCCACTGCCCATACAGCAGAAGAGTCCACGGGTAAAATTAGAGAGGTGTTTGAAGAGTATGGCTGCTCGCTGCACAGATCTCACAGTCTGTGGGGTAGCTGAAGGACAAAGTGCACAAAAGAAATATTACGTACAATTTATATCCGTTTTCCATAAATTAATTTAGCATAATATCCACCCACTTTAATACATGCCAGCCTAATTAAATATTTGTTCAATTAAACAAATGTCAAAGTAGTTTATTATTTATATTGATCATGTCACTTTATTATTTATCATCACTCCAGCATGTACATTTATGTCGATTATCTTCAATTCTCTCAAAATACACGATTTAATATGCAGTAACAGGTGCATCTTTTAATGTAATTAAATACATTTTATTCTAACGATACACATATTATAATTATATCCATTTCAACTAATTAAATGAATTTAAACTTAATTAAATACATTTCAATTTAATTAAATATATGTAAACTTAATTAAATGCATGTCGCCTAATTAAATCCATTTGAATCTAATTAAATATATGTCAGCATAATTAAACAGTTATACAATTAAAACATTTTAATCAAATAAAATATAGTTAACCTAAGTGAAACATTTAAAGTTAATAAAATTAAATTATATCCTATTAAGTGTATATAAATCTCATTAAATCATTTCAATCTAATTAAATAATGCGAACCTTAGCATAAATACCTATATGTTATTACAATTCAATGCCATCATAATTAAATACATGTCAATCTAATAAAAAATGTTCATCTTAATTAAATAAGTTCCATCTGATTCAATACATAAGTAAATACACGTGGCCTACTTTAATTCATTTTATCTCAATTGAATATATTTCAACCTAGTATATTTAATAATCATAATTGTTAAATACAGACCACTTAATTAAATACATTCCAATCTAACTAAATATATTTCAACATAATTAGACACATGTCAAACTTAATAAATAAATGTCAACATAATTAACATATTATACATATATATAAATTAACACTAATAATAAAAGTAGATAAAGATAAAACACAGAGAAAGAGTCACACTTGAAATTGCTATATTTCGAACTACTGCGAGTTCTTCTTGCCATTGAAGAACTCGCAGTAGTTCGAAATATAGCAATTTCAAGTGTGACTCTTTCTCTGTGTTTTATCTTTATCTACTTTTATTATTAGTGTTAATTTGTTACATTGTTAATAGTGTTTCTTTATTTTTATGTTTCATTAATATATATTAACTACAATAGATAATCTGTGAACTATAGCATCTATTTGTCTTAAATTTTATTTTAAATTGTTAGAGGGCAGTTATCAAAGACTGCTGTAGGCTGATGGTTCAGTTAAAAAAAGAAAATTGTTCTACATCTGTCTCTTTGCCTTACTTCAATTTTAGATAAAGTGCAGGAAAAAACTGGGGAAAACGGGGGAATAATTCGCAAAATGCAATGTGAAAATACTTTAGAAAAAAGTGTCCGCAAATGGAATAAACAAATGAATATGTAATTTTAGAAGTGATAAGAGACATAACAAATCACTTTCAATAAACTTCGAACGCTTAAAGTTTCAAAGCCGAATTTTGCCTGAGAACTATCAAAATAAAACAGAAGACGAGTGCAAACTAGGAAAGGGTGGAAGGTTTTTGTTAGCTTCGGAAACTCGTGAGGAAGTGCGCTGGAAAGTTCTTCTGTTTAAACACGAAAACTTTCATTATTAAGGAGAAAGGCGTATACTTCAATTTTGGCAGCTAAACATTGACTTGATAGACAATATTATATTAATATTTTCCTCTAGCAAAATATTTATCAGTTATAAGGCATTTATATAAGAAATTACGTAATATTCAATGCAATGCAACGTTTACCATTCCTTATACATATACCGGTTTAAAAAATGTTCCAGCCGCTTATCTCCAAAGTAACAGGGTTTCAAGAAAACAATTTATGGCAAATGGTTTTTCATTTAAAGGGAAAAAATCTTTTATATTATTGAAATTTTTAAGAGATGGTTTTCAAGGCAATTTCAAAGTAAACTATTAAGGGGAATTCCAATTTTTTATCACATTCCTATTTTACGCAAAAAAGCAAAACCTTTTTTTATTAAACCATCCGTTTATATTATTCAGTCATAATTGTAAGACATAAAATGGAAATTGCTTTAAAAATAACAGCTGCTCATCATTAATAAGTGCTGGAAATGTTTTTCATTTAATTGTATACAAAAATGGAGAGTATTTTCAAAAGCTCACCTAACATTCTGAAACACGCATTTAGGAATATTCCTGCAAGGTGTGGTTGTCCTTTGTAAGAGCCTTTCAGTTGTAGCGGGCTGTTTTTTGAAAACGGTTAATTTTAGGTGTCCCCAGAGAAAGAACTCTAATGGGTTTAAATCAGGAGGTTATTGGGTATTCCCGCTTTCTACCAATGTGTCATTCAGTCACTGTCACTGCTCCATCATCAAGTTTTCATTTAAAGCAACTGTATTATTTTCAATTTCTTCATTAACGAGGGGATTATAACATTTACGTGGGTACCAGGGACAACCAGTGAGCTTTTCCTCAACAAATAATGAGCCAAAGATTGTATCACCCAGACTTCATTTTCCTCTCTGCCACTGTGTTCAGTCTTCTCCCAAAATACATCATTTATCATCACTCCAGCACCTACAATTATGTCGATTTAAGGTAATATGTGCACTCATTAGAAAAGCAAGTGTTTCTTAGTAATGCAGGTGATCTCTTAGTCATTCTGACACTATCTCTCAAATTTCAATTCGATCACAATCATCTTCAGTAACATTTTGACGTATACAAGTTTATTAAGACCAATCTTCAGTATAGAACAGGTCTAAACTCCTTCCTTGTTTCACGGATCGACAGAATAGACATGGCTTATATTCCTCCATGTTCACCAGATTCTTTCCCTGTTAATTTCACCTTAACCTCCAACTCCTAGGTTTCCCAGCAATGCAAGATTTCACTGAAGGATACAACCAGAAGTCGCAAGGTGCAAGGTCAGAGCTGTAGGATGGAGGTCAAGCAGCTGGACTTTGGTGACTTCCAGTTTCCTCAAATTTGCAGGTGTTCTGTGAGGAGACGCTTGTCGTGCAAAAGCAACATCCTTTGTTCCTGTCTTTGAACCCCGCCACCTCAGCTCTTCAAAAAATAGAAAATATAAATGTCACATGTTCTCCATTCACTGTCGTTCCTCTGGCATACAGCCACGCACTAACGGTCCTTCATAGTTGAAGAAAACAGTGAACGGAAATCTTGTCGAAGAACTGGTCTTGGGTCATTCTCATTTACCCGCAAATAGTACTGAGTTTTATGTGGCATGGTATAGTAATAAAACCAACTTTCATCACCATGTATATATCTATCAAATGTTTAGAACCATTTGGTGGAAACATGCTCAGCAGTTTCCTTGCACGTTCCTTTCTCCTCTTCTTCTCTTCATTGGTCAGGGAATGTGGAACCTATTTTGCACAGATTTCTCGCAGCTTTACATTTTCATGGAGTATACCCTCAATGCTGCCAACAGAGATGCCCATTTTCATATACATATATATATATTCCTCCACTCTTTAAATTGCTCTCTGATTCACAGTTTCCCGAGGGTTGTCTTATGAAGTCTCTAGCCCTTTTTCAAATCATAGTATTTATCTTGCAATGGTATGAAATGAACACACACTGAACAGCTACCAAGCCCTAGTCGATTTCTTTCCCTCTTTCACCAAGCTTATAGCGTGTAAAAATGTAAAATATAATACATCATATATATGCACATTTTATGCATATTTGTTTTAATGTAGGTGTCTAGTAGATACGATCGATGCAGATTTGGATAAATCATCAAAAAATAGCTTACTTACTTTGGAATTAGCTAAAAATAAATCTCTAGCAGTTTCTGTGGACTTGTAGCGCTTGTATCCTAAGTGTCTTATATTAAAACATATTGTTCCGCTGTCAAATGCATAAACATAACATTGCCGCGCGTTGTATTGCACCTTGACAGAAGATGCCGTGTATTTTGAAATTTCGACGGATCGAGAACAGATCATAACATGCACTAGTTAAAGTGCGTTGCAGCATATATACACACCTGGACGGATTCTATTAGATTGCAGCTACCTTCAATATCAATTTGCATGTAGCGTACTGACAGGAACGTGCAAATTAACTGGCATAGCACACTGAACATACACACACACGCGCGAGCCAAAAGGAAAACAAAACTGGACTCTGTCCTCCCACTAGACAAACTGATAAATTAATTCCAGAGCTCCGTTGTTTGCAAAAGACTTTCATGTATTGATAGCTTATTTACGTAAAAAAATATCTATTTGGGAGTTCTGCCCCTTAGGTTTATTTTAGACTTAAACTATTATTATTATTATTATTATTATTATTATTATTATTATTATTATTATTATTATTATTATTAACGCTGTTGTTTTAAAACCTTTATTCATGATACAAGTGTTGACTTTAACACGTGAATCGTACACTCATTTTAGACGGCCTTAATGTTTATATATAAATTAGTAATTATTCAGTTATTGCGAGATGTTACTAGTTTCAAACAAACAGTTCGTAAATTTGTCACAGAAGGAGATGGAGGGAACATCTAACTCTCTGGACAATTACGCAGATTTATATAAGTGGGGTAAAATAACCTGTAAAATTATTATTACATTTTCTTTATGTGTCACAATAAATTCCAATTGGGCATGTACAAAGACCGGAATAACTCAGTCAGTAACGTTTGAGCCTTGCATTCGGGAGGTTTTGGGTTCAAATATCTTATGACCATTCTGACCTTGGTTTTTCGTGATTTCCTTTGGTTGATAGGCCAATGCTGGCCGGATAGTTCCTTTCCCAACTTTATCATTCTTAAGTATCACCAGTGTCCACTGTCTGTGATGCCTCAGCAGTAAATAAGCATTGTTTTAAATTGAAGAATGGTCTTTGGGGAAATAAAGTTGATGACGAGGTGAAAAGTGACGCAATGGAATATATTGTAGTTAAAATCCCTGATTAGCAAATTAAAAAAAAAAAACCTAAATTAAAAATAAATATACCTCTTAAATAAAATATTAATAACCATAAATTAGTGAATATTTTGGAGCTCAAATCATTCTCAAATAAATAATAATATTAAAGAATTCCCCAGATTTTGAAAGAAACCGCATGGCCAATTCATATAGGAGGTGGTAAAAAAAGTTCCCAGATTGGTTCTGTAAAGCGCCAACAGATGGCAGTGCAGGGTTGCGCAAGCTGAAGCCCTGTATTATACTGCCATGCACTTCATTTGCAATGCCATAATTTAAAAAATGCAACAAATAACTGCAAGTTAACTATATACACGTTCATAATTGGAAGAAAAGAATAGAAAATGCAGATATAAGGATTGTGAATAGTTTACATTTTCAGACATATCATTTAGTTTGCTTATCTCTTGTTTTTACATACCAATTAAAACCATAGGTTTCTGGTTATCACAGCCATTCTCATAGGTTCAATTTAGAGCAGAGAAATGTTACACCACATAAAATTTTTATTCTAAATTGAATATGGTAGGAAGCGCTCTAAGCCCTATAATTCATTCGTAACTGACAGGTTAACTGTAGGGCTTATACAGTTTATGTCAACACTGATATAATAAATGCATTACAACCAATAATTTATATAGCGAAGAGCAAAATAAAATGTGAAATTCTTATTTTCAGTTTCACGTTTGATGTAATTAATAAGGCCTACGTTAAAAATGCGATTTCTGTTTAACCAATGAGTTTGGATGCGATACTACGCGAAAGTGCCGTAACTGTAACTGACATAGTCTGAAAAGTATGCATTTTCTGCCTAACCTAGGGTTTCTAATGCAAATTGAAGAACATGAGCAGACGCAGAAGGTATCATTCAACAGTAAAACACAAACATTTTAGGAATTAACTGTATGGAAATCGAGTAAAACGACAGAAACGTAACACGTAGTCTTATGGCAGTTAGAGAGCGTGCCCATACTTGTATAATAAAGGGCTTTAGCGCAAGCAGCGTTAGGGAGCTGTAACTTTGAACTTGCAGTGTACCAAGTGACATCGCTGTATTTACATTGGGAGTAGTGCAATCGGTATTTTTGTCATCACGTGCTTGAATAGTAGCCTGCAACTTCGTCAAGGAGAGCAGGTTGGAACAAATTTGGCCTAAATTTATGAATTTAATTGAGACATTAAATATGCATACGGCGACGATGCAGTGGGGCTTGCTTCGAGTGGTGAAGGGCTTAGAATTGGAAGAACTTCCTAGAACATTGAAAAAGTCCGTGAAATCCTCCATGAAGATCGTAGGACCTCTTCCTTTTACAGAAGATGGACACCTATCTCAAAAGTCACCGTTTCAACACCAATGATGAGATACAACGTGGGTCGCAGAAGGTTTTACACTCTGAAGTCGCGTTTCAAAAATGGCAGAAACGCTGGGACAGGTGTATAGCTACCCAAGGAGATGGCGTTCAAAATTAGGGAAAGGAATTGTAACAGAACCAGTCCGGAACCTTTTGAAGGCGCCTCGTATGCAAAAGGTATTGATTAGCACTGGGAAACGTTTGTTTACCTCTTACAGAAAGTTGTAACATAATAACACCTATTTAAACCAGTAATAATATATTTCATCCCAATAGTGTGTTTACAAAACTACTCCTAATGGTTAGTTTTCATATTGCAAAGCTTAATTTGAAGTTATACACACGAGGATGGATATTAAGGAGAGCACAATGAAACAAAAAGGTATAACAGAATATGAGGTGACACGGAAAGAGAACATCAACAGTTCGGGGAACGGAAATGCACAGTAAATTCCAAAGTGTGTTGAGCGACACTGCGGCGGTATATGAAGCCGTCACACTTCCCCCACGTTTAAAATCCAATTTGCATCTCTGCCCCCCCCCCCCATCTATACCGAATGCGTTTTTCTTCTTCAACCCTCACACTCCCAACTTCTGCAAGAATACTGACTTAATTTCCACGCGCTACTCTGCCATCACGTGACCTAGAAAAACGTATGCATGAGGAACGCATGAAAAAATACAAAAAAGTTAGTTTGCGGAGAAATGAAATAATAAAGTTGGCGATGTTGAGAAATGCGACGTTTCCGGGAAAAAAAAAAAAAAACGAAGCAACTCGATTTTTCAACGCTGCAGAGAAAAAGAGATTTGCAGTGACGTGAAAGAAATTCGAAAGCCTTTAAAGGGTGAAGTGAAGACACCTCTTTGTGCTTATGAGGTGGTGCATAAGTAATGGTGATATACCTGAAACACTGCTATGTAATAACGTGGTAGTAATCAGCTGGTGAGGCCTCAGTTGTTTGATCGATAATACAGCTTCGTGTCGGTAAGTGAAGTGTTTTTCATCTTCCATCATGTTGTATATAGTCCCTACCTCTGTCCAAACATTTCTGCCTCTGCCTTACAAGCGTTTGTGCTGCTACAAGGGGCATTCAAAAATGTTTGCAGCCAGCCTATCCATTTTGACAACAATGTCTACAAAAATGTAACTAACGCAGTTACAGATGTTAAACTATCAAGTGCAAGTTTAAACTTGCATGATCAGTCATACAGTCTGTTGACTCGGTCCTGTGCCCGTTCTCGCTCTAGCGGTCACAATTTTTGTTTTCTCGCAGCTAAACTCAGCCTATAACCATCAATTAACAAACGATTCGTGGAGTTGGTTAACCAGCAAAATTGAACCATTAAGGATGTGAGTTAACCTGAAGCGAAACTGTTTAAAAAAAATGAAAAATAGTCATAGAGACCGAAATTTTAGTTTTCTCTCGAAACTCTGTAGATTTTTTTAAAATAAATTAATAAAAGTAGTTTTCGAAAATCATGGCAATCGGGCTACTAGTAGTGGGGGTATACATGAAAAACAAGCGGGGGTGGAAGTGAAATTTTAAAATCGCTCTGGCAGACACAATTTTATTTTTTTTTTTTTAAACTCAATATAATTCATTGAAATATTATACGAAAAATACTTTCATAAAATCAGTGAAATGGGACTATTAGAAGGAGGGTTGCCTGCACCCCAAATTTTAAAATCGCTCTAGCAGCATTAATATTTTTTTAAATAACTTATATAATATTTTAATAAAATAAGAAAAATAGTTTATGAAAATCAGGGAAGTCGGACAATTAGGAATAGGGGTATACCTGAAAACCTAAATTTAAAAATCGCTTTTGCGTTTAATTTTCTCTATATTGTTTTAAAATAAAAATACAATTTAATTCAGCATATAAACTGTATTTATAACAATGCATATGTTTTATATTTAACAAAAGTATCGTCGTGAAGATAGCAAATGAAAAATATTAATCTATTAAGGTGTGTGAATTATATTTGTATGTAAGCGCGCTTTGAAATAAACTTCATAATACTTTTTCGTTTATATTTTTAATACAATAACATTTAAATTAAATTTCAAAGCCAATGAAATTGCAGTAAAATACGATTATTTTTATTTGCTTAGTACCTTGTAATTGTTTTTAAAAGTAACATGTTTTTGTTTTATTGAAACATATGAACATCATCTTCTTAACAATGTAACTCGAGACGTCCTGTTATTTTTTCCTATTTTAGTGAATGTAAAGATATCAATGGGCAAGTTCATAAATATAGTTACATATAATTATAGCTTTGTCTGTCAGTGGTCATATACTTAATTTGATTAATAGTAAATAATTAATTTTTGTCATTTAACTTCAATAATAATAATAATAATAATTGAAAAAATATGTGGTTTCTCTTTTGCGATACTTGACGATTGGAAGAATTCTAATTTTGTTCCCCTAACACCATACATTAGTGCGATAATTTATTTCATTTCATTAACTAATAAGACCTATTTTGGGTTTTACATTCATTTTTATCAAAATTTGTTCAACTCGGTGAGAAATTCGCTTAGTTTATGCACCTGCTCCTGCTTGACGGATTTTTTTTTAGAACAACTGAAAAAAATGTGTTATTTCAATGTTTATGTATTTATAAATATAAAATACTGTTTTACCTACACCATAGGAATATAGTAGGGGAGTTCGGAAATGATTTAGTAGTTTTTGTATCATATTTACTACGCAACATGGTTCAATGCACACGGATTATTTGAAGAAATAAATACGAAGCACTTGTAAAGATCTCAGAATAAAGGACAAAATAATGACATAGCTTTTAACAAGTATTCTTATTATTGAATATAGTCTCCCTTGACACTAATGCACTTTGTCCAGCGATGTCCCAAAGCCTTTATCGCATCACAAAGCAAGCAAGCACATCAGGTTTCGCGAACAAGTGATGGAGTCAAGTCAGAGTAACAAGGCGCATGTGGCAGCAAATTGTACCCAAATTCATTGATTTTCGCCGTTGCAACGACTCGTGTGTGAGGGCGAGCATTGTCTTGATTCAATATGACATTTTTGTTCGATAAACCGGGCAATTTTTTCGCGTATTTGGTATCCAATAAGTTCAAGTGGTTAGCTTAATGCGCTGCAGATAGATGTTCCAGTGAGAAGATATTCAAATATTAATACATCCTTGAAACCCAGAAAAGCGAGCGGTTTCACACACCTGGTCTTCTTTGACGGTGGAGAATCGTAATGTTATCACTGTTTAGACTGCTGTTTTGTTTCATGTGTGTAGCAGTTAACCCAAGTTTCATCACTGTCACAAATCAACACGTAAAGTAGGCGGGTGTCTCTGCAAACGGGACAAACTTTGCTGACAGATTTGCACTCTGATTCGCTTTTGATCCTGGGCGAGCAGTCGCGGCACCCACCTTGCCGACACTTTTTCAAGTACAATTCTTCCCTCAAAATGTGAAATACGCGCTCCTCTGAAATACCCAGAGTTTCAGCAATTTCGGACACTAATAATCAGCCCTCCTCAGCACCATGTCGTGCATCTCGATGCGTGGGTCATCTTCCAAGCTTTCACAGCCACTTTTAAACTCCGCAGTCTACTTGGAAACGGTTGAAAATGATGGTGCAGCGTTTATCACATCTTATATTTCTTTACCGGGGACTTAATAACCGCACGATGTTCGGTATTTGTCATTTTTCCGTACACACATCTACACTGCAACAAACAGCTACAGCCACTATGATTCTAGACCGAGTCATGTATTATTGCACAAATGTGTCTATGAAAGATGGCGGGTTTTGATAACAAAACTGATTCCGAACTGCTGCTGCAATCTGTGGGTTATTTCAAGAACTTTTATAATGACCGGCGTAAAATTATAAGTTACTTCGCATTTTTACAAAATTCTATTTATACATTTTAAGTGCTATGTGCTTTCTTGTACATTATAAATATTAACTAAGAATTTATGTATTAAGTTCTAGCTATATTTATGCAGATCGCAAAATGCGAAATTTCTCTTTGCTGAATTTGCTACATTTTGGTATGTTTCTGCAGGCTTGCGTAACAGAATCGAAATCGACAACCGTAGTCGAATGCAATTAAAACCGAAATTCCCATTTCAGGGGACTTAGTTATTGCAGATTAACAGCCTTGCCGTATTGACGCCGCTTTCCACGGAAGTGAAAAGCGATTTCCTTCTCTAAATGTAATTACTTCGGCGGTATGTAGGGCCGTTGTGCCCGGCACCTTTATGTATGATATCTAAATATGTGCTTACATACAATAGCGTGTTGCATACGTTAAGCAACGATTTTAAATTATCCATTTTATGAAGAACACAAACTAGTGGCGATTTTGCGAAAATAGCAAATTGGAGTTACTTTTTGATTGTTCTATAAAACAAACACATAAAAGGGCAATTATTTTATGATTAAGCTGAGACCTATTTGTTCGTCTATTTAGTATAGTTAAAAATGGTTTGAAAGGCTTAAAGACAAGGGGCAATCAATTTCAAAGAATGGTGGACACGACACTCGGGTTTGTGCTCTAAAGGAAGAAGACACAAAACACCGCTCAGATGGGATCAATGTCTTTAAAGACGCTGCCAGCAGGTTTACATGTAGCTGAAGATGTGGAATTATTTTCAAAGATAATCATTGCTGATAAAATTTAACTACATCATTTCTATCCTGACAGAAAATAGCAAATCTCCATCAAGTGGTTGCTTGTGCTGGGAAAGACATGGTCATCTCGTTTTTCGATATTCAAGGAACGGTTTACCAACTTGTCGTACCTTAACTGGGTAACACTACAGATATACCCTGAAAACTCCTCAAGGCCATATCACACACTTGCATTTCCTTGCAACAATCTAGATGCTACACCACGATAATGCACGGCCGCATACCGCAAGTGTTGTTGCTGAATATGTCACAAAAATCAAGTGAAGTGTATCCCTCACCCCCATATTTAGCCCCGTGTGACTTTTCCCTTTATCCGGAAAATAAAGAAACATAATTTATTATCACCAGAAGCAGTGGTGATGACTGAGGAGGCGATTCTGAAGAACCTGTCAAAAATAATTTCGAGCACGTCCTTGAACGCTGGGACAGCCGCATTGCACCCAACGAGGACTACTTTGAAGAAAAATCATAAAATATATAAGGATGAGTAAATGACAGGTCAAAAAAAAACGTGATTACTGCTAATTAAACAGCTTCCATATATAGGTGCAGTAGTTGTAAAGCAAATATTCACCAGATTTACAATATTTTATTACAAACCTCTTAAACCTCTTAAAATGAACACATAGCTTATATCTGCTCAAAATAATTTGTAAAGCATTCTCATTATTTTACAACATTAGAAGAAATTTTGTTTTATGCATATAAGAATAATTTTGCCCAAAAGGTAATGAAACACGAAAATTATTAAGACAAATAAATATAGTCTTCAATTTGTGTTCCAAGTTAAATATTCATTTATTATGGAAGTTCCTAAAGTTCCTGTGCCTCGCATCTTAAAAATGCCAACCCATAAAGAATGTGCATAATATACCTAGGGTGCCAAAATGTATACACACCTTCAAAGCAGATAGCTATTTAATTTTTTTTTTATTTATTTTTGCTGTATTTCTTAGACAAGTTAATCAAATATGAATTAATTGCTTTTTAGATACCTTAATCAATGTTATATGTAATATGTGCAGTCGCTGTAACACCAATTTTTTATAAATGTCATAACAAATCTTTTCAGGTTTATGTTGTTCGAAATCCATGTTCACAAATATACAAGAAATTTATCGCATGAAGAAACAAAAAACAAAAATAAAATATAGAAATAAAATAACTAACGGACTAAAATTAAAACTCCCTTCCTCTAATTACATATTATTTTACCGTTATTATAAGTACACGAGGGATAAGTCATAAGCAGATCCCGGGTGCCTTTCTATCTGGGTGGATATGTTTTAAGTAAAGAGAAATAAACATTTTTGCGTACATTTGCAGTCGGTTTCTATTTTGCTTTTCACCGAAGTGAAAAAATGTTATAAAAAGTAAATGGCATGTTCAATTTACGAAAAATATCTATTGAAAATTTTTATATACATTCATTTCTCTTCATTCAGTCAAAATTTTCTCCATTCATTTAAGTTCTTTAAATAACAGAACCTTCACTACTGAAAGAAATACACGGTTACCTCGGAATACCAATACCAGAAAATAGAGATGATGAGGGAAGTACTGTAGTTTTGAATAGTCCTGGCGAATGACCTTGTATCGATCTGCACGAGACAATTCTACGACATTTGTGGTGGGGATAACTTCTCAGCTACAACAAACAATTGCAAGCGAGAAAGATGAGAGTCATACAGCTGTGCAATAAACCGTCCATACAATGTGTTCAATACGAAAGTAAGAGAGATATTAACCTGATTCGTCTATAAACTCACAAATAAAAAATGAACTCGACCAAAAACCACTGCTCTTTTTTTTTTTTTTTTTTTTTCATTTACTAGGACTATTCAAAACTGCTTTATTGTCTTGATCAACATTTCCTGATGTCTTGAAAGGTGAATGTTCTGTTGTAACTGGTATACTCCAATCACTTCAGCGGAAGTAGAACGTTCTTTTGCCTGGATGAAAAATGCTCCCTCTGACAAGTGGCTGACTATGACAGTTGACACCTTGGAAAAGCATTTTCTTGTTGCTTGTAACCAAGAAAAGTAAGCTTAAATACTTTAATTGTGTGATATAGAAAATTCTAAGTATCTTAAATACATATTTTCATTAATAATGAATTATATTACTCTGTTTTTATTTTTAAGAAATGTACATTTTAATTATATTACTGCCCACTTCCAGTATTTTAAATGCCTTTTTATCTGTCTATTTTATACATGCCTGTTACTTCTGGACTGTACACATAATATACTCACCATATCGAAATTACGGATTGTCAATGTGGAGCATTTCGTTGGTAATTAGGCCGTAGTGATACATGCGCGAGGCGGCAGATGGCTGACTGGGACGCATATAAAATTAATATTTTACAACCAACAACGCAACGGTAATAGTTTGAGTGTTAACGATATCATTTAAATCAAAACAAAGGTACTTCTGTAATAACATTTTGTTACAAAATATTTACCCACAGCGGTCTTATTCCCCAGAATGCCAAGCCTCTAACGTTTAGAGGCTGTTGTGGAGTGCAATGCCATGTAGCAGAAGTTAAAAACGTAAGCTTTGATCGGATCATGTACAAGCGGGAGTTAATTGCTTGGGGTCAGCGCTGCGAATGGGGAGGAGCCCTTGTGACGGATTGCTGGGGCTGTTCCACTCATGGGCCATAAATCTCAACCTGCCACCTCAACCTGTCGCTCAGAAGCGACAACCTCCCTCAACTTTTTACTTGATCGTGATCCATACCTCATAGTCATGTCGAGAACGTGGTTCGAATATCAATTTGGACACTTGCTTTTCATTCCACTTCCTGGTTTTACATTTGTCCCATTGTATTCCTTACTTGCATATAGGATGAGTCAGTTAACATCACAATGGGTGCCTATATCGACGGGTTATTTCCATAAGTTAGAAATAAAACGTAATAACCATAAAGTTTATATAAAATAATGCTTTCTCACCTACCCAGGTTTAAACTGCTTTTAATTTTATTGTTTCTGGTGATTATTACATGATTTTAGTGCAATAGTTCCCAGATACTTTAAGATGGTATATAAGCAAAACAAATGTGAATTTTCAAATCCAATTCCTTGTGCCCTAAAATTTAAAAATTATGATTCTGTTCTCTGCCACATTCACTTTCTCTGCCAATACACTTGACATCTTTTGTTCTGGGGTTGTGTTTTGCTAGTTTTCTTGAAGACACTCAACTGTATCATATTAGAACAATGTTTGTAATTTCTAAATTAATATTTTGAAGCAAGTTTTCCCTTACATTAAAAAATTAGTTCAAATTCAATGAAAAGAGATAAGAAAAAACTGTTTCCAACAAAATATAACATCTCTCAGATACTGTGCGATCAGTGACGCTTCTCCCGCGGCCCGGAGTTTTTCCTACTCGTTTGCCACACCGTAGAACGGGTAGTGAGCCTGCCTGCTTGTTTACTTGCTGACTGTAGTTGTCGCAGCGCAGCTGTTCCCGGGTGTGTGTTGTATTGTTCATTTCTTAATTGGACAGCATACATAAAGTGCATTATGCCTCGTGTGTTTACAACGGCAGTGTGTCTTTATATAGGATTCATTTGTGTTGACTCAGTAGTGAAAGAATCATAGGATAACCTTTTTTTAACATACATTTTATTCTGTTACTTATGTAAATACCAAACTAACCCCTTTTGCAGAGAATTGGGAGCGTGAGCATGCATTTTTTCAACAGGACTCTGCCATGCTCTCATGTGAATACTTCCATGAGAGAGCAATTCACAATGTGTTTCCACATGACAGTGGGGGTTTGCCTCCTCTCGGTCTTCTCCTTTTAACTTGTGATTATTATCTCTGGGATAAATTTAAAAAATGCCGTATACAAGAACAAAAACCATACAAAAACTCAAAGATAATATTCGTCAGGGAACTGTTCGCATTTCTCAAAATGAATTACTGCAAATGATGAATAATTTCCTTATGAGATGCCAAAATATGTGGAAAATGAAGATGGGCAGTTTCAACACTTCATTTGGCATTTTCGTAGGTAATGCGCCTCTTAAATTGGTTTGTTTTCTTGTTTTACCCTGTCGCTAATTTACGAAACCCGGCTGGCCGACTAACCGGTTAACGAGAGCCTATAGCAAAGCATTGCGGAGGGGGGGGGATGATCGGGAATGATCGACGATAGTATAAATATGCATTCTACATATGAATACTTAGTAATAGGTGTATAATTAAATAAGGCACTAATAAATAAAAAGCTCTATAATTTCTTTCTTTTTGAACCAAAGCATTTCACAAAAATCACAGAAATAAAACACATATATCCAAATAATACAGGAAAATTATATTGTTCTGTGACAAAAATTGCAGTCATTAAATATGTGCATAATACAGCTATAGGCTTTTGAGTCAATTATGAGTATAAAATAACAATTTTTTCTCTCATTTTCTAAGCTTTTTAATTTTCAAACTGTACGTACCCTTTTCTCAGAAAATAATAGAGCTACTGTAATGAAATTTTGTTTAAACTTAGATGGTGTTTTATAATTATTTTATGCAGTTTTTTCTGTATTTAGTTTATATAGGTTATGTTATGAAACGTACAATATTTTGAAGCGAAAATCTTTGTTTGTATTAAAAATTACTTAAAACCAATGAAAAGAGATAATAAAAACTGTTTGCAACAAAATGTAGCATCTCTCAGTACTACATATTGTGCATTATTATGCATTTTCTTCATATGGATATTGAATAAAAGGTGCATAATTATCATAAGGGACTGAAAAATATAAAACTCCTGTGCAATGGTTCTGAGTGATGGTGGTTTCTGTCAATTTCAGACCAGACAGTTCAAAGCATCATACTGTGAACAAAATAAGATCTTTAGTATTAAATAAGTCTCCATTGCTACCCAGCTTCTTCTGTCAACATTGATTCCATTATGAACTGCTTGAACAGGAAGCAAACAAATTCAGTCAGTGCATTTTCAAAGAAATTAAAATATATAGTCACGGCCTCTCACGAAAAATCCGGCACCAAGACCAAATGTCGCGGCTTACTGTAAATAAATATCGTGTTGTATTCATTTATCAAGGCCGGACTAGGAGCATATTTCCGTCCCCATGCTAACTAAAAATGAGAAAAATTAAGGGAATAATGGACCGATTTTTTAACGTAATAAAGAATGTGCTAACCTTGACTTGTCCGTCTTAAAGTGACATCGTAGAGCCGATGATCTCTAGGACTCGAGCTTCATAAAATCGTAAAAGAATAATACGCGGAACTTGCTCAGACTTCTCGGAACCATTATACTTAGCAACAATGTTGTACTCAGTTGATCTGGGGTATCCGAAGAATAATTTCAGTCGCCGAACGCCCAGCGCTTACGCCGCACTTGTTCGCAGTAGCTCGGCCATTTTGAGGTTGTTACTGTTTACTAAAAGCATACGACTTTCACAAACGCCAACAGTGGCCTATAGCGGAAGGATTGCATTTGAAAATGTTCGGATTTAAAGGCCTTACATTGCAGTCTCCGCACTGACGTTGAATTGCCGTTCCACGTCCTCACAAATCTGACTGTTTTTCGCCTCAACAGTAGCAGTAACTAAGAAGTTTCGTTGCCTTTCTGGAGTAGGCGAACCATCTTTGCATCCTCCGTTCATTCGTAGCATCAGCACCGCAGACGATCAATCAACTCATAGGTCAGAGATTGCAATTTTTCTATGAATTCACGACTCTTCCGGATATTTTGTTCCCAAGCATATGAGTGCCCCTTTGCACAGTCAGCGGACAACCAAAGTTCCTGATTATTTATTTTTGCAACACTATGACATTTACTTCGTTTTTAACTTTATAAATAATTTTAAATAATCTGACATTTTTGTCCTCTTGGCTTCTACACATAACAACAGAAAAATGACCCTTTCTTATAAGGTTTTATTGTTTTATTGAGATTATTTTTATCACAATGTGTTTCAGTAACGCACAACTTTGTTTAAAAAAGTTTAATAGTTCAGACAAAGTAATTCATACACAATAAAGCCACATTCCCTATTTACTTTTCAACAAAAGAACCAAAATTTTCAACATATTTCTCCCACCGTGACACTAGTTTCAATATACCTTGTTCATAGAACTTCGTCCTTTAGGAGTACAGCCATCTGCGCAAAGTCGATCGCACTTCTTCATCGAAACTGAAGCGTTGACCACCTAGGAATTTCTTCATTGGGCCAAACAAATGAAAATCCGAGGGTGCAAGGTCCGGACTGTATGGTGGGTGCCGGAGCACCTTCCAACCAAATTTCACGATTTTTGGTACGGCCAGAAGCGCAAACATGGGGGTGAGCATTGTCATGGGATAGTCTGACATTTGCAGCGTTGCTTTTGTCGGTACAGCGCAACTTCGCCAGTGCTCGTTCATACGATGCCGCATTCACAGTGGTCCCTTGTTTACGAGTAATAAATTTCACCCACAGAACACGGTGCATATTTCAGAACACGGTCTCAGATTGCGTCACCTTGAATTTCCTCTTTGCTGGGGGACTTGGATGTTTCCATTCCATTGAGGCCTGTTTTGTTTCAGGCGTGTAGTGGTACGCCCAGGACATCACCAGTCACGACATGCTCTTTTGCATCATAACGCCGTAAGTGGTCTAAGCATGTCGTCATTCACTCTTGTCATCTGCCAGAGTCTTCGGTATCCAGCAGGCACTTACTTTAAGAAAATTCAATACTTCGTAAGGAATGTTGAACAGTGCAGATGAATCCGTCGGTCACCCTCAATGGCTGTGACATTCCTTTGAGTTGCAGGTCGTCCGGAACACGGCCTCCCTCAAAGAATGTGCATCAGCTGGGAGATGCTGTTACAGTTTTCTACATAAACGTCCAACTTTTCCTTTCGCCTCTTTGTTCTTCACAAGCTGACGACAATAACGTGCGCGCCATCTTTACAACGTCACCTTGCTTCTGTCGCCAGAGCTATACTTTGATCGAACATACGACGTCTCTAGGGCGACCTTTAAACTGCACGTTTGCAAAATTTCACCGTCCTAGCTATAATAACATCACGGGAAGAAATTATAGTGCGTTACTTAATGATCCACTCTCGTACAAACATAAAAATGAGTTCCGAAAAATTCTAATGTGCACTCCTACCTGTAAACTGTCTAAATTATTTTCTAATGTGAAAGCGTGCATTGTGCTTTTAGTGTGTTAAATCTTAATACATTATTTATTCTACCGAATCCTTTAATGCAAACATTTTATAAACCATTAACCAGGCATTTTTATTCTGAAACTCGAATATCGCCCCTACTTAGTGAATTTCTATGAACAGTGCAGTTAGCAGTGCTGCGACCTACTAAAGCCGAATGTAATGTCCCAGGGGCCTGAAAATAAAATACGCTCCGTGGCTTCCTTTGATCGGGTAACCCCAGCCCACGTACAAAGGGCTGTGTGTTTCCGTAACGCTCGCGGCTGTATTACCGACATTGCAACAACAAATTATACATCTATATGTAATTATTTGATACAGAATCAACGAAAAAAAAGTCTTTCTATATCGATAATATCAACAACAACCCCCCCTCTCAAAAAAGAACAAAAATTCCTGTTAGCTTCAAGCAAAATAGAAAACGCCGCTATCTTCGAACTTTTGCGTCATATAAACCATCAAAAAATGGTTTTACCGCCAAAACAAGTCGTCTTTCCAATATAATGTCATATGAAACCCTCACAGACATTGTCAAAGAGAGGAATTATACCAGAAAATCACCCCTTGAACATATACAATCTGCTAGCAAATTTTCCTTGTCGTGTGGGTCACTGGCAGAGAATTTTCATAGTTCCGCGTTTTTATATGCATTTTTCTGAAATTTTATGGTGATTACAGTGCTAGTAGTATACTAAATTTCAATCAAATTCTGTAAGTACTTTGTGATCTATAATTTTTTTATAAATTATATTACGTAAATGCGTCGCATAAACAAAATGCCTCAGCGTCTCTTGAGTTGAGAAAATCGGTTGGCAGTTTTACAATTGGAGCTTTGAACCACATGCAAAATTGTATGAAGAGATATTTTAAATAAAATTTATGTGAGAACTGTGGTCATTTTTTAATATACCTATAAGAAATTTATTAGTTTTTTTTTTTTTTTTTTTTTTTTTTTTTTTTTTTTTTTTTTCAATTTTACAAAGAAGAGGCTAGAAATTGGGACATTAAATGTTGTTGCTGTTTTTAATATGGGCTCTTCAGCTTCTCAGGAGCTGAGATCTGTGGTAAGGGACGATGAATGTTCGGTAGCGGCTTCAAAGATCAGTAAGACCGGGAATACGACTTGACTCTACGAGAGTAGGTCAGCTGCCACAAGCAGGAAAGGATCTGCAGGTTGGAAAAGTAGCACGGCAGCACAGAAGGACACAAAGAGAAGTACAGACTTACATAACTATAAATAAGGAGGGTTCTGATATGTAAAGCGCACAATTCACTGTTTTCCAACATTCTTCATATGAGAGTGTTTTTATTTCGAAAACTTCATTTTCACACATTCAAAATGTCCCAAGTGTTTTGTTTCAATTACATTAAACATTTCTAGGATGTGCAGAAGTGTCCCTTGTAATATTCTGGGTCAAAATACATAAAACCATCAGTTTTTCCAAATGGGTAAGTGAACACTTTAACTTGAATGTCGTACCACTCTACGATCACAGCATGCCAGTATTCAAGCTAGTCCCTGGTAGATGGGGAGAATTCTCCCAACTTACTACTATCAAACTTGTTGCAATGGCTCTACTAAGTCTCACCGAGAGCTATGCTCCTTATAGAAGTCTGTCACACTTCTGATGTTCTGCTTCAGGTCTGTTGATCCTGTAATGTAAAGTGTAACATGTACGACATTTTTCATGGCATATGCTTCTGGATATCCAGTCTGTCAGTCTTTGTATAGTTTCTAATTTCTGCTTACCACGGCCACGATCACCCAATCCAGTGTCAGTAATGTGTTTGTTTAGCTTGAGGAAAGCTGTTGTCATTCCCTTTGCTACGATTGACATATTCTTCCTTCACTATTTCCGTATCAGTCACTTGCTTTAGGTGCTGGTGAGTCCTTGCGTCTGTATCAGACAGTACAGTTGTGTATCTCATTCCACACTTCTGTACTAAGCGGATACTCTTTAAATGTACATAAGCTGGAAGGGAGGGAAGGTATGCAATTGACGACCAATGGTTTAAGAAACCATTTGCAGCAAAAAAATATCTTCGGTTTTTTTTTAAATCTTGTACAAAAACTCTCAGTGTCCCAAGGAACACTAAAAACTACAATACATAAAATCACAATGCTTTATATTCACTAAAAGATGCAATAATAAACTCATTATTATTAATTTCCTGTATTTCCCTTGTCTACAAATAAAAACAGACTACAAAGAATACTCAGAAAGTATTTAGGAATAATAAAACATCGTACAAATTTGGGAGATGAACGTGAGGTGTTGGTTGGGGTCATTAAGTGATGACACGTATTCAAGTTTATGTTCAGCACTTCTAAAGTATATTTAGATTAAATGTTACGGAGTATTCTGGTAAAAGAGACTGGTAGCAGAATATGCTGTTTGCTAAATAATCGTCTCTCATACAATAGACTATGTATCTTCTTCGGCTTTTTTTAATTTCCTGCATGACAGAAATATCATCTTTCTCCTCAGGAGAAATCTTAAAAGTTCATTTTACCACAATAAGGAAATAGACAAGCTCGGTGATTGCAGCTGATACTCTGCGGATATAAAGCAGGGTTCCCCATTCGCAGCAATTTTGCATCATCTAGGATCTGCGTGGAACTTGGTGGTACCTAGAGTCTAAACCGACCCATCATTAAAATTGGAAGCATTTGCTTTGTTCACATGTGCCTTCACCTTTTGGCTAGACTACCAGTACCACTGGTAAGGCGGCCTAATCTACCATCACTTCCTCACTATGAAGGTGAGTAATCCGAGCATATTTAGCTACATCAACAGACCACCGCAATAAGCAGTGCTTGAGGATTTAACCTCTGGCAAGTGGATACATGCCTTCGGCACTCTCTCGTATGGCATACTACCGCTATAGGGTACTCAATTTCCGCTGACTGGCGGAAACCACATACTCGCTGAGACCAACCCAATCTGAAACTCCCCGAAGGGAGGGGCTCTAATGTCTAGTAGCGTCAGAAGTACCACGGGTGCTCAGGGTTTGCAAAGCTCGCACCAGAGCATCTCAAGGGTTAAGGGGAGCGTTTTGGTACTTCCGGGGCCTTCATGAAAAAGGCTGAGGCGGTTTTGAAGAAGATGTCAAAAGATGGCTTCCAGCAGATATTCCAGAAATGGAGACACGTTGGGCAATGCGCATTCAACTCAACGGAAAATACTTTGAAAAAGACCACACCTATTTGGAAGGCGTCTTGGTGTATTCCAGGGGGAAAAAAAAAAAAAAAAAAAAAAACTGAATTTTTTGACTAGCCCTTGTACATCTCAGCTCTCGCCTAAGTGTCATTCATTAAGTAAAGTGATACAGGAAAACTAGGGAGAAAAACCAAGGTCAGGGTGGCCAGGACCTCCTGTTACCGCCTAAGCCACCTCGCTCGGTACAAGTTATTCCGCTAATACTTGTATGACTTTCTCTAAAATATGATTTAAAGATTCATCTAAATATAATGTGAAAGGTATTGATTTTTAAAAGATATGCGCTTTTGTCTTAAGAAGCGCTGCTTTATATTGTTTCATATTTATTTTTCTTATGTTCCTATTATCTCATATAGACACTTCCTATTACTAAACTCACATTAAAACAGAAATAAAATGTAAATATACCAAGTGACATTTAAAACGGAAAAAAATATATTAAAGGTAGAGAATTAAAAAAAAAAAAATAGCACTCATGGAACATCCGCAGCAGTACCACCATTAATTAACAACCCGTAAAGCACGTACGGTTGGTACACCTGCCCGTCTGCAGCTGACATAATTATGTTCCGGTTCTCACCCCGCGCAACACGAAAATTATGCACAGTTCGGGGCTCAGAGCCGCGCAAACTTACCTTCCTGAATATGAATTATTATGAGGCGCAAAACTATCTTCATTTGTTTCCGAGGCGGGGCATGGAAGCAGGTGCGGCAAATGTCCCGTCCTTCTTTTGTTTGTTGCGAATTTCCAGTAACAGCCACCAGGGTATACTATATACACATATATGTATATTTTGGGTGGAATTGTTCGATTTATTTGTAGATAAACCGCAATAGGAGCGCTGCAAAGTCGCGTTTGGGGAATATATTGGATAGAGAACTATGATGACAGCGCACACCTGCGGTGTTACTCTGAACTTTGTTCCCCAAAGCATTATGTAAACTACGGGGGTTATCAACAGAATCATCGCTGCGCTGGCAACTTACGCGTCCCAGCAACAAAAAATATTTGGATAGTAACTTTTTTTTTAATTTATTTATTTATGGGTGCTCTTTAACATTGCTGGTCATCAGCGTCCCATTCAACTCAGGGCGTGAAACGGCCGATAAATTTTGCTCAGAGGCCTCTCTTTCAGGCTTGAGGTTCTTTTACGTGCCGTAAAATGTACGACACGGGACCCACGGCTTTACTTCCCTTCCGAAGGAAGCCATACTTAGGATTTTTACGCCCGAAAAAATCCATCGGTCCTGGCCGGGTTCGAACCCGCGTACAATTGGATAGTAACAAAAGTGAACTAAAGTAACATTGAAAATATTTTTAAAAATAAACAGGCAGGTTATTATAATTAGCAACCAGTCCGAGTTAATGCATTTTTATACAGTCCCATGCCAAATTAATATACTCAGCATAAAAAAAAAATGCACAAGAGGGCTCACATAAATTGCTAGCAGGTGCTCCAGAAAGGAGGCTGTTCACTTCATAACGTTAAATGTAATATTGTATACCTTATATTTAGATATTTTGATTGCCCTTAACAAATTAAGAAACGTTTGTTTAACCCTAGAACACAAATGTTCGTCATTTACAGTCCCGTGCGAAAATTAATCGGAACGTTACTTAAACATACACGTTTCATATTTGTTTGCGGTTATTCACCAAATACATACTTCAATCTTTGCCAAAAGCTAATGTATAGGTTGTTTTACACAGTTTTTCACAAATTTTAGCACTTATTTTAAAGTTCATCATCATGAACTAGAGACTCTACCATGCATAGTTTTGTGGAACAGTCAAGTTTTCTGAGTCTCTTTTGCAAACAGCCCTCAAGTTTTCTGTTCGATTATCTCAGGGGAGTTCTCTGGCTACTCTAACACAGGGATATTGTTCTCACTGAAGAATTTCTTCATTTTCTTAGAAGTATGGCAAGGAGCCAAATCTTGCTGGAAAAGTCTGTCACCATCTGGAAACCTCTTCTGAAGCTCTCCAACAACATCCAAATACATCAAGTATTTGGATGTACTTGTCAGATTTCATCATCCCGTCAACTGGTACTAAGGGTCCCTGTCCTTCACGCGTGAAATACGCCCAAAACATCTTCTTCACAGTATGTTTTACTGTCTGTTGAAAATGTGCTGAATTTGTGGCCTCAGTGTTTGCACGCCGCACATATTGAACCCTCTTCCCATGCACTTCAAAGCGACTCTCATCAGAGAAAGGAAACTTTCTTGCAGTGCCCCATTGTCCGGTCCTGATGAATACATGCTCACAAGAGACGTTTCCTGCGTATTTCTTCCTGTTAGAAGGAGTTTCTTTAAGGTTTGCGGGCTTTCCTTCCAAATGCCAGAACGTGTAGATTCACTCCCCTTCTCTCCAATTCGCGAGCCAAGTCCACGGCATTGAGCCTGGGGTTTCATTTGCTTATTCTGAGGAGAAAAGTTCATCAATTGGCGTCGTATTCTTTTTCTTGCCACGGTTTTCCTTTTTCTTCGGTGAAATTGAGCCAGTCTGATTGTGTCGCTGAATAATTCTATTTAGAGTGACTACACCGACACCAAATTTGTGTTATGAAAGTATTATGATATAATGCTACAATCGTGCTGCTCTTCCTGGGAGTTGTACCCATTGAAGACTAACTGCTAATCGCAGAAGGAAACCTCAGAACTCTTCAAAAGTGACATACATAAAAATAAACACACTTTTATTCTAAAACGCTACACAGATTAAGCAATAGTACAAAGAATTCATAGAGAGTGTATATCTAAGAATAAGCTATGTGTAGCACACTGTTGCCAACCATTGGTAAAAATATGAAAAAAGTACCTCTTTCCGATTAATTCGCAAGGGGTTGTAATTATTTGATATATTTATTGAAGTCAATTCATATACTTAACATACCACTGTGTTTAGCAGCAACAGTAACGACTTAAACCAAAAGCAGGCCTTCTTTTCTTAGTCATAACACCGAGGAAACTGCGCTCAGTGCTCTTTGCAGAATGTAATCACAATGTTCACATCGGTGCCCGGGAAGATACTGGACAGCTGACATTGTTGCTGCGTCAGCACGACGCAAAATTTACTAGCGTTTGTGTAGCAGGTTTAAAAATATTTTTAATGAAAGTGCGAGAAGTTACAGGGTTTTTGAAACGGGTGTGTTAAATATTCTTCTTATTGGCGGTACGCTTTGGCCTGCCCCAGCGGCCTCTGCTTTCTCTACTCCAGTCTTATGACTTTATTGTTAGAGGGTAGTACTGCAGGCCAATCGTCTATCATACGGCTCTGTAAATCGAATATCAGGCAGCCTCCAAACCTCCTTAAGTTAGAAAATTTATTAAACGGGTACCCCAGCAGTCGGCAACACTAGACCAAGGATGTGATCAACCGGACTACCACTTTTCAACATTTCGCTAAATGATCAAAATACAAAGGGAGTTGACTCAGGCGATAACCGCTTAGAAAAGAATTCCGCCAACATTGCAGTGTTCTATCTGGAAACACTTAGGGACCCTGGTTACAAGTGAAATTCTAAAACTACTCCGCTGACCACGAAAATACACGATTTAAGAGAAATGATTTATTAATTTTTTTAATTTAACATAGTTACCTTGCAAATCAACGACTTTCCAACTTTTAATATGCTCAATAAAAAAAATATATCCCCAAGTGTGAAAAATAAGCGTCTCTCTCAGCTTCAACGTCATCATTTGATGTGAAGCTTCGCCCACCCAGCAATCAAACCTAATCCCTGGGAGTAAAATCCGGCGAATATGGTGGATGTGGAAGCGAAGGTCAAAAAGTTTTGCAGCAACAATCCCAGAGGTGTATGAAGGAGCATTATCCTGATGAAAGTCGCAAATTGTGAACGTTTAGCCTAAACAGCACCCTTCAGCTGGACAGTAGTGAAGCGTAATATTCCCTGGTGATGGTTCTGGAGGTAGTCTACGAGTACCACACCATGAGAGTCCCAGAAAACCATAGTCATGACTTTTCCTGCAGATGGAACCGTTTTTCTTTCTTTACTGTTTTGAAACACCAGGGAAAGTTGCTTGATTGCATTTAAAGAAGTCTAAACACTCTTGCGAATTGTTCATCGAATGTGAGTTTGATCCAATGTTAACAAACCGCGGAACCAATCGAGAGGAAAGCTTTCTCAAACTCAAAACTTCGAGTAAAATATAGTGGACATCGCCTATCGAGGTCTTTACAATGTCAGCCAATCGGCGATCATTGAGTGCGACATTTTTATCACAATCTCGTCGGTTGTGGCAGTTTTGGAACGCCCTGAGTGCTCATCATTTTGAATATATGTGCGGTCACGCTAAAATTCAGCAGCTCTCTTTTTAAACATCGTAAATTAAAGGAAAGACTCCTGTAGGAAGGAATTTCGTATTTCTGTAGGTTAAGCCCTTCAAAACCAAGTACTATATGTCACAGCACGTATTTAAGTTTTATCCATTTAGTAGAAAATGTAAACACTGTTTTGTTTACACGGTCGTCACAAACTGAAACTTTACAGCGCCCCAACTAAAGATTGCTACTGAGCAACTATCATAGTATTTGACCATCTTCACGACATCTCTGAGTCAAGCGGAGAACTTTTAGAACACCCTTCGTATGTCTGCTTTGTCACCGCCTGTAGATCCTGACTGCTCGGTATCTCCTCAAAGTATCCCTTACTCTTTGAAGTCCCCAAATAAGGATGATGGCACAAACGGCCAGCCATGAAGTATCGGGGTATACTTCTCCGTCCCAAGCAATCAAATCTAATCTAAGTGCTCAAATGAGCCTCCATTAACGTCTAAACACTTAATAATTCATTTCCAGGGATTTTTCTAACATTTGTCAATATATGGAAATAAGATTGCCACATACTTCATGTATTCTTCTTTGATTATAGGGGCCGTAGACCTGACTTTCTGTTTTAAGCACTGCCAAAGGGTGTACAACATGATCAGCATGCCCAAATCTATCTCCGAACTTGTACGTCTTGCAAAGTGTAGCGTTTCTGCTCGTACACTAAAAAGTAAATTTTTCAACATTGCAGGTAATTCATAAATGATTAGCTTATAACAGCAACACAATTGGTAACAATGCTAACCAAATATTTTATCGTTAACAATGCTAAAAATGGAGCTATTATCCATTTTGAATTTCGAGGAGTAATAATAATAATAAGACATATTTATTATAAGAAAAAGATTACCTCATCATAAAACAGTATATTGTTGAACAGTAAACCAAATCTGTGCAAATTGCATTATGTAGCCTTTCACGCAGTACAACGCGAAGCTTGTAATCTCCTTGTGTGAGATTCTGATGCACGCTCATAATATGATAAGCGTGGTGTTTCTGCTGTTTTAGTATGTGGCTGATCCCGTGTCTCTAGCAAGACTTAGTGCGGATTTACAGCTACAGTGGCAAGACCTTTAACCCTACAACGCAAACCATATTTTAACACTATATTCTGCATACGTACTTCTGGAAAATTTATTGTATCATGTAGAAATTTTATATATTTTTACACTTACCTTACTTAATGTCAACAATGGGTTCACTATTTTATGAATAAGTAAACATGCATTGTTGTATGCAAAAGTGCTCCTAAATTTTTCCATTGTTGATGTATTACTGCCTTTATTGTTGGTTATAATGTAGTAATCAATGATGCGTGTTTAATAACAGCTTCACGCACAAAATGGGCAAAAGCATTTAATTAACTTCTTGCAAAGAGAGTGAAAGTGTCGCATTTGCTTCAGAAGGCCGTTACTCCACATATTGCATCAAATATGGAATTTAACCCGTCTACTGTGTCCAGATTATCGGCTAAATACAAGAAAACTGCGAATTTGGAAACAATTAAAGGAAGAGGCGCAAAAAGATCTCCTACTGCTGCTAATGCCCGTGTTATGAAGCGGATCTGTCTGAAAAACCAGCGTATGACTTCAATGAAGTTGAAAAGAAAGTGGGAAGAAGCTTCTGGTGCGATGGTTTGCAGCAGAACCGTCAGATACAGACGCTCAGAAACGGATTTACCTTCCAGACGGCCTTTTCGACAGTTAAAATGTAGAAAGCTCAACTGGAATGGGCCAAGGAACGTGCCCATTTAACGGAAGAGATGTTGAGAAAAGTGATCTTCTCAGCTACCCCCACGGATGGCCGAGGCTTTTAAGGCGCGGACTCGTGAGCGTGAGGTCTGAGGTTCAATTTCCGCCATGATCGTCCTCCCAGACTGGAGGTTTTTCCAGGTTTTCCTCATTGCTCATTAATGGCAAATGCCGGGGAGGTTTGCTTAACTTAGGCCTGGAACGTTTCCTTCCTTAAAAATCCTTTCCTAATATTTCATCTCATGTATCATCGGTGCCCGATGCCTGTGGTGCCTCAGTAGTAAAACGTTACACACTATTGGAAAAAAAAAAGTCTCGCAGTTTCTGAATATATATATATAACAGGACAAAAGTCGACCATTACAGTCGCTGCCGTTCGATTTTCTAATCCAACTGAGACAAAAGAAGAAGAAGAAGAAGAAGAAGAAGAAGATAACATACACTGTCATTATTTTTCTTTGTATTCTGTGTTTAGGAATACCTAATGATAAGATCAATTTCACATTTAACGCATCACAAAAACGCTTTCAAGAACCCTACATTTTGCGTTATGGTTGTCGATTGTCCTTGCTTTTGTTGTTATCAATTGCTCCCCACCACCTCTAGCAAAAGTAATCAGTGATGAATGTTCAGCAATTATATAGAGGAGATATAGAGTTGGCTACACTGACCACAAGACAAATGTTCATCGTGCGATAAAACGGATATGATAATTTTTTTCCCATAATTTCACTCCGTATTCCAGCTGTGATTGTTCAAAATTCAAAATTATGTTTCGTTTCAATGGTCGATTTTAAGATGACGTCACAAAAGTGAAATAGTCACTCTAAACCACGGTTGGATGATGAGCTATAGTAGCTCTCTCTTGTTACTGCGATTCCGAAGTGACACCAAAACTTTCAGCCTTGACCACAAGTTCTCAATTGGGTGAGGTCAGGACTGTTCTCTGGTCAAGAGAGGACAATAACCTGATGGTACTTGGATCACTTCTGATTGATTCCAGCGGTACGACACTTTGCACTATCTGCTGGAAGATACACCGCTGACTGTGACCCCCAATCAATTCACGAATAGTAGACAGCAGTTTTAAGTCTAAGACCTCTTCTTGCTATTCGTTTGGCCCTGATGTTGCTCTTTAACATTTTACTAGGCGCCCGACCCCATGCCTTGCCATGCTTCACTACACCATGGCGCTGACAGGAAGTTTCATAGTGCTGATGATGCACTCAGGTAACACGTCATCTGTTCGGCGATACACGAACGTGATACCACCACTTCCAAAGATGTTGATCTTCGTTTCATGGCTCCAAATGACTTTACCCCAATCCCTATGTCCTAAAGACAATTCCACGTGTTTTTCCTCTGCTTTCGTTTGAGATATGGTTTCTTTCTTGGGGTCCTCGCTCGTAGGCCACGTTCACAATTTTTTGTCTAATTATTTGGTTAGAAACATGTCACTCAGAAGTACTCAAGATGGCATTTATATCTTTTGCGATACGTCGGCGATCTTGTAGAGAAAGACGACATCTTGAGCAGTTAGTTTTGGTTTTCTGCCACTTCTTGTGCTTCCAGTTACTTCGTACCGCTTGCAAATGTTCCTAATGGCTGATTTTGTAGCGCCACCAAGCACTCATTTCGTTGTTTCTTCATAAGAATAGCCTTCTTCACTAGGTTACTGCCTTACTTCTTTTATCTGGTGACTAATCAGCGCGTTTTGTCTTAGAAGTCATTATTTCAAATTACAGAATCACTTTTCAACTCTCTCTGAAAGATGTTCACTTTACAAAGGTTAGTTGTCAACTTCTATACAACAATGATGATCATACTTGACTTAGGTACAACAGTCGAACACAAGAGCTCTGTGGTTGAGAATACAATAATTACACAACAATCATGTTGCTGCTGCACTAAGATAGAATTATTGAAGTTACTGAATGATGTTAATTAAAGTTATTTCTGATATCTATACAGAATGTAGTACTTTCCACCTTTCTTACAGACAATAAATTTGTACAGAAACATCATAGACAAAATAAAAACGCAACTGTTGATTTAGCATAACAAAATCTTTGTACATCTTGTAAGATTTTGAAAGGATAAACATTTTACGAAAAGTATTCAGAATTAATGCCACTATTGTAACATCTATAAATGTGTCATTAAATAGGAATAACATTTACAGCTATTCACCGCAAATGGATGTTATCAAAGCTCCGCTTTATTTGATACATGTTCGATCCTTTCTCCAAAAGCACGAGGAACCGCCGAGTAGAAGGCTAATGGAGCGCAATATGAACAGTGTGTGTGCTTGCGAGTGAGAGAGAGATTTCTTCTGTTATGCTAAGAAGGAAGTGGGGTGAACTTCCGTATATAACTTCCGCCTCCAAAACAACGTTACAGTCTTCCATAGCTAAACAAAGAACTAGCATGCATTATACGAGAGTGATCAAAATGTTTCACATTTCTTTTCTTCATAATTGTGACAAATGCTGAGACATGCTGCAAACCATTTTTGATGCGTCTTTCAGAATCGCCTTCACACCTACCATTATTGGTGATAGAAAATGCCTCCCATGAAGAGGTTTCTTCAATTTGGAGGAAAGGAAAAAGTGACACCGGGGCTACATCTGGACTAAAGGGAGAGTGAGGGATACAGCTGACATAGATTTTTGTGAAATACGAGGTCACTAGATAAGTGTTGAGACACATAATGAATACTCATATAAACGTCTTGTTTATCACAGTTTCCCAAAGTATTCTCCCTGATACCTGTATTCGCTTCTTCACAGTAGGAAACAGGAAGAAATCGCACGGTGCCAGGTCGGGACTACAGGATGGATGCGTCATTTAGTTTTTCTTCAGTTCCTTGCAGAAACTCCATTGTTACATTAGCAATGTGAACTGATGCACTGTTATGATGCAACAAAATGTTCCTTAGTCCTGTCTTTGAACGCCGTTTTTGGATTTTCTGAAACACTTTCGGAAGGAAAACTATTGTGTACCAGTTCTCTGATTTTCGGGCACAGTGGTTGCCACATTAGCACTTGTCGAGAAGAAAGATGAGAGCGGGTTTTGTTTCTGGATACTTCCATGTTTCGTCACACGTAACAATATCTGAAACATGGCAGGACTTTCTACAGTTCAATCTTTGCAGCACTTCTTGGAACCGTTCCACTCTGTGAAGTTTTTGTGCTTCAGACAAATTATGTGGCACCCTAATTGAAGACATTTATTTTGTCTGAATGTACTCATGAAGGATGGTTGAAACACTCGGCGGACTAATCGCTAATGTCTTTGTAATTTAGTCTTGGATCTTCCCTAATAATTGTTTTCACAGAGGTAATATTCTTCTCAGTCATTACTGTTATTGGCCTGCCACTCCTCTCTTCATCTTCAAAAAATTGCCACCCACTCTTTAATTCTCCCAATTAGCGGAATCAGTAGCATGTGAAGAAACCCCCCCTCCCCCCAACGTTCAAGTGACTGCATTTCATGTGAAATCGTACAAGATCATCGCACAAAATGCTCTCTCTGAATTTCCATTGCACTTACAAGAACGTTCACACTTTTCTGACTTAAAACATAAAATGCAGGAAAATGAACAACACAACAGAGCTCTGCCATGGCAACACCAATGATTGAACAATTTCGACGCAGCAACAATGCTTTCACTGGGGGTGGTGAATATTCCGTATCCCATTATTTATCTAGTGACCCTCGTATTCAGTAACAACATGTTGCGGCTGCGCATTATTGTGATGCAGCATCCAATTTGTTGCACGGAAAAGGACCTTGCAGAGATTTTAGGACATCTCTGTAATATAGCTCAGTTACAGTGTGTGTGTGCATATTAGTAAATCATTCTTTGAATATCGAAAAATGAAAACATAACTTTCACAACGAAAGCAACCACTTTTGCTTTTATGCTTTACGGTTTGCTGTCAATATTCATCTGCAGTGATTCAACTGTATACAAACCTGCACCAACAGTATTGGAACCTCAGACCTTTATATTATTCTTTCTTCTATAACCGCGAGATCGTAATAATAAAAATTGTGCTCAAATGCCACTATTAACACGACCCGCAGTTAAAACACCCACCAAAACGGCTTTGGTGGTTTTGAAAAGATTTTTTTTTTTCCCCCATTTCTTTAACAAATACTGGAAGAATGGCTCCAGCGCAGATAATCAAAATTAAAATGAAATACAACATTTCGCTGTGGAATTTATGCTCCAATTTCTAAATTACTGGTACATAAAACTTTGGAGTAAGGGCACAGCATTCCATAGAGCGTTGTTATTATTTTTCACGTTGGTAATGATATCTGCCTCGTACCTGAATACGTTGCATACAAGAGCGATCCTTTTTTGTTCTGGAAAAAAAAAATGAAAAGCGGAGATTCTTTTTTTATGTGTAGCAGGTAGATTTTAATGGTCAGGGTGGGAAACAGTGTTTTATCTACAACGCCTACATCCCTAGGTGATGAATTTCGGTCATCTCTTTAAGTGCATAAACTTTTGATGGAGTTTAAATATATTTGCTTTGCATGCATTAGCGACTGTTATATACCGCTCAGCAAAATGTGAATGTACTAATAGGTTTGGAATTATTTTTCGCAGAATTATAGCTGCTACAGAATATTTTCTCTCCCCTTTCAACTTAACAAGAATTAGATTCAAGCGCCGCTTGCGAGCTGAAGTAATTGACTCGCCGATTTATAGGAACTCCTATACCAGGTGTTTATGAACTGCATAGTATTATTTCAGATATTGTAGAAAGGGATCTCAGACATGCAATCTGAGATAGAGCATCTGTGGTCCAACCGCCTCCTTGGTTCAATGTAGCGTTGCTGACTGCAGGCTGAGAGGCCCCGGTTCAAATCCCTTGCGGGCGGCTGCCTTTGGATAATGTGACATATGGAGCTTACGTTTCGTTCTTCTATGCCAGGATTACATGTTTGAACTTGGGGGAAAGGCTAGCTCCGCGCATGAGCGTAAATGGATGCCTTGTGCGTAACACAAGTTTGTTCAGAGTCGAGTTTGTAAGTTTGAAGGGAGAGAGCGCTGCACATCGTCTTCGGGATGGGCAATTTTAACGACGGACAACTCCAGTGCAGGTAGCTTTACTTACATTAACAAAATGAGATGACGAAATTTAGGAGTGTTTGTGTTTTTATAGATTATCTCTGTGCCTTTTCCCCTAATTTTGAATAGAAAAGTTTGTTATGTTAAATAAATAGATTAATTAAGTAATGTAGGTTAGCTCCCTTGCCCGGTTAGTATACTAAATATAAACTCAAATACACGGCGCCTACCACCAATATACCTTTATACATCCGCCGAATACCCGGCGCCTATCACCAATAAATATATCACGGTCTACTTTCTTTTGTCGGTCCTGGTGGTGTAGTGGTAACCATACTTGCCTTCTAAACCCAAGGTTGCGGGTTCAAACCCGGTCAGGATCGATGGATTTTTTCGGTGTAAAAATGGCTTTCTTCGGAAGGGAAGGGGAGTAAAGCCGTGGGTCCCGTGTCGTACATTTACGGCACGATAAAGAACCTCAGGAAGCTTCTTAAGGCTATTAAACGGAAAGTACCACAACTCTTCACCAAAGGCATTCTGCTCTTAACAACGCGTGTCCTCGTGCTGCCAAGAAGAATGTCAGATGGGAAGTCCTCGAGCATCCTCTATATAGCCCCGATCTTGCTCTAAGCGACGTCCATTTGTTCGGTTATCTTAAACATCATCTTTGAGCTGAACATTTCTCTACGAGGAAGCTGTAGAAATATGTCATCTCCTGGTTACCAAATTATTTTATACTGCTGGATTTCAGGAGCTTGTGAAACAATATAATAAATATACAGAGAGGTTATGTTGAGAAATGAAAATATTTGGGAAATCATTACTCTTCTTTGTTTTTTAGTTCTACGTTCATTTGTAACTTCCTTAATGACATACTCTTGTGAATAATTAATTCCCTTCTACTTACAAGATGCCCCTTAAATCAATATATAATTTCCATTTTTCTGTGGAAGGTAAGGCCGTTATATCCAGGACTTTCTCGGAGTACCAACCTGTTACATTAGTATTCTTAGTTAATTTTAAATGACAAATACACGCCTTTCACTCCGAAGTACCATTATCATCACAAGACAGCCTTACGAATGTTTACCTTGTGAAGCGCTGTACGAACCGTAAAATTTGTATTTGTTAGTCTGCATGAGGTCAAGTTAACAAACAACATCTAAGGAGTTCACAGATGCAAATACAGACAGAAATTGTACTCCTAGTTCATTCCATTCCCTCCCTCCATCCCTCCCTCACATTATTTGTCCAACCACTGGGCCAAGTGCCAGACCAAACAAACCCTAAACAAACACCAAACAGGGGTGAAAGTTTACCAACTCTCAAACGCGCTGGAGATTTTGTTCACAGTAGAAAAACCAAATTGAAATTTGCATTGTTTCGTTTTCCATCAGTTCACTAAAACGTATAATAAAGAAGTGCTGAATTTTAACAAAGAATTCGAGATTTAGTCTTTTTTTAAGTAAAATTACAGCATAGTCTCGATAATTCGAATCACAATAAATCGATGTTTTGTGTTACCTAAGAAAAACCGACATATTTACCAGACCCCAATATGGCGGCCAAAGTCGCTCTACTACTGCCAATAACAAATACGAAACTTTCATGCAGTATCAAGTTTACAAGTGTTGTTATTACCTTAAAACTACTCCACATAGATGGGACAGCATCATATTTATCAGCGTCTATTTCTTCTTTGGAAATAACTATACACGGGTGTACCTATCTTGTCTTAGCCTCACTTGCAAAGCAGTCAAAATATAACATTCTGCTCAAACCATTCATTCAAAATATCTTCATCTCGCTGCAAATCCCACTTCATGCTTTCTTCCGGATCTTTTCTTTCATTGCTAACCCTCACTGTCACATACGATGATAGATTATGGAAAATTGCACCACGAAAATGTTCTCCCTAACCACAATATTAGTACGAAATTATTAATACACTCTACACACTACACTTATATCATTAACTTCAAAACTTGTAGAGTGTATACTCTTTATCCACTCCTCCTTTAATTGCTGATATTTACGAAATGTAAATATGGTATTATGCGGTGCAATGCCACAATTAAGACATACAAGAGCAACCCATGTTGTATTAAATACTATCTATTAAACAAGTTCTGCTGTGATTTCACTAAATCAACATTAACTTAATAAAAATCAAAAGAAGTAACACGCTACTGTTGATTTATTTCCAACCACTGTAATAAACCAGACAATTTGTTTATTAGCTTCCACATACGTTAGTTGCGACGACAGTAGTGACCTCAGATGGATTTATTGAAAAGTATACGCAACTCGGAGCCGGATTTTAGGAGCAACAACTTCAAAGGTGCCGACGCATGATGGTGTCCGAATATTTATAGTGTGTTCACGGCAATATTTGTTTATTTTTCTGTCAAAAATAATATAACCGCATGTAATTTACAATTGAACACCCCCATAGTACTTAGTGAACCACCGTAAGGACATGTCGGATGATTAAGATCGCTGACGACTATGAGCGGAGAATTTGCCCCGCCTGTGAGAGGAGGAATCGTGAACACACACCCTGGCTGAATGTAAAGGTACGGAAGAATGAAGGGGAAAGTATTTCTCGGAGTCCTTCATAGGATCTAACAGAGGGAGATGGTCATGTACTTTGCTGGCAGGCAAGGAAGGAGAGGAGAGACAAAGTAAATTTCTGATGAAAGTGAGACAGCTCAGATCTGAAAAGACTGGCAGGGGGTTGACTGAATCCAGCTGTGTGTCATCCTTAATGAGATTTCTTTATATTTTAGTATGCGTTTTAATATGTTTAAAATCTGGTATTTCTTGTTTTATTTTATTTATTTACTTTTATTCATTTGTTTTATTGCTGTAAATGTCTAATGTAATGTTTTGCACTAAATCAAACAAACCAAGTGTATTATAAAAGGAGGTACGGTTGGACTCGTACACCTGTAGAAGTTGTTTTGTATTATATTGGTACAACTGTATTAAATGCACTATTACTAGTTCATTACCGTCAAGACAACACTAAAATGCTGACAACACCATCAATCAAACTGCGCCAATCTACTGGCTTAATTATTGCAGATTGTTTTTCTGAAATGAGAAATTTTCAGCTAAGCGTTACAAATTATTTTCACAAATGTCCACTCACCTTAACTTTCCTGTAAACAAGCTTTAGTGGAATAATAACTTAGTGCAAACAAAGGGATAACAAGGGATAAAATAAGGAGAGGAAAATCCTGAAACCGTAAACTGGAATAAAAAACGTGGGGGGGGGGGAAGGCACTGAAGAGGTCAATGTTTGAATAGGACCTGTTTCGGTAAAGCAGGTTTACAAGAAGAAACATGTTGGATATAAGCAAGACAAATGACAATCACAAGTGTGCATGTGAGTGTGTGGAAATTGCATGGCCCGCCTCGATTATTCAGGGAAAGTAGTACGGAGGTTATTCTCGGAGCCGCCAGAGGTCTCTGCTCACACGGTACGTGATCTGGAATACATTTCTCTGTGAATAACCACTTCTTGTCCCATCCTGTCATACCCAACCTACTTTTTTGTTATTTTTGCTAGTTTTCCGCACGTCTGAGCATAATATGTTGTCAGCGAATTTCCAGATCGACATGTAGAAATATGGACCGACCGCAGGAAATTCTAGCCAGTTAGGAAAGTAAAACAATTACCGTCTATCTTCATCCTTAAGTCAGTAGATCACTTTCTCAATGATCTATTTTCCATTATTGTTTGCTTAGGTTCTTAACTTCACCAAACAATGTTTGAGATACACTCAGAAAGTTTCTTATCGTGAGTAAACTGTTTACAATGATATGTAAATACGGCGGGTTGCCCTACTTAAGCTGCAATGCCACCCCCACTCCTCGTTTTACAGCCAACACTTGCTGGCATTTATGACCTATCTCCAAGGATATAAGTTTACGCTGATGACCTGAGATGTTAAAGAGCGTCCGTAAATAAAGTAAGGGATATAAGCCTTGGGAAAAACTGCACAGTTTTCAGACAAAAGTATTTGCTATTCTGATAAGCGATGCTATCCTCCGACCAGGTTAAATATAAAACTGTATTAGAACGCCTTACTGGCCTGGCTTCTCGCAACAGGCTTGAACTGCGGTGGGCGTCGTGGCATTGGGGCATTTATGGAAATGAAATAGGGCAAAATAGGGTACTCATACGCCCTTTGTTGGCATTTGGAATCAATAAACGTACTGCTAAGACCGCGGACGGTCCTATTGGGAACCGAACCCCAGACCTCCCGCTCACGAATCCGCGCCTTATTGACCTCGGTCACCCGGAGCGGTGTGTATGTAAAGCGGACTCTGCAGAGATAAACCCACTTTAAGAATGTGTAAAGAGGATGAGGAGACCGCCTGAGTGTCCATCCCTGGTAAGAGAGAGGCTTACCAGGAAACGGGCGCTGACATTGAACCAAAACACTACAACTTGGAACAGATTTGGGAAACAGTGAAGGGGCTCTTCTTATGGGGGTAGCAGGCTGACGTGCGGGAGGCCGACAAAACTCCAACAACTCCCTCCCCCCGTTATCTAACAGTAAACACTTGCAACCGCGGCAGTATATGGACACACTGATGGTATAACGGCAGGGATGCATTATTGGTATTTCCGATGGTGGTTACAGTCTATCAATAATTGCTAAACGAAGTAAAGAGAAGGGTATTACCATAAATAGGTCGTTTATGGACGGGGTAACGCAGCTACACAAAAATAAATTCCCATTAAGCATAACGAACAAAAGGAGTAGAGGCAAAGGTGATGGCTAAAATGAAACAAAAAAATCCACCAGCACATGTTGTAAAGTTAAATTTTAGCTTAAGAGTTTATTTATTATACCCATAAAGCTGCCTATTTCTCAAATGATAAGTTCCGTCTATAAACTCACCAAAGCGTGCCAAAGTCGCGACCCACAGTTTGAAGATCAGCATTTACAACGACTTGTTTTGTCCAAGCTATAGCTCAGATAGTTCTTACATTATTTTCACTAACAGGGAACAATTTCCTGCAATTTTCTCCTACATCACATTTTTTATCCCCTTCCCTCTGTCTTTAGAATAAGACGATTTCTACATCGGAATGTCGTGCCAAATGTACGGACAGAGAGGGAGAAAGTATCAAAAGAAAAACCCAAGGAATGAAGTCGGCTGTGTCATTTGCGAAAGACTTTTCTCGTCTGGACTCTCTATGCGCAGATAGAGGAGGGAGTTTTTAAAACCGTCCCCTCCCCCGACTGAGAAGTGTTCCAGAATCCTAAAGTATGGATAAGAGAGGAGAGTAAAGCCGGAGACAAAACGGGAACTAGGAAGTCTCCATTTAGATGAAAGCGCCAGCATTAATACAGAAAGGAATTTGTTGTTGGACTAACTTGCTAGCCTGCCTCCTGTCGTCACTGTAACTGTACAGTGCAGCATCACGGTGGTTACTACTTTGTAACAACTCCATTGAGTAATTTCTGCAGTTTAACGACCATTTCACCTTGTGGTGTAAGCATACAAGTCAACTCTGTATCCAGTATACAGAATGGGCCAAAAGTCATTACCCATATAATGAAAAATGCATTAAAATAGATTTAACACATGATTACTATTTATAAACATGTTTTTCAAATTGTTTTCAATCTCTGTCGATACATTCCTGCAACACCTGGGACCCTTAGATATACTTGTTCATGTATTTGTATCGACTTCTTCAAAAACACCTTGAATAGCTTCTTTTAAATCACCAAGTGTTTGTTGTTTGTAGCAAAGATTTTATCTCTAACGTAGCCTGAAAAGAGAATAATTCCATTGGTGTAAAATCTGGCGATCTAGGTGACACTTCTGTTGACCCTCGCCTTCCAATAACTTTACTATGAAAAGAGCATCAACATAGTTTAGTATATGTAATGCATACTGTGGTTGAACATACAGTAAGCTGAACTTTATTTAATAACTGGGAACCGAAGAATTGGCGTCTCCTCCTCCTCAGGATATCTAAAAGTGTGTGTTTCGCAGTTACAGAGTCTGCATACGGGTTTTCCTTGAAAGAGCCACATTTTCTGGAAATGCCCATGTCCATTAACTAATCCAACAACTCGCCTTAACTTTCTTCTGTCAAAATTCAGAAGAGTTTTGGTAATAGTTGGGTTGGGACCATTGCCAAAATTTTTGCCAAGAGTTTATTCGGGATATTCAGATTACGGTTTTTGTGCTCATCCCTAGTCCACAGCCATATTGCGGTTCTAGCTCGCATTTGCTGATACCGTAGACAGTTCAGGTTTGTTATAAGAGTTATGTGTCCCCTTCTTGGCCAGTTGTCTGCTTCTTCCTTCCTTTTCAAACCTTGATGAACCTCAAGTCCATAGAGTTGTCGTATGATAGGATTATAAGTGTCTGACGGCAGTCCCAAACCTAAAGCGTTCGAAGGGCAGCTTGACTGCCAGAGAGGATGAGACTATGCTTATCTTTGTAGCCTTTCTCAATCCCCTTTTGAGCATAGGTCAAGATTGCAAAAACTCTACCTGAGAGACAGTCAGTATTTCCTAAGACTTAAACTAATGTATGTCTTAGGAGCTTCACAGCTTGAGATACTTATCCGTGAGCCGTTAGTGAACCAAAGCAGGTGCTTGTGGACACCCTGTGGCATTTGTCTGTTCGAGATCCAAGAGTAGTCTTGAACACCCGTTGAAAAATGTACTTGGTAGTCACGAGATCTGATATCATCTGCAATGCTACTGACTGTTCCATTAGCTCTGCTATCAGAGTACGTCCGGTTAGCCTTTCCTCCAAAAATCCGCATGCAGTAATCTAAAAGTTGCTAGACTGCCTCTGCCTTGAAGAATACAGTGTATCCGTAGAATCACAACTAAAAAGAAATGTGAATATCTCCTCACTCAGTTAAGTTAGAAATATCATTTTCATCTTATCTTGTGTAGAAGCTTTCCCAGTTTTGTAACAGTGAAAATTATGACTCTATTGCGCCTACGCGTAGTGTGACAATATACAAATGTTTGTGAAATGGTACAATCACATCACACGTTAACTTTAGAGCTATCACGTTCGTATTCCATTACATGTTTTTCTTCTCCCCATACTCTACAGTCATGTCCGTGTACATCACCACAAGTGTGAAAGGTGGCTTCATCCGAGAATGCGACATTTTTCAGAAATCCATTGTCATCATCAATGTGAGATACTATTGAATTGGCCAACTAGACCCGTCTGAGTTTATCATTTGGCTGCAGTTTCGACACAATTTGGACCTTGTATTTCTCTAAGTCGCAATCCTTTATGCACAATATCGTGAGCAGTGAGCTTTGGAATCTGGATCTGAACTGGCTCTCAATTTGATTTCTATGGGCTGCGCTGAAATACTTGCCTAACATCAATTTTAGCTGCAGACACTGGTTTTTTGCCGCCCTCCTTCTTTCTTAGCACAGAATCTGTTTCTAATAGCTGACTATGCCATTTTACAATGTATGACGCTCTGGAGCATGTACACTATATTCCTGTCTCGATCTTCTTTGCACTGCAATTGGGAACTTTAATTCCGTTTACCTACAACATTTCACTTTCTGCTGAACAATGAATTCCGTCATTTTAACTCTTATGTGTTGTCACTCCACACGCAGGGGCATTAGCGCCTAGGTGCCACAATATATTTTTAGAATAGTGATCAATTTGATTATTTATTTTAATTGATATTTTAAGCCTTTGCGCCGCGCGCCGAACTGGTGGCTTCATGCAATCAGCTGAAAGCGGCCAAAGGCCTACCTCACTTATAGAGCTGTAAAATTTCGCGCCTTTTAAAGGGAAATGCACTACTTTGAAAATATTCTTCTATAAATTCGATAATAACATATAGCGTAATACAACTTTCCATATAAGTAGTACATACTGTACAGAATTGGTAACATAAAAGTAGAATAACTTTAAAATAACTTCACAGTTTCAGCCGATGTGAAATGTTTTCAAAATATAAATATGGTTTTCGAGTTTAATTAACAATTTTAAAATTAAGATATACAACAAACTCAATGTTTTTACTGATAGAGTGTTTATTTATCAATAAAAGTTATGCAAACTGTCCTGTTACAACTACACATTTTAAAAATTAAACACACGTGCAAGTAAGGAAAAAGAAGTGAACTAGTTAAACGTACTTACCGACACAAGCAGCAGTGAAGATTTATCTTCAAATGAAATACTGCGAGATGTCTCAAAACACTTAATACACTCAGATTTACTTCAATATGTGTATTAACGTCAACACTAATACTTTGTCTAGTACTGATAATGTAATACAAATAAGAAAAACACACAGAATTGAAATATTATCTAGACCAAAACGAAGAAATCGCTTTCTGCTAATTGTACACTCTGTGCGTTATTTATATTTGCCTTAAAAGTTATACTTTTTTTTTTAAATTACGGCACTTGTGTTGTGCTGCACATTAAGCGTGCAAGCCTTGATCACACCACGACCTCTTTCTCTGTTACACGAAGTGACAAATTGTACATCATCTTTATAAATTTATTGGCAGAATTTTCAAACCACACACACACACAGAACTGTGAAATATTATTCAGAGTCAACGTTGTCAACATCACTATTTCCATGATCGGAAACATTAATATTAGTATTAGTGTTAACAACAGAATTGACTAAAGAACGTCTCTTCATTATTTGCTGAGAATCGGGGGGTGTGCCGAGTATAATTTCTTCACTATCATCCGAACTGAAATTATCACTATCGGATATCACATAATCACCACTAATATTACACTCTTCAAAATACGCAATTATCTTATCATTATCTACGCCTGTCTTAAAATCAACACGGGAACAACTGGCCATTTTCAACCCTCAGAACACAACTATGAGAAAGAACTGACAGAGTTACTTTCATACACAAAATACCCCCCTTGTGAAAGTCGTCTACCCCTAATTACAATATAATGAACGTCAGAGCTGTTACTTTTCAAACGCTTGTATTACCTCACCATAGTCTATCACAAAAAAATAAGTATATCATAAGATTTAAGTCGGCCGACGAGATCGGCGCTGGCAATATTGTACTGGAGTAAACAAGCCGACCAGATCGGCTCTGGCATTTACAGGGCGGGCGACCGCGCTATCCCATGGTACCAAGAAGCTTAAAAAGTTAGGATGAATTTTTATTTTACAAGATAACGTTTTGTTTCGAACCATTAAAACAAGAGGTAATATTTTTGTATAGGAAGTAAAATGAAACAATTTATTCAGTATAATCCTTTCTATTACCGGAGATATTGCGTGGGTAATACGAAATTATGTATATCTTAATTTAAAAAAAGAAAAAATACGTCATAAGCTGACTTAGCCGACAAAGCAGCGTCAGATGGGAAATTTCCCTGTTGGAAGCATGCCTTAACTGCAAACATTAAAAACGCTACACCCACACACAGTGAGCGAGATAGAAACCAGTTAGAGGATTACAAACGGCGGCGCCTGGAATGCGGGAGAGTTATGACCCTCCTGTAAACCTAGTATCCCAATTTCTCCGCGGTCATAGCGACGCCGACGCCGCAGTCACACGGCCAGTTCTGTTCGCACGAAAATGCAAGATGAAATGTGACTCACATCATTGTCATAGCAACGGACATTTACGATATTTTTTTTTTCTCTCTTCAGGATCCTTGTACAGGTTTGGTGCATTAACTCCGCAAAAAAACAGTAGAGCCGTTAGCGACCGATACTCCCATTATCCGCAGCGAAGAGGCTCATTAACGCAGATGCCATTAAGTTCTTGTCCAGCACGGCAAAGAAGTGATACTATCGACCGTAGAGGTAAGTCTATGTGAACGGCGGAGAAAAACATGGAGCTCTGTTATCGCGGTTAGAGCTTCTTGTTCCAATGATGTCAGGGTAGCTTAATTAAGATTCTAGTAATTAATAATACGAGTGGAAGATTAATTCCTATGTTTCAGACAAGGAAAAGGGTTGCAGGACGCTAATTTTCGTTCCAGGACGTCATTTTTTATAGGTAACAGAAACAAAGCGATAAAACGAAGATTATAAAATATAACTCGCCAAATCCCATGTAGGAATCAAATTCAAGTGCTCTAGGAAACACGGTAATGATGTTTCTTGACAACTTGATATCGAATATGTCCTTTAAATTAGCCTCCGTTTTTACTTATATCCTTTGGCATAGGTAATGTCAATTACCGTATATACTTAGACTTTGTCACTTACACTTTATAGAATAGATACTAAATAAATCATTAAAACATAATAATACGCTTGATAATGTTTATACTTGGTGAGTTTCCTATTACCTAAACTCACTGTGTGTGTTACATACAACTTTTTACCAAAGTTCCTAGCTGGGATGGGAGCGCCGGAGCGGAAGTTTGCATTCAAAAGAATCTTCAAGAAATAAACATACTGGTGAACGTTTTATTGATTCTTTTAAGTAAAACTTCGGTTTGGAGTTTTGGTTTGATGATTTGTGCTGTTGTTCTTTGAAGCAAGGTAGTGATGTGTTATTGTTGGTCGGCGTAGTCACCTTATTTCTGTGTTAGGAGGATAAAAGTGAGAAACGTCAGTGTCGTAACCATCCTGATAATTTTGGTTATGTTTGTGATAAGTTCACGCCAAAATTCAAAAGAAATAACTGTATAAATTTACAATTATTATTTATACAACCTCATTCAGCGTGTTAATTCCCTGAATCTCCAACTCCCTTCCTCCTTCAGTAGTCAGAGATTCTCATACAATAATGCAAAACGTAGGTTAAATTGTAATCTCAACTCTAGGAAGCACAACAGTTAGTCTCTCACTTCTTCTTCCTTTTCTTTTTTTCCTCCGCCTTCCTACCCCCTGTACCCGAGAAAAATTATTGACGAATAAGTGGGATGCTAACACTATTACTATGCAATTTCTAAGTATATATTAAAATATATCATATTTAAATGTAATAATACACATATCTTTAATTTGACTTTTTCTATATTTTATGCAGGATATATATATATATATATTACTCGGAATTTTTGTTATTTTTTCATCACACTTAAATTTCTTTCCTTGAGGGTCCTACTTGAGTTTTGAGAAGATGAAATAGTCATTGGGCGCTATATCTGGGCTGTATGATGTATGGTCGATCTCCTTGAAGTCACTTTCTTCACAGCTTGCTTTACAACAACAGCTTATGCACAGGCGCGTTGTCTTGAAGAAGGCGCATCCACCACTCACCTTTCTTCACCTTTTCTATTTCACGAAGCACGTAGTCTGTGCAGAAGGTCAGCATAGTACTTCCCATTTACTGTGGTATTCCTCTCCTTGAAGTCAATGAAGAGTATTCCTTCACAGTTCCAAAAGATTGTGACCATGACCTTCTTGGTTGACTGAGTGACCTTGGCCTTTAGAGGCGGTGCTTCGGCAGGTTTACGCCTATCACTCCATTGATTCTCTTTTGTACAAGGGATCATAGTAGAGCATCATAGTTTCATCTCTTGTAACAATGGTTTGAGTTCTCTCTCGTTTCCGCAATAGAGCTCCAAAAACGCCTGATAACAAATGATTGGTGCTTTTGGACTGAGGAAAGAAGTCTAGGCACTAACCTTATTCATGTTTAAATGCCCATGAATAATTCGAAGGGTTGTTGTTTTAGAAACGCCCAAAGTTGCTTCTATTTCTGTCACTTTGAGCCAACGGTCTTTCATAATTTCTCCTTCCACAAGAGCGATGTTTTCAGGAGTGAGTATCTCCAAGGGCGACCTGCTCGCCCTTCGTCTTCAATACTTTCTCGACCCATTCGAAAAAGTTTGGCCCATTCTTTTACGTAGCATATGAGAGGGGGATGCTTCCCCATATACACCGTCAAATAGCGGTTTAATTTCATTTGGAGCAAGTGTTTCTTTTGTGAAGAACTTAATAACAAGTCGATACTTCATTTTAGACATGTCTCAATCTTGCACTCATAGCCTGCTTTATGCAACTATATCTGAACAACTGAACACAGCGGAGCGGAAGTTACAGCTGCAATTATTTACTTAATTGATAAGGTATGGCAACAGACAAGGGTTTCGTAACTGTGAAACAGGATTTTTATGTTAAGCTTCAACGAACACAAAGTACAGAAAGAGACTTAACGCCCCATCTCACATGAGGATTCAGTTGTCACCCATTCAAGAAAATCTGTGATAGTAAACAGCAAAAACATCGATCACATTGAATTTTCAGTTTATCATTTAATTGTTGTATTATTAAAATATGTTTGTAATTATGTGAACTAAGTCTTCCGGATTTTACTGCCACGGTCCTCTCCTCCATCTTCCCAGATGGTTCGTCCACGACTGCGTTGGACATCGTCAATGGTATGGTCGCCGTAATCTTCTTGAAGACGAGACAATGACTTTTTTTTTTAATTCTAAGGGAACTTACTAGGATTCAAGTGGGGTTGGGAGAGGTTAATAGGGAAAAGGTTTGCGAGGTACCGCAAATGCACTCTCATACGTAAGTGGTAAAGATGGCTTGCTACCGGGAGTGGCAAGAGTGGCTGTTAAACATGAAACTTGCTGATAGAGGATAAGGGAATTACAAGGAAACATTTTATGGGCAGATTACTAGGGAGTTTGTTTCTTTATCATCAATTGGTTGTTGCTGCTGTAGTCATCTGATTGTCGCTACTGTTTCCTCTGGTTTTGCAGGCTTGGGTGTTGTTCCGAGTGGTGTTTCTATAGGTGTATGTCTAGCAAAATCTGCGGGGGCCGGTGGCTATTAGCTCGGTCTCACACAGGTGACCAGTTTTCGCCGTTAGTGAAGATGTTTATCCAGTGCTTCTAGTTTGGAGTTGATTTGGATAGTGATATATATAGTAGGGGTGTCAGTGGAACAGAGCTCTGATTAGTTGGCTTGGTTGAGAGGGTTGCATATAGCCCGGAGCTCCTAGACGTGGCCAGCGGGGTATTGGTTGCTGATTGGTTTGAGTGGTTTCTTTGTCTGGGTATTTTGTAGAGCCGAATATGATGCTGAGTGCAGTTTCAGAGGTTCTTCTTGTGTTAAAGTTGTTTGTAAACTTCAATTGCCTGCTGATATAGGAGAGGGTGATAATGAGATGTTGAGGCTAGTGTGTTGGTATCTTGAAAACCAAGTTTATGCTCTCCGTCAGCAAGAAGGGCGTGCTTAGCGACCGATGATTTGTCTGTCTGACCTGGGCGGCGAAGTCTCTAATGTTCTGTAAGGCGCGAATTAATGTCGCGCTGTATGGTATCAATGTAAACGGTTCTGGTGCAAGGAGCACAGTGTTCTGTAGACATGGGCTAAGGCAAGTGGTTTCCTTAGGTCTATAGTGGAGCGGAATGTTTCGTCCATTTAAAAATATCTGTACCTTGTATGGTAGCTTTGGGATGCAGTCTGTTTCAGAAACAGAAGACAAGCGGTGCTCTTCTTCTTAGATAGTGAGTCCATTTGTTTTGTGTCGTTTCTCACTTCCTTGACTTCGTGCCCATTCACTCGCAACACTTGCCGCAGATACGGGCGGCTCGATCTCCGAGAGTTTTTGACTGGGATGGTGTTTGGAAGTCTTATGAGATGTCTGTCTGTATGGGGAGGCTTATGTTAAACTGAGTGTCCGAGAGTACCTTCCTCTTCTTGTTGACCAAGACATCCAGGAAGGGCAGTTTACCGACTTCCTCCATTTCCATTGTAAGCTGGAACCGTGGGTTGATGCTGTTCAGTATTTCAAGAAGTCATGAAGAGCAGGCACCAAGCCACGTTCACATAACAATACCATCAGGTCGGCATATTCATTGGTAATTGTTTTTTGTAAATTAAATTATACCACTTATGGGAGGGGGGGGAGTAAGGTGGGAGGTCGTAGTAAAACAATTCTCATTCAATAAACAACTTGAATGGGGTTTAATTGTAACGTTTATTTTAAGCAAGTAAATAATTTGAGTGAGCTTTTAAAAGTGTGCATTTGTTTTAAGCTATCGCAAAGATAACTATGATTTTTACTATGGATATGAGCGTGTATGTATATTCCCTTAAACGAAAAGTGTTTCACGGCCAAATGTTTGGGAAACACTGGCTTAATAAACAATTTCGGTCGAGACATCCACTAGCTCACTTCGACCTGAATATCTCTACCGAAAAAGTAGACGAAACAACTGGGGTGTCCAATTTGTATAGTACGACGTTCTTTTACAATGAGACGGGCAGTAATTGTAAAACTGTTGATATTTCGAAAGGTACACCTAAAGAGAAATAAAGAAGAGAGTGTTGCGGAAGAGGTTTAATCGATGAAGAAAGAGATAAGTGCACTGGGTCTGCGCCTTATGGGCGTCCCGATCTCGGAAGGGAGTTAATACGTCAGGGAAAATGCTCAAGTCCACAGAGCAGGCACTAAGGGAAAAAATATTCTCTCTAATAAACGATATTGCCATAAAATGTGTTTATTTCCGGATTTTACTCATGCACTCTGCCTTGGGCAGCCGTTGTAACAAGCACTGGTCTGCTCACTGCCGCAAAATATACTCTGTGACTAAAACAAAAGCCAAATGATGCTACGATATATGGTTTTTATTTGTTATTTTTTTATACACCGGGAGTGAATATTTTAAATTAAGCATTTGGGCACGCAACTATGCTTATGAGGAACGTGTAACATGCTGGCCGCTGGTAGGAATGTGACGAAATATTTTTTCCATATTTCCACAGTAACTGAGCTGAGTTTAGCACCAAAAGGGTAATGACAGCGCTCCATTGTTGATAAAATACCGCCGGGAAACAAAAAGAAGTCGACAACATAGATGAACAATAAAATCCCCTAAAGTATGTCTGTTACAAAAATAGACTCTCTCGTTTAAGCTTTATCTACTGAACTCCAAATCGAAAATGTTGTGTAGCTTTTTTTCCCCCGTTCTTTATCCTCCTGTTTTTATTTCCCAAAATGAGCCCCAACACATGTCGGTTAAACTTTTGTTTTTGTTGACTGTTTTTTATTTTGTTTTTCTCGTTTTTATCGCGGAAGGGTCAAATTGAATATGAAAGACTTTTCTGTATACAGCATGTTGGATGTAAATTGTGTTTATACAGAGATACGGGCTTGTAAATCGAGTGCAGCACCACAGATAAATTCGTGTTGAAATATGAGAGATACAATCGCAGGGCCCTCATTAATTCCATCAGTGCGTTGTTTGGACGTCATGGCCCACGTTAGCACCTAATATTGAATAATACCAGGAGGCTTTGGTCGTGAAAGTGAGGCAGATAGCATGTAGCCATGTGCTTTTTATCCGCAACACAAACGCCTGCAATGTTTAAGTACGGCAATTTAGAACGCTATTATTCTAATGACTGTATAAATATTAATAATCACCGATAATTTTTGGAAATGTAAATCAAACTAGGGAAACATCTGGCAATAAAACAGGCAGATTTGACCAGAACTATAAAACGTGTTACAGAAAGTGTTATTGTTAAATGTGGTTTAGAGAACATTTTATGGGGGTCATTTGAAAACTACGAAAATATCAATTCTATTCTCAACACTCTGCATCAAAGGTTATAAGCACTTGGTCCACCGAGTTTTTAGCGGAGGGAGCATCCCAAGAAATATTAGCGGTTTTAAATGTTTGAATGTTTTTTCTTAATCATTGTTCCATAAAGTTACTACACTATTTTGCCCACTTAACAGGTATATGAGACGATAGTCGAAAAGTTTGCATAAACTATGAACTCCTATGGCTATGGCAAAGCGATCCATCTAATAGCAATATTGTAATATAAGTGTTGAAAGCCACGTATCCGAGTGTGATTAGTAAACCTCCGGTTGCATTTCACGCGAGAACAGCAATATGTGCCTTTCAACAAGTGCGTTACATCACATAGTAATGTAACTTATTTTTTATTTATTTTAATTTGCAATGCTAAAAAAGGTTCATGTAGGAGGTGCGTAAACCAAGCGAATTCCTCAGCAACCTGCATAACTTAAAAAATGAATATTAAATCCAAGTTATGGCCTTATTTAAGGAAATGAAATAGGAATAGGTTATGGCATTACTGTGTGGTATTAGGGGAACAAAATTAGAATTCTTACAATATATAAATATCACAAATAAGAAACCACATTATTATTATTATTATTATTATTATTATTATTATTATTATTAAACCTTAAATTAATGGTATGCTCTTAATAAAATGAAAGATATTACCACTGATAGACAAAGCTAAACTGTGTGGCTACTTTTAAACATTTTTTATTTAAATGTAACCATGTTTATGAACTAAGCCCTTGATATCTTTACATTCACTAAAATAGAGAGCAATAACAGAAAGTTTCGAGTTACGTTGCGTATTTAAGATGTTCATATGTTTCAATAAAACAAAAACATATCACTATTTAAAAACAATTACAATGTACTAAGCAGATACACGCAGTCAACAAAAACAATTGAAAGTTTCATAGATTGCCATTGGCTTTGTTACTTTATTTAAATGTCATTGCAGTAAACACATGCAATGCAAGCGTTTTCTGAAGTTTATTACTGAGTGTTCTTACATAAAAATATAATTCTCACACGTATTAGATTAATATTTCACATTTGCTATCTTCACGACGATGATTTTGTTAGATGTAAAACATATGCATCGTTGTAAATGCAGTTTGTATGCTGAATTAATTTGTCACTTTGTTCCACAACAATAGAGAGAAAATTAAACGAAGAGTGCTTTTTAAATTTCGGTTTTCAAGTATATGGTCCGATTTCTCTCATTTTCAGGAAAATATTTTTCCTAATTTATTTAAATGGTTTATCTAGAGTTTTGTTGTGAAGAAACAAATATTGGTACTGCTAAAGCAATTTTTTTAAATGTTGGATATCAAGTAAACTCCTACTCTTAATGGTCCGATTTCCCCTGATTTCCAGTAACTATTTTTATTCCATTTTTGTTGTGTATACGGGGTTTCGTTGAGAAAAAATCGCAGCCGCTAGAGCTATATTTACATTTCGGCTTTCAGCTACACACCAAATCCTAGTGGACCGACCAAGATCGCAAGTTCAAACCCGGCCAGGATCGATAGATTTTTTTGGGCGTAAAAATCCTAACAATGGTTTCCTTCGGAAGGGAAGTAAAGCCGTGGATCCTGTGTCGTACATTTACGGCATGAAAAAGAACCTCAAACCTGAAAGAAGAGGCCTCTGAGCAAAATTTGTCGGCCGTTTCACGACCTGAATTGAATGGGACGTCGATGAGCTTAGCTGTCAAAGAGCGTCCATAAACCAAATCAACAAAACTAGTGGTCCGATTTTCCTAATTTTCAGAAACAAATTTTCTTGTTTTATTTAAATAGTACATGCCGAATTCTGCTATGTAGAAACAAATATTGGTGCCGCTAGAGCGAATTTTTAAATGTCCTATTCCTAATAATTGATTTTACTGATTTTCAGAAACTTTTTTTATGTTATTTCAATGGTATATACCGAGTTTACTAAATAAAGGGCGGAATTCTTCTTCCTCATGTTCATGTACTAATTTCCAAATTTCCTTTGTATAAAACGAAACTAATTCAACTAACTTAATGTGTATTTCCGTAATTTTTGCGTATTCAGCCAAACACTTTGAAATAATTTTGTAAGTTACGTAACAATATCTGCCTGTGCAACAATAAATTTTAATAAGCAGAATGGTAAAATATTATATCTGTTTTCTTCTCAACTGATTGTAATAGTCGACTTTCGTCTATTTCAGTCTCACGGTTTCTGAATAGATTATTCCTCCTAAGTAAATATAACATTTTATACAATTGTTAATATTCTGTGCGTATATTTAAAAATATATTACTTTTATTCTTATTCGGTTCATAAAATAGTCCTAAAACCCTTATTTGACTGTTCCCTATTGGCATAACGATACACATCCTCCCGTTGCAAGATGGATTGAAAAGTAATCAATTTTGTAAGTCATATTTAGGGGAATTGTATTTGTATTACAGTGTCCTAATAAATACACACGGGGTCTTGAGTTTTCTTGTGAAATTATCTGTGATAATCTCAGTTATTAAAACACAATGAACAAATTGGCCGTCCGTCAAAAGATGTAAAAATGCACGTCATATTTTTTCGTTCATCGCTTTTGGAATTTTTGATTTTTAACAAAAGTTACATCACACTTCGAATATATGAACTTTTATTCTGCCCACCACTTTGGTGGTGATAAGATTTGTTCTGTAGTATGTAAATTAGTTTCTGGTATAAATGACTTTAGTATGCCAGCTTTGGTACCTGGTTGATAGAATTTTTCATCTTTGAATATTCATGACCACAGTTGTTATTGATCTGCCCGATACATTGATTCTCGCACACTGCTCAACTGAAGGTATTTTGGACATTTTCACAGTGGAAATTGTATTCATATTGCCCTCTATATAGCAGCGACGAAGCATTTCCTCATTAATATCTTCTTACGTGACGCAAAGGGTTGTTTAAGTAAAGCAGGTTGTAAGAATACAAGAGATACTTAAATTGACGTTTACCAACTGACGATGTGGCGTACGCGGAGCTGAATAATGGAAATCGTGCAGGGGCAACAATGTGCTCTGATAAAAATTGTCGAAGTGATTATTGTAACAGTAAAGTATTCTTGAAGTCAACAATCGCTCGTCTGGTGTGTATAAAACATGGAAAACGCTCTCGCTTGGAGGTTTTGGTAAGGAAGGAAAAGCGTCAGTTTATCGAGAGACGTAAGCGGGTCACGATGGACAATTTTTCTCCCTGGCTATCGCAACGTATTCTATAGGTAACACTTGTAACATGGAACCCGCGACATTGTCTTCCGAAGGAAGCCATACTTACAATTAGCATTTTTTATCCCCGAAAAAAAAAATCATCGAATCCGCGATCTTGGGTCTAAGAAACAAGTAGACACTAGACCACCAGGTCAAACAACAGACCAGACTGTCCTATCTACTGAAGCCAGATCATTATGCATATACTTAGTGCTTTAATAATAATAAATGTAAAGGTTAATTGTTAATTAGCGATTGATCAGCTCAAAAAGAATTAGGACAAGGAAGGCCGGCAGAAGATACTAATGAACTGAAGACAATGTAGATGTTATATAAGTGTATTGTAATTACGTAATTATTATTTTATTTGCATTGTTTCAGGAGTTAAATAAAAATAACGGTTTAATGTAAAATTAAGTAAAGTAGTTATTGTATCCAGGGGGGTTACACCCAAGAATAGACAGGGCCAGATAGGTGAAGACCTCTTGTATTTATTTTGTCTTGGCATTTCAGTAAATTTAAAATTTATATCCCTAATACATTGCTCCAGAACTACTATTTTTTTCTTTGGCGTGTAAGAATATCTACAAAGATTAAAATATTTAATAGTCAAAGTTTGTCATTATACATTAATTTAAAGTTGTTCACATTTACTTATGTTCCAGGGGGGTTACACCCAAGAATAGACAGGGCCAGATAGGTGAAAACCTCTTGTATTTATTTTGTCTTAGCATTTCAGTAAATTTAAAATTTATATCCCTAATACTTATTGCTCCAGAACTACTATTTTTTTCTTTGGCGTGTAAGAATATCTACAAAGATTAAAATATTTAATAGTCAAAGTTTGTCATTGTACATTAATTTAAAGTTATTCACATTTATTTATGTTCGTTAAAACAGATACTGATAATACTTTGTGATTTAATTGAAATATACAAATTAGGATTTTTTACATTAATAAATGTCATTGAATGTTTCTCTCTTATAAGGCAGAAAAACAAACAAAAGCATGTAGATTTATGGGCCAGTAGTTGAAACGCGGACTAGCCCAGCGTACGCACAGTGCAACACGAGTCAGAACACGCCAATAAATTCGGCTGAAATCGACAAGACGCAAGAAGACAGTTATTACAGAACGTCTGTAAAACGCCGGGATTGCATAACTTTCCAATCCACAGGAAGAGAACAGTCACTCGGCATATGGTATCTGCAATTAGTGACGTCATTTATATAAAGAGAGAAATAGCACTGGTTCAAGTTCTGACCCTTTTCGCACTTCGTACTCTTCTGGCCTCCAAAGCGAAAATGCAAAAGCATTTAAGAATTGGCAGATGAGAGAAAATTGTAATATCAGTAGAAGGTTGAAAATAATTTTTTAGAACTGCGAGAGTGCTGAACATTATTTTGTTTTAACGCTTTAAAATGCCGAATTGCTGGAATTATTTCTACTGTTTCTCCCTTTTTGCTTTGTCTATCTGAGTATGTTGCCTCGTTGCAGATCCTTGGGTCCGCCACTGAATAACGTACACATGAACTTCGATTTTTAGGCTTCAAAAGCGTTGGTTTTAAGTTGGGAAAGCCTTATAGACATTAATGGGAATACCGTTCAGATAATTTGAAATATTTTGTAGCAGGTAAAATGAAATTTAATGTGAGACATACATTTAGGCGGTGTTTGCTGGCAGTTCTGTAGGAGGCGGTGCATCGATATCTAGCCGGTAAATACCCTCACGGCAAGAGAGCGTCACGTGATTTATAGCAGGCAGGGGATTTATTTGTGCTGCACTTAGTGTGGTTAAAAAGACAAGAACGATAAACTGACGAGAATTTGTAGCCGTAAAGGCGATGTACTTGACTTTACACTGTGTGGGTTTGAATCTCGACGATTTGCCCTTTTTTTTAAATAGGGGCTTGATTTCTCAGTTCTCTATATTTGATGAATGTATTTATGATGAGTTTATGTTCTTTGTTAGCATTTATCCCATTTCTAAAAAAGGGTGTTTTGTTTCCTCCTTGTATTGACTTTAACAGATAAATCAAACTGCGTCCTTTACATTTCTGCTATTGTTGATAGTGTTAAAGTTAACACTCGACTCTGCAGGCCAATTGTTGCCTTTTCGAAGCGCTCGAGGAGAAAATTCAATGAAATGCATGCACATCGGCGACACAGTTAGGTGACCCCGTGATATAAAAGTCGGTGCGCCTATATCTCTACTTAACGAGTGTAATTTTAAAATCATGTTAATTACCTTACATTTAGAGTAAAAAAATAGTTATATTCTTTGTATATAATGTTTGAAAACAGATCTCCTTATTTATTTTGTTTCCCAGAGCTGCCACTAGGGGGACGCGGATTGCATGTAGAAAATCATCGGAAGCAATATAAATAAATATAAATTATAAAATGAACAAATACAATAAATGACCGAGATAAATCGGAATGTTTGATCCTTCTGCCATCTCTCGACTGAAATTGATGCTCTTACATGGGACCGTCGCTTTAAAGTAGATTATTACGCTTGCATATTGATAAATACATAATAAAGTATTCAAATTATCATTATATCTGAAAAAAAAAATTGTAGAATCAAATCCGCTGTGCACTTAAAAAAATATGAATTTATTACTAAAGAATGAATAGAATGTAATTCAAGATATGGTGACGCTGTTCCTCCATGTTGCTCTTATATGACGTCACTTGCAAAATTGTACTATTCCTTTACAAGTGTTGTACTTCTTTCGTGGAACAGAAAGATACCAGACCATCTTTACAAGTGTACTACTTGTAATGTATTAGAGCATAGTGGAATAGGGCCCTGTGGGTTTCTTTCTCAAAGCAGAACCCGTTTCTTCAAAATTATGCATCCACGTTGTAATCGTATGAGCCGATGGGAGACATTCATGACGTCTCAGCTGCGCCCGTTTCACGAGGCTCGTGGTCCAGTAAAACTAGTCTCCATCCTAGTATTACTTGTTTATTTTACAAGTGTGTGTTTCTAGAACACATGAGTGTAAACTGCTAGGGACTAGTATGGCAGATTGATAATAATTGTTTCATCAGTGTTCTGTTTTACGAAACATTTAGTCTTGTAATATTGCATTTTGTTAACTAATGGAATTCTACCCGTGAATCTCGAATGTTGAATTTATATATTTTAGAATTACCTATTGATTCTATCAAATTAAGATCGATCATTTTGATTATAAAGCTCGTTAAGGAATATTTATGAAACATGTGGTCTCAAATACATCGCCCATTGCATACTTCTTGAATATCTATTTTCATCCGAAAATACCCATAGAAACTGAGCTACCTACACTAATTTTTGTAGATAATATGAATATAAAATACAAGCACTTGCCGTTACAGCTTGCTTAATGTTTGGCCAAAATGTATCCTTCACATATGCGCGATCTTTATCCGATGTAATTAACCCAACACTTTCACAGTTTTCGTTATTATTTTTCAACATTTCGGCTTTGTCTTTCGTCGTAATTTTGTCGGAGAATTGTCCAAATACTACTTCTTTAAGTTCATTAATTTAATGAAACACTGTTAATGTGTTTTGAATACTAGATTATTTTAGATGTGGTACCCATAATGCTGTTTCTTAGCTTGAATATGCGATGTAAAATACATGTCGCGTAAACAAAATCGCATCAGCAAACAGTCCACAGAGTAATAAATATCCCTGAAACAGCCCTCTCGACACTCGAATCAAGTCGCTGCACTAGTAATTCTGACAAGTGACTAATGACAAAATTTTATGATTTTGGAACAAATGTTCGTAAAGCAGAGAACTGGTGGAATTACGGCTAGTAACTAGTAAAATACGGTAGGCGAGAAATTACTTTGTAGTTGACACTTGGGCTGTGTTTATGCTGGCGACTCGGCTAGCAAGAGGACCGTTAGCTAATAAAAACACATTATCTCAGAACCATGACATCATTAGCGTTGCAACAGTTACGGGGTTAAGGGGAATTACGCATGCACGTAATTTTTCAAGTGCATGCACTGATCTAATTTTTCATATACAAGTATTTTATTAATTGTAGTAGTTTTGCTTTGTATTAAAAGTGATTCTGTAGTATTCCGATAAACAATTCAAAGTGTTAGATATTTTCGCGAGCATATTCCAACATAAATTTAAGTAACTGCTGGCTTTAAATCAGCTAATAGGCATGGTAAAGGCAAAGGAATTGCGTTAGGAAAAGCGTAACTATTAGAAGCTAAGCTCGGAAATGTGTGTGTGCCCTTAGAGAATATTTTGAAAAAGAAAGGGATAATGCTGCCCTCTAAAACCCGTATAGAAGGTACTTGAGAGAACCGCTGCGGCTTTAAATTTCCATAAAAACAATTTGTAACTATATATTTAAAAAATCAAAAGCACAAGAAGAATTAGAACCTACAGCATCGCTTACCACCCCTGGAAAAAAAAATATAAGCGTGTGACAAAATTCGATGAATTGCAAAAGAATACTATACGACTACTATAAGAGAAAAGAACACACCCAACTATTAAAAAACTATTAGCTTCTCTTAAGCTCTGATCTCTTCGCCGGATGATCCCTAAATAAAGTTTTAAAGGACCCGGGGCTGTTTCAGCAGAACATATTTTCAAATGGAAAGTACGTATATTGTGGTGCATAAATGCCGATTTTTAAGAAGCATACGGGAGATTGACTTAACTCGTGTTATTTGGCTTGATGTATCGTGGGGTTAATACAGGCCACACTCTTGGAAGATCGCACTGCCAAGGCAATACCGTGAAATTAGGCTTATTAAAACTCATGCTGGAAGTTCAGCTGAGTTTTTTCTCAAATTCTGTGCTGCTGTTCAGATCCAGGAAAACTATGGACTACCCTGAGGAGATGGAAGTCTTTTGAGGACCAGTTGCTACCTAATTTATCCGGCCCTTCCGTAATTGTAATGGACAATTCATTGAAGTGAATGGTAAGGCTCCTACGATGCGCACGCTAACAGCAGATGTGAATAAAAATGTACAGGTTCCTAAAGAAACTTGCAGAAGTGAATTGGAGCAACTGAAAAAAGTGGAGCTGTGGAGCTGGTTTCCGAAATATGTCATCGACAAGATTGCTAAGGAGAAAGGTCATCGCGTAATTCCCCTGTTCGCTTACTATTGTCATTTTAACCCTACTGAACAGATATGAGCACAAGTAAAGGGTTATGTTAGCCAAAATAATAATAATAATAATAAGTAGTGGAACATACAAGAGGTGTGTTAGAGAATGTGGAAAGAAGAAGACATTCTAGTAAAAATGGTGGAACGTTTTACAATAAACTTGGGTGGCTCCAGTAATTCTAGTGACAGTGATGGTGAATATAATGAAATGGAAGAGAAGCGGGATGAAGAACATGATGACCTTGTAGTGTAAGTGACGAAATCTTGCAGCAGAAACGTCAATTACAATGCAATTTCGCCTCTAGTTCAGTTGTTTCGGGAACAGGGCCCTGTTAATGCTGTCTTAACATTCTTCGCAGTCTTTAACTACACCGTGCTTGTAAACAGCTGTCACAGGATAGCACGTGGTGCGCTAGATATCAACCGACTGAAGCCCCGAACAGTAGCGAAGAAAACCGAACTCCGCTGAACGGAAAGTTAATTTTGAGTTTGTTAATGTTCTATTATTATCATTATTATTGAACTTAAACTAAGCTAAACTATGAAAAAGTAACATCTATTGTGTTAAGAACAGGAGATAAGTTATAAACATTACAAGAGAGAAACAAATGATAAGTGAGGAAAAAAGCATACCGCAAGGATTCGAACTCGTGGCCTACGCATTTGTAACATCGTGCTCTTAGTAAATGAACTAACAAGGCTAAATACGCAGTGAAAAATCATTTACCTAAGTGATCCTTACAACTAAAATCGTAACCAGTCGGCTTTCTTCGCTACCGTTCGGGACTTCAGCCGAAGCAAGCCGTCGGCTGGTAACAGCTGGTCATTATTACTAAATGTCTTCGGTCCTGGTGGTCTTGTAACCATATTGGGAGGATACACACATTGGTGAATAATGTAGTAATGCAAGTCATTAGGAATAACTTATTACGCGTTTTAATTGTTAGTAATGTACACACATGCTGTTGTGCAATTAGTTTCAATACAAAGAGGCGCTATGACGGAAGCATTTGCTTGTTCTGCTAGTAAATTCGTTGAAAAGTGACGACAAACATCGTTTTAATAATGACGTTTGTAAATAACAACCAGAGCTAACAATTAAATACGTTTATCAGCTGTTTGTAGGAGCAACAGTGATACTTAAGCAATCGGAGTGATACATTTGTATTTGTTTCCGTCGGGATAGAAGTTACAGAAAGCGCAGTGATATCCTCTGTTTTATTTCTTGGCTTACAATTGAACTCCGAAACATGGTGCCCTGATATTTCTAACAGCTGCTGGCAGTGCAAATATTGAAATGTGAACGCACGTATATCATTTTGCACAGAGACAACAAAAACCTGCAGTGTTTATAACAATGTAAGCGGATTTTCCGCTTTAATCAAATTGAAATGGAGCGGGACGGATGGGGGAATTTATCGCGGCGGGCAGGTGTGCCAATCCCTGCATATTACCACTAGACCTGGCTTAGCACCATAGCCTAGAAATGATAATTAAAGCTTTGTTATCCATCACAGCGGATTTTCCTTCAAATGAGCAGGTAATTAATTTTCGCCATGTTCGCCTCCGCCGAGAGCGTGTTAGATTGTCGTGTCTGTCTGTACGCAAGTGTTAACCCCATTACAAACGGCACTTTTGTTATATCCGGGTCGCATGCTTGCAGTTTTCTGGCGTCTCTCAGAGGCTGATGCAAAAGCCGAACGCTAGAGGCAGTTAGTTACTCTGTTTAGCTGACGAGATGATCAAAGAGAGTCTATCTATCCTCACTGGCTCTAAATTCTTGTGCACACATATACCTAATGAAGATAATGCGCATCTCGATAAAACAAACCGCGCACAAGGGGCGCTTAACAATAAGCAACGTTCTTTCTTTTCAACAATTTTCGTTGTAAAATATTTTATATGTAATAATATATAACATAGTCGGCCAAGAATCGCCATTTCAAATCCTGCCTTGATCCAAGACTTTTCAGGACGTAAACTTGTAGGACGCAAGCTCTCCGGGAGGAATATTAAGCCGTGAGTCCCTTGATTTAAATTTATGGTATGTTAAATGTCTTAATACATTAAAATAGAGGACCCCGGGCAAAATTATCGGCCCTTTCACGCACAAGCAACATCTTAGTTCCCGTCAGATGACTATGGAGGCAATGGACCTGCCCTCTGTCCGGAAATAAGCGTGCCTGAAATTCTCCTTGATAATTAAAATATACCTGCAGAAACTTGCTAATACTTCGGATAAGTAAATTACAAATAGATGGAGAACTTAAAAAAATAAGAGTGTTGAAGTGAAAATTGCTTCTATTTCTCAATATAATCTCCTGTACATTGAGGAATTTGCCACATCGTTTCACAAGTCCCTGAAATCTAGCAGTATAAAATTCTTTGAGCTGCTGCCGAAAGCAGCTGTGACTTCCCTTTCTGCAGCTTCATCGTCGGGAGATACTTGGAGGCTATACGGAGGTTACTTCTCACTTGAAATTTCGCAATGTCTCAGTTGCTTGTTGGCAGTATGAGGACGGGCGTTATCATGCAAGAGCAACACGTCTTTGGTGAGTAATCCTGTTAGCTTCCGTTCAATGGCCTCATGAAATTGCCTGAGGACGTTGAATTTGGAGTCAGCATTTATGGTTTGTCCTTAAGGCCGGTGTCGCTTTATGCTTTATTTCTTTCGCAGGCGACGCAGAATGTTTCCACTGCATTGGCTGATAATGATGAACCCAAGACTCATCACCTGTGACAAAGCGGGCTAGCCGCATCGTGATAGCGATTGAGGTGCTGTAAAACCAGACGCATTTTGTGTTACGGGGTCAGCAAGCACAGACTTTGTAAAAACCTAACCTGTCATGTCGTGTGAATAACTATTATCAGCAGCTATAGTGTCTACAATTACCCTACGGTTTGTTCGTCTTTAGTTCGTAAGTTCGCCTCTGTGTCTATCTCTGTTGGCCGGCCAACGCGGTGTTCTGCCCTTCAGAGAACTTCTGCACCAGCTTGACGTGATAGAAGCTTCTGACTGTAGATGGCATTTCTTTATGAATATTCTGTTATTATACTTTGCACGCAAAAAAAAAGCGCAATGGATCTCTGCTTGAAATTGTACACTCACTAAGAGGCGTCGCCATCTTGCAACTGCTATTTCGCTATTGTAAACATCGATTTTCCCTTACGGAATGTCACCAATGGTTACCGTACGAGGTACACAGAATCTATCTGCGGCATCAGGTGGATATGGGAAAACAATTTTATTTAAGAAGTAATCCAGTTTCACGTCCGTTCTTATTAAGAAGGTTTAACTAATTGTTGCATTATGATTATTTTGACCAGTTATACAGCAGGACAACAATTGCTATTGAGATTGAATAGATGTCACATTGTTGAAACGTGTGTGCGTACTTGCAATTTAATTATTGTTAAGCAGCGAAGAGAATGGAGAAGTCACCAATAGTTTCATTCTCGAAAATGGGGTCGTGCATGCACGAAGTTTTGGTAACACTGACCTAATATATGAGGTACGGAACAATAAACTTTAACAAAAGTTCGATATTCTCAAGGTTTGGTGCGATTATTCCATTTGAGTCGCAAATGTCAAGTTGGGACAATAGTATAGCTATGCCATTAATTTCCAAGTGTTTTCTCGAGACTTCAATTTACCGAGTTAATGGAGGCATTATCATAATCAGAACCCAGATTTGAGATGTTATCTTGTTCTCCTTATGCAGTGCTAAGATTACCTCAACTCTAGAAGCAAAAGTACGAACTTTTCTCTCCGTGAAATCAGATACCTGGAAATTGAAACAACCAATGGAGAACACGAGAGTTTGAAGAACAAATACCTGTGAATATATGATGATACATAATATATAAAACATTAGAAGTTTAATATAATACGGAGTTTATTGTGGGGTGGTAGAAGTGTAAGCGGTTTTATTTACTCTGCGGTATACAATATAATTTTGAATCATAACTTAAATTGAAGAATAGCTGTGGAAGTTTCAATTCTACATGCGCAGATTTTTTGTAGCCACGGTAACGAAATTAACAAAATAACTCGCGTGTAAAAACATTTTGTCTTGGAAATCGCGAAACATAATCCAGACAGAGGGCGTATAGGTGAAGATTTGGTCTTAACGCCCTTCTTGCAACAACATTCGTATGTGATACAATCAGATCCACATGACGAGGTGTCTCAGTAAAGGAAAGAGCCCAGGAAGACCGCGTGTGTCAGATGCGAATGTGTAGAGAGTTAGAACAGTTTTCGCGTGCTGTTCTAAAAATCTGAGGGGCGGGCGACTCGAGAACTAAAAATTCCAACAATGAGAGTGTAAAGGTGTTAAGAAAACATTTCCATCTACATAAAGGCATCGTTGGATTGGTTGTCATGGTCCGGACGCCTTGGCACTTCTCCGTTAGCCTCACAGGACCTCACAGAGCTGACCACCTATGAATTTTTCTTGTGGGGTACATAAAGATCATGTATACGTACTACCCTTACCTGAGTTGAGACGGATTATTGCAGCAGTTACACCAGACGCTAACATCAATGTGGACTACCGGCTGAATGTATGTCGTGTCACAAATGGATCCCATACTGAATAGATGTAATTTGTGTTATGGTAACTTCCATAGTTTTTCTTCAATTTAAGCTATACTTTAAAATTATATTTCATACCTCAGAGATAAAATATAAAACCACTATAATAATTTATGTACACCCGGTATTTACACCAAAATGAAAAAGTTATTATATCCTTTGACCGAATCAAAGAATTCACTAATTTCCTTATGTAACGAATTGCAAATATCCTGTACTGTTGATCGTCTCATTGTTCAAATGCGCATTCCTGACACTGCACACCACACGGCTATCTTCTCTTCAGACACAATGTCTACAATTCTACGAGTTAACATAAACCCGGCTTCTGTCATAAAGAAGAGTATGGGGTCCAAAAGTTAAATGGAATAAGTAACTCGTTTATCTGGTTCTTTCAATTCATGCACTACATTCACACGAAATGCTCCGACTTTGAGCTCTTTTAGCACATGATGATGCTGTGTGAGATACACCAATTTGCTGAGATAATCTCCTTGTCGTTTTGGGGGCTTCTCGTCATGTCCATGCGAATTCTGTCGAGTACCGCAGGGGGTCTTCTCTGTCGGAGTTTATTCCTCTTCACATTCGTAACAGATCCTGTAGTCCTCAATTTCTCATGTGTTCAATTACGCTGGTTGTGGGGAGCTTGATATCAGACTGTTTCGCCTCAAACATATCTTTAGTCTCCTTAATGAAGCTGACTATATAAAATGTCACAATATCAGTTCGGTGTTCTGCACCCTTTCTCTCACAACACTTCCACGATATTCACGACATTTACTGTTAAACTCAACTATCGAACTCTACTAACCGGAGCGCAGTGTAGCCAAACGCTAATATGGACACAGTGAGACGTAAATATTAGCGCTAGAATGGCAGTGAAGCCAACGTCTTTTTATGAACGCAGAGAAATAGTGAGATGTACCGGTTTTATGTGGGTCATCCTGTATTTGCGGTCAAGTGGTGTTACCTGTGCAACAAAGGAACATCACTCCTATTGCAACATTTGGTAAATTCTGTATATTAGGAGACCAAGATAAGAGTTGGGCTCAATATATCTGTTGTAAGATTTGCTACACCTCTGTCTCGCGAATTCATCAGTAGAGGGCAGTATATAAATACACTCTACCGGTTGCCGTCACTCGGTTTCTAGATCAAAGGATTCTAATCGTCTAAACGAGGCTGGGCGGGCCCCGTTCCAGATCTCCCTGACATTTCTAAGTAGGTATTGTCATGACTGGTATCTAACACGGCGTCCCAGCCACTTGTCGCGCTTATGTTTGTGAATGGGGAAGTACAGCGGCAGGAGCACTCTCAGGTATAATTAAAAGCATTACTGTCATTGGTACTTCTTTTATTGTATATTTTAATCTTAATAATAAAATAAAAGGTATACATGAAGGTCTCCTCTAATGTTGATGGCTTACATTAACACATAGTAACTGGATAGCTAGAAATTAGGCCATTACGGCCGAACCGGCTCTTACCTTAGGGGTGATATCACTAAGAGCCCAGGGTGCAGAGCGGCCAGCAGCAGCACAGGGTAGCCCAGGATACACAGAAGAAAAGGACACTTCTTGAGGCTCTGCCACCTCCTAATACAGCTTCGTAATCGCCCCGAAGGGTCTTTTCAGTATGTTGTAATGCTCACCAATTATGGTACACCAACGCCATAAGTTTGAATTATAGTGACCAATGAAAAAGGAGATGTAGGTGTAGGAAGAATCTAAGTTCAATATGATTCTACTTGCTGCTAAGTGGACGATTGCGTCACGTAAAAGTCGCCAACCAAATGGATGTAAATAGTTAGCACTTTCTGTTTCAATTAGACAATGTAAGAGTATAAAACATTCAAGCAAATAAAAGTTACTATCCGCATTATAATTTTGACAAATTTAAAATTTAATGCACCCCTCGGCCGTACATGTGACTATATTGGGGATGGAACCGGAGACCTCTCGGACAACAGCCAGCAACGTCGACTGCTAATATAAGGACGCGATCTAAAAACTATACCTACCAAAATAATAACTTGTGTGTTACTTCCTAACCACAAGCTTAAAACATAATATCAGCGCCTATGGATACACAAAATGCATGGCTCCTCTTTCCACGTACAGGCGTATTGACAAGTTTTGCTCTCTTTGTCTGTTCTTGAATGATATAATATATCTTCCCTGATTGGCAGATAATATTCTAAATTCCAGAAATTTAGAATCGCGGAGCATTGGAAGAAACTGGACATTCCAAACGTTGACGTTAAGATAATATAAAGACCCTATCGTCATAGACTAGTCTTAAAAACTTAAAACTTACGGTATCCATATCCATGTTGGTGTGTAATAAATCAACACTTTTTTATCAGTATATAAGAAACTCATACTTAATTATCAGACTACTCATTATCATTTGTAAACATTCTATGTAAAATACATTTTCAATACTAATCAATATTTCCAACTCTCAAAGTCATAAAATTTGTCCTTCTGAAGCATTTTAGTAACATTTCGTACTCACCTACGACCAACATCTGCTGGTGTACGCAGGCTGTGGAGAAGGTGGGCGCCTCAACCGTGACTTCACAGCTGAAGTTTCCTGACAAGTTGAATCCGACCTTCCGCAACACCACCACACTCTCGTTCGACACCGACAACTGCACATAAACAAATGAAAGACGTTAATTTAAAAACTTCTAAAAATGAATTTTAATTCTTTTCATCTACGAGGGTTATTATCATCCCCCCCCCCCAACTCCAGTCGCTCTGCTACGTGACCAGGCAAGCATAAGGAGGCGCATCTGTGCACTCTGCTACTGCGCTACGACCCCACCAAGGTCAAGTTCAATACATCAGTTCGAGCTGAGCTACAGGCACTTCAACATGGCCGACATGATTGATTCTCCCGCCAAGTGCGAGTTGCGAAGCGTCATTCGTTTTCTACAGTCAGAAGGGAATAGTGCAACAGAAAGTCATTGCAAAATGAGCCGTGTGTATGGTGCAAACTGTATGAGTGGGGATAATGTAAGAAACTTGAAGAAGGCCGAGCTGATGAAGGTGGACAAGGACGCAGGTCTGTCGCTTGTTCAGCGAGTTGATCAAGTGGTTCGAGAGAGATGGAGGTTTACTATCAGTGAGTTGTGTGTGGAATTTCCGGACATTTCAACGTCAGCTCTGTACACGATTGTTACAGAACACTTGGGCTATCGAAAACTTTGTGCAAGCTGGGTTCTCAATAAAGTGCTATTTCCATACGCTGGCGGCGACCTTGTATGAAGAGCGTATTGGTAAGCTTGTCTATCAATATGACAAATGTCTTAATCTTCAGGGTAACTAGTGGAGAAGTAACTGTGACTGAAATTGATTCCTGATGTGATTCACATTTTTTTTTTTGTTATGCCCCATCGGAGGAAAAAAAAAAATAGCTCTCGTATATTACATTAAGGATGACGATTTTACCACGGGAAATAATGACTGTTTCTTGTCAATTCTAATACGAAGAGATATATGCTTTAAATTTGATTATAAGGTCTCAATTATTACTTATATTTGATTCCCAACTAAGACAAAAATAATATGTACGGTTTATACTAACACTTGTTACTTACATGTCGTAGAAAGGACACTAAATAAATCATTACATACAGTTTAAAAGAGAACTATCACGCTTGATAAGTTTATAGTTGTGAGTTCTCTAATCCCTAAACTTATTGAGTGTCCTGCATACAACTTCATGACCGGAAGTCCCTTGCTGGGGTGATAGCGCCGGAGCGGGGGTTTGCATTAAATCATAAGATATAAATATACAAAAAATATTATTTCAAAATGGTTTGGAGTTTTGGTATGGCGATTTTATCTAGGGCTGTAGGTAGTGATATGTTATTGTTGGTCAGTACAGTGACTGTATTTCTGTCTTCAGCATGGATAAAAGTGAGAAACTTCAGTGTTGTAATCATGCAGATAATTTTTGGAAAGTTTACATCAAAATCCCAAAGGAAAAAGTCTACATTTTGCAAACAGAGCATACTTTCAGTAATTGCAAAATTGGTGATTAAAATAAAAAATGGGCCCCAAAATGTTGTAACATTATTCTTACCTTACAGCTAATTTGAAAAAGTGGTTAAATGGAAAATTAAAAGCCTTGCCATTCATCTTATCAATAATTTTGTGGGGAACAACAAAATTACCTGAATAGCTTATTGAATGCATAAAGTTTAACCAAGGAAACAAAGGCAATGTTAATTATCCGAATGTGTCACCAGCAAATCGACCAGTCCGCGAAACTTTACCAGTTCCCCCAAAGGCATTTGAATAACCTGATAGTAACAGTAGTGATGATTCAAATAAGCCTTAAGTTAAAGTGATTCATCCTACGAATTCTCTACCATTAGAAACGTGGCACAAATTTTCGATCAATTATGTTTACATGATTTACTGCAGGATTTAATTTGGGGAAAGAAAAACAAGCAGAGATCTTGTGCTCGAGGTTGCAACAGCAGAATATGTTGCTGAAACTACTAGAATTACAGTCTGTAGGAACGCCATGGTTTATTTCCCAATTTGACATGTGCAAAGTTTCATTGGCCCACAGATAAGGAAGTTCTTAAAAGACACATTTTTTTAAATTAAGCTAATACATGTTGAACTGGCGGCCTGGCGTGCTTTCAAGACTGTGATAGAACGTTTCTTGGCAATAGAAAGCGTGAACAATATGAACCTTTAATGGACACTTTGCTATAATGTTATAAACAAATAGACCATAAGATGTCACTAAACGTTCATTTTTTCAATCCGCACTTACCCCTTTATTCCTAAAAATTTGGGTGTTGTAAGTGATGACAGAGAGAGTGTTTTCATCAGGACATAGCCACAATGGAGAACGTTATAAAGATCGTTGGATCCAGCAATGTTAAGGGTTTATTGCTGATTTCTGAAAATAATCGCTTGAAGCCAAATACGGCGAATTTGGCGGATGTGGAATCACTTGGAAGTTATGCAGCAACAATCCTAGACATGTGTATTATCGTGATGAAAGAGGACTTTCTTTTTCGCAAGATGTGCACATTTAGATAGCATCCTTCAGTTGGTCCAATAGTGAAGCGTAACACTTCCCGGTGATATTTATGCCCTTCTGGAGGTTGTCTATGAGCACCACACCATGAGAATCCCAGAAAACCGTAGCCATGACTTTTCCTGCAGATGGAACCCTTTATTTTTTTTTTTTATTTATTTTTTTTTTTTGGTGCACTTTCATCTGTTACCACCCACTTTTGGATTGGTAGAGACGAATCTCCACCGTGTAGTGATTAATTCATGTCTCCTCTACTGCTTTGAAACTTCGGAGAAACTCACTGGAATTGCGTCTAAACACACTTGCGAATTGTTCATTCAAATGAGTTTTTAACAGATGCGGTACTAAAAATAATAGGGTATCTAATCCTAGTTTAAATCTTCAATTTAATAACATATATTTATTATTCATACCAAACACCAAAAATTCACTATCAATATCTAAACAATTTCACCTTACAATACTGAAATAAACTTTCTTTTATATATTAATTACAATTAAACTAATTCTATTTACTTATCAGCGAAAAGTTTTCTCATATCAAAACTTCGTGTAAAATGTAGTAAACACAGTCAATCGAGGTCTTTACAATGTCAGCCAACTCGCCTACCTTCAATCGGCAATCACTCAGAACTGCATTATGAGTTTTTGTTACACTCTCGTCGTCGTGAGACGCCCTGAGCGCTTATCCTCTTGAATGGATATGCAACCCGGCTTAAATTCATCAGCCCATCTTCTGATCGTCGAAAACGAAGGGGAAGAGTCCTTTAATATGGAATCTAACTCCTTTTGTATTTCTGTTGGGGTTAAACCCTTCACAATGAAGTACTTTATCACAGCTCGTATTTCAATTTTATCCATTTTGTAGAAAATGTTAACACTAGTTTGTTTACACGGTCGTCACAAATAAGTGACTACACTTACGAGTCTGAAACTTTACAACGGGTCGTCTAAAGTACCATAGTAATTTTGCCATCTTCAGGACATCTGATTCAAGCCTAGAACTTTTAAAATACACTAGTACAGTCACAATAGCACGAATTCTGCCGTCACTATTTTGCAACCTAGTGGGGAAAAAAAACTTGGAATCTGGGTCGTGTACGCCTCCACTTCCGAGATACCACGGGCGATGGACACTGATGAGACATGAAATGAAATAGTTTATTGGAAAATTATTTTTTTTAAGCGAAATAAGATTCCAGACCTAATTTTCTATTGATACGGACTGAGAAAATTGGGAGGATGGTCCGATAGGAATGGAATCCAAAACCGCTCGTTTTGTTCACTGTCCACACACATATATGAATATTTCAGGATTAAATGAAGAACATTACATGAAATTGTTGTGAAATAAAATTGATAACTTTTAGTTTGTAGTTTTTAATAATAGCATTTCAACTTCTTGTATCATATTCTGTGTTTTAAGTACAGTGGTTAATTTTCTTTACATACCTCTCAGCTTTCACTTTCTTACTTTTTTTATTCTGCTTTCATTCTCTACCTAATTTTATATGTACTTTTACGCAAGTATTTTAAAAGAGTTTTACTTTTTATTCCTTATTTCATGCACCTTTATATTAATTTACTCTTTATTCCTCATTCTTATTGATCTGGCTATCTCTATTATGACCCTTTATATCTCCGTGGTTTTTCCGTCTAATACAGTACCATGGTTTCCTTCCCTTTCATTTATTTTCTAATTTAGGTGTAGTAGCTCTTTCACTTTGTAGCCTTATGCTTTTTCCTTGTTAAACTGGTGCATTTTATTTGGTACGCAAACTTTCTCCATTTACTTCATTTTTAGTCCAGCGCAGTCAAAAAGCAGTAAACTTTAATGACTTCAAAAAGTACAGCATTAAAATTCTTTCTATTTTATTGCTCCTTTAAGAGATCAACTTCCTTTCGCATTTCCAACTGGTTAATTACAGTTTTTCATGGTTGAAGGACTTCATTACCCTTTCGCTCTTTCTGCATCGCAGAACTTTTTTTTTTTTTTTTTTTTTTTTTGAAGTATGTATTTTTATAACAACGGGTTCTTCTTGCCACAGAAATTATCAGTCTTGATGACGTGTGCTGCTGCGCAACGGAACTACTGTACCGGAAGAGCTTTTATCGCATTCTTATTATGCGACGAGTTAAAAGAAACAAAAGAAAGTAAAATGCAAAACGACAGGTACAATTGAACTGCTTGCTTATACACATATAAATTATAAGTAAGAAACAACAAGCGAGGGGGCCTTGTTCAGTTTCTATAGTTCACATATATGGAAATTATATTTTTTAGTTTTAGTTTAGAACGAATCACACATCTCAGGAAAGCGTTTTTAATAACTTAAAAAGCGCTCCCGCTTCTTGATGTACGAGGGGTGTCCAATAAGTTTCCAGTAACTGTGCGCTTTATTATGTTAAATCACCTACTTTACACATCATCTACCTACATCCATAAATTCCTTCTGCATATAACCAACATCGAGGTTGAAACACTTGTCCCATTTGCGTACCAACTTCTGAACGTATTCTTTAAAGAAGCCATGACTGGCTGTACAAAAAAAAAAAAAAAAAAAAACCGAAAGTTTCATCGATTTTCATTGACTTTGAAATTTAATTTAAATGTTATTATAGTAAAAACATGTGACGAAAACATTTTCTGAGGATTATTTCTTACATACAAATATAGTTCTTACATACATATTAGATTAATACTTCACATTTGCTGTCTTCACAATGATATTTTTTTCAAATATAAAACATATGTAACGTTATAAATACAATTTATATGCTGAATTAACGTCTCGTTTTATTTTAAAACGATATAAAGAAAATTAAACGCAAGACTAAATTTCTGTTTTCAAGTATACCTTTACTAATACTCCATTTTCCCTAATTTTCAAAAACGTTTTATTTACTTAAATGGTATTCGTGTAATGAATTTTGCTGCGACGAAATAAATATTGGTGCCGATAGAGCGAATTTTAAACTTTGGTTTTCAGCTAACCCCCCTCCCGTCTAAGAGCCCGATTTCCCTGAATTACATAAACCATTTTTCTTATTCTATTTAAAAGACATATATGGGGTTTCGTTGCGAAATAAAATTTGTATAAATGTCACTAAGCGATTTTTAGATTTTTGGCAGTAGGCAAATCCTGCCCCTCCTAATACTCCGATTTCATTGATTTTCTGGAACTACTTTTTTATTTAAATGATATATACGGAGTTTCGTTGCGGAACAAATATTAATACAGCTAGAGCGATATTTAAATTTTGGGTACCCCCTCCCCCTCACTAATAATTATTTCCACTGATTTTCAGAAACCATTTTCTTATTTTATTTCAATGGCATATATCTAATTTCCTTTAAAAATTAAAAAATCGGCCGTTAGAGCGTTTTCAAAAACTATTTTCTTATTTGATTTAAATTGTATGTGCAGGGTTTACAGCTAGAGCGATTTTTAATTTTGGGTTGCTTTATCACACAGTGCACAGAGTATGAAAATGCTGTCCGAATGTTCAAGTATTGATATATTCAGCGCAAATTCCAACACATGTACCTGTTACCTGTTAGAAAGCACTAATTTATCATTTCATATAACAGTATTAAATGATGATGATAATAATATTATTATTGTTATTATTAATTCCCAAATTAGCTTGTAATCTGGAAGAATCAGGACACGAGAGAGTTTGTACATCCCTGTTTTTAGTTTGTCCTCCTCTCAATAGGGTGGGGTGTACGTTTAGCAGAAGAAACGAATGTAATGTGGGTTTTAGACGCGAGAAAGAAGTGTCTAGAAGATGCATTGTCCACCAACATCAATAGATACAGCCCCTGGACACATACAGTCTGGAAAAGAGATGCTGGGAAACGGTGGGAGATAAATCTGAAGGTTAGAGGAAGAGGAAAATAAGGTAAAGCAAGGAAACGAAAGCTCTGTAACCGAAAACGCAGCAGAAAATACATTTGAGGTTAATTTGTCATGATATTTTCTTCTGAGGCATTCATTGCTTTTTATTTGACTTATTTTTACGTTTTTCTTTTACCATTTTCCTTCAAGCCACTTTTACTTAGTTTGCCCTTTCCTTTCATATTGGTCTCGCAGTTTTATGTTGCTTCAGTCATTTCTTCCCCCTGTTAATTTCTCAAAGAGATAAAACATAATGACACACGAATCATTAGTTGAAAGTGTGTATTTCGGGAATGGGAAGCTTTCTCCACAGTATATAAATTTAATTCCTTTTTATCTCAAATATGCGTCACCAACATAAAGGCGAATGTGTATGTGGGCGCCTCGGGCTAGCGACCTATTTATTAGCTGAAAAACAAGATAACGAACGGTTAAAATAAAAAAACCCGTCACGCAGGAGCCGCGTAAACTAAGCGAATTCCTCATCAAGTAGGGTTAACTTTAAAAAGAATATAAAATCCAAACTATGGCCTTATTAATTAATGAAATAAGTTATGGCATTACTGTGTGTAAATTAGCATGAAAAAAACTATAAAGATAACTGAAATATATATAAATTACTTACCAAGGATTGTCTGCCCCCCTCCCCCCGTTCAAAGTCACTTGAAAGTAAATGTATATGGTAAAATTACTCACATTTTCAAAATTAAGGGAGACTAAAGTATAATTCTTGCAATTTTAAAATAATACTAAGAGAAACTACATTTTTAGAATTATTATTATATTTATTATTATTATTATTAAATCACAAAAATGAATGATATATATAAATGAAATATATGACCATTGACAGATCAAATGACACTGTGTAATGACACTTTTAAACACTTTTAAATATAGCCATGTTTATAAACTAAGCCCTTCGTATCATCTTTACATTCATTAAAATAGAGAAAATTAACAGAGAGAAACCTTGTTTATTTAAGAAGTTTATACGTGTCAGTAAAACAAAATCATATTACTATTTAAAAACAATTACAATTTAATAAGTAAATATACACAATCAACAATATGCAATGGAAGGCTCCGTCGATTTTCATCGACTTTGAACTTTAATTTAAATGTTACTGTATTAAAAACATGTAACACAAATGTTTTTTGAATGTTGTTACAGAGCGCTCTTACATACAAGTATAATTCTCAAACATATATAACATTAATATTTCACATTTGCTATCTTCACGACGATATTTTTGCAAAATATAAAACTTATATATCGTTATAATTACAGTTTATCTGCTGAATTAATTTGTCCTTTTATTTATAAAACAATATAGAAAAAATTAAAAGACGAGTTGGGTTTTCAAGTATATCCCCACACCTAATGATCTAATTTCCATACTTTTCAGATATTCTTAGTTTATTTAAATGGAATATACCGAGTTTCTTTGAAGAAGAAGAAGAAAAAAATATTGGTGGCGCTACAGCGATTTTTAAATGTTGATTTTAAGGTAATCCCCCTTCCTAATTACCGTATTTCACTGATTTTCAGAAACTATTTTTCTTATTTTATTTCAATAGCATATATCGAATTTAATTAAAACAATTCAAAATTGCGGCCATAAAAAAATCCTCTCCCCAATGTATTATTTCATCGCATGTATCACCATGTCCATCACCTGTGGTGCCTCAGAAGTAAAACTGGAGTTGAACACTACTCAAGAGAAGAGAGAGACCACTCCCCTATTAATAGCTCGATTTCACTGATTTTCAGAAACTGTTTTACTTATTTTACTTAATTAGTATAACGAATTTCTTGAGGGAAAAAAATTTGGACTCTAGAACGCTGATAGACAGACAGACACACACATATAATTTTTTTAATTGTCATTTTTGATGCCTAGAAGTTAGGACAGATAAGAGATTTGAAGAATTTTTCAAAAATCTCTTCATGAGTACAACGCAATAGATACATTTCTTGGGAATTCCCTGAAATACATATTAAAATAGTATATAATGATAGAACAAGTATTTATTAATGTACAAAACATAAATATTCATATCGGGAGAAACATTTCATCAAATTTACAATTTCTGTTCAAACTAACAGAATTGAATAAACAGAGAAAATCAAAAAGTAACTAAGTAAATATATTACAGCAATATGCTCACAAAAACCGAAATATACATTTGGGAAGTGCATGTATTTCTCTAGATTGCAGGTGTGTGCACCTCGCGCACGCCGAGAGGCACTTGTTTCGGAGCAACAGCTACGTTTGAGACGTTCGACACAGTTGAGGTGCCGAAAATGATTCGGTTACTGTGGTCAAAGACACAGACAGAAACTACCTGAAATCTATCCGAGTGTATGACATTCACAAATGTCTGTAACTGTTGTGCAAAGTTCAACGCAGGGAACGTAAATGTCTTAGATAAACTCCGTTCTGAACGGCCTCGCATATCCCGCACACAGAACAATGTTGACGCTGTGAAGGCTCTAATTCAGGAGAACTGGCGATCAGCAATCCAAACAAAGTGGATGCAGTGGGTATTTCATATGGCAGTACATACAGCATCATTATCCATGAACAACTTGGGTATCGCAAAGTGCCAGCGAAATGGGTTCTCCAGACAGATTTCATTTGTACTTTTCTTTTGCCTATCTAGTTCTCAGTAGTTATGCGTTTAGCTTGATAACAAATATTACCTACAAATTAAAGGCACTGCGATGAGCACCAGAATGACACCGTCTTATGCCAATCTTTTTATGGCTCTCTTACAGAGGAATTTCTTAAGTCAGAACCTTTGATACAGTTATTATGGCTGAGAAGTGATCATGATGCTGATGATGATGACTATTATGATAATGAATTCGTGCTTTGGACTCATGGCTCAGAATCTCTCGATCAGTTCCTTACTAATCTTAACTCCAAATTTTCAGTTAAGTTCATTTCTTTTGTCTCTCCCAATGCTAGATATTAATCTTTCTGTATGTAATGGCTCTTTTCTTACGCCTGTGCACATTAATTTACAATAATATCTTCATTTGATAGCTGTCATCCCCTGAATATCAAAAGATCTAATTCTTTTTCTCTTTCAACCCGTGGCCACAGTCTTTGTAACAACTTTCCAACTCTTGAAACCTATATTAAAAACCTATCTCAAAAGTTCCAAGGCCAAAATTATCCTTCCGATCTTTTAGACTCCTATATCATCCTATGCAAATCTAAAAGTTACAATAAAAACTTCATTAACCTTGTTACTGCTTACGATTTTGGATTAAGAGCATCAGGCTTATTTTGAAAGAATGTCATGATACTTTATTGATGCATCTTTAAGTGATTTTTCTAAATTTGACACCGCCTTAATTTTAGAATATCCCCTCGTAACCTTAAACTTATATTTCGCCACAACCTATCTCCTTTCAATTTACCTCGTCCCATCCCACACTCATATCAAACCTGTACGCTAATTATGCAATGTAATACATTCTCCAGTCCTAATTTATCCAGAGAACTATTTCTTCATTTGCTATCTGTTCTTCTAAAAATGTCGTATATATGTTATCTTGTAAGCTTTGCAAAAATTTCATATTGCTTAAACTTCTACTGTTGTTTCGCTCCGTATGCACTGTCATAGACGTTCTGACTTCCTTACAGCAAGATAGCTCTGAGACTGCTGGTGTGGTAAGAACTGCAGTCCCAAGCGACAACTGAGAGAAACGAATGAGAGATAGCGTGGCTGCTTGTAACAGTGTAAAAGGCACATGTATTATTTTTTATTAAACGTAATGTAACCTATGCGCTGTCCTTCGTAACTTTCTGGGTACAACATGTTTTTTCTTATTACAAAACTGAGTATTCACTTCTTACCTACGCGTTGTCTAATTGGAATTTGCAATTAATTCATATATATACACATATACATACATACACACACTACCCTTAACGCTAACCTCAGGTAAATCCTAGAAACCGGTGGACCCAGTGATTTCCTGCTATAAATTGATAAGGGCGACCAAATCATTGTAATGGTGGCAAATCTCCTTTAACTCAAAAAAAAAAAAAAAAAAAAAGCACGGGGGCGTAAGGATTCGTAACCAATATCTTCACAACTAAAGCGTGATGCTCTAACCGTCTGAACTAGCATGCCGTTGCACTTCGAAACTTAATTATACCTGTGCAAGGCACATTACCTTCGGATCTCTGCGCTGTTTCTTGGAGCTGCACCCCTTAGCACACCAGCAGCACTCGGAGCTATCTTGAGGGACGTACTGTTAAAACCAGGATCCTTACCGGTTGCCCAACATCCCTGTCTCATTGTAAGGATTTCGATGATATATTTCATTTAACACTTGTCTCAAAGCTGTGAAAGTTTGCTGAAAGATAAAGGTGGCAGGCATATTTTTGCATAAAGATGAGCGCCATTAGGTTTAAATCTTACGTATTAATATATTTATACCTTTTCTCTCTCTTTTCTTATTGCTTGTTTATCTCTCTCCGTGCATTAAGTTACCTTCGAGGCTCAATATTTATTTTTGCTACTTTCGCTTGTCTTCTTGCCTTGAAGAACTCTAGTTTTTTGCCATATTTCCAGCGATAATTCTCTTAATATTTAAGTATTTTATTCTTTTTCCGCTTCTTTAGTGCGTGAGTGTCTGTGTGTTAACGCTCTAACTGCCGCAACGTTTATTTCTTCTGAAACAATTAATCGAGTTCGTTAACCAGTAAAGTTGAACCAGTGAGGAGATGATTAACCTAAAGCAAACATTGAAAAATTGCTACAGAGCCCGCAATTTAAATGTTTCTGAAGGAAACTCGGTACATGCCATTGAAATAAATTAATAAAATATTTCCTGAAAATCAGAGTAATCCGTGCTATTAGGAGTGCGCGTTTACCTGAAACTCAAAATTTGAAACTCGTCATATACAATCTAAATAAAATAAGAAAAATAGTTTCTGAAAATCAGGGAAATCAGGTCATTAAGAATAGGGTTGTGCCTGAAAACCTGAATTTAAAAAAAGTCTCTGGGGTTTAATTTTCTCTCAATTGTTTCAAAATAAAAAGTTAAATTAACTCAACATATAAACTGCATTAATAACGTTGCATATGTTTTACATTTAATAAAAGTATCGGCGTGAAGATAGCAAATGTGAAATATTAATCTAATATGTATGTCACAATTATATTTGTATATAAGAGAGCTCTGTAATAACCTTCAGAAAACGTTAATAACATTAACGTTTAATTTAAATTTCAAAGTCAATGAAAATCTACGAACTTTCAAATTTTATTGTTAATTGTGTATACTTATCTATACCTTTTAATTGCTTTTATATAGTAACATGTTTTTGTTTTATTGACACACAAGCTTTCTTTCTGTTATTTTTCTCTATTTTAGTGAGTGTAATGATATAAAGGGCTCAGTTGATATACATGGTTACATTTAAAAATACCCATACAGTATAGCCTTATATTTCATTTAATTAATAGTATACCTTTAATGTTTGTGGTTTAATCTCAATAATAATAATTATAATAATGTGGCTTCTGTTTTGTAATACCTGTAGAGTGCAAATATTATAATTTTCTTCCCCTAATACCATCCAGTAAAACAGTGTTTCATTTCATTAATTAATAAGGCAATAATTTGGATTTTATATTCATTTTTAAACTTACTCAAGATGCTAAGGAATCCGCTTAGTTTGCGCAGCTCCTGCGTGACGGACTTTTTTTACACTAAGCAATGTAAACGACAACCTGCTAAATACAGCAGCGTTGCTACACACACGTTACAACTTTATGCATCAACCTAAATATTGAATTATCAATATTACTACAGAGAATTACTCCAAATCATATTTTCCCAATGGCCCTTTCATTTGTCAATTGCGGTATCGATAAAAAAGGAGCAAAAGAAATTGCTGCTTTAAATGGCTTCACATCTATGTTGCCCCGTCTCCCAAACAAATTAATTGAATTTGTAAAAAGCAAACAGAACGCATCAAATATATGTGTAAATCAATTAATAATGTAACGTTTGTACCACTGGAATGGAAAGTAATGATACAAAAAAGTGTGCAACTTAAGCTTTTGTAGCGTGTGTGAAGAAGTAGCAAGCAAAAAGTAAAAAGCATCGTAAGATTTCTTACCAAGAATGTGTTATAACCATTGACTTTACATAACATTGTTAATTAATTTTGAAATAAACGTTTCGTGATTAATGTGATAACAAACTGACCTGGAATTTCTAATTTTCATACCTGGAAGGCTCAGGTTTTTAAATTTCTATATTAAAATTTCTCTCTCTCTCGCTTTCTTTTATTGTGTATCGTCAGATCTGCAAACTTTAGCTGAAATCTGTTCAGTAGGGGAATGAAGTGGACGTAAACATTCACCGCTTTGTATCACTCCGCGGTCAAATGCTTTCGCAATGGAGGGAAGATCGGCGTTAACTGTCAACACATTTTGTTTAAAATGGAGGGTTCATTATTAGCAAAGAGCTGATGAACCTTATGGCGGATTTCGTCAGTTGTGGACTTTCCCTTAGGCGCATGTAATTGACACACTGATGTTAATTTCATCATCTTCTGGAAACTTCTCGCTGAACTTGTTAAACACGTCATTGCTCATCTGCAAAACACATTTACCGCACTTTCTTACGTGTCAGGAGTACACATTTTACACAAATGCAACACACTTTACTATTTTCAAATATTTTCAACACTACAGAACAACGATGTGCTTTCTTTTTAATCAAAAGTGCACAGTTTCCTACGCATACCCGTCGTTCTCCTACACGCGCCAATGCATAAGTCGAGCTTATGATTTCTGCCGCTAGATGTCACTACGTAGGTTCTGCTGTAGTTAAGGAAATTTGCCACCTTTATATTATTATATTGTGTTATTCTAGATAGAAATTCAATAAATTGTAGTTTTTCATAATTAAACTATGCTTAGTACTCAATATTTTGTGCTTTAATAAAAACCTTCAGACCTCTATTGCAGGATTTTTCAAGGGACTATTTACAGGGCGGAAGTGTCACACAAACCGTGAAGAAGGCGCAAACTCACAAGGTTTTGTTTTTATCTACTTCGATCATAATGGACAGGCTTTAGCACTGCCAAGGTGCACGTGTGTTCCGAAATAATTGCTTCGTTTACATTTCTTTAGTGTTATACTGCATTGCACTATAGAAGTGACCAATCCATAGCGAAGAGAAGTTCATGTTTTTTTAACTCTCAAGTAGTGACGTAATTTCTTTTTTTATATAAATATTCGTGTGGTGTTATTATGACCCGTATAAATATTAAATTTTTCCTTACACCACCATATTTGTTATTATTATTGCACGATTGTCATATAAAATGACGAAGTAATCTTTTATATATACACAGAGTGCCAAAAATGTATTCACATTTTAAGCAAAGAAAAAACTGTGTTAGCATAACAAAAATGAATTCAACAAAACAGGAAATGAGACTTTTATACTTACAATGGTTGCTCAAATTGCCCATCATCGGCATCGATACACTTCTGAGTACGTTGAACTACTGGCTGAGTAACATTTGCGAAAGTGTCCTCAGCGATTGCAGCACTTGCCGTTTCAATTTCTTCCCGAAGTGCTGTCAGTGTAGCTGGTTTTCTACGGTATACAACATCCTTAAGAATTCCCCCATATGTAGAAGTGCATAGGAGTTAGATCCGGAGAACGCGGTGGAAACTCAATCAGACCACTTCGTCCTATCCCGTGCGCGGGATTTGTTGTTGTGCGAAGTCTCCCAGATCTGCCCTTCGATTCGGTCCTCATTAATCGAAAGCTATAGGAGCTTACTCAGCAAGATGGCAATATATTAAGAAGGTTTTTTATGGTTTGAAAAAACATCTTGGATGACAGCGCGTGAAATGAGAAACGTAAATAATTCTATAGGAATGAAATTAGAAATGAAACAAAAAGAGCAAAGTACAGATTTTACATTCCTGTCACAATTTGTTGTGATATTACGATACCTGAATGGGGGTAAACCGTTTGAAAGATTCATAAAATTCATCACTCTTTCTGAATTAACTCTAGCAGGAGGCTTAAGGCATACTTTAATAGCTGAATTAGAAGAGTTCCATATAAAATAATGGCAATGACCAATCTTCTACACCGTCTTGCCAACGAATAAGTTGATCAACAATATCAACACCACTTAGAGCAGTTATAGCAGGTAACAACTTCACGCTTTCTAAGCTGATTAATTTGTTCTTTTCTTCTTTCTGGGAACATACGAGGCCAAAGTCATGTCTCTCTGAAACGCAAACAGAGTTGTTTGGCTCCTATTCGTAATGTGTTAGATCTGGAGATATTTCTCACTTATTGTTTTCCAAAGTCCCAACATATGTCGTTTTCAGCAGATAATTTGCCGATTTCCCTTCTTTCTATACGATCGTTGAAATAATCAAACCACCATACATCATGATAAAAATAAGAAACGCTGGGGAGATGGAAATGGCATGTACAAATGCATATTATTGATCCCAAAAGTTTTGTACTTTTGGTTGCCTGATCTTAGAGCAACAGCTGTTATTAGCAGACCAACACAACCTCTCAGTTCTTTGCATCACGCTCCCTGTCAAAACTTGAAGACATTTTCCGAATGTATAGATTTGTCCTACACACCTCAACTCTACACAATTTATATAAAAGTGAAACGGATACAATCACCCGTTAGATACACAAGAAAACTTGAGAGATACTATCCACTGATAAAAACGTTTTCGCTTGGTTTCTTTCTATCAACCCCCGAAACCAGGGAAAAGACTTACATCACCCTGCACATTTGGAACATCACAAAATACTAACCCTTACAAACACAAAAACAGTATAAAATACTTTATGTGCAACCAGTTTTAACAAGCCAAGCCCATCCAAAGTTGAAACTAAAACATATAGTGTCGGTTTTAAAATTTAGACTGCATATTCCCCAACTTTTATCTTACTGATCAGCACACCGGCACTCAGCGGGCCGCCATCAAGGACTAGATCATAGAATGATCCTCCATCTGGTAGTTCCCCAATTGTCCTCACGAGACTGGTGCTCCCTAGCTTAAACTCCTAGCTAGCAATGCTAACCGTTAAAACAAGAAGGCAGTAGATTATTGTCGAGGAACCAGATACCAAATATCACAAACATACAACCTCCACCTATCCTCCGCAGCGAAGTCCGAACTGCCATCAACGAAGTGAAGAACGGGAAGACCCCGGGTGAAGATGAATTACTGGAACTGACAGAGGGCCAATTAACGCACACAATTACCAAAATCTTCAATGTAATGCTGGAAACAGAGGATATACCTGCACAATGGGAAACCAGCACAATTGTTCTTCTACACACATAAACAACTACAGCCCTATTATATAAATTATTTACCAAAGTTCTGACTAGAAGAAAAACGAAGACACTGAATGAAAATCAACCACAAAAAGCAGGTTTCCGCACAAGATTTAGCGCAATAGACCTTGCTCCAAACTATAGAGAAAGCATCTGACACTATATTTCCTTTATTGACTATAGCCCCTCGACTCAGTCGAAATACAAGCATATTACACTCTCTGGCAGAACAAGGAGTAGAGAGTGCATTCGTATCCTACACAAAATCGCAAGGGTAAAAACATTCCGACTAAAAAGAGGAGTTAGCCAAGGCAACCAAGTTCTCCCAAAATCTTTACCTGTGCATATACTCAGGAAAATGAACTTGCATAATAATCTGCGAATCAACATAAACGGCAGTCGACTAACAAATCGCCAAAACACCGAGAGCATGTTGGAAAAATTATGGGGCATAGCAAAAATGCAGAGCACTTACTGACAAACTAAAGTCACAGCTCTGCAGAAAGCATGAAAAACCGGGCAAATCTCCAAAAGCAATTTTTTTTTTTCCAGGTGAGAGAAAATAAAGTTTGAAACTGTCGTCAAAATCGAGAATTAGTATTTGAAAACCTATTTGGGGGGGGGTATAACATTTTGAAAGATGTTTCAAATATAAATATTTGTTCCATTTAACTGAACATATTTTTGTTATAGTCAACTTTTTCTGAATTACACATCTATAGTCATACTTTAAATCGTATGGAAAAGAATTGAAAATTTGCACGATTTACCAATTTTTAATTTCACTCGTTTCTTAAGACTTGCCTCTTTTTAAGTAAAACATTCAACATGTATTAATTGGAATTCCTATCGTAAAATTTCAAAAACAAGTTACAGTTTGCATTGCGTGCATCTTCACGTAGTTCCTCCTAGTCAGAGTCAGTAATGAGTCATGGAAAACGCTGTCGATTATGCAACAGGGGTTACTCTTAAGATTAATACTGATAAGAGTTAAACAATTTAATTGCTTCCCTCATTTTCTTAAGGCCTGCAGTAATCGGTTTTTACGCTACCAAATGAAGCACAAAGGGGCAATTTTCAAGTAAGTGTTTTTTCCCGGTCCGCATTCTGTTGATGAAAAATAAGCATAGTCGATTTACCTACAATGTTAACGCAAGCGGTTCCACACAGTTCAATATCTCAGCAACTAATTGGAAATAGACTTACCCGATTTTTCACAATGTGAAACTCCTCACGGAAAATCGCTCAATGCCAATAACTTATTGGACTTACTTGGTTTTCCACGCTCTTTGCAGAGTTAATTTCAAGCAGACCTGAAACCACGATACAAATAGATGCAACAGTCCTCACACATGTGAGCAAATACACATATCTAGGACAACGGATTTCCTTCCAAGATAAAATGGAAAAAGAAACACAAAGAGGGATCTCATTAACCTGGAGAGCATTTTGAACCCTTAAGTTTACATTGTTAGACCAAACACTAACTAAGAAAATCAGATTCAAGACGCTCGAAACCTGTGTATACCCTGTATTACTATATGGGGGCCAGACATGGTCACTAACAGAAAAACAAAAACAATATGCCAAAGAAAAATCCAATGCAAGATCCTGGAAATAACTTTGAAGAACAAAATAACTACAGTATTAATAAATCAGTTATATCAGACAACAGACATCGCACAAATAGCTACCAGAAGCAAATGGCAATAGAGAGGCCACCTCGCAAGAATGCAGAATAACAGATGCACCTACAAGATCTCCTTGTTGAACTCCCGGATAGGAAAAAGATTCAAGGCAGACTCAGAACAAGATGGACAGACTTCTTCAGGGAACATGCAGGACTACAGTGGTCAAGTGTAGCAAGAGGAATTGAAAAATTGAAATCTCTGGAGCGACCCTTGTGCAATGAATAATCAGTGGATTTAGAAATAGTGAACCAAAGAACAAAATAGATATATTTGTTTCCATGACATCGCACTTTTTGTTACATTATTGGAGGGTTTTAGCTGCTGTTTCCCTCAAAAAGTTATTTTTTCTGTAAAAACAAGTTTGACTGCAATTATTGAAAAACTACATTTTTTGGCACACGTCTCTCTCTCTCTCTCTCTTTAGGATCTGTGTAAGTTGTCCTTTGAAACTTTTACCACTTATTCATGATATTGTTGTGATGTGGTGGATCCATTATAGTGAAACTAGAACAAAATGTGCCAATGTAAAAAAAAAAAATTATTTATAACTTTGTTCAAAGCCGTGGTATAGTAGTGAAAATAACTAGCAAATTTCAATTATGTACATCTGTATGCTGTAAAAGTTTCATTTTATTAGCTTTAATACTTCTTGGGAAAATGGGAACTGAATTTCGTAGGTTTAACATCACAAGGACACTTCCCTTAATACTATAAAACTAAATAAACAGATCTCGCGGAGATATTTTATGACATACAACACACTAGCTTTAGTTGTTTAATATGTCCATGATAACATGAAAGCAAGTGACGAGTTCTTTGGTTCTTATATTGAAAACTAAGCATTTCCGATAACTACTTAATTAGGAAAAAAGTTTATTTCCATTTACTCTATATCATCACATAATTAGGAATAATCCTGTATATATAGAAAGGAAGAATATATCCACAACACGATTTAAAACACAGAAGTATGCAGGTTCTTGATTAATCTCAGGTAATAATAGAAAAGGGATATATTTTTCGTAGCACTGAAAGTAGGCTACTGAGGTTCTTTTCCTTAATCCTTCCATTGTTTGGAAGCGGACAGAAAAAGAAAAGGAGTTTTCCAATAAGAATTCTATTGCGGCCGTCTCTGTCCCTCTTTCAATAATCAGACAAAAGACGGGGAGAGCCCAGTTTCATTATCTTTACTTGTGTGTGTGAGAGTGTGTCGCCTCTATTGGCAAGTTTATGTAAGAACGTTCAGTGAAATTCAGCATACGTTATGTGTTGTTACCAATAGTGCAGGAATGTGTGATGCTTACAGCAAAATAAGCTGATAAGTAGAGCATTCTGCAGCAATCTTCGAAACAAAATCGGCAACGTTTTCATACATCTTAAAGATATTTTGCCAAATGAATTAACAAAGCTAAAATTTATTCTGTCTAAAATAGTTTCAATATCAAAGGACAAGCAAAAATATAAATGAATGAAAAAGAGTTAACAAATGTAAAAAATTACGGTAATTAAAAAATGTTGAATAAGCATATCAACTCGCTGACTGTTAAAAAAAAATAAGAAGAAAAATACCATTATAATTATTTTTATTTTCTTTAAATTAATAAAAAAGGCAATAGCAATTAACTATTGAGGTACTTGGAAAAAGTTAAATATCAACCCGAAGAAGGGGTCTGAAAGGGAAAGGAGAAATAGCTAATAGGATTAAAGAAAAACAGAATGCCTATAATTTTTATTTACAAACAAGTACGAATGAAGCTTGGAAAGTTTATAAATAGAAAAGAAATAAAACCAAAATTTTGATTAAAAAATAGTCATTGTGAATCTTGGGAATGTTTATTGCTAATATTGAACAAGGCACTCTCGGAAGACAAAACTTATGAAAATTTTAATCAAAGATTACAAACTACTACTGACGTAATAATTTTAGAAGAGCAATCAGGATTCAGATAAGGACTTTTATGTAGCGATAATGTATTTATGAAAACGTGGTGAGTTTAATCTAGAAACGCATATAGTGCTTATTAATTACGAGAAAGATGATGCTCGACAAGGATGTAGTTTAATATACACATTGACGACCTAGTGACGAGGTGGAACGATGAACTTCAGCCTTGTATTAAAATAAAACCAAACGCATCTTTACTTTGCTATATGCTGATAATCAAATAGTTATAAATGCGATGTATTGCAATTTAAATATATCTACAAGCAAAACGAAGATAATGATTTTTAAAGGGAAAAATCATGTTAAATTGATGATACTAATAAATGAACAAATATTACAACAGGTATTTCATTTCAATTGTTTAACGGTGCTATGTTAGTTTTAAATCTGACAAAGACCTTGAGATGGAAGTTAACAAATTTCAACCATTTGCACAAGAATTAAAAGTGCTCTAAGAAGAAAATCTAGTAGGGAGACACAAATGCAGTTTTATAATTTTTTTGAGTAGTGTTTAAAGCCCGTTTTTACTACCGAGGCACCACGGGTGGTAGACACTGATGATACATGAAATGAAATGATATATTGGGAAAGAATTTTTTTTAAACGAAGTGTTCCAGGCCTAAGTTTAGGGTACTTCCCCAGTATTTGCCATTTATGAATACTGAGGAAAACCTGGGAAAAACCTCAGTCAGGGAGGACGGTCCTGGGGGATTCGAACCCCAGACCTCCCGCTCACGAGTTCGCGCCTTAACGACCTCTGCTACCCGTGGCGGTTTTATAAGATTATGGCTGCGCCTACTCATACACGGGTGTTAATGAACTACACAGAAATAATTTCAGAGTGTGAAGGTGTGTTATATAAATAATTTGAAAGAGAATACGCATGGCCGGCCTATCTGTCCAAATTTCAAAGCTATAGCTACCCGTTTCTAATGAAGATGCCCCTTGCATAACACACGATAACGAAGGCAGATTTCTATCACGCTGTCGCCATGGTTATGACATTAGCTTTAGAGTTGGAGATGGTCATTTATTTTCCAGTTCGAGTCTCGTTCGTCATTTTTTTTATTTTGTTTTGTTTTCTGACTGACCCTAATAATACAGCTTTTAAACTACGCTTTAAGTTGATGTTTCACTTTATACACTTAACATATCAATTTATAATTACAACCTTTGTAGTTGTTACTGTATTTACCAATCAGAATCGTGTCCTGAGTATGTGTTAGGTAACATTAAGCTTTAGGCATCATGTTAGCATTAAGTTTATTACCCATTTTATGTGGTAATGCATTCATTGTTGAGAAAGAGAATAAAACTAAAGCATTAAGCAAATTTAATTTATAATTCTTTAGTATTCTTATCGCGGCAATTCATATTAAATATAAAAAATAAAAAAAAATTAACAGCATGACAAGAATTGAACCCGCGGTCTGCGGAATATCAGCTTTTGCGTTATGTATTACGGCACACAAGCAGTTAAAAAGTTCTCTCTAGAGTAGCCTATATTTACGCTTTCATCTATTTAATCGGTCTTGGCTACATAATGCGAGAAGGCTGTTAATGTATGTTCAGTGTCGCACTGTCACATGATTAGTTTGAGACTTGAGGTATTTTTATGGCACTAAAGCTTGAAAAGGCTGATAACGAACTAAGCAAAATCGATATTTCTATGCTCGCAAGGCAGTTTTAAAGACATTGTAAACTAATTTTTCACTCAAATTATCAGCTTCTGTTGCCAAAATGTTTAACACAACGTGACCCATTACTGCCTATCTCAAATTGCTTATGTATATTTTCTGAAATTATTTTGGTGTAGTTGTATATGGTTCTGAACAGCCACCGAGAAGAAGCCTATGCTATAAAAACATTTAAATTTTACAAAAAAACGAACCATTTGTTTAAAAGTATTTCTTGTGGCCAATAACGCTTCCTTTGTGTGTCAAAAGATTTTATTTTGTGTTAAGCACTATACAATTTACCTCTGGGTCCTACGATTCCTGCCCAACAAAGCCAAAAGTAATTTAATTGAAAATTATAGTTACGCTGTAATTTTCCATATTTATGTCTTTTAATTTCAGTTAAATGTAGACAATTTTTGCAATGCTAACTACTTGCAGATATTAAAAAAACAATTAATATTAAATACGTATATGTTCAATGAACAGTATTTTCATATAGCACATTTTACTAAAATAAATGACAAAACGTTATGAACGCAGAGCTATTAAAAAGTCACATATTTCTAATTATTTTGTACGTGGAGAGTCAAATAGCAAATTGATAAATACTGAAATGCCCACCGCAGGTCTCTGGTAAAAGCACAAAGAGATTTTTGGCCTAGTGCTAGAAATATCAATGAATTTTTATAATAACGTAACTTCCTGATTTTGTGGCATTAACTTTTAATGGAGGGAATAAGGGAGCAGAGTAACACAAAAGTGCACTATAGGAAAAATGGATACGATGTTCTAATGTAAAAAAGAATTGTCACTTACGAAATTAAAAACTTGATTTGCATACTAAAGTACAACCTGCTCTCAGTCATTAATAAAATTATATTATTGGAGTTTTTTTCTTTGCCATAACATTTCCTCATACTGGGGCGTTGTGTTTTTATTTCAGTTTTTTATGGTAGCCATAACAAGTTGAAGTAACTATTTTGAGGTTTTGGCCTACAGAAACTTTAAAACACTGCTGACTTACACATCACTATAAAAATCATAAATCGGTAAAGATGTTGTTTTTCAAAGCTTACAAAGTCAGTATGTTAATCCATGGGAGTTAATTAGCAGTCCGGATTACCTTACAGGGTCATCCAAAAAGTAATTTGTTCTATCTTTTATGCAAACTAAACAATCTGTGCGACCATATCACACATAAAAAGTGAACATTTGTGTGCAACAACTGGATGTTGAAACACGATAATGCACGGATGCATATCGCAAATGTTATTGCTGAATAACTCACAAAAACCAACGTAAAGTATGCCCCTCATAGTCTAAATTTATTGCAAGTGACTTTTTTCCATTTCCTTTTCCCCAAATTAAAGAAACACTTTGTAGCTGAGACAAGTGCATTACATCCAACGAGGACTAGTTTGAGAAAGATCAAAATTAAGACATGAGTAAAGGTTGTTGTTAAAAATAATAATCATAATTCTTTATTGAACAGCCCTCGTATATGCGTGTTAAATTATAGACGTTTTCATAAGACGAAGAAAAGTTTCTCTTCCATTTGCAACTCACATTGCAATGATACCAGCATTCAAAAATAAATAACAGTTTATTTGATCGGTATTTTACACATTCCATAGTTGATGTTGGAGGTACTGCTACTGGGGTGTGCAGACCGATACAACGTAACCAGTGTCGTTATTGTAGATCTTGCGGACAGAAGCTTAGGAATGTCTGTACCAGTGGTGTGAAACAGCACCACCCAAAGATACTTTGCGATTAGTGATGATTTCCCCCCTGGTTCGGGTTTTTTTTTTCCTATGACAGCCCCCACTCGTATGCCGCGCTGTGGAGCGGGCAGCAATCCTGCTTGCTTACTTGTTGACCTTGCTGACTTTCCTAGTCGTATCGCAGCTATTCCCGGGCGAGTGTTGTGTTGTTCGTTTCTTAATTCAACTATATACATAAGTATATAAGTATAGTTTTATGCCTCGTGTGTTTACAATGGCATAGCGTGTCTTTATGTACGATTCATATGTGTTAATTCAGTGGTGAAAGAACTATAGGAACAAATTTTTTTCACATACAGTTGATACTGTTACTTATGTGAATACCATACGAACGCCTTTTTTCGGAGAATTAACTGACAGGAAGCGTGATCAATCATTTTTTCAATCATTTTTGCCACTCCTCACACTGCGAATTATTTCATGAGAGCAATTTACATTGTGTTTCCATAAGACAGAGTTATTATTTGGGATTTGTGGTACCTTCGGTCCCCCAATTTAACATTGGATTATTATCTCCAGAGTAAATTAAAAAATGCCTTATACAAGACAAACTCACACACCATACAAGAATTGAAAGATAATATTCGTAAGAAATTGTCCGGAATTATCAAAATGAACTACAGCGAGTGATGAATAATTTCCCTAAAGAGGTGCCAAAAATGTGTGGAGAATGAAGGTGGGCAGTTTTAATACCTCATTTGTTAGTTTGGTAAGTAAAGAGCCTCTTAAATTGGTTTGTGTATTGTTGTAAGGTTGGTTATTTTATTGTTTTATTCTCCCACTAATCAACTAGACCCATTTGTCAGCTAGCCGGCCAACAAGTAGTTCATCCATAGCCAAAACACTCTGGGAGAAATCAAAACTGATCGCACGGCGTAAATTCTATGTTTGAAAAATGGTCATGCATGAACATTTAGCTGTCTGGTACAAGGAATACTTAAGAATGCAATGAGAAAGTGTGGGAAGAATGTCGCCTTGCCATATCAGACGGTGGCAGTTTGGGTGTCAGTGTTTCGGCAAGGGAAAATTTATCAACGATTTCTCACTTTTCCCTACATTGTAACGTTTCTAGTAGCGAGATAATATCGCATTTTTTAAAAAGCATTGAAATTAATCCGAATTACAAATGTGTTCGTTTGCATTACTTAAATTCTTGACGAAAATATTAATGAACCCTGAAATAATTATGAAGATACTATAATTTATAATTTTATTAATATTAATTATTTATATATTAAAATAGGTGCTTACGTTGAAAGTTAAAATGGGAAAATCTGTCCATATTTTTTACAGTAAGAGTTTTATAATATGCATTTAATCAGAGTTTGTGTATTCTCTGGATAAGCCAGACAATTGTAACGCTAAAGGTGTACATGACTTGTGCAGAAACTAAAGTAGGCTAACAGGAAAAAAACGTGTAAAATGTCGAATGGTTAAGCCCATGCAATTTCCCCAAATAGGGTTGCCATAGGAACGATCGAGAAGAAACAGACCGTGCTCAAGCCGGAAATGTGCGCCATTGCTGCCAGGTGGGTGCAGCTGTTCTTAATCTCCTCAGAAACAAAAGAAGGACGTCTGTACTCAACGCATTCCATATGTAGGGGACTTTGACGTGGTGTAAACTCTAAACAAGTGATGTTTATAAAGCTTTGTTAACGGCCTGCAGCAGTTGCTTCTATAAATGGACTCGTTTTAAAGGGCGAGCACGACAAATGAAAAAATATAGAAATGTATAACTAAATATTTTCGTATGACATCTTCCTGGTACTAGTACTAATTATATTATATACAACGAGAGGGAAAAAACAACCTTACATTTTTTAAATATATTTTTATTTTACGCATTATTATATGTGAAATATTATAATTCCATTCATTTTTAACAAGAAATACTTTTCCAAACATTTTGTAATCTTTTCTTACATGAAATGTTCAAAATGCTCTCCGCTAGCATTGATACATGGCCTCAACCCGCCGTCGCATTGAATCCTCGATGCGCTGACGTATCCCTGGAGAACTGCGTATTGTTTCACAGCCTTCCACAGTACGGGCAAGAAGATTCTCTGTATCTTGTACCGGGGTTCGATAAACAAGAGCTTTCAAATACCCCCCAAAATAAAAGTCTAATGAGTTTAGGTCCAGAGGAAAACAAATCCGTGATTTTTTTTTTGAATTGTGTTTAACTGAGACACCGCATGCGATCCACACTAATGATACATGAGATGAAATGATATGTTGGAAAAAAATATTTCCAGCCCTAAGTTTAGGGTACTTCCCCCCGGCATTTGACATTTATGACTGAGGAAAAAATAAATCTAGTCAAGAAGGACGGTCCTGGTGGGAATCGAATCCCAGACCTCCCGCTTATAAGTCCGCGCCTTAACGACCTCGGCCATTCGTGGCGGTAAGTCGGTGATGAATGCTAGTAAACAGCTACATGCTTGCCACGACCAAAATGAATACTAAACGGTTGATGAAGTAAGTCGCATGTCCACATTACCTTGTTCGAAAGGAACACAAGACACTGGCGATGCACCTAAGAATTACAGCTTTACCAGACGTAACCAAGAGGACATGTTGAGCATTTCATGTAAGAAAGAGTTTCACGTGATATGCTGCTACATTCTGTTCCTGTGCGTTTCCAAAGATTTATGTACTATTAAGAGTTGTAGAAAATTAGTTGTAACATGGAAATAAAGCGTTTACGGATCCTTTTCTTATTTTAAGTGTGAGGAATGTGTCCTGAAGGTTTCACCGTACCTTTTTGTTACACCCGGTATATTGTAATATAAGTGTTGAAAGGCACGTATTGCGCATCCGAGTGGGCGTCGCTGGCGCTTGTAGCAGGGCTGAACCTGTGAAGATATACTTATCGGTATCAGCACTGAAGACCAAAGCACACGTTTACTATTGGGGATGGAAAGGGAGTCAAGTTTGTCTCTCATGTTGGACACAATCGTTTATTTGTGAATTACAGACACGGAAGTGCAGCCCATTGGTGTTAATATAATAGCTTTGTCTGGAAAGAAAGTTGCAGAATTTCTGAAACTAGACCACCTCTATAGTTATGTTGGACATTGTTTTAGGAGGACTTGATGATTAAAGAAGCATGGTGGTTTGGAATCATCGACGGTTGCAGAGGGATATGTGGACCACTCGAGTAGCAAGGTCGAAATCTGTACTAGAATTGTTGGAAAGGATCAGACAGCAATAATGATGGCGCTTTCGCTGACGTAAGGAATCCATGAAGGATTGGGCAGGCTCGGAATACAATTGTTCAGATGCTACTATTGTTCATAAAGGACCAGGAATTAACTTTACCCAGTGTACCTCTCGTATAGTATAACTTTCATATTAACAGAATAATTTCGTAAATTTACTCTAATCAATTGTATGATACAGCAATACTGCTACTTTCTGTTGTAATTTATAAAATAATGGTGCAAAGCTAATTTAATCTACAATTGTTTTATTCCGGCGCCCCTAGACTGCCACTGTCAGTTCTAAAATTAGTTACATTACATACGATAATATAAAAGTTCTATATACTTGCTCATCATTACAGATTTAGAGATTTTTTATTTATTTTGTGAACTTCGTTCATTTTGGTACAATGTTATCATTTGTAAATGTCTAATGGAAATGCTAATACAAAAGACATTAAATTACAGGAATTTATAAAAAAAAAACATTTTACAAGGCCTCTTATGTACATATTTTATGCTTATCCTTTGACGCAGTCACCCAGTTCTTTTAAAAACTCGTTCCACCGTTCCAAAAGCTTCCGAATGTTCTCAATGGAAGAAGAAGAAGAAGAAAAAAAAGTTCCCCTTAACGGATTTTGCACCAATTACATCATTTCTTGTTATCTGCAAACTTCCTACCTCGCAAAGGTTTAAAATGCGCCAATGGCGTCTAAGGACGGAAACCCCAGACTATACGATGTAAGCTTCAACACCGAAAATATTAGTTCATTTAGTTCCCGCTACAAGGGGGCGACAGCAAAGTACTCAAGGCACCGGCATTTCAACAGTATTGCGAGTTTCAAATTGTTATTGTATCAAGCATTAGTACTGTAAGTGCACTAATATGGAATTGTGCCATCCCAAAAGATTGTGCAACACAATTTACAGCGGACGTTTGAGTTTTGATTTTTTTTTTTTTTTGACCGGAGTATGCATTGATTGACTGTTAGACTTTTACTCATAATACGATTACTCCCCTCGAGCATTACCGCCCAAGTACTCTGATTACTGGATAGCTGCCTTGGGACCCATCACAAACTTTTTCCTATACCAGAGGTTATGAAGGATAATATTTGTTGGTGTTGAATTGTACGGGAATTTCATCAAAAGAGATTTCTTTGTAGCTATGGATTGCAACATAAATTTATTTCCCACTTTGGTGTTTATCACCAAATCTTTTAAACCATTCACTCTATCTTAACTCGACTATCGGCATATTGAACCCTCATCCTGATGTAGAGGTCAGAGGGTTTAAATCCCCCGAACCACACACATAAACAAAAAGAACAGCGCTTTGTTGCTCTTCACGGTGCAATTAACTGTGGAGTTAAATTTATGTTTTGTTAATGACATTCCATGGAAAATGCATACGAATGTGTTAGAAACTGCATGTCTCTTAATTGTAGTTGTTGTGTTGTTAAGTTTCGTAACAAAAAACTAGTTCAAGTCTTGATTTGTTTAATCATTTATAAGGGAAATGACAGAATGGGAAATTAAGAAGGAAAAAAAAAAAAAAAAAAGGTACATTACATATAAAAAGAAGAGCAGTTTGAGGTTATGCTAAAAAGTAATGATTTAAAAGCAAATTAAAACGCAAAAATTATTAATTAAATGTTCAGTAATCTCCGTGCTGAGGCACAGGATTTCTAATAATGCCCAGCCGGGATCAAAAGAGGTGACATTTTTTTTTATAAAACCGTTTCTCGATATCTCAACAATAACACTGATAAACTCTCCCTTAGCTGTATTTTCGTCTGCTTTGCTATTGGCTGAAGCTAAAATATTATTCGATCGCTATATTATCAAAGAGTATAAGAAAAATGTGGCTATTGTTATCTGGTCAAAGCAAACCGGTAGGGTACACGATGGACGCGGTGATTATACAACCAAGTTTTCGAGTGGGTGAGCTTGTTGTTTATTTGGTTTATTTACGGACGCTCTTTAACATCTCAGGTCATCCTCATCCCATTCAATTCAGGGCGTGCAACGGCCGACAAATTTTGCTCAGAGGCCTCTTCTTTTCAGGCTTGCTGCAAATCTACGACACGGGATCCATGACTTTACTTCTCTTCCAAGGGACATCCTTAGGATTTTAACGCCCGAAAAAGTATCCATCGACCCTGGCGGGTATTGAACCCGCGATCTTGGGTCTACGAGGAAAGTATGGCTATCACTAAGACCAACAGGACGGACTAGAGTTTTAAAGCCAGCTCACTTGCCAGCGAGGCATTCGTTGCAGAGTGCAGTCCATTTGAAACGCGTACAACGATCGGGGGACTATATTACCCTACATGATAGAGATGCAGATGAGACTGAAGAAATGGCAAGAAGAAAAAGAGGAGCCGGAAAGCTCTTGAACCCGCTGGGATCGAACCCGGTTGCCGTTGGCGAGAGGAGAGCAGCCTAACAACTCGGCCAAGGTGCGAGTTACTCCCTTGCTCCACTAAGCTCGTTGCATATGAAGTTTAATGTGTTGTTATGAACTGCTACTAGCGAAAACCCTTTTAAATTTTCTTTCTATGATACTTTAAATCTAACGGAGAGCAGAAAAACAATTTTAAACGCATAAGAATGCTCTAAGCAATTCCCTACTTGAATAAATTCCTTTGTCTTTTAAAGTGGTGCTTCTTCGCATATACGCCCTTAACTTGCATTTGTATCACAATGATCCGGGAATCAAGGAGGCGGTGGCTGCAGAGTAATGTTGTATGAATCTAGAAGGCTGAGTCACTCTCACTTAACAAAAGATTTCCTTCCTCGGTCTCTCTCTTTCTTCAGAAACGTTTTATCAGACGATTTAGGGATTAAAGTCTAGCGCAGAAAAGCACTGAAGAGAGAGAGAGAGAAAGAAAAGGAGGGATAGAAAGAGACAAAAAAATAATGCCAGCCGCTTCCGCCGTTTTCTTCGCCGGTTTCTGCAGACCTCCATGACGATTTTTTTTTTTTTTTCCCCTGCCGGAGGAAAATTCCCGAGGGTAAGGTGGTAAAAGGCCTGTTTGCTTTGTAAGGATTATAAAAGGGTGCCGTCTTTGTTAACCTTCCTAAAATGTCGGGTTTAGAAGTTTATGGAACAATTTATTTCAATTATTAACGCAGTGAGTGAGATAATTTTCATGACCTCCGGAGACTAACGAATCATTTAACTAAAAGGCCAAGTAGAAGCCCTGAAACATTGTTTTCCTTTTAAGGAGATGCATCCATTACATTGTTTTGTTTATTTGATGCTTGAAATATGCGTCAGTGTTTTAGCTGGTAATACGTTTAAAAGTCGACCTACTTTGCCACTAGTCTACGTTTAATAATTTAGTTTTATTTGTCAGCTTGTACAATATTAAACATGTTTTCCAGCCTTCAAGGGCATTCCATTCTATTGGCTGTTTTTTACTTGGGGGATTGCTCCGTGTGTAAGCACCGCGGTGAACAAGAGTCAGATTGTAGCGTTAAGTTTAACACTTAAGATACTCACCATTAGAGCCCGGGTGTTTTGTATCTGGGTGGATATATTTAAGAGCCAATTAGAAATTGGGGTGGAAGGTCAGTTTTTATTTTGTCTTAATTTTTTTTTTTTTTTTTTTTTTTTTTGCCTGTTTTGGGTCATTATGTATTTTTCTGCGAATTCCAATATATTGAAGTCAAAAAGTTATAAAAATTAAATGACATGTTTACCTCACAAGGTTTTTGAAAAGGTTGTAATACATTTATTTCTTTTCAAGCAGTACTTTCTTCCCTTAACCCAATCGTTTAAACTCTTTAAATTGCAGAACCGCCATTAGTGAAAGAATCGTATGGTTACCTGGGGCAAACGAAACCAGGAAGTAGAGATGATGAGGGAAGTACTATAGTTTTAAATAGTTCTGGTGAATGACTTTGTATCGATCTGCACGAGACAATTCTAGGAAATTTGTGGTGGGGGTAACTTCCCAGCTGCATAAATGTCACAAACAATTGCAAGCGAAAAATATCAGAGCGGTAAAGCTGTGCAATGTGTTCAGTACGGAAGTAAGAGATACTAACTTGATTCCCCTATAAACTCATACACAGAAAATGAACTCGACCAGAAACCACTGCGTATCTTTTGCTCATTGCAAGAGTAAAACCTTACTCTTTCAAACCCTCTCGGACAGACTGCCGACTCAAGGCGCCAAACGACATACAACCGAGTACGGCTAGGAATATGAATTCAATTGGTAACTGTACTTGTGTCCAAAAGCAAATATCGCATACCGAAACACGTGTTTTCACAGAAACCAAGCTATTAGCTATTTCAAAGGGAGGCCGCATATATTGCAGAAGCGTGCTTTATTGCAGGAATCTGGTGAAAGGCAGATGTCTCCGACTTTCGTATCATGGGTATAGCAGATGTATATAACCATCAATTAAAAAACAATTCATAGAATTCGTTAACCAGCAAAAATTTCCCATTGGGGGTGGAATTTAACTTAAGGCAAAAGGTATAATAGAATATTTAAAAATCGCTCTAGAAGCCGCAATTTTTTATCTCAACGAAACTCGGTATATGCAATTAGAATAATTAATAAAATATTTTCTAAAAATTAGCGAAAATGGGCTATTAAGAGCAAGGGTATACCTAAAATCCAAAATTTAAAACTTGGGGGTTAGCGCGAATTTTAATATCGTTCTATAGGCTGCAATTTTAATTTTATTTTAAAGGAAACTCAGTATACGCCATTGAAATAAAACAAGAAAAATAGTTTTTGAAAATGAGATTATTAGGAAGAGGGGTTTACCTGAAATTCAACAAATAAATATCCCTCTAGCGGTTCCTATATTTGCTCTTTCGCAACGAAAATCCATATATAGTATTTAAATAAAAATAATTTCTGAAAATCAGTGAAATTAGGCCATTAGGAGTGGGGTTTACCTGAAACCCAACTTTTAAAAATCGCTCTAGCGGCACAAATATTTATTTTTTCACAATAAAACTCGGCATTTACCTTTAAATACAAAAAATCTAGAAATTAGGTAAATCGGATGATTAGAAGTAGCGGTATACCTAAAAATATACATTTAAAAAGTGCTCTAGCATTTAATTTTCTCTCTATTGTTTCAAAATAAAAGGACAAATTAATTCAGCATATAAACTGTATATATAACCATGAATATGTTTTATATTTAACAAAAGCATCGTAGTGAAGATAGCAAATGTGAAATATTAATCTAATATGTGTTTGAAAATTATATTTGTATGTAAGAGTGCTCTGTAATAACCTTCAGAAAACATTTGCGTTACATGTTTTCATTATAACAAGATTTAAATTAAATTTCAAACCCACTGAAAATCGATGAAAATTTCGATTGTTTATTGTTGACTGTTTATATTTGCTTAGTATATTGTAAATGTTTTAAATAGTAACATGTTTTTGTTTTATTGAAACATATGAACATCATCTTAAATACACATGTAACTCGTAACTTTCAGTTATTCTATTTTGGAGATGTAAAGATGATATTAAGGACTCATTTCATAAACTGATTACATTTAAAAATGTTTAAAAATACTCACACAGTATTGCTTTATTTGTCAGTGGTCATATATTTCATTTAATTAATAGTACACCATTAATTTGTATTTTTATCTCAATAATAATAATAATAATAATAATAATAATAATTTTATAAATGTTGTTTCTCTGTTGTTACAAGAATTCTAATTTTGTTTCTCTAATACCTCACAGTAATGCCGTAAATTATTTAATTTCATTAATTAATAAGGGCAATTTGGATTTTATATTCATTTTTAAAGTTACTCTGCTTGGTGAGGAAACCGTTTGGTTCATGCAGCTCCTGATAAGGGCTTTTTATCTTTTTCCTAGCTGATGTATATGGAGTCGTATGTTTCTTCACTGACGTTGTATTGCTATGTTACGTCCTGACAAGTCTGGGTGTTGTGCGCCTCTATAGTCTCTAGGAGAATTTCCTTATCCATTATTGTTAGTCTTTCTGTCTTGCACATGTTATTGTGTTTCCTCAGTTTGAAAATTCATAGAGCATACAAACTCTTATATTCTTCGCATGGTTGACCATACCTCGGAATGCTGTCCAACACACTTAACCTTACAAGTAGAAGTTAGTGCAGTCCCGAGCGGCAGCGGAGACTGCTTCAATATCCGTCATAGCTATTACTTAAAGTAAATAATTTCCACTCTAAGCGTGAATTCTTTTTTCTTGTAATCTTTTTTTTTTTCCTACTCATAATAAATGTTACTACTTTTTTTTTTAAAAAAAATAATATTACTCCATTGTAACATCTTTTTCTACACTGTTCTTAATCAATGAATGTAACTTCTTCATACGTTAGTTTTGGTTAGTTTAGTTTAAGTTTGACAAGAAATAATAGAACATAAAAAAGTAATAATACTCCATAATGACAATTTATAAATCGTTACTTTTGTTTTTAATCTATTAGGTTAGACTAGTTTAAATTTAACAAAAATTAATGGAACATAAAACAATTAATAATACTGCATAATAACAATTTCTAATTCATTACTTTCTTTTTGATTTTCAATTTTCATAATTTTTCGGCACTACTCTTAATCGAATAAATGTTATTTTTTCCGTTAGTTCAGTTTAAGTTAAAAAAAAAAAAAATAATAATAATAATAATAATACATAAAATTATATTACTTCACAACAACAGCGCTTCCATACGAAACTAAGGCATCGCTGAAGTTCGGGACCGAGGAATTTGAATTTCTCCGTTGCCGCTTGTAACTTGTACTTATAAGGTTGCTCCAATACTAGGGAAAATTTAACCTAACATCGTAATAGTCTAACGCTCGGCAAGTTTGTTCCGGGTTCGCATTTAATGGCTATTTCAATCACTACTAATAAACAATAATTTAATCACGACATTTATATGCAACAATCCCTGAAATATTAAGCAAGTGTATGAAACAGGGCCAAGCACTGCACGATGGTGACGCACACTGGAAGTTTGAGAGAACTGCTGAAGAGGGACTTAAAGTCATTCGACTGTGTCATTAGGATGATGGTAGACGATCAGATGCTCCACAACTCAGAGCAGTCTCCAATTAAAGTAACGCCACTTCTCTCCTTGGCCTTATCCTTTAGAAAAGCGAGTTTATCTCTCGACACCCTCTTCACCACCAAGTGTTGTTACCAAGGCGACGTTTTGTTTACTGTTTCTACGCATTGATAACTTACAAGTTTTCCCCTCTTTTATTGCTCTCTTTCTGAAAGTCTTTACACGTACTTTCAAGTAAACTTTATTCTTTATTTTAGCTTTCTGCTTCTGTTCTTTTATATATCTTGTTCACTTCGACCCATTTAATGTTTCTATTTATCATTTTAAGAAATGATTTGTTAATAAATTTACTTTATTTAAATCTTAAAGAGCATAATATTTATTGACACCCACAAAATAAAAGTAGATACTAGTTTTTATGTCAATTCATTGAAAAATGCCTGGATGTGAAATTAAAATACAGGTACTCTGGTGAAAGAGAAAACGTCCAATGATAATTTGGTTTAAAGATGGATTTTAGAGCATAAAATACTTATAATTGCCAGAAGCCCAAATCTTTGTCCTTGTGATCCTTTGCTTACTTGTGACGTTGTTGTGTGTTTTCTTTGCACAAATTTATGCATTACTATGTGCCAAATGCTTGTTTTCCTTTCTTTCTTATCTCACACATTTGGAACCAAGAGTGACTGCTTACCCAACAAAAATGAAGATCTTTGTCACCCTACCACTGCAATAGAAAACACGAAATTTTTACGCAGTGTTATGTTTGCAAGTTATTATTTGTCATTAGAAAATATTTCGATCTGTTTTAAGAACCCGAAATTGTTTACTAGTAATATTTCTAGTATATAAACGAAACATTAAATAACATAAATTCGGCTTGCATAAAACATTCATATACTCAACTACTGCCCATTATGTTTACTGCACTGCAACAAGTAATGAAATAACGAAAATAACATCACTTATAATGCCAAAAACGACGCATAAATAAGAATAACTTAATCTCGTATTAGGGAATTCCAAAGTAATTAAGCTTTTGCGGTTAATATTACTGGATTTTGTATTGAATAATTTTTCCAAATCCCCATCCCTACTATCTACTAGGCACCAAAAAACACAAAAAGTATAAAAATACATCTCTCTCGTCCTCCCTTTCTCTCCCCCCTCTCTCTCTCTCTCAGGTGGGGGTTAACCTAAACAGAAAGTGTTTCAAAAAAATCAAAAACCATCCTAGCGGCCGCAATTTTTTTTTTTTTTACTCAACGAAACTTAACAGATTTCTGTGAAATAAGTTGTTAAAAATAGTTTCCGAAAATCAGGGTAATCAGGTCATTAGGAATAAAGACATACCTGCAAAACAAATGGGAGTTAAAGCGAAATTTTAAAATTGCTCTAGCGGGCGCAAATTTAAGTTTTTTTTTAAAGGGAGGTCAATATAAATAAAGTAAGAAAAATAGTTATTGAAAATCGGACAATTAGGAGGCGGGGGTACCTGTAAAAGAACAAATTAAGCCAGCATATAAACTGTTTGCATAACGATGCATGTGTGTTATATTTAACAAAAGTACCGTACTGAAGATAGCAAAAGTGAAATATTATTCTGTGTTTGAAAGAGCGCCCTGTAATAACCTAAAGGAAATGTTTGCGTTACATGCTTTTTAATACAATAACATTTAAATTAAATTATAAGTCAATAAAATTGAAATAACTGTTGATTGTTTTTATTTGTTTAGTACATTGTAATTGCTTTTAAACAGCACCATTTTTTTGGTTTTATTAATACATAAAGATTGTATTCTTAATTATGCAACTTAACTCGAAACTTTCTGTTGCATCTCTCCATTTTAGTGAATGTAAAGATGTTACAAGGGCTCAGTTCATAAACATGGGGCTACATTTAAAAATAATCACACGGTATAGCTATGTCCACATATTATTTTGGTATCCATTAATTTTTGCGATATAACAACAACAACAATAATAATAATAATAATAATAATAATAATAATAATAATAATAATAATTTTCTATTGTGAAACTTATTGTGATGATTGCAAGAATTCTAATTTTTCCCCCTTATACCACACAGTAATTCAATAACTTACTTCATTTCATTAATTAATAAAGCCTAATTTGGAAGTTATATTCACTTTTATTAAAAGTTATTCAACTTGGTGAGGAATTCGCTTAATTTACGCAGCTCCTGCTTGACGGACTTTTTCCATTGTTGTAACATTCATAAAATGTTTATAAGCAAATTTACTGCAGTGCAAATCGCCACGGGTGGCCGAGGTCGTAAAGGCGCGGACTCGTGAGCGGGAGGTCTGAAGTTCGACTTTCGCCAGGACCGTCCTCTCTGACTGCGGTTTTCCTCAGTGCTCATAAATGGCAAATACCGGGGAATTACCCTAAACTTAGATCTGGGAGGTTTCCTTCCTTATAAATTCCTTCCCAATATATCATTTCCTCTCGCGTGTCATCAGTGTCCACCGCTCGTGGTGCCACAGCAGTAAAACCAGGCGTTTAAAAAAAAAAAGTAATTAAGATTCTATGTTGTGTAGATTTGTACGTAGGTATTTACCACACACTTTGTATTGGCTGCTGCAATTAGTTCTCTTTTTCTGTAAAAAAGGTTGGCATTTCATGGGTGATGCTGAACCAGAGGTAAAGCTAGTGACATTTTGTGCAAGTGACAAACACATTCTGTGTTTTTAACACGTAAGGTACAAAACGTAGATTCCAGCTCTAATTGAAAAACTTTCCGTGTTTAACAAGTGTCTGTTTTTGACTTCAAGAGAAAACCTGAACGAACGAAAGGCTTTGAGCAGATGATAATTGAAGTTCTAAGGCGTACTAGAAAAGGAAAAAATACTTAGCGACAAATGTCATAATTAAAATACAAGAATGTCACGTACTATCGAAAAACTAAATATGCCCAATAAAGTAGAGAAAACATTAAACGTATGCTGCACTACACAACTGGTAATTGATTTTATTTTGTAACGGCACAATGTACAACTAACAGCCTTTCCAAGTACTCAGCAGTTAAGTTCATTTGTCAAGATGTTACTGTAAGCAGAAAATGATATTTCTGTGTCTTAAGAACTTATTTTTTATTTGTTTGTTTATTTACGGACGCTCTTTTAACATCTCAGGTCATCAGCGTCCCATTCAATTCAGGGCGTGAAACGGCCGACAAATTTTGCTCAGAGGTCTCTTTTTTCTGGCTTGAAGTTCTTTTTCGTGCCGTAAATGTACGACATGGGACCCACGGCTTTACTTCCCTTCCGAAGGAAGCCATACTTGGATTTTTACGCCCGGAAAAACTCATCAGACCTGGCTGGGGATTGAACTCGCGATCTTGGATTTAGAAGGCAAGTATGGTAACCACTACACCACCCGGACTAACGTCGTAAGAAGTGACAAGTACAAACTTAAATTAGGATATATGATTCAAAATTAAGTCAAATTAGCAGTCTTCAGTTTTTCTTTAAAAATACATTAAATGAGCATATAAACAAAAAATTAGGACTTTCATTGATGTCTTTCTTCAGTTAAGTTTTAGCCGCCAAACTATTACCATATTTACGAGAATCTAATGTGCACCTTTTTTGACCAATGTAGTATTCAAAACTGTGGTGCTAATCTGTTTCGTAGTTAGCCTGTAACTTCATTCTAATTTATCGTTTATTACGTCATAATGCATTGCTGCAGTACTTGACTTCGCTACATTTATTGTTGGCCTATTATTACATAGAACGTCTGAATAGTAGGTAGTAACGAAATGGCGGGCAAACAGAGAAGAACATCTTTTGATGTTACTTTCAAGTGTAAGGTAATTCTTTATACTGACAAAAATGATAACAGAAAGGCTGGAAGAGAGTTCAATGTAGCTGAGAGCAACGTTCACTTGTGGCGGCAACAGAAATTGTCATTTTTTGCAACTAAAGCTGGTAGGAAGAAATTCACTGGTCCTTGCAAAGGAAGACATCTTGACTTTGAAGAAAAAGTTTTAGAAAGGAGGAAGAACAGACAACCTGTGACTAGTGACACCATAAGAAATAAATTTTTCTTCTTTGAGCTAAGTCAACTGTCTTGGCAACAGCACGAGGATGGATTTTGTCCAACGTGCTTCAAGACGTAACAATAGTCCATTTACAAGTTCTACGTTCTGATTGTTTTATGAAACAGACGGGCTTATCTATAAGGCGCCGTATAACAATATGCCAAAATCTTTTTTTATGATTTTAAGTTTCAAATTTGGGGCGCGCATTACATTCGATGTCGTATTAGATTCCATTAATATGATATTTACATGTGCATGGACTGAAGAATTTTGAATGTCTTCAATGATGGTATATTACTGATAGTACTCCAGTACTCTACCTTACAAAAGTTATTAACCTTCTGACACACGTCTTTGTTTCAGTATGAAGGTTGTGCTTGTTTAGTTAAGCACACTTCTTTACTGTTTGGTTTCAACTGACTCAATTTTAGTCTTAAATCGGGATATCAACATTCAACTTATTTATGTTTTTTTATATAAATTAGAGAAAAAATCCACATTCACAAAGGAAAGTGATCACAAACACCAACAAAATTGTACAGCTTTTTCTGAGATTATTGGACATTAGTTTTTATTGCCAGCCAAAAGTCTGTTAAATTCATCTTCTTGATCATTTGCCTGAGACTTGTGTCACATGATAGCTGCATCAAATCCCCTTTCTCGGAAGGAGTAAAGGTTTCTGGTAAGGTGTTAGCAATAGAAAATGGGTATCTAATCCAAAATTCTGAACCCAGGTTTTCAGGCAACGTACATTTAAATATGAGATGATTCCCAAGGTGCTCCTTAATATTCACTGCTGGTTTACAATGAAGAGACATTTCGTGTTCACTTAAAGAAAAAGCAACAACAGAAAGGAAGATGTGTTTCTAACAATGATTTCTGTTATTATGAAGTTTAGTTTTTTCTTAAGAGCCGCAATTTTATCCTGTACCAAGAATATGGGAGTAAGCTCACCTTGCAAACTCTTGTTCAGCTGGTTGAGGCGCCAAGTAACCAGCCAGGCAAGTCACAGCGGTGAAACAATTGAAGTCTGAGAGAAAAATCTGCACTCAGAAGAAGTTCAAACAGACGACGCAATTCATTTCCTCTTCAGTGAGAATCGTGTTCAGCACTCATTTCATTACACAAAATGAAATAATCGTAAATTCGTAGCTCTGGAAGTAATAAAGTTGACAACTTTCGTTTAAAACTGTCTTTATAGCAACAGACATCGTTCTTGCGGCTAAAGCCTTGCGATGAATGCTACAATGTACAAATTTTGCTTCTGGGGTTACTTCTTTAATATTTACAACAACGCCACTGTGTTTGCAAGTGCGTAATCACAACAACACATTCATTCTATTCTATATCATTCATTTTCATAAAATGTTCTTATTTTGAAAATTTTTCATTTGAAGTTGTTCCAGTATTCAGTGATTCACAAAAGAAGAATTCTTCTTTCGCCGTTTCCCCATCTATAAATATTACGTAAGTAAGAAGATAGGCCATGTTCATGTCAATAGTTGACTAGCGTGAATTGTTTCTATTGGCTGCTGCTTAATATTTGCAGAATATCTAAAACTCTTTGGGGACATGGTGTCATTGGATCATGGAACCATTTCAAGTTGTTTTCCTGCCTTGTCCCCCAACATTATTTTAACCATGTCTATAGCTGCTGGTAAAATTAATGATTCCCATATCGTGTGAGGTTTTCCCGCCTTAGCCACTCTTAAACTGACTTCATAGCATGTTTTATGACAAATCACATATTGCGGTATAGGGATGGTTTCCTCTGCATCTCCAGTATATATCAAACCATATGATAAATATTTTATATTGTACTTACGTATTGCTCGTGTATGGGGCTTTTTATTGCTTTCTTGTACAATATTGTCAGTTCTCCCTTTGAGTTTTTTGAGTACAGCCCTTTAATTAACTATTTATCCATGTTATGGTTTACTTCTGAATCTGGCACAAATTATATGTAAATCTGACAATTTAACAAATAAAAGCTGGCACTCAACAATAATAATGTAATTCCACGGCTTTCTTAACTGTAAATGCGTCTCGCAGCTAAACAAATGACAAAATGTATCCCATTGTTGTCTGATGAAATAATATGTTCGAGTTGAGCTCTGTCATTGTCATAGGATTAAAATTGAACTTTTATATTATTTTTGTACAGTACCACACAAAAGTTTTATGCAAATATAAACTCTATTATTTCCGTTTAGTCTTAGACAGTAGAACTGTCAAATGTTTGTTGATTATTAACAAATATTAATTTATCTTATTTGCTAAAATGTTTCCGTACCACCCGCCAGTAGCACATGGTACGCTTACCATAGATTGAGAACCCCTGTATTAAGCCATACTTTTGTGAAATAAGGTCCATGTTGATGCGTGAGTACTCAGCGCGGGAATTTTCCATGCCTGTTTTTCTTCAATATCTCTCGCAAATACCTTAGCAGGTTGGTACAGTGTTTTGCATTGGTGGATTTCCATCCCAGAAGGCAGATGACATCACTTCCCGGACCAGAAAGGGGAGGAGAGATAGTAGTACAGACAATTGATCGACTTACTCGATGACGTAACCTCAAATTAAGTATTAAATCACCGCCCGCTACATTAATCGATCGAGACTAGTCATTTACGCTCACATGCCGGCGCGACGAACACAGAAGCGGAAGACCTGCGAAATACTGTAGATGTTGCAAGGAGAATGACGAACATTTGTCTTAATTAAGTGTGAGGAAACATTATGCTCGCTGGGAGCACACAGCCTCTGATGCAACGAAGGCAACTGGTCACGATACTGAAATTTTTACAGACGTAATCGAGAAACAAAGCATCAGTCATGAGTTTGCATTTTCCATGTATCACTGCCCTCCGCCAAAATGAAAATAGCAAAGGATTCTTCTCCATTAAAGGCTACATGGCTACGATTTCCCAAGCTCAGCTTCCACAGAGCGCTTCAACAAAGAGGCCTCAAGCTGCGCATCGCCAATGCCACACTTAACTTCCTGGAGAGTGCCCCTGTGAAACTTTCCATCCCTCGTCCTTACAGCTCTAACCTGACACTCTACAAATCCAGAGAATGTTTTAACACAATACGAAGAGAGCTTAGCACCGTCGACAAGCAGCTTCCAGTTTTGGTTCTGGAGGTTGACAAGGTTATGGAGACTGAGGGTACATTGAGATGTATCAGCAACTTTCAAATTATCATTACTATCTGACCTGTATCCGGTACTTTCTTAATGAATGTAAAATAATAATGTTATTCAATAACTATGAGATCTCACATACTCTTTGCTTTTAGTTCAGTAAATACGAGTGGCATTCAAAAAGGTTTTTCATTGTTGAACAATATTGTCTACAAAATGAATGCAGTTGGCAACGGTGCATTATAAGCTATGAAAATATGCACAAGAGAAAGTTTAAACTTGCATAGTCACTGTCGTACAGTCTGTCGAGTTCAGTTCTGTGTCAATAACTGGTGAAAAATCATGACTATTTCTAAAGAAAACTTTTTATTCTACATTTTCACACGCTATTGGCTAAATGAAATTGCAAACAAAACAAAAAAAAAATCCAAGGGAGCTTGATCTTCAAGGTGATCAAACGTGTTAATTTGATACCGTTGCAAGATGGATTCGATCGTTTGAAAAAGGGCGAGAGACTGTGAAAAACAACCTTCACTCTGGCCGGCCTCGGGAAGCTGTGAATGAGAGAACAATTCAAAGAGCGAGCAACTTGATGGAGGAAAATCAACACTGTTGAAATAGTAAGTATGGAAGTGGTGTATCAGTGTTGGCAGCATTGACAGTATATTCCATGAACATTTAAAGCTGCGCAAAATCTGTGCAAAATGTGTTATACATTACCTAACCAATAAAGAGAAGAGGAGGAGAAAGGAATGTGCAAGGGAACTGTTGAACATGTTACCTCCAAAAGGTTCTAAACATTTGACAGATACATGCACTGGTGATGGAAGTTGGTTTTATTTCTATACCATCCCTAATAAAGCTCAGAACTGCGTGTGAGTAAATGAGAATGACTCAAGACCAGTTGTTCTTCGACAAGAATTTCGTTCTCGGAAGCGAATTTTCACTTTGTTCTTCAAGTATGAAGATCTTAGTGGTTGACTGTATGCCAGAAGGAATGACAATGAATGGAGAACACTATGACACTTATATTTTGCATCCTTTATTTGAAGAGCTGAGGCGGCAGCGCCAAAAGACAGGAAATTCAAGGCTGTTGCTTTTGCATGACAATGCGTCTCCACACAGAACAGCTGCAAAATTGAGGAAAGTGAAAGTCGTCCAAGTTCATTTGTTTGACTATACACCCTACAGCCCTGATCTTCCACCGTGCGACTTCTGGTTGTTTCCTCCAGTGAAATTTTGCATTGCTGGAAAATTTTTTAAAAGAGCGCAGAACCTTGCTCGAGCTCTGTTGGCAATATCTCAGTACCGCAGTGCTTTTGACAAGTGGTTGTACCATCTACAACAGTATGTGTAGAGAAGTGAAGAGTACTTTGAAGGATTCAGTCTTTGGCTTGGACTGTAAGGTGACACATGGAAACTTTCTGATTGCCCCTCGTAAACGCTTTATAGATAAATACTCGGAAGTGCATGCATAATGCAGTGCTTATCTTACAGAGGAAGGCATACTCCTAGTTAAATTATTGCAAAGTGAAGTTAAGAAAGTAGATGCGGTATTTAGGAAAGAAGGCTAAAAATATGTCACGGGAGTTTTGTTGAACTTCTTCAGAGCACCAACCGTCTCACAGAAAGATAGTTTGTAATTACACTTTTTTATGTTTCCTTTCCATTCTACGTCTACCAAGGTTTTCATTTCATTTTCCCATTCGCTGCTTTTCCTGCAGCAGTGTCGCCAACCTTATGTTTTTTCGCGGAAATCCCAACTTTGATCCGATAAGCTCCTTAAAAACGAGAAGAGGAATAGGAAGAAGAAGAAGAGGCGGTGAATCAGACTTTCCTAGAAAGGAAGTTAACTTTTTCGTTAAAAAGTTGCAGTAATGACTTGTGGAAAGTAACTGAACCGCACTGTGTTATCTCAACTTTCACATGCGTTACATGGTGACCACGCCTGCAAAAATTAAATACTATCTGCTCATTATACTTTCTCTTTTATGCCATCTTACGTTTTCATCAAGATAAGAACTAAAGTGGTGCAGCAGTAAAGGAAAACGATTCAGAGGGAATTAAATACGTGTATGAAATGATGGAAAGATATTAAGAAACGTTTAATTAACTTTTATAACACGGCCTGCATAAACAGTCAGTAAATTACGAGAAAGTTTAATTGATGAAATACAGTTATTTGGAATTCATACCATGGGTGATATAATGTGAAATCTTACGGATATTTAGAGCAATTGCCTTAACTATACCAAGAAGAAAATAAATAAACAAATAAAATAAAAAACGCAATAGCTAACATTTTTTTTAAAAAAGATGTTTAATTATACGCATTATTTTAATTGCATTCATTTTTCGAACATAAAATACTTTTTCAACCATTATGTAACCACTCATGTATTCAGATGTCATTTTGAGTCTATACTTTCTTTTATTGCATGAACATGAACATGAATGCAAGTTAATCAAATTCATAATGATCTTGTTTTTACGTTTAGGATAACACAAAACCTGCATTGGTAACACGACACATCTTTCAATACTCAGTGGCACTTTCAGAAGCGGGTGTTTTTCCTCTGACTTATATCACAGCTTACAACCTTAAGGACATGCTGCAAATCAAAGTTTTCTTGTGGTATGGCCTTCCATTGCTCACACAAAGCCTCCCGAGCTTCACTGAGGCTCCCAGGAACACTGTGACGAATATTTTACTCTATCATGTCCCAAAAATGCTCTGTGGGGTTCAGGTCGGAGCTTGAAGCGAAAATCATTGCCAACATATGGGATAACATGCTCCTGAAGAATTTCCTCAACGTACCTCGTTGTCCATAAAAGCCAACTCTGTCTTGACTTCTACACTGATACCAGCCCACACCATGAGGGAACCTTCCCTGAAAGACATCGTCGAAGCGTAGGTGCAAGGGACATACCTTTCTCCAGTCCTCCTCCCTACCCTTTCCCTACTTAGGTTGAACTCGACTCATCCGTGAACAGGACATCTTTCCATTGCTCCTCATTTCACTCCAAATGTTGACGTGCAAAGGCAAGAAGTGCTTGTCGATGTTGCTGGGTAAGCAAGGGACCTCAAGCTGGTCTTCTAGAGCTGAGCTGTGCTTCTGCAAATCTCCTTCTCACTGTTCTCACGCTGAGATTGACTGTTGATGCCCTTTGCAAGCGATTCTGAGCTTCTACGGCTGTTGTGTGTCGATCACACAAAACTTGCAGCCGCAGAAATTGATCATCTCTGGCAGATGTCACCCTTCGGCGACCTGATCCTGGTCTTCTGCAGTAGATACCAAGTTTCCTGAACCTTCGGTATTCCGTTGTACAGTAGAAACATTGACTCGTAACACCTGGGCAACATAACGCACGTTCTGTCCATCTTCAAACAGAGAATTGGTTTAGCAGCCTCCTACCGACTTAACGGTATCTTCAGCTCATAAAAGTATATGTTAAACGATTGAAATACCTCAACAGTTTATGTTTTAACAATGCAAGCAAAAATGCCATCAAACCTTTCAATTAGTATATGCGTAAAAATGTGATTAAATTGCATTCATGTTGGTGCTCATACAATGAAGGAAATCGTAGACACAAAATGATATCCGAATATATAAGTGTGGTTGTAAAATGTTTGGATAAGTGTTTAATGTTGAAAAATGAAAAAAATTATAATAAACCATATATAATAATGCTTAAAATTAAAAATATTCCATTTTTTTAGTGTTGCGTTTTTTTTTTTTGTTTTTTTTTTTTTTGACTGTCGGTGCATTTTTTTTTACTTTAATATTTTTACATTACTACGATATTTATATATTTTGTAAAAGATGACACTCCTAGATTTGAAAGCTTACATGAAAAATTCGCGCAAGTTATCATATTTCATTACACGTCTTTTTATAGAACTATACATCTCCAATCCCTTAAAATATAAATATGAACAATAGCTCATTTTGAAATCCATATCTTGAGGAACATAATTATTTATAAAACGTCATTAACTTACAAGGTTAGAAGAAAAAAAATGTATGTATGTTTGAACGATTTCCCTTCAACCTATGAAAAATAAAAATATGGCAACATTTCAAATTGTTAGGACAAACATATATTTTAGAATGTGCATGAAGGTAAACGGATAAAGAAAACAAAAACAAATTCGTATAACTTTTAGCTCGGCCCGGATATTATGCCTGGATGCAAAAGTTCCAAATATAATTTAACGAATTTACTTTTTATAAGAATCTTTCTTCATAGAACATGAAAATAACATTGATATATTTCTGGCGAGAGGTCATCAGCGTCCCATTCAATTCAGGGTGTGAAACGGCTAGGAGAGGCCTCTACACTGCGATGCTTGAAGTATACCTCAGTTTATAATGAAAAAAATGTGCTGTGAAAGCTTAAACAAACAAAGGACCTAGTATCAAGCATTTTTCACAGCAATTTGAGCATTATTTTAAGAAGTTTACTCTTTAAAGGATAATAAAATTTCATTATTGTAACGTTATTTTATTATCAAAGTATTTCTTTTGTAGTTATTTAGTAAAATCTGTAAAAATCTGCATTGTTTTTAATTCTTATTTTGCTGAAAAATGTAAAACGAAAGTTTGTAAAAAATAATAATCATAAATTTGAGAACATACAAAAAAATTGGCACTACTAACCCTTATAGCATACTTTAAATATGCAGTGCTTTAAACAGTAAGCTGTATTTGACAATGTACCTATATACAAAATGGATACAATTTCCATATTACAAGTCCAGCAACATAAAAAATGATATTTCATACTTAGGAACTACTATGCACATTCATTTTTAGGTTTTCTACAGAACATGCCTTATTCAGTCACTTCTAAGTATTAAATAACATGTAAAATAATTTTGAGTGGAAAATATTACATTTGATAGTGTAAATCCCAAAATGCTTTTTTTTTTAATTCAGTATCTAGAGAGAAAGGAATAACTCAAGCGATTGCCGTATATCAAATTAAGCAACTGCAGATTTATATTAAAATACGCTATCACTGAATACATTTACAGCATAGGCTATTAACTATTAAAATATAGCAATATTAATTTGTAGATTTCGCGTATATTAACGCTTGTAAACCAATAATTTGTGATATAGTGTTTTATTCGCTGTAAAATGTACCGTTTTACACTTACAGCAGTTGATATTAACTGAGCCTGTTCCACCAATATAGATGACAGGATCGTCGACCTTTTATCTGATTCACGCACATTGCAATATGTTCAGTTTTGATAATACATTTTAAAAAATAGCAACATCATATATTTGCATATGCACACGCTTTGTTTGGATAGTTTAGATTACCGATACGCTGTAGACATCATTATTGCCGCTTCATTATCGGGTTCAGCGTGTCCAACGTTAGAAACTAGTAATCCCCTATATTCCGCTATGGCTCTGAGTACCAAAGAAATAAATAACGTGTTGCAGGAAAGAAAAATAAGGATTTATGTGTTTTTTGTAAAATATTCACTCCTAGAAAGTGCAAGCTATTGCTTTATATTTAGCGAAATAATTATTTTTATTATTCCAAAGTTTATATTTTATTTTTTAAAACTATACATATTTTATATCATTTTAAGGTAGTTTAAAATTGTATTTTTATTTCGTTCCTGCTTTCAATCTCACGTTCCAAATTTAATCATAGGTTGCTCGTAACAAAAATATCAAATTGTTTTGTAAACTAAAGCTTATATCTATTTGCAAATACTCCTTTTACTAACTAAAAATCCAAACAAAACACTATAGTTGCAATATGTATAAGTAGCACACATACAAAAAAAGAGGTAATAGAGTAGTCGGAAGCTTTCACGACCGGAGTCAGACTTATAACTAGAAGTTTCTTTCGGGCTTAGGAGCCGTGGTCTGTTGGAGTTAAGAAGTCCAAACGTTTCATCCCCACCTGCGGAGGACATCTTATAAGAGGTAATAGTTTTGACTTCCCTTCCACAAAAGAGCATTAGCTAACAAACTGACAGCTTTTTTCCATTCTAATTTCTATAATATTGCAATTCGGTTTCCAAACCCCCAAAATATAATAATAATCTTAAGAAATATATCTAATTTTCTAAATCCATTAACATGTTTATTCTGTGCTACTTATGACAATATATACACTTATGTGCTTGTTCTTGTTGAATGTGTTTCATAATTTCATTTTGTTTGTAACCAAATCATGAAAGGGTTCCCACATTTTACAAACTAAAAATGGGACACTTTTAACCATATAAAATGTACGATGTTTACCAATTAAAAAGAATTTCCGTTCGATTCTCTCGAGTTCAATGTTGCCAAAAATATTCATTAAAATCCCCAAAATTGAACATTTTCTTTTATTTCATCCATTTTTTTAATTCCCATATTACTGCCACAGAGATAAAATAAAGAACACCTAAATAAGGTCGACTATATTTACCAGACCCCAAACTAGTAGTAGACAAAATGGTAGAATATGAAGTTCGTGTTAATAAATGCTTATTAGCGAATTGGCTCCTTGAACTGGTTTTTTTTTAAGCGAATTCTAAAGGAATGTAAGCTATTGCGATTGTACCAACGGAAAGATTTTTTACTAATATATTGAAATGCGCATTCATCATACCCACTATGTACCTAAAATATTAAAAACTTTCAAAAATATGCCTTCCTACTTGAGTTCGCTTTTCCTCTAGCGAAAGTCGCAAATTTTGTTTTATCTCAACAAAACACGGGACCTTGCCATCAATTAACTAACGGTTCATCGAGTTCATTAAACAGCGAAATTGGATCATTGGGGTGGGGTTTAACCTAAAGCGAAAATTTAAAAAAATGAAAAAGAGCTCTAGGGGCTGATATTTTTGTTTTAACTCAACGCAACTCATAAATTTTTTTTAAAATAAACTGATAAAAGTATTTTTCGAAAATCATGGAAATCGCATCATTCGGAGTGGGGATGTACCTGAAAAACTTTTGGGGATTAGAGCAAAATTTAAAAATCGCTCTAGCGGCAATTTTAAACCCTTTCAAATGAAACTGTATATATGTCATTGAAATAAAGCGAGAAAAATAGTTTTCGGAAATCAATGAAATCCGACTATTAGGAAGGAAGATTTACCTGAAAAGCAAAATTTAAAAAACAACACTCTAGTGGCAGTAATAGATATATGATTTTTTTCGCAAAAAAACTCCGTACATGCCATTTAAATAGAACAAGAAAAATAGTTTCTGAAACTCGCGGAAATCAGGCTCTTAGACCGGAAGGAGGGTGTTACCTGAAAACCTCGGTATCAATATTTGTTTCTTCACCACAAAGTTGGGTATACACCATTTGAATAAATAAGAATAATAGTTTCTGAAAATTATGGAAATTGGGCTATTAGGAGTAAAGGTATGCTTGGAAAGGAAATTTAAAAAGTTCTCTTGCTTTTAATTTTCTATATATTGTTTCAAAATAAAATGAGAAATGAATTCAGCATATAAATTGTATTTATAACGTTGCATATGTTTATATTTAACTAAAGTATCGTTGTGAAGATAGCAAATGTGAAATATTAATGTAATACGTGTTTGAGAATTATATTTGTACGTTAGAATGCTCTGTAATAAACTTAAGAAAACATATGTGTTGCTTGTTTTTACCACAATAACATTTCAATTAAATTTCAAAGCCAATGAAAATCGATGTAACTGTATTTTCTTTGCTGATTCTGTGTATTTCCTTAGTACATCGAAATTGTTTTTAACTAGTAACAAGTTTTTGTTTTATTGAAACATATGAACATCATCTTCTTAAACACAGGGTATAACCCGAACCTTTCTTTTATTTTTCTCTATTTAAGTGAATGTGAATATATCAAGGATAAATTCATTAAAATAGTTATATGTAAAAATGTTTAAAAATATTCACAGTATAATTTGTCTATCAGTGGTCATATATTTATTTAACTAATGGTATACAATTAATTTTCGTGGTTTAATCTCAATAATAATAATAATAATAATAATAATAATAATAATAATAATAATAATAATAATAATAATTTCGATAGTTCTAAAAATGTGATTTCTCTTTTGTAATACTTGTAGGTTGCAAGGACTTAAATTTTGTTTCCCTAATACCACACAGTAATGCCATAATATTTCATTTCATTGATAAATAAATCTTAATTGGGATTTTATATTCCTTTTTATTAAAAGTTATTCAACTCGGCGAGGATTTCGCTTAGTTTACGAGTTCCTTTTTTTTTTTTTTTAACTATATGCTGCCTATTTTGAGTATTTTAAGTGGTTTTTTTTTTTTTTTTTTTTTTTTTTTTTTTTTTTTTTTTTTTTTTGCCTGGCTATTATAACCAAACAAATGTCTGAACTTCCGGGCTCTGCTTATGATGGACAGACCAGAGTAACTGCTCTTTGTTTGCAAAGGGATAGATTTCTTGGGCTCCGATAAAATATACTTCATAAAAGGCAGAATAAGTATTTCAAACTTAAATGTATGTAATGTTTCATTGACTACAGGTTATTAAAACTATTTATGGACTATTTATAGAAATATATTCACTAATTATCCACTCGTATTAATGAGTGTAGTTTTAGTTACAAATTCGACATTGAATAGTGCAACAAAAATGCAATCTACTCTAAGTCGAAATTTCGTATCTTAGTTAGATTTTGAATCAAATTATTATTAAATTGTGTGATCGAAATTCACTTGTTCGTTGATGTTTCCTGGGCAAATAATTTTCATGGTTTAAACTGAATTGTAATGCGACAGATTTATCTACGCAGTCTTTGTGCATACATGAATAACCAAAACCGTTTAACCACTTTGAAGGTTCTATTACATGAATATGGAACAAAGCTTGATTAATTTCGGATTTATAAAATGAGTCACGATTAATATGTAAATAATACACAATTTAAACGTCACAGTAATGACATCATACAAATGTTTCAAATTATTTTAAGAAGAACTTTGTTATTGTATTGTTCTATCGAAAGAGAAACGTTTGAACAAATCGCTAAATTCCCGCTCGTGGTTTCTCGGCTGAAGTAGTGGTTTCAATTTGCTCTAATAGTCTGAAAAAATTGTATTCCTATTTTCCTCAAAGAAATATGGAAGAATTGTGAAATGAACTCATAATATACAGCAATATTCAGTTCAATAAAAATGTGATTTCTTTTTAAACCAAATTCTGCCAAAGCGTCTATTAATTCTAATAGTACTAATGGTGTGTTTTATCTAACCCACAACTTGTTTAGTCTTTGTGTTTTATTCTTTAATTGGGTACGTGAGGTAAAAGAAATCTCTTGGTATTTAGGGAAGCATGTTGGTCACACTGCTGAGCGCTTTATTGCCTTCTTTTAAAGGGACCCGCATTGTTGATAAATTGTTACTTTCCATTCTAAAGCCATCAGTTTTAAGAGTTTTAGATGTTAAGGCGCTGTCTATACTCCATGTACCTCAGTGGGCGGTTCTAAAAAAGTTGATTCAGTTGGATAAAATTATCGAATGGAGAATAAAATTTTTGCCTAATAGTATCATAACAAGGTGGAAAATATATTTGAGTGACTTAGCTATCGGGCACCAAATCAGTTACAACAAATTCAAAGACATCTTTGAAGCATTTATCAGTAATCTAATAATTCGTTAAATATGTTTCACATTTCAAATACATTTTGTTCAACAAAAACTGCAGGTTACATCACAATTAATGAATAACTGGCGCCCTTTAGAAGTAAATGTCCATTCTGGGTATATATTACAAGCAAGCTGCTAAGTGTGGCTTCAAGATACAAACAAGAACATGGACATTTAAACAAATCAGCAAGGAGTCTATCGAATAAATGCTAACAAAAAGTTCTTTTGTTGCAAGTGTAAACAGCGTTGTCTAAACCACATGATAAAAAATGTATAGTAAATGTATACGAGACGTTTTCGGTAAACAATGACCATAATTTTCTTGGCAACAGATATTAATGATCTTTCTCAAAAGAAGTACCCTTTGCATGTAATTCACCTGTTTCTTCTAGTCTTCAAAAACATGCTTAAAATAATTTTTTGAGAAGACGTTCAGAATCGCCTTGCTGCCTTCATCACTACTCTTGGTGATGGTAAATGATTTTCATAAAGTTTTTTTTTAATCGTGTTTATCGTTTTTACTACTGAGGCACCACGGGCGATGGAAACTGATGATACATGAGATGAAATGATAAATTGGGAAAGGTTTTTTATTTAAAAGGAAGGAAAAGTTCCAGGCCTAAGTTTAGGGTACCTCCTCGGCATTTGCCATTTATGAAGACTGAGAAAAACTTGGAAAAAACCTCAGTTAGGAAGGACGGTCCTGTCGGAAATCGAACCCCTGAACCCCATTTACGAGTCCGCGCCTTAACGACCTCGGCGGTTTCCACAAAGGCGTTCTTTCAATTTAGGGAATAGGAAAAGTCACACTGAGCTAAATCTGAACTATAGGAAGCCTGAAAGATACATTTCATATTGATTGTAGTAAGCTATTCAGCAATAACATGTGCATTATCGTAGTGCCGTAAGGAAACGTAGCCTTGTGTATGTGATACAGGCTTGCAGAGTTTTCAAGACATCTCTGTAGTACAAGATAGTTACAGTTGTGTGCAGGGAGGACATGCTGATAGACCTTCAATGTCGAAAAATGAGATGGTAAAATTTTCCCATGGAAATATCCATTCCCCCCCCCCCCAAATAATGGTAGAGATTTACACACAAAGCTTGTTCCGGATCCAAATGACGTAGCCAAGTTACATCATTCGTAATTAACTTTAAAAGAAACTCGGCATCAACCTAAATTATCTTCAACTGCATGCAAACCTGCACGCGAACGTCCTTTGGTCCGGAATCAATTCTTACTACCCACTGTGCACAAACACGCCTTATATGCAATCTTTTAGTTTTAGCAACACAATTTCAAACAACGTATCTGTAAGAAAAAGCTAAAATGGTCGCTATAACATGCTTAACAACATTTAAACACTGGAATCGTTTTATTAAACGAACATTTGGAATCTACAACAATGTAAGTTTATTAATCATCATTAACTAACTTACATTATCTTGGAAATATTGGAAAAAAAAAAAAAAACAGTAAATGTACGTGGCTTATAAATTTTTGTGTCAAAATACGCCCTTCAACCTCATCATCAACACACAAATCGTATAATTTATGGTACAAACAAACCCCCAAAATTCCAAAAGACAACACAATCTTCATTAATAAATAGCTATTATCGGGTGCTTCTATCTTAAAGCGGTCAATTTTGCATCTAGAAAGCACGTTTGATTTTTTCGCCTTAAATCCCAATGAACGCTTCTTCAAGAAATCATAAACCTCATCAAAAGATGAAACGTCCATATTTGGTTTCACTTTCACCATACATTCAACTTTCAAATACAGAAATCATAGCGCCAAGAGCATACAAATCTTCGACTGGAAAAAATAAACAAATATAAGAATCTAAATTTTAAATTAGTTACCAAATTAATTAATAAATGCTGTGTTATTATTTATCAGCACTGAAAAATATGCCAGCAAGATTTTGTCATTAGTTGAATTAACATGTTTCTCTTTTCTCAATGCACAGAACTTGTCATATTCCATTTCGTAAACACTTTTCGAATTTTGAGGAATTAACAAACCCTCAGCTTCCTTTAAAATTTCTTCTGTAATGATGTCCATATTTTTAAATATCAAACATTGCGGCATTAGCCTACATTTCCATTTGAATTCTTTAAAACAAAAACAAAAGGACATCGTCACAGATACCAGTACTAAGAAACCATGCAATATAACACGTCATATTATCACATTTTGCAAATTTTTAAAAAATTTAAAAATATTTCAATGCTAAAAATACATAAAGCACTGTTTGCAACACGTGTATAATCTTCATTCAGAACATTCCTGAAGATTGCCGCGTGAGGGGAAGTGAACTCGCTAATCATTCACTCTGTCAGAATTACCAACATTACACTAATTACATAAATAACTATTGTGTGTTTGTTAGGTTATATACCGAGGGTGCTAAAAATGTATACACACGTTCTCAGTAGATATCTATTTAATATATTTCAAAGTTGTACCGAAAAACAACAGTAATGTGTAGTATGATCTAAACAGACGTGATTCGCATACATTATGATATCGTTGCTACGTGACAGGTAAATAAACAATGAACAAATAAAGCAAAATTATCGTATGATGTTCTGTAAACAGATGTGACTCACATTACATCCTGCTAGCGTTGCTACCACAAAATGGAGTAAAGATTATCGTTTGAACAGAGGAAAGCAATTTTGAAGCGGTATTGGAACACCGAGAATGTTGTTGAAGTTCAAAGGCAATGGAGACGTGTTTACCGAGCAGAAGCGTCAACGCGAGTAACAAACAATTCGTCTTATCCGCCATTATTATACTCTATGGAAATGAGGAATTTTACTTCCAACAGGATGGTGCACTACCACATTACCACCGAGATGTACGTGCGTACCTTGATGACAATCTTCTAAGGCACTGGATAGAACGAAGAGGTCTAATTGAGTTTCTATCGCGTTCTCCGGATCTAACTGCGTTAGACTTCTACCTATGGGGAACTCTTAAGGATGTTGTATATCGGAGAAAACCACACAGCTACACTGACAGCACTTGGGGAAGAAATTGAAACGGCATGTGCTGCAATCGCTGAGGACACTTTCGTAAACGTTGCTCAATCAGTAGTTCAACGTACTCAGAAGTGTATGGACGCCGATGATGAGCAACTGTTGTAACTGTAAAAGTTTAAGATGATTATGCTCATCATTTTCTGTTTGTGTATGTTGACACGCTTTTTTCTTCGCTTGAAGTGTGTGTATATATATTGGCACCCTCTGTATAATGCACTGTTCAACTTATTAGAATTTATTTATTTATTTATTTATTTATTTTTATACACATCTAAAAGTGTTAAACTTTTGCTTGACATACATTTTATTGGTTCTGCAGGCTTCCTCTTAAGTTAGGCTGCATTATTTTTTTCTAAAATTTGTATTTCTACTTGAATTTAAATTGTTTCCTTTGCTAAAACGTACGTCTCAGATAAATATTTTTTTTTCTCAAGTGTTGGGAATTCTGAAAGCATGCTTAAAGGTGAAACTATGTTCAACAATGGAATTCGAATAGCGTTTTACTTAGTTACACGAAATTAAACGCGTACGCAGCACTTCCATGAACACCGAAAAATTGGTGGTAACGGTGGGGATAATCCGCTCATGCAACGGATGGCTAGCATTTCAGTATGTGGAAAGGGGGGGGGGTACTTGGAACGTTTACTAAGCCCCCCTGGGAGGGGCATATGTCAGGCAGTCACGGCGAATGTGTTTCCCTCTGGCGATAAACAACAGTAACAGTGGCAATACTGGAGTTTCACCGTATCACAGCATTGTCATGCTAATTCCAATATTTGATATCTGTTTTTGTTTGGCAGACCATAAATAAATCATCATTTTGCTGAAGGGAATAAATTTCCAATCCCGACACATACACACGCACCCAGCGAAGGTTTCGACGCCGGCGGTTGAATTTGTTTATGCGATTTCCGCAACGAATAAAACGTGTGAGTGACATGGGAAAAGCATGGCGCTGCATTTTCCTCGCACTTTGGCGCCAGAAAATCCGGCAGACGAAGTGAATGGAGCGTGAAGCACATTGCATGATTTCCGCTCCCCAAAATTTCCATGCAATAACAGACGCTACAGCTGTTTCGATGAAAATGCAATTTAAATTGTAAACAGCAGGCGTTTAATGCAGCCGGTTCATGAATACATATCGATAACATGCTGAAGTTTTTTTTTTCTGTCAGTGTGCTCAAAATAGAACAGATATCAGCCGCTGCATCTGTGTCAACACTAAAGAGGCAAATATCAAGATGTAAGAACAGAAACTCAGCAAAGAAAAGTCACCTTACGCATGTATTTACAAAAGTCGAAATAAATATTTACTTATTGACAATTTCTTATTTTGAGGAATTATTTAAGTGGTGTATGGAAAGGCCTATGTTAAATTCCATTATCTAAAGGAGTATTAAAACTAATGCAGATGCGCATAATTGCAATTTGCTGATCTATTCCCACTACTGTACCATGATTCAGAAGTAAATTATGAATTGTTTTCAATTGTTTTGTTTTAATATTTTTCCCCAACATTTTATTTTTTACACTGCCACATTTTGTTCTAGCTCTGCACGATAAATCACGAATAAGTGGTAAAAGTTTAAAAGTGATAACTTACACAAATCCCTCCCCCCAATGGGAAATTTGTGCAAAATAAAACTTTTTTTTTCAATGATTGCGCCAAAAATTGTTGCAGAAAAACTAATTTTTTGAGAGAAACACCACCTAAAACCTCCCAACATTGTAACAAATGATGATGTCATGGAAACAAACGTTTCCAATTTATGAAGTACATCTTTTTCTATCATTCAAGACACGCCACAGCCATTATGTAGCGGGATTTGAAGCGAGATGAAGAGAGTTTTAATGAATGGTGTGAGCAGGATGCTATAAAACGAGAGGTTAAAACAAGGCAAGTATACCCATTTATAACCATTTCCAAGGTAGACTAGCTTTCCTTCATTAAAATAAACGTTAATAAATATGATGTTGTCCCATCTATGTCGATTAATTTTACGGTGTCCTGTAATTTGGAAATTAGTGTATTTTATAAGGATTTTTGCTTACCTGTGGAGAAGTTATTTTATATTTATTTTATATGTGAGGCATATTGTCTGTAAACAATTTCAGATTCTTAAAAACCATCGAAATATTTTCTAATGATAAATAATGTCATCTTTGTGTATGCCACGGGTGGCCGAGGTCGCTAAGGTGCGGACTTGTGAGCGGGAGGTCTGGGGATCGGGAGTTGAACGTTGCAAGGACCGTCCTCCCTGACTCAGGTTTTTTCCAGATTTTCCTCAGTCTTCATAACAGGCAAATGCCGCTGAGGTACCCTAAACTTAGGCCTGGAACGTTTCCTTCCTTAAAAAATAAAAAATCCATTCCCAATATATCATTTCATCTCATGTATCACCAGTGTTCACCGCCTGTGATGCCTCAGCAATAAAAACGGGCGTTAAACACCTTCAAAAAAACTCTTTGTGCAAAAGTTTCGCATTTCAATTAGCAGTAGTAGGACGATTTCGGCCGCCATTTTCCATATTAGGGCGCGGCAAATGTATTCGTTCTTGGATTTATCCTCTTGAACAAACATAAAACTCATACAATTCATCATCTGGATGGTTTCCAATATTATAGACTATTACCACAAAATTCCATTACAAAAACGTGCACTTAAACCGAAACGCTGAATCTTCCGGCGTCTTAAGACGAAATCCTCTCTTTGTGCTGGGCTACGCTCAGAACAGGCAGTTTAGCCACTCCACAGTCTAGCAGATTACGTCGTGCTTCGTGCTTGGTTTTGAATTCATTTGCATGTCATTAAAGTTTTCGCGGCACAAAGCAGCGGCAGTTGTAGAAATGTCAGAAAGGCGGCCATTGTTAAGTAAGTTTCGGTTTTCTGATATCTCGCAGGCCGGTTCAGTGTATTACTTTAGAATCCCACATCTGACACCAAACTCTTGAGAGCAGCTCAGTTACTTTATAATCTTTATCCGTTTTGGAACGAATTTATATCAAAGTGCTTTGAAAATATGAGGGTACAAGGGAAACACAATCAAAGTCCACTTTACACTTTTTACAGGAACGTAATTTGAAGTTTAAAAGAACGCTGCCAAATTAAGCACATTGATATATAATTTTTTTTTCTAGAAAGTCCTCTAACTATATTATAGAATGTACCAAATTATACTATATCATATAATTGTTGAGGAAAATATAAACAATGATTATGCGTATGAAATAAATCATTCAAAATCAAAAAAACAAAAATATTCATTGTCTATTACAGGTAACCTTGAGAAATATAGCTGAGCATTTTCGAACAGAATATATATATATATTATATATTATATTATATTCAGGTATTGTAGGTCACATATTTTACCTTGGAAAGTGGTATTAAATTTGAATAGAAAGGTGCAAGCTGCTCACCAGTCTGTGTACGGCACATTTTGTCAACAATAACATGAGACTCCCAGGATTGTTCGACTCGTTATAGTTGTAGAAGAGGTTTTGTCAGTTATAATTTCTTATATTTCTCTTATCTTCATTGGACATGTCTTTCTGTATTCTTTATTAAGAAATGAAGACCACGATTTAATTTCATGCGGCATCTTCTGATGTGCTCATTCCAAACGCTGGGTGTTTCAGCGGGATTTTCATTCTGATTCAAGAAGTTAAGCTCGCCCCATATCCAGTCATTTGTGTTGGGATTAGTCTTCTCTTATTAAAACAAGAAAGTACAGAAAAATAATGGCACCAGGAAATAGATTAACCATTACCCGGCATCAGATCACAATATCCGGCTTATTACATCATGTGTTAAATTGAATTCTGGATTACCGTACCGGCTATCGTTAGGGCGGTCCATCGGAGTATGTAACAAGACCTCCTGCTCCTTCTAAGATAGATTTCCGACTCATTCATAACTTCTTTCAAAACTGCCATTCTTCTCTATACGCATGCGCAAAACTAATTTCCGCTTCCAGTACAAACATATAACTGCCACTTACACAGCACATGAAACTTCGGCAGTGTTTATGTCGGTGACTCAGCTGGCGAGAGGTTCGTTCAATCAAGATAACAAAAACACATTATCGTCAGAGGCATGATATTATCAATGTTGCAACAGTTACGGGGTTAGAAAGTTTAAAATTATCCAGTAGCAACGCCTTTTTAAATATACGCATAATATTTCGTGTGCAAGTATTTTATTAAGAGTTGTGGATGTACTTTGTATCATTCATCAAACAAAAGTGCACATTTTCCTACTCGTATCCGACGTTTTCATGCCTGCTACTTCTTCGCGCCAATGCATCTAAGTCCAGTTAATGATTTCTGCCGCTAGATGACACTACGTAGGTTCTGCTGTAGTTATAGCAAATTAGTCACCATTACAATAATGTTGAAACCATAACCGTGGAAAATATTTAAGATAAAATGTTCAATAAGGTAAGGGCATGTGTGTTTTTTGTTATACATGTAAAAATGTGTACTATATCAAGGATAAATATGGAGTGTAAAATAAGTTTTAAAACATAGAGGAGCCGCTGAAAGCGGATAGAGAGTGACGGGATTTGGCAACATGACAGTAGAAACGTTAATCATAAAGTAATTTCTCCCCTAGTATGTACCCACCAATATGTAAACCCCCGCATTATCAATATTTAATAATAACCCCTGCCATAATATAATGAAAATATGTTTGGACTTGGTGGTATTCTATATGCAATCCACGTCCCCTAGTAGCAGTTCCGGGGAAAAAAATGAATGTCACCTATATTCAAACATTACTTAATTGTGTATATCAGTACATTTTAATAATCAAACAGTGTAGTAGATATTCAACATTATGTTCAAATTAAACTCCTAGTGTGAAGGTAGGGCTGCACCAACGTTTTATGTCAACAGCCGCCACTAAGAAATATAGGTTTGCAAACAGCTATCTGAATTAACAGATGATACAGAATTCCTTTTTAAATCCCTGACTATGAGAAAATTTTGCTGCGAAACTTAAAAAACAAACAAAAAAAATACAAAAACAAAAACCAAAAAAAAAAAAAATGATCTAAAATTCCCAAAATCGAAAAATGTAAAAAAGAAACATAAACTTAAAAAATGCAAATTTTTAGAATTTTAGAATCATTTACAAGATTGATAATTCAACAAGAAATGTCTTCGAAAGGAATTTAAAAATTACATGTCATAAATTCAAAAATTAGGTAAAAAATGAGAATATTAAATAGCATCTGATCATTCAAATACCTAACCAAAGAAAGAAAATAAAGTAAAACCATGCTCTGAAAGTGTTCGAGATAATATAATTCGATTCTGTAACGCTGGGCTTCACGGTCAATTAGACAATACGCAATGATTTTCAGTTATTTTGTCTGAAATGAAGAGATGGCTTTGCGGCACATTTACCACAGGAAATTAATTGTTCATTTTCGTTTTGAATCTTGACGCAGATAACCGCAATTTCCCATACCACATTAGCACACTTCGAACTGCAGTATATGGAAGCACAAACTCGCAAATAGCAGGTCTTTAAATATTAACAATGTAAAATGACACAGTTTTGTTTTAATTGCTTTTTTTGTATGCAATTTTCTGTTAAAATGAACCGATTTTAGAGTTTATAACAGCCATTAATTTACATCTGCGCCAGCTATCGTTAAAAGTGCGGGTATTCTCTGTTAACCAACAATTTCATTATAGTGCGAGTTGCTGAAATAAAGCAGCATTGATTTTAATTTTTTGACCACAAGGAATGAGATATTTTCATTTTTTAAAAAATATTTTAGTTTTTTTAAACATTTCCGATATTAATTAGGTTGTTTCATAAGAAATGTCGGTTTATAAGTTTGGTGTTTTGTAACATTTAAATCGTTTGTTTTTTGTTTGGCAATCTATACACAGAATATCATGGTTATTTGTGAATAATATGAACATCTACCACTTGTTGATATACAATCACAAAAGGAGGTAACAGTCATTACAAAGCTGCTGTTACCGCGGATCGGAGAATATGTGAAGTGGAGGGGGAAAGGGTCGTTAGTGAGTGTGTAGCACAACGACTCTTGATTTGATGTATTTACGGGCGCTCTTTAACATCTCAAGTCATAAGAGTTCCATTCAATTCAAGGAGTGAGACGGCCGATAAATTTTGCTTTCAGGCTTGAGGTTCTTTGCGTGCAGTAAATCTTCGACAAGGGAACCACGGTTTTATTTCTCTTCCGAAGGGAGCCATACTTAGGATTTTTAGCCCCCAAAAAATCCAAAGGACCTGGCCGGGACTCAACCAGCGATCTTGCGTCTACGAGGTTCCAGCATTTCAATAATGGAGAATAAAGACACCAGAGATCTAAAATATGGAATACAGGGAATACACGCAGAAAATCCGCATGACAGTACTCATGGACTGTCAGAAGAACCTAGTGCATACGTCCCCACATTAAGACATTTAAAAAACATACAAAAGCTGTAGATCTGTACTTCATGAATCGACCCATGAACAGGCCCAAGCAAATAGAATCTCTTTCGTCAAGTTATAGCAAATCCGATGGATGACAGATTTTATCATCACGTTTGGTGAAATTTTTGTATTTTACCACAATCTGGCACCTCCAAACTGTGACTCGATCCTCGACAGCCTGCCAAAGTCATCGCTAAATCAAATTAATGTTATGTGTCAGGTGGAATTATGCAGGTGTTTATTCCATTCGGATTTGGTGTTAATCTTCATTCTCAACAACTGGAACGAGTTCACGAAGTTTTGAGACATAGATAATCAAAATAGGGTTCGTTGCAACATGACAATGCGAGACCTCATGCCCCTTGTACAACCATGGGGGGGGGGGGATCAGGATTTGGAATGGATCGAAGTGTCATCATATTCAGAATATAACCCTGATATTGTCCCTTCACATTACCCATGGCCTATTTCCTGCATGGAAGATTTTTCGAAAACATTGAAGATGTTGAATTCTTCGCATCAAAATCTAGAAACAGGTACCGTTACGTCATAACAAACTTCGCTGAAAGATGACTCAAGACTATAGAATCTATTAGTCTTTACTTTGGGGACTAGTTTCATTTTTTTGTCAGAACACATTTAAAATGTTTTTTTTTTTTTTTTTTTTTTTTTTTTAAACCGACATTTCCTATGATAAGGTATCCAGAGTAAAAACTATTTCTTCGTTCATTTGTTTTCTATATTTCCCCCCTTTTTTTCCTTCTTTTTTTTTTTACTATCTTTCACTATGTTTTTTCTCATTATTAGGTTCTATCATTCATTCTTCTGATCCCCCCCCCTTTTATAGGTTTTATTTAGTTTCTCATTGCTGTTTTCTTTCTTTGGCTCACTTTCCCTGCCCACTGTTTCATTGTTCACGTCTTCTTCCTTGCCTTCATTTTATTTTCCCTTTCTGTTCTTTCTCTCTGCAAGCACCAGGCACACAGATATCAATTACAAACATAGAGACATACTACAGTAAGCGGCCGCTATGCTGAGATGCATGACGTAACAACGTATTGTTTTCCTGATAATGCACAGCAAATATCAACTTGTTTCGCTGCACGCAGTGGACAACGCTACATTTTGTTTCCGAAGGGACAAACAAAGGCTACATGACAACCATTCACTCCTTCTCGAACATTCCTTTTCGATGAAAAAGCCAAACCGAGCGATGTTTGTTTGACTGTAGCTATTTTACGAATAATAGATGCAAACGTTTCTCTTCTGTTTTATTGTCAGTTCATTATACAAAAGGGAATTGCGAGAGAGTTAAACACGGAAATAAATAGTCTATCTGCTGCTTTTCTTTGGTTTTATCACACCATTTATAGGTGAGTGCATCTACATCTCTCCTTTCTATAATTCTCTAAATATGTTAATAGCTCTGGCATCTTCTAATTTACTTCGTGATTTGCCTTAAAACAATTTAAGAAAAAACAATTTTCTGAAATCATCCTAATCTACGAGGGTTAAGTCAATAAGTAACTTACAAATGGATTTACAGCTTGAAAAATACTTTTAATTATCTCTTTGTACATTGAGGAATTTGTCCTATCGTGTCACAAGCCCCTGAAATCCAGCAGCATAAAATTGTTTGGGCTGCTGTTGGAACCAGGCGGTTATTTCCCTTGCTACAGCGTCATCGCCAGAAAAATGTTTAAGAGGGCCGAACAAGTGAAAGCCGCTTGGGACCAAGGTCGGGGCTATATGGAAGATGTAGGAGGACATCCCACTTGAAATTTCGCAGTCTTGTTTGTAGTATAAAGACGCATATTGTCGTGCAAGAGCAACCCGCCTTTGGTGAGGAGTCCCGGTCGCTTCTGTTGAAGTTTCCTGAGGGCGTTACTGTAGGAATCAGCACTTACGGCTTGTCCTTGAGGCTGAAATGCGGTGAGCTGTATGTGTTCATGATCCCAGAAGACTGTGAGCATCACTTTTACGCCGGATAATTTGGGCCAGCATATCGCGTCCTTTATCATGGTAGCGATTGAGATAATGCCATGGCCATTATTTGCGCATTTTATGTTTGGGGTTTAGCATGCGTGGCACCCAACCTGCCATGCATTATGAGACAGGTCACACCGAGTGAATAATCAACAGCAGGGGCTACAGTGTCTGTAGTTATCCTTCTGTCTGCTCGAGTCAATTCTTTAACCCGTTACAAATTCACCTCTGTGACAATCTCCTATGGCCATCCGGTGTCCGTCTTTCAGAAAACTTCTGCACCATTTGTAAACAGCCTAACGTGACAGGTATTTAGGAAGAATTTCTTTATGCCATGCCTTTTGGCCACAAATCAGATGCGCCGCTACCTTGCAACTGCTGTTTCCCTGTTGTGGTCATCTAGTGAAAATAGCCTTATATATTTAATAACCAGTTATTTATCTTCATCAATTTTTCTGTCACCTGGATATATATATATATATATATATATATATATATATATAGTATTTCTCCAAGATCATATCTTTCGACTTACCACAATTATACACTCTTCCAAGTTTAGTTGCTTCTTTACTGCACGCTCGTTGTTTGATTAGCGCACCGAAGAACAGAGGCAAGTAAATAGGAGCAAGAGGGAGCTATTTGATTGTTTGACCACTGAGAATGTTCAGAGATGAGAAATTCATCGTCGCGTGTCCGTTGCATACACTGCATGTCACATTCACGTGTGCTGGAGTGATACAAGATGTTCCGAGACAACCGCCTGCTTTCGCAAGACGCCCAAGATATGCCCACAGCGAAATTGTTGCGAGGTTGGGCGGTCTTATTTAGGAATACTGACGTAACAATGGAAATAAATTCGCTTTTTGTTCCGGATAAGCCATGGTTACATACAGTCATTTATCAAAGACCATCTGCAGGATAGAGAATTTTGTGCACAGGGGTCCACGTTGAGCAACAAATGAATGGCTCATAGAATGAGGGGTACCTGTCCTACATTTATATTGTATTGTGCTAAATCAACAGATGGTGTTTTTATCTTATCTATGATGTTTCTATACCACATTTATTATATTTTAGAAAGGTGGAAAGTACTACATTCTGTGTAGACATTAGAAACAACTTTAATTAACGTCATTCATTAACTTCAACAATTCCATCTAAGTGCTTGTTGTGTAATTATTGTATTTTCAACCACAGAGCTCTTGTGTTCCATTGTAGTACCTAAGTCAAGTATGATCATCATTGTTGTATAGCAATTGGCAACTAATTTTTGTGAAGTGAACATCTTTCAGAGTCGAGTTGAAAAATGATCTTGTAATTTGAAGAAATGACTCCTAAGATTTTTTTAAAAAAAAGTAAGGCAGTAACACTTCGAGAAGAAGGCTATTACTATGAAGAAATAACGAAAAGTTGGCGCTACAAAATTATGCATTAGAAAAGTTTGCAAGCGGTACGAAGTAACTGGGATCACAAAAACATCTCCAAGAAGTGTCAGAAAACCAAAACTAACTGCTCAAGACTACCGCATTTCTTTACAGGATCGCCGACGTATCGCAAAATGTATAACTGTTATCTTGAGAACTTCTGGACTACAAGTCTCTGACCGAACAATTGGACATAAAATTTGTGAACATGGTCTACGAGCATAAAAGAAGAAAGAAGGCTTATCTCAATCAAAAGCATGTGGAGTGCACTTTAGCACACAGGGATTGGGGTAAAGTCATTTAGATCCATGAAATGAAGATCAACATCTTTGGAAGCGATGACATTGCGTTTGTGTATGGCCGAACAGATGAGGACGTGTTACCCGATTACACTACCGCCACTATGAAGCATCCGGCTAGCGTCATGGTATGGGGAAGCATGGCAAGGCATGGATCGGATGCTTAGCAAGCTTAGAGGGCAACATTATTGCAAAGAAATATCAAGAAGAGATCTCAGACTTAAAACTGCTGCCTACTATTTGCGATTTGTTTGAGGGTCACAGTCAGCGGTGCACAGCAGGATGGCGCAAATTTTCATACCATTCGAATCAATAAGAAATGGTTCAGGGACCATCATGTTACTTTGCTCCCCTTGGAGGAAAACAGGCCTGATCTCACCCAATTGAGAACTTGTGGTCAAGGTAGAAAGTTTTGTTGTCACTTGGGAATCCCAGCCACAAGATGGAGCTGCTAGAGGCTATCATCCAATCGTGGTTTACAGTGATAACATCAGAAGATAGCCAGTGTTTGGTGGATTCAATATCACGAAGAATGGAGTATTCAAATCAAAAGGGTACCTATCAAAATATTAACAAAAAGTAGTTACAATAATTCTTATGAATATACCCAGAATGTTTTGATAAGTGGTAACAGTGAACATTAAGACATGTTTCTCTAGTTTTCCTGAAAACTTGACTTCAACAAAAACATAAATTTAAATTAAAACTAAAAGCATAATGCAATATTTAACATAATCCTCTAAACTGTACAGAATTTGAAGAATCAGATGAGAGGTTTGTGGTTTTATGCTTGAAGTAGAACACAGTGGCTCAGTGCGTTAGAGCCTTAGCCCGTTTGCCTGAAGATTTGTGGTTCGAATCCCGGTCATGTTCCGAATTTTTCATATATGATTCTTCATTTCTAAAATAGTTTTGTTCTATTCCCCTGAAACAGCTACTGTGGCCTTTCTTTGCCCGTAAACGAAAGCAAACCAACCTTTCAGGAGTTTTTGCCTGAATGACCTGGGCCACCCAAGACTGTATTTATAACTATGGAAGCGCTGTGGGGTACTGCAACATAACATACTTTCCCAATGTTTAGTTATTACATTTGTTCATGCAAGCTGTTTAACATAATAATACCAGAAATGGAATAAAAAAAAAAAAACTAGCACCTGCATAAATTAGAAAGAAGATTACTGCAGCTTCCGGGCAAATGCAAAATTTCCCGCCGAAAAGGATTTTACCCCGGAACGGGGCTTGCGATGTGATAATCCCCGGAGAGCTATAAAACACGTGAAAAAAGCACACACGAAATTCGCAGTAATCCTATGGTTCAACGCACAATTCACGCAGCGAGCAATGAATAGAGGGGGCAGTTTCATCCAGTTAGGTTGTTAACATTGGTTACAACTCTAAAAATCCCGTCAGGGCAGCCACCCGTTATCAGTGTACGCAACAAAACGAGGAAGGGGAAGGTGTGAAAGGCCTGTAAGTGTTTAGCCTCTGAGAGGACGAATTAATTTCTGCCGCAGTGAACAGGTCACACAGAGACCCAGGTTTGACTCTACTACTCAAAAATGGATTATTCAGGCTTCAAGTTTAACCACAAACTATATACGAGAGAGTAAGTCATTAAGTTACAAATTGATATGGAGTAGTACTTGTGTGAATGAGGCTTTTGCCACTAGGTAGCTTTAGTCCGGTGGAAAGTGATCACATTCGCCATGAGATATCCATGTTTGCAATAACAAAACAGCAGCCTCTGACTGAGTGCACAGCCCTCGAGCAGAGCCCCATTGAGCAATTTTTATGGAAAAAAAAAATACTTCCCATATACGGTGAAAAGTACCAGTCACGTCAATGTTTACAATTGGATATAGAAGTTCTCTGAAGGGTGGACACGTATCGAAGACGAACACCGCGTCAGCTAGCCCCAGAGCAAATTTGTAACGAGTTGAAGATTTAACCCGAGCAGGTAGAAAGGTAACTATAGACACCATAACCATGTTTAAACGTCTTCGAGCTGTGCTACAGAAAAGCTGTCTTAGGTCTCTTCTAAAATACCAGGATCGTTTGAAAATTTGGTAAAAATGCACATAAAAATTTGTTTCATTACACATTCTCTTTGTTTCACAACATAGTCTCCATCGATGCCCGTACACTTGTTCAAGCGAGTTTCCAATTTTTTCATCCCACCAGGAAAATAAGACCCGTCAAACTCTACAAAATACTCATCGAGGACGAAGATCACTTCTTCATTTGATGAATGTTTCTTACCACCAAACCAAATTTTCAAGTTCGAGAATAGGAAAATTTCACTTGGGGCTAAATCCGGAGAATATGGCAGATGAGGAACCAATTTTAAGCCCAATTCATGCACTTTGGTCTTTGTAACTGCTGTGTGTGGGCTGCAAAATACTGGGAGATAGCTAGGTTTGAAACCAGCATGGAAACATCTACACGTGGGAGGAAAAAAAACTGACATTTTATATTTGAATATATTTTGTTCATAATTATTTTAAAATGAAAGAATACTCATTTAAATATTGTTTTATTAAGCACCTTAAATTGCAAAAATAGAAAGACAAACTTGTCTCTGGTAATAAAAGTTACAAAGAACGTAAAACAACGAAATTCTTTGTTTTAACTGTGAATACATTTTTCAGTGCTTGAAATATTAAAAACGCATTTTAATAATGGGTTGTACCTCTGGATTGAATATTTATACGTCTTGGCATGCTTTCATTCAATGGCTTCTTGAGGAATGTGCTCCCATTCTTGAGACACTCCTGCCCAAACCATCACTCCATCACCTCCAAATGATAACCTCGGAAATGCAGCATTGTGCAAATCGCTCTCCCCTCCTTCTCCAAACTCTTTCACGTCCATCAGGTGAGCTCAAATTGAAACAGGGCTCGTCTGTGAACAGAACTCAGTTATACTGTTCATTTCTCCAACCCCTGTATTCATTTGCTAAACACAATCGTTCGACTCGGTGCATTCTGAGCAAATTGGGACCAGCTGCAGATCTACTTGATATCAGTTCACTTGCTTTCAACCTTCTTCTAACCTTTCTGGCCGAAATCGGGCGTCCATCCATGTTAACAAATTGTTGGGGTACAGTCATAGCTGGCAGGTTGCGCTCCCTAAGAACTGTTCATTTTGATTTGTAGATCTCGAACGATTCAAGCCTGGAATTTTAGGGTCTCTCCAAACCGTTTTATGGCATTATGGACTGTGCTTCCAGCCATATTCATTACATTTCAATGTAACGTACACTGCGTCCATCATCATTTAGAGCTACAGCTCTAGCCACATCTTCATGTCGAATTTTTTTAAGCTGAAGTGTAAAAACCCTACTTGCATTTACAAGTTAAAACAAAGAAATAATGATAATGAAGCATAAGACAAATTTGCTGTATCTGAGACTTTGAACACACAATTGGAATATTTGGTTAGAATGGTTTGTTTATAAAACAAAAAACATTCAACATAGCCTATAAGTCTGCATGACAACTAATGCCTATGATAATAGTTTATGACAAGCAAATATCATGTATGTATGTATACATGGAAATTTAAAAGTGCCCGGATTTTATCCCCTGATTGCATAAAAGTAGTTTATCCCTTCTTACTTCTCAGAAAAATTTCAAATTTTTACCAACTTTATCGGATGTGACTCAAACAGAGCAAATTTTACAGGAAAATTTTGTAAATGCTCAGAAAAAACTCAAAGAGCATTAAAACAATCTGTTTCCTCTTCTTTCTCGAATCTCTACCACATAAAATAAGGTTAAGTTTTTCAGCCAAATTGATCTCAGATCTGGCATAGTTTGAATGCTAAAATTCCTAACTCTCCAATCAAGCGTGGCTCACAGAATTCGTGGGATTAATGAGGGAAGGTCCATAAGTTTCCGGGCTCACCGATAAGGATTATCGTCTTCACAAAATCCTTATCTGCGTCATAATTTATCTATTAAGTAAATAATTGCAGCTGTAACTTACGCTGTTCAGTTGTTCCGATATAGTTGCATAAAGAAAGCTATGTGTAGAAGATTGTGACATGTTCAAAATGGAGTATCGAGCTGTTATTAAATTCTTCACAAAACAAGGACTTGCATGCATTATGATATAAAACATAAAATATTATGCTTTTAACCATATTATCAAAATATGAATTTTCAAGCAGCATAAAACTACACTTAAAACTCCACAAATGCCATAAATCGTAAAGAAATGACATTTAATAAATAATTGAACTCCTTCTGAAATGTCACAGAACGAGAAAGGTTACAGTGAAGCTTTTTATTACTATTTACGAGACAGTACCGGGTTATAGCTATTTTTACAATAAATATTTTCAACTTTTGTGTTCCCTCCCTATAACAGCGTGCACATTCCTGAGTTGTGGTGCTAGTGGTGAGTCACTGAGAGTTCAACTGCAAAAGCGGAAAGTTTTTTGAGTTAGTTCTCAAGATGAAATGGGGCGATTACGAGAATGTGTAGTTGTGGTAGCTTTGCACAAGTTACACAAATACCCAGGTGAGATTTTCAAAATTTTCCAGAAACTGAAAATAAGCAGGAAGTTCTTGTACCGCACTGTGCAGCGCTTCCTTGAGACTGGAACTGGGTAAGGAAGACCACGCACAGTGCACGCCCTGCAGTGGCAGCACATGTTGAAGAAATCCGTTACGGAAACAGTCAGTGACGGCTGAAGTTTTCTAAAGTGTTTACGTCATGTCTCATATGAAACCTTTCAATTACCAACGTGTGAGCGAAGCCCAATGAAATTTTGATTTCGCACATTCAGTAGTGACCTGAAACTCCGTGCTTACAAACTACGGAAAGAACATCCCCTCACAAGTGAGCTGAAGTATAAGAGGCTCTTAAAATCAAAACGCTTACTTCAGAGTTACGCAGTAATTGGTCATCGAAGAATTCTCTTCACTGATGAAAACATTTTCAGTTTTAAGGACACTTTCAATGCCCAAAATGACAGAGATATGCCAGATGCTCCACAGAAGCCGCTGAAAAGGCTCAAAGAGCCCAGAAGGACCATCATCCTGCATCTGTTATGGTGGTGAAGTGTGATCTACGAACGTACCATGAATCTCCATTTTTTCGAAAATGTGGTCAAAACATCGGTCAAAGTGTACTAGGAGACAGTGCTGGAGAAACTGGACAAAAACCTCAACACTCTCTTTCATGGAAAAACTGGAACTTCCAGCAGGATTCAGCCCCAACACATAAGTGACTTGAGGCAACTTTCTGACTTTATTTCGCCCTCTCATTGGCATTCTGTAAGTCCGGACCTAAACCCCCTGGTTCAAGCTTTGGGAAAGGCTTGCAAGAGGAGAATTCAAAATATTGAAAGTTTGAAGCGTTCTCTTCGGAAGGCAGTAGCACATTCCCCAATGGAAGTGTTGCTTAAGCTTAATTCAATAGACGAGTGGCCACAAACACTTAAGGACTATGTGCGTGCTTGAGCTGGCCAAATTGGAATAATGATATGTGATTTTTACATGTTATAGATATGTTTAAATGATACTATTAGCATATTAAAATATCTCAAACCATTTTGTGTAAGTAGATTGGAAACTTTGTGACAGTATTTATGGTAAGACTCAATTACTTGTCGCAGATCTAAACCAAAACTAAACGAGCAAAATCATCGTTAAGTAATAGATCACTCTTTGGCTTAGAATTGAGCGAGAAAAAGTATCATCATTAACTACTGAGGAACTGTCATAGAACTGAGGACATACATAGTAAGGGCGTTGCGTCGCACAGTCCTCATTTGATCTTCATTTCAAATGCAACAAAAGGAAAAGAACATGTTCACGCTTAAAGTACATTTGGGTGTAGACTAGAGCCCTAAAGAAAGATGTGTGGGTTAGAGGATTTCAGATGTAACACTCACTCTTTTTGTTTTACGTTCGGTGTGGCACATAAAAAAAGAATGTTGGGGCCTGAATTATGTCGCAGAATGCTGGAAGTATTTTGAAATTCAGATCCCACAAACATACGTATACACTTGGTGCTAGGTCCAAAAACGGGGCAGGTTGTTGTGCGCTCGTCATCTGTCTCTCATAGGGTGCTTCAAAATGTGCTCAACATTTTTAAATTTTAAGGAAGATAGCAAGTGTTGTTATTCTGATAAACGAAATCCAAATACTTGTCATTTTTGTTATCAACTTTGCAGGTTTCTAGTTTTGGTACCTATGGTTGGATCTAATTTTAGTTTAGTTTTAGATTCTAAATAATTATTTGGACAGTTGATAACAAAAATGACAAGTATTTGGATTTGCAATGTTTTCAGTTTTTAACAAAAGTTTATTTTTTTTTCAAAAACATTTAAAAAAAACTATTTATGTGCATTAGAGTATTAAAATTTACAGAGAATCTTTAGCTATTTTTTTATATCTCTCAAAAATGTCATGTTGATATCTTTAAAACTTTCTGAGATATAATGTTAAGTATATACTGTTGTATTATTTGCTGGAGTTGTACTTCCTGGTTACCTTAACGTATATAATACATACTGTTTACGCCGGCTAATGAATACTTAATACATTGCCACACAATACACAAGAACGTGACCGTACGTTTCTAGAATGAAACTGCTACTGGTACTGACCTCCCCTTCGGCTATCAGGCCGGCTTTCAAGCATGGGATTGAGACAAGAACTGCAGAGTTCGGTCAGTTGCACGTGTGGCAGTCCTGCGAAGGAAAACTCACTACGCAGCTAAAAGTTTATAGTTTTCACTGTCTAGTAAACTAGAATGTTCTACAGCTGTCTGAAGTTAAATGTGCAGAAAACGCCCATCTTCTACAGTATCAATACAAAGATTAGCTTAACGTAAGTTACCACAAGATATTGTACACTGTAAACAGGAGTCCGGATTTCTATTCCGTTTACTGCAGCGGCATGGCTTTAGGACGCTCAATTGCACCAGTCATTAGCGTTCTAATCAGTGCCACGGCCTCGTTCATTCACAGGAACGATGTCTACTAGTTCATTGTTTCCGTAATGTGCCCTATCCATTATCTCTCATTGGACTGCATGAATGTCAACATAGTAATTTGGTTCATAGCTCTAAGCATTGAAGCCAAGCATCGTTCTCCATACCATTCATTTACCCGCACATGTCACAATATGCGTCCTTCTGTCCATATTTGTAGCTTACTCGACTATGGGTTATATATGTACATATATATGGCATAAACATTTAAATGAGTTCAAATTATTATTAACTGAATACTGACACAAAAGTATGACATAAAAATATACACTCACTGGAGGAGGAAAAAAAAAAAAAAAAAAAAAGAAAAGAAAAGAAACAAACAAACAACGAAAAAAAAAAAAAGAAAGAAAAGAAGAAGAAGAAGAAGAAGAAGAAGAAGAAGAAGAAGAAAAGAAAAAAAAGATTACAGCATATGTGCCATTAGTAAGTGTGGTTAATTATGCATTAGCTAGAGTTTCAATGCTTGGTCACTTCTTATCTCCACCTTATAGGCTAACGATGTGTTTCCCCCTTCCACTTGAGGGTGTTACAACGCTGAACACGACGTATACAGAAAGACTACGTCGAGAGATAATCGCATTTCGTCTGCCAGGTTCTAAGAAACCGCCATATAACAGCGGTTGAAGCTCTGAATCGTTTACATGTGTCACATAACGTTGTAGACGGTACAACCACTTATCAAATGCAGTATGGTACTCGGACTGAGATATTGTCAACAGAGCTGAATTTATAGCTTGAGCAAGGTCCTGCTCTCGTTTAAAATGTTTTTCGGCAATGCAACATTTCATTCCAGAAAACACCGAAAGCCATACGACACAAGATCAGAGGCTGTAGGGTGAATGGACTTTGGCTACTTTCAGCTGATCTATAAGGATCTATAAGCAAAAGCAACGACCTTGAAGTTTCTGTCTATGGACGCCGTCGCCTCAGCTCTTCAAATAAAGAATCCATAATGTAACAGTCATAGAATTCTGCATTCATTGTCATTCCTTCTGGCATATGCTGATGACCTGAAATCTCAAAGAGCGTTCGTAAATAAACCAAACCTTCTGGCATGCAGTCAACTACTAATGGTCTTTCATATTTGAAGAAAACGGTGAATTTTCCCATCCGAGAACGAAAATCTTGTCGAAGAACTGGTCTTGGGTAATTCTCATTTACCCACACGCAGTTCTGAGCTTTATTTGGGGTGGTATAGCAATGGAACCAACTTTCATCACCAGGGCATGTATATCTCAAAGGTTAGGAACATTTGGTGTAAACATGCTCAACAGCTTCCTTGCATATTCCTTTCTCCTCTTCCTCTCTTTATTGGTTAGCGAATGTGGCATCCATTTTGCACAGATTTTTCGCAGCTTTAAACGTTCATGAATCAATGCTGCCAATAATAATACCCACTTCCATGCTCAGTATTTCAACAGTAATAGGTCAAGTTCCTCCCACTTTGAATTGTTCTGTCATTCACAGCTTCCCGAGGCCGGCCAGAGCGAGGGTAGTCCTTCAAAGTCTCTCGCTCTTCTTCAAATGATCGAATGTATCTTGCGATGGCATCAAATTAACTACTTGATCACCATGAACAGCTACCAAGCCCTCGCGTTTATTTATCTATTTTTTTTTTTTCCCACATTGCTTACAGCATGTAAAAATGTAGAATATAAGGTTTTTTTTTTTTTTTTTTTTTTTTTTTTAGAAACAGCCATTAATTTTATTTTTAGAAACAGCCATGATTTTTCACAGTTTAAACTTGCACTTATGCATATTTGATAACTTAAGGTTCATTGTTGTCAGCTGCGTTAATTACGTTTTTGCAGACATCATTGTCCAACAATGGATAGGCTGGTTGCAAAACTTTTTGAATGACTCTCGTTATATATACATTTTATAAAGATTTGGATTTATTTTGTTATTATAAATCTTGCGTTTTAATTTAAGCTTATGGCTGTATTTCATTTTCTTTAAATAAATATATTTAAAACTTAAAACGCATTAAAATATTAAAACACGCTGATTTCCATTAAAACAAATAAAGGGCGATTTCTCAATCTCCTCGAGATTAAGGGTATTAGTAGCCATTGGTAAGCATTCCAAATGTTGATGATGATGATGATGATGATGATAATGATGATTTTATTATTGTTGTTGTTTAAATTTAGAAAGCAAAAAAATTTAAAATTGGAATGATGTTAAAAGAATGCAATTAACCTGACTGGAGTATCAGTATTTTGCCGATCATGCAAGGTATGGGTAGCTGCGCTGTGTGCTCCCGGCTGCCCGCCCGGTCTGCGTGCGAGGAAAAACAAAACGAAGGCATAGAACATCCGAAAAATCGTCATGATTGACAGAAGGTTTGTTGGAAAGCACAGTAGATTATGGGTCATTATCGTTCGTGTAAGAGATATAAAAATAGTTGTTACTGTTGTCCATTAGCCACTGGAAAACTGTTTGAAGGGTCAGTTTTTTCCAAAGTTATTTGAAATGTCTTGTGGTTTAAACCACTTTTTTTAAATCCTAGTATTTCTGTTATACACTCCTAAGGCACTAAAGAGTATTTAAAAACTTTCGGCAATGCTTTCATAAAAGAGAAGAATAGAATATCACGAACACAGTCATAATGTGAAAACGTAAAGCTCTAATAAGCTTAATCCTTTCAATGGCGATTTGTGAAATGCACGATGACAAAGACCTTTGTATAAAATGAGAGTTTATGTTCATCTCTTATTAGCATGAGCGCCTGCAGGGAATAGCATGACCTCATGGCTGCAAAAACTAAACATGTTACTCCCATTAAGCCTTTAGGAATGATATTACTGCAACAGTTTCGCCTATGACGTATAATCACGTACCCACTTGTGCTTTTTATATCAGAGCATGTACGAAGCATACAAATGTTTTCTGTATTACGTGAGAAAGAGAGGGGTCTGAATGCCGTTAAAAAATTCTAATGCCATCTTTGGTACGAACCCTACCAAAGCTAAACTTTTAGTAAGCGCTGAATTTGAAGATTTGTATTATAAATTATATATATTTTATCCCTGTCCTTGCCAAAATGCATACCAAAATAAGATTCCATTTATTCCTTGATTAAAACATTTGTATACGGCCCAATGACAATAATTTATTTATTATCCCACAGTAGAGATACGAAATGCGCATGCGTCTCAAAGCACCAGCAAAGAGTGTGTGTTTTCCAGTCCTGCGTAAAATGGAGTCGCTTCATAACGAGCAGTGCGCTGCTATGAAATTTTGCTTCCGTCTGCAGAAATTCGGTATGGAGGCGTACACCTTATTACATGGCAACGAAGTTATGCCACAATCAACTACACTTTGTGGTTCTAAGTGTTTAAGGATGGCCGGCCCAGGTGCTCCTACTCTGCATGGAACGAGACTAGTATCAACACAGCTGCCGTCATTATTCTGTTGTTGATTTTGTTTATTTGTGGACGCTCTTTAACATTTCAGGTAATCAGCGTCCCATTCTATTCAGAGCGTGAAACGGACAACAATTTTTGCTCAGAGGCCTTTTCTTTCAGACTTGAGGTTTTTTTTTACGTGCTATAAATCTACGACACGTGACCCAAAGCTTTACTTTCCTTCTGAAGGAAGCCATACCATTTTTACGCCAGAAAAAAAACCCATTAACCCCGGCCGGGAATGAACTCGATCTTAGATCTACAAGGCAAATGTGGTTACCACTAGACCACCAGGATCGACTAATTGTTCGGGAAAATCGAAGAATATCAGTGGATATACTGACAGGCATGTTACAGATTTCCATTGGTAGTGCGTTCACCATTCTGCCTGCACAATTGCTTATATATAAGACACGTCTGGCCAGATGGGTACCGAGATTGCTGATACTTGAGCCGGCCGGACGGGTGTGGCGAGCTTCGGCGTCTGGTAGCGGTGCAAGACAAGGCATACCTGATCTCCATCGTTACAGACTTGGCTTCACCATTGCGACCACGAAAGCAAACAGGCGAGCTCAGTCTGAAAAGTATCTGGTTTCCTGACACCAAAGAGGGCCAAGATATTGATGGTGATTTTGTTCTTCGATTGTTGTGGACTGGCTTATCAACATGAAGTCTCGGTTACGGGGTTGTGTTACAAGGCTATTTAGAGCATCTTGGCCGAGCACATCCTACAAAAAACGTTAATCTCGTTGGCACTTTCACCATGACAATGTAGCTTTCGTGCGGTCTCATTGCAGTTAGTTCTATTCCACTCAGGCGGCAAAGCATTCGGAAGGTTCAGGATTCAAATCCCTTGGATTTTTTCGTGGTTTCCCTTCGTTGCTTAGGCGAATTATGAAATGGACCTTTACTCTCTATGAATTTTCCACTTTCTCATTTCAATTCATTTCTGTTACAGGGCCACAAGTGCCAGGGCAAAGTGCGTTATTGTACGATGATGACCTGTGCTTTGTAAGGATTTCTGCGTCGGTGTCTGGTATAAAGTGGCCCACCTGAAGAACTGGAATACTTTAGAGAAGAGTTCGCCCGGAATCTGGAAACATTCTGCATTTCCCTTACCTCAACCTTTGTACCCGAACATATCCCTTTTTGAAGTATAAATACAAACGAAGAGCCGTGCACAAGGTTGAAGTACCGACGTATCCTTCTATGTCCCCCCCCCCCAATACAACCGAAAATGGTTTCAGAGAAAATCATCGTATTCAACACAATAAATTATTTTATCTTATGTGTGGCATAACATGATACAACTCTGATCAAAGTGCAAAAAAATTTAACAAAGCTAAGATTTGCCGACGATGTGGTCCTATTCGCCAAAACATCGAAAGCACTACAAACTATGCTGGAATAATTATGTGAGTAAAGCAAAAATGCAGGGCTGTCACTAAACAAAAAAAAAAAAAAAAAGATACAAACGGAGTTCAAACGGACCTGAAACCGTTCTATAAAAATAGACGGAATAGTCCTCACATATGTGAGCGAATGCACATATCTAGGACAACAGATTTCTTTCCATGGTAAAATGGAAAAAGAAACACAAAGAAGGATCTCATTGACATGGAGAGCATTTTGGGCCCTTAAGTTTATATTGTTAGACAAAACACTAACTAAGAAAATCAGATTCCAGACGCTCGAAACATGTGTATTTCGTGTATTACTATATGAGCACCAAACATTGTCAACATAGAAAAACAAAAGAACAAAATATGTCCAAGAAAAATGCAACGCAAGATCCTGGGAATAACTTTGAAGGACAAAATAACTTCAGTATTAATAAATCAGTTATATCAGACAAGAGACATCGCACAAATAGCTACCAGAAGCAAATGGCAATGGGGCGGTCACGTCGCAAGAATGCAGGACAATAGATGGACCTACAAGATCTCCATGTGGGACCCCCGGATAGAAAGAAGGACAAGGCAGACCCAGAAGAAGATGGACAGACCTCTTCAAGGAACATGCAGGTCAAGAGTAGCAAGAGGAAGAGAAAAATGGAAATCTCTGAGAAGCAACCAGTGCAGTGAGTAACCAAAGAACAAATCAGTCAGATTGATTGATTGATTTATTTAAGGACCCTCTTTAACAGCTCAGGTCATCAGCGTCCCATTCAACTCAGGGCGTGAAACGGCCGACAAATTTTGCTCAGAGGCCTCTCTTTCAGGCTTGAGGTTCTTTTTCGTGCCGCAAATGTACGACACGGGACCCACGGCTTTACTTCCCTTCCGAAGGAAGCCATACTTAGGATTTTTACGCCCGAAAAAATCCATCGGTCCTGGCCGGGTTCGAACCCGCGTTTTGGGTATAGGAGGCAAGTATGGTAACCACTACACCACCAGGACCGACCAAATCAGCCAGAGTGTCTTAAACAGCATACGAGCAACTTGCGTGGAATAGCTCACCGCGTCAGGAAAAGGCGAGTTTTCCCTATTTGTTAGGAGGTCTTTGCCCTAAAGAGACACAACAGGCTATCTTTATCTTTAAATGCTACATTACCATATTTACCGTAGGAACTTATGCTCAGATTCAGAGACTTTAGATTGCAATCAATTGGGAACTGTGTAAAGTATCTCTGAGAAATTCGGGATCTTAATTTATTTGTTTCTTTTAAGTTGCATTAGTTAATTTTTGTATCTTAAAATATTGAACTTCTTAAAAAGACAGTGAAAGTAATGTGCAGGAACAGCAGGCGTACATAAACTTAGCAAGTTCAATATAGAGGTTTCGAGTAGGTCGGAGGGTGTAGAAGATTTGTGTGGGGGGAAAGGTCAAGACATTCAAAGAGAGCGACTACGTTGTTTAAAACCCCCAGAGCGGCAAGCTAAAGGTACCTACATCCTATGAAAACGAGAATATAGCGGTTATCGCCAAAAATATTAAAAAAATAATAAAAATGCAGAATCTATATTCCAAGAATAAAAGCGAATATAAGGAAAAGGCCGGTGCAACAATATCATAAATCACCAGCGCCCTTTAGCTGCGACCAACGGCTTCATTATTATGTTACACTGAAAGGAAATAGAGAAAGAAAAGGTTGTGCGATATTATTTATGTATTAAAACGAAACGATTGGGAAGCAGATAATCCAGACCTGTACCACTGAGTGATCTAAATCAAGAAGAAATGACAAAGCATTCAATAAATGAATTGCATGCGGGTGATTTCTTGAGAAATCAAAGACCAAAGAAAACAGAAAAATTAGTATAGCCCTAAAAATATGAAATAAATATTTAAAGACAGTTAAAACCAGTAGCGGTTCATGGCAGCATAAACTCAAAATGAATATTGCTACAGATGAACACAGATCATAAACTTCTAGACTCTTAATAAGTATAATTTACACTATTACGCGAGAAGCTGAATAAATAATCAATAATTCTCCAAATTATCATTGAAACAAACATATCGAAAAATCCTCTAAGTCTAGACTCTAGAATATACAGGCCGAAGTGTGTCTCTAAAGAAAGTGTTGCATACGAGGGTAGGTCCATAAGTTTCCGGCCTCGCCGATAAGGGCTATTGTCTTCACAAAATCCTTTTCTGTGGGTCATACCTTATCTGTTAAATAAATAATCGCAGGTGTAACTTCCGCCCCGCTTTTCAGTTGTGCAGATATAACTGCATAACGAAGGCTATGTGTAGAAGAATGTGATATGTTCAAAATGGAGTATCGAGGTGTTATTAAGTTCTTCATAAAAGAACGACTTACTCCAAATGAAATTAAACAGCGATTGGCCAGTGTACATGGGGAAGCATCCCCCTCATATTCTAAAAAAGAATGGGCAAAAATTTTTCAATTGGCTCGAGAAAGCATTGAAGACGAAGATCGTGCAGGTCGGCCCTTGGAGGTACTCACTCCTGAAAACACCGCTCTTATGGAAGGAGAAATTATGGAACGCCGGTGGCTCAAAGTAACAGAAATAGCAGGAACTTTGGGCCTTTCTAAAACAACAGTCCTTCGAATTATTCATGAACATTTAAACATGAATAAGGTTAGTGCAAGATGGATGCCTAGACTTCTTTCCTCAGTCCAAAAGCAACAACGATTCATCTGTTGTTAGGAATTTGTGGAGCTCCGCCATGGCAATGAGAGAGAAGTTCTGCAAACCATTGTTAAGGAGATGAAACTATGGTCCTCTACTATGATCCCTTGTCCAAAAAAGAATCATGGAGTGGCGTAAATCTGGCAAAGCATCGCCTCTAAAGGCCAAGGCCACTCAGTCAACCAAGAAGATCATGGCCTAGTCTTTTGGCACTGTGAAGGAATACTCTTCATTGACTTCAAGGAGAGGAACACTACAGTAAATGGGGAGTACTATGCTGACCTACTGCACAGACTACGTACTTCCATCAAACAGAAAAGACGAGGAAAGCTGAGTGGTGATGTGCGCCTTCTTCACGACAACGCGTCTGTGTACACAGCTCTTGTTGCAAAGCAAGCTGTGAAGAAATGTGACTTCAAGGCGATCGACTATCCACCCTACAGCCCTGATCTAGCTCCCAGTGACTGTTTCCTCTTCTCAAAACTCAAAAAGGACCTTCGAGGAAGGAAATTTAAGTGTGACGGACGAAGAAGTGGTAGATGCTGTTTATGCCCATTTTGCAGGCAAGAATTCCGATCATTTTGGGGAGGGAGATTGAAATGTTCATTCAAAGATATGATAAGTGTATTGTAATAAAGTATAACTATATTGAAAAGTGAAATGTTTTTCTCTTTATCATACCTAGAAAATGGATATGCCGTAAACTTATGGACCTACCCTCCTACTTTTTATGTTTTGAAATAACAATTTGACTCAAATTAATACTTGCAGTTGTAAGCAGTTTTTTAATTTAAACATTCCTCTCTGATGTTGGCAAGTGATCAGGTTGAAACTGAGACAGACGCTTAGTTTTCAAGTTGCAGATGTATTATTGTATTTGGAAAGTCGTTGGAATAAATTTAATGATTTACTATGCTCAAATATGAAAAAAAGTAATCTTGTATTTTCATGATCAGGCCGAGAAATTTTAAAATTCCCTCTCCCATACTATAAATGATTGTTGTAATATTGTACCTGTGTATCACATTTTAGGTTTTTACCAGTAGTGACATTTATATTTTTCCTTATTCAAAACTGCATTTTGACCAATCTTCCCCTCAATAAATAATACTGTAGTCATAATAACCGTGAAATTTGATGACTTCTTGATGGACGGTACTGTTTGATTTGGCATGCAACGATCTACTAAAAAGTCTGCAAAAAACATCTACTTAACATATTCATCTATGCTATTAACCACGTGACAAAAATACGCGCTTCTAGACTCTCTGAAGAGACATTGAAGGTTTTAGACCTGTAACTGGAATTCGTTGACATGCTAATTTGAAGTCTCACGTAGTCGGATGAAACAGTCCACAGGGTCCAAATTTTCTCGTAGAAAATCAGGTCGCAACAGAGGTACAAATCTGTTAGCCGAGCTAAACCCACTCACGCGTTTTAACGTCGTTGAACCGTGACATAACCCATCTCCCGGTTGAGAGCTGAAAGGGATGCAGTGCCCGTGACTTTTTATTATCAGTCAGAGGGAACTGTAACCAAGTTAATGGTAACGTCGTCTTCAAAGGCGCTCAAATAATTATTTCACAATATACGAATAGGGCAGAAGAGTTTTGCACAGCAAATATTTATTTGGAAACGTAATTTAAAAATATACATGAAGTGAATGGCAAAAAATTGTCAGGTTTTAATCAGCGCCCCTATTATTATTATTATTATTATTATTATTATTATTATTATTATTATTATTATTATTATTATTATTATTATTATTATTATTATTTTCATTCAATTACTTTACAATTAAGACCATTACTTTTAAGAAATTAATTTAAGTAAAATAAGTTCCAGCAAAAAAATTAAATTACAAGCAGACAATACATGTAAAGTTTGTGAAGTGATAATACACCTGAATATGCTTCATTCGTATGTCCTAAATACCAGCCAATTGTAGATGAGGAAAGATGGCTACTTGCAGGGAAACACATTTGGAGCATACTGAGAGATCAAGACGATTTTACGGTATTGAATGATTATAAATAAAATATGACAGAAGAATATATAAACAATAAAATCAAATAACGGAGAAAATCCAACTCCCAGAAATCGTACACTTCCCTCGAAGTTCCCACAGAATCAGAGAAAGGTCAGAAAAGACATATACGAGAAGAGAAGTTAAAAAAACCAGAAGATAAAGAAAGTAACGCCTAAATTGATTCAAAAGGGGGCAGAATTAACAGAAGATAATTGTAGTTTTCGGGCGGAAAGGAAGCAGATGAAAGAAGAAAAAGCAGACGGAAAACAAGAGAAGGAGGAAAATTTAAGGAATATGTGGAAAAAGTAGAACAGGAAGAAAGAAGAAGCACAAAAGTAAAAAACACTAACTATCAATCCAAGCCTGATGAATAATGTACAGATAAAAGTTGAAATGAAGAAGAAGATTAAGGAAAAAGAGAAGAGAAGGAAACTGCAGCATAGCTGCTGCTTGAGACCGCAGCTACCACATTGTATGGAATTCCAGTGGGCAGCAGCCCGTAAATGAAGATTTTAGATTGTAAATTGTATATAAATAAATAAATTGTACATGCAATAATGAATTGCTAATGGGTACCAGGTCTAAAATATGACCTGATATATAATCATCCGGATGTAATAATTGATATAAATGTATAACATAAATATCCGAACTCTTTTATACTGCGAAAATTATAAAAAAGGTAATGGCAACAGACGTATATCTGAGAAACCATTTAATCTCACTTCACATTCATTCAGAATTAGAATTGAGCTCTATTTGACTGGATGGAAGAAAAGTCAACCACTCCGTCTAAGAGTCATCTAGTAGTTGGACAACTGTAAGAAACTGAGTTTATATATCATCTCTAAATACAAAAGTCTTGGGAATGTTGTTACAATTTTTCAGTCAGAAGCAAATTTCTGTGAGAATAGAAAGTGTGTTAATCACTACAACACCTCACAGATAGTCAAATTACACTTAGTGCACTGAAACCTCAACATAGATTTGTATCTCCAAGTTCTCATTAATCTTTCCCTTAAGGATCATTTGAGCTTTGTTGAGTGCCTGGGTACAGGAGACAACGAGGTGATAGACAAACTGGCAAAGAAGAAACTAATGTACGTCAATAGACAAAGAAAAAAGATGGAAGAAATTTCCGATAGACTTATATTAGGACTATTTATTTCACCCTGGCTAAGGATCTAACGAGGAGGGACGCTAGCTATTAGAAGCATTACTGGAAACACCAACGGTCGATAACAACCTAATGGAAATTCCACATGTGAACAGTCTGATGACACCTTCCTAGAGCTGCAAAGACAAAATATATCTATATTAGAATACAGTCCCTATATCCATAAGCTTTTAGCAAAGTTCCTAGAGGTCACCAAAGCTCTAGATCTTAAACTACAAAATTAATATTAAAGAAACGCACAAAAACTTTGTGGCAAGCTCCAGTGTCAATCACTCAGTATCAACCATTTATTCTAGAAGCAACATATGCTCCCATTCTCTGTTACGTTTATCAATCTTTGCCATACTTACATCTAAAAATTGCCATTGCACACTTAATACCTCAAAAGTAACCTATCAACTTACCCCACTAGGGGATTAAGACGGTTAACCTCATTGTTGTAGAAGCTTTCAGGTTGCTGAACACTCCACAATCATACCAATCACCATTTCACTAATATCTCTCTTCAAGTCACAAAAAATCACTGGGAAAAGGTGTTCTCAGCCAAATTCCTGAAGCGAAAATGGTTAGGCCGGAAACTTATGGATCTACCCTCGTAAGTTCTTTAAATAGTAGAACTAGTGAAAGGAACACACGGCTACCTCGGCCATATGAATACCAGAAACTAGAGAAAATGAGGAAGTACTGTAGTTTTGAAGAGTTCTGGCGAATGACCTTGTATCGATCTTTGTGGCGGGAGTAACTTCTCAGCTGCATAAATGTAGCAATTGCAAGCGAGATAGATGAGAGCGATACAGCTGTACAATAAACCATCCCTATAATGTGTTCAGTACGGAAGTAAGAGAGATACTACCTGATTCCCCTATAAACGTATAAACAGAATGAACTCGACCAGAAACCACTATGCATCTTTGATGCTTTGAAAAAAAAAATATATCTTGTTGCTTGTAACCAAGAAAAGTAAGCTTAAGTACTTTAACTGTGCGATAAAGAAATTAGCAAGTGTCTAATATGCCTATTTTCATTAATACTGAGCGATATTACTGTTTTCACTTTTAATAACGCCTTTTTAAATTGTATTATTGCCTTTTTGCCTATCTATTTTAACCAAAATAAGTGCTTGAAATTCTGGGCTCTTTTCATCAAGAATTTCTGCCGAACAGTCGACCTGGAATCGCTAAGGAAGAGACAATTAATGGATTCTGTGGCACGATAACGCGTCAGTACATTGATCACCTAGTCGCGACTGTTGCGCGACAAACAAGATGACTCCTTTTCCTCACCCTCTGTACTCTCAGGACTCAGGGCAAAGCTAAATACACGGTCAACGGACGAAGATTTAACTCAGCTGAAGAGATAAAACAAAATTCACAGACAGAAATTTCGCAAGATAAAGCTCAATAAGATGCAAGTAAGCATCATTTTTTAAAAATTAAAATTTTAAATGTTTTTAACAATCTTACATGTGAAATAATTCAGGTTTTACGCTAATTCGATACAAACTAAAATGATTGCCAGAATTTGCGAGAAAATTAATTGAAATCTACGTATTAAAAGCCAGTTTCCAAAGTGTATACGGTAAACACTAGACTTTTTATTATTTTAAATTTCTGAACATAAAATGTTGTGCCAAATATAAATGCACTCACACAAAATTTAAAAAAAAATGGCATAAAAGTTACTAGCACAAACATAATAGCGAAGGTTTTTTTAATGTTAATGATTTGAATTTAAGACTGCATGAACATGTCAAATTTTTGTAGCGTTTCAAAGGGGTGTATCCACACTCTCTGCTCGTTTGCATTCACTGGCGCACCCAAGTGTTAACTAAGCGTTAATTTTACCACATGTAGCAATAACAAAAACATTGCGACCTGCACTGTACATTGAAACATTTCACAAACTGCAATGTTTATCACGTACGACTGAAATGTTGCTGTAATTAAATGCTGATAAATATTTGAAAGGGTTACGATGTCGTTAGGAAACTCTTTTGAGCTCACGATGAAATTGGGTATATCATCGCCACATGCTCTGAAAGTGCAACTTTTTTTTTACGCATATGAAATGTTTGAGCTGTGACGCCAAGTGCATTCAGACGTGGCGCTGACAAGCCCAAGTTTGTTTTCCTTTGACCAGTACACATACGTTAATGCTCTAGTGCTTCCATCACACACATGGTTCGCTAGCGTCGCCTACCCCCCCCCCCAAACACAGTGTGTTTAAACGTAATATCTGGTCGTTCTGAGAGAACTATCTCTGTCGATGTTTGTTTATATTTTCTGTCTGATTTATTTTGTAATTTATACAGAAAGTACTTTTAGAAATATTTTTCCTGCGATCTCTTTCCTATTGATAGAACATAAAATGTTAATATCTCCGTTTAATTTACTTCGTTCTCATTTCTACACCTAAGCAATAATTAAGGCTTTAATTTGGGAATAAAAAAGTAGATATAAGACCATTAAATATAAAGAGAGTCCCATAATGAATGTAAATTTTAAATTGAGCGCCTCTGTGTGTGATTCACGATTGTTTTTTGTGTGTATTGTTATCAGTTAAAATGGAGCGATACACGAAGGATTACTTAATACAGCCATCTTCTCGTGATGAACGAGGTTCGCCAGTGACTTCGCAGATCTGGTATTCCTGTACAATGGAGTGTTAGCTCACATAGTTAAGAGCGCCATGCTGTAATGTACTCACGGTCCAAAGTTTTTTTCTTTTTTCTTACTTTTTTCTACCAGAGTCAAAGGAGATTTATCCGCCTACTTAGTAGGACACAATCCCCTATCAAGTTATCTTTCGAAAAGGAGGAGGGAGACAGGCCTTCTAAAGATAGAGGTAGGTAATGTTCACCTAGTGGCTCAGTTGGTTTGAGCGTCATGCTGCCAGCGGAATGGTAGTTGGGTTCGCACCCTCTTGGTATAACCATTATTTTTTACTTTTTTTTTCTTTTTTTTTACATCTGCATAATTTGTCTACACTTTTCTTACTATAATAAACTTTACCTTTTTTTTTTACGAAAGACAACAAAGGTTCAAATACTCACGACCGAAAACTATTTTTTTTTCCTCCTGCTGGAGTTAAAGGAGATTTTCCTATTAACATGCAACTTTTCCGAGAGGGCTTTCAAAACACGTTATTTCAAATTTTATTGCAGTAAAAATCCTTCCTACATAATAAATAATTAATAATAAAAATTAAAATAACAAAAAATAATATTATATAAGATTTTAAATTATTTGTTTGAAATCATTGATTTAACCCTCTAGCCCTCGTTAAAATAAGGCACATGAACTGTTTTGATCTACTCATCATGAACAAAAAATAATGAACCACAGTGCAAATTTACACTTTCTAACACATTTAATACAAGTTACCGCTAACATTCAGATGACTAAACACGCTAAGGTGCGTTCGGTTTACTTTGGTTTTCTCCGCTGCCATCCGTGAAATCTCACCAAGCCTCACGAGATCGGCACGAGAAGACTGTCATGTTGTAACCTTAAGTTGACCGATCAACGCGCCCTGCTTTTGTTTTTAATAGTGTTTAAAGTCCGTTTTTACTACTGAGGCTCCACAGACGGTGAGCACTGATGATACATGAAATGAAATATTGGGAGATGATTATTTTTTAAGAAAAGAAAACGTTCCAGGCCTAAGTTTGGGGTACCTCCCCGGGGTTTCCTATTTATGAGGACTGAGGAAAACCTGCAAAAAACCTCAGTTAGGGAGGACAATCCTGACAGGATACCAACACCAGAACTCCCGCTCACGAGTCCGCGCATTAACGACCTCGGCTACCCGTGGCGGTGTCCAGTTTTTGAAAGTGCATTTTGAGTACGGTGAATGTTATGCAAAACTCGTTCGAAGACTTTGTGTAATTAAAATGCGCCTAACAAGTCAATATGCAGAGACTGGTAAGGAAATTTGAAGATACAGAATCGACAGAGAACGTCAAATCACCTGGACGTTCTCTTCGATTGGTAGAGAATGTTGCATTCGTCAGACAGAGCGTTGCTATGAGTCCAATGAAGTCGATTCGCCCCTGTTCTCAACATATATCCATTCTCAGAAGCAGTTTAGAGATTGATTTATTTATGGACGCTCTTTAACAGCTCAGGTCATCAGCGTCCCATTCAACTCAGGGCTTGAAACGGCCGACAAATTTTGCTCAGAGGCCTCTCTTTCAGGCTTGAGGTTCTTTTTCGTGCCGTAAATGTACGACACGGGACCCACGGCTTTACTTCCCTTCCGAAGGAAGCCATACTTAGCATGTTTATGCCCCGAAAACACCCATCGGTCCTGGCCGGGTTCGAAACCGCAATCTTGGGTTTAGGAGGCAAGTATGGTAACCACTACACCACCAGGACCGACGCAGTTGTAGAGAATTTTAACAAAAGATCTGCATATTAACCCCTGTAAGATCGAACTAACACAACGGCCGATTGGACCACTTGCAGCGTGGAACAACAGTGATCAAAATTGGTCATCGATAATGCGTGATATGACAAGTTGTGACTGTTTTTTTGTGGGGGTATGTAAAATGCTGTGTTGATGTGCACAAACCACGAATCATCCCTCAACTCGAGGCAGGAATTAGACGAGTCATGTGAAATTCAGTCTGAACGTTGCTCTAAAGTCGTTGACATTTTTGCAGCAGAGTGAGTGTGCCTACGAAGCCGCGGAGGACATTTGCTTGATGTTATATTTCATGTTCAATGACAGCGTTTGTACTTTATGTCCTGGTGGTGTAGTGGTTACCATACTTGCCTCCTAAACCCGGCCAGGACCGATGGATTTTTTCGGGCGTAAAAATCCTAAGTATGGCTTCCTTCGGAAGGGAAGTAAAGCTGTGGGTCCCGTGTTGTACATTTACGGAACGAAAAAGAACCTCAAGCCTGAAAAAAGAGCCATCTGCGCAAAATTTGTCGGCCGTTTCACGCCCTGAATTGAATGGGACGCTGATGATCTGAGATGTTAAAGAGCGTCAAAAAATAATAAATATAATAATAATAATAATAATAATAATAATAATAATAATAATAATAATAATAATAATAATAATAATAATAATAATAAACACTTAACTAACAGTATCTGGATGCCAACGACAAATGAATTATATCTTCAGCGTCAGTAAATAGAAACCGACCGAACATAACCCTACCTAGCATTTGCCAGTTTTGAATTATTTATTATTATTATTATTATTAATTTATTTTAAGTGTTAATATACTAACTTATTTTCCCTCCTCCTCTCCCTTCCCTTCCAGGAAAGTTTAATCTGTTTCCACCCATTTAGTCATCTTTGAGATTCATTATTTACGAGGGGCATTCAAAAAGTATCTCCTTAAAAGTCCAAAATAAGCACTGAATTCTTCAATGTACTCTGCATCTCTCTCTACACACGCGACTGTAGACGGTGCAACTGATATATTGTCAACAGAGTTGAATATATAGCTTGAGCAAGAGTCTGAATTCGTTTAACAGGTGAAATACATGACCTCACTCGAGGAAGCAACCAGAAGTCGCAAAGTCAGGGCTGTAGGTGCATGGTCAACCAACTGTACTTTGGCAACTTTCAGTTCCCTCAAATTTGAGGGTATTCTGTGAGAAGATAAAGCAACAGCCATGAAGTTCCTGTCTTTGGATGCTGCTACTTCAGTTCTTCAAATAAAGGATTCAAAGTGTCATAGTATTCTCCATTCTTGTCATTCCTTCTGGCATACAGTTAACCATTAATGGTGCTTCATAGTTGAAGAAGACAGTGAACATTCGCTTTCGAGAACGAAAATCTTGTCGAAGAATAAAAAACCGGTCTTGGGTCATTCTCATTTACTCACACGCAGTTCTTGAGCTTCATTAGGGATGGTATAGCAATAAAAGCAACTTTCATCATCAGTGCATATATCTGTCAAACGTTTAGGATCATTTGGTGGAATAATGCTCAGCAGTTTCCTTGCACATTCCTTTCTCCTCTTATATTCTCTTTATTGGTTAGGGAATGTGGAACACGTTTTGCACAGATTTTTCGCAACTTTAAATGTTAATGGAGTATACTATAAATGCTGCCAACACTTATACCCACGTCCATACTTAGCATTTCAACAGTAATATGTTGATTTTCTTCCAATCTTTGAATTGTTCTCTCGTTCACAACTTCCCCAGGCCGGCCAGAGCGAGGGTTGTCTTTCATAATATCTGGCTCTTCTTCAAACGATCGAATCGATCTTACAATTGTATCAAATTGACATACTTTATCACCATAAACAGCTACCACATTTTCGTGTTATTTTTCTCTCTTTCAACTGCTTATAGCGTGTGAAAATGTAGAATGTATAGTTTTCTTTAGAAATACTCATGATTTTTCACCAGCTATTGACACTGTACGACAGTGACTATGCAAGTTTAAACTTGCACTTATATGTATATTTTGATAACTGAAAGTTCATTGATGCCAGCTGCGTTATTACATGTGTTCATTATTATCCAATAAAGGCTAGGTGTTGCAATTTTTTTTCCTTCTATAGTCTTTTCATTTTACCTCGTAACGGGAAGATAAAATATTTAAATTTTTGTAGTGTTTTTTGTCTCGTTGTGTGTATAATGATACATTAAAATATTAAATATTTACAAATTGCATAACGCACTTTTCAACAACGGAATTACAGCGACGTGTTTCATACTTGATGATAGTGAAGTTAGAGCGAAAACGGACTCGCTAATTATTCGTACATCTGTTATTGTATCCACTGATAATTTCGTTAATTTCGCTACACACTGATAGATTACAGGCTTGCCACCAGCTTATCGGCAGATAGCAATGCAATGTGAGACTGCCGTTGATAAGCTTTATATACCACACACGCACTGAATAAACTTACCCGAATTAGTGGAAATGTGGGCCACATGCGACCAAACTCGGAATGACACAGGAGTAGAAATTATCGCGGTATCTGTTTAATAATCCGCACTCTACTAAGTAGAAGGCCATAACTCACCAACTCTACCTAAACCCCACTCTCGATACAAAGTTGCATTGTCCGCAGCAATGCCTAGCCTTCTTTAGACATAGATGCAACCTTCTCTCCGTAGAACGAACGCTAAGCATCTGGAATCCCAAAATGATGGTCTCCTCATTTTTCATTTACAGTTGAAAACAGGAAAGAGCAGCATGAAGCCAGATCTAGACTGTGCGGCAGTTATTATTTTATTATTATTATTATTATTATTATTATTATTATTATTATTATTATTATTATTTGAATGACGCCCGTTTTTACTGCTGAGGCACCACAGACGGGGAACACTGATGATACATGAAATGAAATAATAATTTGGGAAAGGATTTTTTAAGGAAGGAAACGTTCCAGGGCTAAGTTTAGGGTACTCCCCGGCATTTACCATTAATGATAAATGTGGAAAACCTGGAAAAAACGTCATTCAGGAAGGACGCTCCTGGTGGGAGTTGAACCCCAGACCTCCCGCTCATGAGTCCGCGCCTTAACGACCTTGGCCACCCGTGGCAGTGTGTACGGCAGCGATTCATTACTGACACATATGATTCTTATGCTTTCAAAACTGTCCTAAGGCATTATCGGATGATCACCATAACCCCAAGATTCTTTAGCGGAGGCTACCTGTGGTGTACAGTTAGCAGTAACTGTTGTTTTCTAATGGAGTGAAATACACACAGGGACATAAAAAAATGGAATACTTTATATTTGAATATATTTTGCTTTTAATAATTTCAAAATGAAAGAATACTCATTTAAACAAAATGTTACTTGATTAAGCACCTTAAATTACAATAATGGAAACAAATACCTGACTCTGGTGAGAAAAGTTACAAAGGACGTAAAAGAATTACAAGTTTGTTTTAACCGTGAATATATTTTTCGGTGCTTGAAACATTAAAAACGCATTTAAATAACGGGCGTCGCCCTTGGATAATTTGACATGCTTTCGATCAGGTTAGCTATGGCTTCATCCTGAATATGCTCCAATTCTTCAAGCAGTGCTCATCTCAACTCCTGTAAAGTTTCTGACAACTTAACACGCCGTTCCAGCGTGACCCACACGTGTTCAAGCGGATTCATGTCGGGAATCCTTGTTGGCCATGATAAAACATGATTCCCACTTCTTAGAGATAATCTCTGATCACGTGGGCGTGCAATGACGTGCATTAAATGGGCCAAATAGTACAACACGATTAGCCAAACAATTATTTATGTACCTATCAACTGTTAAACTTGCATTTTCTACTAAAATTACGAGTACGAACATCCTCCTGTACTCCACCACCTCAATGATAACTTTTCGGAAATGTAACTTTGTGCAAATCGTTCTTCCCTCCTTCTCCAAACTATTTCACGTTCATCAGGTGAGTGCAAATTGAAACAAAACTCGTCTGTGAACAGAACACAGCTCTACTGTTCATTTCTCCAACCCATATGATCATTTGCTAAACGCAACTTTCATCTAACCTTTCTGACCGAAATCAGGCGTCTATACATGTTAACAAATTGTTGGGGTACAGTCATAGCTCGCAAGTTGCTCTCCCTAAGAACTGTTCATTTTGATTTGTAGCTCTCGGACGAGTCTCTAAACCGTTTTATGGCATTATGGACTGTGCTTCCAGCCATATTCATTACATTTCCAATGGAACGTACACTGCGTCCATCATCATTTAGAGCTACAGTTCTAGCCAGGTATTCATGTCGAATTTTTTAAGAGTAGAAATTATCGCAGTATCTGTTTAAATTTACAGGACATCTGCTCTTATTGGAATTCCCAATTAATTCATATAATCCTAACTTTAACCGTGGGTAAATCCTTGAAACCGGTGGATCCAGTGGTTTGCTGCGGTTTACTATGGACCTACGGCCCATGCTCGCCTCCTTTTCGTAAATATAAATTGATAGGGGCGGCTGAATCACTGTAATGAGGAAATTGATAGGCGAGTAAAATACTGTAACAGTGGGAAATATGCTCCTATTGGAATTTGCAATTAATTCATATATACACATACGCTAACCCTAACGCTAGACTCGGGTAAATCTTAGAAACCGGTGGACCCAGTGGTTTGCTGCGGCAGCTACGGCTTGACGGCCTACGCTCACCTCTATTCGTAAATATAAATTAATAGGGGCGAGTAAATCACTATAGTGCTGGCAAATCTCCTTTGATTGCCGCAGAAAAACCCCGTAAAATTCAATTTATAGGACATTCTGTGGGTAGTACAATGTTACCGAATAAATCATTGTAATGGTGGCAAATCCCTTTAACTTTAGCAGATAAAAAAAAATAAATAAAAAATCACTGGACGTCAGGATTCGAAACCGCTATGTTCACAGCTATAGCATAACACTCTAATCATCTGAGCTGTCATGCCGTTGCCTTTGGAAGCGGCTGTGCTTACGCTCGTGGTTGTTACTCTGTAGCTTCGGACCCCCCCCCCCCCAAGCCTAGTTATCTCTGCTCTCTCCGCTTTCGCTCAGAACTGCAGCCTGCAGCATGGTTGCACTAGCAGCCAGTTCTGCGTATGAGGATAATTGACTTGTAAATCTATTTGCTCAAGTCACAAATAGAGTGGGCAAAGACTTTTGTTGTGGAAGTTTGTATTTTGGCTGTTAAGGAAATGTTCCACCTTCAAAATCACCTTGTCGTCATTGTGGAAATGCCTGTCACGCGATGGTTTCTTCGTCCGAGGAGAGAGGAAAAAACACTGGGTGCCACGTGATGAGAATGCGGGGTCCGAGGCAAAATTTGATAGCCCAAAGAAGCAGCATAGCCTGTACATTATAGGCCGAGGCGTTGTTGTGGAGCAAAAAGATCTCCTTCAACAGCTTCCTGTGACGTTTTGTCTTGATAGCCTCCCGTAACCTCGTCAGGAGATTTCGGTAGTATGCTTTTTTGATGTCTTTCCCCCTTACGAACATCTGTTGGCACACACCATGGCAGTCCCAAAACACTCAGCACACCTTACCTGATGATGTTTGGTTCTTCGTCTTTTTCGGCGGTGGTGAATCCACGTGTTTCCAGAGCTTTGCTCTTTTGTCTCGGGGTCTTAGTGACACTCATCCATGGGGATTAGACGGCTAAAGAAGTCATATGGGTTGGGCTGACACAGCTGCTGCCTCGGTTCGGGGTGTGAGCCCAGCGGGCGGCGACCTTTGTCGAGTTCAAAATGTTATGCGAGATGTTGAAAACTGATCCATGACTGATTTTCACCTTTTGACAATCGCCGTGATTATGATACACCAGCGCCTCCACTATTCTTGCGATTCCCGGTTCTTCATAGAGAGATGGTCTGCGTCACCCGGGATTGTCTGACCACACTGAAAGCCTCTGCGCCGCCTAACCACTGTGTCATATGATGGTGCACTTCCACCAACTCATCATGGATTGCTATAGCGTTGTTCCCCTTCCAATGCAGCAAACGAATTACCGCACCTTATCACTGGGCAGACCATTTTGTTTTGGGTCTATGGCGGCGTGCTACGGTACTGTGGCGCGAGGATTTCAATGTTTACCAGGACTACAGACATGAACATGCAAACAAACAAAAAATTAATTACTTAACTTTATTTTTTCGAGATGATAATTAAAACTTTATGACTACCCCATCGTATGTAGCATCTCTGACGTTGGAAGCACCTTATAAAACAAAAATCCCTAGTTCCCCCATCATTTAAACCAGACCTTGTCTGCTATTGTCCAATATCCGTTTCATATGAATCAGCCTGTATTTAAAACCAGGAGAGTAATAACAACAACAATAATGATGATGATAGAGATGAAGGTATGTACGTGTGTGAGCGCGTTGTGTAATTAAAAAGGGGGCGGTATAACAAGCTCGAAATAACAGCGAAAGAAAGAGTGTAGAGATGAAAATGATGACGGGCACGGTGAATTAATATGGAAACCTCAATTGCATTGTATGGTTAGAGATTTACTGCGGCAGATTCAAATCCACACATAGTCTTTGTCCTAAACCGTATCTGACACGTTAATCCAGGAGCCTTACCAACCTGACGGGGATAAAAACGCTAAACTGCGGGTCGAGGCGTTATGTTTTAGTCTGATTTATTTACGCACACCAGTCCGTTTGTATGGCGTTTTAGGAGATTGGCTGCACTCCAGATAAAGTGCACGAACTTAAATTGGGGCAAACGGAAGGCCGAAATTGGGCGATATACGTTTCGTCTCCATATTAGTGATTGCTTGAGTCGATATGCTTTCTGCAGATGCGTTCATCCTCTTTTTGCGCATTATATTTTATTTCTTTTACATTTTTGTTATCTTACCCTAACATATTTAATTTTCTAGTCGGTGTATCTTTTTTCTCTTTTAAGTTTTGTTTTAATTCTTCATACCGTGTTATCCGTTTGTATGGGCCTCTCAAACAGAGAGGGACTCCATTATTCATTAATATAATACCAGCACCAGTGACTACCGCTAAGTATAACTGACATAGGAAAGGAAGACAAATGAATTGCTCACTATATTCAGTTTGCTTTACTCATCATATGCTTATTTTTATTTTTATGTTTTCTTTCTTTGCTTTATGGATGAAACTTAAAATCATTAATTGTCTGATTTCCTAGTCGGTCCTGGTGGTGTAGTGGTTACCATACTTGCCTCCAAAACTCAAGATCGCGGGTTCAAACCCGGCCAGGACCGATGGTATTTTTCGGGCGTAAAAATCCTAAGTATGTCTTCCTTCGGAAGGGAAGTAAAACCATGGGTCCTGTGTCTTACATTTACAGCACGATAAAGAACCTCAAGCCTGAAAGAAGAGGCCTCTGAACAAAATTTGTCGGCCGTTTCACGACCTGTGTTGAATGGGACGCTGATGACCTGAGCTGTTAAGGAGCGTCCTTAAATAAACGAAATCAAAATCTAATTTCGATGTCGTGCAAGATGCTCTTTTCTTATTTAATTTCAGTGGCATATACTGAAAAAACCAACATTGCAGCCATTAGAGTGATTTTTAACTTTAAATGTCGATTTTCAGGTGTAGCCCCCACTCTTAATGGTTCGATTTCCCTAATTTTCGGGAACCATTTTTCTTATTATATTTAGGTGATATATATTGAGTTTTGTTACGAAAAAATTGGCGCCTCTAGAGCGATTTTTAAATGTTGGATTTCAGATAAGCCCTAACTCCTTATTGTCTATTTCACTAATTTCAGAGAGTATTATTTTTTATTTTAATGGCACATACCGAATTTCGTTGAGAAAAAACAAAATTTACCGCAGCTAGAGAAATTTTTAAATTCAGATCGTTCTGATTCTCTGATTTCGTTGATTTTCATGATTTTTTTTTCAGTGGCATATATCTAGTTTCGTTGGAGAAAAACACAATTTGCGGGCGTTAGGGTGATTTTTAAATTTTGGGTTTCATTCTCAAACCTAATTGTCTGATTTCACTGATTTTCAGAAATTAATCATTTTATTTTATTTCAAAGGCTAATAGCGGCTTTGTCGAAAAAAACAAAAAGTACGACAACTAGAGCTACTTTTTAAATTTTGGGTTTCAGATAGGCCCTAATTCCTAATTGATTTCGCTGATTTTCAGAAACCATATTTTTAAATTTTGCTTTAAAGGCATATTCACCATAAGTTAAACACCTACTCATTAAATTTCCGTTTTCACGTATATCCCCACTCCTAGCGATCCAACTTCCCTTATTTTCAGAAACTATTTTTATTATTTGTTTAAATAGTATATACCGAGTTTCGTTTCAAAAGAAAAAAAATGTGTTGCCTCTAGAGCGATTTTTAAATGTTTGCTTTAAGTTAATTTTCCACCCCCAAAATTTGTAAATTTTTTGTTAACAAACTCTTAAATAATTTGTCAATTGATGATTGTATAGCGAATTTCGTTGAGAAAACACAAAGATTGCGGCCGCTAGAGTCATTTTAAATTTCGCTTTAGGTTCACATAGGTCCACACCTATAGAACTATAACTAAAGTAGCAGATCACTCGCTATATGTCAAACAATTAGTGTTCTTCAAAGGCAAGAAGCATATATAGCGAGCGCTTTAATATATTTCTGCTTCTTTAGTATAACTGCAATAGCTACTTGGGAATTCGTTAAAATCATCGTATGAAAATCACCCTTATATTAGAACATTTTATTGCATGCCCATAATTAACGTATATCCCCTATCGTTTCTTCAAATTTCGAAAGTACTGGTTGATAGCAGGGCAAAACCCAAGTAGAGCAAAGCCATTAATCAAGTGGCGTGTAAGTCAACATCTGTGTCATGTCGGTGGTCCAATATTTGGCGTCAACATCAGCCATTTTGTTTAATCTCACCTCTGTATGTCCAAACAGTCTTCATTTACAGTGTCTCTTCCTGCAGCTGCCAACTATATCCCCCTTAAGACCATCAACTTTGTGGTATATAAATATATATCACTTGCCGGTTGCCTTATCTCACTGTAAGGATTTTGATGATGCTTTTAGTCTAACTCTTATTGATGCTTTACCTACACAATGCTGTGAAAGTTTACTCAGAGATAGAGAAATGGCAGCTATAATTTTACATAAAGCGCGTATACCACCTGGTTTAAATCTTACATATTAGTTTTTTTTCTTCCCACACTCTCATTTCTTGTTTCATCTGTTTCCCTGCATAACGTTACCTTCGATACTCAATATTTACTTTTATCACTTTCACTTGTCTAGCTTCTTGCCATTGAAGAACTCGCAGTAGTTCGAAATATAGCAATTTCAAGTGTGACTCTGTTTTATCTTTATCTACTTTTATTATTAGTGTTAATTTGTTACATTGTTAATAGTGTTTCTTTATTTTTCATTAATTATGTATATATATAATTATGTTTGTGTGCCGCAAAGTTGATAACACATATATAATACAAATGAAAAGTAATATAACATTATTAACAATGCAACTAAAATAACAATAACTAGGAAAGCAGGAAAAAAAAAAACACTAAGAATTACTAATGCGACTTTTTCTTGGTGTTTTATCCTTTTGTGGTTTTTATTACATATATCGATTAATTCTTAATTGTATCTAACGCAAAAAAAAAAAATGCATTTCCTCTCCTTCTCCACTGTGGTAGCGGTAGCACGCGGGTCCGCTGTTAGCGAGTGAAGTTCATAGGCCAGCCCGGAAAATTTAACGTTTTAAGCTTAAACCAGGGTCAGATAAGATTTACAAGTACTTGTAGCTGTCTTCCTCCCGCTTGTTTCCGAGTTCTCTTGGGCCAGCAGGAAGACAGCCTATGACCTGCGCTCGGTATTCTCTCTTTTCCTAGGAACCAGATGTTGAGGGGTTACTGACACCAAGCATAACTGACTAGGGATTGTTTCCGCGCTTTGCTTGAAATTGGGTGTCTTCCTCACTGTTTGTTAATGAAAAGTCAACTTTCACTGTGTTAACTGTTAAGTTACAAAAAAGCGTATCTGTTTTGCAGCAATGAATAAAGTGGACGTTTTATTGAAGGCTCCTTTTCGCTTATGTTAAATTGTAAGTGAAACGATCTGGACCTCATCAACCGAAAGCTGTAGGCGCTTATCAGTAAGACGACACACATTAAGGTTTGAAAAAAACTTAGTGGCTGACAGTTTGTGAAGGGAGAAATATGTCTTTTCTATAGGAATGAAATTAAAGTGGAAAAATAGAATGAACAAATTTAGTTTCTGTACAGCCCGACAAAACGACAGATATTACATGCATGTCACAATTTGTTGTGATATACGACACATCAGTGGGAGTAAACCGGTTGAAATATTTCATTGCTGTTTCTCAATTGACTGCAGAAGGTTTAAGGCGTGTTTTAACAGCTAAATTTTCCCCTGACTCGCCTTTCTACAGGGGTCACGAGCAGCCACTGATATATTTTATTAAAATGTCTGCTACTAGAAATGGTTAGCTGCCAATTTATTTTGACCTTCGCGTCTTATTGTCATTTTCTTTCAGAAATGCCATCAGATTTTATTGTAATCATATATGTATTAATTTCATAATCTGCCCCTTTCCCTATACCGGCCCTATTCGCTTGAACGTGGGCAATCCACCATCCCGGCGCGTACATTGGGCGAAAATGCATATATATTTCGAATTATATTTTTTCATTTCGAAAATATTTAAGGTCGTAACATTAGGTGAGACATCCAGTGTATATTGGTCGAAATCCATTCCAAACAATTGTCATTAAAATTATTCACAAATGCCTCATACGCTATTATCTCATACCTAAAGATGAGTGAGTCAATTTTTAGCAGCTTAATGTGCAATGTAATTTGTATCTTTGTCTCGAATCTGAGTGCAGTTTACTTTCTTCTCATCCGTAAAGCTTTGAATATATGTAACAGGAATCTCTTATGGACAAAATACGTAGGCACTAATATAAATGTTGTCACTTTCGGCTTCCGCCTGTGAGAGCTGTGCAAGGTGAGACATGTTTACTTCCGCTTACAGTAAGGCGGAGGTGACAGGCGACTGTGAAATTCTGCTTTCGTTCTCCACAAATCTTCAGCGGAGACACGTACAATGTTACAGGAAGCCTATGAAGAGTTTATTTCAATCCTACAGCACTGCTCGAAGGTGGTTTAAAACATTTAAAGAGGGAAACAAATACTTTTTCAAAGGAAAGTGGTTCCGGCATCCAGATTGTGCTCTAACAAAGGATAACATTAACACTTCTACTGTTATTGTGAGAAAGGATTGTAAAATAACATTAACAGTACTTTCAGAAATGCTGAAAATTTAACTGGGTGCTATCCACGAGTTCACAACTAAAGTTGCAATGAGACGCGATTGTGCATGGTGGGTGCAGTTTGAAGATGATGTTACGTGAGGATGCAGAATTTCCTTCAAAGATGATGAAATGTTGCCACATCATTTCTATTCTGACAGCTAACAGCAAAGCTCTGTGTAAAAATCTCTATCATCACCACTAGTAGAAACAGCAAAAGTGGTTGCTTCTGCTGGGAACGTTATGGTGCTCTCATTTTTCCATATTCAAGGAATGGTTTGCCAGCATCCCGTACCTACACACACAACTGTAACTGGGCAATACTACAAAGGTGCTTGTAAAACTCTGCAATACCGTGCAACAAGATGGATGATGCGCCATGATAATGCACACCGCCACGAGAAGCCGAGATCGTTAAGGCGCAGCGAGAGGAAGGTCTGGAGTTTAAATCCCGCCAGGACTGTCCTCCCTGGCTGAGGATTTCTCCAGGGTTTCCCCAGTCCTCATAAATGGCAATTACCGGGGAGATACCCTAAATTTACGCCTTCAACGTTTCCTTCCTTAAAAAAAAATCTTTGCCAATATACCATTTCATCTTATGTATCATCAGTGTCAAAGCCTGTGCGGTGCCTCAGTAGTAAAAAGGGGCGTTAAACACTATTAAAAATGATAATTCAAGACCGCATAGCGCAAATGTTGCTTGAAGACCCAAATATGATTGTGAAGGGTATGTCAAAAATGGTTTCCAGCATGTCTTTGAAAACCTGCACAGGTGCATTGCATCCAACGAGGACTACTTTGAGAAATAACATCAAAATTATGTTATCAAAACATATTAGCATTCCTTATTGAACAGCTGGTCGGTCCTGGTGGTGTAGTGTTAACCATATTTGCCTTCTAAACCCAAGAACGCGGGTTTGAGCCCGGCCAGGACCGATGGATTTTTTTTCGGGCGTAAAACTCCTAAGTATGGCTGCCTTCGGAAGGGAAGTAAAGCCGTGGGTGTCGTAGTAGATTTACGGCACGTAAAAGAACCTCAGGCCTGAAAGAAGAGGCCTCTGAGCAAAATTTGTCGGCCGTTTCACGCCCTGAATAGAATGGGACGCTGATGACCTGAGATGTTAAAGAGCGTCCGTAAATAAAACGAATCAAAGAAACTGTTAGGTTATGTATATAGAGAGTTTATTACTCTTCCTATATTTAGCATGTATTTCCATTCCCTCAATGTGTTTTTTGTTCAGCATTTTAGACCCACTATGGAATATATCAGACAGAGAGGAAAATATTGCAACAGCTCAATGCAGGATTACTGCTGATTAGCCGCAAGTCAACATATCTGGTCATCAAACTGCGTATATAGATGTTTGCTGAAGCAGACAAGGCACTTGATTTATGACCATCGACGTTAATCTGTTCTCCACAGGTTGGCGACAGTGATTTTAGCGAGCTGCAAATCTACGTTCACTTGTTTGCACGACTCTAGTCAAGATCACTGATCAAAAAGGAAGGTCAGGGTCACTGGTTTTCATAGCAACAGAGGGTACCCATATACAGACATAATGCAAATGTCATATTTTCTTTTATTCTACATGTAGATTAGAGTTAAATCACTCCATTACAGTTGTATTCTGAATATTGCAGATACAAAACCTATAAACAGTGGCATTCATCATGGGGAAGGCGTACCGCCAGGAGTAAGCAAAGACTTTCTAGAAAGTACGACAAATTTACGAAGACATCCAGAAAGTGAGGTTACAAAATTTATGTAGGGCCAAAAAAATGCTTGTATTTAATTGAAATTCACAGGATACTTTATAAATATATTAACTTATTTTTCAACGTAATCGCCGTCGAGATCGGTACATTTCTATAGTAGGGCACCAGCTTTTGTATGCCAGTGCCATTGACCTCCGCCGCCAGCTCTTTCAGTCACTTCTTCCTCGACCTGCTGATCGATGGAAAAACATTTTCCACCAAAAAACATCTTTAGTTTAGTGAACAGGTGATAGTCCGAAGGCGCAAAGTCGGGTGAATAGCGGGGTGGGTGAGAATATCCCATCCAAACGATGTCAGTAGCTCCTGTGAAACTCGCGGTGTGGGGCTTTGTGTTGTCATGTAGGAGGCTGACTTCCTGGGGCAGCATTCCCCTTCTGCGGCTCTGAATAGCTCTTCGGAGTTTTTTTAAGGGTATTAAAGTAAATCTCTGCATTAATGGTAGTTCCTTTATGCATAATATCCACCAAAAGGATCCCCCTTACGGCCCCCAAAAAACAAATGCCACGACTGTTTCGGCTGAAGGGGTCGTTTTGGAACCTTTTGGTGGCTGGAGTAGATGAATGACGCAACTGAAGTGATTGTCTTTTGGATTCTGAGGTGTAGTGACACACTCACGTCTCATCCCCCGTCACGATAGAGCATCTCTCCTGTTCAAAACACCAAAAATTCACCTGCGGCGGTCACGCTTTTTTGACGGTGCTACGGGGTAAGCATTCTGGGAACCCATTTCGCACACAACTTCTTGTAATCATGTTTTTCCGACACAATATCACCAAGGAGACTTCGATAAATGTCACGAAATTATTCGTGAAGGTCGTCAAGGGTCACATGGCGGTCATTTCGCACTTATTCTTCAATTTTTTGCACAAGTTCGTCAAAAACCACTGATGGTCTCCCACTCCTTGCCTCGTCATGAGTATATGAGTACGGCCTTCTCTGAAAAACCTAACCCACTTCGTGACATGTTGTCGACTCATCACATCCCTACCATAAACTTCCACCAGCTTCCGATGGATATTCGCAGCGGTATTGCTCGGCAAAGTCAAAAAACGGATGACCGCAGGAATCTCGCTAGGATGGGAACGCGCGACGATCTCTCCATCGGACTGTGACTGAACAAAATGGCCAACAAACACGCGGGATCAAACAAACTGACCGTTAGAATCCAGCCTACACGCCAGGGGCGTCAACTTCCAAACAAAAAGTTGCCTGGCATCAGGAGCCCTTGTAACCTTACTTTCTAGATGGCCCTGGCATGTTTCTGAAAAAATAAACGATTTCTGCCAAAGGGAATTTTGAATTGTCTTCTTTGGAGGTTGTCCCAATTAATATGGAATGATGTTACTGACTTTTTTTCCGGTGAGATTCACTTTCGCCACCACCGATTTTGTTCATGTGATGTCCACAGACTATAACTACCGTCCTTCTTCAACTTAATTTCCATTGCAGGAGACTGCATCGCAGACCTGGAAGGCAGAATTTCCAGACACCCTCGACTGTGGCGGACATCTGGAAGCAAGACACCCAACCCAAAAATATCCATGAATAATGTTTCTGGTGACTTCACTGGGATTTTTTTAAAAGGTATCACGTTGACAGACATTTCCGCAGCTTTCCGGTGATAGTAGGCAAGAGATGATCTGGCAGTGTTACTGGATACCTTATCCACACGGATCCAAATATTTGGGGCTTCGTCATCATACAACCAAAGAATCTCTTCAGTCACTCCAACCTTCCTGCAGCAATGTGACCGCTCGAACAGTTTCTGTCTCAGCGAGGTGTCTCAAGTACTCAATGTAAAAAGAGAGTACAAAGGTGAACCCTTCACCTAGACGTCAGTTTCAAACACCACTTTAGTGTTCAATATTGTATGTAATTTCGGCTTACATCATCCTTGTGTGCAATAAGAAATGAACAAGTTGTAAATTGCTGTTAAATAAAGATTTAAATTTCTGTAAAAAAGATTTACCATCCCAAACTCAACTATGGCAGCAGTGCATATGCTGAAATTTCTGTTCCACTCATTGTTTTGAGCAGTGTAGTCTTCATATTCTGGATAATTTCATAAGATTAAAACTAAATTTGACATGGGACTGTTGTGTGTGTCCATAGATGGTGTTACTTCATTGACAAGTCAAAAAAGCTGACTTATAGCTCGTATTTGCCAAATTAACCCCAAAACAATTTAGTAACATTGAATTATACAAGCAGAATTTTTGAAAAAGAAAAAGAAACTTCTGATTTGAAACGCTGAACATTGCTTTAAAAGTAGTCAATTTAATCAAGACACACACACACACACACACACACACACACACACACACACACACACACACACAACTTAGTAAAGTCAGGTAAAGTGTTTCCTTACAAAACTGAAATCCAATTATATTCATTTTATATATCGTCAGAATGTTCTTACTGCCTGTGGTGCCTCGGTAGTAAAAACAGGCGTTAAACATTATTCAAAAAAAAAAAAAGTTCTTCATATTTTTTCACTCTCCAGTTATGAAATGGTGGGCCCACCCAAATCAGTTATTGCAAGTTTCATGGCTTGTAACTGAAGTCTTAAACTTTCTCTCTCTACTATTACTTTCACACTACTGTGGTTAAGCTTATTAAGAGTAGAGGTGCGTGCGTTCCTGCATGAGCAGACTGTAGTTTCAAATTTGTTGTGCATTAATTAAACAAGTGTTTGCACTATGTTAAGTTCTAGGGGATGAAGCAACCAAGAACGTACAAAGTCAGCTGACTTAGGAAAGAAAATTCACCGACCTGAGTCTAAGCTCCTACTGGCGAAAGTTTTAGCTGTACCTAATTATAAAACAGAGAGAACAATAGAATACTTTTTACTCAAGAACAATTGTGCAGAAACTTACGTGTTTAGCTACCAAATTAGGCGGTCTTTGACCTGCTGGCCGGGTAATGCAGTGTCAGTTGTTTACAAATGGAGCGTGCATTTTTCGTCTTCAGAGTGTTTAGGTGAGTTTACAACACACAGCCTGTTCAAAAAGTTATGCATCTGTGTAGCAAATTCCTGTATTTCTTGTCATTGAGGGATCAATTGGAACTTTTTAACAGTTGACAATGAGTTTCTTTACTTGAAACACAATTCCCAAGATACAGGCTGGCCCAAAAAAGGTAACCGAAAATGTATAAGATTTATTTTACTATATGAAACTTTTCTTTTGTTATAGGTAATAGTAACTGAGTCAAACTAAGCCGCAATATGTCATAGCAGAGCTGTGGAACATTATTTCTGCAGCAAAGTGATGGAAGGAATGTTGAATAGTAGTTGAAAATTGTAATAGAGGGTTTTGAAGAGCAGTTTGAAAAACCACCATAATCAACGGGAAGAAAAAAAAAACTCTCCATTAGTTGGATATATTTACGGAGACAGGCTCAGTTGTGAGTCATAGCAAATGATAGTCTGGAAGATCAAGGATCACATGAACCAATGACAAAACTGGACGAGTGATGCAAAATGTACACTCTTCTCCAAAGCGTCGGATGTCCAGAGAACTCGGTATAGCACGCAGCAGTGTTCAACGCATGCTTGGCGACTTTGGGGCGCGCTCTTATCGAATTCCATCAGCTGAGGCAGTCAGACTTCAATACTGTGCACGTGCTCCGTGCAGTGTGTATGATGAACACGAGTATCTCTAAAATCTCAGATCATCAGCGTCCCATTCAATTCAGGGCGTGAAACGGCCGACGAATTTTGCTCAGAGGTCTCTTCTTTCAGGCTTGAAGTTCTTTTTCGTGCCGTAAATGTACGACACAGGATCCACGGCTTTACTTCCCTTCCGAGGGTCATAATCATGAGTTTTAGGGCAGCGGGTTAAAGAAATTGAAATTATGTTATGGTTTGGTAGACATACATGCTTCAGGTGCTGAAGACTTCATCAGTGACTTTGGAAAACAACGTTAAACTAAATTGGGTGTGTTAATTCTTGGAGCTGCTTCTCCGTCACCCCGCACGCCTTTACCAACACTTTCCCTCCCATATCACCAACACATTTTGAGGAAGCTAGTGAATGTTGGTAGATTACAAAGATGTCTGCGGCTAGTTTCGGGCATCGAACTAAAACTCTTCGACAACTTTGCAAGGCGTGTAGCAGACGGCTCCAAAGGGTATTTTTATGTCGTGGTATAACTAACAAACAACAATTAGCACACGGTTTAGACACAATGAAAACGTTCAGTAACACCAATTGTTAACAAACTTTCCCCCAAACTACAAACTGCTACCTGCATATCCATTATATGGCCTTAACAACTGACTTCTCCGAGAACGTAGCTGCGCTCTACCGACCTGTAACTCAAATAACCTCACTCTATGTGATTTGATCTCCTTTATTTCAAACTGTTGTTATTGGATGACCTTTTCCATAACTTCTGTATAAACTTTTAGTTTTGGATATGCAAGCATAGTCTGAAATTAGAAGAGACAAGTCAAAACAATGACAACCAATTGTTTTCCTCATGAACATAAGAAAATACAAGAAATCTAACATATAGAATGAAAGTGTATAGAATGTACTTTCAAATGAAGTCACTAGATGGTGTATGTGAGCGGAATTGCGTATCTCAGCACGCCCCGAAATTCGCTTGGTGAGCAACAGTGGTCAGGAATGGGGGTCAAGAGGAATGAACAACATGCGTATGTGAAAATAGCATTTCACCGCGGCAGGATTGCACGAGAATGCCACATATAGTTACGGGAAACACTGGGTGAGCGTACCCCTACCTTATCGAACAGTGGCGAGGGATCAGAGGCATTCAAATGGGGCAGAACGTCGACGGCCGATCCGCCGCGCTATGGGCATCCTATGTCCGCGGATGAAAATGGTGGTGGAACAGTGCTTACCCATTGATAGGCGCTTGACACTTGTGGAATCAGAAGAGCAAACATCAATTAAATGAGGCACAGCATCCATCTGGAGAGATTTCAGGAAGAAGGGGATGCATCATTGCAATTGATGGAACTTGAGCAAGAGCGTATGAACCAGAACTCAAGCGACAGTCCAGTAAATGAGTAACCAATTTCGTCAAACTCCTTCACCAACAAAAGTCTTGATCATTCTGGCGCATAGCAGTCAAGCTGTGCTTGTGTATCGTCCAGTACGTGAGCATACCAATGTGAATGCCCTTTATTGATGTCACAATTGCGCCATGTCACGGCCAGAACTTCATTCTCCACAAAGACGCGACAGATCACACAGTCGAAAGTACCAAGTGTGTTTCACTGCGGTAGAAATAGGAAGTTCTTCCACCCCGCCATATTTACCCAGTCCCTGCGATTATGATCTCATCCCCAAATTGCAGCAACCATTGCATGGGAAAAGTTTTGCTAACAAAGCGGATTATTGACAATATTTCGGCGCGAGGCGGCTCACGTTAGCAACTCACATCAACAGATGGTATTCAGCGCCTTCCCCATCACTGACAACGAACCGTCGATTACCTGAGAGACCCGTTCTGGCATGGATTTGCATCTTGTGCTAGTAGTTGTGTGTAACTTTTGCTCATTCCATTATAAACTTTTTTTTTACTAACCTCTTTTCGGTGTTTAGCTTGTGAATGTATCCTCAATAATGACTGCTGCTTTGTTCAAAATCCTGAATTTACCGTCGACTTGAAGGAAAAAATGTTTAAGAAAGATAAATGAAAACAATAAAACTTAAAATACTTTACTTACATTGAAACTGCATTTACCTGTAGAAACAACTACCCTGTTTGACAAATGTGGAATTTGCCAGGTTTCTACATTTGAAATTGTCTACTATTTATTGTTGCTCTTGAACAGCACTTAATCCATATCGCGTGATAAGTAAAATCATTTTTAAAAATCTTTTACCCGGCGATTTGTTGTCCGCTTTCCGCCTCTTCCACACGCTCCTTATTTTTCACTTTTCGCGTCTTATGTAAAGACCGATATTTAACGCCTTTCACTAACTTCTTAGTTCTTCTAATGACGTTTACACAAAACCCGATCGTGGAGAAGTGCCGCGTCTAAAAAATGAACCTTTCAAAAACGTCAATATTCCACAAAAGCACTTTTCAAAGAACGGGAAGCGCTTTGGAAAATAAAAGGAAGGTTGCCGAAGAGAAATTAAGTCTCCACTTTCAAGTTTCTCTTTTTTGCGCTACCAGCCAGTTAATGGTCTAACGGAGCTATGCTCTCATTTCCCTTGCCAAGCAAACAATGTGCATTACATAGAAAACAAAAGGCGATGATAGCTTCGTCAATACATCGACCGCTACGCCACTATCGATATGTCTGAAGCCGATAGCTCTCGCGGGATGTATCGCATATTCAGCAACGGAAGGTTGAGATGTGCTTTGCGTCACGTATATGATACCGACAGAAGCTTTAGTAAACAGAGGTGCCACATTGTATTTTATTTAATTCAAAATGCGCTTGTGGACAATCTTGTGAAGTAGCGACCGAAAACGCAAACAGAACCAGAAGCGAGCTGATTCAGCGGTAAATCCTGCACATTCCGGGATTAACCTACGATGTGCAAATTACATTTCCCCAGCATTGTTGCAAAGAAGAATATACACAATAAAATAAAACGATACAGTAAACCACGACGTAATGAATTATACCTAGTTGTTTTATTCCTGTAGATGTAGTAAGAGTAAAAAACATCACATACTTCGGATGTTCTAAAGCCTGACTCAGAGATGTCATGAAGATGGTCACATTACTATGATAGTTGATAAGTACCATCCTTTAGATGGCGTACTAAAGTTTTAGACAAGCACAGTCACTTGCTTGTGAAAATCATGTAAACAAACTAGTGCTAACATTTTCTACAAAATGGATAAAACTGAAATATGAGCTGTGATAAAGTACAGGGTGTCCACAAATGATTATAGCGGTTTTAAACGTATGTTTTTTTTTCTGCGGTATACAATATAGTTTTGAATCATAACTTAAATTGAAGAGTAGCTGTGGAAATTTCGATTCTACATGCGCAGATTTTTTTTTTGTAGCCATGGTAACGAAATAAACAAAATAACTCGCGTGTAAAAACATTTTTGTCTTGGAAATCGCGAAACATAATCCAGACAGAGGGCGTATAGGGGAAGATTTGGTCTTAACGCCCTTCTTGCAACAACATTCGTATGTGATACAATCAGATCCAAACGACAAGGTGTCTCAATAAAGGAAAGAGCTCAGGAAGACCGCATGTGTCAGATGCGAATGTGTAGACAGTCAGAACAGTTTTAGCGCACAGTTCTAAAAATCTGAGGGGCGGGCGACTCGAGAGCTAGCAATTTAAACAATGACAGTGTGGAAGGTGTTAAGAAAACACTCCAACAGAGACCATGTCTTCTATAATTGCTAAAGGTCCCTACATTAAGGCATCGTTGTACTGGTTGTCATGGTCCGGACGCCTTGGCACTTCTCCGTTAGCCTCACAGGACCCAGATCTGACCCCCTGTGAATTTTTCTTGTGGGGTACATAAAGATCGTGTATACGTACCCGAGTTCAGACGGATTATTGCAGCAGTTACACCAGACATGCTAACATCAGTGTGGACTACCGGCTGAATGTATGCCGTGTCACAAATGGATCCCATATTGGATACTTGTAATTTGTGTTATGGTAACTTCCACAGTTTTCCTTCAATAAAATTATATTTCATACCTCAGAGAACAATTATAAGTTTAAAACGGCTATAATCATTTGTGTACACTGTACTTTGTTTGAAGGGTTTAATAGGAATACGAAAGGAGTTAGATTCCACATTAAAGGATTATTCCCCTTCGTTTTTGAAGATTAAAAAGTGGGTTGCTGAATTTTAGCGTGGTCGCACATCCATTCAAGATGATGAGCTCTGAGGGCTACGACCGATGACATTGTGATAAAATTCATAATGCCGTTCTCAATGATTGGCTGACTTTGCAAATATTTCGATAGGCCGCGCTTACTGTATTTTATACGAAGTTTTGAGTATAGAAAAGCTTTCTCCTCGACAGGTGTCACGTTTGTTAACAATGGACCTAAAACGCACTCGAGTGAACATTTCGCATGAGTGTTTACACTTGTTCAGATTAATTTTCTAATTTTCAGAAACTATTTTTATTATTTTATTTAAATGATATATACAGACTTTCATTGCAAAAAAACAAACAAACAAATATTGGAACCATTAGAGCAAATTATTAATTATGGATGCCAGGTAAACCTCCGCTACTAATAATGCGATTACGTTGATTTTGGAAAGCATTTTTAATGTTTTATTTCAAAGACACATGCCGAATTTCGTTGAAAAAACAAAACTTGCAGCCGCTAGTGCGATTTTTAATTCTTGCTTTAGGATAATCCCTACCCCCAATGGTCCTATTTTGCTGGTTAGCGAAATCGATTAATCTTTTGTCAAATTTTACTGGTTCTTGAACTCAACTGAATCGTTAGTTAATTGATCGTTATATGCTGAATTTCGTTCAGGAAATACCAACATTGCGGCCGCTGGATCGTTAACAGCATTATGCCCGTAATATTTAGCATTAAAACACTATTAAAATGTATATAGGACTTTTTGCATATCATTGTTGGTGCCTAGTGAGTAGGATCGATGGATATTTAAAAAAAAAAACATTTAAAAATCTTTTCATGAGTACAACCGCAATCCTTCAGAATGCGCTAAAAGAAGGGGATCTCTGGGCACATCCCAGCAGACATTATACGCACGAGTGCTAGTGATCATATGCTTTATATCGTCTGTAATGTAAGTGCATAAAATTTAAACCTATTCCTTCATGAGGTTCTCTTTCCTTTTTCCACAAGTGTAAGCCTAAATAAACTAAACCCAACTAAAATGAACACCATTTTAAGTTGATTTTTACACGTACCTTCAGTTTTATATTTTCTTTACTAGTTGTGATTTCTTCTATTTGCTTGCATTAATTAACTTTTTCTTTGCTAAGGGCAAGATAAATAAAACTCTACTTCAAACTTACTAGCCGCTATTTAAAGTGTATATTTATTAGCGATTTAATGGAATACTGTAAGAAACATTCCCGCGTCTTATTGGAATTAAATTATTTTAATCACACCGTGAATATCTGGGCCTGGCATCTAGACAGTGAAATGTTACTCCACACCTGGCTAAAGACAGACGTAGTCGGTGCCCGATTAATTGCTTCGTCTAACTCCAAGAAGATTTCCAATAAAGCAAGTTAATGATTTACTTACGTCCACGTGAATGCCGGTGTAGGGGAATATCTTGGTGGGAGGATTTTCTCCTGGGGAGTAGCGGTAGAACTCCAGATTCCCTCTGTACCATTTGACGGAGTACAATGGGGCGTTTTCCAGATCGTAGTAGCAGAACAAGGCCGCGTGAGATCCAAATTGAACCACAGAGGGCTGCACACGTAGGCTCACGTTTTTCAAACACTGGCCACCTGCAACAAAAGAGCAAAGAGTTAGTTCATGACTATTCAGAGAAAGGAAGGAAATATACGAAAATGTAACTACAAGGTAGATAAATTCAGTCCACAGTCAGGCATTCTTCTTAAAGAGGGAGGCAATATAAAATGCTGCTCGTGAAAGATGGTGGATTGTGTTGCCAAAAGTTGTGGGCTAAAACAATAAGCTGAAAACGACAAGAATAAGCTGCAAGACAGATTGTATCCTCTAAGTACATATTGTAATTTGTTCCTGAAATGTGTCTATTCCTTAAAAAATTTGTTATTTATGTGATCATACTTTTTGGGAAATATGGCCTTTACTTATTTCCATAATTTTTATTTTTCTCAAATTGGTAGTAGCAGTAATGCAATGCGCCTATCCCAGCATTTGTGACAGTTTTCAAAGATATGCTAGTAACCATTTATTGGCAGGTCCTTCAGAACCACAAACTAATATATGTTGAAGAATTATATTTGTATATAATAGGGTTCGGTAATAACCTTCACAAAACGTTTGCGTTACATGTTTTTAATACAATAACATATAAACTAAATTTCAAAGCCACTGAAAATCAATGTAACTTTTAATTCTTTATTATGTATAGTTGCTTAGCATATTCTAATTGTTTCTGAACATGTTTTTGTTTTATTGAAACATATGAACATCTTTTTAAATAAGCAAGCTTTCTTTCTGCTAATTCTCTATTTTAGTGAATGTAAACATGATATCAATAGCTCAGTTTATTAACATGGCTACACTTAAAAATGTTTAAAAATACCTACCCACGCAGTATGGCCTTGTCTATTTATTGGTGACCATATATTCAATTTAATAAAAGTATATCATTAATTTTCTGGGTTTAATTTCAACAACAACAACAACAACAATAATAATAATAATAATAATAATAATAATAATAATAATAATAATAATAATAAGAAGAAGAAGAAGAAGAAGAAGAAGAAGAAGAAATGTGGTTTCTTTTTTGTAATACTTATAGATTGCAAGATATTCTAATGTTGTTCTCCTTAATTACAGTAATTTCACCATAGACATTTACTTATTTTCAAGTGATTTGAAGGGGAAAAAACAGACCAATCCATTTGGTAATGTAGCATAGTTAAGTTTTTCTTTTATTAGTTAGCTTTAGAGTTTGCCATGCTAATTAACACACAGTAATACCATAACTTGTTCCATTATTTAATAAAGTCATAATTTGGTTTTTATATTCTTTTTTAAAGTTACTCTACTTGCTAAGGCATTCCCTTATTTTACGCAGCTTGTGCGTTACAGATTTTTATTTTGCAGAACTTTGCAGCGCAAAATTTCACCTACTGCTTGTTAATGCTTAACGTAAGCACGTACCAAAGTGCTTGCCATCAATTCCTTGGGTACCACAGCTACTATAATGTCTAAAAGCATTTATTAACGGATTTTTTTTTTTTTTTTATTTGCGGACGCTTTTAACATCTCAGGTCATCAGCGTCCCATTCAATTAAGGGCGTGAAACGGCCGACAAATTTTGCTCAGAGGCCTCTTTTTTCAGGCTTGGGGTTCTTTATCGTGCAGTAAATGTACGACACGGGACCCACGGCTTTACTTCCCTTCCGAAGGAAGCCATACTTAGGATTTTTACGCCCGAAAAAATCCATCGGTCCTGGCTGGGACCAAACCCGCAATCTTGGGTTTAGCAGGCAAGTATGGTAACCACAACACCAGCGAATTAATGTGATTAGCAGGTTCTCTCAACATATGACGAACATTAAACCATCATTTTGAGTGCAAATCAGTCAAACATAAAAACTAGAAATAAAAGTATGTATTACAATATCCATAAATACTTACGTAGTCATATATAACACGAAAGTTTATGGACGGTTCAATGATCTTCTGTGTGGGAATCTCTCTCGGCACATCTGTGCTGCTTCAGCCACGTTCGATACATTTTATCGTAAATTAGATCATCTCAATATTTTCTGCATTACATCTTGTATACAGACTTCATTTGTTTCACATTCAGTGATAAACAAAACAATCGAAACTAGCTATTAAAACATGCGCAGCATATGAACAGTTGAAGAGCTTTTCACGACGCACGAGCTATTAACCTACTTCTTGGAAATGCAACGTTGTCATGTTGTGACGCTGCAATTCACTCAAAGAGAGGAAACATTGAAAGCCTTATAATTGACAGTTTATTAAATCTATTAATTCAAAATAAGCGTTAATATGTACATAAGAATTTTATTTTGGTATTAACCTTAAATAAAACTAAAAATCTCCACAAATTATGTTAAAAATATGTTTAAAAAAGCAACTAATTAGCTGCTTTTCCTACAAAACCACATCAAAAAGGGCAAAAACCATGCTGACATTTTTTGCTCCATTTAGCATAGAATCGTATCGTAAAAAAGGGAAATTCATAATTTCCTACACCTTTTATATATATATATTAAATAATTAGTAAAGCAGAAAAGGATAAAAATTAAGAAAAAGTCACAGAATTGTAACATTATATATATATATATATATATATATATATATATATATATATATATACTATTAATGGAGTAAAAAAATCATCTAAAAAGCACAAAAATTCATAAAAAACACTCAGAGTGCAATATAAAAAAGTTCACATAAAATTTCACACTAAAAACCGTAAAATTGAACACTAAAACATATGATGTTATTGTAAGGTACATTTCTTAACTTTCCCGTCTGATTTCAAACGAATTGCTTATATATACATTAAAATGAACAAATATTAAATAAAATAAAGCAACTCTTAAAGAACTAACATAGCTATAACAAAAGATTTTCTTCTGCCTTTGAATAAGAATACACGTGGATCGAAAATATTCACTGTTAATATTTCACGTTTCATTTTTTATTTACCACTTTCATTTTTGCTCCTGCGCCATTTCTCTTCGATTGTTTCCACGCATTATGTTATCTTTGAGGTTCAACACGCTCTTTCACCAATTTCACTTAATTTTTGCCTTACAAGTGGTTCGGTATATAGCGCTATGTTTATGCCTATTAAAATATTTTATTTATTTGTGCTTCTTCAATTCTTATTACTTTATTTTAAATATACCTACGAAGGCAATTCAATAAAGAATAATCATAATATTTATGCAAGGATAATAAAATTTATTGTACATCTTTTTAGCTTAATGCATAATGTACACGTAGACAAATTTCATTGTTTTCACTGCCGATTCCCGCTTTTGAGAGCAGTGCATGTTGAGAGTGCTCAGTTCCTACTACAGGTAAATGGAGGAGACAGAAGCACTGTGAAATTCTGCTTTCGCCTCAAAAAGTCTACAGCTGAGTCATATGCAATAATATAGGAGGTCTATGGAGAGTTTGTTCTTCTGAAGGAAGGTGAACTCGGCACTCCAGTTTAAGCTCTAACGGAAGAAAACAAAAACCCCGCTATTGCTAGTGTGAGAGAGGATTGTCGAATAACATTAAAAACACTTTCAGACAATCTGACATTTTCACTGGGTACCACCCATACGTTGGTAACTGAAAGGTGCACATGAGAGGTGCTTGTGAACGGTGGGTTGTAAGAATTCTGCGTGCAGTTTTGCATGTAGTTGAAGATGATGTTACAGAAAGACGTGGAGATTCTTTCAAAAGTAATTGCTGCTGATGGAACTTGGCTACATCATTTTGAACCTGAGACCAAACAGCAAAGCTGTACGTGGAAATCTGCATCATAAAAAGCAAATGCTTTTGCGTTTGAAAGTTATTGTCATTTCTTTTTTCGGTATTCAAAGAATGGTTTAGCAGCTTGTCGTACCTGCACATGCAACTTAACTGAGCAATATTACAGAAATGTCCTGAAAACCCTGCAAAATAGATACGTTTTTTTTTTTTTTTTTTTGGGCATTAACCTTAAACAAAACTAAAAATCTCAACAAAAGGTCCGTACAACAAGCTGGATGCTGCAAAACGATAATGCATCACCGGACGTCGCAAATGTTTTAGCTGAATATTTCACATAAATCAATATGAAGTATCTCGCTCAATCTCCCTGCAGTCCTCATTTAACCGTTTTCTCTTCTCAAATTGAAGAAACCTTCATAGAAGGCATGATGATGAGTGAATGTGTTTGTCAAAAACTTTGGATCATTCTTTATTGCACAGTCCTTGTACTTTGATTACTGTCACCCCCGAACTTGGCAAGATACACAAGGAATATGACGTAAAAATGTTGCATAAAGCTAAAATAACGTAAAACACGACGTACGGGTGACCAACATGTCATAAATGATCAAATAAATGAATCATAATTTCTTTGAGTGTTGATTTAGATGCTAATGGAAACCAACACAATGCCTTGCTGTAGCAGAAGAAGAGAAACCAGAAACAAAATACTGCACAGGTAAGCTCTGACTTTGAGAACTTTTTAAACGCGTTCCTACAACTTTTCACACCTTAGTCGATAATTCCACTGAATTAAAAGTCATTATGTACCGGAGTGCAGTTCTCTGTTTTTCAGACCCCAATGATGGAGTACATTTCCTGAAGCTGAAGTGTTTGAGGGCATAACTTGATGAAGGTTTATGGTGCAAAGTTGGAAATGTATATCTTAATTACACATCAGAGGTGGAAAAACCGCCGACGTGAGCCCAAGCACTGCGGTATGTTTACAGTTTCCAGGGTAAGCGCAGTTGACAAGTAGTTTCGAAGTGAAACTGTGATGTAGGTTTTGCCAGTCAAGTGGCGGTGGTATGGAGAGACTGTCTTATTGACTTTACAGTAGCTGACACACATTACAACCTCATCAGCTACGGTAAACTGCACAATCTTTTACATAATATTGAGAATACTCAAGAAAAACGGGAGAATTTCAAAGTGTAGAGACAGAATTAAGAAGTATATTTGAAAATGATTTACCTTATTTATTACCAAACACGGTTCAATACACATGGAATATCTCAACATATTCCACACCAACACCAGTGTATCGTTGTCATTTCCCTGATAGTTTCGCGAAACTATTGTTTGGGGATACCTCGCCACCATCGTGAAGAGTTGTCTAAAGTTCCTCGTTGTTACCGAACTTTTTTTTATCTCGTAGGAAGTTTTATGATTAGAGAACGATTTCCCCATAACTGTGAGAGAAAAATTTGCTGTGCCCTTTATTAAAATTCAAAAATTCTGGCTATTTTACTAAAGGACCAGCTGCGTGCGGCTGCTTGCTTGAAAAGTGCAGACGTCACAATCGGAAAAAAGGCTATAGACTCGCCTCGCGTAAAGTTGCATTTTATTTTAGTGCTTATATATTTATTGGCAGCATAAAACGATACAGTATAAGCACTAACCGGCATTATAAAAGATTTAAACTCGATGACTCTCAGCTGTTACATATGTGTAGGAAATTCCTGCATTTTTATTGTTTTAAACACATTTTTTTTTTCTTTTTCTCCTGCAAGTCACCTTACCCCTTCGCAAGATTCGTTTTTATATACAGGTTGTACACAAATGGTTATAGAAATTTAAAGTTATATTTTATCTCTGTGGTATACAATGTAATTTTGAATCATAACTTAAATTGAAGAAAAACTGTACAAGTATTCAATATGGGGTCCATTTGTGACACGACATACATCCAGCCGGTAGTTCACGCTGACGTTAGCATGTCTGGTGTAACTGCTGCAATAATCTTCCATCTCAACTCAGATAGGTCTGCAGGTAGCGGCTATACACGATCTTTATGTACCCCACAAGAAAAATTCACAGGGGGGTCAGATCTGGGGACCTCGGAGGCCAACGGAGAAAAGCCGAGGCGTCCGGATCATGACAACCAATCCAATGATGCCTTTATGTAATTGCAGACGACATGGTCTCTGTTGGAGATGTTTTCTTAACACCTTCCACACTGTCATTGTTGGAATTGTTAGTTCTCGAGTCGCCCGCCCCTCAGATTTTTTAGAACTGCGTGCTAAATCTGTTCTGACCCTTCACATCATTATGGAAACACGCGGACGTCCGGGGCTCTTTCCTTTACAGAGTTTGGATCTGATTGTATCACATACGAATGTTGTTACCAAAAGGAGTTTTAAAACCAAATCACCGCCCATACGCCCTCTGAACTGGATTATGTTTCTCGATTTCCAAGATATAAAAATATTTTACATGCGAGTTGTCTTATTTTGTTACCAGTCTACAAAACAAAATCTGCATATGCAGAATTGAAACTTCCACAGCAAATCTTCAGTTTATTGTATACTGCAGAGAAAAAAATATAAGTTAAGACCGCCATAATCTTTTGTGTACTCCTGTATGTATCGTAAATAAAATCCCATTTTACAAGACTAATTTACGAAGGGGCATCAGTTATCACCTGGAAGTTATTATGGTATATTGATGATATTTTGTCAATGTCATTATTGGTCTCTCAGGGCATGATGTTGACAAAATCAGTTCAGTGCGTCCTTTAATTATTTACTCTCTTTCATTTATTTTTCAAATTTTGTGCCAGAAGTGACTAAAGTGTAAGATGGAGAAGATTGAGGGACGCAGCGTGATAAAGTTCCTACATTTGAAAGGTAAATTCGTGATGACATGATGACAGTCTTAAGGAAACAATTGCCCATCTTATGACTCTATAGTGAGATGGAAATGGAATTTCCAAAGTAGTAACATGTCCCTCACAGGCGAGCCAAGACCTGGAAGACTATCATTGACGAACGATGCCACGACAATGAAGAAAATGGAGCCTGGAAGACAGGCGAGCAACCAACCAAAATGATTGTGAATGAAACGGTCTCAGCAATGGTAGTGGTTGGAAAATTATTCATGAGGAACTGCACATGTTTAAGGTGTGTGCACGCTGGTTCCACGCTAACTCTCTTCCAGAAACAACACGGCGTGATCTTTCAAGACAGATGTTGACGCTGTTGGAACCGGATGAAGAGGATTTTTGGTCACCTATGAGTCATGGGTCTATGAGTATGATGCAGAGATCAAAACCATGAACATGAAATCGAAGCAGGCTGATTCCGTTCTCTCCAAAAGGCAAAGGTGCAAAAGTCAGCAGGAAAGGTCAAGTTCTCAGTTTTTTGGAACTGTCGTGGGGTCATCCTTACAGATTACCTTGCAAAGGGACAAACCATCACTGGCACTTTCTACAGCATTCTTTTGGGCAAGTTGCGAGATTCTCTCCAGAGGCATCCGTCTCCTAGCTGAAAATGTACCAGCTCAGTTGACAAGGACATGCAGCTTTTGAGATCTGGCAGCATTCGCATTATTCAGCCGATCTCGCACCCAAGTGAATTTTTCTTGTTTCCTGAAATGAAAAATCCGTTGCGGGGTCTTCTATTTGACTACACATTTTCTCAACAAAGTTTTTATTAATGTCTATACATTTGGTCCAGCGAGTTTCCAATTTTTTATTCCTCGGAAAAATTGGTTCTGTCAAACTGTGCAAAATACTCATTGACGGCTACGACCACGTCCTCATTTGATGAACGTTTCTTCTCAGCAAGCTGAATTTTCAGGTTTGGCTTAAGGTTAAATTCCATTCGAATTTAGCCAACTGCTGCTGTGTGAGTTGGAGCAATATCCTCGCGAAATGTCACTTTTTGTGTATCAATCTTCGTTGTTTCTCATTCAATGCATGTTTCACACGATAAAGCATAATATGTCCCAGTTATGGTTCTGCCTTTTTCTAAGTAATATATCAGGTTTATACCATGAGAACCCTCCCCCCCCCAAACACTGATCATCACTTTCCAACCGACAAAATAGTCCTCGTCTTCTTTGGCGCGCTTTCACCAGCCTTTGTTCATTGTTTTGACTGCTGCTTTGTGTTTCATCCATAGTCACGAAACGGTGCGGATTGTGGTTAAACAGTGTCAGACACTTTGCGTTGAAATATTGTTCAGAATGCGTTTTTGGTTAACAGTCAGCAATCGCGCACCTAACATGCACACAGCTTTCTCATTCCAATTTTCTTGCAGCAGTTTTTGCTCTTGTCCAGTTGAGATGCCTACAGTCTGAGCAGTTTCGCTCACTTTCTCTCGGAGGTCTTGAATTAAATATCTTGACTTTTTCAATAATTTCGTTTGTGGTGACCTCAACAAGGCGGTCAGAACGCGCTTCATCTTAAGTGCTTCTTCTGCCACGTTTAAACTTATTCACCCAGAAATAAACTGTCTTCAATGATGAGGCAGGTTTCGCATGAACTTCGCCCAACTCTAATTTTGGTCATTTTGGCCCAATCCTTTAAATGGACATGTTTAGTAACAGCACGAAACTCGTTTGTTTCCTATTTTCTATGGCACATATGACACTGATCACTTCAGATAGCTGTCGATAATTATCTGAAGGTCTCATCTGGCTCATAGTTACAAGAAGCATTCTTATCAACAATGGTGTCTGTTATAAAAATTTCCCGTAATCTCATCGAAATTTACAAGACTTGTCAGACAGCCGTCGTAACTACAGGCAGATTAAATAATTGGTTATTTAGAATTTTTCTTTCTTATTTCCAAAGTGCCAGTGACGCGAACTCTACTGAAAGATGGAATAAGCTTTGACGAATGGGAAAGTTAGCTACTACAAAGTTCGAGAAAATAAAGACAAACAAGACGGTTTTTAATATTTATACGTAAGGAACAGAAAAGGGAGTTCATTTCGATGCCAGTCAAGAAGAATACGAACTGTATTGTGTGCAAAGGCTATTCGGAGAAAACTATTTCCATTCCAATCCCTATGCCAGCTGGAAAGCAACTGGTAAAGCACGAAGATTAAAGGGAAACACAATCTCAGTAGCAAACATTTCTTTAAGACGAGCTAAGTTTACCTGTCTGGTCACATACACAAGTGAAACTGGAAATCCTGCCAACTATAATCGTATTGTGCTTGAAGTATTGTAAATCGGTTTCCAAGACAACGGTTCTTTTGAAGTTAACAGTCTAATCAAATTAATGGATTAATATGGACAAGGCGTGCAGGCTATAGTATCTATGAATTAAAATCGTCCTTAAGGCCAGAAAAGGCACTCAAGGATTTCAAAATTCTTTTCATATGAAACAATACTAACAGTAATTGTGAATATTTTTACATGCATTCTCGCAGTAAGCGTCAACTTTACAATATTTAGTTAGCTTAATGTGCACGCGGAATTAGATTTATTGTTGTCACTTTCGGTTCCCGCGCGACAAAGGTGTGCAAGTAGAGGCATATTCAGTTCCGCCTAGGGCAAAATGTAACAATATGCTGCTACTTCGTTTTAGCAAATCTTCAGTTGAGAATGTTACAGTTGGCTTATGGAAAGTGTATTCTTCCCTATATCAAAACCCTAAGTTGGTGGTTTAAAAGGGGAGGCAATCTAATTTCAGCAGAATGTGGATATGGGACCCAGTTTGTGCTCTACCAGAAGAAATATTAACACCGCTTTTATCATTATGAGAAAAACGTTAAGAACTCCAGCATCCAGTTTAATATGATGTTACGGAAAATGGGGGGGGGGTTCTTTCAGAGGTAAGCAAACGAATTCTCATCCTCTCAAATAGTCACTAGCTCCAACCAGGTGTGATCTAAGCCGGTATGGAAATGTCTAAATGCCTTGTTTTCCCTGGCATGTTGCAATATGCCGGAATTGCGGTGAGTGCCAGGGCATCAGGACATTTGTGGGAATGAAACGGCAGATCAGCTGGCAAACAAGGGGCACTGATACACCCTTTGTTGGTCCTGAGCCCGTCAGTCTAACTAAGATCGCAGTCAAAACATGGGTTAAGCACCAACTAAGTTAGAAAACCTATCCTGGACAGATTAAAACTAGGGAATTCATCCTAGGCCCTAGCAAGAATCTCTCCTCCTCCCTGCTCCAATTGCATAGAAGAGGAACTAGGAAAGTAATTGCGATAATTACTGAACATGGTCACTTCAGATATAGTTGCATAAAGAAGGCTGTGTGTAGAAGATTGTGACATGTTTTCAAAATGGAGTTTCGAGCTGTTATTAAGTTCTTCACAAAAGAAGCACTTACTCCAAATGAAACTAAACAGGATGTACATGGGGAAGCACCCCCCTCATATTGTACCGTAAAAGAACGAGCTAAAAATTTTTCGAATGGATCGAGAAAGCATTGAAGACGAGTGTGCAGGTCCGTTCTTGGAGGTGCTCACTCCTGAAAGCATCGCTCCAGTGAAAGAAGAAATTATGGAAGACCGGCGGCTCAAAGTTACAGAAATAGCAGCAAGTTGGGCCTTTCTAAAACAACAGTCCTTAGAATTATTCATGAACATTTATACCTGAATAAGGTTAGTGCAAGATGGGTACCTAGAATTCTTTTCCCAGTTCAAAAGCAGCAACGAGTCATTTGTTGTCAGGCATTTTTGGAGCTCTGCCGATGGCAACAAGGGCAAGAAGTTCTGCAAACTATTGTTACAGGAGATGAAACTATAATCCTCTACTATGATCTCTTGTCCCCGAGAATCAATGCAATGGCTGGCGTAAACCTGGAAAAGCACCGCCTCTAAAGGCCAAGGTCACTCAGTCAACCGAAAAGATCATAGCCACAATATTTTGGGACTGTGAAGGAATACTCTTCATTGACTTCCAGGAGCGGAATGCCACAGTAAATGGAGAGTACTATGCTGGCCTACTGCACAGGCAACGTGCTTTCATCAAAGAGAAATGGCGAGGAAAGCTGACGGTGTTGTGCGCCTTCTCCACAACGCGCCTGTGTACACAAATCTTGTTGCAAAAGAAGCTATGAAGAAATGTGGTTTCAAGGAGATCGATCATCCACCCTATAGCCCAAATCTAGCTCGCAGTGGCTATTTCTTCTTCTCAAAACTCAAGAAGGACCTTCGAGAAAGGAATTTAAGTGTGACGAAGAAGTGATGGATACTGTTTATGCCCATTTTGTAGATAAGACGTCTGACTATTTTGGGGGGGGGGGATTGAAATGTTAATTTAAAGAGGTGAGAAGTGAATTGCAATAAAGGTTAACTATATTGAAAATTTAAATTTATCTTTTGTCTTTATCATACCTAGAAAATGGTTAGGCTGGAAACTTACGAACCTACCTTCGTATCTTTGAAGACTGCCAGAAACGCTGGGACAGGTGAATTGCACCCAACGGGGACTACTTTGAGAAGGATCATTAAAGTTATGAGGACAAGTCAAGGTATGTTGCATAAAAATATGGTCAATGTTTATTTATAAACTTATAAAAATGTATAGGTTCAGATATTTAAGCATAAACATTATACTGTTGCTCTTTTATTATACTATGATGCTCTTTTCACGATGCTCTTTAGTAAGTGAAGTTTTTCTATGAAAGCAAAAGTAAATTTTGCTTAGCAGGACATGAGGATGTTAGTAAAACAGAGGAGGCCTATTATCTTCCAAGACAGAGCAAAAGGGGAGAAATTACTTTGAAACAAGAGCCTGTCCTGACAGTATTCCAATATCTTCTTACATAAAATACAGATATCCAATTTCCTATCTGTTATGTTTTAGAAACAACGATCATAAGCAACAGAGATTTGAAAAAGGGGAAACAAGAGAAAGAAAAGATTTAGAACATTTTCCCTTTCTCCTCTTGAAAACCTTTCTAAAGGGTTTGGCAGATACGGAAAATCGGCTGTCGTTCGCTATGAGAGAAAATAATTGAAATACAATGAAACAAATTAGGGAAAATAACATTCCGTATGTCGGGATCGTTTAGTATATAGCATTGGATTGGAATCGATTCCCGTGACAATCTAAAGGAATTACTCTTGGACAAAGAGTTGCCTCAAATATGAAGACATTTTAGCACAGTTAGGGAAATACAGGGCTTCCAGAATATTTACTTACCGTTCGCAAGGGAATTTGCATTTAAAGCCGGCCGTAGTGCTTTGACTTTGCTTCTTAGCGTCTTGCGCTAATCGCACGGCAAACTCAAATTTCCCTCTCATAAAGAGCGGTTTCTTGTATGCAACTTGGATTTTCCGAACAGCAATAGCAAGTGTTGTGAGTGTTCGCGCGGCCTTATTGGTGGTATCACGCTTCGTCTTAAAAGAACACAAGTGGATCAACCTTCAGTTACTGAAGAAAGAAACCACGCACCACACCTGCTACGGGATCATCTTATCGTAGACTGTGGACATTGTAACTTGTAAGGTTTGAGTTTTAACACTTTTGTTGCTGTATGTGCAGCAGGTGCTTAATCCTAACTTGTGCTAATTTCGGTAGTAATTTATTTGGCGAACGTTAAAAATTTATGACAATTTTGCATAATTTATGTTTTGTATTAAAAACGACGCCTTCGCGTATGTTTCTTTCTGTCTTTTTTTTTTTATTTTTTTCGCTGAACCTGTAGTATTTGTATTTATTCATAAGATCATGAATTGCAGCTCTGGAAATAGGCAAGTGCCCAAGAAACTTCCAAATAAATTCCTCTCAAACATGATTCATATTTTTTATAAAATTTACACACTACTCGGTGAATCGGACCTTGGCAAAAATCCGTGCAGCGACATTTTTAATAATGTTTAACGCCGGTTTTAACTCCTGAGGTACCACAGGCGGTGGGTATTGATGATACATGAGCTGAAATGATAAATTGGGAAAGGATTTTTTAAGGAAGGAAATGTTCCAGGCATAAGTTTAGGGTACCTCCCCGGTATTTGCCATTTATGAGTACTGAGAAAAACCTGGAAAAACGCTCAGTCAGGGAGGACAGTCCTGGTGGGAATCGAACCTCAGACCTCCCGCTCATGATCCGCGCCTCAACGACCTCGGCCACCCGGTGGCGGTCTGTGCAGCGATGAGGGCATATTCGGGAAGCCCGGTAGAGCAGTAAAGCCTATTCATTTGAACACCCCTTATGATAGACACGTCTTTACATTGGAACAGGATAAATTTCTGTCCTTTAACATGTCCAGTATATCCTCTAAATTGGACATTCCTGAAACCTGGCAGCTGCACACCTGGTCATAAATAGGACAATTTATCCTTCTGTTATGTATATCTGATAACTTCTTAAAATTTGATTGACATTCATCTCTAAAGCTTTAAATGGGTCATGAGCAAATTGCATAGTACTGGAATATGGAAGGATAGATTTCTCCCCTAACTGATTTTCTTTCTGCTACCTGTTTGAGCTTGTTCCACTTATCTCTATGATTTGCTATTGGAATTAAGTACAGTTGTGTGAAGAGGATTGGAAATTTCTTTAAATTTCATTCTCTGTTTTGTTTCCTTATTTCTTCACAAATTGTAAGTTTGTTATGCGTTTCCCAAAAAGTACAAGTATATAACTGAAAGTAAACAATTGCAGGGCTAAAAAAAAGTGGTTCTTACTGTTGAGGTGTGACGTGCAATAGTTTACTTTTTCTGCGTGCAGGATTCTCGTTGAATTGAACAATTTTTATTGAACCGTACCTGTCCGGGATATAGAGGTTTCGCTGAAGGAAAAAAATTGTCGTATTGAGTTAATTATCAGAGCTCGGAAGTTCAGGCATTTGTTTAGTTGAAATAGACAGGCGAAAAGGCACTTAAAATACTGAAAATGGGCATTTATTAAAAGTGAAAACAGAGAGTAATATCATTCATTATTAATGAAAATAGGTTTTTAAGATACTTAATACTTCCTTTGTCACATAATTAAAGTACTTGGGCTTATTTTCTTGGTTATAAGCAACAAGAAGATGTTTTTTCAAGGTATCAACTCTCAGAGTCAGCCGCTTGTCAGACAGAATATTTTTCATCATGTAAAAAGAAGATTATATTTCCTCTGAAGTGATTGGAGCATATTTAAAACAAGTTATTTCGGAATTACTCATACCAGTTACAACAGAACATTCACCTTTCAGTACATCATGTAAATGTTCATCAAGACAAAGTAAAGTAGTTTTGAGTAGTCCTGGCGAATGAGCAACAGATGCGCAGTGATTTCTGGTCGAGTTCATTTTCTGTTTATGCGTTTATAGGGGAATCAGGTTAGTATCTCCCTTACTCCCGTATTGAACACATTGTAGGGACGGTTTATTGCACAGCTGTACCGTTCTCATTTTTCTCGCTTGCAATTGGTTGTTACATTTATGCAGCTAAGAAGTTACCTCCAGCACAAATTTCCTAGAACTGTCTCACGCAGATCGATACAAGATTATTCGCCAGGACTATTCAAACCTACATACTTCCCTCATCCTCTCTATTTCCTGGTATTCGTATACCCGAGGTAACCGTACGTTCTTTCCACTAATGAAGGCTTTGTAGTGAAGTGAACATACTATTTACTTTCTATAACTTTTTTTACTTGGATATATTGAAATTCTTTATGTACTTTTAAATGTGAGTAAATAATGGTAGAAAATGTCCATAACGATCCAAAACGGGCAAAAAATGTTTAAACCTTAAAATAGGGAAAAAAGGCAAAATAAAAACTAGCCCTTCAGACCCTAAATATACACAAACATGTTTATTTCTATCTGACTGTTAAAGATACCTACCCCTTTTGCCTTACTTGCAGACTCTGGTTATAAGGTTGAAAACACATAAAGTCTTTCCTTTCAGGCCGAGAACTTTCTGAATATGTCTGTGTATCTTCTACTATCGCACTTTCTTTTCTCTTATTCTCACACATTCTCTCATCACAAGTTTTCGTGTTTGGAAATGAATAATTTCCCTGAACTCATATCTCTGAGGGACAGCTGAATGTTAGGCAATCTCTTCACAATTGACAACGCCTGGAACAAATAACGCAATATGACTTTATGTGACGGGAAAGTTGACATCATGACTCAAGACGGGTGAGGAGAGGGGAGGAAACGTGTTGCTGCTGGGAAAATGGTAGAACCCGAAAGTTGTTTCAACTCTTTTAGTCTCTCGTATTGGTCTTTTTTGTTTATCTATAACTTGATTCCTTAATTCAGGCATTAGTATTTTAAGAAAACTAGCCAACTCTTTTTCTTTTCCTTTCATTTGGTTCCCTGCTTGCTGAAAGTTATTTCAAAGTTAGAACTCCAAAATGACATCACAACCTCCTTGATCCTTGCATCATATGGCATTCGAACTCTATACCGTGAATATAAAATTGCAGCGTAAATTTCACGCATAAATAACAAAGACAGGGTTAATAACAGAGCCGAATTCCGACAGTCACTCCCTCTCTTTTAAAAAACAGAAATCTGTGGGAAGTTTGTCAAGAGGGGTATATTTTTTCCCATTTTGCAGTGGCAGCATTGCCGGAGAATCCCCCGGACGGCCTTCTCTTGTTACCGCAGTCTCTCGCTCTCTTTGGCGTGACGTATGGGCGACCACAAAGCGGCAGTGTAACCCCTTGGATATATATGTCGCTCCACATTTTATTTTTCCACCACTTAAATAAAAGACAGGCCAAAAAAATGGGTGAGGAAGAATTATGAACAGGGTTGCAATGCTTTTGTGCTAGTTGCGCGGGGAAAGGGAAGGAAGGATAATGTTGAATTATGTTGGCAATACTTTTTACGGCTCGTTAAGAGAGTTGCCATGTATCGTTGTTGATTGCTGCACCTTTCGAGCTCAGAGGCTGATCTTTGCAGCAAAGTGTTTTTAGTGAATCCCGAAGGAATGTAGTAGCTTTTGCGGTTATAGCCATAAAAGATTTCAGAAACAATAACTCAAATCTCCATCGATCCTGCTATAGGCACCGATAAAATGTATATATTTGTGTGTGTACCTGCCGCAAATTTTGTTTTTTTCGCAACGAAACTCGGTACATATCATTTAAATAAAATAAAAAAAAATCGTTTCTGAAAATCGGGCCATTAGAATTGGGGGTTTGCCTGAAGCACAAAATTTGAAAATCGCTCTATCGGCACCAATATTTGTTTCTTAACAACAAAATTCGGTATACATCATTTAAATAAAATAAGTAAAAGAGTTTCTGAAAATTAGGAAAAGCGGACCATTAGAAGTAGTGGTATAATTGAAAACCGAAATTTAAAATGCTCTCTTGCGTTTAATTTTCACTGAATTATTTCTAAGTAAAAGAACAAATTAACTCAACAAATAAACTGTAGTTATAACGTTGCATATCCTTTATATTTAACAAAAGCATCGTCGTGAAGATAGTAATTGTGAAATATTAATGTAGTATATGTTTAAGAATTATATTTGTATGTAAGGGCGCTCTGTAATAAACTTCAGAAAACGTTTACGTTACATGTTTTTACTATAATAACTTTTAAATTAAATTTCAGATACAATGAAAATAAATTCAACTTTCGATTCTATATTGTTTATGTGTATATTTGCTTAGCATATTTGTAATTTTTTAAACTACTAACACGTTTTTGTTTTATTGAAACATATAAACTTTTTCTTAAATACACAATGCTTCTTTTTGTTATTTTACTCTATATTAGTGAATGTAAAGACCAGTTTATAAATATGATTACATTTAAAAATGTTTAAAAACATACACAGTATAGCTCTCTCTACCAGTGGTGAAATATTTAATTTAATTAATAGTATACCATTAATATTTGTGGTTTGATCTCAATAATAATAATAATAATAATAATAATAATAATAATAATAATAATGTATTTTTTTAATACTTACACATTGTAAGAATTTTATTAACTTACTTTTGAAAATTAGAGTCATTTCACTATATACATTTATTGAGTGATTTTGAAGATTAAAACAATTAATCTAGTTAAGTGATGTAATATAGCTTAGATTTTCTTTTTTTAGTTGGTGTTAGAGTTTCTTTTTATGCTAATACTACGCAGTATTGCATTAATATTTTTCGTTAAATAATGTCTTACTTTGGATGCTATATTAATTTTTAATGTTACTCTATTTGCTGAGGAACTTACTTAGTTTACGCAGCTGCTGAGTGACGGACATTTCTTTTTTTAATTAAAATCGAGTGGCATTATAAAAAGTTTATGTATAACCCTTTTTGTTACTATTGAACATCACTTCAGCAACACTGTGTGGTAAACTATAAGGAAAGGAAAGAAAACGTAAAGTTACCCACCAATAAATTAGTTTCTGGAGAAAATATCACATACACATCAGAACATTCTGGGGCACCGATACATGTAGTAGGTACTGACTCGTGAACAAAAGCCTGCGATTCGATTCCAGCCAGGATCGTTCTCCCTGACTTAAGTTTTTTTTTTTTTTTTTTTTGCCAGGTTTTCCTCAGTCCTCATAAATGGAAAATCCCGGAGAGGTTCCCCAAACTTAGGCCTGGAACGCTTCCTTCCTTAAACAATAATCCTTTGTCATTTTATCTCATGTGTTACGATCAGTAGTGAAAAGGTGCGTTAAACTATTAAAAATTATAAACGCAGAGCGGCCAACCCATGACCCCTGATCCACATGCGGCCAGTAATATTTTACACGAAACCAAAACAATGTAATTTAAAAATTACTACATGCATAGCGGAGATAAAGTTGGTACCTGCTACAGTGGACAAGAAAAACGAAATGTTTACACATTTTTTATTATTTTGGAGTAACCTTTAATGTGAGTGGGAAATAGAACAGGCGTTTAGCTGTTATTAGTTATAAAACTCGTGGTCAATTAAATGAACTACTACATGTTTTGACTAGCGTTCCAGATGTACAGTGCTATGATTAAGTCCTTTCTGTCATATGGAAGTGAAATATAGGGATGGGGGAGAGCTGAACATGTAAATAAAATTCAAGTACATTTTTGAAAAAGCGTCTCGGGCTCTCCAAAGAAACGTCAAACTGTGGGGTCAGGAGAGTGATAGTTGCTAAAAAAAATACGGATAATAGTCCACACTTCACGCGAAATGCTATAGACATCACATACAAACCAACAGTTTGGGCTGCAGAGGTAGAAAGATAAATCAGGAGAATTGGTATGGTTTCAATATGGCAACGAGGCGATGTGTGAAAGAAGGTTAGAACATGGCTAGAGGTTATCAGCAGGTAGGAAATCGAGGCTTCACTATCCAAACTGTCCAATAATGTTGCCTAGTAAGAGCCAATTACTGTTTTACCCTTTTTTAAAAAGTCAATCATGATGATACTCCATGTAGAAAAGAATGTAGAGAAGAAGAACAAGAAGAATGCCAACGCTTTTTCCGCAGATAAAACGTTTTCGGTTTTTCGGTGCACTTTCACCTTCGACATCCCACTGTTTTGTCTCCGGGGTGTAGTGGTGGATCCAAGATTCGTCTACAGTCACAAAACGAAAACAAAAGTCATTTGGACGATGTTGCAAATTTCTCAAACATAGATATAACTAGAGGTATCTTCCGGGCTGTTTGTTGGAGATGAGAGCTCCAGAGTTTTCGTCCACAGTTGTGGACGAAACTTATCTCCAGCAGGTCACGGCATAACAGCCCGGAAGATATCACTAGTCATATCTGCGACTCCGGCCGTGAAAATCTACGTTCGCATTTCCAAATACGATTTTGAAATGTCATTCCTTGAGTGTTTTTGGTCTGGAGTCAACAAACGCGGCACCCATTGCGCACTCAGGCTCTTCATATTCAGAACTTCATGTAGGATATTATCTACCCGTTCATATGAGATCCCTACCATTTCAGCAATCTCACGCATCTTATTGCGACGGTTCTCTATCACGATACCATGAATTTTATCGATACTTTTTTTCAGAATAAATCTCAATCGGGCGCCCGAAACGCGCAACCTCTGCAGTGCGTGTACGACCACGTTTAAATTCACTTATACAGTAATAAATGGTCTTGATTTTTGGTGCAGAGTCCCCATGAACTTCCTTTGGCACAGTATCTGTGCGCAATTCAACTTTTCAAATTAAAATATTTCTTCACTGCATTACACTTGTCATTTCTATAAAACACGTTACACCCATCACAACAGTCATACCACTTAAAAAAAAAAAGTCCTGCCATTGCGTCGAAATTTACCAGACTTATCAATCCGCCCTCATATTTCATAATTAGTGGCAATGAATAAATATTTATATTAGGAATACTTGATGTTTGGTCGTATTAAGCAAATGCTGTTTGTAAGTGAATTCGTTTTAAAAAAGTTTTACTGTATTTGTCTTCACTTACATCATGAAACCTACATAACTGGCATGACAAACTACTCTAATCTGAAAGAATGCCTGGCAGTACGTGAGAACCATAGCTTGATAATCTTCGGCAACTCCCGGAGTATCAAGTCATAAAGCATCCCTATCTCTATCACAAGATTTTTGACTCCAACATTTCCAGGTACCTCGTGCTCTACCCGTAAATCTTCCGTCCTAGGAGGGCCGGATCCCGACCCTACACATCTGGGCCCAGCAAGCCGCGAGTTCACAAATCATGTCCCTCTGCTCCCTTCCCAGCCTGTTGCCCGTTTCACGTATTAATTTCCAGAGTGGTTCTGGTAAAAATTCTCGCCAATACAGATGGGTCGCCTTAACTCAGAAAGTGCAATGTCATTATAGGCAGCCCACTTTCATCAGGTTCTCAGACTCAGACACAAGTTGTTTATCGATGATGATAATGATAAGGACGACAACGTTGCTATAGCCGGAATTATAAAAAGTAAAAGTATTTAGATGTTCTGTGTCTAATTAAAAGATTTAGATTTAAGTTTGGTCTATGTAATTTAGATTACATAACATTTAAGGTTCCTTCTTTGTACCATATCCATGCTCTGGTTCCTGCAACCCATACTCTGGAAACCTACCTGGTGTGTTTCATTGAGGTGTATTATATTTTTTTCTCCCAATGATATTCTTTGTGGCTATTTCAGTGGGCATCCCAGAGTGCGCTTCGTTTTCTGTGCATGTACGACCATGTTTATACTCACTTTAACAAATAGCTTTCAAAATTGTTGCAGGTTCATCATGGAGTTTGTATAAAATGCACGAAACTCATTTTACCCCATTTTTATGTCAAATGCGAGAGTAGTCAGCACAGATGACCGTTAACACGTTAACTACTTGTTACATACAGCTGAAATTCCTAATAATGTTGAAGGTTGTTGGACAATTATTAAACAAATTTAACACGAAGTAAACTCATCAAATTAATTATTGATATCAGAGTTAGTGTTATTTTACGAGGTAGGGTCTGTTACTTTCCTGCCTATCTTACTTTTACAGGCAAGAGAAAGAAAACGACCATGCCACTTTTCAACATTGTCCCCGTTTGTTTCAACACGTTGAATTAGCATTTCTATGCCCTTGAAAACATAGTCAGAACTTTTGTCTATAAAATGTTCTAAAGCCGCCTTCCTTCACTTCGCTGCCATTATTAATTATTATTCTCGTAGGTCTTTCTTCAATTTTCAAAAAAAAAAAAAAAAATGTCATTATAGTAATGAATCCACCTTTCGTCCACAGTCACAAAACGCCGTAAAAATCGATTAGCTTCTTGCTAAACATTTCCAAACATTCGGCCAATGTTCGCATTCTATTTCGCTTCGGAATGAACCGATGCAGCATCCATCTTGCGCAATTGTAATTAATTGTGCAAAATAGAATGAACGGGCTCAGTTGAGATGCCCGTAGCCTCTGCTAAATCTCACAGTTTCACTTGTCTATTAACAAAAACAATATCATGCACTTTATCAATGATTTCTGGCCTCACAGCTGATTTTGGAGCTCCAGGGCGCGGTGCGTCTTCGATGCTTGTTCTGCAACGCTTGAACTCATTTACTCAAAATGAAACGATTTCACAGGAAGAGTGTGCGTCATCTAATGTAGGAAAAATACTCTCATTAATTTCATTTTTTTTTTCTCTTTCAAAATAAAGAATTGTATCATACTACGAAACCCAATTTTTCACTCTCACTCGAAACACTTGTTTTAAACAACAGTCAAAATGAGCTGAAAAGTGGAAATGTCAAACGTTCTAACAGTAATTTTTAAATTTAATCATTTGATTTGAAAACCACATTCTATGTGCAGATGCATATTTCTAGTGTCATGCCATGATAATATTTCTTTTTAAAGGAAATATTTAGTAAGTGGTTATAACTTTTTGAGTTGCGATAGAGGTTTCGCTATTAAAGAGAAAAGAAGAACGTAGTAAGATCTTCATTCCCCAGGATTTACACAGGGTTGTAGATTAAGCTAAAGCTATACGTTTTTCATGAAATTCCAATGGAGCGAAGTGATTTCTTTAATCTAAAAATTCGCAGCTAATATTAAATAAGTGCAACATTTCAAAATGCACATTTCGAGCTCTTTCATCTGAAATATATATATATATTAAAGGGTGGGTGTAGGGGTGGAGGGTTTTTATTTTAAAGACAGGAAAATCAGTTTGTTGATATACAGCAACCTGTGCTTCGTTTGAAAGATCAACCCGTTTATCGGTTGAAAGAAAGATAGACCTCTCGTCCATGTTGACATTCCTTCCTGAAGAGCACAAGAGAGTTGTATGAGACATCAATTTCAACCTGTGTAAGAATGAAAAACTAAACTCTTCCTGTAAGCAGAAAATGTGAAGACTGATATTCTTGTCCATGTTTCATAATGCATTTTTGTACTTTTGCACTTAATAACATTATAATATATGTCCCTGCTAATCATTAATGTTAATTTTGTAAGCATTTTCCTTTAAAACCGGAAATAAAATCTAACAAAAGAGTGAATGGCACTTGTGACCGACTCTTCCATCATATGACACATACAACCTTCTTATTGTCATTAATTTTCTCCCATTTACCGCCATGGGTGGCCGAGGTCGTTAAGGTGCGGACTCGTGAGCGGGAGGTCTGGGTTTCGAATCCTACCAGGACCGTCCTTCCTGACTAAAGTTTTTTCCAGGTTCTCCCCAGTCTTCATAAATGGCAAATGCCGGGGAGGTACCCTAAACTTAGGCCTGGAACGTTTCCTTCCTTAAAAAATCCTTTCCCGATTTATCATTTCATCTCATGTATCACCAGTGTCCACCACCTGTGGTGCCTCAGTAGTAAAAAGGGCGTTGAACAATGTTTAAAAAATGTATTTTTGGCAACCATTTTGTTATACAAAATAATTTTGTAGTAAAAAATGGCTTCACAATGATTTTGGGCGTAATATATTGAATGCTAACAGAATTTTGTTGTTGTGGTGGTTGTTTTTTTTTTTTTTTACCCTAAGTTTAGAAAATAGCACTTGAAAGTTTGATATTTCCACTCTTCAATTAAATCAGAATGACTTGTGACCATAGAACATTGATACACAGAAAGTTTACTTTATGACCATATATAAAGATGCTACTGCCCTCTATTAGTATTAAACCGCCGCCATATCTGGGTTTAGAATAAACATACTGTACAGGAAAATCATTAATTCAACACTGCATTCCGTGAATTTATTTTTGGGACGTCATACATGTCAAAAGTAAATTATCTTACAATGAAATAAAAGATAAACAATAAAACTTTCTCAGCTCTTTTAAAATAATTAGAGCACACTTTTATTTTATTTATTTTATTTGCCTACGACTACATAACTCAAATTAATAACTAGTTTATCAGTGACATTCTCCTGAAATTATTGCTGCCAAGGCAAAGCGTTTGCGAATTTTAAAAAGAACGTGCTTAATATTCAAAGAGTGTTCAAAAACAGCCAGTGCACATAACGCGCTTAATAAAATTATATCAGCTCCTTGCTCAACGTCCCAAGAGCTTCGTTGTTCACGTGCATATATTAAAAAGCAAGTTGGCTTCCGGTATTGTACATTACAATTTTATATTTGGTTCATTCCTTCCCTGAAACAAAATAGACACGTGTGCTTTGATGTGGAACTTGGATCTGCGACTCTGTTATGTGGAATTTTTCCTTTCATTTATTCATTTCTTATGAACTTAGTGAACTGCTGGAGCGTGAAATTAAAGCGAATAATACCACACAGTAAAGTTCCAAGAGAGAAGAGGGGAACTGCTGCCAAAAGGGAACAAAGAGACGCATTATACTTCCATTTGGGATCTCAAAGGTACCTATGTAAAGGTGTAACAAGCTCCGTATGAAAGTTGTGCATTATTATTTATGATATTGAAAATGCATTTCTGTGTGAATGTTTGTACCGACCTCAATGTTATGACTCCTGTTCGCAAAACAGCGAGCGTCATCTATAAGTAAAAGTCCTCATTACAGATCAAATGTTAAATTCTTTTTTTTTAAAAAAAAATCACTAATGTTTTACAACTCCTAAACTATTTCTCCCCCATCTCTCTTCAAACAATTTTTGGTTTTTGCACCAATTTTACGAATATCTTGTTCATTGCGGTTTTCGCTTTATCGTCATTTTCAATTTGTTTGTTTTCGAAGCGCTTCTTGAGCTCGCGTTGTTGATGGAAATCACTTTGGGCAAGAGCAAGGGAATAAAGTTGATGCCAAAAATACAAAAGCAGAAGCTATTACTGGAAAGAAAGAACCGCACTTAAAATTTTGGGTCACAGCCGGGATTTGAAACAACGATTTTTACCCTTCTGACGCTCTAACCCAATGGTTTTTCCAACCGGTGCGCCGGGATAAATTGGAGTGGAGTATCTCGCGAAATTTGGAATTGAAACATAAATTTTATGCCAAGCAGAAAGTCACTTTACGACACATTTTTTTATTTGTTTACAACGAATTTTCATATGGTCCATTTTATTTTGAAACAGACTCTACTAATGAAACGTTAACACTTGCAACAATACTCTGTTTAATTTTTCTGCCTGGCGATAATACAAATGATAGTGAACACCTGCAACAATGCTTCGAAATTCATTTACTCTTACGAATGCTTCAGAAGTAGAAAGTTAATACTACATTAGGAACATCTATGCATACGAAGGTAAACACAAAGTGGAGTTTCAATTCAACTCTCTTCTAATGATAAACCTTTCTACACTCAATGACCTTAAAATGTCACGAAGTACACAAATATACTTATTAAAAGACAGCATCAAACAGGCAAATAACAGCGTAACAAGAGACAAGTGCACTGAGCTAAACTTGTACCAAGTTATTTAGGTGGTTCGGGACACATTAGCTCAGTGGGTTAGAGTGGTTCCCAAACTTTTTACTGAGGACACACTTTATTGAAGGCGCATGATATCGCTACACACTTAGCTACCATTACTATTATTATTATTATTATTATTATTATTATTATTATTAATAATAAATATAGTATGTATTATATTAACTTCATTCGTTCACTTTTACGATTACAGAATGACTCTTCAGCCTTTGCGAGGAAAAATTTATATCCCGTATTGAAATTCTGAAAATCTGGCAAGTCTAATTGTGAGGCAAACTATAGGGAATAAGTGAATAATGTAAAACCTTTCGTAGCAACCTAAAACAGACCATATCCACGTTTAAAGTTTATTTTAGTAATTTATTCGGAAAAATGAAACAAGCTATAAACTGTGTTGAGGTTCTGGTTTGTGTTAGAATGAAACCAACATTTTCGTGTTATTATTAGATTTACGGCCTTTAATATCTTTAGTCACTAGCGTCCCGTTCAGTTCTGGGTGTTAAACGGCAAAATAAATTTTTGCTTAAAGGCCTCAACGTACATACTTGAGATTCATTCACATACCGTAAATTTACGACACTGAACCCACGGCTTAACTTTCCTTCCAAAGGAAGTCATATGTAATATGATTTTTACGCCATATAAAATCCATCGACTCTGTTTGAACCCCTTTCCTTGGATTTACGAGACAAATATGATTACCATTGAACACTATTTTCATACAGACATTTACTAATTGTCTTTATTAGGTATCAATTTCGAGTAATTTTTCAATAACGGTGCATTAGTTTCTAATCTTCAAAGTAGGTCATTTTATGGCGTTGAGCGACCTTTCAGCAAAGTTCGTTATCCCGCGCCCGCGACGGTACTCGTTTCTGGATTTTGATGCGAAGAATTCGGTGATATCCACTTCCATTGCTTCACGGAGTCATGGATCGAATCAGATGTTAAACTAAAGGCGCAGGATCAGGGTTATATGCTGGATGTGATAGCACTTCGATCCCTCCCAATCCCTGCATTTTGTCCATGAGCGATATGGGATCGCGCATTGTCCTGCTATAACAACTCTATTTCGATTAATTAATGCTGGGCACCTCTGTCTCAAAGCTTCACGAACTCGCTCCATTTGTTGAAAATATTCGCATCGACTGCATGCCCGTTTGGAGTTAACTCCAAATGAATTGCATCTTCAAAATTCTACCAGACACGTAACATTCCTAACCGATTTTGTTTAGCGATGACTTTGGCAGACTGAAGGGGGATCGAGTGAGTGTTAGGGTTGCTGTAATAAACCCATTTTCCATCACACGTGGCAATTCTCCTGATGAATCTGTCATCCATGAGATTTGCGAAAGCAGATATCCAATCTGCATTGGGCCTGTTTAGGTGTCAATTCATGAGGTACAAATCTATAGTTTCTGTATGATTTCTAATTATTTTAATGGTGTTCCAGTTCTTCTGACAGCCTACTAGTAGTTTTTTGTTTCTCCAAAACTCTGCGCGTATTCTCAGTATCCCACACCTTAGGTCTTCCAGGAGGTGGTAAACCTTTAATGTTTTCTTCTCCACTATGAAACGCTGGGGCCATGGTTGTGCTACACACTCACTAACGACACCTTCTCCCTCCACTTTGCAGCAGCAGTTTTATAATCTTGTTTCCAGTTGTGCTTTGGTACCTCTCTAATCTAAAACTTTGTTACCGCCATTTTATGATTGTGCATTAACAACACGACAGACACATGGCTTGCTAAACAAAAGAAAACCATCTAACTTTTAAAAACTACGAAGCTTAAAAACCACATTTTTAGACAACTTAATATAACCCACTATAATTATTTTTACTTGAAAATTATTTATGTGAAATTTAATTATCTAGTCATAATTAAGCGGCTATAGTATTTCTGAAAATATTTCAAGCCTATTTTCGATTTTATTTATTTCTTACTTTATAGAGTTATTTTAAGCACCAAAAACCAAGGTTTTTAATTCCTAAAAATCCGCTACTTATAATTTTAAGAACGCCCGAATGGCACAAAGACAACGCTCCTACTGTTTCAGACGGGAACACCGAAGGCACTTGCTTCTCCGTTGTAGCTACCCCCGTTAACAGACGTTTGCGAGATATGGATAGACAAAATATTTTGTCTCAATGCGCAGAAAAAATATCGCTGAACCTGCAGGCTCATATACGTCCGGTGTGGGGGAGGGGGGATTATTTAGATATCTGTGGTAGGGAAGCAAGAAGTGGTCTCGCATGGTTCAGATTAGGGGCTTGGAAAGAAAGCAAAACAGTTAATGCTTTCGGGAAAAGAATTTGCCCATTGTGCACAGAGAGCGATATCTGGAGGTATATTCTGGCAGAATGCAGGGAAACGGAGATTTCAAGAAATGAGCATTTATCACCGCAATTTCTGAATTCCAATAGAAATTTAAACATTTGCCGGGAAGTGTTGGTGCATGCGAGATACTCACACAATTTGGAAATATCTCTAGAAAAGACCCGACAAAGGAGGTTAATGGCCATAATGAAGAGGGGGGAGATGGAGAAGGGGTGTCAGTAAATGGAAGGAGGGCTCAAGAGTAAGGATTCCATTTATGTTTATGTATTTGCATATAAAATTATTAATAGTTAGCGAAATATGTCGGAGAATTTGTATATTTGTATGTATGTATGTATGTATGTATGTATGTATGTATGTATGTATGTATGTATGTATGTATGTATGTATGTATGTATGTATGTATGTATGTATGTATGTATGTATTTAGATAGGTACATTCTAATACTAAACAACAAACCTTTTATATAACACGTAGAGGGATTCGAAGCAAGTAGCTATGTTTCAGACCTTCCGCTATAGAAACATGAAGTTTAGCAAAGTTTGAAACACGTCTGGTCAGAAAGTTCTAATAGTTTCTCAAAGAGGAAATGTAGCAACACTGTAAACGTCCCACCTTGCAAGTCATTTTCATAATGAACGGCGAAGGGCGAATACAGAGCCCCCTGTGCAGCCGGCAACATTGTTAGAGGAGACGATGGTCACTTTGAGGTGGCTCTGGAAAATTAACTTTGATCTCCGAAACATGGCAAGTTTTCGGCTTATGTTGTAGCGTTTAGAAAATCATTAACGGTAATTTATACTGCTAACCTACTAAACTTTCCTTAAGAGAAGAAAGCAAAAGCAAACGTCTTCCGAACGTTCCAAAGTGTATGAGTTTACACAGTTTCATTTTGCCTAACGGTGTTTTCTTTCAATGATTTCAGTAATTAGATATGTTGTTGTTTCCGCGCTGTCATAAATGTCATTTGTGTTATCGAACTTTCTCTCCTGATGACCCCTGTCTTGCTCTGCAAGACATCTGTAGTTAATAGTATGCATGCTATAGCGAGTTAAATACAATAAGTATTGTGCTCAAAAGTAATTCCTCCATTAAAACAAGGGTAAAAGGAAAATAACAAAGAGTTTTCTTGAAAGTGGTTTGGAAAAGAATTAAAAGTATCTTTTTACACAGTTCATACAAAAATTAACTCAAAACATTCAAACTAGAAATTGAAGTTTTTAACACTCGGTTCCATAAAACGTTTATAACTCTTCGGAGTTACCAATTTTCGTTTAATATGAAATATGATGAATATTTTAATATGCTTAACATTCGAGACAGTTCCTTCCAATTAATTCTTCAATTGAAACATTTTAAATACTGTGATTTGAGATGCCGATTTCCCTTACTATATCGCTAATAATCTCCACATAGTCTGCAATATTTCATTGAGCTCAGAGTTCAAGTTAGCACAAAATACCATGGCTAACTGTAAAAAGTAATAAATACTGTCCAAGGGGGAAATAGACAATTTCAATTCTATTTTCTCGTATTTTGGATAAGATATGTTTTCATTTTTTTTCAACTTCTGTGGACTTACATGAGCATGAAACTTATTGGCAACACATTCCGCTACTGGCTGGCAAATCGAAATCGCCCTTGCACTGCGAGGCCTTGGAAAAGCACATGACAGCTTTATCGCGTTGCAGAAAATGAACGGTCTCTCTGGATCTGGCATATTAGCATTGCACAATGTATAGCGTTGGACAAATGGCAAAGTCGAGATGTATCTCGGAGCGTGTACAGCATCACTGGTCCATGCGAGAGAGATGCTGTGAATCAATACCAGCCCCCAGTCAGTCCTGACAACCGGAAATAAACACCACATGCGAGCAGGCCAGAGTGAGACTCCCTTGTGTTGTGGCAAGAAACTCAAAACTTGTCAGACTTAAGTAACAATATATATAGCCAATTGTATTTACATTATCTACCGGCAGCAATGGGAGGTTTAAACAAAAGATTTGTCATATGTGCTGGAACACCCGTTTACTTCGCAATAGGACGCGTTATCACGTTATACTGAAAGTCTAAGCATGTGAACGACCAGTTTCGAATCTATAGTTCGAATCTTTTTCAGGTTTTGATAGGTAACCATACTTTCCTTCTAAACCCAAGATTGCGAGTTCAAACCCGGCCAGGATTGGTGGATTTTTTCGGGAGTAAAAATCCTAAGTATGGCTTCCTTCGGAAGGGAAGTAAAGACACGGGTCGCGTGTCGTACATTTATGGCACGAAAAAGAACCTCAAGCCTGAAAGAAGAGACCTCTGTGCAAAATTTGTCGATCGTTTCACGCCCTGAGTTGAATGGGACGCTGACGACCTGAGCTGTTAAAGAGCGTCCTTAAATAAATCAATCAAAAAAAAAAGAGACATGAATGGTGTTTAACGCCCGTTTCTACTACTGAGGCACCACAGGCGATGGACACTGATGATACATAAGATGAAATGATAAATTGGGAAAGGATTTTTTTAAGGAAGGAAACGCTTGACGATTAAGTTTAGAGTACCTCCGCGGCATTTGCCATTTATGCGGATTGAGGAAAACCTGAAAAAACATCAGTTAGGGAGGACGGTCCTGGCGGCATTCGAACCCCAGACCTCCCACTCATGAGTCCGACCTCGGCCACAAGTGGCGGTTATTCAAGATAAAAATACGTGAGAAAAGACCTGGTTTATCAAAGAAGAAATTCATCTTGGAGGATGAAGGAACAAGGAGCAAAAAGGGAAAGTCGGAGTGGCAGAAGGAGGGTGTAGTTTAGTACCCAGCAGTTTGAGTTACATTCTTCATGTTGCTCCTTCTTCTGCAATGTGGCTACTGTAAGTACCCGTGTTGTATTTGTGAGTGGAACATCAGGGCCCTAGATCGTCACTAGTTTCATAACACTAGACACCTCGAGAGCACTTCCCTCTTGGTTCCGAGAACCTTGTACCCGAATGTCCCATTAACCCCTCACAAGCGATGTTACCATCTCTCCATATCGATGACAACGTAACTTGGTTTAATGAAGCAGACTACCGAGGCGTTAAACAAAGATGAAGTAATGGTCTCGGAATTAGAAAACTCATGTTTAACAGTACTTTCAAATCTTGACGTCATCGTCGAACACAAATGACAATACACTATGGAAAGACTATACAGAACAACAAAATGTCTCCAGATTAAGAGCGGCATTCAAAAAGTTTTACAAAAACCTATTCATTGTTCGACCAAAATGTCTATAAAATTTAACGAACGCAGCTACAACAGTGGACCCTAAGCTATCAAAATATGCAAAAGTGTAAGTTTAAAGTTGCATAGTCGCTGTCGTACAATCTGTTGAGTTCAGTTCTGTGTCAATAGCTGGTGAAAAATTATGAATATAAACTTTCGATTCTAATAAATAAAAATCTACGAGGATATGGTAGCTGTTCATGGTGATCAAGTGTGTTATTTGATATCAATATAAGATGGATTCTCTCATTTGAAGAAGGGCGAGAGACTTTGAAAGACAATCCTCGCTCTGGCCGGCCTCGGGAAGCTGTGAATGAGAGAACAATTTAAAGAGTGAGGAACTTGATGGAGGTAAATCAACATATTACTGTTGAAATGCTATGTATGAAAGTGGGTATCAGTGTTAGGAGCATTGACAGTATACTCCATGAACATTTAAAGCTGTGCAAAATGGTTCCATCAATAAAGAGAAGAAAAGGAGAAAGTAATGTACAAATGGTCTTAACCATTTAACAGATACAAGCATTGGTGATGAAAGTTGGTTTTATTACTACACACCCCCAAAAAGCTGAGAACTGTGTGTAGGTAAATGACCAGTTGTTTGTTCTTCTACAAGATTTTCGTTCTCGGAAGGGAATGTTAACTGTTTCCTTCCAATATGAAGGGCCATTAGCGGTTGACTGTATGTCAGAAATGACAATGAATGAAGAATGCTATGGCACGGCACTTATATTTTGCATGCTTTATTTGAAGAGACGACAATGCGTCTCCTCGCAGAGCAGCTGCAAATTTCAGAAAACCAGAAGTCGCCAAAGTTCAGTTGCTTGACCTTCCACCCTACAGCTCTAACCTTACACCGTGCAACTTCTCGAATGAAATCTTACATTATCGGAAAACCTTTTAAACGAGTGCAGCACCTTGCTCAAGCTATAAAATAATTTCTTTTGACAATATCTCAGTCCGAGTACGGCAGTGCTTTTGACAAGTGGTTGCACGATCTACAACTGTGTCTGGAGAGAGATAGAGAGTACTTTGAAATGTTATTCTTAGCTTGGACTTTAAGGAGACACTTTTTGAATTTCCCTCATATAAAGAGCAAAATGCTAGGCGCATAAAGAACTTGGCCGATAAATGAGCGTGCAAATTTATTCGTTACACTCACACCTGTTATTTCCCACAGCCATCAGCACTAGGTGATGTTCATGTGCCGGCGATTTTATATGTAAATGACACGTTCAAAGTCAATTAATGGGTTGCAATGACTTAACAGACTACAGACTTATTGTGAAGAATGGCTATCACAGTTAATGAAATAAAACGAAAACAATGACTTTCAAGAGCAGTGCGTCTCTAGCAGGACAGTGGACGAAGCACACGACGAAACTCGAAGCTGAAATGAAGGCCATGGAGACTCCGCATACGCAGCACAATTCCAGATCTGTCGGTAGGAAAGCATTCACGGGGCTCTGGTGTGATGATCACTGTGACACATGCCGCGGAAATTTGGACGCGAGACAATATAATGTAAAATTAGAGCCGTGAAATAATGGCGGAACATTTTTCTGAGAAATCAATTTTTAATTTAAGCTTCCAAGGACAACTTAGATTGGGAGGGAATAAGCCATGAGGAAGGGGCTGCAAACAATCAATTGAGAAATGTTTGAACAGCGGGTCAAAGGAACAGAAAACTGTATGAAGGAAGAGCCTGCAAGATGTAGACAGGCATCTTACAATCGCGCAATGTGAGGAGAAGGTTTCGTTAACGGAGTTGAAATCTGGGTGGGGAATGGAGCTGTACATCAAAACAAGACCAGACTCATTAAACAGGTCTAAACTTGGGAGCATGGCGGCAGATCAGGATCTCAGGTGAAATTGTCCTTTATGTGGAGAAGAGGAGCACGGTTACACATTCTAGTAAACTGTAATAGAAGTGCATGGTGCATGATAAAATGGGGAAACAGGAAAGCACAAAAGCGCTCGTAGTGGTTTGGCACCGAACTAAAATATTTAATTTTAGCGGCACATGTCTTGCTGAAGTACAGTTTCTGTCCATATACGCCCGTCCGACTGTATATCTAATTATTTAATGCATTTAAACTTTTTCTCTTCTTTTAAGACAAACAAATGTAACAATTCTTTTATTTTTTTCTGTTGCTGTATTTAATGGGGGGAAAATAGCAGATGTTTTCCAAAAGAAAGTGAGATAAATAAAACAGACTGCAGTTGAACGTATAATTTCCATCCTAATCATACCTCCAGGGTACACGACTTTTGATGCATTGAACGTGCAAAACCCATACACGCGCAAATCAATCTCCAGTCAACGAGTTTTAAATGTTTATAGAACATTTGGGAAGGTATCATAGACCACGTGCACTGGACGCAATAATGAACGATATAAGCAATGCATCAAGTTGACGGAAGGAGAGGAGGAGAAATCACCAATGTCATCTAGTGAGTTTTACGGAAACTAGAAATATGTAGGGTGTTCCGAGCTAAATATAGAGTGCAGCACCAGCGTCAGATGTTCATGAGTTTCCTATCCCATTTACCTATTCCTCCATGACTCAGGTCTGAAAATGCTGAAAACCGAGGCGAGGTGAGAGATTGAATTTAAAAAGGCAACTGTATTCACTTATTTTACTGACATAGGGAATTCCATGTTCTAGATGTTTATTTTATGCTGCTGGAGGTGATGGTGGTGTGGTGGTAGCGGTAGAGAAAGTGGTGGTAGTAGTGTGTGGTAGAAAAATTTATGCATCTCCCTTAGCTCTAATTATTTCATTAACATCTTTGAATTTTTTTGATAAATTGCTTTTATTTCTTCCAAAATTTGCGTTGAAGTTCTTAAGATGATGATGATGATGATGATGATATTATTATTATTATTATTATTATTATTATTATTATTATTATTTCGTTTAGTATACATTTTTTTTTAAAAATAAAAACAAAATACTCGTAGAAAGAAGTAAAGTTGTTGATTGTGAACAAATTCGCTTATTTATAATTGTAAAATATTTCATATAATATGGTTAAAACACTCATTAGTGAAACATATCATGTTAATAAATGTTATTTGGGCAATAAGAAAATAGCTTGTTTCTTGCAATACCATTCCACATAACCTTCCATCGGTCCTGGTGGTGTAGTGATTACCATACTTGCCTCCTACACCCAAGATCGCGGGTTCGAACCCGGCAAGAACCGATGGATTTTTTTGGGCGTAAAAATCGTAAGTATGGCTTCCTTCGGAAGGGAAGTAAAGTCGTGGGTCTCGTGTCGTACATTTACGGCACGATAAAGAACCTCAAGTCTGAAACAGAGGCCTCTGAGCAAAATTTGTCAACCGTTTCACGCCCTGAGTTGAATGGGACGCTGATGACCTGAGCTGTTAAAGAGCGTCCATAAATAAATCAATCAAAAAAAAATCAATCAATCCCATAACCTTCCCGCAGTTCTGAATTCGGATTCTGGTCCGGGCTATTTCTAGGCCCACCTAGCACCTTTACTCTGTTTTCTTTTTTCTTAGGAAGCTTTTACCTAAATGTTTGAATGACAGTTAATTGTATCACATTACTTATATTCCAAATTAATACAAATATTAATCAAAGTAATAGCCTTCATAGACCTGTGACAGAGGGAGAATCAACTTGAAAAAATGCAGCATGAAGGTTCGCCAAAATGTCTGGTATTATGGACATCAATTTGTTTTCAAGGGTGCCTTAATAGACTGCTGCATTAAGGGAAACTGGGAGTATTTTGGGCCAAAATGGGGCAAAAAATCGAAAACCTATATCTTGCTACAAATGGTTCTTTGAACCTTTGGGTGTCCGCAGAGGGCCTACATTTGCATGTCCCCTCTCCCTTCAGGTTCTACAGCCATTCAAGGAGCTCTACGTGCTCTTTTAACTCACACTGTTTCCCCACCATACTTTTTACAAAACAGCATTTTTCTCAAAACTTCTTTTTCACACATTCAGAATGTTTCAATTGTCACAGTTTTTGTTTAAATTCAATTAAAATTTCCCAGAATGTGCAGAAGTATCCATTGTAGCATTCTATAGGACAAAACTTGCAAACACCAATAATCATTTTAAAAAAAAAAAAATATTTAAAATATTATTCATGCCAATCAATTTTCTCAACTCATGAGCCACGTGGGACATTTTCATTGTGTGTCACATTTATATAATAAAATTTATTAAATAATTTATAGCCTCGCAAAATATTTATCCAATTTGAACGAAAGTTGGTATACATATTAAATTAACAGCATTGCATTCACAGTAAAAGTTTAAAAAAATTCATACATAAATGTAGGATTTTGAAAATTCACTCCCAGTGTCCTTTAACACAAGTTCATACGACATATGCCAAGGCTGAAAATGCACCCCAGATCATCTGACTTTGTGGATGTTTCTGGTTGTTGTGCATGAAGGCGACAGTTCATCTTCACTTCAGCGACACATGTACACTTTCCCATGCCTCGCAGGTTAAACTTAGACTCATCTTTATGACCCTACTCACATCTCTATCCATGCTGCTCCATGTAATAGTTTCTGTCTCAATGTTTCAGTCAGCAAAGGTTTCTTTATGTGTTGACAGACAGGAAGTTCTGCTTCAAGGAGTTACTTCTGATAGCTCTGCTGGTCACTGAGAGGTCACACGTGTCTTTCTACTGTTGCTTCAGATCTGAGAATAATAGCCAACGATCACTGAGACAAATTATTTTTAGCATCCTGCCTGTTTTGAAGTATTTGCCCTTTTTCTGCCTCTTCCTTCCATCCGGTCAACATTTCCCTTCTCTCTGTATTTCTTTAGTACTCTTGAAACGATAGATTGATGTAAACGTGTTCTATGTTTCTAATGCTAAGACCAATAGCGGAATAAGCAAGAATACCACAGTCAGAAAGGTAAACAAGTAAGCAAGCAGGCTTGCTACCCCCTACACGGAGTGGCAAACAAAACCCGCCCCGCGGGAAAAAGCATTACTGATCGCACTGTACATGCTCCAATTTTGTTATCTTAGCTTCCTCTATTCTATCATCTATCTTAATTACATATTTCATCCTATTATATTCTCTTCTTGTTTAACGATTTTTGCCTTCAGTTCTTCTTCTTTTCAGCATTTGTATTGCTTTTCTACTTTTCTATATTATTTCTCTCGCCAGTTTTTCTCTGTTTTATCTCCCTACTTTAATGGATCACGTAATTAAAATTCTCCGTAGGGTGCCGTTTCATTTGCAGGTGTTGTGAAAGCCAGTGTTTGTAACTGCGTGGAACTATTGTTCACAAACAGCAGCTTAATATATAACTCCCCCGAGAACACTCCTTTAAAACAACGTTTGTAGTTCACGTCTAAACTCCGAGCTCCTAAAATGACCCCAATGGTGTCGTATGCTGATAGCACACCGCCCCTACTCGCAATTTAAAATGTCCAAATACTCCTTGGTGATAATCTTGTGATATTTTGTGTCTTGAAGTTGCTGCTTAGAAGCAAAATCCGTTTTAATTCAGTGCTGTTGAAATGAGATATAAGAGTTAAGCATAATTAAAACTCTCTTCCACTGTGCACTACAGGCGTTAAAGACGTTGCTTTGAACTGAAAATATGTCATGTGATACCAGTGCCGGCCGGTTTTATAAGTAAAGAGTGGAAACGTCAAACGTTCTGAGTGCCATTTTCTACATTTTACAGGAAGCTACAAACTACGCATCTATGTTAGAATTTAATTTATTATACCCAAAATCATTATGAAGGCATTAAATAAAATAGCCAGGGAAAAAATAATAACAATAAGAAGGATCTATATGTCATACGATGATATAGTTGGTTACAAGTGTCATTTAAAGTTCTGTTACATTTTATTTCAGGTTTTAGAGGAAATTAATTACAAAAATAACATTAATGATTAGCAGGAACATATATTATAATGTTAGTATATAAATGTATTATTAAACATGTACAAGAATATCAATCTTCATATTTTACTCTCACACTGACAGGAAGGGTTTAGTTTTTTCATTCTTACACAGGTTGAAATTGAAGTCTCTATAAAACTCTCTGTGGTCTTCAGGAAGGATGGCAACATGGACGAGAGGTATTTCTTTACTCAACTGATAAACTGGGTTGATCTTTCAGATGAAGCACAGGTTGCTGTATACCAACCACTGATTTTCCTGCCTTTAAAACTTCAAAAACCCTCCACCCTTCTGATGGTGAGTAAATTCTTTTAATAACTATTTGAGATTGATGATATCAAGATACTTAAAGCATAGTGCATGTTGAAATATAATTTAATGTTAACAGTGAAACAGCAATATTCTTAAAAGCAAAACCTAGGCAAATACGAAACCATTAACGACAAACATCGATAACCACTGTCACTATTTGATCTAGGGGCACCGGAAATAGATATCTAGGAATATCTGGAGCAACTTCCCTTAGCCATTGTATGCTGACAGAATTCTAAAGGACTAACAGCCACCACCACGCTTGCAAAGATTACAACAATAATGTTGCACAGTTGCTGCTCGGGGGGACGAGATTGTCACCTAAGCAGAGTATGCACACTCACTCCTGCTCTGTAACCTAAATATATTATTGTTAATATGTCCTAGCGATTTTGCTCACTTGACAACGAGGTAGGATAACACACATCACATAGCATTTAGAATTAGATTCCTCCTGCACACTTACAGCAACTCCCAACGCCACTTACTCTTCACCTTTACCTTTAATCCACCTTGCACGGGCGCGTTCCTCAATCTCTAATTCCCTGGGTCATTGGTCAAGTGTGTCCTCCAGAAAAACAGCACACTATCGCTCTTGCATGCAAGCCTTCATCTATCTCCATTGAATTCCGGCTTTTTTGACTAGTGTTTAACGTCCTTTTTACTACTGAGGCATCACAGGCGGCGGACACTGATGGATGATACATGAGATGAAATTATACATTGGGAAAGGATTTTTTTTAAGGAAGGAAACCTTCGAGGCCTAAGCTTAGGGTACCTCCCTGGCATTTACCATTTATGGGGACTGAGGAAAACCTGGAAAAAACCTCAGTCAGGAAGGACGGTCCTGGTGGGATTCGAACCCCAGACCTCCCGCTCACGAGTCCGCGCCTTAACAACCTCGGCCCCCCGTGGCGGTTGAATTTTGGGGTGCAATAGCGGTATCTTTCCGTTCACTCCCTACATGTTATTAGTGCTAATAGCATGGGGAGGCGATGTAGAATTTTTCTTGATTGATCGTCACCGAGGAGGAGTGAGGTGGTGCCTTTTCTCGACCTCCCTTCGGGGGAAAGGGGGGGGGCTTACATTTTTTTTAAAAAAAGAAAATAAGTCAACGCATCAAACGCAGTGATACAATCTCCAATGAGATTTGGTCCACGCCACTGAAGATGTCCGCCGCAGTTGCGGACGAAACGTCTGGAACTCTATCTCCAGCAGATCACGTCATAACAGCCCGGAAGATATTTCTAGTGATCTATTCCGTAGTACGTCTGTATGTACTTATATTAATTAATATTGTAAAAAGACCACATCCTTGTTTTAGACAAGTTGTTTATTCAGTTGACATCTATTATCATTTATGTATTCATATATATGTTTTATGACTTTTATCACATGTATAGAGTTTCCTGTTTTTTATAATTTTTTCCACAATTATAAGCGGTCAATGTTAAAGATTTCTTCTATGAGAACAAATGCCATATATGCTTCTAAGTTATACTCTCTTCGTTTTTCCATAATTTATTTTATTATAAAAGCATTACCCATACAAGATCTGTCAGTTCTAAACCCACTTCGTTTCTCATTACTTTTTACACCACAAAAATGTTTTATCTTTAAGGTAATGAATGATCCTTTCATATTCTTATTTCTAAATTACAAAATGTTCAAATTTATACATGGTCCACTGTTGAATATTTCAAACAAAGCAATAACAACTGAATGCCGTTAGGTAAGCACATCAGACATGAATGATATTTCACACATTTGACACCAGAGTGTAGAATTATCGACGCCACGGTCCATCTCTCGCCCTTTTACATTTGTGGTGATGCCTGTCTTGTCAACAGGGTGAAATTTAGCTGTAGGTGACGTCATAGCTGTAGGGATAATAATCAAATTAATGCAATACAGCAACCAACTGTCAAGGTTCAATTAAAAAAAACTGCACTTTCTATGTGACAGTAGCGGTAGTGTAGGCTTGGATTTTATAATTTCGATGTTATAATCGATAGGAACGAATTTTGTAATGTTTTATAATGAAACCTGAGCTTTTATATACACTTTTGAAAAAAAAAAGTTTAAAAATTCAACCATATGTAATTTGCATCTTAACGTCGCCACATACGTATCTTTTATAAGGATTATCAGATGCACATAAATTTCGAAAATATTTTTTACTTTACAGAAATATTAATTTAATCATCCTAATAACGAATGGTAAATACAATGAGATTATTTGAGTTAAGGCCTGGCACAGCGCTGGCTGCTTTTTACTGGAAGAAACCAGTCGTCAAGGTCTTATTATATATATTAAACCTTAAATTAAACCTTGTACAAGGGGAGCTTGAAAAGTAATGCCTCCATGACCACAACCAGAGGCTGCCCGTCAATAAGGGCCAGGTGCCGCCGCCCTATGGAAAATGTTACTACAGTTATTTACCATTTTTTCTTCTCCTAATCAACTTTTAAGCCAAAAAATGCATGAAAATAGGGACGTATTACCGATTAATACTTAATTCTATATATCTTATGCAATAAGATCATTTTATCTCTGCTTTAATAGCCGTAGCATGCGGGAGCTGCATTAGCGAGGGAGGCTCAAAGGCCGGCCCGGAATATTTTACACTTTAAATTATATTTTCATGGCCAGCAAAGATTTACAAGGACTTATATTTGTCTTTCTCCAAGATGGGTTAGCCTTTCTCCTGCTTATTTATGCTTTCTCTTGAGCCAACAGGAAGAAGGCCCATGCCCAGCGCTCGGTATTCTCTCTTTTCCTAGGAAGCAGATGTTGAGGGGTTACTGACACCAAGCATACCTGACACGCGGTTATTTCCGTACTTCGCTTAAAATGAGGTGCCTTCCTCACAGTTTGTCAATAAAAAGTCAACTTTCCCAATGTTAACTGTTAAGTTACAAAAAAGCGTATTGTTTTGTAGCAATGAATAAAGTGGACGATTTATTGATGACTCTAAGTTTAGCTGTTAAGTTGGAAGTGAAACGATTTGAACCCCATGAACTGAAAGCTCAGGAGCTTATAAGTTTGTTTGTTTTTTTTATATGGTTTGAAAAAAAAACATTTTCGGTAAGAGCATGTGAAGTGAGAAACCCACCTTGTCTATGGGAATGAAATTAGAATAGAAATGTAAAAGTCAAATTTTGTTTCTATGCAGACCGACAGATATTACATACATGTCACAACTTGTTGTGATATTACGATATATCTATGGAAGTAAACTGGTGGAAAGATTCATAAAATTCATTGTTGTTTCTGAATTGGCAGCAGAAGGCTTAAGGCATACTTTAATAATTGGACTAGAAGAGTTCCATAAAGCAGAAGTTTATTGCACAAACGTACCATGAGAGAATGTCGGGGAGGAGTATAAGTCTTGATAAAAGAGAACTTCCCCCCACGTCATTTGTGTGTCCTGTAGTTATGCCCCTGGCTCACCCTTATACAGGGGCCACGAGCCGCCACTGGCTACAGTACTATCTATTTACCCATTTTCATTGTTATATATGTAATCTGCAAGTCTCCTTCATGTAATGCACAGTTTCCTTTGTTACCTGATGTCGTTGTTGTGCTGATAATTGAAGATGGCGACAATTTCAATGTACTACTCAAGTATACACAAACTACAATAAAAATTGAAAGTTTCGTTGATTTTCGTTGACTTTGAAATTTAATTTAAATGTTATTGTAGTAAAAACATGAAAAGCAAACTTTTCCTGAAGGTATTTACAGAGCGCTCTTACATACAAATATGATTCTGAAACACATATTAGAATAATATGTCACATCTGAAATCTTCAGGAAAATTATTTTGTTAAATATAAAACATATGCATCGTAATAAATACAGTTTATATGCTGAATTAATTTGTCCTTTTATTTTGGAACAAGAGAAAATTAAACGCTACAGCGCTTTTTAAAATTCCGTTTTTAAGTACACCCCTACTCCGATTTCCCTAATTTCAGAAACTATTTTTCCTGTTTTATTTAAATGGTAAGTACCGTATGTTATTATAAAGAAACAAATATTCGTGCCGCTAGATGGATTTTTAAATTTCGCTTTAACCCTCCACTCCTAATGGCCTGATTACTCGGATTTTCAGTAACTATTTTTATTAATTTATTTTAATGAAGTTTACAGAGTTTCATAATGAAAAAACAAAAATTGAGGTCGCAAGAGAGATTTTTATTGTTTTAATTTTTTTTTTCACTTTAGGTTAACCCCCACCCCCAATGGTCCAATTTTGCTAGTTAGCGATATTGATGAATCGTTTGATAATTGATGACTATATGCTGAGAAAAAACAAAAACAAAAATTCCGATCGCTTGGCGCGCGCACACACACACAGGGCCACGGGTGGCCGAGGTCGTTAAGGTGCGGAATCGTGAGCGGGAGTCTGAGGTTCGATTCTCACCAGGACTCTTCCCTGATTGAGGTTTTTTCCAGGTTTTCTTCAGTCCTCATAAATAACAAATGCAGGGGAGATACCCTAAACTTGGGCCTGGAACACTGCCTTACTTTAAAAAATAAAAGTCCTTTCGGAATTTACCATACCATCTCATGTATCATCACTACCCACCACCTACCACCTGTGGTGCCTCAGCAGTAAAAACAGTCGTTAAACGCTACTTAAAAAACCACACACACATACACAGTGGCTAGTAGGTAGATCAATTGAGATTTGAAGAAGCATTTCGACAGTATTTTCATGGGTGCAACCTCAATGACTACGTTTCTTAGGAATCCGTTAAATTTATGACTAACTATTAAATACTCCCTTAAAGTGCCAGATACCTTTAATTGACGCTTCATATTTTGCCGAGCATGTACAGATATTTGAATGCCAGTTACGAGTTTGGGTATTACGTCAGGTAAGCTCAGGTCTCATGTGTGTACTGGCCCCGTATTATCGGCGTGACTCAGAGATTACATACTGTAACATAATCCGCTTTATGGCTGCGGGGGTCCCCGAGAACGCATTCAGGATTGACTGACAGCGATCTCAGTCACCTGGTGTAAGTAAGTACACCAACTTTAAGAGACCATCCTGCCAAGCTCAAAAGAAACCAAATTTATCGTATAGAGGCAGGGTTTTTGACGACGGGCATTAGCAAATTAATTACAATTACATAATAAGTGTACCTTAATTATTATGTAACAATGTTCAATGCATATGGAATCTCTCAACATACTCAACGTCAATGCAACATTAAAATTTTCCTGGTACCTTCATCGTAGCGTCGAGAAACCGTTGTTTGGAAGTACCAACCTTACGTTCGTACACAGCTGCCCCAATGTTTTACCTCCCGAGTTCATATTGTCGAATATGGCACATGGGCGAGCTCACGTGAATATGGCGGAAAGCAACAAGCAGAATCATACTGGACTTATGTTCTTCCTGTACCTATATACTTCATTGGTCACTTTAATTCAAACCTAGGATGCTGGTTTAAGTTAATTGGTGAATATTACAGCATACTGTGAAGACCCCCCTAAGCGATCATGAAACTGTTAGGAGGTAGCAGAGGCTTTTCTACACTAGTCACTCGGCTATCCTGCGCTACTGCTCATCCCCAGCTGAGGTGACATCATCCCTAAGGTAAGGGCCCTGTTGGCCTCAATGGCTTGACTTATAACAATCAAATTAGTACTCTCTAACTTAAGCCTTCAGCGACCGAGGAGACTTTAATATGCATATTTTGCAGCTAATAGACAATAAAAATATATTGATATTTAATTAAATATTTAAGAAATATCACCGCAAATCCCCCTAGCTCACGACATAAACGTGACAATATACATATACATATAGGTGTGTGTGTGTGTGTGTGTGTGTCCCCTTTCCCCTTCGACGAAACTCAGCATATAATCCTCAATTAGCATCAATTCGTCGAGTTCGTTAACCACCAAAATTTGACATTGAAGGCTGGAGATTAACCTAAAGCGAAAATTTAAAAATCGCTCTAACAGTCCCAATTTTTTTTTTCCTCAACGAAACTGAGTATATGTCATTGAAATAAAATAATAAAAAAAATTCTGAAAATCAGTGTAATCAGGAGCGAGGTTTACTTAAAACCCAAATTTTAAAAGTTTTTCTTGCGGTACCATCATTTTTTTTTGAAACTCGGTATATACCATTTAAATAAAGTAAATAAATAGTTCAGAAAAATCGGTCATTAAGATGGGGGATTACCTGAAACCGAAAATAAAAATCGCTATAACGGTACCATCATCTGCTTTTCACAACAAAATTCGGTATATGCCTTATAAATAAAATAAGAACCTTAGTTTCAGAAAATTGGAGAAATTGGATCATTAGGAATAGGAATATACTTAAAAACCGAAATTTAAGAATCGCTGTAGTGTTTAATTTTCTCTCAAATGTTTCAAAATAAAAGGACAAATTAATCCAGCATATAAACTATATTTATAACGTTAAATATGTTTTATATTTAATAAAAAACGTCGTGAAGATAGAAAATTTGAAATAATAATGTAATATGTTTGAGAAATATATCTGTATACAAGAGCGCTCTGTAATACCATTCAGAAAACGTTTTGCGTTACATGTTTTTACTACAAGAACATTTAAATTAAATTTCAAACCACTGAAAATCGATGGAACTTCGGTTGTATGTTGTTAATTGTGTTTATTTGCTTAGTATATTGTAATTTTATTTAATTAATGGCATGCTTTTGTTTTATTTACACATACAAACTTCTTCTTTTTAAATACACAATGTTTGTTTCTGTTATTTTTCTCTTTTTAGTGAATGTAAAGAAATGCAAACTCTATTCATAAACATAGTTACATTTAAAAAATGTTTAAAAACACCCACATTGTATAGCTTCATCTGTCAAGTATATCATTAATTTTTGTGGCATAGTCTCAATAAGAATACAATTCTAAAAGTGAGATTCCTCTTTTGCAACACTTATAGAGTGCAAGAATTCTAATTCCCCCCCCCTTACTTTTGTAAATTACACTAATTTACTATATTCCTTGTTAAGTAATGTATTATAGTTCAGTCTTTCTGTTGTTAGTTAGCTTTAGAGTATGTCACAAAAATTAACACATAATAACATCTAACTTATTTTATTAATTAATAAGGCCATAATTAGAAATTAAATTCTTTTTTAAAGTTATTCTACTTGCTGGGGAATCGCTCAATTTAAACAGCTCCTACGTAAAGAACTTTTTATATTTCTTTAACTAGGTTTACTTATTATTTGCCTTGCAAGATTAACCCTAAATTCTCTAATAGTTCGCTAGAAAGTCACTCTATGTATTTGGGAAAGATTTGCCTAGCAAGATTAATCCTAAATTCTCTAATAGTTCGCTAGAAAGTCACACTATGTATTTGGGTAAGATTTGTATAGCCTTTTCTGTACACCCATGTAGTGGGCTTTTCCACAACGCAAGTGTTTTGTTTATTTACATTAGTTATTTATTTTATATTTTCCGCGCGAGGGGGCTCATGCAACATTAATAGTGCCCCTCATCAATAATTCTCACAACACTGTGGACAGGAAAAAGCGATCTGTATTTGTGGCTATGTTTTTCTACCAACACCGCTGCAAGTGTGTAAATAATATATAGAACGGCGGGCGTTTCCACACAACTTGCCTCTCTACTCTCGTATGTAAGCTATCCATTAGCTAGGCAGATTACCCCACTAGGGTAAGTGGTTATATATCAATATTTGTAAATATGGCACTGAAAGTGTTGGGAATTAATTACTAGTCACCATTTTTCTTCCTTTAAAAAAAAAACAAAAAAAACAGTATGGTTTCATCAGCTAAAGGAATATTTGTTTACCTAAAGCTATACCAGCAAACCACAACAGCGAAATGACGGTGCTGAAATGTATTGCTTTGATGAGCAAGTAGAGATGACGTATCTCTGGCGTGTGTCTTTTGTCTTCTATAGAGCTAACAACCTGGAAGTTGGAAGGGAACGTGACCGCAGCGCGACGTTTCGTCTTATAGAGACAAGAGGTGTACTGATTGGTTACAAAGTAGAATTACGAGAGTTGTTTCAAAAGTTTGGTATAAATGCAAGTAAAACTTATTTTTTCGTAACACACTTACTTTATTTCTCCACCGATGTCTATAAACTTGGTCCAGCGAGCTTCCAATTTTTTCATCCCGATGGAAAGATAGGGTCTGTAAAACTCTGCAAAGTATTCACTCACGGCGAAGGTCACTTCTTGATGAATCGATTTGAAGCGCAGTTCATACACTTTGTCAATTGTGACTACTGCTGCGTGGGCTGCAGCAATTTCCTTGTGAGAGATCACATTTCATTCAATACATGTCCCAAGCGATCCAACAATGAAGTATAATAAAACCCAGCCTTTTTTCAAGCACTCTATCAGGTTTATATCTAGGGAATACCAAAAAAAAACCCGCTGGTCACCAATTGTCTGCCGACAAAATAGTCGCTGTCTTCTTCTTTAGCGCTCTCTCGCCACCTCTGTACATTGTTTCGACAGCTGCTTTGTCTCCAGAGTGTAATAGTAAATCCAAGTTTTATCCACAGTCATGAATCGGCGCAAGAAGTCCTGCGGATTGCCATTAAACAGCGTCAGGCACTGTTGAAATGTTCTTTCGCATATGTTTTTTGTTCAACAGCCAGCAATCGTAGCACCAACATGCACACAGCTTTCTTATTTGTCATTTTTCTGGTAGGATATTGTGCACTCATTCAGTTCTCGAGATATCTGCAGTCTACGCTATCTCACGCACTTTCACTCGGTGGCCTTGTGTAACGATATCATGGATTTTTTCAATAATTTTGGGCGCTTCATCTTGTAACGGGACATCCAGATTTGATCCCGTACAATTAATTAACTAAGATAAAATTTTAATCCTGTTTAATTAATTAATGTATATTAATATTTTATGATACAATTATGTAAAATGATGTAGATTGTTCGAGAATCGGAAATCTTGGCTGGAAAGATGAAAACCTTCACTTAACAAAAGAGACTTTCGGGTGCCATAAGCAATGCTAGGGGACCTTTCTTTTCATCTCTAGCTAACATACAATGAATCAAGACTAGCCAATGAGTTTTGGAAGTCAAAATGTCTTTTCGAGAAACTTCCAGCGGCAATAGGAAGGAAAGTTTGTGACGCGTCTGCTATGTTTAGAAATTTGAATTCCCGTAGAAGACGCGTAGAAAGTCAAGTAAAAGCATTTTTGAAGGCTTTTTCGTGCGCTTAGAGAGATGAGAATACAGAGTTCGCTTTGGGAAGAGCGATAGGGTTGTTCAATTTAGGTAAACAGAAATAGAACTCGTGTAAAACTCTGTTTGCTTAGAAGATACTGATAATGTAAATTTGAGTATGCGAAGCGAACGACTATAGAATTTGTAAGTACAGGGTCAGTAAATATTTCAAACTCTCCATACTCTTGCTATTGGTAAGCAAGTGTCGTCTACCGAAAAGGAACAATAAAGTGAACAGTTTAGTCAATGGTGAAACTTTAATCCGCAACTTTCACAGTGTCTCCTCGGTGAGATTCCCCGCCCTTCCTACCTGGTGAAATTCCAGGAAAGCCTTTTAGTAATTTCAGCATCCCTGAGACGATCGCGGCAGCAGGAGGGTTCAACGCAGACTTCTTTCTCGGCAGCGATATACTACGTCAACAGTAAACATCACCATCCTTCAACAATCAGCCTCAAACTTGGTACCTCTTAATGAACCGCTGCAAATTTGACTTCCCAACGTGGAGCTGCCAGTTAAAATTGAAACTCTCCTGTTCATAACTCCCCTCCCAAACTTAGCATCTCAACGTGGGGGCAGATAATCGTTCCCCACTCCTGTTCATAAACCCCCTCAACCTTCAGCGCTCCCTCTACCACGTTTAAACTCATTCTTCAATAACAGCGCAGAGTTGGAATTCAAAACCCGCTCCATACGTTGTTTCGAATGTTTGCTTTCATTACCAAGTCTCACTGTCACATATGATGGTATCCTCCCTAACCACAAATTTTAGTACGAAATGTTCAATACACATTAAGTACAACTTCAAAATGTGCACGCTGTGTTCTCTTTATTCACTTCTACTTTCATGAAATTTTAATATGGTAGTATGAAGTGCTCTGCCATAATTAGAGGAACAACCCGGCACACAACTTAATAAAAAGAAATTAATTAAGACGCTACTGACGATTTACTTCCAATTATAAATCACGTGTCTGAAACGAACTGGGTGTGCTTAATACAGCAACATGCCTGAACGTCGATTTTGTGTACTATCGATACTTGTATCATGATCTGGAGATTTGAGTCGGTATTATTGTTTCCACTACGACGCTCGTTCGAGGGCGACGAGTGTACCTCTTCTCTAAAATGGTACTGTTGACAAAAGAAACGATTGTGCAAGGCGAACCGACTTCCACCCCCCTAGTCCTGAAACTCCCCCGCGTAACGTCCCCAAGGCGTGGCTCTCTCGGTACTACTCCCAGACAGTAAAATGAAACTTCCGGCTTTACATTTCGTTCACCTCCGTACAAATACCAAATGTCAAATAAATGACGAAAAAGAGAGATTTGGTACCAAACTTGTGTTCGCAGCTTAAAGTAACAAAAACATGACAAGTATTGTGCTGACGTTAGTAAAAGGGGCATGATTTTGTAGAAAGACGGCACTAGAAGTTTCCTCTGCATATGCTACGCAGAAAAATTAAATTAGGGATCTTAAAAACATCCTCACATATAGGCCAGATTTGAGACCTCTGAGTACATGCATCTTTAAAGAGGCATGTCAAAGGGGCTAATTCGGATCTGAGAGTAAAGTTTAAGCAGCGTTTCCAAAACTAGACGCCAAAGTTTTCAGCAAAAAATGTTTCAAACGTGTTCCACCTTGGCAAGCTTTAATCAAAAGAGCATGTGGAAAAGTGATTCGTTTGTGTGTGTGAAACTAGGTCTTCTTGAATATACCAACTGTTGAATCAACTTTTCTAATGTTAAGCGGAGTCCATTGGGATTCCAGTTTCAATTTTCCAATGAAATATATCAGAAAAAAAGTGTTTAGGGGATGTTAATGTCTCTTAAATGTATTACAGTTCAAGATTATTAGTCTTTCAAAATATAAGAGCGATCTTAACATTAAATATGTAACCGAGTTTATAATCGACGCCCGGAGGTATTTAATAATTATATGTATTGTATTACTTTTATTGTTTTCAGAGAGGAACAAGATGGCTATATGAATAGCAGCGATATTTGTGGTAATTTCCTATAAGTAGTTTAAGTATAAATAATAGAGATAAATTGCAATTTTATATGTGAATTGGAAAGTCCATGCCAAAGTAGCGCTTTTAGGTTTTACTTGTTACATAAAGGAAACATCATGGTAGTCAAGGTTACATAATGCGTTTTTGCTGACAACACCAGTCAGGGTTTTCCATTTGTGTCAGTGGAGCGGTTGGAGTTTCCCGCCGCCACGGAATCGTACGATAGCAGCCGACTAATCATCAGAGAGAAGTTTGAATTTTGGAAGCCGGGAAAACTTTTGCGCTTACATGTGTGAACCCCATGACACATGACAAGCCACGCTAAGGGCTGCTAAGTAAGGAAGAAAATCTCCCAGATTTTCAAGCAGTTTTGGGAGGACTTCGCATTACCACTTAATTCAAGCAGCGTCCAACAAGATATTAGAGGAATTTGTCATTCGATCGTCGGCAGATAGTTATAAGTAGGCGGGTTAATTTATAATTCTCGCGAGATACTGTGGTGAAATTCTCGTGTGATAATTTAGTGAGCGGCGAGTGCGAGTTTATATAAATGTCTACATGAGAGTTGGACTGAAAATTAGTGATTGTTTTCAGCCATGGAAGCTCGCGTCCTTCACAAGTGAATAGCTAGCCGGCGCGCAGAGCTGATTAACAAATAGTCCAAAGGTTACAGACATTCATTTCCCGAATCAGACAATCCCCCCTTTATAACGAGAACTGTGTTAATATATACACCTGTCTACTGTTGTGTATTCATAAGTCGAGCTTACTTCCGTCTGAATAAGACAATAAACGGCGGAATCTCTGGGATAAAAGGTAAATGCGGAAAGCGTGGCTGCCTGTGAAAGGCAGCAACAGTTCACGACGAGAATCGAACCCTTTCTGTCGAAAATCCCGACAGAAATTCCTTCTATCATCTTCACCAAAACGCTTTTAATATTAATATAGCTGTTAGGATCCACTTAGATCATTCACAGCCTTTGGTGTGACATAAACATTTTTGGAAGTTAGCAGTAAATATACATTACTCTGGTTTATTGTGTATCCATTGTTGTCCTGTATTTTCCAGCACAACATTCCGTATACATTGTTGGTATTTCATTGTTGAGTTCAACGTTTGTTATCATTCCCTGAAGATAAACTCTACGTTACTAAGCTACGGCTTGCAACGGCTGAAGTCCCGAACAGTAGCGAAGAAAGCCGACAGGTTACGATTTTAGTAAATTACTTACTTTCCTCAATGTGTATACAACCTTGTTAACTCACATGGTTAGAGCGTGGTGCTATCTTCGTGTAGGTCTTGGGTTCAAATCTCCACGGGTGAACATTTTTATCGCTGGTAATCATTTTTTCTCTCTTGTAATCTTCATAATTTGTCTACACTGTTCTTAATACAATAAGTTTTACTTTTTCATAGGTTAGGTTAGTTTAAGTTTAACAAAAAATAATAAAACATTATACAAAAAAGTATCAAAACTCCATACTAACACTTTCAAAAGCGGGGTTCGGCTTTCTTCGCTACTGTTCAGGAATTCAGCTGCAGCAAGCCGTCGGTAGGTAACGTCAAGTGAAAATAAAAGCTGTCGATCTTGTTCTGGCCCTCAAACAAATAGTTGTGCAGTCGGTCAGAAAAGTGTCAAAGAGAAGACGAGAGATATAAAGGTGATGACGTAGAGAAAGTTTTTTGTGTAATACAATGTAGTGACGGTGAAGATGAACAAGATGTGTCGGAAGACGAACAGAAGATGCTCTAGAAATAGAAGACAGTAGTGATAACGCGGTATGTAAAAATGTTACTCATCTTTTATTTCCAAGAATGGTACAGTCTGATCAACTCGCCCAGCAAAAGTATCACGTCGCGTAACACACAATATCACTGCGGTGCCCCAGGCTTGATGAATTCATCTAAAAATGTCCAATCTGTAAGAGATTCACTCAGATTATTTTTATAATAATATAAACATAATTGTTGATCCCGTCAATAAAAGGGAGCAATGCGTTTGTGGAATGAGAAAAATATAAATAAGCAAAGAGAATGGAAGGCGACACACAGTGTTGAAGTGTAGGTGAGCATTTTTAAGCAGTCTCATAATAATGGGTGCATTGAAAACTATTTTTCCTTCATTTTCCTTTCTTTCTTTTCTTTTTGGACAACTTTGCTCAGAGGCCTATTTTTTCAGGCTTGAGGTTCTTTTTCGTGCTGTAAATTTACGACACGGGACCCACGGCTTTACGTCCCCTCCGAAGGAAGCCATGCTTAGGAATTTTACGGCCGAAAATATCCATCGGCCCTAGCAGGGATTGAACCCGTAATCTTAGGTTTAGGAGGCAAGTATGGTTACCACCACATGAAAACCAAGAGGAAATCAGCGAAGTTTCTGTGAACTACAGACGTGATATACAAGAGGAATATATTCCTTGTATCCCGTGTTAGATTTAAATAGTTATCGTCTCTCTTTTGATATGATGAAATAAGAAACAGGAATGATCGAAAAGGGGCAGATAAACTGCTGCAGTAAGAGATATTTTTGAAAGGTTTGTTGGTAACTGTACATCTAACTATAATCCTGCATCACAAATAGCTGTTGATGAACAATTGATTGGAATAACCGGGACTCTGTTATCCATTTTAAGATTTAAAATCTTTTTTCGTCAGCTTTGGACAATAATGGATTTTTTTTTGTTGTTGTTTACGCATTTTAAAAAGCACATAAAGAACAATATGTCGAAGAGGAAAAAAATTATAAAAATTAAATGGCATGTTCACCTTATTAAGAATCGTGCTATACATTTATCTCAAGCAGTCAAAAACCTTCTCCTCGACTCATTCACTTAAGCTCTTTAAATAGCAGAAACTTCATTGATGAAAGCAACGCACGGTTACCTCGGGTATACGAATACCGGCAAATAGAGAGGGTGAGAGAAGTACTGTAGCTTTAAAAGGTCCTGGCAAAGGACCATGTATCGATCTGCGCGAGTCAATTCTAGGAAATTTGTGGTGGGGTAACAGTTGCATAAGTATAACAAACAGTTGCAAGCGAGAAGGATGAGAGCCGTACAGCTGTGCTGTACGCAAGTAAGTTTTTTTTTTTTTTTTTTTTAATAGCGTTTAACGTCCGCTTTAACTGCCGAAGCACCACAGGCCGTGAACACTGATGATATATGAGATGAAGTGATATATTGGGAAAGAATTTTTTTAAGGAAGAAACGTTCCAAATCTAGGTTTAGGGTACCTCCCCGGCATTTGCCATTTATGAGGACTGAGGAAAACCTGGAAAAAACCCAGTCAGGGAGGACGGTCCTGGCGACATTCGAACCCCAGACCTCCCGCTCACGAGTCCGCGACTTAATGACCTCGGCCACCCGTGGCGGTGATATGCAAGTAACAGAGATATCCTGATTCCGTTATAAACATATAAATAAAAAATGAACCAGAAACCACTGTTTTTGTTAATCGCCAGGACTATTCAAAATACTTTAATGAATTACACTGGTCTTTATTTTCACTTTTATTAATACCTATTTTATTTATATTACTGCCTATTTTCAGTTTTAAGTACCTTTTTGCATGCCTATTTTAACCAAAATAAATGCCTGAACTTCCGGGCTCTGGTTAACATGTATAGAGCTTTATAGCAACAAATGTACGTCTACTAGAGGACAAAGAAAGGCGTGCGAGACAATAAAACCTTTGAATAAAGACTTTCAATGAATGGACGTCCGTTTTGTTACAGTAATTATCTGACATCTATAGCAGAAGAAAAAGCATGCGATGAGAGAAATATGCACAATAGCGCAGGAGACCCTAATTATGGGTAGGTAAAATCAGACTGTATCAGCGAATAAAAAGTAGGCTAGAAAAAATATAAACCTATATCATTCATAAGAAACAAAAAAAAAAAAAAAAATTAGGCATTCAAATAATCTGCAAAATGCTCAAACAGGGACCACTATCGTCTGACGGAATTACAGCACGCGTTTGGGTATTTTGAACAATTGCCTACACAGCAGCGAAGACCATGGGTAAAATTAGGGGAGCGTTTTGAAGATAAGAGTTCTCTCAAGGGCAAAGTCTACAAGACAAACCCTCCCACATTGGAAGAACTCAAGGAAAAAAGTACGAAATGAAAAAAGCGCTGTGCAACGTTCTGCTAATAGTTTTCAGTCAGCTTTAATTTGCAAGCTAGACAAAGGTATAAACTGCCATTGTTGCCAACATGAACAGAATGGGTGGCCACACACCACCAATGTAAACTTTGCGGTTGCCCGCCATACCAGAGGCACCTTATACGCCGCGATAGCAGGAGCCTGCGGTGAAGTTTCAAAAGACCTTGGAATTTCCATCCCCTTCCAACACTCTCGTCGCTGACCCAATTTGTACATTAATGAGCGCTCAGAGACGCGGAGTTTTAACGTGCTGTTAGTTTGAGAGAAAGTTTGTATTGCTGCTTGCCTCAATTTCCTGCCATGGCGCACGTTTTCCCAGTCATTTACAAACCAAAGCATTAAAATACATTCCAAACTTATGTACACCAAAAAGCTAACAATATTACACAGCGCCCATTTCCTTTCCTACCGTCACGGGTGGCCGAGGTCGTTTAGGCGCGAACTCGTGAGCGGGAAATCTGGGGTTCGAATCCTACCAGGACCGTCCTCCTTGACTGGGGTTGTTTCCAAGTTTTCCTCAGTCCTTATAAATGGCAAATGTCGTGGAGGTACTCTAAACTTAGACCCGGAATGTTTACCTTCCTTAAAAATTCTTTCCCAAAATATCATTTCATCTCGTGTATCATCGGTCCCGGTGGTGTAGTGGTAACCATACTTGCCTCCAAAACCCAAGATCGCGGGTTCAAACCCGGCCAGGATCGATGGATTTTTTTCGGGTGTAAAAATCCTAAGTAAAGTCGTGGGTCCCGTGTCGTACATTTACGACACGAAAAAGAACCTCAAGCCTGAAAAAAGAGGCCTCTGAGCAAAATTTGTCGGCCGTTTCACGCCCTGAACAGAATGGGACGCTGATGACCTGAGACATTAAAGAGCATCCGTAAATAAAGCGAATCAAAAAAAATCTCATGTATCACCGCATACGATGCCTCAATAGTAAAAACGGGCGTTAGACGCTGTTCAAAAAAACCCTTTCCTCTTGGAAAGTACTCTGTTAATATCTGTTCATAAATTCGTTTTAAATTATGAGCTTACGCAGCACCAGCAATAACGAAGTAAGAAATATTCAGTACTCCAAGTTGTTCATTCTTGGTTGAATATGATACAAGTAAAGCAGATTTATACACGATACTTCCAGTCTTATTTCTAAGTGTTTATCAATAGACAGTAAATTTTCAGCCACGTGCTTATTTTTTCCCTTGATATATGTAATGGAGAAAACTATTTGCTTTAAATGTATAGTTTTGTAGTGCATACACGAGAACGGATGGATTAAAAAGAACACAAATAACTTTTCTTTTTTGCAAAAACAAAACTATTTCTCTACATAATCTCCTTTGAGCTCAATCCATTTGGTCGAGCGAAATTACAATTTTTTATTCTCTCAGGGAAATAAAAAAAAAACTTTCCAACGTATATAACACTCGTTTACAGCACAGATAATCTCTTCATTTGACGAAAAATTCTTCCCCCCAATTCCAAGTGATTTTTTTAAGTTAGGAAAGATTAAAAAAGTACATGGGCCGAAATCTGGGAAACAGAATGGTTGGGGAATTATTTCGAGCCCAACTGGTGCACTTTTGCCATGAGCAGGCGTATTATTCTGGTGGAGCAACGTCAATCCTGGTCGCTTCGGCTCCAACTCTCTATGTACACGGTTCAATAATGTTGCATAGTAACAGTCAGTAAGTGTTTTACCCTTTTAAGTTAGCCAATCCTGATAATACCCCTGTGAGTCTCAAAAAGTTGCCACCACTTTCTCGCCGACAAAACCGTTTTAGCTTTTTTTCGGTGAACTTTCACCTTTCGCTAACCCTCCTGTTTTGACTACCGTTTTGTCTCCAGGGTGTAGTGGTGGATACATGTTTCATCTATGTCACAAAACGACGCCAGAACTCAATTGGATTAAACTGCAACTTTTCCAATATGATTTCGAAAATATCCTTTCTCGAGCATTTTTGGTCTCGAGTCAACAAACGCAGCATCCATCGCGCATTCATCTTTTTCATACAGGATATTATGTACCCGTGCATATGAGATGCTTACCATATCGGCAGTTGTTTTAAAAATAATTAAAAATCAATAAAAAGTTTACAAAATCAATGTCAATTGTATTTTTTTCAACATTTGTTAAAATAACACAAGCCCAAAAGTTTCAAAGTGTAATTAAATTATCCATTTATTCACTATAAAACCCGTCACAGGTGGCCGAGGTCGTTAAGGCGCGTAAGCGGGAGGTCTGGGGCTCGAATCCCGCCAGAACCGTCCTCCCTGACTGAGGCTTTTTCAGGTTTTCCTCAGTCCTCATAATGGCAAATGCCGGGGAGGTGCCCTTTACTTAAACCTGGAACGTTTCCTTCCTTTAAAAAAGCACCCTTTACAAATATATGATTTCTTCTCATGTATCATCAGAGTACACCACCTGTGGTGCCTCTGTAGTAAAATCGGGCGTTAAACACCATTGAAAAAAACTTCAATATAATAGATTTCAAGTCAATGCTCATTACCAAGAAAGAACAACAGTATGGTCTGAAATGGATGGAAATTTTCACAAATATGGATAGATACATTTTTTGTTAATACTGAAAAAATTTATGTAATGGACATCTGCCCATTCAAATTTCTCTCACATCTCCACTTTCACATTTGAGAATAAAAAACTATACTCACTGCAACAGCTCTGCGCCAGTCATTTTTCAAGTTTCTGCCCATAATTTTCACTACAGTGTGAGGGGCTGTTTCTGTACAGAATTCCAAAGCAACGTACCTATTGCGGTTGTACCCCAAACTAGGTACTAGGCACTAAAAATGAATATGACAATAATATATGTTTATTAACGCTCTAGCAGTCACAATTTTAACGAAACTCGGCATATAACAATCAATTAACAAACTATTCATCCAGTTCGTTAACTAGCAAGATGGTGGTTAACCTAAAGCGAAAAAATAAAAATCGCATCCGCAATTTTTGTTGTTTTTCAACGAAATTCGATATATACTATTTAAATAAATAAGAAAAATAGTGTCTGAAAATCAGCAAAATCAGAAAATTAGGAATGGGGATTTACCTGAAACCGAAAATTTAAAAGTCGGTCTGGTATTACAAATATTCATTTATATTTTTGCAATAAAACTTGTTATATAGCATTTAAATAAAATAAGAAAATTAGTTTATGGATGTTAGGGAAATCGCATCATTAGGAGTAGGAGTATGCCTAAAAACACATTTAAAATGCGCTATAATGTTTAATTTTCTGTCAATTGTTCAAATAAATACAATTAAACTCATAATTTATAATTATGCATATGCTTTATTCTTAACAAAAGCATTATTGTGAAGATAGCAACTGTGAAAGATTAATTAATCACTGCAACGCTCATCTTATACCCAACCGGTATCAAAAGAGGTGGCAACATTTTGATATGACCGTTATCGATAGCCCAACAATAACACTGATAAACTTTCCCTCAGCTGTAGCCTGTGTGCTGTTAATCCTAGACTGCTATTGGCTGAAGCTAAGATATTATTGGTGCGGTAAGACGGAGAATCTCTATTACTATACAGACCGTGCCAAAAAAATGTATACACACTTCAAGCAAAGAAAAACTGAATACACAAACAAAAAGTGATGAGCACTAATCATCTTAGACTTTTGCAGTTACAACAGCTGCTCAAAATGCCCACCATCGGCGTCGATACACTTCTGAGTACGTTGAACTACTGATTCAGCAACCTTTGCGAAAGTGTCCTCAGTGATTGCAGCACATGCCATTTCAATTTCTTCCCGAAGTGCTGCCAGTTTTCTAAGGTATTTAAGAGTTCCCCATAGGTAGAAGTCCAACGGAGTTGTACACATGTCTCCATTGCCTTTGAACTTCAACAATATTGTAGGTTTTCCATTACCATTTCAAAATTGCTTTCCGCTGTTTAAACGATAATCTTGGCTCCATTTTGTTGTAGCAACGCTAGCATAACGTAATGTGAGTCACATCTGTTTACAGGACATCATACGATAATCATATGTTCATTGTTGATTTACCTATCACGTAGCAACGCTATCATAACGTATGTGAGTCACGTCTGTTTACAGAACATCATACCACTTGTTACTGTTTTTTTTTTCGGTCCAACCCTGAAACATAATAAATAGATATCTACTGTGAAAGCGGATTACATTTTTTTCGCACTTTCGGTAGTATCAAATGCTTTGAAAAAACGATAACTCGGCCCGTCATCTACAGGAGAACGGAAATGGTCAGAGATGAGTGGACTCCTGGTAGTAGACGCAGTCACTGCTTCCTCCCAATTTCCGTAAACTCAATATGCAACTTCTCTGCTCTAGCGCTCTGTAATAACGTTCGCATAAACAACTTGCTGAGGAATTCGCTTAATTTACGTAGCTTCTGGGTGACAGGCCCCCCCCCCTTTATTCTTGTTAAAAACGTTCAATACAACACTCTACAGTAAACTAACTAACACACTGTAATTAATAATATCGGTGCAAATAATCCTTGCTTAAGTAACAGCAAACTGCGACTGACTGTCTACTGTTATTGAGAAGGCGAATGTGGCGATGTTCGTCCAAGGATGTATTGCTCTTACCAGCCAAATATAACTCTCGGTACAATAGTAAAGTCCTTTGCCTTTCTTTTTTTTCTTTAAGTTGCGTTGTCTTTTTTTTTACAAATATGCTGACACTTACTTGCGGTTTATTTAAAATCATTAATTTTAAAATAAGGTATTGCACATTCTTTGCTTAGACGTGTTTCTCTTTCTCATTATTTATCTAGCGCGCTTTCAATTTCCTTATCTAGAACCATGCACTGTGCAAAGGGCGGTATATATCTTTTCAAAGGAGCTTGTTTCTTGCCACGTTACATCCGGGGATATGACTTTTCCTTTCTCATCTACAGCAATAACAACAAAATCTTCTACTGTATCCCCCAGGAAGGGATGAGACAAGATTTAAATTCGCTGTGTTGGCTGCCATGAATGTTGTATGGGGTCGGGGGAAAAGGTCACACGTTTTGTAGCGAACAATACGCGGTCTTTGCAACGTTCATCTGTTAGTCTAAAAGGGAAGAGTTTTGGTTAAAAGGCAATACGTTTATTTCACTTGTCAAAATAAAACGTTCCAGTACACAACTGACAATAAAAACACGCAGGATAAATTTATAGATTAACGTAGTCAATATTAAACAGTCACTAAATGAGTAAAAAGCGACACATTTGCAATCGGATAATTTTGTTCATTTTAATTACTCTCTTCTCTGTACATAAAAATGTATTGCATGCTTTTGGAACTGATATTAATGGTGAAGGTCTTGTTTATTTACGTGGATTTTAATATGATGGTCTTAATTTTTGAATTTGCAGAATAAACAATTAGATGATTAGATGATTTTCTTGAGTTGCCTCGGCTCTTGAAGTCTGGAGTTCCATGTTTCCTACTTCTCTGGTTCCAAAGCAGAGGACAGGAATCTTAGGGAAATCTGGACTGTTTTTAATGACGTGGTGTCATCAGGGACGTAAGAGAAATTGAAGGTTTTAGGAACATGCTGTGCGTCTGTCATGTGGTCATAATCCTGCTTTTGGTATTTATTGTATAGTTCACCACTCGAAGATTTAAATACACTATTCACTCTCTTTAACTGCACTCCTCTGCAACAAGTTCACGCGTGACTGTCGCCTATAATTTTGCTGTATCACTTCTTATAACATGATCACTTCCATGTAAGGGTTTTCCTATAAGAATAATCTGGCTGTCGTAATTTGAACACTAATTTATTGATACCCGTATATCATCTTAATGATGACGTATTTTCTCACTGAACTGTAGTGTGATATCTTTCAGCTATTGATTGCCTTACTAATATCACTGTATTATATTGCCCAGTGACGTCATTACTCGTACTGTCCCGTACTCCACTTATGTCCTTCGGTTACTCTTACGTTCCTTCTTCTCCTGCTCAAAGTCGGTCCTCGTGGTGTAGTGGTAGCCATACTTGCCTCCTAAACCCAAGATCGCAGGTTCGGTCCCGGCCAGCACCGATTTTTTTCGGGAGTAAAAATCTTAAGTGTGGCTTCTTTCGGAAGGGAAGTAAAGCCGTGGATCCATGTCGTACATTTACGGCACGAAAAAGAACCTCAAGCCTGAAAGAAGAGACCTCTGAGCAAACTTTGTCGGCCGTTTCACGCCCTGATTAGAATAGGACGCTGATGACCTGAGATGTTAAAGAGCGTCCTTAAATAAACCAAATCCAAAAGAAATCTCCTGCTCAAACTTAGTACTTACATTTGATATTAATTCTGTTATGTGGATTCGCTCCGCCCCTCGCGAAAATTTATTTCTTCAAATATTCTAGAAATAGACTCGACTCTAACTTCCAATTGGCTATTACACGAATATTGTCTGTTCATCCTCGTTCGTCCAATTTTGAGATGTGTCTATTAGTTGAAGTTTTTTTCTTCCTGGCTACATTGTTTTTTAATTTCCGCACACTAAAGTTTTATGATAATGCACGTTTCAGTCATATTAGCGGTAGTACTTTGAAACTGTGAGAAATAGCTAAAATGTTTCTTTTAACACACCTGTTTCCCCTTGCGGAGCTTCTTTTGTATATGGCAAGTTACAGTTACCGGTTGGAATCATATTTCTTGCTATGCCCAATTTAAAGGTAATAAAACATTTTGTCTCTTCGGCTGGTCTGTATTGGAGGATTTACGGAAGGGTAAAATGGGTCTAATGTTAACAAAAGGCGAGGCGAGGCGAGGCTATTGTCCTCTACCAAACCGTTCCGACAAATATCCAGCGTGTCCTATTGTTATCCAGTCTGCCTTTTTTACAGATGTTCATAAATGCAATCCTTATTTGTATATTACTAATTGAACAAAAAGACATACATACACTAACAATTATAATATTAAAATCCTGGTCAAAATTGTAATACTGGTACCCTTGATCATTGTGTCATTCTTGATCTTGTTAAACAATACCTGAAATTAAATGCAATTATTATTATAATTGCCATCAGAAACAATTATTAATAATATATTTTAAAGGTAGAAATAGTATTTTATTTTAAAAATGTCATTTAAATACATAATTAATACAAAAATCACTAGACAACGGCTGAGAACGGAACATTGTCCACCCTTAGGGAAAGGGTTGTAGCTTGGTCAAAATTGTTGAGTCATTTGGTCTTGCCATAGTAGCAGTAAGAGCTCTGTTGTGTTATTTGTTTTTCTGCATTTTCTGTTTTAAGTCTGGAAAGTGTGAACATTCATGTAAATGCAATGGAGATTCAGAGAGAGCATTTTGTGGGTTGATCTTGTGTGATTTCAAATGGGGCTTAAATGAAACGCAGTCACTTGAGTGTTTGAGGGGGAAATCGGGGACTTATCTTCTTCACATGCTGCTGGTTTGGATAATTTAAGAGGAGGCGGTAATATCTTAAAGATGAAGAAAAGAATTATAGACCAACAACATTAGTGACTGAGAAGAACATCCCCTCTGTAGAAACAATGTTCAGGGACATACAGAGATATTGAGCTGGCATTAGCGATTAGTCCGCCGAAATGTTTCAATCATTCTTCGGGAACACCTTCATGTAAAAGCTTTCTTCAACAAGAGCGCCTCATAATTTGTCTGAAGCAGAGAAGCTCCACAGGGTGGAACGGTACCAAGAAACCCGTAAATATTTAACTGTGGAAAGTCTTGCCATGTTTCAGATATTGTTACTGGTGACAAATCATGGCTGTATCAGTTTGATCCAGAAACAAAACGCCAGTCAGCCATTTGGATTTTCCCTGATGACCAACCGCCGGTCAAAATCAAGAGACCAAGGAGTGTTGGAAAGAAAAAGGTTGCATCTTTTTTTTTTTTTTTCATAGTGGTCATGTGATAGCCGTTGTGCCCGAAAATCAGCAAACTGTTACTGCAAAATGGTACACAGAAGTCGGAAAGTGTTTCAGAAAACTCAAGAACGCTAATGTAACAATGGAATTTGTGCAAAATGCAACAAGCTGAGGCAAAACTAAATGACGCATCCATCCTATAGTCCCGACCTGGCACCGTGCGATTTCTTCCTGTTCCCTACTGTGAAGAACCGACTTGGAAGTCACCGATTTTCTAGCTCCGAAGAAGCGGTTGCAGCTTATGAGGAAACTGAGTGGCGTGGCTGCTTCTAGAAGTGATTTCAGAGGAAGGAACGCTGCATGCAGTGCCAGGTGATAAACAATATGTTTCTCTTTATGTCTCACTACTTATCTAGTGACCCTCGTATGAGAGTGTTTTGATAAGTAACTTCGTTTTATTTAAAAAAGATGTTCATTTTAAATAATATGAGGTAAATTTTTTTATAAATTTGCCAGATTTGCGATGCAATGTTCTTTATATGGGAATGGTTACGAATGAGATGATAATTGAGAAAATATTAATAAACAAGGAGAAGTGAAATATTAACTACATGAAAAAGATAGAAGAAAAATTACCAGAGGATGGGACATGGATTACAATGCACATAGAAGAGCATCGGAGCGTAGTGAGGTGGAATAGACAGTGAAGTACACGCTGCAGTTTGGCATTTCTCGCAAGATTAATGGTTCTTCCATCACATTTAAATGGAATTCCTTCCAAGGTGAAATATTCAACCCCGTCTTCCCTTTCTTGCTCTTGGGAGGCATTTCTAAAGTGCTATGAATTGCACTTGTATTTTAGAGATCTTGAGAACATGTCAAATCCTTGAGGTTCTTTACACCAACTTCCGAAGGTACCTAAATTCAGAACTATACTACCGAACCTGTATTTATCAAATTTACTTAAGGGCCAGCAACATAAAATTAATATTTTAGCATTAAAAAATCGAACCGACACCAGAGCCCGAAGCCGCTAAGTCACGGACTTTGAACGAGAGGTCCGAAGTTTGAATTCCTCCAAGACCATCTTCGGGTTTTCCTCAGTCCTCATAAATGGCCCGGTAGGGAAACTGTAAACACATGTCTGCAACGCTTCTTTTCCAACATTCCTTTACCAACAAATTATTTTGTCTCATGTATTATCAGTGTACACCGCCTGTGATGTCAGAATACTAAAAACAGGCACCAAACACTATTTCAAAAATTAAATATCGTACGAACTGAAAAATACTTAAATTATTTTACATAGTCCCAAAATAATGCAGTAAAATCGCTTGAAATGATTTTTTATCATATTTATCTCGTGAATAGGTGCCCAATCCTATATAACAATATCAAGAATTCCAACCAATTAATATTTTTGTCAATATTTCTTTAGTCAAAACAAAATTCGGTACATGTAATTTAAATAAAATTAGAAAAATAGCTTCTGAAAATTAGGGAAATGGGGCCATTAGGAGTTGGGGTATCTGAAAACCGATATTTAAAAAGCTCTCTTGCGTTTAATTTCCGCTCTATTGTTTTAAAATAAAATGAAAATTAATTCAGCATAAACTGTATTTATAACGAAGCGTGTGTTTTATATTTAACAAAAGTATCGCCATGAAGATAGAAAATGAGAAATATTACTCTAATATGTGTGTGTGAATTATATTTGTATGTAAGAGCGTCCTGTCATAAAACCTTCATGAAATATCTGCATTGCATAATTTTACTACAATAACATTTAAATTAAATTTAAAAGCCAATGAAAATCAATGAAACTTTGAATTATTTATTGTTGATTGTTTATATTTGCTTAGCACATTGTAACTGTTTCTTGACAGTAACATGTTTTTGTTTTATTGAAACATATGAACATCTTCTTAAATACACAATGTAATTCAAAACTTTCTTGATTTCTACATTTCAGTGAATGTAAATATGATATAAAGGGCTCAGTCCATAAATATATTTACATTTAAAAATGTTTAAAAATTCCCATACATTGTTGCTTCGTCTATCATTGGTCATATATTTAATTTATTTATTGTTTACCTTTAATAATAATAATAATAATAATTAAAGATTGCTGATTTACCACACAATAATGCCATAACTTATTTCATTTCATTAATTATTAAGACCATCATTGAAATTTTATGTTCATTTTTAAAGTTATTCAAGTTGCTGAGGAAATCTACTGGCAGCTCCTGCGTGACGGACATTTGTTTTTGACACACTGAAATCAATACGAAATAAGCACATTAGAATCAGAAACATTTTAACCTCTGACGACATTATCGACATTTAATAAGTACTGTTTACTTTTCCGACATGCAATTCGCATATTTCTAACACGTGAGTTTTCTGGAACCATCCAAAAAATTGAAAGTGTATAGAGGATGAAAGATTTCATCAGTAAGGACTTGAGAAATTCGTTTTCACGTTTCACAACGTAATCTGACGTATGAAGACGCAGTGGAAAGCGACGTTATTCGTATGTCTGTCCCAGTCGCTGCATCGTAACACAATAAAAAAAAGAAGAAGAGCGCTTCGCGTTCCTAGATGTTCTCTCCAACATGTGCTGGGAATATAAAATGTATTGCTGTCTCTCCTAGGATGCGTTTGGCAAATCGATGAAATTTTGTTACCCTTTGGAAATCCTTGGCAACCTGATGCAACTTTGGTAAAACCGAGCTACACCGAAGGGTTGTTTCAAACAGGCACACGTTTGGATAAAGTGAGAGCTACTTTAAATTGCAAGATGTCCATTCTGTTACACTCCCCTCTTTTTTCCTTTGCTCTACGTTCCCTCTTCTTTCTTGATCGTGTTTTCTTTTATATTTTTTCTTTCTCTTCACCTATTTCCGCTTCTCTTCGTTTCTTTTCTTAAATCAATGTTATTTTTCCTTACTATTTTTCCTTTCGTGTCCCTGCTTTTCATTTTATTTATTTTACCACAGTTATTTTTACCTTTCCCATGTGCCATGTCATTCATTTTTAAGGACTTCGCTTTCAGAGACAGGGTGATTCCTAAAGATGGCGCAAATTGTCTCACAAATTAATTGGAAAAATACCGAGGGAACCAAAAAAAAAAAAAAAAAAAAAAACGAACACACACTTTCACAGTAGATATCTGTATAATATATTTCAAAGTTGGATCGAAAAACAACAGTAATGTGAGTATGATGTTCTGTAAACAGAAGTGACTCACATTATTTTATGCTAGTGTATTGCTACAACAAAATGAAGCCAAAATTATCGTTTGAACAGCGGAAAGCAATTTCGAATCGGTATTAGAAAACGGAAAATGTTGTTGACGTTCAAAGGCAATGGAGACGTGTGTACAGAACAGCACCGCCAACGCGAGTAACTATTGCACGCATTCGTGCATTCTATGGAAACGAGGAATTTTACTTCTAACAGGATGGTGCACCACCACATTACCACATAAGTGTACGTGCGTACCTAGATGACAATCTTCCAAGGCACTGGATAGGACGAAGAGGTCCGATTGAGTTTCCACCGCGTTCTGCGGATCTAACTCCGTTGGACTTCTACCTATGGGGAACTCTTAACGATGTTGTATATCGTAGAAAACCAGCTACACTGACAGCACTCCAGGAAGAAATTGGAACGGCATGTGCGGCAATCGCTGAGGGCACTTTCGCAACGTACTCATCGAGGCCGATGGTGGGCCTTTTGAGCAACTGTTGTAACTGTAAACGTCTAAGATGATTAGTGCACATCATTTTCTGTTTGTGTAAATTCAGTTCTGTTATGTTAACACTAGTTTTTCCTTTGCTTGAATTGTGAATACATTTTTGACACCCTCTATATAATAGACACACATACACACACACACAAAACACCTTTTAATAATGCTCAATGTTTAATTTGAAAAACATGTTAAAGAATATTTCCTATTTGAAACATTGGAAAGTGCGTGTTTTGTTTAGTAGCCATAGCATAATACAAATGATCAATCTAATGTCCTTCCTTAGTTAGGGTCAATAGAGTAGAAATCATGACATAGGGGTAACGCTTATATCAATGAAGAGCGTGTCTCTCCATTCGAATCCCACCAGGACCGTCCTCGCTGACTGGCGGTTTTTCCAGGTTTTCCTCAGTCCTCATAACTGACAAATGCCGGTACCTTAAACATAATCCTGGATCGCTTCCTTCTTTAAAAAATATCCTTTCCCCATTTATCATTTCATTTCATGTATCATCAGTGTCCACCGCCTGTGGTGCCCCAGTAGTAAAAACGGGTGTAAAACACTACTCAAAAAGCTTCTGCGTGTTTCAACGTTGTGATGGGTGATGGTACAACGACGATTTCATATGAAACATCAACAAAAACCACGTACAGCCATAACAATTCTGCATGGTAAAAAGTTTAAAACGATGGATAACAAACATGCGGCCAAGAATGTCGGTTGAGGACGTTAAGCGTGTGCGAGAGGCATTAGTTATGTATTTGGTGGACTTTTAAGCTATGATTCATTGGGGTTTGCTCCAAAAGGGCATGTAGTCGATGTGAATCTTTATCCTCAACAACTGAAACGACTTCGTGAAGTTTTGAGACAGAGATTCCCAGAATTGTTCTCTTGAGCAGGACAATAGGAGAACGCATACTACTCGAACAAATAGGGATAATCCCGAAACTGCTACCGTGGCCACAGCGCTTGTTTACTCATCCCGAGAAGGAGCTGGTAGGGGTTACATTACACTAGCTTTGATATGCCTCATGTTCACGTAATGAGGGCGCAATGATACAGAGGATTTCTACCTCAAAATGAGCTATTTAATGCGCTGAAACACAACTCCTTTTTGTGAAAGATTCAGGAGTATTAGGGTCCTACAAAAGTATTGAGATGAGGAAAAGTGAATGTCGACGCACACATAAAAAGATGTGACATTAAGCCCGATCCCTTACGAGTAAAACGGTGCCATAAAGCGAGGCTCACAACTCCCACATTCCACAGTGTGAGGTAAATAATCCCCGTGCACAGTCAGCCAGTCGTTACGACGGAGCTGGAGAGAGTGTATTTCCCCGCTATGACTTTTTGTGATTTCAAGAGTGGTTTAAATGAATCCCAAAGCCTTGAGCGCTAGCAATAGGTTTTTGTAGACCTTGCTTCAACTAGAGAAACAGTTTTCCGCTGGTTTGCGGAATTTAAAAGGGGCCGAACTTAACTGTAAGATGAGCAGAGAAGTGAGTGTTCGGCAAAGGCAGTGACTGAGGTAAACATTGTCACAGTGAAAAAAAAGTTGTACGCGAAAACAATCGCGTAGTATTTAAGGACACAAGCCAGATTTCCAGATTGGATCGCCAGCAGTATCACAAGTTCTGCAGGACATCTTCTGTCAGGAAGATTTCCTCACGTTGGATGCTAAAATATTTGAGTCGAACAGTGTGAAGAAATGCTGCAGAGATTCAATGGTGGGAGCTCAAAGCGTGGTTCTGATGTCATCATGCGTGATGAAACGTGGTTTAACGATTTTCCCAAAGACCAAACACAACAATCGGCAGTTTGGATCTTTCCATATGACGATCCACATACGAAAGTGAAGAGGGATCGAAGTGTTGGGAAGTAAATGATGGCCACAATTCTTCTGTAGGAGCAAAGGGAGGTTACTGCTTAACGTACCTGCCCAAAATGTTCGACTTGCTCCGAGAACGCCGTCCAAGGACAGGACTGAGGGGGGTCCTGCTTTCCCATGACAACGCCTCCACTCAGATGGCTAACATCACCATCCAGTTCCTGGAGTCCACAGAGGTCAAATTTATGACTCACCCTCCCTACAATCCTGACCTGGTTCCATGTGGTTATTTACTCTTCCCGGTGGTAAAACGTAGCATGAGAGGAAAGGGAATTTCCAACCGAGAAGAGACTGTGGCTGCAGATGAAAATGAACTTTTCACCTTCGAGGAAAAAATAGATGCTTTGATCAGATTTTTGAGAGTGAGAAAGTATATAGAGTGTGGTGGAGAGTATTTTGAAAAGGTGTAACATTAGGAATGAGTCTTTCCTCATCCAATTTGACGTGTCTCAAAACTTTCATAGTGACCCTCGTGTCTAAAAACTTTCAGTCTGGCCCTAGTACTGCTTCTTTCCAAAGCTGAAAACATTACTAATCTGGTAAAACATTTTCAACACCTTAAGAACGTAACTTCTTATGAAGAAAATGGAACTGTTAAATTAACGTATCAACAAGGGGAATGTTGCAGTTATGTCACTGAAAAACCTACCCCATGACTCACAGTGGAGAATTAATGGCTTCATATTATCAGGCCAGCAAGCAGGGGCGAAGGTTGTCGTCGTGTTCTGAAGGTGAGAATCTCTGCTATAAATAAAGTCGGGCTAGCCGCTATGTAACACGTTCTTCGGATTTAGTAAATGAAGTAGATAAGGAGGTAAAGGAAGGGCAAGAAAGAGAGAAAGACACACCACCAAGGTGTGAAGATTAAATAAGGTTAGCCGTGCAACAGGTGCGTATAGGTCTCTGGCGAATTAGTTCCATATCTTTACACAAGAATTCTAAAATACAAAGCGCGAGTGGATGAACGAATTTATTTCATACAATTAACACATTGCAATTTAATTACATTTACATTTTGGTGCTCACACGCAAGGAAAATACACTGCGGTCCATTAAAATTGCAACGCTCATAAGAAACCACAGGACATTTTCTCACAAGGTGATATCATTCCGTAATGGTTCTCGTATTCGGCAAAATCACAGCTGGTGTAAAGTGGCAAGTATGCAGTTATTAATTTCATAGTTTTTAACTCAAATTTAAAGTACACTCAGGGACAAATTTTATATTTGCTTGTCATAGAGACGTGTAGGCAAGGTATATGTTTGTTGTTTTATAAACAAGCCTTTCTAACCGAATATTACAATTGTGCGTAAAAAGTCTAAGATATGAGGTTCGCTAGATAAGTGTTAAGACAACAAATAGGAAACGTTTTGTTTATTCCAGTTTCTCGAAGTATTCCCCTTGGCATTGTCCGCTGCGTTGCAATCTGTGGAACTACTTCTGGAAGCATCCACGCCATTCAGTTTCCGGCACTACTCTGCAACCGCTCCTTTGGGGCTAGAAAAATTGGTGACCTCGAATTCGGTTCTTCACAACAGGGAACAGGAAGAAAGCGCATGGTGCCTGGTCGGACTATAGGATTAATAAGTCATTAGTTTTGGCTCAATTCCTGGCAGAAACTTCATTGTTACATTAGCGGTGTGGGTTGATGCATTGTCATTGTGTAACAAAATGTCGTTTTTGGATTTCCTGAAACACTTTCGGACGGCAAACTTCTATGTACCATTTTGCAGTAACAGTCCCCTGATTTTCAAAAACAATGGTTGACATATGAACACTTTGGTGAAGAAAGAGGCGACAATTTTTTTCCCACGCTCCTTGACCTCTTTGAAGGGTACCTGGTCATCGTGGAAAACACAAAAACACAAATACAGGCAGATCTGGTGTTTTGTTTGTGGATCAAACTGATATATCAGTTCACGATAACAATATGTGCAACCTGACGAGACTTTCTACAGTTAAGTCTTTGCAGCGTTTCTTGACACCATTCCACCCTGTGGAGCTTCTCTGCTTCAGACAAATTGTGCTGCACACATCTAGTAGATTTTTTTTTTTTTACACGAAAGTGCTCATGAGGGCTGGTTGAAACACTAGACGAACTAAGCCAGCTCTTTGTTTTTGTAGGTTTATCTTGGATCTCCCCTGATCATCGTTTCCACACAGGCGATGTTCCTCATTCACTACTGCTGTTGGTCTACCACTCTTCTCTTCATTTTTAAGATTCCGCCCCCTGTTAAATTCCCCAAATGTACCAAACGCAGTAGCACATGAAGGAGAAAAGTCCACGAAAGCCTCCCTCCTTCAAACGCTCAATAAAATTTCAAATCGTACAAGATCATGCATGAAAATGGTGAACTTTACGTTCACAAGTTTTAAAACGTAAAATACAGGGAAATGATTTCAATGAGGGTCATTTTGCCATGAGCGATTCACCATGTTCAGGAAGACTTTCGAGCTTTAATGAAGACCTTCTGAACTATTTAATCTATGATTATCCACGTTTGTCAACCCGAAAATTAAAAGATGTGATTCATTGTGAAAATTGAAGAAAAAAGACCCAGAAGACTGTATTGCGATAATGCACGGCCACAGTCCGATAACACGACAGGATCTTGGTTGGAAGATGATTAGATCCCCCACATTCTCTAAGACTTCCACCTTTCCGTTCTCTACAGAATATCCTTCCAGGAAACTCGTTCAGTAACTGTGATGCTTTATAAGCTTAGCTTGACGACTTCTTCAGCCCAAACTAGCAGATTTCTTCAGAAGTGGAATCATGAAACTATTCCAGCGTTGAGAGGCATAAATAATGGTGAATATATTACAGGTTAATTTATATATGTTATTCATATCAAATAAAAATCGAACAAAAACGTTACGAACTTGTAGATTAACCTAATAATTACACTGTTGATATACTAAAACAGAACGGCATTGCTGTTTATAACCACAGTCTTTGTGCACGCCTTAGTAACAGTGGAATGCGAGAAGACTTGAACGGGAAATGCCTTTAACAGCAGCTGCACCCAAAAAGCCATCAAAATCGCTTTCCGCTAGGCTAGCCCAACGAAGCAAGTCATCTCAATTAAAGGGGCACAAATTGCATACCTAGCACACGTGGAGTGTTCCCAAGATTTCGCTCATTTCATGAAATGAAACAAGAAGCGCAAAAGCTCTTTCTTCTATTGCAATTAGAAAGGCAGTCTCCTTTAAAAGCAATTCCCTTGCTTAAAGGCAAGCATCCCTGGAGCGAAGCTCATTTACCACATGCATGCATGCATGCCTGGCTTACGTCATAGATACTGTTTCGGGAGAAACACTTGAGGGTTCAGCAGACATTGGGAGCATGGCCCTAAGAGATAATGAAACCGGGTAACGCAAGGGACTTGCATTCGGTAAGTATGGGTTCAATTCCCTTGGGGTCCGCCGTGCTAACCTAGGGATTTTTTCGTGGTTCTATGCCGTTTAGGACGGCACCTAGAGTCTAAACCGAACCGCCCTCGGCCGCTTAGCTAGCTGGTTCTCACTGGTGGATAGGCCACGTCTAGCATAAACCTGCTCATATCAAAAAGGTGAGTCCCCAAACACGTAGCGCTTGAGAACTTAACCCTTGCCAGCAAGGTACATGCCTTAGACACTCCCTTGTGGCACACTGCCGCCGCAGTTACTCAAATTTCCTGTGAGTTGAGGGTCCACTGCCACACCGACACTCCACGAAGGGAGGGAGGGGCTAGAATAGTCTCATGTCGCTTAGGCAAATTTTCTGCTCTCCCATTTCATTCCAGTTCTGTTACCGGGTTCAAGGTGGGCTGGTGCGGCGTGACGGTGGCTCCCGCGTTGTAAAGGTTTAGACCTTCTGAGGAACTCGAACTCTTTGAGTGAGAGCTCCACCGGCGTTGGGGAAACATGTTAGAGACCCCAACTACGTCCACCCTTGCCAAATCCGTTCCTTCCCGAGGTACTCTATAACTGAAGGCGTAGATACAAATGGTAAGCCGTGAGTAAGACTATAGTACTGATGTAATAAGTAATGTAATTTCAGACAAATGTATGAATTATTTCATGGTTTTTATGTGCCATCCGATAAAATGCTCCTTGAGAAGGAGTGTTCAAAAATTTTGAAAAAAAAAAAAAACTACAAACATGTGTGTCAAGCGCATAAGGGAGACAAATTATCAGCAAAATTTTTATTTTAATGAAAATTGTTATTTTGGGAAAAATTGCCCCATTACCTTGTGGCATGTTGTAGTTATGTTAAATATAAATAGAATATTACATAAGCAAATGCAATGCAATCAGATTTGTTTCACCCCGGAGTGTTTTTAAAACGGGCGAGCGCGCCGTTCTTTAACCGCTTAGCCGACCAGTCCGGTCTCTGTGATTAGCAGGAGGTAAAAGAATAAAACAAACCAATCATACAACAATACAAAAAATCAATTTAAAAGGCCCGTTGCTTGCCAAAGCATCAAGTGAGGTGTTGAAACAGCCCGCTTTTACAATCATTTAAGCACATCGAGGCAGCCTTCCAGCGATTGATCAAAAATCCTGCACGATCATCTTTGTATGTGAAGAAATGCTGCACAGATTGCACAGATGGAGGGAGTTCAAAGCGATTTTCTTATGTCATCACGGGTGATGAAACATGGATTTACCAATTTGACCCAGGGACTAAACGACAGTCGGCAGTCTGCATCTTTCCAGATGACGATCCTCTAACGCAAATGAAGAGGAGCCAACATGTTAGAAAGAAAATGATTTCAAAAAGTGGCCATGTGAGCACAACTCTTCTGCAGGACCAAGGTTGGTTACTGTTCAGTCTGCCTACCGAAAGTTTTCGACGAGCTCCGAGAACGCCGTCCAAAGTCAGCATTGATGGGGATTCTGCTTCACCGTTCACAAGGCTAACATCGCCATCCAGTTCCTGGAGTACATAGACTCATCCTCCCTACAGTCCTTATCTTGCTCCATGCGATTATTTTTTCTTCTCAATAGTAATAAGTCTCAAGCGAGGAAATATATTTTCCAGTCTGTGCCTGCATATGAAATAGAACTTTTCATCATTGAACAAAATGAGTGGCAATAGAGCTTAGAAAAATGGTTTTTAATGATGAGAAAGTGTATAAAATGTGATGGAGAGTACTTTGAAAACATGCAATAGTAGGAATGAGCTTACCCACTCCCAGTTTGACGTATCTAAAAATTTTGTAGTGACTCTCGTATTAGGTTTATTCATGGATGTTCTTAACATCTTTGGTCATTTCCGGCCCATTCAATTCAAGGAGTGAAAGACCGCTAAATTTTGTTCATATGCCTTTTCTTTCAGGCTTGAGCTTCTTTTACAAGTTGAGACCGAAACTCCCAGCTTCACCTCCATAAATTGATAATATGCTATAGTATTTTATGAATATATTCTGATGTACTATATGATTAGTATTGAACCTATTGGTCAACGTATTTATTCTTAGGTTTTGACAGGGAACACTTGTGCAAGGGCCTTTTAGGGAATTGCTATCATATATTTTTATAAGGGTAGGCGAACAGACCCACGATATGCCTGTATTTATAACAAGGATTCCGCTAGCCTTAAAGACTGGTTGCGTCTAGAAAACAGACCATCATAAAAACAGGAAACTCAAGCGATCGCTTTGTGTGGAAAGCCGAAAGATTACTTTGTTAAATAAACAGACAATGATGCAAAGTTGCGGGGTTAAAAACAACTCTTAGATTTCTGGTAAAGGGAAAAACTGTGTAAACAGAATAGCCCGCGTCCAATGAGAACATGGGGAGAGAATTAAACTTGAGCTTTAACCGATAGAAAATCTCGCATCGAATGGGGAAATTCAAGGAAGTCATACTATAGGATATTTTTATAACATTACGACCGAGCGACTTTATAGTGACAGAAATTTACCTGATTTTGACATCGGGCAATCCAGTAGTCACTGGAGTAATCAGAGAGACAGACCGTTAGTCAAATACTTCGTTGTCATACAGACAGGGGACCAGTTAGTTCGTTTCAGTTATCAGAGCAGTTAGCTACATAATGAAAAGATAGTTAACAACGTCAGAGATGTAGAGTGACTAGTATTATGAAATATGTAGTTCTATCGCGGTTAGACCGTGCAAGAGTGAACTAAAGAACTCTTAGAGCAGTTCTCAAGACGTAACGGATACCTAAACCTGTGGAAAGGCGTTGAATATCTGATTAATAAATTGTGTCAACTTCAATTCAATGACTTTCTGTGTAATGTGTTAGACACCTTGCCCTTCCCGCTGACTTAAAAGAGTCACGAAGCTCCAGATTCCCTGAGAAAGATAGCCGCGGCAAAGACGGCAAATCAGACAGGACATCTGGAAGGACAGGCTTACTCGAATACAATCAACTACGCCTAATTAATCTATCAGTCACTAATTAACCTTCCCCTTCTTTAATCTAATTGACCCTTCCCTAATTAAAAAAGACCACAAAGTATGATTACTACAAACCAGGATGGTCCTTTTGAAAAGAAGATCCTAACAAAGAATCATATTTTTATCCACTGTGACTATTTACTCTGGCAAAGCTGTAAAACCTTAGCGTACCTACCAAGTCACATGTTGCTTTTTCTGAACTGCAGAAACATACTGGAGTCATGTAAATTTTTCAAAACTGGGTTATCTGCTGCTTCATGGTCTGGACCCTTATCAAGGATGCTCTTCATTTTTTCATTTGACCACGCTTTATTATATTGTAGTTTGGAGGAAATGGGGCACATTTGCATTTAAATAAGCCATTTTATTGGAAGCGTTTAATGTGATATATGAAAATTCAAGCAACCCCTTTATCAAATTCCTAGCAAGGCTTTCTTTTCATAAATATCACATAGTTTCTGGTAGGAATATCTGAGGAATTTTTTATTGAGGAGTGTGTCAATAACGCGGCATGTTTTTTGGTTCCTCCCCCCAGATGAACTGCTTTTTTCCTTCCCTTGACGCCTGGCTACAAGCGATGTTTATTTACAATGGAAACGCGTTGAATACGATATTAAATTCTTCTAGAGGGAAGGTATGTCCTATACAAGTAGGCACGAGGTGCAGAAAGCGCCGTGACGAACTTAATTTGTTTCTTGGTGCTTTTGAGTGGATTATTTACACGTTTGAAAATCGCGAGTATATGAAGGTCATTTGAAAAGTTTGCTAAAAATATTAAGTTTTTGGTTTCAAACATTTGTTTTATTCCTCATAGATCTCTGTCTGTAGAAGCGTCTCTGCGTTTCAGGCCTAATGTGTTGAATTTGTGATAAAATAAAAAATAGATGTACTTTTTCATTATAAACTCCCTTTATTTAACATATATGAATTAATATTTAATCCCGCTGGTAAACAGCGTCCTTTAACTCATTATCTTTCGTGAATCTCGCCCTCGAAGGCCACATTTCCGTCCTGAAAAGAGATTTACAATCTCTAGGCTGTCCAGATATGTATTCACAGCTGCCGTCTCTTGCGCGGACCGCCACGGCTGGCAGAGGTCATTAAGGCGCGGACTCGTGACCGGGAATTCTGGGATTCGAATCTCGCCAGGGCTGTCCTCCCTGACCGAGATTTTTTTTTCCAGGTTTTCCTGTCCTCATAAATGGAAAATGCCGGGGAGGTACCCTAAACTGAGGCCTGGAACGTTTCCTTCCTTAACAAAATCTTTTCCCAATTTATCATTTCATCTTATGTATCATCAGTGTCCATCACCTGTGATGCCTCTGTAGTAAAAACGAGTGTTAAACACTATTAAAAGGGAGAGGGGGTGAAATAGACGAAAGTATACTATTATAATCGCTACCATTCGTTTTATCAATTAATAAGAACAGAAAAACGCTTTACCTTTTAGAACAACCTGTTTATTAAAATGTATGGTTGCTTAAGCAGATATTGTTATATAATTTAAAAAAGTATTTCAGATTGTTCTGCTGGATATGAAAAAAACAATTGTTTGCATGAATACATATTAAGTTAGTTAATTGTACAGTTTGCGTGCTCAGGAATTAGAGTGCAGGGTATACAGATGGCTACACTGACCAAAGACAAATGCACTTTGCGCGGTAAAACTTTTCGATAATTTTACTGCGGTATCAGGATGTGATTGGTAAAAGTTCAAAATTTTGTTTCATTTCATCGGTTGCTTTTATGATGACGTCATATAAGTGAAATTGTTACTGTAAAAATGTTGCTTATTCTTTGTTTCTACAGTCCCCGTAGGATCAGCTAACAGAAAAGTTGGAACTGCAAGAAAATTGTCAACCGCATCTAAAGATCGAATTTTGAACTGATTGAGACTGAAGAAACTACAGATTTAAAATTCTTGTAAAGTATATCAGTAAATAGACGACTATTTTCAATTGAATTTAAGGATTTGTGTTCACGAAGGAAGTCTATTCTGAAAAACTCAATGAAAATTCTTCTTTTGATTGACACTACCTTTTTTTGTAAGAATTTGAATAATTAATCATAGCACTTTACAATAACATAATGCATAGTTAATAACCCTATGTTATGTATTTGCGCGCGCGTACATATGCATAACAGAGGGTGCTGGTGATCTAATGCTAACCATACTTGCCTCATAAGCCCAAGATAGCGGATTCAAACCCGGCCAGGGTATATGGGTTTTCTGGGCGCAAAAATCCTAAGTATGGCTTTCTTCGGAAGGGAAGTAAAGCCGTGGGTCCCATGTCGTACATTTACGGCACGATAAAGAACCTCAAGCCTGAAAGAAAAGGCACCTGAGCAAAATTTGTCGGCCGTTTCACGCTCTGAATAGAATGGGACGATGTTGATGTTAAAGAGCGTCCGTAAATAAGACAAATGAACCCTCTGTTATGCGTATGTCAAGTATCTTTATACCGGACTGTACATGCGAGTAGATGCAGCAGTTTGTTGCTAAGGCAACCAACAGCACAGGGTGAAACGAACTGCCATTAATTTGGGAATGAGGCGAGAGGTATTTTGGTCAGGTTTGCCCCAGGTCAAGTGGCACTGCAACAAGATCTCAAGTCTAGTTCCTCTCACAACTCCAGGCGCTCAGTATTACCAACTTGTAAAGGTCTTTATCTGTCCCTCTGAACAACTAATGTGAAACTGAAGAGTCATTAAACATATTTTTATTTTCAATTGTCAGAAAATGATAAAAATAAAATTCGCATTGAAAAACCTTCCTCAGAGCTAAAAGAAATTCCCAAAGCGTTGAGACAAGCCCGGGAACCTGTTACTTGCACTTTTTAATTGTCAAATGAGAGTCGTTTGACAGGTCAGATGAAATGGCAGCAGTTTTAGACAAACTTTCAGTCAGATGTGTTGTTCAGCTAATTGTTGACAGCTATCTGAAATGATCAGTGTCACACTTCACATGCACCGTTAAGAAAACGTTTCGTTTTGTTATTAAGTCTTTCCATTTAAAGGCCTGGGATGCAAAGCACAGTTGGATAAGTTCATGTGAACTCTGCACCGTCATTTATTTCTGGATGAATGAGTTCAAACGTGGTAGAAGAAGCACTGAAGATGAGGCGCGTTCCGGCCGCCCAGTTGAGGTTATCACAAATAAAAAATTCAAGATATCGTAATGTAAGACCTCCAAGTGAAAGTGCGTCAGACAGCTGAGACTGTAGGCATCTCAACTGAGCAAGAAAGATGAGAAATGAGAAAGCTGTGCGCACTTTGGGTGCTGACTGTTGACCAAAAACGCACGCGGAAGACATTTCAACAGTGTCTGGCACTGTTTAATCGCAATCCGTAGAACTTCTTGACTGTGGAGAAACTTGGGTCTACCATTACACTTCGGAGACAGTGCAGCAGTCAAAACAATGGCACAGAGGCTGATGAGAGCACCAAAGAAGGCGAGGATTGTTTTGTCGGCTGGAAAGATGATGGTCAATGTTTTTTCGGGGAGGGGAATTCCAGGGTATAATCCTGATATATTATTTGGAAAAAGACAGAGCCATAACTGGGACATATTATGTTTCATTGTTAAATTGAATGAAAAATGACCAAGATTAGGACACAAAAAGTATTCTTTCACCAGAACAATGCTCCTGCCGACACAGCAGCAGCCACAACGGCCAAGTGGATGATCTGAGCTTCAAATTGATTCCTCATCCGGGGGTAGCCTCAGTTACTTTTTCCATTCCCGAACTTGAAAATTTGTGTTTTAGAGGCAAGAAACTGATCGTAGCCGTCAGTAAATATTTTTCAGGGTTTTACAGATCCTATTATTTCATTGGGTTGAAAAAAAATTGGAAACTCGCTGGACCAAGTGTAAAGACATCGACGGAGCCTCTGTTAAGAAATACTGAGTATGCTACGAAAAAATATTTTTACTTTCATTTTTACCGAAGTTTTCAAACGGTACTCACATCACACATATATTTCATTCACATGGCTGCGATTGTTCGATAAAAGTAAGTGGGAGCTACAACGTATTGAAATATTAGATTCGGGTGGTCTTGTAACTGAGCATTTTGACATTGTCCACATACAGTAGTTATAAACATTCTGTTTGAAGTAACTGCTCGGAGAAGAGCTTAATCCCCCTGTATTATTCTTAACCAGCACTTAATTGTTCTTATTTTTAAATGTACACTTCCACTAAAGATACCATACTGTTTAAGAACCCTATAATTTGCTAATACCCCTCCCTATATTTAGCAGCCGTTTTAGAAATTGTGTTTTCCCACTCCTAGATTTCTGCCTCGTAGGTCACAGTCTTCTGCATTGTGTTTCCCGGTATGTTTACTCAAATCTACTATTTTAATTATACACTTGGAGTTTGAAGTAAAATATACACAAATGCGTCATCTAAAAGGTTAAGTCATGTGTTTGTAGCATCCAAAACTTCTAGTAATGGCATCTACAGAGAGTTTGCATCACAATTAGATATTTTTCTTTGGCCGTTTGTGTTTCTTTACCTAACGAAGTTGCGTCTGCTTGTGAACCCTTAAGGATACAGTGCTCTTTATAAATCTTAACGAACTTAGCGCTATGTTTCTTTAGTACGCCTCTAATAAGACAGGGCTTCTGGTACATCTCCAATTTGAAGGATTATATTCGAAGCAGAGCAGTCCTTTTCGCATATACCGAAACTTTACCTCCAAGACATAGACAGCCCCATTAATATTTCTTTCTTTTCCGTGTTCTTGTAAAGAATGACTAATGACGTATGAAGAATCTAAATATGGCATTATGAAAGAAAGTCACTACGAGGAAAGTTCATTTCGAGGAGAGGGAAATGTTTCTCCTGCTCTATAATGGATCTCCTTGTCTTTTTACCTACCTCTTTGGTTCTCATGCAAGGAAGAGTTTCCTCTTATAAATAATTTACAGGCTTGGGAGGGAAGCAAGTCGGAGAGGGGTGAGGGGAAAATTAACTAATTAGTGAACCGTACTCTGTTTTGGGGAGGTACTTGTCAATGGTACAGAGTGTTTCAAAAGTTTTATATAACTAGTGAATAACATAATTCCAGAGATGGGTTTGAGCGTCATAAAGCCTAAAAGACCCATGTTTGTTGAAACCATAGGCACATTTACTCTGTCCCTTGTACCCTTCCACCAAATATAGAATTTATTTACAACCAAATAAATCGTGAATGACTATTTGCGCATCGCGTTGTGTACCAGTTTCTATGCATTTATTTGCCCTGGCAAGAGTTAAGGACACGGAACTTTCTCTTCCACTCTAACGGGCAATTAACACCAAAGAAAATACCGAGTGAAATATACAAGATGCTTCGGATATGCCTTTACAAGCTTTGGTGGCGAATTCTTCACACCAAAACAAGAAGAAAAAAAAAGTCGGTATAAACATATGTCCGGAAATCTCTAGTTTTTTTAATTATAAATGAAAGTTTACTAAAATAAATATATATATATAAATATATGCCCACAAATTATTCGTTTTTTGAGTTATTAATGAAAGTTTACCAAAACAAGAAAAAAAAATGCATATAAACACACCTCCGAAAATCCCTAGGTTTTGAGTTATTAAAGAAAGTTTATTAAAACAAGGAAATTTTCATATAAACATATGTCCGGAAATGATTAGTTTTATGAGCTATTAATGAAAGTTTACTAAAGGAAGAAAACGAAAGTCCACATAAACATATGTACGGAAGTCCGTAGTTTTATGGGTTATTAATGAAAGTCTACTAAAACAAGGAAATAAAAGTCCATATAAGCAAATGTCCGGAAATCCTTAGTTTTTGAGTTATTAACTGTAATTAAGTTCGTAACAAAAATAAAATTCATTTTGTTAAGTAATCGAATGATGTTATCAATACAAGTCTGCAGATGCACTTGCCGGCATTGCATACTTAAATGACAAAATAATATTCGCAAAATGCAACAATAGCACTGTTGAAGGTTAACCATTTATATGTAAATAGCCTTAATAAAGATATATAGTCCTTTTAACTTTGGCGTAAACTTTCATTAATAACTCAAAAAGTAAGGATTTCCGGACATATGTTTATATGGATTTTTATTTTCTTGTTTTGGTGAGAAGATTCCCCCACCCCCAAAGTTTGTAAAAGCATTTCCGAAACATTCTGTAGCTATATAAAATAGACAAATAAAACGAATTAAATACATATGTGCATATAAGTAATATATTTTTAAAAAGTTAGAATGTTGACAAAGGTGGTGCTAGAACTGCACTTGTTTCTCGAGTACAAGGGGAGGAACGAGGAGGAGACGTAAGATATTAACTGGGGTTGATGTTCGATAATCTCTGACTTGGGGGAAAGACAATTCTGGGAAGTGGCACACTGAATGAGGTTGAGTAGACACGTGTTCAGTGACGAGGGATAGACAGTAAAATCATATTCCGAACATTAGATAGGGACAGGCACGACTGATTTGAAATAAAGAAAAGTGAATGTTAACCAACTAATGCAATGTGACATATGGTAGCTCCATCCCTTACAAGTAAAACGGTAACAGGTAGCGATCTCCCCACTCCTGCATTCCAGAGAGTGAGTGTAAACAACTCCCGTGTACAGGCAGCCAGTCGTTACGATGGAGCTGGAGAGAGAGAACATTTTCCACAATGATTCTTTATGACTTCAAGAGTGCTTTAAGTGAGTCCTAAAATCTTGAGCGTTTGCAACAGCCTTTTGAGCACTTTGCTCCATCTAAGCAGCAGTTTTCCGCTGATTTGCGAAATTTACAAAAGTCCGAACTTCACTGGAAGATGAGAGAAGTGAGCGTCTGGCAATGACAGTGACTGAGTAAAACATTGTCGCGGTGGAAAAAAAAAATGGTAAGCGAAAAAAATCGCAAAACATTTAAGGACTTCGAAGCAGCCTTTCAGATTGGATCGCCAGTAGTATCAAAAATCCTGCACGATCATCTTCTTGTCAGGAAATTTACTTCCTTTTGGGTTCTCCACAATATAACAGAGGGACAAAAGGACACCAGCGCCGAATGGTGTGAAGTAATGCTGCAGAGATTCGACGGAGAGAGATCAAAGGCGTGTTTCTGATGTCATCGTGGGTGATGATTAACTTGTTTGACCCCAGAGACCACAGTTTGGAACTTTCCAGATGAACATCCAGATCCACCAACGAAAGTGAAGAGGGTCCGAAGTGTTGGGTAGAAATGTGACCACAATTCCTCTAGAGGAGAAAAGGGCGATTACTGCTCATTGGTACACCATAGCCTGCCTCTAAAAACGCCATCCAAGGACAGGACTGAGGAGGATCCTCGACAGCATCTCTTCTCACACGTTTAACATCTCCATCCAGTTCCTGAAGTCCACAGAGATCAAGACGCGTGACTTACGACTCTCCATAGTTCTGACCTGGCTCCATGCGATTATTTTCTCTTCCCGGCAGCGATATAGATTCACAAAATGCAACATTCGGAATGTGTCCATCCACTGACAATTTGACTTGTCTCTAAACTTTGTAATATATCCACGTATACGAAGAGAGTGGCGATATACTGAGGAGTGGAAGTATGGAGGTGTTTTTCTAGTAGTTGAGAGCAGACATTAAGGGGATCTGGGAAAGGTAGGAATGGTAACATTTGGATCGCTGGGTAGTGACACAGGACAGAGGCTTGGAGGAAAATTAAGAAACGCTTGAACGAATAGTCGGCTGACTCTTTTGGAGTATGCAGATGCAATCGGCGCTGAAAAGCGGGTGAGGAATGAAGCGTTACATTCAGCAATGAGAGGAGCGCTTGTTCTAGGTTAGGCACGTGTCTAATGACCAAAGTAACAGACAGAGAGGATGCGAGAATCTGCGGAGAAAGAATCTTGAGAACATTTTCTGGCGAACGGAACAATGGAGAAAAAGTATCTGCTAGGTCCATTTGTTAACGGGGGGAGAAGGCAGTAGCCGTGCTGGACTTTGCTGGCAGACAGGAGGGAGTAGGTAAATTGTGAGACAGCTCAGATCGGAAAAGGGACAATCAGGAAGGACAGATATTTATACAAATCGGTGTGATGGTGTAAGTTATTTACTTTTGTACTTTTTCTGTTCTTTTCATTTCACCCATGTACTTTTAAGAACACTTGGTTCAGATTTTGGATTTGGATAAACTAAGTCGATATTTGGCTTTATGCATTATATGAAACTGCATAGTTTTGTGTGTTTACGGTATTTAAATGCATATTTAAAATGGCGGCCTGGCTGTCCCATTCCCTTTTACACTGCTTTCTGATTTTGTGTCACAAAATTAATTTTTGGTTTTACGCATAACTTGCATATTTTTAACTTCAAATGTACTTTCCTTAAATATTATATAAGATAGAGCTATGAGTTCTTTTGTGCATGTGCAAAACACTTTTTGCTCTGTTTAGCTGGTGAAAGCTTTTAACTCGTGAATGTGAGTTCTAAAAAAATGCATAAAATAATGACATTATATGTAAATGTTTTGAATATTCAAATTTTGCTTTAAATTATATATTATTTCACCTGCAGTGTTAAGTAAAATGTTTTCAAAATGGTTTGGAAATTTGAAGATGCTGAGATTAATAGTTTATGGGAAAAGTACACCTAAATTAGCAAAAGTGTTAACATAGATATTTTTTTCTGGTTTAATAAAATATTTATAAAACAACATTTAAAGGCGTTTCATAATTTATAAACAAATGCATAATAAGTGGCTAATTTTTCAATTGGATATACAGTATAACTTTCAAAATACTCAGTTGAGATTCAACACGAAAATTGCGATTTCGTCTCTACCAAGTGTTCTTAAATATTTTAAAAAAAATTTTCCGTTTTTCATTTATTTATTTCATTTTAGTATATACTTTTTGTTTTCCTCTCAAGAATTAAATACCAACTAGTCCAATTTCATGTTTTTAATAATGCAGTGGTTTCCAAACTTAAAAGTGGAGCACTTTTCAGTCGGAAAGTTCATCACAGAGCACTAATTTTCACCTCGCACTACCGCCGAGGTTGTTAAGGTTGGTAGGATCGATTCCCACCAGGACCGTCTTCCCTGACTATGGTTTTTTTTTTTTTCCAGGTTTTCCTCAGTCCTCATAAATGGTAAATGCCGGGGAGGTACCCTAAACTTAGGCCTGGAAAGTTTTCTTCCTTAAAAAAAATCCTTTTCACGTTTACATTTATCATTTCATCTCATGTATCATCAGTGTCCACCGCCTGTGGTGCCTCTGTAGTAATAACGGGCTTTAAAATAATTTAAAAAAAAAAACCTAGCACTTATATGAACATACTATTTGAGTTTAGAAGGTGAATATTCAGAATTTAGAACTGTAGACATGTGAAACATGCTTTAATATTTATTTTATTACAAAAATTTATTCAACTCTAATTTCACTGCACACATTACAAAATAATAAACAAAAGCAAAACATATTAAGACAACACACTTTATAACTAAAAGCAAGTATTGTACACCCAGGTTTTCTGAATGCAAAGACAGTCTATGATGCACTAGATCGCATGGACTTTTTAGCATACTCTGAAGGAATGTAGTTATTACGTACATTTTTTTAAAAAGATCTTCAAATCTCCATCGATTCTAATTACTGGTAACCCAAAGTGACAATAAAAATTATATATATATATATATTCGTTTTTTTTCAAACTATTGATCGACTTCGTTAACATGCAACATGAATAATTAGGATTGGGGATTAATCTAAAGCGAAAATTTAAAAATCTCTCTAGCCGACAAAATTTTTGTGCTTTCTTAACACATACGTATATTCGCAATGAAAGATGACGTATCGACATATACCATTTAAATAAAATGATGTTTTTTGAAAATTACAGAAATCCAGCCATTTGGAATGGAGATATACTTGAAAACCGAAATTTAAAGAGTGGGGGTTAATATAAAGTAAAAAAATTTAAAACTCACTGTAGCGGCCGCATATTTGTTTTGTTTATTATTTTTTTTTTCCTCAAACAAACTCGGTACATGCCATTGAAATAAAACAATAAAAATAGTTTCTGAAAATAAACGAAATCGGATTACTAAGAGTGGGCTTTTTCCAAAAAACCAAAGTTAAAAAATCTCTCTAGCAGCATCAATATTGGGTTTTTCGCAACATAACTGGGTATATACCATTTAAATAAAATAATAAAAAATGGTTTCTGAAAATTAATGAAATCAGACCATTAGGAGCAGGAGATAACTGAAAACCAAAATGTAAAATGAGCTCTATAATTAATTTTCTCTCGGTTGTTTTAAAAAAATAGCAAATTATTTAATAATTTATAACGACGCATATTTTATTATTTTTTGATAAAAGCACTACTATGAGGTGAACAACTGCCACACTCATCGCGTATACCCAGCCGGTATGAGAAGCCAAACTTTTGATATGACCGTTACCCAACAATAGCACTGACAAACTCTCCCTCAGCTGTACGTTTGTCTGCTGTTAATCCCAGATTGCTATTGGCTGAAGCTGTTACACCACTCCACGTGGAGTGTGTCTGCTGTTAAATCCTAGAGGGTTATTGGCTAAAGCTAAAAGCTATTATTGGAGCGGTAAGACAGAAACTCTCTATCGCTATATTATCACAGACTATGGTAAAAACGTGACTAATTAACACTGGCTTGGCCCGTCTTCCATAAGAGAAGGGAAATGGATAGAAGTTCGAGGGTAGATTTATAAGTTTCCGGCATAACCATTTTCAAGGTATGATAAAGACAAAAACTATATTTCACTTTTTAATATAGTTATACTTTATTGCAATACCTTCTCACATCCTTGAATTAGCATTTCAATCCCCCCTCCCCAAATAGTCACAAGTCTTGTTTGCAAAATGGGCATAAACAACATCTATCACTTCTTCGTCACATTTAAATTTCCTTCCTCGAAGGTTCTTCTTGAGTTTTGAAAAGAGGAAATAGTCACTGGGAGCTAGAACTGGGCTGTAGAGTGGATGGTCAATCTCCTTGAATCCATTAAGCGACATTTCTTCACAGCTTGCTTTGCAACAAGAGCCATGTACACAGGCGTGTTGTCGTGAAGAAGGCGCACACAACTAATCAGCTTTCCCCGCCTTTTCTCTTTGATGGAAGCACGTATCTTGCAGTCGGCCAGCATAGTACTCCCCATTTACTGCGGTGTTCCTCTCCTTGAAGTCAATGAAGAGTATTCCTTCACAGTCCCAAAAGATTGTGGCTATGATCTTCTTGGTTGACTGAGTCACCTTGGCCTTTAGAGGCGGTGCTTTGCCAGGTTTACGCCACTCCATTGATTCACTTTTGGACAAAGGAACATAGTAAGCCTGATAACAGATGATTCGTTGCTGCTTTTGGACTGAGGAAAGAAGTCTAGGCACTAACCTTATTCATGTTTAAGTATGAATAATTTGAAGGACTGTTGTTTTAGAAAGACCCAACCTTGCTGCTATTTCTGTAACTTTGAGCCGCCCGTCTTCCATTGTTTCTCCTTCCACAAGAGCGACATTTTCGAGACTGAGCACCTCCAAGGGCTGACCTGCATGCTCTTCGTCTTCAATGCTTTCTCGATCCATTCGAAAAAGTCTGGCTCATTCTTTTACTGCAGAATATGAGGGAGGGATGCTTCCCCATATACACCGTTCATTCGCTGTTTCATTTCATTTGGAGTAAGTGTTTCTTACTAACACTTAATAACAGCTCGATATTTCATTTTGAACATGTCACAATCTTCTACATATAGCCTTTTTATGCAACTATAACTGAACAAGTGAACACAACGGAGCGGAATTTACAGCTGCTATGTTTACTTAATAGATAAGATATGACACCAGATAATGGTTTTGTTATGGGGATAATCTTCATTGGCGAGGCCGGAAACTTAGGCACCTACCCTCGTAAGTGTTTTGAATTGTGGTCTCCTGGTAGTAGACACAGAGTCACTTTTTCCAACCAATTTTTGTGTACTCAATATGTAACTTTACTGCTCTAACGCTCTGTAATAACGTTCACAAATTCAACTTGCTGAGGAATTCGCTTAGTTTACGCAGCTCCTGCGTTACAGACTTTCTTACTTTCAGAGCTAAATAATTGGAGTCAGTTGAGAATCGCAAACAGATTGTAGAACAATGAGTATCAAGGCTGCTTTCAGAAGCTCAACCGCCATTAGAAGAGATAGAAGGGGAGATTACTCCCAAGGAGAAAGCTCATATTATAGAAAATACTAAGACAGCGGTAATTTTATACATAAAATAAATGTTTAGTGTTAAAGTGTTTTATTAAATGCTAAAATATAAATTATATGATAAATGAATCTGATTAAATAATAAGTTAATTTAAATTAAGCGCATAATCAATCGTTTTCGCCTTTTCTTATACCTCCTTTATCAAAGTTTCTTTCCCTTAAACTCCTGCGCGTGATCTTTAAGTTGCGAAAACTGTTTAAGTTTTCAAAATGCACATTTTGCACGGAAACTCGCGCAACCTTATTGAAGTTGATATCTGACAAGTTTGAAAATAGTGCTGGTCGAAAGTCCATTCTCCTTCAAAGAGCTACGTGCCGTGTGCTAAGATTGATGAGAAATCCGCTGAAAGAGGTCGAAAGTGGTACGAGGCAAGCGCCTTTATAGTTCCACTTTGTTTATTTGAAAGTCAAATCCTTTTCACAACTTTCATCGTTGCGGCGCATGATAAATGAGAGAATTATTTTCCGACAGACGAAATAGTCACATGACACTTCCATTTCACTTAAAGTGGGAGAAAGACAACAGTATCGCATAGCGGTTTATGTCCTATACAATCGTAAACTGAAATACTGTACAAGTAATCTGTTAATTCGGACGAAAAGTATAGACTGCCTTAAATGTACGTTTAGCACATTAAATATTTAATGTCTAACTTGACTTACAATCAATCTGGAGCAAACTGCAATTTTTAGAGCCATGTTCGGCACTGGTAGGAAGGATTCGAAAGATATGGAAAATCATCTTCTGCACGTCAATGAATGGTTATTTAGGTCGGCAAGAAACGAATATATTACATTCCATAAATTTACACATTAGTATATATACAACGAGGTTATTTGAGTTATGGGCTAGAAGAGAACGACTGTGTACTGTAAGAACCCTATAATGCATGAGCAGGTAGCAGCTTGTAGTTAGTTTCAGAGACTCTTTGTAAGCGAATGGTTGCGCATTCGTGTGTTACTCGGTATTTCACTGTGTATAAATATTTCTTTGATAGCTGTATCGCTACATAAATATAATCTTGATGAACGGGTTTTTATGTGTGATAATTTATAAAAACAGATTCTTGCACAGAAGTGCAAGGTGCTCGCAATAAAATATACCAATAATCGTGTTCCAGATAGAGAAACGCTAATTTGTTGCGGAAGTGTATGGCACCTGAGCATACATTAAACTCAGGAAACAGTACTTCACAGATCAGTATAAAAATTAATATAATATCAGAAAATGTGCAGTTTTTGCTGTATGGTGTTTCATATTTATACCAAGGAATAATTCATAAGCCATAGCAACTGTATTTTTCTCACGAACAAGAGACAACCAAAAGTCATACGATTGATTAACTTCCGAGTGTTGCTACTAACGGGAAAAAGCAAATGCTGGATGTAGGGAAAAAGCAAAGCACAGGCAACCGGAAAACATCGCTTTATTATGGCATAAGAAAAAGTTACACACAACTACTTACACAGGGTTGCCAACATCACAGGAGGGTTTCCCAGTAATACACAGTGTTTGGCAGCCTTCGAATTAGTCACCAAGTACATGGACAGTTCGTTGCCAGTTATGAAAGGCTTCTGTCCATTTTACTGCTACTCGATACGCATGGGCACCCGGTGTTTCCCGTAGCACTGTGTAGCATTTTCGTGCATTCCAGCCGCGGTGAATGCTAATTTTATATACGCACTTGATCTCCATTCCTGACCCCTGTCGCTCACCAACTGAACTTCGGAGCATGCTGAGACACCCAGCTCTTTTTACATATATCATCTGGTGGCTTCATTCGAAAGCATATTCCTACGCTTTCAATTGTATATCTTATGTTTTTCGTGTTGTCTCTTGTTCGTGAGAAAAAAAAATAGTTGCCATAATTTATGAAGTATCTATCATTTGTAGCTGTCTTATTAAAAAATAAGTTCAAAAAATTTGGAAGAAATTTTGCAAAAAAAAAACGCTGTTTTTATTTTCATTTTTTCAAAAAATTCTTGAAGCAAAAATGTAGAATTTTTTCTACATTTTAAAACATTATTTCATGCCCCTTAATCATAGAAATTTAGCTGCTACCAGTATTCCAATTTAAATTTTTTTTCTCTTCCTATGAAGAAAACAAAGTGAAATTCACATTCCAATTTTTAAAAATTGATAATTAATTTTATAACACATGCTTTATTGGGTCATATCATTCTGGCTCAGTGAATTTAGCAGAATTTTTGCATAAGTGTGTAAAATTTTAATCCTGTAGCTATAAAAGTTTCTGAAAAAAAAACACTGTTTAAAACGATTCAAGATAATCGCAATGAAATTTAATTAAAAGCCACGACTCCTTGGAATGCTTTCAAAAAGTAATCATTGTTGTATTCTGGCTGGCTTTTGATTCTTTTGGTTTGAAAATAAAATTTAGAAGCTGCGATTGAGTCCTTGAACATGCAGGCATCTTGAATGCATCCAGAAAAGTGGGTGTAATACTTTGAAGAACGACTTAATCGATTGAACAAGCGCATAAGATTAAAGGAAGAGCATTTTGAAAATAGAACCGAGATTTAATACAAATATAACATGTTTTCTATTACTGAGATGTAAAAATATACATGTTTATGACTTTCTATTGAACAGACCACTTTTTCTGTGATGTTAGCTTTTTAACTGCGGTAAGGTTGCTGTGAATCACCTTGTTGTAGCATGAAAGTAAAGTGCAAATAATTAGAAAGGCTGGATGGCGCAACGATTTGAAACAATCCATTATTCCAAAGTCCCCTTAACTACCACGCGAACATATTTCAGTACTTGCTAATACTCAACAAGTAAAGAGGCTTATGTGCCGGAGATATGCCCTACCTGGAAAGAAAAGTAGGCAACTTTCAGGTGCAGGAAAAGTTTGTCGAGCAAAATAATCATAATAAGAAGCAGGGAGCACGAGAGTTTGTAAACACAACCACTCGATCCCTAAAAGCCCTTTTGAAGAGTTACTTCTAAGCCTTCTATCTGTGCATGCATATAAACTTAGCCGTGCACAGAGGGATTACATGTTAAACCAGTTATGACTTACTTATTTTTCCCTCGTCACCCTAAGGAGTGCCAACTTGTTGAATTCTCCTCTCCTAACTGCATGTCAAACGGGTGCAAACATTTCGCACTCTTCGGAATCTCTAAAAAATATGTCGAGGACACCAAACTCTAACAAAACATTAAGAAATTAGTGTTTCAAAAATGTATATTCAACAGGATTTAGTTATTTCCCTATCAATTCTAAAAGGGGCGATCGGAAATTATTTATAACAGTAGTGTTTCTACCTTAATTATTATGAATTAAGTTTAAAAGCACAAGGGATCTCTTAATATACTCCCCACCAACGCCATCTTCCTGGTAACGTCGATCCTGGTAACTATAATTGCCTTCTAAAACCAACATCGGGGTTCAAACCCGGTCAGGATGCATGAATTTTTTCGGACATAAAAATTCTAAGTATGACTTTCTTCGGAAGGGAAGTAAGGCCGTGGGTTTCCTGTCGTACATTTACGGCATGATAAAGAAGCTCAAGCCTGAAAGAAGAGGCCTCTGAGCAAAATTTGTCGGCCGTTTCACGCCCTGAGTTGAATGGGACGCTGATGACCTGAGATGTTAAAGAGTGCCCGTAAATAAATAAATAAAAAAAATCAATCCTACTTTACTTGTGCCTTCTCTTGAAAAAAATCTTCGACTCGAAATATTTTATGTTTTATTACTCCGTGTTTCTTTTTCAAAAGAGCTGAACACCCTATTTATTGTGTTTTAAAATTACTCATGAAAGTTACTTAGCTTGATATACGAGAGGCGTTCGATAATGGTTTACAATAGCGGTGTTTTAATTACCGATTGTAGGTAGAGTATGTAGCGAAAGGAGAGTTTGTTTGCTGTCAAGTAGAGAAAGACGTGGACAAATATGAACTGCGTGGTTTTTGGTAAGGAAGACGTCAAAACTGCAGCAATTCATAGACCTTTAACTGTAGTATGTGGTCAGGAAGTTCCTACACAGAAGACCGTGTACCATTGGGTCGATGGGTTCGCTAGCGGCAGAGAATTTAACCACAAGAATGTGAGTTGCGGTCTAGTAACATTGAGGTTGTGTTTGAATTGATTATGACTGATAGGGGCATAACCTTTGATGAACTGGAATATCAGACAGGTCTTGGAGAATATGAAAAAGGTGTATGCACATTGGGGTTTTGACATAGGTACAGAACATAAAAGGGTTGAAGTCCGTCGTCGGCTGCTGGAAATGCATCATGAAAATTAGGATTTTTTGAGACTGGTGACGAGTCATTGTGTCACTAGCACACGCCAGAGAAAAACACCATGGCTGGAAACATTCAGGGAGTCACCAATCCAAAAAGTTTCATGTTGCTCCATTTGCTGCTTGCAGATGATGGCCGTCTTTTGGGATACTTCACGCATACTGTAATATATTGACTTCCTCAAGCAACGACTGTCAACAGGGAGGTGTACTTCGAGACCCTTGCGCGGCTTAGATTAAGGTTCAGCAACGGTGAAAGGGGAAGTGATCAAGAGAAGTGTTTCTCCAACATGACAATGCGCGGCTTCATACCAGCATAACTACGACGCAACGATGGTATCGTTGGGATTCAGTGTTGTGCCGCACCCATCATATTCACCGGATCTCGCTCCGTCTATTATGCCTTATTCGACAACATGAAGGACTCCGTGCGAAGTAAAAAGTTCGGCAACAACGAGGAATTTCAGGCGATTGTCCACGATGGCGTAGTCTCTCAGACAATGGTTTCGTGACGCTCTAATGAAGTTACATATTACATAATAAATAAGGTACAAAAACTCCCACTGTAAAACATTTCCAAATCCCCTTTTACTGCAAATGTCACGTTCCCAACATTAAATTTAAATTCACTAATAGTTTTGTACTCTGATATTCCGTTTTTAGGGCTCTCAGGAAAAGAAAGGTACGCGATAATGCCGTCTACTTGTGATCCGATCCGATATAAAACCTTACAAACGCAAACAAATTAGCAACGCCGTCGTTCTGACCGTGTAGGTTTAATTCCGGAATATAAACATTCGCTCCTGCACCTGTTTCCACCGTCCCTTGTCGTTTTAATGATGTGCGCGGTCTGTATCACGGGGACCATTTATTTCCTTCTGCTGCCGGTAGATGTCGCAGGAAACAGGGCAAACCTCGTTATATCATGGCCGGAAGCCGAAAGCTTTGGTTTCTTCCGGTCATGGGGTGAAATTGTTTGCTAGCGGAGTACATTTTTTATGTTTATCCTTTCTCTGCGGGTAAATAACTAGAAAAGAAACACAGAAACTGCCCTTACAGCAGAAGAGCAATATTTAGGATTCGAGATAGAGTTTTTGCTGACGAGCTACCTCTCCAACTTTATACTCCACATCTTCCTTCGTCCTGCTCTTATTTCTAAATGGTCGATCCTCAGCATAAAACTTTTTACTTACAACAATCTAAGCGATTTCATTCTACAAAGATTTCAGAAGCAAAGTAGTTTTTTTAACCGTAAAAGAGTTTAGTCTTTCAGATAAATCTAGGAACCCTTGTGCATGTCAAAAGTGTTCTGAGGGATTTTGCTCGGTGCTACAAATATATTGGTACCACATTTAAACGGTTCTACAAACTATGAGCCTAACACGCTGTTACTGCTATTGCAAAACTTACGTAATTAATAGGGAACTGAATGTACAGTGTTAGATCTTTCGTATTTCCATTCTGTTACATATTTAATACAGCCACTAATATTCTACTTTGCCATACAATTAGTCGACCTGTTCTAGTGTTGTATTGTAGATTTATTATTTATATTTATGCTTATGTTTCTAAGAAAAATAAGGAAATAGAAATAAAGAAAAAAAGCATATATAAAAGTTTGGCAGAAAGGGAGAAATCGAAAGTAAAATAAAGACAACGTAAGAGAAAAAGAATAAAAAATGTATCAAAGAGGAAGAAAGAGAAAAACACTAAATAAAGTTAAAAAAAGATAGAAGAAAAAAAATTAAAAAGAGGGAAATAAAGAACAAGAAAACAGAAGGAAAAACCACAGTAAATAAAGAACGATTCGAAACGATCTCAGAAAGTAGGGGGGAAGTTAGCAGAAAGAGAAAACAGAAAAAGGAAAAACAAGTCTAACTAGTGAAAAGAATAAGGCAGGAAAAATTAACTCAGGAAAACACACACACACAAAAACCTCAAATAGAGAAGAAAATTAAAAATAAAGGAAGTATTAAATTCTGTTGGGAAGAGAAAAGAAACAGAAAAGAAAAAATTTTAAGGAAAAATCAAAGAAAGAAATAAAGGCAAACCTATATAAAAATAGAAAAGAGAAAAAAATACAGTAAGAAAAATATTCCATGGATAAAGAAAAACTATAACACAAACAGAAAAAGGAACAAAGAAAAAAGGATGAATGTATAAAATAAAATACACAGAAATGTAACTCAAAGCAGGAAAGAACGAAAGAGTAAAGTAAGAAAGTAAACAAACAAACATATTAAAGATAAAACTAGACGTATCTTCCGGGCTGTTATGCTGGAGATAAGGTTCCTGACGTTTCGTTCACAACTGCGACGGACATCTTCATGGGTGGGCGAAGTCCCCTAGGAGATGGTATCATTGCTTCTGATACCTTTAGTTATATCTGCGACTCCGACCTACATTCCCTCTAAACATATTAAAGAATAAAAATAAACAGTTAAACAAGACAAAGGAGGAAAAAAGCAAAAGAAAGAAAAGAGGTAAAAAAAGAAAATGATTTAAAGTCCGCGTTCACACAAAACTAAACAGAAATGCGTCTTTTAAAAAACTGAACGTTATCTGCAGATGTTTATCTTTTAATATTCGAGGCCCGCATAAACAGTGAAACATTAAAAGTTACCATAACTGATTTTTGAAAAGTATTTTGTTCGAGTTTCACAAAATTGTTAATTTGTAACTAGTGTGGATAATTGTGACACTAGTGAATGATTAGCACGTTCACTTCCCCTTACGCGGCAATCTCCACGAGTGTTTTGAATGAAGATTATGCACGTGTTGCATACAGTGCTTTATGCAATTTTAGCATTGAAGTATTTTTAAAAAGTGTTAAAAACTGGCACTGCTATGACGTATTATATCGTATGATTTCTTAGTACTCGTTTCTATGACGATGGTTTTTTTTTTTTTTTTTTTTTTTTAATTCAAATGGAAATGAACGTTAATTCCGCTTTATATTGAAAACATGGATCTCATTCCAGAAGAAATTATAAAGGAAGCTAAAGTGGCTGCGGGTTTCTTAATTCCTCAAAAATCGCAAAATTTATGCCAAAAGGAATAAGACAAGTTCTGTGCATGGAGAAAAAAGCAACATATAAATTCCACTACTGACAGAATCTTGTCGGCATATTTTTCAGAGTTGGTTAATATATAATATTAACGTTTGTTGATTATAAAATATGGCAGATATTTAAAATGTCTTAGATTTGTTTATTTTTACCAGTCAAGATATGTATGCCTTTCGCTCTGGTGTGCGTATTCGAAAGTTCAAATATATGAAAGTGTAAGAAAACATCGACGTTTCGTTTTTGTTTAATAAAACGAATGTTTGAATGTTAGGGCAAGATTTTAGCTTTTTCTTACAGGTACGATGTTTGAAATTATGTTGTGAAGGCGGTGATGATTTGCTAGGTAACCAGTGCCAGAACTGACTAATTGTGCACGATATATAGCATCATAAGAATTCTGTTTTAATGCTAGGATAGCATACTTATTATTTACTTAGTTTTATATTACAAAATAACATTTTATAAACGTAAGTTACAACGATTCATTTCAACAATGGATGTCTGGCTGCGAACTCACTTCTAAAAACTGCAATTTTGGTTTTATTAGCATTTTTTCAATACTTCATTTTCGCGCCAATTGATTTTCTTAGACGTTGGTTGCAAAATGCATGCAAATATTGAAAATATCGTAAGCAAAAAATGCCAAATCTGAGCCTTAAATATGCAAAAAATACTAAATTTGGTTACAAGTCCCGACTTTTTTTTTCAACTAGGTACAAGATAGCTGAATTTACTTTAACTAAGAATGCGGTACTGTGGAACCTCAAGGGAATCTGCCCTCGCGAGGAATAATTGAGCACTTCCGTTAACCCTGAGACACCAACACTGCATTGAGGAGGAATGGAAATAAATTCTGTACAGGAATGTGCTGAAAACGTTAACCTCAAAGTTTTAAATAAGTAAAAATTCCGTTTTAAGTAAATATTTACTTTTTCAATGTCAGTGGGACGAGAGGAATTTATGGACACCAGTAGATAAGAAAAGAAACACAAATTTAAAATATAAACAGCCATCAAGCAGACATATCAAAAAAATAAGAGTAGAATGATATGACTTACGTAAATTAATAATTTTGTGGGCTGAAAACATAGCATTGAGACATATTTGACAGAAACGACTGAACGTGATATTTTCACGAAACACTATAGATTTAAAAGAGCATTAAGAAGACAAACTGAAGAGCAAAATAAAGACAAAAAGGAGTAATGAGCAGCTCGGAAATAATGCTTTCAATTTTCAAATTCTTCTTAGTAAAATGAACTTCCATGCCTTTGACAGCCAAGCGTCTCACAAAATCGCTTAATGGAAAGTTACAAAAATATACTGGAACTCCACTTAAAAGTTTGGTGCCGATAAGCGAAACTTTAGTGGGGGGGGGGGAGAGAAAAACTTGCTCCAAATTTAGGAAGTCATTTTGTAGTCGAAGCAAATGAGAGTAATTTGATCCGAGAAACTGTTAGCACACAGGAATTCGATGCAAGTTTATCCAAGTCCAATGTTAATTGAATGTCGAGCTGGTCTGGGAATATACGCGCCATTTACTCTGGGGCGCTCCAAAATACGAGCCTTCATTTTCTATCTGGAGATCTAAATGTACTTCAAAACAAGAAAATGTTTTGGAAATAAAATAATCCACAATTAAAAAAAAACAATACCAACATAGTACGGAAGTTTAGACATTTATTTTGGTTAAAATAGGCAGGCAAAAAGCATTTAAAATAATGATAATAGGCTGTAATATAATGAAAATATGCATTTAATTAAATGTGAACACAGAGAGTACATCATTCATTATTAATGAAAATAGATATTTAAGGTACTTAATGATTTCTTTATCACATAATTAAAGTATTCAAGCTTATTTTCTTGATTATAAGCAACAACAAGACATTTTTAAGGTATCAATTGTCATAGTTCGCAGCTTGTCACAGAGAACATTTTTCATTATGGAAAAACAACGCTTTACTTCCATAGATGTGATTGGAGCAAATTTAAATGAAACAATTTTGTAAGGAATCATACCAGTTACAAGAGAACCTTTCAGAACATAGTGAAAATGTTGATCAACACAACGTAAAGTAGCTGTGAATAGTTCTGGAGAATGAGCCAAAGATGTACAGTGGTTGAGTTCATTTTCTGTTTATGCGTTTATATTGGAATCAGATTAGTATCTCTCTTATTTCCGTACTCAACACATAGTAGGGACGGTTTGTTGCACAGCTGTACCGCTTTCTTTTTTCTCGCTTGCAATTGTTTGTTACATTTATGCAGCTAAGTTACCCCCACCACAAATTTCCTAGAATTGTCTCGCGCAGACCAATACTTGGCTATTCGCCAGGACTATTCAAAACTACAGCACTTCCCCCCTTCTCTTTATTTCCTGGTATTCATATGCTTGAAGTAACCGTTCCTTGTACTTATGGTGTTTCAAGTTTCTGTTATTTAGAGAGCTTAAGTGAATGGGTTCAGTTTTTGACTGTTTGGACGGAAATAGGTAAAGATATAACAAGATTCTCAATAGATATTTTGTAAGATAAACATGCCATTTAATGTTATAACAATTATATTTAAATTCTTTGTTTGCTTTTTAAAATGCGAAAATAAATGCAGAAAAACTTCATAATGATCCAAAACAGGAAGGAAGGAAGGAAGGAAGAAAGAAAGAAAGAAAGAAAGAAAAGAAAAAAGTTGTTAAACCTTAAAATATCTAACAAGTCAAAATAAGGAATAAAAACAAAATAAAAACTGGCCCTACCGAACCCAAATATCGGAAACATGTTCATTTCTATTTGACTCTTAAATACATCCGCCCAGATAGGAAAGGCATTTTGCCTATCTTCCGGGCTCTGTATATTAGGAATTACATTATATTTCATTTCAAAGCGAAATTGAAATTAAAAAATCTCTTTATACAGAGTGAAACAATTATGTTTAGCCCGCAAGGTGGCAAATTTGACTATCAGTAGCCGCGCTGACATATATAAGAAAAACAAAAAAGGTAGGGGGGGAAAAAAGGAGGGGAAAATGGGGTAACTGAAAATGAAATGCATATATGTAAAACAGCGAAATTTCGTCTTTTGCCAAACAAACAAGTTAAATGTCAGTCTTTTGTAACGAGGCACAAAATGTATCTTTTATTACTGACAGTTCCATTATCGCCGTTAACGCGGAAAAGGACAAAAATTATATAAATTAATACATAGATTTCCAAATTATTTTCATAGAAATTTAGGATATTAATTACCCGCAGTTTTAGAGTGCATACTTTTCAAAATAAAATAATTTCAATAACACCAACCAACAATACTTAATTTGAACATTTTTTTTTTGAAACGTGTTTAACGCCCGTTTTTACTACTGAGGCATCACAGGCGGGGAACACTAGTGATACATGAGATGAAATTATATATTGGGAAAGGATTTTTTAAGGAAGGAAACGTTTCAGGCCTAAGTTTAGGGTTCCTCCCCGGCATTTGCCAGTTATGAAAAACCTGGAAGAAACCTCAGTCAGGGAGGACGGTCCTGGCTGGGTTCGAACGCCAGACCTCCCGCTCACGAATCCGCGCCTTAACGACGTCTGCCACCCGCGGCGGTAATTTCAACAATGAATGCCTTGATGTGTTCCCTTCCAATTGTTGGGCATGCACGCATAACTTACACCACTCTTTTGCTCTCTAAAAGATTGTGGTACTACATTACACAAAACTGGCCCATGCTTTAATACTTTATGATTTTTGAGCCCTAAAACTTAGCATTTTGTCGTTTAATGACAGCAGTGAAAATATACACCTTAGCGAGCAACGACGCCAGCTGTGCTAGTGAAGTTTAGATTTCTGCTTTCAAGGTTAGGTTTAAGTTACACGAGGGTCCTTGTAACAAAAAATATTTTCTTTCGCCTTCACTATAGAACGCTTTAAGAAATTTGCTCTAAATACAGCTGATACATTCATTCTTTTAACTCCAACTAACATTCTAAATTTCCAGCGAATAGAAAGCCGCTAAAATTTCGCCAGTATGTGCTTTATGTTGTCTAACCTGCCTTTTCTAGTGATGGGAGGAGCCATAGCTATAAAGGAAATGCATACATAAGCCAGAGGTGGGGCGGGATTTGTAAGGGAAAACCAGTTCCTAAGTAATAGCCTTTCGCTGGAAATAGTGTTCTTGGAAAATGTTAATACATTTGAAAATACCAGGTTATTTCCTATCTAGCACTACTAACTTGCTCCTTACTATAAAACTTCCTTTTTAAGGATACGTTTTAGCATTTTTATTTCTCCTTTCATGTGGGTATCAATGCTTTACTTTCGTAACATTTAGTTTGATAATCACACTTACAGATGTTGCGGACATACTAAAGGAGTTGAAAAAATAGAAACTGTAGGGAAACAGCGGTAAAAAAAAAAAAAAAAAAAAAAAAAAAAAAAAAACTGACGGATATACAAAATATGATTTGCGAACGATGAAAGTATTACACTCTATCAAAAGTAAACATAGAAAACATAAAACAGAGAATAGCAATGTTACAAAAATAACAGAAGCATAAAAGATAGCATTTCTAACGGTAAACAAAATGATGAAAATTAAAATGCTAAAAGTTAAATGAAGCGAAACAGTTTACAGCAACAATATTTGCACATATTTCATGTAATACTTAAAAATATGTATGTTGGCAGTTTACTCCAGTCACTAAAATGTAAATATAATTTAATTTAACCTAACCTAAATCCCTCGGTAGCTCTTCGTTAACTTAAATCTTATCTGACACAATGGTAATTCAAGTTATTCGAATGGAGCAACGTTGCATACACAAGGAACAGATTTCCCTTCTTTTACAGCATTATTACTTTGTCAAAGTATTAATACTTAAATGCAAGTCATCAACTAAGAGTTATTTTTGTTCGCTACAATGGGAACACAAAATGGCTTTCAATAATTCTGCGCACACCCTATGCGGAATGAAGTAAAATAAGTGTGAAGTGTGACATCAAACCTGGAGTCAAATGAACACCTATTTAATTTCTACTCACTGGCACTTATAGATGATAGATGGAGTTCTTCTTCCAAACAGTTCCAACGTAACCGAACTTTATTTTCACACTTCGTCTCCAACGTTTCCCATAACGTTGCTGTCATTACAAGCCCTTTCATCATATTACGTATTTTATTTCATATGTTCATGTTGTATCACAATGGTTTATCATAATATTTACCTAGTGAAATGCAAACTATGCGTATAACCAAACTTCACTAACCTTGATTATAATTTTTATTTTCTGCGTATGCTTCCAAACAAACTATATAATTCTACGTTTATAACATTAAAATTACCGGTGATGTTTCATTTACCGCGAATATTAGCTAATGAAAATCCCACAAACACAGCTCAAAATATCATAAAAATATTCACTACAAAACAAACAAACTGTTAACCTTCAAAATCAACACGCGCTCATTTGTTTGTAAGTATTGCCACTACATCTTTCTAGTCTACGAAGTTTCCACTGTTACCCGTTAACCCTACACAAGTAATAAATACGTGCAACTACAACTAAACATATTTCATATATTTTTTTTAATATTTGATAAAATGTCACTGGCGCATTTATCTTCAAAAATATTAATAATTAATTTAACATCTGAAAATATTTTATTTAACTGTTTTTGAGATTGATAGACAAATCTGTCATCCATAATTTGTAGAGCGCTGTAATCACAGCACAAACAATGCGGACGGCTAGTGTATATATATATATATATATATATATATATATATATATATATTCCTAGATCTAATTCTGAGTGCGCATGTCACGAAATTGAATGGCTCTGTATAAATTAAGGGATGATATAATTAAATACATAACAGAAACATTTATTACTATTTTGTAATTAATTAAACAGCTCTCAGCCATGTGTATGCCATCGAAACCTAATAATAATTATTACTAAATGTAAGAATTGCAAAATATATACGTTTGGCGCTAAAATTTAAGTCACCAGGTTGGTGGGTTTGGACTCCTGTGAATTGAAGTCTGAGATAATTTTCTGCTTGGACAGTTTGCGGCAATTCTGACCAAATGACCCTCAAGTTGCAAGTTTATACTCTTTCACTATGGGAAAATCTTTAAAACACTAAAAGTGTTCCGCCGAATAATCTTCTTCTTTTTCTTCTTCCTCCTCCTCTCGTTTGGCATTACAGCCCGAGATCCTTGGCCTGTTTCCGTCTTACGACTTTATTAGAGGACAGTATTGCAGGGGGACATGTGATCAGTATACCGACACCCCGCAGCTCCGTGATAACGCGGCTTTCGTGATCGAAGTACGCCACCTCTCCATTAGGCAGCTTCCCAATTGTCCTCACGAAGCTGACAGGACCCTGTTTCAGACCTCCTTAACTTTTTTTTTCCCCTGCTTGAACTTGCAGGCGGTGAATAAATGTTTTGTTAAACGAAATGATAAATTGGTTTAAGTATTTTTTACGGAAGGAAGCATTCCAGGCCCAAGATTAGGTCCCTTTCCCAACATATCCATTTAAGAGGACTGAGGAAAACCTGGATAAAACTTCAATCAGTGAGATGGGAGTCAAGCCCCAAACCTCTCGCTCACAAGTATCTGCATTAACGACTTCGGTCACAATTGGCAGTGGAAATTTGCTCTTGGAAAATCCGATTCATATATCTTTATGATATTCTTTTCTTCTTCCTTGATTATCGAGTGATGGTTATCACATGGTAAATCTCCTGTAAAGCGGAGAAAGTCTTCTTTTCAGATCTGTCATTTACGGCAATTATAAAACTAAAAATGCTGGGCACCGCTTTTATAATACACCAGGTTTGTTCCGTTTAATACAAGGTATTAGATTAGACGTTTCATAATAAAGACGTGTCTGTTCAGCTTTTATATTAATTTATTTATTTATTTATTTTATTGTTGAATGTTTGAACTTTTAAGGCTTAAGTGTGCAATTTTATATAAATTGGTAGACTTTTAGACTCCTAATATAGCTAATAAATTGTTACCTAGGCATAAATAGTTCCCTGCCGCCTCTTTCTCCTCATTCTCTTCCTCTTATTATTATTTTCCCGATTAGAATAAAGTTGTACTAGTGGGTATTCCAACACTTTCCTGAACAGAACACACTAAAGTGTTTTGATACTAAAGATAACAAGTTCAGTCTTGCAATGTAATTACCAATTATTTTTTTAAATAGTCCCCTCTAAATTCAATGCATTTTCTTCATCTTTCATCCAGGACCGTGATTCTCGTGGAAATGAGTGTCTTTGAGGCTCTCAAAATTCCAGTTTGTATTCTTAAAATCGCTTAAATCACTCTGTGTCCAGCCATAAGTTTTTAATTTACGCAATAGTTGCAAATCCGAGGGAGCGAGATCAGGTGAATAGAGTGGATGCGAAAGTATTTCCAATAGAAGTTTAAATTCTTCAGCTGTACCTTAAACATGCTCTCTTATCAAACATTTTTTAAATTCTCCGTTTAATTTTATACTTGTAAATAAACATTTTTTAAAAAATCGAAAATTACTATGAATCACGTCCTCGGAGAACGTATACATTCCAGTTACAAAACTAAAAATTTAGATCCTTTATATGAATCGGTGATAAAAGTTTCAAAATATATTGCTAAATTCGGGATCTGTCACTACAGCACTAAGGAAAATTGTATCTGCCTCCCTTCTCTTCCGTTGTTTCTTGGAAAGCCGAAAGAACGTCCAGGGCTAATGACAATCTTCACCCCAGAGATTTCATCATCTCCCAGCATGAGATTGCAGTCCGCTTGCTTCTCCACTTATTACAATATTTCCTTTCCAAACAACAGATGACGCTCCCGGCTAACCTGATACCTTCCTCACCATATGAGGCTGGTTTCCATCTGAACCCAGCAATGCCTGAAAGTATCGAGCTCAGTAAATCATATTTAAACTATGCAGTCTATTTTCATTGATGTTATTTTAGTCGTAATAGAATTAAACTTTGAGTATGTGAGTATTTAGTGTAAAAAGTAATAGACCCACTTACAAATTGAATAACAATGCAAAAATTGTCAGAATTAATTTTAAATAATATTATCTTCATTAGAGTATAAACGAACTGATCTTTCTTAGTAATTCTGGTCATATTTTGTGGGATAAGCAAATAGCTGCCGTGAGAGACTTGACAAAATCCAATTATATTTTACAAGATGATATGCTACTATCGTGGACAAATGTTGACTATAGTTTTTGTGGAAGAAAGGCGCAAAATGTTCAAAAATTCGTAGTCGTTTAACTGCAGTATGTGTCAAGAATCTCCTCCATCGTTTCTAACTGGGTCAATGTGTTTGCCAGCGATAGGGAATTTGTACACAAGAATGTGAGAACTGGTTGTCTGTCAACATCGCGGTCTCCCAGCAACATTGAGGTTATGTCTGAGTTCATTGTGGCTGATAGGCGCACTACCTTTGATGAACTGGAATGTGAGAAAGGCCTCAATCTCGCAATCCTACACATCATTGTTAACGACGATTTGAATATGAAAAACCTGTACTCACATTGGGTTTCACGGAACTCGACACAGGTACAGATGGAGAAAAGGGTTGAACTATATCATCGACTACTGGAAATACATAATGAAGACCCGAATTCTTTGGAGAAGCTGGTGACTGGTGACGAGTCATTGTGTCAGCACCACACACCAGAGCTTCAGTGCAAACTTTCAGGGTATCCTCGGGAACAAGGAAGTTCTTGCTGTTCCATCTGTGGGCACAGATAATCGCCGTCTTTCGGGACACTTCAGCAATACTGCTAATGGACTGACTGTCAACAACGAGACATTCACTGCTTAGACGCAGGTTCCAGCAACGGCGAAAGGAGAGTTCCTGCAACATGACAAAGTGCGGCCCCACACCAGCAACGATGATAACTTTACCATGATATCGTAAAGTTATCATCGCTGGGGTTTATTATTGTGCCGCATCCAGTACATTCACCGGATCTCGCACCGTCCGATTTTGTCTTTTTTTGCCTAGTGAAGGACTCGCTGCGAGACAAAAAATACAGCAACAAAGAGGAAATTCCGGCAGTTGTTCAAGAGTGGTGGTGTGGTTTCGTGAGGCCATAACGAATTAAGAAGATAACAATGACATTGATGTTAGGGATCCCATATGTATTAAACCATGTTCGTAATAAATACAGTACAAAAATCATTTCCTGACGCTTCTCCGCACGAGTGACATGCAGAGTTCGTGGAGCACACCGAGCGGGTTAAATGGAAGGATGCACGAGACATGACCCATAAGTAACTCATGTTAAAATAGAAAGATGACAAGAATGCACGTCTCCGTTAAATTTAACACAATTTTCTCGTCTTTCTATGCCCTTGAAAACTTTCTGAACTTTCTCCTGCAAAATGTTTCCAAACGGCTGCCTTCTTCATACCAGCATTATTACATGCGTATTTTACTTCTTTTGCCCAAATTGAGAAGAGATGATAATCGCTGGGGGCTAAATTTGGGCTGTACGGTCAATGGTGCAATTCACTTAATCCTTTTGTTCTTCACATCCTTTGCAGTCTGGTAGTGTGCACTGTCATTCGGAAGAGACGAACACATTTGACCAGCACGTCGCGTCTTTAACTTAACTGCTGTTCGCTGTTTATGTATAAGTCTGTGTCTCTGAAACCAACTAACAAAACCCCCTTGTAGTTACAGAAAATGTTCTCCCTGGGCTGGACATCCATAGCGGCACCTTAGCAGATTCGTACACCAACGCATCAGATTAGAGGATTACGGTTTTATTCCCTGCCACAATTGCTTGCAGGGTTTGAGACAGGGTAAACAGTCTTTCACATCATTCCTGTCTACCCTAATTATGTGAATCTAATGCGCACCCCAAATTAAAAAGTTAAAAAATGGCATATTGTTATATGGCATCTTATTGATAGCCTGTTCGCTTCATAAAACAATCAGAACATAAAATTTATAAGTGAACTATTGGAGCACATAAGACAAAACCCATCTCTCGTACTGTTGCCAGAGGTCAAAGAAGAAAAAAGTTATTTCTTATGTGTCACTAGTCACAGGTTGCCCGTTCTTCCTCCTTTCCAAAACTTTTTCTTCAATGTCAGGATGTCTTCCTTTACAAGGACCAGTGAATTTCTTCCTACCAGCTTTAGTTGCAAATAATGTCAATTTCTGTTGCCGCCACAAGTGAACGTTGCTCTCAGCTACAGTGAACTCTCTTCATTTTTCTCAACATAAAGAATTACTTCACACTTGAAAGTAACATCATAAGATGTTCTTCTCTGTTTGTCCTACATTTCGTAACTACCTACTACTCAAATCTCTATGCAATAAGGCCAACAATAAATGTAGCGAAGTTGAGAATTGCAGCAATACATTATGACGTAATAAACGAGAAATTTGAATGAAGTTACCGGCTAACTACGGAACGGATTTGTACTCGAATGTAATGCGTACCACAACTTTGAATAATAGTACATTTGGACAAAAAGTGCGCATTCGATTCGCGCAAATACTGTATATTGTTTTTGAAGTGCCGAGATAAGACGCACCCCCCTGCACCGATCTTTATCATATAGAGATGTAAATGAAGACGACCCACAACCTCATCAATTTCTTTTAGTTCCCTGTCACGTAATACCTCCTCTGCAGCAGCGCCTCTACTGGCCGGATTTATCTTCAATGTTCTCTCGTTCTGATCGAGACTGTTTAGTTCATTCCTTTACCGTTGAAAATGAAAAGTAAGCTACTCCATTACATTTAACTTCATTTATTTTCTTTATTTGCCCAAAGTATAAATACACAAGTGGCATCGTCAATACAAGTACAAAATTCAAAAGAAAAAAAAATTAAATAAACAAAAGTTCAAGTCTAAATACCAATAAGTCTGTTTTAATAAATTGTACATATACCGTGTGTTCTAAATAATAATAAATAAAAACTTATTTGACATATATACACAGATGAGTATTTAGACACGGAGCATTGGCCGTCCCTAGGGAAAGCATTGTTGCTGCGTCGAAACTGTTGTCATTAGTTTTGCCATGTTACGCCATTCGTTTTTCTGCATTTTATGTTTTAAATCTGGAAAGTTCTTTAAGATCAATTAAAGAAGGGAGCGGGAATTCCTTAAAGATGAAGAGAAGAGTGGCAAACCAACACTAGTAGTGACTGAGAAGAACATCGCCTCTGTGGAAACAATGATCAGGGACATACAAGGACATTGAGATGGCGTTAGCGATTAGTCCGCCGAGTGTTTCAACCATTCTTTACAAGTACCTTCGTGTAAAAAAAAATCCAAGATGGATCCCCTATAATTTGTCTGAAGCAGAGAAGCTCCATAGGGTGGAATGATGCCAAGAAATGCTGCAAAGACTTAACTGTAGAAAATCCTGCCATGTTTCAGATATTGTTACGTGTGATGAAACATGGATATATCAGTCTGATCCACAAACAAAACGCCAGACCTCCATTTGGGTTATTGCTGATGACCAAACACTCGTCAAAGTTAATTGGCCAAGGAATGTAGAAAAGAAAATGGTTATCTTTTTCTTCTGCACAAGTGGTCACCTTGTGCCCAAAATGGTACACAGAAGTTTGGCTTCCGAAAGTGTTTCAGAAAATCCAAGAACGGTACCCAAAGACAGAACTAAGGTTCATTTTGTTGCACCATGACAATGTATCAGCTCACACCTCTTATGTAACAATGAAGTTTCTGCAAGGAGCTAAAGCAAAACTAATAACTAATTCATCCTATAGCCCTACCTAGCACCGTGCGATTTCTTCCTGTTCCCTGAAGAACCGACTTGGAAGTCACCGATTTTCTAGTCCCGAAGAAGCGGTTGCAGCATATGAGGAAACTGAGTCGCGTACCTTCAATCAGCGATTACCGAGTATGACATTGTGAATTTTGTCACAATCCCGTTGGTTGTAGTAGCTTTGGGACGCTCTGAGCGCTTGTCATCTTGAATGAAGAAACAATGCGTTTAAATTCAATAGCTCTCTTTTAACTGACGAAAACCAATCCTTCAATGTGGAATCTAAATCATTTTATATTTCTTACCAAAGCTCTTTTTTTTTCAGTTTTATCCATTTTTAAAAAAAAATGTTAACACTAGTTTGTTTACACGATCAACAAACGGGTGACTATACTTGAGTGTCTGAAACTTTACAGCGCGCCATATAAAGAATGATACAACTATCATAGTAATTTGGCCGTCTTCAGGACATTTCTGAGTCAGGCCTAGAACTTTCAGAATAACCCTAGTAATGCTAGACTTTATACAGCTGTTTCCTTCAGGAATCTCTTACAGTGGAAGCGATGGGGCTTTGTAGAAAATCTTCTCTATCTGTTTTAAGTTAACAATAAGTACAGATATTTAGACAAGATAAGTAGTCGAGGTTAGGTGTAACAATTAAAGTGATAATATTTGTATTGTTCTGTATAGTGACGAACTTATCTTGCTGCATTTGTAAAATTAAAGCAGATATACTTTTGTAATCAACGCAGCTACTAATACCTGTATAAAGAATGAAAACGACTCTTCCGTTTCTCTTTTGTTACTCTTCCAACTTACACAAAAGCTCACTTTTGCTTGATTAATTTTTAATTCTGTCATCTTATAACTTTAAAACTCTTTCATTTCTTTCGCCTTTTTCCCCTACTTTGCATTTACACTGGTATTTCAGCATGTCCCTCTTTATTTTTCTTATTTCTGTTTGATATCGGTAGTTGTATTTCTCTCACTTACTGTCAGTGCATTTATTTATGTTTTCCATGTCTTCTTATTTGATTATTTGCGGATGTTCATACTCTCAGAAGAGCTGAGAGATCGGTTGTATCAAACCAATGCTCCGTCTATCTCCCGATTACAACTTCTAAACACGGAAACCGTGCTCAAAACCGATTGGCCGGATCCGATGCTCCTTTGTTTTTAGGACTGGAAGGAAGATAAAGCCAGGCGTTTTATCGGATATCGAAAGATCAACATAAGCTTTTTCCCATCGCAACAAAGGAACAAAGGCGCGACCCGGGGGTGAGGAAAAAGGGAAGCTGTAAGTATCAATGACGTAAAATAGCTCAGCCCTGTTGGGATTTCCTCACGTGACCTGAGTTTTCATAGCCTTGTAGAGGTTAAGTGGGGAATGACGCGACTTCTAGAGGGAACACAGCAAATTACTGGCTTGTCAGCTGTTTTCTGCTTCGGCCTGTTTGGCTTTAATTTGGTTTTGTGTAGTTGGGGTTGATTTGATACTGTGTGAGCTGCGCGGTTTATAGGATGTTTTATTAGTGAATTCCGAAGGAATGTAGTAGCTATTGCGGTTGTATTCATCAATGGGTTTTGAAAAAGCTCTTCAAATTTCCAGCGATTCTACCTACTAGGCACTTAAATGACAATTTTTTCATTAGTGTTTAACGCCCGTTTTTACTGAGGCACCACAGGCGGTTAAAATGACAATGTGTGTGTCTGTGTGTGCGCGCGCGCGCGTCTGTAACGCTCTAGCGGTCACAATTTTTGTTTTTTTTCAACAAAACTAAATATATACCATTAAAATAAATTAATGAAAACAGTTTCCGAAAATCAGCGAAATCAGAGTAATAGGACTGGCGGTTTAACTAAAATCCAAAATTTAAAACTCGCTCTAGCAACAAAACTCAGTAAACAATATTAAAATAAAATAAGGAAAATAATTCCTGAAAATCAGGGAAATTGGACCATTAAGAGTAGGGTCACATCTGAAAACCAACATTTATAAATCGCTCTAGAGTTTAATTTTCTCTGAACTGTTTTAAATAAGTAACAAATTAAATCAACATATAATTGCATTTATAACGTTGCATATGTTTTATATTCAACAAAAGTATCGTCATAAAGGTAGCAAATATGAAATATTAATCTAATGTGTTTGAGAATTATATTTGTATGTAAGAGCGCTCTGTAATAACCTTCAGAAAACGTTTGCGTTACATGTTTTTACAACAAGAACATTTAAATTTCAAAACCAATGAAAATCTATGCAACTTTTGATTGTATATTGTTGATTGTGTATGTTTGCTTAGTACATTGTAATAGTTTTTAAATAATAGTATGTTTTTGTTTTATTGACCCATATGAACATCTTAAATACACAATGTAAGAAGAAACATTCAGTTATTTCTCTCTATTTTAGTGAATATAAAGATATCAATAGTTCATAAACATGGTTTCATTTAAAATGTTTAAAAATACCCACACAGTATAACTTTGTCTATCAGTGGTCACATATTTCATTTAATTAATAGTATACCATTATTTTATGTGGTGTAATTTCAATAATAATAAAAATAATTCATGTGTTGCAATGCTTATAGATTGCAAAAATTCTAATTTTATTCCCCTAATACCACACAGTAATGCCATAACTTATTTCATTTCATTAATTAATAAGGGCATAATTTAGATTTTCTGTTAATTTTTGTTAAAACCTATTTGTGTAACTGTATGAAAGTATGGTAAATTGAAATTTTGGTATACTAAACTTTAGAAACACCGCTGAATTATTTAAAACATCAGTTTTCCATAACTTCATAATATTAACGCAAAAATATAAAACAGCCAGAAGGAAATCCACACAGAGTTTACATTTCATTTTTGAAATAGTTTCTTCATCTGCTTTTACCCTTTCTTCAATTACACAAAGTACTTCTACCTTTCGGCTATCATTTCATTGGAGTTTTAATATAGTACATCAAAGGTGTAACAAAACATAATGCAGAGAATGTAGTGAAGACAACCTGAGGTTTCACATGGGTGTCGTTTGAAAAGTGTGTTAAAATGCTGACAAGCAATATTTTTGTAATGGCCAGTGAGAGACCCCAGATAAAAGCTAATTGGTTGAACAATGAAGACAGTTTGTTTGTGAATAAATGAGTATAAAAGCTGCCGAGCATTTTCCAAAAACGAAAAACTCTTCATAATTAAAACGTCTCATCGATATGGAGATGCCACGCAGCCACACAATACAGAGTTTCACAATGTTTAATTGCAACCAGGAGTAACTTTTGTGTCGATTCGCAACTTTGATCCCCCGTCACACGTCTAGCGGGAGTCAAAGCGGTGAAAGTGTGCAGAAGCAGTTTGCCAAACGTCGCCATATCTTGAATTATTTTTTTTCTTTTTAAGCCAACATGGAGGGTGATCCTTTTTTTTTTTTTTTTTTTTTTTGACAGGACTCTGCTACTGCTTACCCTGTCTTGTGGAAACATATTGTTCCTCCATCTTGATGTCACTTGTAACTTTTTACTAATACTTTGCATTTCTGTCATGGAACAGAAAGTACAAAGCTATACTTTACAAGAACGTCTACTAAAACATTATTATGTTGTTGTTTATATCTTAACGTAGTGTGCAACAAGAACCTACAAAAAATTACTATATGTCCACTCTTTGGTATTTTTAATATACAGCTCGAATTATTGTCATTCTTGTTAATGCGTCTTGTATTTCTTTTCACATATAATGATAATTGAACTATTTTATTATGTATTTAACAGAACTAAGAATGAAAAGAAATTTTGTAGCATGCAGCAGGAACCTTAAACAAACATCTAAGCTGTTGACCTGAAATATGCATTTGAAACGCCAATATCAGTCATAAGCCGCACTTTATCATTGTACACCAATATGCATCTGTATGCAGCCGGTCCTGGTGGTGTAGTGGTAACCATACTTGCCTTCTAAACTCCAGATCGCGGGTTCAAACCCGGCCAGGATCGATAGATTTTTTTCGGGCGTAAAAATCTTAAGGAAGGGAAGTAAAGTCGTGGGTCCCGTTTCGTACATTTACGGCACGAAAAAGAACCTCAAGCCTGGAAGAAGAGACCTCTGAGCAAAATTTATCGACCGTGTCTCAAGCCTTGATTTGAATGGGACGTTGATGACTTGAGATGTTAAAGAAGAGCGTCCCTAAATAAACCAAATAAAAAAAGTTCTCTATGCATGTACCTATTCATAATCATCATCACTTTCGCTAATACTCGGACATTAATTAGGTCGACATACTCACAAGAAGTAGTCACATAAAATACTTTCGAGTAACCTGCATCTTAGAACAAGATTTTGCTGCAGATGCCGGCCACCAAGTTCTGCTATAGTTATTAAGGCTCTTTCCAGTGCTGCCAACAGAAACGTTTATTTCTTCTCATAATTTCTTCAAATCTCGGAAATTAAATTGCAAACCTCGTATCAGGTTTAGATCTTGTAAGAGTTTAAAATGTTGTGTAATCTGGAGAACTTTCGGGGTCTAATACAACAATTATAACCAGAGCCCGGAAGTTAAGCAAAATGCCTTTCAGTTTATTTAACATCTCAGGTCAAGGGTGTCCCATCAATCTGGGGCGTGAAAGGGCCGATAAATTTTGCTCAGAGGCCTCTTCTTTCAGGCCTGAGGTTCTTTTACATACCATAAATGTACGATGCTGGACACACGGCTATACTTCCCTCCCGAAGGAAGTCATACTTAGAATTTTTTTCGCCCGAAAAAATCCAACGATCCTGGCCGGGAATGGACCCGCAATTTTGGGTTTACCACCACGGGTGGCCGAGGTCGTTAAGACGCGGACTCGTGAGGGAGGTCTGGGGTTCGATTTCCAACAGGACCGTCCTCCCTGACTGAGGGTTTTTCCAGGTTTTCCACAGTCCTCATAAATGGTAAAGGCCGGGGGAGGTACCCTAAACTTAGGCCTGGAAAGTTTCTTTCCAGAAAAAAAAAATACTCTTTTCCCAGTTTATCATTTCATCTCGTGTATCATCAGTGACCATCGCCTGTGGTGCCTTAATTATAAAAACGGGCGTTAAACCCTATTACAATAAAATAATTTGGGTTACGAGACAAGTAAATTTACTTCTAGACCATTTGGACCAACTACTATCTGGGTTGGTATATTTAAGAATCAGATAGAAACAAACATATTTCCGAACATTAGGGTCGGTAAGACCAGTTTTTATTTTGACTATTTTGGTTGCTTGCCTATTTTAAGGCAGACATTTTTTGTGCCTGTTTTGGAACGTTATAGTTTTTTCTATGATTATTTACGTCTTTTAAAAAACGCATTATGAATTTCAATATATCGAAGTGAAAAAAGTTATAAAAATTAAAGTGCATGTTCACCTACAAAAATATTTACTGAGAATCTTGCTACAAATTTATTTCTTTTCAAGCAGTCAAAAACGTTCTCCTCAACCCAATCACTTATAAGCTCTTTAAATAGCAGAACCTTCATCAGTGAAAGAAACGAGCGGTTACCTCGGGCATACGAATACTAGGAAACAATGATTAGTGTTTAACGCCCGTTTTTGCTACAGAGGCACCACAGGCGATGGACAAGGATGATACATGAGATGAAATGATACATTGGGAAAGGATTTATTTTTAAGGAAGGAATCGTTCCATTTATGAGGACTGAGGAATACCTGGAAAAAACCTGAATTAGGGAGGACGGTCCTGGCGGTATTCGAAACCAGACCTCCCGTTCACGAGTCCGGGCCTTAACGACCTCAGCCACCCGTGGCGGTACCAGGAAATAGAGAAGATGAGGGAAGTACTGTAGTTTTGAATATTGGGGGCGAATGACTTTGTATCGATCTGCGCGAGACGAGTCTATGAAATTTATGGTGGGGGTAACTTTTCAGCTGCATAAATGTAACAAACAATTGCAAGCGAGAAAGATGAAAGCGGTACAGCTGTGCAATAAACCGTCCCTACAATGTGTTCAGTATGGAAGTAAGAGAGATACTAACCTGATTTTCCTATAAACGCGTAAACAGAAAACGAACTTGACCAGAAACCACTGAGCATCTTGAATATTCGCCAGGACTATTCAAAACTACTTTTCTTTGTCTCGATCAACATTTCCATGATGTCCTGAAAGGTGAATGTTCTGGTATAAAATCTTCCGAAATAGTTTGTTTTAAATATGCTTTAATCACTTCATTGGAAGTAGAACGTTCTTTTTCTATGATGAAAAATGTTCTCTGTGACAAGTGGCTGAATATGTTGATACATTGAAAAAAATCTTGTTGTTGTGCGTAACCATGAAAAGTAAGCTTAAGTACTTTAATTGTGTGATAAAGAAAGCATTAGATACCTTAAATATTTGTTTTCATTAATAATGAGTAATATTACTCTCTGTTTTCACATTTAATAAATGTCTATTTTAATTATGTTACTGTCAATTATCAGTATTTTAAGAGATTTTTGCCTGCCTATTTTAACCAAAATACATTCCTGAGTTTCCGGGTTATGATTATGAGCAAAGATATGTGCATTTTCTTTCGTTCCAACAGAACATAGTCGGTGTATTTGTTTATTCCCATTTCGCATTGCTGGACGGGTCGGAGGTTGAACACCATGAAAATTTTGTTCTGAATGTGGTATCATCAATTCCGTGTTCCTTTTGTGTTTCCACCAACGTTATAACAAAAAACGAGTTGCTCTGTTGTTAATTTACGATTCATTTTACACAGCAATTGCAGTTACTAATAGAAAAATCGACAATGGCAATCAAACGTCACAATGACGATGTAGAACGCTGTGGTTGCAAATTCTGTCACCTATACAGGCGTTTATAGTGCAGAGAAGGGCTTGTTGCCGAAAAATTTTGTTTAAAGACATAATATTAGTACTGAAAGCACGAAATTCGAAGAGAATATTTAGTTATAGTGTACAAAATACACCGGGAAATAGCTCCCTTTTATGGGAAAAGTTACAGTGATTACGAAAATTACTTTGGATTTTTCCTATTAGGCTTAGGTCAAAATATATGCAAGAAAAGTCAAATTTAATAATTTTTAATTGGCAATTAAAATAACAATTCAAATTTATTACTTTTAGAACAGTGAAAAATACTTGTAAGTCAAAATAGTAATAAAATGTATGTATATAACCGAATAAAACATTAACAATAGAAATAGGAAAGCACACATCTTTTGTTTTTATTTAGAGTTATTGTTCCTCCTCTTCAGAAACCACCACAACCCCCCAACACTGCAGGATCCCAGTGACCTTGATAACGTTTTTCCATTGTGACTGTGTCCTGATAAAAGCGCTCCCCTGTTCATCACTTACAACATCCAAAGTTTCAGGGAAAATGTTTAATGTGAATGTAGGAAATGAACTTTTAGTGACATCTTACATCTCATTTCTTTATAACACTGTAGTAAACTGTTCACATTGTTCATGCTTTCTATTGTCAAGAAAATTCTTCCGCCGCAGTCTTGGAAGCACATCAGGCCACCAGTTAAACATTTGTTACCTTACTTTCCAAAACTTTTAAAAGCTTCTTTATCTGTAGGTCAACGAAAATATCCTCCTTTAACTTTGCATATGTCAAACTGGGAAATAAATCATGCCGTTTCCTACAGACTGTAATTCTAGTAGTTTCAGCAACATATTCTGCTGTTGCAACCTCCAGCACAAGATCTGCTTGTTTATTCCCCAAATTTAAATTCTGCACTTAAAACATCTAAACCTGATCAATCGAACATCTATACCACGTTTCTAATGGTTATAGATTGAATCTCTTGAACTTAAGGCTTATTTGAACCATCACTGTTGTTACTATCAGGTTATTCAAATGACTTTGGGGGAACTGGTAAAGTTTCACTATGAGGGACTGATCGATTTGCTGATGACACATTCGGATAAATTACATTGCCTTTGTTTTGTTAGTTAAACTTGATACTTTTACTTTACGGAAATGTTAAATCATGGAGACAGGGAATGATATGTATTTCATCCTGTATACATCGGTCCTGGTGGTGTAGTGGTAACCATATTTTCCTCCTAAGCCCAAGATCGTAGGTTCGATCACGATCAGGACCGATGGGCGTAAAAATCCTAAGTATGACGTCCTTCGGAAGGGAAGTAAAGCCGTGGGTCCCGTGTCGTACATTTACGGCGTGATAAACAACCTCAAGCCTTAAAAAAGAGGCCACTGAGCAAAATTTGTCGGCCGTTTCACGCCCTGAATTGAATGGGACGATGATGGCCTGAGATGTTAAAGAGCGTCCGTAAATAAAACAAATCAATAAAAAAAAAACAACTTATAATCACTTTCTCAAATTAGTTGTACAAGTATGAGTGACGTAACAATGTTTTGGGACCCACCTTTATCTTGGTCACCAATTTTGTTGCCAAATAGTGAACGCAAGCTATTTTTGCAGTATTGCAAAATTTTCCCTTTGGAATTTGGGTATGAACTTTTCACAAACATAACTGAAATTGTCTGCATGATTAACATAGTGACGTCTCTCACTTTTATCCATGCTGATCACAGAAACAAAGTGACTACACCGACCTACAACAACACACTACTACCTTGCTTTAAAAATAGCAGCACTGGACTAAATCATCAAACCAAAACTCCAAACGAAAGTTTCATTCAGGACAATTTTAAAAGAAACAATAATAAGTCTATCAGTATATTTATCTCAAGATTTAAACTTCTTTTCAATGTAAACTTCTGCTCCGGCCCCTCCACCCCACCAAGGGACTTCTGGTAAAAAAAAAAAAAAATTGTACGTGACAATAAGTTTAGGTATTAAGTAACTCACCAAACTTATCAAGCGTGATGATGATGTTTTAAACTGTATATAATTATTTACTTAGTATTCAATCTGCAAAATGTATGTAACAAAGCCTTAGTATATACCGTACATGATAAATGGTGACTTTCTTTTCGTCAGAATTTCTCTGTACCTCCAAAAAATATCGCCATGATCTTCTTGGTGAACATTGTGACCTTGACTTTTCTGCAATGCACTCTCTTAGAGAAAGAGTCATATTACAGGATGACGATGGATTCCAAAAACTTCCGACAGCATTCCAATGATATTTGCTTTTGAATTGCTGAAGAGTTTGGAGTACTCATCCGGAACTAGCTCAAATGCACAGTATGTTCAGGGATGCTTTCCCTCGCGGATGGGATTTTTCCGATGAGCTAGCCACCACTTGTTTACTGCCCGTGGAGCGGGTATCAACCCTGCTTGGCTACTTGTTGACCTTGCTTACTGTCAAAGTCGTAGCACTGCTGTTCCCGAGTGTGTGTTGTGTTCATTTTTAAATTCTACAGTATGCATAAATTGTGTTAGCCTCGTGTGTTTACAACCGCACACCATGTCTTTATGTACGATTCATATGTGTTAAGAAAAAATCGTAGGACAATTTTGTTTAACATACAGTTGATTCTGTTACTTTTGTCACCATACTAACCCCTTTTAAGAGAATTAACCGACATGGAGGGTGATCATTTATCCATCAGGACTCTGCTACTACTCACACTGCGAATAATTCCATGAAAACAATTCACAATGTGTTTCCACAAGACATAATTATTAGTAGGGATTTGTGGCTCCCTCGGTGCCCCTATTTAACAATGCGATTATTACCTCTGGGGTAATTAAACAATGATGTATTTGTCAGGAAATTGTCCGGATTTCTAAAAATGAACTACAGCGAGTTATGAAATTTCCTAAAGAGATGCCAAAAATGTGTGGAGAATGAAGGCGGGCAGTTTCAACAGCTCATTTGATAAATTGGTAAGTAATGACATTCTTAAAATAGTTTGCGTATTGTTGTGTGATTGGTTTGTTTTATTTTTTACCCTCTCGCTAATCACCCAGACCCGGCTGGCGGCTTATGAGTGGCACACACAACACTCCGGAGGAAAACAAAACTGATCGAACGTTAGATGAAGGATGCGAAGCATAGTTGTATCAAGAAGCCCCAAACTTGCAGGTATTCCTTTGACATCGGATGCCTGTAACTCAGAACTTCTTCAGAAATATTTTGTGTCAATACATCCACCAGCCTACGCTAACGAAATAATTGAAGCACTTCTTTACAGTGGAATATAAAAGGGAAACTTCCCCATACACACCGTCAAGATATTATTTAGTCTTTCTTTAGTTAAAAATTCTGTATTCGATTTTGAACACCATGCTCTAATATGCAAAGCGTTCAACTTAAATGAGCTTTCCAAGTATATGAACGTCAAGCTGGAAAGAGAAAGCAGTATTTGCACTCCTGAAATAGGAACCACATATGGCAACGATAAATCAGGCCGGAAACTTATGTACTGCACTAGTAGAAGAGACATTTAAGCTTCGCTTTCGAGGTTTTATATAGGTTGCATTTTTACAATACTGTATTCCAGTGCATAAGAAAGATTTATAAAGCATTTAGAAGGGATCGGTTACACAGAATCTATTTTCAGTAAACGACTAGAGCTGGCAGCGTGGCTTACAGAATCTGCTCTCAACTGACAACATAAAGTGATGTTAAGATGGGCTTTGCTGAAGCTACTACATACAGATTTGGCAATAAAGAACTCTCCTTCTTTTGCTAAAACATGGCCAGGCTTATTCAACCCTTTAGAAGAATCGACCTTTTCATATCAACAATTTTGGCATCGCTTACAGAAGGGTTTGGGAAGCTGTGGATATATATGTATATATATTGGAGACTGCTCGCCTTTTAAGACATTAAATTATTCATAGCCAGTACGGGAATGAGGCCAGATTGGCTGTCAGTACTAGGGAAAGCGCAGAATAAATTTTCGTTTAAGGAAAAGTGGTGCAGCAGGGAAACGGCTATCAGTTTTCGGGTAAGCTTCCCAGTCAATGGCAGTTTCCCTAATAATAAGATTTGTAGTCTTTTGTTCTCTACAGTGGTGGTAAAATTTATTGCATCAACCTTAACTCTTTAAAGTATTCATTAACAATCTTTGATTTTTTGTTTAATTGTTTTATTTCCTCTATATTGCTCCGTAAATGTGTTAAGATATTGTTATACTGATTATTAAAAAATAGACGTTAAATGCAGATAAAGTTAAGTTAGATTGTGAAACAATTTTGTGATTTACTATTTTAAAATATTCAATATATAATAATGTGTTATATAAATAAATGTAAACTTTAGCTTTTAAGAAATTCAGCTGGACCCAATTGACTACGTTGTTTTCATTACTACTTTGCTGGTCCACCATGTGCTTGAATCACTGCCTGGCATCGTTTGTGCATTAAGAAAGTCAAATTGTTAAAGTATGCCTGAGTCAATTCATGAAACCATACGTGCACAATTGTCTCCTGGAGCTCTCTTTTATTGCTTGTATTGTTTAGTAAATAGTATTCTCCATATAGTTCTCAATCAGATTCCGGTCTAAGCTATTTTCAGGCCAGTCTAACACCTTCACTGTGTTTTTCTAAGGAATAATTTTACCAGATATGTATGAATAACTGACAGTTGCATCAATTCTATCTATATTCCAATTTAATTCAAAATTTAATCAAAATAATTATTTTCAAAGCCCTGTGAAAGGGGACGGAATCATATTGAAAAATGCAACCTTAACTATAACCAAAATGGTCTCGTACTGTGGGCATCAATTTGTTTTCAAGGATGCCTAAGCAGACGTCTGCATTAACAGTGTCACTTGCGAAGTTTACACGATCTGTGCCATGACTGGAAATGCACTCCTAGATCATCTAACCTTGTTGATGCTTCACTGTTCCATCCACCGCTTTCTATTAGCCTCTGGGGAAACATTGAATTCAGAAACTGGCGAACAAGTTTTCCCTCATCACTAAACACACTCTTCTGTAAGAATTGTTCATCGTTGTCCATCTCATCAAGCATCTGTACAGCAAATTCTAAACAGTTGGGCGGATAGCGTGTAACAACCGCAGTAAATTTGAGACGTTTCTTTAAAACGTTACGAACTGTAGTCTTCTTCAGGTGTATACTTCTAGCACAAGTACACACCGACTTCTTGGAGCTCCTTAGGTAGCTATCCTTGGATACCTTGAACAGACTCGTCACTAACCCAAGGTGTACCTGAACGTTTTTGCTCCAACAACCTGCCAGTTTCTTCCAGCTGCTTATTCCACCGGTGAATGTGATTCCTATGTGGCGGCTCTTCATTGTATACGCGGGGATATTCACGACGAGCACGTGTCACGGATTCAAATTTTGCAAGCCACAGGACACACTGAGCTTTCCTTTGCACCGTCCACATTTTGACTAAACGACGTGATACGCTTCACTTTTGTTTTGGGTCATTACCTGAAGTACAAAAATGAAATTGATGCTTCATAAATTCTCAGAAATATTCAGTAATGTATCTTAGGTTTCATACTTTGGTTTTGTTTAGCCATTGTAAGTGTACAAAACTGTAACATGACTTTATGAACACGCTGTACTTCTTACTCCGTTGCATCAACTTCTTTATACCATCAAAAGAATTTTTGTTATGCCTGCAGGTAGGAATCTTTCATTGTATTTTTTAATTTACTCCAGAGACAAAAGTCGCAAGGGGTTAGGTCTTTAATTAGTAAGGCTTTTTGGCTCCCTTGGTTCCCCATCTAACTTTTTCGATTTTATCCCTAGGGCAAGCTAAAATTGCGATATACCAAACAAATTCTGTGTGCCGTTCTTGTCCGTATTTCTATTTATTATCAATACGTTTCCCGTTCCTGCTCCTCTCCCCTTACAGAACCAAGGTCTAAGTTTTCCCCAACACATCAGCAGAATTGCTCACCGGGATCAGGAGCTTTAGCCGAATATTCAGTTCCATGCCAGGAAACCTACAGCTACTTTCTTGCACTGGTGATCGGCTCTTGTTTACGTTGCGAGGTCCGGGGTATGTGTATCGGTGCTTCCCACCCTGATTTTGCATTAAGCCTCTCTTCTTTATATGGAGGACGAAATTAGGCGCAAGACAATTAAATTATACACCACATGGAAAACCATGAAACCTTCTCACATGTTCCTTACAATTATGGAGTTGAGAAGTACCCAAAACCAAATGCAAAATATGTCGGTCCTGATTTTTTTTAATTAATGTTTATCACCTTTTTTACTGTCGAGCCGTTACAAGAGGGGGGCACTGTTGATAAATGAAATGATAAAGGATTTTTTTTTTTTTTTTTGAGGAAGGGAGTGCTCTGGGTCTAAGTTTAGGGTACATTCCGCGCATTTGTGAATTGCTAGGATTGAGTAAAAACTTGGGGGGGGAACTCATTCAGAGAAAACGGTCCTGGCGGGAATCAAGCCCAAGACCTCCCACTCAAGAGTGTGCGCCTTAACAACCTCGCCACTAATAGCAGTCTGGTGGTGTAGTTGTAACCAGCATCGTAGACGCAAGATCGCGGGTTCAATCCCGGATTTATTCGGGCGTAAAATTCCTAAGTATGGCTTCCTTCGGAAGGGAAGTAAAGTCGTGGGTATCGTGTCGTACATTTACAGCACGAAAAAGAACTTCAAGCCTGAAAGAAGAGGCCTCTGAGCAAAATTTATCGGTCGTTTCACGCCCGGAATTGAATGGGACGCTGATGACCTGAGATGTTAAAGAGCGTCCTTAAATAAAAGAATTCAACAATCAACCAACGTGACCGCCTGGCCTGGACATTTTGGACAGTAATTGTCATCTTCTACCAATGACAAAACAGTTGTTTATATTGGAAATGGGAATGAAATTCACGGCCGGGATTAGAAGTGCGGATCTTTAGTCATCTGGGATAACGCTCTACCAACTGAGCAACCGCACCCTTCTCCTAGCAAGTTCTCTCATGACTCTGCACATCCCTGAGAGGCGATTCCGTACTTGAAGGGGGACACGGTAGTTCAGTTGATAGATCATCATCTGGGGTTCGAATCCCAGCCGTGACCCGCATTTTTTCCGGTGTCATTCTTCAATTTGAACTGTCTTATCACTACCCCTTTCAATGCCTGCAGGACGACCCTCTTAACGATTAGAGAATACAGAAACTGCAGTTGAATGAACTCCCGCATGCTCCGCACAGCCTTTGTCTTGCCTCGTCAAACTTTCATTTATTGGACCGAAAGAGGAAGCTGTGCACTGATAGGGAGGAGGGACACAATTACATGCACATCCCTTGAACTTCATCAAGCACTTCCCTAACCTCTCTCACGGAGCTGCAGCACTTGAGCCGTTTTCCAAAACTTTCAGAATACTAAAAATCCATAGCCACCCTCTACCCTCGTTACAAAAACACCCGATACAAACGTAAAATTTTGCTCTGACGTCAACTACTTGACTAACTCGCCCTTCCGGCTAACAACGATGTACATTTCGGGAACATAGTTAAGGGGTGGGGGGGATCTGAAATTCAAAATGAGTTTTTTTTTTTTTTTTTTTTTTTTTATTTCCTATCCATCCTGCTTCGACATTACCCTCATTACGTCAAATTGCGGAAAGGTCGCCCTTAATAATCCGCATGTTACGTTGTTATCACTTCCATTGTTTGTAGCTCCAGTGCGGCAGTTTCGTGCCCCCGAGCGCGGGAAGAGGTGGGTAGCGTTGCAACTTTTAATAAACGGAATTTATGAAAATAAATGTCCGCAAAATGTTGTAGGGCACAAAACTTATACAACTGCATTCCTGTTGATGTTTCTGTAAATATATATTTCTTTAAATAGAAAAACTGAACCAAAGATGTCCCTGTTTGAAGGAAAAAATTAAAAATCAAAAGCTGAAACATATATGGCTAGTTAAAAAAAAATTAACCTACATTTTTACCATGGGTAGTTTGCGTAATGAATAGACAATATTTTTATCCCAAAAATGAGCAATTTAATTTAATTTAATTTAATTTAAATTTTGTAAAAGATGCTCCACAAATTAAAAGAATTAGCAAGTAAATATAATTATTTTAGAACTAAACCCAAAGTAATTATATAACTACAGTGCCATCAATGATGCTTTCCCCGCGGCGCGAGTATTTTTTTTATGAGCATGCCCCCACTCATTTCCGGCGCCGTGGAGGGGAAAGCAAACTTGCTAGCTTACTTGTTGACCTTGCTGAATGTCGCTGTCGTAGCGCAGTTGTTCCCGGTGTTGTGTTTTTGATTTCTTAATTTCATAGTACATACAAAGTGTGTTAAGGTGTTTACAACGGCACAGCGTGTCTTAATGTACGATTCGTGTGATAACCCAGTGGGGAAAGAATCATATAAGTTTTTTAAGCATACAGTTAATTATTTTATGTATGTAAATGGCATATTAAACTTTTTTTACAGAGAATTAACCGACAGGGAGCGTGATGATGCGTTTTTTCAACAGAACTCTGCCACTGCTCACACAAGAGTAGGGGCTTTGCAGCGGCTGATGTTCCCCAGTAAACGGCCGCGCTCGGGCGATCCAAATCTAAATATTCTCAATGTAGATGCAGCAACGGCGAGAAATAGATGAGTACTCAAAGGAAGAAATGCGCGCAATTATTCTATTTCTTTGTGCAGATACTATAGAACATCCACATGCATCTGTGCACGGAACGAAAGAGAAAATAACCACGTAAATTGCGCCGATCCAACTATTACATATGTACCTATTGAGCAATAGTCGCCAAAAAGTTCTTCAATTATTGACTTTTTTATATTTGGAAACTGGGACTCTTTATACAACAAGATAAATGATTGAATAACTTTTATAATTAGGTGGAAAAATAAAAATGTGACGTTGAAATAAAAGAGTGCTCTTTGTCCTATTTCAGCTGCATTAGGAACGTTACTTTATATTACCCGTGGCGGTAGTCAGGTCGCAGTTTATTTCTGTATTACCTCCCAAATATTCTTTACCAGTAAACTTAAATATTTATCATACATGAAAACAGCTCAGAGCGAAACATTAATTGCACTTTGCTTATTGCAAATATAAATGTATAAATATGAAAAAAACAGAAACATTCGGTAAAAGAACTTGTGTAGAAAGTTTAGAAAAAAGCGGCAAGATAACTTTTTTCAGTTTACTCATTAACTGCAGCGAATTTTCAGTTACTTTTTCTGTCGTGTAATTTATTTGCCCTTTGGTTAAATAATGCTGTAAATTACGATTTATTATGAAAAATATATGAAAAAAGCTTAAAAGGTTATGGATGATAAACAACATACGCAATTTGAAAACTAAAGTACATTGTCATAGTCTGCTTAAATACAGTACATACGTGTATTTATATACGGTTGGATCATCTAAAACTTGCACCGCAGATATTGCTGAAATGGAAGGTGCTATTGATGTGCTGCTTTCACAAAATTGAAGTTAAAGCAAGGGCTCATAATTGCAGCTTAAATACTGATGTTAATAATTAATAGAATGTTTATTTCTTGAAAAAAGTTACATTTTTTTAAATGCACAATGCCTATTGACATCAAGAAAATAAAGCTAGAGGAAATTACAATGTCAATGGTGTTGTTTGCACGATTCTAGAGGAACTAGTTTACCGCCGGGTGGCCGAGACGAGGACTCGTGAGCGGGAGGTCTGAGGTTCGAATCCCGCCAGGACCGTCCTCCCTGACTGAGGTTTTTTTTTTCAGGTTTTCCTCAGTCCTCATAAATGGCTAATGCCTGGGAGGTACTCTAAACTTAGGCTGGAACGTTTCCTTTCTTAAAAAAATCCTTTCCCAACTTATCATTTCACCTCCTGTATCACCAGTGTCCACGCCTGTGTGCCTCAGTAGTAAAAACGGGCATTAAACACTGCTCAAAAAAAGCAACTAGTTTACCAGCTATCGTAATATGAAACTTTTAAATATCTGCATTTGTCTGCCCCATTTAACTGCTTCGTTATTAGACTACAACGTTCTCATTTTGTTTCTTTACACTGATTGCATTGCATTGAGACTAGTACTAAGCAAATAAGAAAAGTAAACATACGAACATCGTAGCCTAGTAATGGAGCAGACAACTTCAGATATTTAAAATGTTTATATTGCGATAGCTGGTAAACTACTTGTATTAAAATCCTGCAAAAAACATCATTGACATTCTAAATTCCTTTAGTTTTATTTTCTTGGTGTTGTTCAATTTGAGAAAAAGTAACTTTTTTCAAGAAACACACATTTTAATAATCATTAACATCTGTGTATGGACTGCAACTATGAGCCCTCTCTAAACTTCAACTGTGTGAAAGCACCACATCAATAGCACCTTCCATTTCAGAAATATTTGTGGTGTGAGTTTTAAATGGTTCAACCAGTTTACCTACAGCACGGGGTCCGTTATCAAAGCTCATAGATGTTTGCTGTATGTGTAGTATAATATCTCAATGATATGAGTGCCTATCGATAGGAGTAATAGACACACAAACGTTGTCTGCCTTCCTTGAATATACCGCGTTGGCAAGCGGTGAGATTAAAACGCACTCCTAGGTGCTTGCAGTCATCAGATTTTTGTAAGCAGGAGTGAATCAGAGTGAAACTGTTCTGATAAGGTGAAAGTATAAAAAAGGGTGAAAAAGACTGGCTCGAAAATAGCTTACAGCATCCCTTTTATAGTCCAAATCTGACCCTTTAGATTTTCACCTCGTTAATTGTTTCAAAATTTCTCACCCGGAAAAAAAATTCGAATACTAAAACTTTTTACTAAGATACTCTACTTCTGGCATTCACCTTCTCAGAGGAAAAAACCCGAAAAAAACTTTACCTTGACTGACCGGGATTTGAACACATGACCTTCGAATTAGTAGTTGCAAACACAACCACTTGACTACAAAGGCGGTCAAAAAGTAGAATTGTCGGGAGCAAAGTTGTAATTTTTATTATTACTGAAAACATAAAATTATACTGTATTTAAAATGAATAACAATAAAAACTTGTTTGATTGATTTGGGTTATTTATGGATGCTCTTTAAAAAATCAGGTCATTAGCGTCCCATTCAATTCAGGGCGTGAAACAGCCGACAAATTTTACTCAGAGGCCTCTTCTTTCAAGCTTGAGGTTCTTTAACATGTCGTAAATATACGACACGGACCCACGGCTTTACTTGCCTTCCGAAGGAAGCCATACTTTGGATTTTTACGCCCAAAAATAATCAATCGATCCTGGCCGGGTTTGAACCCACGATCTTAGGTTTAGGAGGCTAGTATGGTTACTACTACACCCCCAGGACCGATTCAATAAGCACTAATATGTGTTATAAGAGATTTTGAAAAACGATGCTCCAGAGCGGCAATACATTGCTGACCTCTAAGTAGGAAGCCCTGTGTTTCATTTAACGTTTTTTTTCCCGAAAGAAGGCGGCGGTTAGGAGCACGTTTCTTGTTATTAAGATCCTGTCTATTGTAACATTTTAACAAGTTTCTCCACTTCGAACACGATTGTTAGGATTCCAAATCCCCTTACCACTTCACAAGAATGCATTTTCGCATATGTATCGCACATAAAACCGTTTTTAAGACTATGAACTGGCATAACTAACGAAGAACAATTGCACACATTTTACACGCAATGTAACTACCGATTAACACGAACGCAATACCACTCGCCTACTAAGCTTGACGACTGACTTCTCCCAGTACACAACCGAGTTCTGCATGCCCATAACTCAAATAATCTCACTGTTGATAAGTGATTGAGAAGTTAGGCTTTTATTGTATGCACACAGTAGTACTAGTGGTGGTGGTAGTATATTTATTTATTAAATATGTTTGTTATTATCTACATATGTTGCATGGATCCTGGGACAGTACGTGTTTTTACAGTATACTAAGAAATACATAAAATTGTACAATCTGACATTTAACTCTAAAAGGTCAAACCATATACACACTAAAATTAAATAAATAAATGAATGAAAAACGGAAAAAAATAGAAAAAAATGAGCACATAAATAAAATGAAAAGAATAGAAAAGTACTAAAATAAATAACTTACATCCTCACAGTATGTGTATAAATTTCTCCCCGTCCCAGTTGTCTGCCTTTTCCGATCTGAGCTATCTCTCACTTTGTTTAAAAATTTACCTACTCCCTCTTCCTGCTTCCTGTCTGCCAGCAAAGTCCAGCGCTGCCACTGCCCTTTCCCCCCGTTAACAAAAGGGCCCGGTGGGTATCTTTTTCTCCATTCTTCCGTCCCCTTGCAGCCCAGCACATACGGTCGGGGAACGTCCGCTAAGGCGAAGTGTTCGATGCATCGCACAGTTTCACATCCAAGGCCAGATCGTGAGGAATAGAAGGAACAGGATCTGGTTGGCTAGGACCGTGATGATGTATCTAAAAGGGCAAATGATCTCTCCCTGAGATGTCAATAAATTATATTGTCCTAAGAGGACATTGATGCAGGATTTCTATTTATTATTCTCGGATATGACACCTAGGTGTAGTACAGTCTACTGACGTTTCTGCAACGAAACCTGCCTACCAGATGATTTTGGGAAGGTAACTTGATGGCAGTAGGCAGAGAAGGGCAGGATTACTGAGAGCCACTGCGCATGACAGGCATAATACACCTGCCTTACTTGATTGGTCGTAGTTTAGTTAGATATGGTGATGATAATTAGGACTATATATTCATTATTATTATTATTATTATTATTATTATTGTTGTTGTTGTTGTTGTTGTTTTTCAGGATGGTACAGCATGTAGCAAGTTTCCAGAAAACATTCTGGAAATATATTATAGCAAGCATTTGAGCATAATATAAAAGAAGTAAGAATAAAAGAATATAGAAGACTCAATTGGCAGTTGAACCGAAGGGAAAGCAATTCAAAAACTAAGATAAAGTTTTAAGAGAAAGTGAGATATAAAGGAGAACACTATAGCAGGACATACTTTGCCTTCATGTTATTGAAATAAAAATTATAGCTCAATGTATATTTCAAAATTCTAATAAATCCGCGAGAGTAAACTTTTAGGTGCTAGGTCACATTAGAATCAAGGGGCCTGCAGACTTGACGCACATTTTTTTTAATCAGTGTTTAACGCCCGTTTTTACTACACAGGCTTCACAGGTGATGAATACTGATGATACATGAGATGAAATGATAAACTGAGAAAGGAGAATTTTTTTTAAGGAAGGAAACGTTCCAGGCCTAAGTTTAGGTACCTCCCCGGCATTTGTCATCTATGAGGACTGAGGAAAATCTGGAGAAAAAAAACCTCAGTAAGGGAGGACGGTCCTAGCGGGATTCGAACTGCAGACCTCCCGCTCAGGAGTCGGCGCCTTAACGACCTCTGCCACCCGTGGCGATTCCGCAACGCTACTGTTTATAGCATACAGGCATTTCTCGTACATTTCTATTAATTTCGTCACGCCCTTCGCGACAAACTTAGGTCGAGCGAGCCCCTGATTGCCGAATTTCGCGCCTGTTTGGATCCAATGCCTCCACCAGATTCTCAGTTCCGACTGGTATCTCCAGCAAACCTTTTTACTTTCTGTTCGCTCCGAAAGTCTGTCGCCTATTAATGTCCCTCAGGCGTTTTCTAATTTACCTCTAAGCCCCCATGTCCCCTGCGATTCAAATGGTGCCCATTCCTATAGTTTCCACACCCCTTCTTAATTTTGAAACCCAAGTCTTATTTCTCCCCCTCCCCCAATTCTGAGCTGCTGATGGTAGCAGATCGCCCTAATTAGTGTCTGATCTCTGTGAACAATTCGTAGTCCGTGCTTCACTTCTCTGGTCCTGCATTCTATAATGTTGCTATAGGCACCAAATTCCTTGAGGATTCTACAATTTGCTGCACCCCTCCCCACAGATGAAATACGGAAAAGTACGTGTATCGCAAAGTAGTCATACCAGCGCAGACTAATACAAATTGAACTATTTGTTCAAAAAACCCAAAACCCTATCTTCCAAATTTCATTGTTTATATTTCTTACTGCTTTAGTTTCATTTAGTGATTCAATACTTTTTATTAATAGAACATACAAGAATTGTCGCATATACATAGGTTGTATAAAAAGTGATGACAACAGTGCTGTATTTTCAGAAGAAAACTACATGCATTCTTTAAATGTAAACTCTTGCCATGTCTACCACCTGCTGCCATACATGTGGAAGGCGCCGTACTGCGTCTGCGCGTCCATCTCTGTTAATATCCTACAACATTGATGATGACATTTGTGTGACTAAATGTCCCCTAGAAATGGTTCTTTCATTTCTGCGAAGAGATCGCAGTGGCATAGGCTCATATCGGGTGAGTACGGTGGATGTTTCAGTATCTCCCAGTTTTATCGACATAGAAGATGCAAGACAGCGTTAGCAGTGTGACACCTCGCATTGTTATGACGGATGGTGGGTTTCACTGCCAGCAAGTGTCGTCGCTTTCTCCTTGTTGCTGGACGAAGGTGGTGTTTCAATGAACTGTAATAATAGTGCGCAGTACAGCACCATACATCACACTTATCATCACCTACACCGTGTTCAAAACATATGACGAGGAGAGCCGGAATGATTCCTTTCCTTTGATTGTCGTTTCGTCCATAGTCCCAAGGAAGTCGTCACCTTCTCTCTGGTGACGGTTCAGCAAGTCCTGTGCAATTACATAACGGTGTCAGTGTAGCGCCTCCGTGATGACATGGGGTACCGTTTGTTGGCATACGCCTACCTCTCGACTAATTCAAGTGCAGTCCATCGAAGATCAACATCCAACATGGAAGCAAAGATCTGAGCTGCGTGGTTGGGGTTGTCCTTGCTGCACCCAAATTGCCACGCTGCATCGCGACATGCCTCACGTAGTCATTGATGACAATCTTGAGCACCACGACCTCGTGCAACGCCAATTTCGATCCACGAACGTTGTTCCAGTTTCCGAAACATATTGTTAGAGCGCTTGCACCACCCTAGTATCTTCTCTGAATGCCGGAAAACTGGTTGTTTTGCATCTTTTAAAATCTCCGATGGAAGATAACACTATTTAGCATCGACATGTTATATATCAATTAGTACGTTGTTTTGTGCATGCAATCTGCATTTTAAAATGTCCCAGCACGTAAGGTTTTTCAGTAATTCGGCTCTTTTGTTTTCAGTTTTTCTCTATTCTCCGTTCTTTTGTTTACTGTTTTATTTGTCTTTTTGTTCTTTTGTCTACTAATTTGTTAAATATAGTGGTAGAAATTCTAAAAATAAACACTATATGGAAGAGTGGTAAAAGAAGACATATTTGTTGGGCCGCAAATCAGAAAACAATTGAAAGATCCAACCCTTGATACTAAGCTCACAAATCTCGAATTAGTTGCTTGGTTCTCTTTCAAGTCAATTATTAATGCCTTCCTGGGCAACAGAAAATATGATAACTATGTTTCCTTAGTGATTGATCTGTTGCAGTGTAGAATGTCGCTTAAAATTTACTTTTCACATTCACACCTTGCCTTCTACCCGGAAAATTTGGGCACAGTAAGCGAATGAGCAGGGTCAGCGCTTTCACCAACACACCCTTACTATGGAACACCGTTATCAAGGGCATTGGAACCCTTTGATAGTGGGCGATTACTGTTGGTGTCTTTTTAGGGAGTGTGATGAAACAGCATACAAAAGAAGAACATCATCGACACACTTTTCAAAACAAAATAAACACCTGCATCACTGGTTATGAACTAACCTGGAACCTTAGTGACAAAATACCTTGTTTTGGAAGCAACTTGCGGAACAAACATCGGCGTGTTTTTGTTTAACAATTGGTAATGTTATCGGACGCTGTGCTGTTTTCATTATATGCTGTTGCAGTTTATAAAAAGCTACGTTATATTTGCTCTACTACATTGTGAGTCCTTTGGCTGGCTGTGTTTGGTGCAGGATTTTGACGAAGAGCAGTAGAAAGTGAATGTGACAGATGGAGGCATTAAGAGACTGCAGTCGATGAAATATCATCCTGGAACAGTTTCTCTCTCCTCTCCACCTTACTCTCAAGATGGGGGCTGTCAAGATATGCCGCTAAGGGAAACGGAACACCTGTTTTGAGTTCAACGGCGGTATGAGCTGAATAGAGCATGCTGGGTAATAGGTAGCTTGTAATTTATTGTATTTAACGTATTTAAATAAGCGAGTTACAAGGAAGATCATAAGGGTGTATCGCCCTGGAGGAGGGTAAAGATGTCATATGCTCTGAACTATGTTGCGTAATAAATAAGGTATAAAACAATGACTTATTGTTTCCGAAAACTCCTCGTATATAAGAAAATGAATATATACAAAATGTTTAGCACATAAAGTTTTATTTTTCTACTTTTAACTCTCATTATATATAAAGAATAGTAATTTTTAAGATTTTGTGAGAATGGGACAGGGGTATGCATCTGTAGTTATCAAGAAGTTTTTAATGAAATGATAACACAAATGTCATTAACAGTGAGGAAAAAGGAAGATGAAAGTGTAGGTATACACACCGGATAAATAGGAACGTCCTTCACGCAGGAGCTGCGTAAACTAAGCGAATTCCTCAGCAACTTAAATAATTTTAAAAATGAATATAAAATTGCAATTACTGCCTTATTAATTAATGAAATTAAATAAGTTATGGCATTACTGTGTAGTATTAGGGAAAAAAATTAGAATTCTTACAATCTATAAGTATAACAAAAGAGAAACCACATTTTATAATAATAATAATAATAATAATAATAATAATAATAATAATAATAATAGTTGTTGAGATTAAATCACAAATACACAAAGAAAATATACACAATCAACAATAAACTATCGAAAGTTCTATCGATTTTCATTGACTTTAAAATTTACTTAAAATGTTATTGTAGTAAAAACATGAAACGTAAAAGTTTTCTGGAGGTTATTACAGAGCGCCCTTACATACAAATATAATTCCCAAACATATATTACATTAATATTTCACATTTGCTATCTTCACGACGATACTTTTGTTAAATATGTAACATATACATGTTATAAATACAGTTTTTGTGCTGAATAAATTTGTTCATTTTAAAAAATAATAGACAAAAAATTAATCGCTAGAGCGCTTTTTAAATTTCAATTTTCATGTGTACCCCTTCACCTAAAAGGTCGGGTTTATCTAATTTTCAGAAATTATTTTTTTATTTTATTTATATGGTATATACGGAATTTTGTGTTTCCGGTAAATCCCCTCTCCTGAAGCTTGATTTCTCATATTTTCAGGAAGTATTTTTGCTTGTTTTATTTAAATGTTATACATAGTGTATTTTTGTTTTATTTTTATTATATTTTATTAATTTCTTCATTTCTACTCTCTGGAAAAAGTTTGGTCAAGCCAAGTGTTCCGCTAGTCGTCAATAAGATGAATTTAAACAGATTTTATACGTTACTGTCAAACGATTCTTTTACTCTGACACCTGCAATTTCGCCACCGAATAGGCCGGTGTCTCACCTGAGGCGAGGGATTTCTGTATACCAGAAAGGATTACCTTGCATTGTCTGATTTTTGCCAAGTTTTACGGTGTTGGGAGAAAGAAGTGGGAGTTTCCTTACTTTGCTATATTATTACATATTATTTCTTAAATATTACCAAAAATTGGACTTTATGAACGCATTTAAACACTATTGCGATCTAAATATATGACTTTCTAAGTGTTTTATCCTTTTTATGCTTATCGTCTTCTTCTTCTTCTTCTTCTTCTTATTATTATTATTATTATTATTATCATTATCATCATTATTATTTACATTGTCTATTGTGATATTTTATTTTTCACACACACAGATATATATACATAGAAAACCCTCCATAAACGTCACTTCGCAAGTGCTTTAGCTGACAGTGTTGCAACATAACTTGATCCGAGACCCGTCAGTTGTAAATGGTCGTTCACACGCTCTGAAAACAAATACTAGAGGCGAATTAAAAAATGACAAATTGCGTTTAAAGGTACTGAAATAATAACATCTTGACAGAATGGCAGTTAGTAGGCCCCCAAAAAGTAATGTTGCACTACGATTATGCTCCATTTGTGCATATAACATAAATTAATGCTCAAGTGTTGGTAAAACTGCTACGTTAAAAGCATGGGATACGACAGTAATGTCATATTTTAAAAATCTGCACTGCTGCATATATGTGTGTTTTTTTTTTCTCTCTCTCTCTCGTGGTTATTTTAGCACAGAATGCGCGAAACTTCGTCTTTGTGTGTATTTAGGCGCGAGCGCACTCCCCCCCCCCCCCCATTTGACTTTATTTCTTGCAAAGCGAAATGCAAACCACTGCGAGAAATATCGGCGTCAGAGAAATTAATTCCCCCAACCAGCTCACATACACACGTACAGATATGTGGAATTGGTAATGTAGAGTTCTGGGATGGGGGTGGGGGTTGAAGGAGAGGGGTTTGGCTTTATGCCCTGATGCACTCAATGTGTGTGTTATTCTTGGGAAAATGTGCCGGGGCACGGTAGGGCTGGCTGGTTTCTAGGCGACCAACCACTTACATGTAGTGGGAATATCTGAGAATGTCACCTGAGGCACGCCAGCTGTTCTACAGTCTTTTGTTCGGAGTACCAACCTCACAGAGCATACTACAGAAGGAACTTTGTTATCGTAGCATAAGATAATATTGTTTCTTTGAAAATGCATTTTCATTAACATTTCCAGTTTAAATCCGCCATCTAAGACACTTACCTCTTCAAAACTTAGAAACTGCATATATCAGTATTGTTTATTCGGGTATGGGCGAAAACATAGCAAAGTATATGCAAAATGCGTCAGTTACAATTATTCAGGTCTTGCCAACTACATATTTAAAATAAAGTGAAGGTTGCATAATTCGAAACTGAAGAAACAGGAGTAAAATTCGCAATTGCAAAAATATATCTGAAAAGAATATTTTATTAAAAAATACATTCATAATTAAATTTATAAAAAAATTAAAAAAATGAATATTCAAACAAAAACTTACATTTTTTTTTTTTAATGATTTATTTACGGACGCTCTTTAACAGCTCAGGTCATCAGCGTCCCATTTAACTCAGGGCGTGAAACGGCAGACAAATTTTGCTCAGAGGCCTCTCTTTCAGGCTTGAGGTTCTTTTTCGTGCCGGAAATGTACGACACGGGACCCACGGCTTTACTTCCCTTCCGAAGGAAGCCATACTTAGGATTTTTACGCCCTGGCCGGGTTCGAACCCGCGATCTTGGGTTTAGAAGGCAAGCATGGTAACCACTACACCACCAGGACCGACCAAAAACTTACAGAATTTATATTTACATTAAGGAGAATAATACTCAAAAAGAAAATACAGAGATGGAACATTTTACATCTTTCGCGATTTCCGATGTTTTATTCGACCTGTCGAATGATGGCGGCTTTTCCCGCAAAAGTCAAGGTCTTGTACTGAACATTCGGTTCACTAAAAGGTGTAATGACACACTGAACAGCAGGACACTCCAGTGTTAAAACTGGGGAAAGTCCATACGTTCAACCCCGAGGACACCTCGGAGCGATGACCTCTATTACAGAAGAACTTTCCGCGTTTAGATTTTAATTTTCGAAGAGACTGATGTCACTAGACAGCAGCACTAGTCTGGTGACATTCGACAATCGATGTTTACGAAACAGCAGTTGCAAGATGTGGCGCCTCTGTAAACATACATTTCTTGTGCAGCACTCCGTTGTGCGATTTTTGTGGGGGAAGGATATGGAACCAAAGAATATTAATAAAGAAATGCTTTTCACTGCGTGCAGAAGTTCTCTGAAGGACGGACAGCGCGTCTGCCGGCTAACGGAGATTGCTATAGAGGCGAAAGAGTTGAAGACCAAATCCGAGCAGAGAGAAGGGTAACTATAGACATGTTAATAATTTTCAAAAAAAATTATAATTACAATTCAATCCACCTTCAAAACTAATATTACAATAATAATCCATATAAATAAAACTTATTGGTTAACATGGCATGACCGACGTCATAATCCATGACAGGTTAGGTTTTTACAAATCTGTGCATGACGAGTGCTGCGCATGCTCAAACCATAACAAAAATGTCTATCATTACAGCATCTCAATCGCTACCACGATATGCCAGCTCAGGTGATGAGTCTTGGGTTCACCATAACCAGCCCGAGACAAAGCGTGCGTCAATGCAGTGGAACATCCTGGATCGTCTGTTTAAAGTGACACCATCCACATGGAAAGTGACGTTCACCATCACAAAGTAGTCTCAAGGACAAACCAAAGTGTCGAGCTCAACGGAAGCGACCAGTATTCCTCACCAAAGGCGTGTTGTTCTAGCATGACAACGCGTGTCCTCATATTGTTAACAAGAAAAATGATACACTGCAAAATGCCAAGTGGAAAGTCCTCGAACATCCTCCGACCTTAGCCACTTCCATTTATCCGGCTCTCTTAAACATCTCTCAGCTGAATGTCTTCCTGACGAGAGGCTGTAGAAAGGGAAATTTCCCCCAAACAATTTTATGCTGCTGGATTTCAGGGGCTTGTGAAACGTTAGGACAAATTCCTCAATGTACAAGGAGATAATTAAAAGTATTTTTCAAATCCGTACTCTCATTTGTTTAAGTTCTACATCCGTTTGTTACTTATCAGCTTATTAAAACACTCAAAAGAGAGCACGTTCTTTTAGTTCAGTTCTTTGAATGCTTAAACCATAAGACCCAACATTTCAGCTGCAACTCAGTTACAAGTGTGTTCTCCATTTTCACTATATTGCTGTAATGTTGTATTTATCCTAGTGCAGCTCTAAGTCAAATTTTCCTGTCTTCCATAGAAATATCTTCAATACTTTCTCCTGCTAAAAGGACGACATAAATTATAATTAAAAAAAAAACAGCAACCCCACCGTGGTAAGTATAAGATAAAGTTGGACTTGAGTAAAATTAAAGACAGTCCAATCAGCTAGTTCGTCTCTCTACGACCTGAGATGCACCAGAGGCTATGCCCACGACGAAGTTTCGGGGAGGAAGAAGTAATTCGAAACTAATTAGGCTAAAGCGGCTACCAGGCAACAAGAAGGTATGCCAAGAGATTGGGCGCTTCAGCAGAGCAGTGTAGAAAATATTCACCTTACATGTCTGAAAATCCTAGGTAGGAATTTTATATACAGTAATGACGCGAATCTAATGCGCACTTTTGTCGAAATGTAGTGGTGCGCATTAGATCTGATGACGTATTAGATTACAGTGCAATCCATCCTGTAGTTCGCCGATTACTTAATTCATTGATGTTGGCTTGGTTTATTTACGGACACTCTTTAACAACTCAGGTCATCGGCGTCCCATTCAATTCAGGGCGTGAAACGACCGAGAAATTTTGCTCAGAGGCCTCTCTTTCAGGCTTGAGGTTCTTTTTAGTGCCGTAAATGTACGACACGGGACCCATGGCTTTACTTCCCTTCTGAAGGAAGCCATTCTTAGGATTTTTACACCCGAAAAATTCTATCGATCCTGGCCGGGTTTGAACCCGCGACCTTGGGCTTAGAAGGTAAGTATGGTTACCACTACATCACCAGGACGGACAACTTCATTCAAATTTCTCGTTTATACGTCATAATGCATTGTTGCAATTCTCGACTTCGTTACATTTATTGTTGGTGTATTATTGCACAGAGCGTTTGAGTATTAGGTAGTCACGGAATGAAGGGCAAACAGAGAACATTTTATGATGCTACTTTCAAGTGTAAAGTCATTCTTTATGTTGAAAAATATAACAGAATGACATGAAGAGAGTTCAATGTATCTGAGAGCAACGTTCGCTTGTGGCGGCAACAGAAATTAACATTATTTGCAACTAAAGCCAGTAGCAGGAAATTCACTGTCGCAAAGGAAGACATTCTGACATTGAAGAAAAAGTTTTGCAGTTCGTACATGAAAGCAGGAAGAACGGGCAACCTGTGACTAGTGACACCATAAGAAATAATTTTTTCTTCTTTGACCTATGTCTTGTCCTGACAACAGCACGAGTGATGGATTTTGTCTTGCGTGCTCCAAGATGTAACAATAGTGTACTTATAAATTCTTTGTTCTGATCGTTTAACAAATCGGACGTGCTTATCTCCAAGATGCCATACAACAATATGCAAAAACCTTTTTTTTTTTTGTGATTTTATGTTCCAAAGTTGCGGTATGCATTACATTAGAAGGCGCATTAGATTTGTGTAAATACGGTAGGTAGGTAGTGTCAACAAGGCGCCATGCATAATTGGTGAGTTGGCATATTTCTTTAACTTTATATTTCTAAAATAAGGAATTTTTTAAACATTTTAAAACAAACAGTTCGGTTATGAAATTTACGAAATATTATATTGGGCCTTCCATGGTTTAGTCGCCCGTTTTATGGCAGCTGGCGGGTCGGCAGTCAGAGGAGTGTCTACCGGGGAAGAGGATGCAATATCTGGGAAACTGCAGTTACAAGTGAATGAGTGAAAGACATGAATGCTTTTAGAAAAGTAAATTATTAAAAAAACTCTTGAAGAATGAACTAATCATTATTCTCAAAAATTATCTATTACTAGTACATATTTCTGACAATGGTCATAAAACAACATTTTTCATAAATATTTCATAACTAATGAGATATAATTATACAAATTGGCGATTTTTTTAAACTTATTTGAACTAGATTTCACTTGTAATAAAATTTAACATAGTGTAATGTTTAAAATTCAATGGAGTACATAACAGAAAAGAACACTAAATTGATAATAATTAGGTATTATGATAAAATAGTTTAGTTCAACAATTATTTATACCGAGCAACAAAATTATGCAAAAAACACTTCTATTATGCAATTAGCTATCATTATCTTTTTCGAAATGCTGAACAAAAATTTCTAAATATAAAAGCACAATTTGCTACAGTTTATGAAAGATTAGTACTACGAGCTAATACCGTGCGATCAATTTTTGTTTTCTCCCAGAGTGTTTGCATGTGAGCGAGCGCCCATGTGACTACTTTTTTAATTATTTATTTATGGACGCTCTTTAACATCTCAGGTTATCAGCGTCCCATTCAACTCAGGGCGTGAAACGGCCGACAAATTTTGCTCAGAACCCTCTCTTTCAGGCTTGAGGTTCTTTTACGTGCCGTAAATGTACGACACGGGACCCACAAGGGCTTTACTTCTCTTCCGAAGGAAGCCATACTTAGGATTTTTACATCCTAAAAAAATCCATCGCTCCTGGCCGGGTTCGAACCCGCGATCTTGGGTTTAGGAGGCAAGTATGGTAACCACTACACCACCAGGACCGACCCATATGATTACGGAAGCGTAAAACAATTTAAGAGGCTCATTAATTACCACATTATCAAATGAGGCGTTGAAACTGCCCATCTTCATTCTCCACATATTTTTGGCAGCTCTGTAGGAAGTTATTCATCATTCGATGTAGTTCACTTTGAGAAATCGGAACAATTTGCTGACAAATATCACATTTGTTTTCCTGTATGGTGTGCACCTTCATCTTGCACATGGCATTTTTTTTATTTATCCCAGAGAAAATAAACGCAGAATTTTAAAATTAGTAACCTTATTCCAGGGACGCAAGTGAAATCCCCACTTGTTGTGTAAGACGACGAAGAGGTTTTTAGAGGAATTTTCTAAACAAGTGTCAATGTCATGTAATCTTTTTTCGGTGAAAACCCCACGCTGTTTTATTTTTTCCTAAGGCTGGACACTTCCAGTTTCCTGAAGTTTATTTTATAGATTATGAACTGTTTTATGATCTGGAGCATCTATACTCGGGAATCTTGATTGAAACAGTCTTGAAATTTCACGAGCTGATTTGAGTTAATGCATACGTAAAGACAAGCTGTGCCATCTAAACACACGAGGCGTAATACACTTTATGAATATACTGTCGAATTAAGAAACAAATACCACAACACATATCTGGGAACAAGACTGCGCCAACCAGTAAGGTCAAGAAGTAAGCACACAAGCTTGCTACCCCCTCCATGGCGCGGCAGACGAGTGGGGGCTTGCTGATTGAAAAAAAAGCATCACAGTTCACACTGTACAATAAAACTAGGCGCCCGGGTTCAACGAATCGCACATGACTTTATAATACACCAGATAACAGTATTAGATGATGCATAATGAAATATAAAACACAATGTATGTTTCCTGTATCCCGTTATTATCCTTTGAACTGAGGTGTGTCACTTTCATCAGAAATATGTCCATTCTCACCACTTCTTCATTGTCTGCCAGTAGAGCCCCGCACGAATATTTCCTTGTGTTGGATTAGGTAAAGAGTTGTGATAGATACTCCTTCTCCCTTCAATTCACTCTATCTTTACATCCCGCTCATATAAGAGGCAGGTCTCAACGCACTTTCGTTGATAACAATAATTATTCGATTCGCCATGCTCTTATTCTGAACCACGCAAGCCTCTCACTAGTGAGTTTGCACTCTTTCTACTCGCCTGATCCGTATTCTGGTGAGTGGAAACTTCCACTCTTTCTTAACGTGTTCCTTCCCAGCCTTAGCAGTAGATGGCAGTCTAATTAAATATTAGTTCGCACTCAGTACTCCACTTGACACTGACTTCTTTCTTAATTCCTTCCTAGCCTCAAAATCTCATAAGTGTAGAAAGATATATTAAAATAAAACCCTATTAAAGACAAGAAATGGCAAAGATAGAGAAGATTAATGAACAAATGCAGCACAAAGAATAAAACGAGAAAAATACGACCATAGACCCATAAGTTTCCGGCCTCCCCTATAAGGATTATTGCCTTCACAAAACTCTTATCTGGTGCCATACCTTAACTGTTAAGTAAATAATTGCAGCTGTAACATCCGCTGAACTGTGTTAGGTTGTTCAGATATAGTTGCATAAAGAAGGCTATGTGCAGAAGATTGTGACATGTTCTTTACAAAAGAAGGACTTAATCCATATGAAAATATACAGCGATTGAACGCTGTATATAGGGAAGTATCTCCCTCATATTCTACCGTAAAAGAATGGACCAAACTTTTTCGAATGGGTCGAGAAAGAAAAGCGCGTGCAGGTCGACCCTTGGAGGTGCTCACTCCTGAAAACATCGCTCTTGTGGAAGGAGAAATTATGGAAGACCGGCGGCTCATAGTTACAGAAATAGCAACAAGGTTGACCCTTTCTAAAACAACACCTTCGAATTATTTATGAACATTTAAACATGAATAAGGTTAGTGCTAGATGGGTATCTTTACTTCTTTCCTCAATCCAAAAGCAGCAACGAGTCATCTGTTGTCAGACATTTTTGGAACTCTGCCGTGGCAACGAGAGAGACGTTCTGCTAACCATTGTTACAGGAGATGGTCCTCTACTATGATCCCTGGTCCAAAAGAGAATCAATGGAGTGGCGTAAACCTGGCGAAGCACCGCCTCTAAAGGCCAAGGTCACTCAGTCAAGCAAGAAGATCATGGCCACAAACTTTTGGCACTGTGCAGGAACAATCTTCATTGACTTCAAGGAGAGGAATCCCACAGTAAATGAGGAGTACTATGCCAGCCTACTGCACAGACTACGTGCTTCCATCAAAGAAAGCTGAGTGGTGGTGTGCGCCTTCTTCATGACAATGAGCCTGTGCACACAGCTCTTGTTGCAAAGGAAGCTGTGAAGAAATGTGACTTCAAGGAGATCGACCATGCTCCCTATAGCCCAGATCTAGCTCCCAGTGACTATATCCTTTTCTCAAAACTAAAGGAGGACCTTCGAGGAAGGAAATTTAAGTGTGACGAAGAAGTGATGGATGCTGTGAAAAATCGGTTTAATGTTGCATTTCTTACTGCAAAACCCCCTCATACTCATTGAACTAATCATCGTTGCAACAAAAAGGTAAAATGACTGAAATATAGAAAATTGTTATATAAGATGATAGTGAATGTGGAAATGAAGATTAGAGTTGTTCCTTTATTAATTTTTTATACTCATTTTGCAGACATGATTTCTATTTTAGGAAGGGGGATTAAAATGTTAATTCAAAGATGTGAGAAGTGTATTGCAAAGAACGGTAAATATATTGAAAAGTGAAATAGAGTTTTTATCTTTATCGTATCTAAAAATGGTTAGGCCGGAAACTTGTGGACCTACCCTCGTATATTCCACTTATACAAGCACCGTAAAAACCTCGGAGGGAATAAAAATACAAAGATAATAAATAACTGAAAGAAAAAGACAACAAAATGACCCCAGTACACGAATAAAGGGGAAATAGGAAAGGAATATAAGAAATAAGTACAAAAAAAAAAATAAACAAGTATACGGAGAAAAGTAAGGCAACTGCGGATGTCAAAGGGAAGCAAACTATTGCTATAATTAATTTGCAGTTAATACTGCATTGCTATGTCATCTAAACGATAAACTTTCCGTTTACAAACAAACGTAAAGCCTTTTCACTGACGCAACCCCCTGTTCATCACAAAAAAAAAATGTGTGTACGCAAATAGATTCATAATAGGTACCGGGCAGTAAAAAAAAAAAAATAAGTGGTAGGGTTTTATTGCTTTGAGAGCAATAAATGTTACCCACATAAAAACCTCAAACAGCCCCCAGGGGAACCAAGCGCTTCCCCGCATCCCCTCAACTACAGGCTTAAAAAGAAAAATTAAAAAAAATAGAGCTTCCATTTTTACCTTTTGTTGAACAGTCATATGCGATAGCAGTGCCCTCTATGAGCGATTCTGTGCAACTTAATTATGTACTCGCGGGGAAATAAAAAATTAAGTATAAAAAAGAAAGCGAACGAGCGGGTCTTTGATATCAAAATAAACAGAGTTTGAGCCTGACTTTAAAAAGTTGGCTAAAAGACCCTGGGGCTTTAGTTGAGAGTTTATTTCTAATAAAGCCTTGCGTGTGATGACAAAAATTTAGCAGAAGTTCATGTGCACCTTTCCAACTGTATTATAATGTTTCACTGCACATTAAAAAAGAATTTCAGAACTTTCAAAATTATGCGCCAAAGAAGTACTACAGCAAATAGGGGTTGGTACCATTGATTAGTTCTGGCCTTGATGAGTCGTGCTGTGTTATCTTATTTCAGTTGAGCTCCACGCTACTTACCAGGCAACGAGTATTGAGTTGGCGGTGATCACTAGCAGAGCTTTAACATAATTTTTTTAATTGTGTTTAACACCCGTTTTTAATATTGAGGCACCACAGGCGGTGACACTGATGATACATGAGATGAAATTATATATTAGGAAATGAGTATTTTTTTAAGGAAGGAAGCATTCCAGGCATACGTTTAGAATATCTCCCCAGCATTTGCCAGTTATGAGGACTGAGGAAAACCTCGAAACAACCTCAGTCAGGGAGGATGGTCCTGTTCGGAATCGAACCTCAGACTTCCCACTCATGAGTCCGCGCCTACGACGTCGGCCACCCGTGGGGGTGAGGATTTCTATATGTTTCAATAAAACAAAAACATGTTACTATTCCAAACAATTGCAATGTACAAAGCAAATAACCATAATCGAAAGTTACTTCGATTTTCATTGCCTTTGAAATTTAAATGTTATTGTAGTAAAAGCACGTAACGCATACGTTTTCTGAAGGTTATTACAGAACATTCTTACATACAAATATAATTCTAAACACATATTAGATTAATATTTCACATTTGCTATCTTCACGATAGTGTTTTATTAAATATAATTATAATATAATAAATATAGTTTATATGCTGAATTAATTTGCACTTGTATTTTCAAACAATACAGAGAAAATTAAATGCAAAAGTGTTTTTTAAATTTCGGTTTTCAAGTACACCCCTACTCCCAATGGTCCAATTTTACTGGTTAACGAACTCAAAAAAATCATATGTTAATTTAGTTATATGCCGGATTTTGTTGAGAGAAAACAAAAAATTGCGACCGCTAAAGAGAGAATGGGTACACGCAATTATATACATGCATTTTTTCGATTTTTTTTTAAAATTATAAGTGCCTAGTACGTAAGATCGATACAGATTTGGATACATTATTAATATAAATCTTTCCATGGATACAACAACAGCTTATATTCCTTTGGAATTTGCTAACGTAGAGACGCTGTGTTTAGCTTAACTTATTTTGTTGACACGAACAGCTACCAGGCGGCTCAAATGAAAATATTGTGACAATTTTGAAAGATTAGGCGATCAATATGATAAATAATAATGAAGAGGGGTACAAAGAATAGTCAGTGAAGATTATGTGGAAAGTTACAGCGAAAATGGTCCGTGAAAAATACTATAGTGAGTACATTTTCCAATGTGAAAGTCGCAAGTACCCGAAATGCAAGATTGCAAAGTGGAAAGAACTCAGAAACTAGCAGAGAAAAGAAAGGTTTAGTTCTGTTGTTTAGAAACTAGCGAATATAATGCGCTTATTGATACATTCGATTAAAATACACCCATAGGTCTACAAATTAAATTTTTAGCTCACTATTTCCAAGAAGATATGAAAATCACGGAACACTAACGGGAGCAATAGCATATCATATCATCTTTTCTAAAACTTGCCATAACTTAGCGGGTATTAAGTGACACGCTAAATTCTGAAAACCCAGACAAATGCCTTGTTACATTTTGTAAATTGTTGGTGAGAAAACGCACCACAAATGTGAAAGCATTGTTTCTCTCTCACTTCCAATCAATCTCACCGGGGTGTGGTACAAGAGGTGTATATAATGAATGCTGAATAATTTTACCTATGAGCATAACCGTAATGTATTTCACTTCATAATATTAAGTACATGTTGTATCTGTATTTACAGCCCACGTTGTTTCGGAACCGTTTGGAAACAGACCTTGGGGATGTCCATCTGTGAATGACATCACAAACCACCTCGCCTTCTCGTGAACTGGGGGAAAAAAAAAAGAAAAAAAAAAAAAGGTCTCATCTAAATTGCCCCTTTGCTGCCCCGGGTTCCAATCGATTTCACTGAAACCTTCCCTTCCGAATTTATACCAGAATGACAAGGGCTAGTGGAAAAAACAGCAGTACATCTGGAGACTTGCCAGGCGATCTGATGGGCAGAGCTCAATTTCGTTTCGGCCAGTGACGGGGAAGGAAGAGAAATCCAAAACAAACAAGCGATGTCCACTGTGATGGGATTGGAGAAGAAGGGAACAAGACAGAAAGAAGGAAGCTGCAATAAGTGGAGTATCTGGTGCGGAAAACGTCAGGCAGGTGCTTTAGACAATCGTTTTTGTACTGTAGCAGATGTCTGAGAGACTCTCCTGGGCTTGAGTCCTGTCTCGTGAAAACACTAATATTGCATACAGAGAACTCTCGGTTCGGTTTACATGTCCTTTAAAAATATGGAAATAATTTTAACAAGAACTTCACCATTATCGAATTAGGTAGGATGTTCACAAAAGGGCATAAAGGAGGATTTTAACGCTTATACAGTCCTCAAAACAGAATATTTAAAACTAAAAAAAGCTTATACTGCCACATATACAGGCTGAATCTAAAATTCTTACCTGGTTTTCGAGGTCAGTAGAACAAAAATCATGACATGCATAGTGGAAACAGTCATATCGGTGAAAAGAATATTTCTCCAAGTTTGCGCTCGTAATAGGCGTCATGGCATAGTTGTAGAATTACCCGCTGGAGGACAGTCATAGCGAAAATCTGACGTTCATTGGTGTACACAAAGCTTTCCGCGTGTTACAATTTGCTAAATGTGACATTTCTTGCGAAACATCAACAAGAACCACCTACAGCCCAAACAATTCTTGCATGGTACATAAAGTTTGAAGCGACTGGCTGCTTGTGTGATGGACAAAGAACGGATGTGTCAAGAGTGTCGGTTGAGACTGTTGATCGTGTGCGAAAAGCATTTGCCAGGAGCCCTAAAAAATCGACATGTTGCACGAGCCAGGAATTGCAGATTCCGCAGTCAACTGCCTGGTATATTTTACGTTAACGACTTAAAGTGAAACCATGCCGGATACAGCTGTTGCAGGTGCTGAGTCGGCCAGGGTCGACATATTGCAGAGAGCTACGCCGTTACAGAATGCAAGAATGTGTATGCAAGGAATAAGGCCATTTATAGGGCGTTGTCTTCAAGATGCAAAGTTTATTATGTGCGTAATAAATAACATATATGTAGCTTTTGATGGTCAGGATTATGTACAAATAAATCAGCTTGATATTAAAATATTCCGTTCCCACGCACCTCCTGTTTAAGTATTTAATGATATTTCTTAATACTGGATCGGAACGGCCTCAAAATATTGAGGCCATGTTTCTGAAATTATGAATCATGGATCTATGAAAAAACGTTAATCATCTTCCCAGAAGAAGGTCAAGGGAGCAAGGAGTGTGGGGGGAAAACACGGTGATTACATTCTTCTCCATTAGCTCTCATATGTCAAGAGTTCCCCTTTAAGATCGAAGGAAAGTTGCCGCAGATTGATACGCAACAGTTTGTCTCCCCAAAAGGTTGTGAATGCCGGACTTGGAGGCAACACACTCAAGTTTCTGAAGGGTACAGTCCTGTCCTGGCACTCTGCGGCGTCTTTCTGTTCCCTGTGATAAAACTCCTAAGATGCTATAGCAGCATACGAACAGAAGATTAGCAGGGGCTTGTTCACGAGCCGACAAGCCTGTCGCAATGACAAAAGTGATGGGGCGCATTTCATGAAGCGATTAGAGTCAGGTAGACCAGGAAAGGCGACGGGTGCATTTTAGCCGCTCAACAGGTTTTCCGTCCTTACTAATCCTTTTTACTAAACTGCATTAAGAACATTTTTATTGTAAAAGCCTTAGACAAGAGGGTATCAGTATCAAACATTAAACAAAAATTGAAAAAAATCTGACCAATAAATGCACGCGTTAATATTATATAGTGTTTTGAGATCTGTTAATTGACAATGAGAAACAAGCAAGGCAGGGTAATCTTAATTTTCGGTAAAACGTAAAGGTAGAAAATACAAATTTACTGAAGACATACGGTGCGATCAACGATGCTTTCCGCCGCGGCGCGGATTTTTCTTATGAGCGAAACCCCCCCCCTCACTCATTTACCGTGCGGTGGAGGCAGTAACAAGCCTGCTTGCTTACTTATTGACCTTGCTGACTGTCGCAGTCGCATCGCAGACATTCCTGGGTATGTTCGTTTCTTAATTTTATATATATATATATATATATATATATATATATATATATAAAAGCAGGAAAGGATAAAACACAAAGAAAAAAGTTTCAGATATGCAATCGCTATATTTCGAACTGCTAGAGTTCTTCTAAATATAGCGATTGCAAATCTGACAATGTTTTATCCTTTTCTGCTTTTCTAAATATTGTTAATTGTTAATATATATAAAGGTATTATGTCTGGCGACACACACGTGTTTGTGTTTATATACGATTCATATGTATTAACTCAGTGAAAGAACCATAGAACCAATTTTACTGTTACTTTTGTGAATACCATACCGTTTTTTAAAGTATTATTAACCGACAGTGATTCATGCATTTTTTTCAACAGGACTCTGCCATTGTTCACACTGCTAATAATTCCATGAAAGCAGTTTACAATTTGTTTCCACAAAACAGAGTTATTATTTGGGATTTATGGTCACCTCGGTACCCCGATTTAACAGCATGAGATTATTATCTCTGTTGTAAATAAAAAAAAGTCATGTACAAGACGAACCTGTACACCATACAAGAACTCTAAAGATAATATTTGCCAGGAAACTGTCCGGATTTCTCAAAATGAACTACAGCGAATGATGAATTATTACCTAAAGAGATGCCAAAAACGTAGAGTGAAGGTAGGCAGTTTTAACACCTCATTTGATAATTTGGTAAGTAATGAGGATCTTAAATTTGTGCATTGTTGAAGGTTAGTTTGTTTTATTGCTTTATCCTCCCGCTTATCACGGAGACTTGGTTGACCGGCTAACGAGCGACGCACTCGCCCATATGCAAAACATTCCGGGGGAAAACAAAACTGATCGCACGGTAAATATGATATACGAAACTTTGGGAGGTAATAATTATGTCACTTGTGCCGAGAGTAATGAGCACGGATATTACTTCCATGAAAAACAATACAAAGGGAAATGGTCACCATGCAAGTTAACTGACTATTGTTATCTGTCACTTAATCAATTTTTTTTGATAACGTACTTTCATCCTCATAATTTTATGACATTTCTCAAATCAGTTCCCGTTAGGTGCAATGCATCTGACCCGGCGTTTTTGCGTGTTCTATATTAAAAATATTGAACACACAGCCTTCATCACTGCTTCCCATGATGAAAAATGCCTACACTAATGTTTCCTTTAATTTAGGAAAAAGGAATAAATTTGGATCATATGGAGGGTGCGGGATAAACTTTACATTGATTTTTTTTTAGATATTCAACAATATTCGTGATGTTTTTTTTTAATAGTGTTTAACGCCCGTTTTTACTACTGAGGTACTACAGGCGGTGAACACTGGTGTGATACATGAGATGAAATTATATATTGGGAAAGAATTTTTTTAAGGAAGGAAACGTTCCAGGCCTGAGTTTAGGTATCTCCCGGCATTTGCCATTAATGAGGGCTGAGGAAAACCTGGAAAAAACCTCAGTCAGGGAAGACGGTCCTGGCGGGATTCGAACCCCAGATCTCCCGCTCAGAAGTCCGCGCCTTAACGACCTTGGCCAGCCGTGGCGGTATTTGCGATGTGCGGCCGAGCTTTATCATGACGCATTAACCGGAAATGCGTGTGATGTGGCCCTGCAGAGTTTTAAGGACATCTCTGTGGTGTTGACCAGTTACAATTGTGTATGGAGGTACGACATGCTAGTTAACCATTCCTTGAATATAGAAAAATGAGATAACCACAACTTTTCCAGTAATGTCCTATCTTGAAACTTTCACTTTTAAATTTCAGTTATGCAGTCATATGTTAAGTTTAGAACATTATCTAAGAAATAAACAAATTAATTATAATGTTAATATTATGTGTACACATTTTGGAAATAATAGAGTTGCATATCAAATTGATATACGCGCGCGACATCCTTTGTCCTATTGTCTCCCAATATTGTCAAGTTTCTGGATTCCCTTGTATACAAATGTTAAATTAAGATATAGATCTAAAGAACATTATAGGTAAATCGCTTCATAAGCAAATTTACAGAAAGTATTTTGTTGCAGCAAAAGTTCTTCTTTTTACTCTTTCACCCATTGTGAATTTTTTATATACTTCCAGGTTATCTGAAAGCGTGTATTAACACTTTCTGCTTACCTGATATAAATGTTTTACATATTTCCAAGTTGGGGGATGTGAAATACAATACGTCCTTCTTGTTTGAATATCTATTCCCAACTCTCACCGCCACGGATGGTTGAGGTCGTTAAGGTGCGGACTCGTGAGCGGGAGGTTTGGGGTTCGAATCCCATCAGGACTGTCCTCCCTGACTCAGGTTTTCGTCAGTCCTCATAACTGGTAAATGCCGGGGAGGTACTGTAAACTTAGACCTGGAATGTTTCCTTCCTTTAAAAAAAAATATTTTCCCAATTTATCATTTCATCTCATGAATCACCAGTATCCACCGCCTGTGGTGCCTCAGTAGTAAAAACGGGCGTTAAAGACTACTCAACAATAATTAACTCTTTCTAACATTCCGCACAGCTCCCAACTACCAATCAGGTTAAAACACAAGACTTACTTCTGGAAATAACTGACATCCAGTCGCCACTAACGAACTCACTCCACTGAATAATAAACGAACACACCACAACAAACCAAACTATGCCTGTGCCACAATATGACCAAACTGATTATTGCCGAATGCAGTCAAGAAGAAACTTAGCGCGTTGATATAGAGTATTTATTCATCAGGATGATGTTCCAAGTGGTAATATTGAATTGAAATGGTTAGAATTTACCACCATGTCTGACTGCCGGTGACTGAAGCTCTTCTCAAAACTGAAAAATGATTTTCAAGGTGGTCTCTATCAGAATTCACTAAAGGTGGAAAAGTTATTTCTATTAGTGCGCTGTAAAAATATAATAGAATGGGTAGGATACGTTTATACCTTCGATTACCTAATTATTGTTACCCCTGTACTCGCCAGACGTGAAAATGAGCATTATATATTTTTATATTCTATTTCAAAAGTTTTATGTATACATATTTCCCTTTAGTTGAGCTCTCCAGAAGTTAGAAATACGCTTCAGAGCATTTACATATATTCAGGTTATAAATAAACATTACAATGTTTCAGTATTACTAGGAAGCCTCGTTGAAACTCCAGTATTACTGATAATTTACGATGTAAACTTAGTTTAGCGTTGTTTTCATCATTTTGCATACGGTCTAAGAGCTGCAGTTTATTGGGTAGGAAAACAGAAACAAAACAATGTCGCTAACAGGTAGTGCTGCTCTGAGCCCCCCAAAGGTGCTTCACGGAAAATTGCAGAACCTACCTCTGGTTGTTCATGCGGATGTGTATTAACTTGAAATGCACATGTTATAGGGGGCCAACAATATCCGTGAGCTGGTGCTATAAGTTAAATTAAAGAATGTTCATATACTATTTATAAGGTCGGGTTTACTTATATATAAAGCTTAGAATTGTGTATGCATTTATGTCATGAAATTAGAGAAATATGACTTAAACCTAAGAATATTACATAAAAATATTGCAAATGTCAATAAATAAGTTTTATTAGAAATATACAAGTTTTTCCTTCGCTTTGCACATCTGTTGATATGTAATGAGATCATGACGACCATTTAAAGATATAAAAACAAGCTCAATGAACACATTTAACCTAGTGCTGTGTTTTACGTTTAATGTTAGTAATATATCTATATCTTGTCTTTGTCAAGAGTTTTGCGCTAGATGACCGTATATATTTTCCAGTTCTCAAATTTGAAGGTCCTACGGCTGTAAATCAGTAGAGTTTTATATTTACAGAAATTCCTTTCTGCAGATGCACATTTCTAAATATGTTCGGAAATTAGAGATCTATTAATTGAAGGTGGATGAAACCATCATTTGACGCATATTTTTGAAAACTCAGTTCCTCTGTACGTTGTACTGCAGTACTGTGTGGTTCCTCGATGAAATCATTTTCTATTCTTTCCATTTCTCAGAAAAAGAAACAACTTTCGTTTTAGGACGAGGAATAAATTTAGAGAGTCCTTTAAGGACACTGAGTAAAGGTCATAATGGCAATTTTCGTACTGAACCTCAAAAAAATACAATTTGAATTTTTTGAAAAACTATAATATACACTCAAATGAAAAATTAACCAGTTATTAAGCATTTATTTATAAATTATAAACTGTTTTTAAATATTGGCTAACCTTAATTGTTATTGTTGTATAATTATTTTTTAATATACAAGACTTTAAAATCAATTTGCAAACATGTTACTTAACATTGTTAGTGAGATAATGTGTAATTTAAAGTAAAAATATGTTTTTTTTTAAATATTTCAATATGATGTCATTTCGTGCAAATTTCAATCCACACACATACATATTGTTATATATAACAATAACTAAACAAGCAGATAAGGACGAAACACTAAGAAAAAGGCACAGATTAGTAATCGCTGTATTTCGAACTGCTTGAGTTCTTCTATGAGGAATAAATATAGAGAGTGAGTCCTTTAAGGACGCTAAGTAAAAATAATGGCAGTTTTCGTACTGAACCTCAACAGAATACAATTTGCATTTTTTGAAATACTATACTGTACATTCAAATGAAATATTGAACCACTTATTAAGAAATTATTTATAAATAATGAAGCGTTTTTAAATTTTGGCTGTGGACATAGAAGAACTCAAGCAGTTCGAAATATAATAATTGCTTATCTCTGACTTTTTCTTAGTGTTTTATCCTTTTCTGCTTTTCTAGTTAGTTACATTATTTTTCATTTATATATATATTAGAAATATGATACATAAGTTAAAATATTTCACCTGCTATACAGATCAATAAGTTTTTCACCTGCACAAAAGATTTCATGGCTCTATCTTACATCGTTTTTTAAGACAGTACACCTAAAGTTAAAAACATGCAAATGACAAAAGTCAATCACACAGGAACTGGGCGGATTCCTAAGTAAATTGAATGTTATTGCAGAGTGCGCGTGTTTGTTAGGCGATGCAATACAGTGTATTGAGCGAAAGTTAATCAAGTGAAATGGGGGAATACAAGTATTCTATTCTCCAAACAGTATTTGTGTTTGATTCATATGTGCGTACAGAATCAGCGCGTGCTGTAAGGGGATTATTTCAAACGGAATTTCCTGATTTCCTAGATTTAACCCCCTGCGATTTTTATCTCTGGGGGACATTAAAAGGGAATGTGCACAAAACAAATACACACACTTTAAATGAACTTAAAAGTAACATTCGTCAAGAAAATGCTTCCATTTCTCAGACAGAACTGCAAAATGTAATGAGCAATTTCCTAAGTAGATGTAAGAAATGCTTGAGCAACGAAGGGAGGCGGTTCCAGTATCTCCTTGCTTAATATAAGCGAGTAATATACTTATCTTTTTAAGTGTTTATGTTAGAAATAGCTCGCTCGACAAACCGTACTATATTTACTGCGGCTTCCTGTCATCTGCACAGCCGGCACAGCAGCCCGCTTCGCCGGCCGGCCGCACGCCGGAACCCGGTTACGTGAAGGATCGTTCACCCCGTATAAAACTATGTACATTTAAACTTAAATTACTACTAGATACCAATAGTTGTAGTATGTTATTTAAGATTATCGAGCCATTGGTTAACAGTAAAATAAAATTGTGTTGCTGTAGTTTTAGTGCAGTTTCTTAGTTTAATCTAGTTATTTAATAACGTAGATCTGTACTTCTGATTATTAAAAAGAATTAATATAAAATGTACAATGAAATAGAATAAATAAAATGGGATAATCGTCCTGAAATAGGTACCAGCTAGCAGGGTGTAGGTATTGCGGACTTAAATTTTAAATGCTCACCCTCATAGAAGAATTCTTAGTAAAGAGCAGGGTTACCAATTTTTGCTCGGGTTAATTTCTATGAATGGTGACATATTTTTGACTGTCCCTCAGATCAATTCCATTTCGTATTCAAATATCGCAAGCTTTGTTTCGCTATAACATTATAAAGCCAGCAGGCTAAAAACACAATTGTATAGTATGGCCTTTTGTCACTCTCCCGATAAAAAGAGTGCTATAAAACAGGGAAGGAAAAAAAAAGGTCACCTCTGTGTAGGTAAAGAACAACTATAGTTGGCAGCACTGTTAGTGGATTCTCATTTGTTTTCGGCATGAGTGTCAGTACATAACCACAACAAACGCTACATGCCTGTGTACCGAACCAATCCACGTGAAAATAAAAGGATTTAGAAGGATGTAGCGATTGTTTTGTTCTCGTTGTGGTAACACGAAGGGGCAGTTGGTACACGTGAAACAATGTTCCAAAAGTGTGATGCAGAAGGAAAGCAATCAACGCGGGAAATGGATTCCGAGTAACAAAAGATAAATCAAAGCCATGCGGGGAATGGAAATGATTTCATCGCATTTAAACACAAACAGAAAAATCCTATGACAAAGATCACGCATTAAATGAGATTCTTTGGCGATCTGTAGAGTAAAGTTCAGCTAAAATAAATACTGTGTGTATTTTAAAGGTTTCTGGGTGGCAACGTGTCGCGAAAACCTGACAGTAAAACAAGAAAAGTACACGTTATTAAAGAGCCGGGTTCCAAGACCCACCTGCTCAATTTCAATCCTAAAAGTGTTGGTATCATTAAACCTGTAATATTTAGTTTATTAAAACCCAGGTTTAGGTTCTTAAATAGGATTTGAAATAATCAAAGTCCGTCACTTAGGGACTGCTTAAACTAAGCGAGTTCCTCATCAAGTTGAATAACTTAAAACATAAATATAAAATCCAAATTATGTCATATTAATTACTGAAATGAAATACGTATGTGTATTTTTAAACAGTTTTAAATGTAACCATTTTTATGAACTGAGCCCTTAATATCATCTTTACATTCACTACAATAGAGAAATAACAGAACATTTCAAGTTACAGTGTATATTTAAGAAGTTTATATGTTTCAACAAAACAAAAACATGTTACTATTTAAAAACAATTACAATGTACTAAGCAAATATACACAATCAACAATAAACAACCCACAGTTCATCTATTTTCAGTGTCTTTGCAAGTTAATTTAACTTTTATTTTAGTAAAAACACGTAATTAAACTTTTTCAGGGGGGGTTATTCCATAGCGCTCTTAGATATAAATATACTTCTCAAAAAATAATATTTAATATTTGCTATCTTCACGACGATGCTGTGGTTAAATATAAAACATATGTATCGTTATGAATACATCTAATATGCTGAGTTTACTTGTTGTTTTATCCTAATAATTGAGAGGCAATTAAATGCAAGAGCGCTTTTTAAATTTAAACTTTCAAATATATTCCTACTCCTAATGATCCGATTTCCTCATTTTCAGAATTTTTAATATATATAGCGAATTTTGTTGTGAAAAAAAAGCAATAATCGGTGCTGCTAGGGCGATTTTTAAACTTTGAGTTTCAGGTAAACCCCGACTCCTAATGACCTGATTTCCTTGATTTTCAGGAACTATTTTTTTATTAAAATGGTATGCATCGATTTTTGTTAAGAAAAAACAAAAATTCCGGCCGCTAGAGCGTTTTTAATTTGTTTTTTAAATTTTTGTGTTAGGTTAAACCCCCAATGGTCCAATTTTGCTAGTTAACGAACTGACGAATCATTTATTAATGATGTTATATGCCGAGTTTCATTGAGAAAAAAACTAAATTTGCGACCGTTAGAGAGTTAACAGACATACATATATATGCATATATAGTTATCGATGGATATTTGAAAAATTTCCAAAAATCGTTTCAAGGATACAACCGCAATTCTTTCGGAATTCGCTAAAGTAGACACTAAAATCAGTTTAGGCACCTAATGCCACTCGTTCAATAATTGATACAGCTAAAGTGTGTCTTACACTACAATAACTATAATAACAACAAGTAATGAATGGATGGAGGAAAAGTGTATTTCCGTAGTATTGCAGTAGTACCCATGAAAAGTTTTTGACAAATGTCTTCAAATCGCCATCGATCTTACTTACTATGTGTCGAAAATAACAATCAAAATTTATAATACCCAAGCACTTGCATGCTATTTTTTAATTTATCTGAAAAAAAAAATTTAATAGATAAAATTGCTTTCTGTAATGTGCTACTCTTTGTCCACAGAGCATGCCAACTTGCACTCAGTTTACAACTAAAATATACAAAGATCTCTCCTGTTTATTCCAACCAGTTTTTCCTAAAAATTTCAAGTACTAAATACTTCGCACAAAATGCGATTCTAATGTTGAATGTCTTGAAGCACTTGCAGATATCTTCCAAGTTGTTGGCTGAGTTTCCACTCCATTGCAGTTACGTCATGTGTAACGAGGTCATGTATCACTGAAGCAAGAACATTTCTATCTAGGAAATAATATTTACATTTGACCTGAGGAGTACAAGAATATGCTGCAATCTGGATCACGAATTAAATACATTCAGCATATTTAAGACGTATGCAATAAGAAACACAGAAAGGCCTTTACCAAACAATATATGCAGGGGCCGCCTCTATTGCGTAGTGGTAGCATTTGTGGCTAAGTCGGGGACCCTGGTTCGAATCCCGGATGTTCAAGTTGTGTGGGTAAGGTTTTCTTCGTTTATTTCCTTATTCTGAAGGTAAGGGAAATGCCAGATAGCTTCAAGGCGTCAAGGACTTGGAGCTATCATTAATTCGTCCTTACAGACTTACACCTGTAGTATTCAGTCCACAGTCTACAGACGTCGCGAGAAGACCAAAGTGACTATAAATAAAACATCAAAATGTAGCAGTAGAGAGGGTATGCAAAGACCCCCTAAATATATAGTGTACTTAAACATGTTATAGACACACCATAACGTTCACACAACTATCACAATATATTGTATTCCACCTTGATCGTTTGAAAAGTATTCGGAATGAGCCACAGATTGCAGCAGCAGTTCTAAAGCAGTTTTACTATCAAAACCCGCCATCTTCCATATAATAATGTGCGCAACAATACATGGATTGGTCAAGAATCATAGAAGCTACAGCGGTTTGTTGATGTGTATATGGGAAAATGGCAAATATGGAACTTGGTAAAGAATGCTATGAATGTAACAGAAGTTCACACAGATATGACAAACACTCTCCATCATCATTTTAACAGTTTCCAAGTGGATCCGTTATGGCATCAGAAATTATCGATAAGATGCACCACGTGGTTCTGAAGGATGGTCGGTTAAAGGTGTCCGAAATTGCTGAAGCATTGAGCGCAGAATTGTGCTTGAAAAAATTAACGGCAAGATGGATGCCACGACTGTTGATTGAAAGCGAATCAGAGTGCAAATCGCTCAGCAAAGTTGATTTGTGACCAGTGATCAATCGTATACTGAATACCAAAGGTGTGCTGATAATTGATTATATTCCCACTGAAATATCTATCACTGGATCGTATTATACTAACATTTTGACTGGGTATATAAAGAAGAAAGGCATCTTGCATCAAGACAATGCTCGCACTCATACGTGTCGTTGCAATAGCGAAAATCAATGAACTGCTGCCACACCCGCCTTATTCCCCTAACGTGGCTCCATCAAATTTCCATCTGTTCCTTAAATTGAGAAAATTCCTTGATTGAAATAAATTTTAGTTCACTAAAGAACTTAAAGCATCGGTTAAGGTTTATTTTGCAGGCTTGCAGAAATCTGACTTGTGATAGGATAAAGACTTTGGAGCATCACTGGACAAAGTGCATCAGTGTCAAGTGAGACTGGGTTAAAAATAAAAATACTTTCATAAAGTTATGCTGTGCTTCATTGGGAGTACAAGTCTAAATGAACATATTTTATTTAGTGTACTGCAAGTAATTATGATTCTACGAAGCAATAGCCTTTTCTGTACATGTTCATAATTTCAGTGTCCTCTGCTTCCATCAGGAAGATTCATCTGGTGATACAAAATGCACGGCAGGTATCGCCTCCAGTTGTATTTATCTTGTTTTATTGCAGTTTTTAATTAAACTTATAATATTAATAGTCACATTGTGTAACGCTAAAACAGCTCTCCAGTTTAATTAACTAGAGAACAGGGTGGAGGTGGCCATATTTATGACTGGCCGACTTGTGCTGCGCAAGATTGTTTCACGAAAGAAACGCTGGGGGAATTTAATTTGCGAAATTGAAAACGATGCAAGTTGTTTAATTTTCATTCTATTTCCTGGGCAGGAGGAACACAAAAATTCTGTTTTTCTTGTGTAAGTACAGAGCAGAGTTTGTAAATGCTGGCGAGGTTTATAAAAGCCATCTTGAAAATAGCGTAATTAGGTTTTTAGGTGAGTTCGCCTTCAAAATTTATCACCTCTATTTAGTTTTATTTTTCATTTTAAAAAGGAGAATGCAAATATCAATGCACTGTAAGGCATGACGAAACTGGCCTACCATTGGTCTAGAATAAGAAAAATCCGTTGATAAAAATAGCACATTACTAAACTTGAACCAAAATTAAAATGTGTAAACTCTAATTCGATTTATGCGTCGTTTTTAGTCGTTTTCTTTTAAGCAGATGAGAGCGGTAGTTATGAATAGAATTTCCAGTTGGCCACATTTTCTGACGATTACCACAAGCTCTGCAGTACAGAATCATGTGACAAAGTGCAGAATACATCCTAATACCCTCGTCACTGAGTTCTGAGTGTATAAAGTTATCGCTGTTTATATAAACAAGTTAAGTAATAAATTAAACAACATGTATTACGAAAATTTGCTCAAACTGACCTCCTCCCGCTTTGATACGAGGGTCATTATGAAAGTTTTCAAACAAGGAAAGGTGAATGTTGACCCACCTAAAAGGAATGTGACATATGGTAGCCCGATTCCTTACGAGTAAAACGGTATCAGATAGCGACCTTCCCCACTTCAGTACTCCATAACATGAAGTACGTTACCGCTTCCGTGCACAGGTAGCCAGGCGTTACGATGGAGCTGGAGAGAGAGCATTTTCGCACTATGGTATTTTATGATTTCAAGAGTGGTTTAAACGAGTCCCAAAGCCTTGAGCCCTTGCAATAGGCTATTGACATTCCGAAATTCTACTTTTTGAACGGAATAAAAAAGTTATCTGGAAAAAAAGGCATCGAGCTAAAAGGAGATTTATGTTTAAAAATAAAAAAAAAAAATCTACCCAAATTAATTTTTTCTACCTTTTTCTAAGGACTTGTTGAACGGCCCTCGCAAGTTGCTTTTAGGTATTTGTATTTGAAAATATAATGTCTCACGATTAAACGGGCAGATATTAGAACCATGTGGATATTTTTACAAAATGTTTCTTAAAATTTTAAATTAAAATATGCATAAGATATTTTTCTTGAAAAAATATCACAGCTGTAATAAGTCAAATAGAACTTTTCGGGGCTAATTACATGTAGTACTGAGTTCATAATCTCCACTTAAGACGGCCTTGGCAATAAGCAAGCGTCTCAATTTACACGAGAGCCATCTGGTCGTGACCTTGGCAAGTATAGCGTTACGCCGCTCGGGTTTTAATTGAACTTTAACTTCGTCCTAACTAAAGAGGATGTCTCATCGCTTAACTAGTCATGTTCAGTACTCCTGTCTGCACTTGCAGTAATTCTGTTTTGCACAGGGAGGTTTCCATAATGACTCCCATTCGTTTTACAGGTATACCGCCATTCCTAGTGGCCTGATTGCCTTGATTTTCAGAAAGTATTTTTTTAATTTATTTTAATGAAATATACCTAGTTCCGTTGAGAAGAAATATAAATTCGGGCCCCTAATGCGATTTTTAATTTTTATTTCTTAAATTTTTACTTTAGTTACCTTCAAACTCCATTGGTCTAATTTTGCTGGTTAACGAACTTGACGAATCGTTTGTTAATTGATGCAGAGTTTCGTAGGGAAAAAACAAAAATTGCGATCACTAGAGCGTTAAGCCCCCCCCCCCTTCCACACACACGCACACACACATATATAGCTGTTCTATTGTCATTTTAGGTGCTTAGTGAGTAGAATCGATGGAGATTTGAAGAAAGTTTCATGGAACAACAGCAATTGCTTCGAAATTCGCAAACAACCCAATTCTTCTAATATAATGTTATCTACATGAAACCAAACTTATAATATGTACAAAATATACAGTTATGTGTTTTTCCAAATATTTAGTGAAATATTTATACATTTTACATACTATAAGTAATAATAAAGAATATTACTAACACAGACAACAAAACTTTTTTGTTTTATTTATTTATTTTTGTTTTGTTTTGTTCTTTTGAGAGTTATTTGTTCATACATTTCTTTTTGATAGAGAACTGTTCTATTAGTTTCGACTATGACGTTACTGAACAATGCTATTGAAATTTTGTCCTATAACCAAATAGCCTTTCAATTATATTTTGCCTGAATTTATCAATCACTCGCAAAGTGACGTTAATCACTGAATAGAATGGAAACAATTTACAGCTATTGTTTTACACAGGAACGGATATAATAAAATTTGGGTTAGCGTATCGATTGAAACATTAGATTAATAAAACGATTATAATTTCCTTTACAGCATATTCTAGCGGAATTTATGTCACAACATAGAACAACATTTCGCTGACAATCAAGAATGTATACACACATTAAAGCAACAGTACAAACATTTTACTCTTAACAGTACAATTAATTTCTTTGCAGTATAAACATTACGAAGAAAGCCTTAACTTTTAAAGCCAAAGTTCTGCTATAATGTACTACATAGCCTTTTGAGACAGCCGGCAAGTTAAACACTGTTCCAGGTATATTGACTTGAAGCAACGAACAAACGCTATTCAATTTAATTTTATTAGTTTCCCATACTTTTTTTTTTTATCCCGGTTTTAACTACATTAAAACTTCCTGAGGAAACTATGACCTCTGTAGACCTAAATTATCCTGGTTATAGAAACAGCTTTGCGATATAGGGTTCAACAACCAAAAGCTATGAGTGACAACGTAGAAGAACAAGTGTTTACGTCATCACACCGTAGAAAGCTAACTACACCCCTTAGTAATAAATTTGTATTTTTGTTTTATTATTATCGCTGCTATATTGGTCTTATGTATTTTTCTCAAAAATAAATATCATTTAAAAACTCTATTATGCGTTTGTTTATATTTAAACACAATATTCCACTTTGAGGTTAAGGTCGTAATACTTTCACGCTTCTGCTACGAAAAAAGATCTACCTGCCTTATAGCACCAGGGATGGCTGAGGTCGTTAAAGGCCGGACTCATGAGCGGGAGGTCTAAGGTTCGATCCCTATCAGGACCATTCACTCTGACTGAGGTTTTTTCCAATTTTCCCTCAGTCCTCATAAATGTCAAGTGTCGGGGAGGTACCCTAAACTTAGGCCTGGAAAGCTTCCTTCCTGGTGAGCTGGTGAGCTTCTGCATTGTTCAGTACCTACGGGTTTGCGACTGACCTTAGATGCATCAACTTGAACTTTACAAAACAGCAGAGTTAATAAACTTAACGTTCATTTTAACACCCGAAGCATCACAGGCGGTAGACACTGATGATACATGAGATAAATGAAACTGGGAAAGTTTTTTTGTTTTTTTTTTTTTTTCCGATCTCGACCACTCCTCGCGGTATAAGGCAGGTAGATTAATAAAATAAATGATCGAACACAATCGGCCAACTCGATTTTTCTGTCATTTCTGGAATGAAATTGATGCTGCGGCGTGGCTACAAGCACGAAAGTATTACTATCTTAATCTCAACGTGGATTATTAAGCTTAAATATTTACAAATGCATAATAAAGTATTTAAATGATTTTTATTTTTAAGAAAAATATATCAGAGCAACATAGGGGGGATAATAATAATAATAATAATATAATTTATTACCAAGGAGTGGAGTACGGTATGACGACGTGTGGCAAACAGCTGTTCTTTTTATGATGTCACATAACTTTTTACTAATACATTATTGGAACAGAAATTTATAACTACAAGTTTATAAAGACTTGTACTAATACACTTGTAAAACGAATCATACTTTGTGGAATAGGATAGGAATACTATTTCGTCATCGAATGATGCAATCTTCTGCAGCGCTCAGTCAATGCCAGGCTTCAGAATTTTTATATATTTTTCTCTCCCCCAAATGAGAGTGTTTTATCTTTCTTAATCCTAATACAATTTGTCTATCAATTTAATGTATCTCTGAAATCTTTCATATATTTGCTTACAACTATCTTTAATTTACCATCGTCTTTAAAACGGAGATGCCTGCTTTAACTTTACACGTGCTTAGTGCAAATGCTTCAGGGGGCCATGTCTAATGGCAGCTTATAGAGCAAATGAGGTTCTGATGACGAAATGGAACAAGTTTTGAAAGAGAAGGTGGTGTAATGCGGGAAGATAAGAGATAATGCGGGAAATGAAGACGATAGTGCTGATGCCTGCCTAGGTAAGGAAAAGGAAGTGACGTAGGGAGTTTCTGCTCATGGTAAAGTGCTTCTTACCAGAGAGCAAAGGTTTTAACAGTCTGAAGTAAAGACAACGTACCTTCTTCTTGTTTCAATAATCGCTTCTGAACTAACTGACAAAGAGCGCTGAGTTCCGGTGACTCACGTTTCAGTGGCGAACTGTGTTCAGAACTTCCGACATGTAGAAACTATTTTTAGTCTTACTGGCTTTTTTAAACCTATTAAACTGCATGTGAATTGAAAACATTTAAGTTTTAAATTTGAAATGCGTATAAAACACAGGGTTTTCCAAAATTAATGCGTTTGGTGAATTTTTTACCGATACCACTGTGCAATTCCACTTTTACACGGACACGAGTCGATGAGATAATTCGTGCTGACCGCAGGGTACAACAATTTGGTATATTTTTATCGCGCGGGAGCAAATTCCATATTCAAAGTGTCTGAAACTATGGAACTTATATTGAAAAGTGAAAAATGAGAAAGTTATGAATAGCTCTCAACCGAACTTAAGTTACTTCATTTACAAAAATATTTATTGAAATACGAGGGTAATTTAAAACGTTCTCATAATGCAGCTCAAAATGACGCCATTGCTTTTCAAAAGTATTGTAGTTTTTCAACATAATCTCCTTTGACACTAATGCACTTTGTACAGCGATGCTCCAAAGCCTTTATCCCATCACAAATGTTGTATCCCTCCAAAAGACGCCTCAACTGATGATTTAATCTCTTCATACGACGAAAATTTATTTCCTTATAGAAATTTTCTCAGTTTTGGGAACAGGTGGAAGTCTGATGGAGCCAAGTTAGGGGAGTTAGGTGGATGTGGCAGCAAATAGACCCCAAATTATTGATTTTCGCCATTGTAAAGATGCATTTTCTTGATGCAATATGAATTTCTCCTTTGACAAATATGTATTTTTGTCTTCAATAGAACCAAAAGGTTAGCATAATACGCTCCAGTGAGAAGACAATCATTGGCTTCTCATAAAACCGAAGGCAGGACTTCACACATGGTTTCACACACTTGACCTTCTTTGCCTGTAGAGAAACATGATGCTTCTACTGTTTAGACTGCTGTTTTGTTTCACGTGTGTAGTAGTACACCCTTGTTTCATCAATGGTTACACTTCCACGAGAGGCCGAGGTCGTTAAGGCGCTAACTCGTGAGCGGGAGGTCTGAGATTCGAATTTCGCCAGGACCGTGCTTCTTGACTGAAGTTTTTTCCGGTTTTCCTCAGTCCTCATAAATGGCAAATGCCGGGGAGGTACCTTAAATTTAGAACAGGAAAGTTTCCTTGCTTAAAAAAAATAAATCCTTCCCCAATATATTATTTCATCTCATGTATCATTAGTCCATCGTCTGTGGTGCCTCTGTAGCAAAATCGGGCGTTAAACACTATTCATTCATTACTCAATTTCTCACTGCACTAGTTGCTTCTCGAGAGATATCCACTTTTCTCTTTCTCTTGCTACTCCTGACCAATCTGGACCTGCATGTTCCTTGAAGAGGTTTGTTCATCTTCTTTTGGGTCTGCCTTGTGACCTTTTTCCTATCTGGGGATCCCATATGGAGATCTTGTAGGTCCTGCATTCTTGCGACGTAACCGCCCCATTGCCATTTGCTTCTGGTAGCTATTTGTGCGATGTCTCTTGTCTGAGATAACTGATTTACTAATATTATAGGCATTTTGACCTTCAAAGTTATTCCTAGGATCTTACATTGAATTTTTATTTGGTGTATTTGAATTTTGTTCATTTGCTTTTCTGTTATTGTCCATGTCTGGCATCCATATAGTAATACAGGATATACACAGGTTTCGAGCGTCTGGAATCTGATGTTCTTAGTTAGTGTTTAGTCTAACAATATAAACTTACGGGCCTAAACTACTCTATAGGTTAATGAGATGCTTTTTTGTACTTCTTTTTCCATTTTACCATTAAAGGAAATCTCTTGTCATAGGTATGTGTATTTGCTCACATATCTGAGGACTGTTCCATCTATTTGTATCGGGATAACACTATTTAAAATGTACACTGAACATGTTCTAACTGATGCAAAAGAGTGTTTGTATACTCACAGGAGCACTCCCACTTGAAGATGTTTGTACAGCTGCCTCTTACCTGAAAAGTAATCAGACAATTTTAGCCATGATTTGAATATTTACAAATACAAAAGTGTAGCATTACCAAACCAAATTTCAAAACTTATCAGTCTGAATAATTAACAATTGAAATCAAATTTAATTTTAACAAAAAACGCGTTAGTTAAAACTTTGGGGGAAAAATTGATTACATTTTAGGTATAAATGTCCATTATCCTCAGCTTCGTTTATTTGAAAGTTAAACTGACAACTTTAACTAACTTGGCACAGTGTTTGTGGGTGGAATTACGAATCAAGTCATTTTAATTCATATCTGTTTGAGTTATGTTTGTTGGAATGAAAGAAACCTTTAATAATAATTATTATAATATAAATAAGCTACTTAGAACTCTTCCTTTCAAATACTTATTTTAACAAGGAAATATAAAAAAGCATAACAGCACATTATTGATCATTAAAACTGGATTTTTCTGCATTTAAAACAATGACTTTTGCGTCTAAAATAAGATGTAAAATGTAAGAAATATGCATTATATACTTTTTGCTTTCATAATTGCTATAATTACGGACATATATAAAAAACGTTTACATAGATAATTACCATTTTCAAATAAAAATTTGTTGCAGAGCTTAATATTACCATATTTAAACGAAAACAATGAATAAATTAAGTGAATTTGGTACCTGAAATGATTATATGAAAATATTGTTTTCACCAAAACAAAACTACAATCTCACTGTTTAATTTACTCAATTATTTGTTTTCAAGTAAACTACAAAAATAAACTTTAAACGACAAAATGACTTGGTTTAGATAATTAAATAAAACATAATGCTCTTCTTTAACATTTGTCACTTATTTCCTGTACTTTGTTTCACAATAAATAATATTAAAAGTGCCTTTTTCTGAATTTACTATTAACATTTTTCATCCTACATATTGTCGGTAAGTGTAAGTTAAAAGGCATAAAAAGCTATTTATAGCTGTCACTTTAGCATATTTCATTTTGGGCACATGTATAGGATCAACAACATTGTCAGCAGTTTTTCAGGGCTGCCCTGTTAACAGTTAAACAATTTGAGAGAAACTAAGATATAAGTGTTGTAGTTCATAGATTAGCTTTTGCAGCTGACTCGGTTTTAATTAGATTGAAACATATTTACTTACATTAAAATGTTTTAATGAGGACGATATGTATTTAATATGATTAAAATGTTTTAATTGGGTTCATATGTGTCACATTATTTTGACATGTATTTAATTAGTTTTAAATATATTTAAATGCGTTGAAATATAAGTAACTAGGTGACAAGTATTTAATTCTGTTGACATGATTTTAATTATGCTAAAATGTTCTTAACTCTGCTGACATAAATTTAATTGCGTTGAAATGTACTTAACTCTAATGACATGCATTTAATTATGTTAAAATGTTCTTAACTATGTTGGTATGCTTTTAATTATGTTAAATGTACTTAACTCTGCTGACATGCATTTAATTAGGTTAAATGTACTTAACTATGACACGTATTTAATTAGGTTACCATATATTTAATTAGGTTACCATATATTTAATTAAAATTAAATGTATTTAATTAGTTGAAAGGTTTAAAATTAGATTAAAATGAATTAAATTATGTTGAAAAACATTAAATTGTTAATAAGTGTTTAATTAGGCTTACGTGCATTTAATTCCACAGACTTTATTTAATAGACTAACAGGTTTTAATTAGGTAGAAGTTAATTTAATTAGATTGACATGCATTTATTTAGGTTGAAATGTTTAAATGTGTTAAAACGTATTTGATTATGCTGACAGGTATTTTGTGTGTTTAATTAGTTTGAAATGTATTTAATTATTGTTATATATAAATATAAGCGGAAATTATTGTAATTTCACAATTTCTCCAGTGCAACCGGTTGTGAGTTCAATGCAGGAGGAATAAATGAATGCATACATATAAATTTAGTTTTTATTTTCTCTCAAAATATTTGCCACTGCACAGAAATACGAAAACCCTTTGCTTTGACTGAGTTATTACTTTCAAGCAGATGAAATTTAGTTAACTTAACAGTATACAAATAAAATATGATTCTATTACGTTTGTAGTTTAAGCATGACTCTGAGGAATACGCTCTCAAGTAAAATAAATATTTATGTGAAATATAAAGCTATACATTTCAGGCATCAAACGCCGTAAAACATAAATATTCTGATTTTGTTGATCATATTTGCCTTAAGATCACCAAGCATAAATGTTGCAATTGCTGAAAATGACTTTCTGAAGTACTTCAAGTACTAGACCTCTAATAGAGTCATTAGAAAATATCCTGTCCTGCTGTCAGACCCTGGAATGAGTTCAGTACGGGAACAATATTTACACTTTATCCCATTAAACGGAAGCAAATCTCTGTGTCGTGACGTTGTAGAAAGTACAAATTAATTTTTTATGTGTTTGTAAGCCAAACAACAACTGCAGTAATTGTTTCCAAGATATGAACTAGCTGCTTGCTTTTTATACAGATATATATTCACCGCAGGTTTCGCTTCCTAAATTTTGTTGCTTCTTTTTTCTCACTTTCTTTCTCCACCTTTCTGCTTTTCTTATTATTCCCAAGATGTTTCCCACACGCACGAAATACGTGCCAACGAATTTTGTTTCTGGGAAGAATGTTTCCTCGGAGGTAAGGAACTCTTTATGAATGGTCTATTTCCCAGGAGTGCGAACTGCGGCATAGCTCAATTAACTGATTTTAAAGATTGCTAGAGCATGGATCAAAAGTTTAGGATCACCCCACTATTAGTTGAAATGTCAGTATTATTATTATTATTATTATTATTATTATTATTATTATTATTATTATTATTATTATTTTGTCTTCATCATTTTTCTTATTATTGCCATCATTATTATTGTAATTTTATTGTCATTATTATTATTATTATTATTATTATTATTATTATTATTATTATTATTATTATTATGATCATAATTATTATCGTTATTATTGTCATTGTTATTATTGTCATTATTATCATTATTGTTGTCATTATTATTGTCATTATTTCTGTCATTATCATCATTATTGTTATTATTATTGTCATCATCATTACTATTATTGTTGTTGTTATTATTACTGTAAATATTATTAGTATTAATGTTATTGTTGCCACTATAATATTATTGATGTCATAATATTTTATTGCCATTATTATTATTTTTATTATAATTATTATTTGATTTTCTGTTTATAAATTCAAGGACAATTCTCAAGATTTTAGTGAACATTTACATGTATTTTATAAGGGAAAATGTATTAATAGAATTTTTATTTTTTCTCCCGTTTGGAAAGAAAATGAAAATATTGCTACTTTCTCCCCGAGGATTAGTTTTATTAATGCACTTAATGGATTTCCTTTTGTTTTCAGGTTCGAAGTGACATCTCATCTCTTGTTACACATATGTACAAGACGCTGTTATATATTGAAATAGTTCTTTAGCAGTAGTCGTGTGTAAGACATAGGTTGGAAATGAAGATTCAGACTTGAAATGTTCGGATCAAGGCCGGAATTTAAACCCCGGATCTTAAGTCTTGACTTTTTCAAGTATAATTCTACTTTCCAACTTATATCATACACATGGCTGTGTGGAAAAACAATGCCCACATACAAATTAACCTATATATAGTTGGAGGTTAAACTAGAAGCCTAGATAGGTCTTCGGGATATACAGAGTCAGATGAGAGAGGTCCATGTTTCCATGCTTGGAGGAAGAAACGGTAGCTCAGTTGGTTAGAGCATCAGCACGGAAAGCTAAAGATCCGCGAATCCCGGCCGATTTTTTCAAGTCGAATTACTAAATCCCCTTTGATGTCATCTTGTATTAATAAATAAATGAACCCATAACTATATTAATTAAAAGTGATGTTTGGTAGAATTTGGAATATACAGAGAAATAAACAGAAGAAAACAACTGCTACTGAACTTGTTGCACAGTAGAGAAATCTAAACTGGAATAAATCTCGCACAACTGAGCTGAAAATGAAGCAACAATGGAAGTGTGATTGTAAAACAACAATACAGTCAGAATTCTTTCTTTGTTGTGCAAAAACGAAGTTAAGAGACGCCAGTATTACGTTGTAAAATTTAGTGGTTCTGTAGACTTTTTCTTTTGTATTGTGTTTAACGCTCGTTTTTACTTCTGAGGCATCACAGGCGGTGACACTGATGATACATGCGATGATATATTGGGAAAGAATATTTTAAGGAAGGAAACATTCCATGTCAAAGTTTAGGGTACCTTCTCGGCATTTGTCATTTATAAGGACTGAGGAAAACCTGGAAAAAATATAAGTCAGGGAGGACGGTCTGACGGGATTCGAACCTCAGACCTTCCGCTCACGAGTCCGCGCCTCAACGACCTAGCAGGATTCTGTAGACATAAAAATTAAAATGTTAATTTATGGGAAAATGGTGGGCAATGGAAATTTTTAAGTATTTTTTTCTGTAATCGGCACACATAAATAGTAAAAATCAAATATTACTCTCCAAACAATTTTTCCTTCGCCCTGTGATTGTTGTATTTTTTCTGATTAAATAAAGGCATACTTATTAAACGCTCTTTATTACAAAAAATGTTTATAATTGCAGTTAATATGTTTTTCGTTAATTCATTTTTAAAAACTTTGTTTCGAACTAATCCACTGTCGTCTCATTTTTCCAGGCATACCAATAGCACAAAGAAATAACTCCCTTCAGAGTTTTACCACGGAAAGCAACTCGAAACTCGGCTGTATGTATAGAACCGCAGTGCAAGAAAATGATGAATACTTTAGTGCAAATATTTGCCACTAGAGCACCGTCTGCTCGTGGCTACATGGAGGTCGGAACAATGAAGCTCATTTACGGCGATTAAATATGCGGTTAGAAAGGAAAGCGAACGCGGAGATTTCAGGGGGCCTTGCCTTTTCATTAGGATAACGTTTTTTTCATTAGGGTACGTCATGAAAAGTCCGAGATAAGCCAAGTCAAACAAAAAGCGCTTAAGGGGATTATGCGACCAACACTCAACTCCTTTAGAAATTTTCTTTGTAAATTATTCGCGATAAATTCTCACGGGGAAGCGCTGAACAGGTTAAGAACAAACTAAGTCATAAACAAATGTCAGCACTATGGAAGTGATTAATGAACGCGCTTCAGTTTTTAAAAACAAGAATGTAACTTTGTTTACAGTGCTTTCAGGTTCGTTTAAGGATTTTCTATATTCTGTTGCTTAAATGACCTTATGTTGAGGTTCTTTTGACTTATATATTTTTATTTTATAAAAGTATTGAGAAAACATAGAATTATTTGTGTATTTACAATAGACGATGTCCCATAATGAACGAAATGTTTTGTTTTATTATTTGTTAATGGTGTTTAACGTTCGTTTTTACTACTGGGGCGCCACAGGCGGTGAACACTGATGATGCATGAGATGAAATGAAATATTGGGAAAGGATTTTTTTAGGAAGGAAACGTTCCAGCATAAGTTTAGGGTACCTCCCCGGCATTTGCCATTTATGAGGACTGAAGAAAACCTGGAAAAAATCTCGGTTAGGGAGGACGGTTCTGGCGGGATTCGAACCCCAGATCTGCTCACGAGTCCGCGCCTTAACGACCTCGGCCACCCGTGGCTATTTGTTTTACAATAATAAAATACAGAATTATTAAGTCAATATGAAACATAAACACTGCTATTAAACGTGAAACAAAACATTAGGCAAATGTCCTCCGCGGCTTCGTTGGCACACCTTCACTCAGTTGACAAATTTTTCAACGACTTCAGAGCAAATTTAGGATTGAATTTCACCCATGACACATCTAACTTCTGCCTTGAGTTGAGGAATGGTTTCGCGGATTGTTCGCTTAAACACAAGATTTTACATACCCTCACATGGTGTTAAGTAATACGATATCGGTGGCCAATTTTGACCGCCGTTGCGAGAGAGGTAAATGTTCCGTCGGCTTCAGCTCTTGTGTTAGTTCGATCTTAAAAGGATGCACATACAGGTCTTTTGTTAAAATTCGCTTGTTTCTCGGGATGTTTAATTGTTGAGTTCGGCGGCGAATCGACTTCAGTGGGTTCGTAGCAACGCTCTGTCTGACTTGGGCAACATTCTCTACTGATCGACGAGAACATCCAGGCGATTTGATGTTCTCTGTCGATCCCTGTATCTTCACACTTCCTTATCAGTCTCTGCACTGTTTGCACATTAGGCGCACTACACAAAGTGTTCGAAAGGTCTCTGCATAACATTCACCGAACTTAAAATACACTTTCTGGATCTGGACACGTTGATCCTTCGTGTATCGCTCCATTTTAGCTGATAACAATACACACAAATGACAATCGTTAATCGCAAGACAAACAGATGACTGTTAAATTTCAGATCCGGCAACCTAACAAACCGACAGAGGCGTTCAATTTAAAAATTAAATTTATTATGGGCTCCCTTGATAAGCGCGTTTAAACTTGAATACCAGGGTCGCTAATCAATTCTCGCGGCTATACTAAGTTCTTCATATCAGCAGCTCTACCCCCACTCTCGATATAAAGTTACATCTCAGGGAGCCAATGTTAGAAGTCGTCATGTCCTGCTCTTTCAGAGATGGCACCAGCCACCCAACTGGATGACCTTGGTAGTTGGAAACAGGACAAAACCGTGGTAAACCACATCTGGGCTGATCGGTGCATGATTCATTTCCGAGTCTTGCAGAAATCCCATTGTTTACAAAGTGTTGCGCGTGAAGACATTCTCGTGGAGAATCAAACATTCCTCGCTACCCAGACTTCGACTCCCGTGTTCTGAAGACCTTGAAAACGCGAAATGTGGGGTACCAATTGGCAGTGACAGTTTATTTTTATTCCTCAAGTGTTGAGAAGAAACTGGTAACCATCTTCCTGTCTATACATCGACGACACTTAACCTTCAATGCGGTAACCGTCATTTGTGATGATACTATCCCCACTGCCGCATTAATCTATGTTCAGCTTTCATGTCGGGAGCTGCTATTGTGGAAACGATAAATCAATGGCTGATTTTTCCTTTGCGGGACCGTTTCATATGAGTTTTCGTCTCTTTTACACGTGGGAGTTTTTGTGTGTTGTCTGACAGTGTATTAAGTATCCATTAGCGGCATTGTATTGATTACGTTAATATGATTCGATTCAGGTATTCTGTTTCCCAAAGAGTATATATATTTATGATTTGTTCGTGCGTTTAGAAGCGTCTCGTGCTGTACGGAGAAATATTCCCTGATACCCAAAATCCATGTCGAAGTTCGTCACAGATAAGTAACGGGAAATATTCATGATAAAAAGCGAACACAGTCAAGTACAGTATTCACAATAGACATGCTCTGAAACATTACTCTAAAAAGCATTTAACGTCTTTCCTCTATTTCTGTATTCGAACGGCTACAAAGTTACTAAAGTTAAAATCCTATAAATTACTGTAATACAAGAGCATGGACTGGGTGACCCTGCATATAGGAGTAGTGTGTATGAGGGGGAAAGTTACCTTAATCTAATTTGCTTTAAGGATGAATCTTGGTTCCACCTAAGTGGGTATGTTAATTCACAAAACAACCGTTACTGGAGTTCAGAAAAACATGATCTGCTTAACGAGAAACCACTGCAGTATCAACAGATAGGAGTGTCGTGCGTCATTAGCGGCGAGAGAATAACAGGACCCCCCTTTTTTGCAGAAAAAATTAATGGTGATACACATTTGCAGGGTGTTTTGCAAACGAATTCTGCAACGGCAGATACAGCCTACAGCCCATGTCTCATTTCAATTCATGAAATACTCGACGATACAGGCATCACTAATAACACATGTCTCCCCTCAGTTCCCCGATTTAACTCCTTACGATTTTTATCTCTGGGGTCATTAAAGGAAAAACTCACACACACACATAGATGAACTGAAAAGTAACATTAGTGAAGACATTTCTTCCATTTGTGCGAGAGAACTGCAGAAGGTAATGGTTAATTTCATAAGCCGATGCCAAAAATGCATGGAAAATGAAGGGAGGCAGTCTCAGCATCGTCTTGCACGATAACTACACGAAAATCAGCTGCGGACCTTGCTTGAAGCGGCTGACCGACATTACGCGAGAAGCGGTCCCGTATTTCCTGGCACCATGCTACTCTTGATGCCTATTGTTGTTCAGTGAGCTTGTGATAAAGCTTCTCACAAGAAGATATTTATGTACGATTTTCGATATCTGCGGCGAATTTATGTTTAGAAACTTCTCTTTCTCCCTGTCAGTAACTAGAGATTCGTTCTTCACTATGGCTTCTACATGAGCAAAGCTTCCATCTGTGACTACAGTAGTTGAACGCCCTTTATACTTCTCGTCTGTCTGATTGTTTATTTGTTTTTTTTTTTGTTTTTTTTACCTAAACTTTGCAAACCAATTATAGAATTCTGTACGTGAAGGAGTGCGTTTAGAAAAGCTCTCCAGATATTTCTGTTTGCTTAGGTTGCTCTTACATTCGCCATCATTCTAAAATAATCTGATACAAAGCAACATAATCAACATTTTGCTGCAGCTGTTATAATGGGTAATATAGTATCTAACCAAGACACGCTCTTTCCAGTGCTATCAACAGTTAACATATCTGTCATAGTTTCCTCAATCCCGAAAGTTACATAGCGACCTAATATACTTCTGTTCTTTAATACAAAATAAAGATACCGAATTAGCAAATGAATTTATAAATTGTAAAACAATAATTATTCTGCTTTAATTAAGAAAGATGACAGACCATTAAGAAACAATATAGCAAATCGACGGTACACAATCGCATTTCCACCGCTAGCATCAACCCCAACTAATCTCTCTCAGTAAGGGCCAGTGTTGTGAATCAAATTTCCTCCGAAGCGCTGTTAGTGAGCTGGTTTACAAACAGTTCGCCCCCTTCCCCGCAGCCCTTGAGAAGCCTGTTGCTGACTCTAATTACACCGGACCATCATGATTTCCAGCGTCCCGCTGGAGAATCAGATTTCCTACGCCGTTAATGCACCTCTTCGTCCTCGAACCTGGCTATGCAAGTGGAGAACATCAATCTCCGGGATTCCGAATCGGGCACCATCAAGATGGCTTCCATTTCCGTCACGCATTGTTGCCGTAACGAGCTATTTAACGCCGCGAGTCAGTCGAATTTAATATAGCTTTGTGAGCAGAGAAGCTTTGAACTATTAGCAAATTGAGTTTGAGGGTCTTGGTTACATCACCGGCCACTAGAGTTCACCGAGACCATTTAGTTATTGTAACACTAAATTGCATGTGTTTAGTGTGCATTTACCTATAACCAGGCATGTGCAATAGAACCTGCGTTTAATGTGCATTGAGTATTTTGTCGCTGAAAACCGTCCACATTATTTATTTTCATTAATTATTTAACGACTGTATATACACAACACTACATCCAGCGCCAAAATTAAAAAAAAAAAAAATGCAACACCTAAAATTGTTTCAATATGTGAAATTTTACGCAATATTTTATGTAAATTATTATACTTCCGTTTATTTTTTTAACATTTTCCAAGATTAGCACCACTCTTATGTATTCGGATATAATTTTGAGTCTGTAATTTCCTTTATTTAATGATCATGAACATGGATATAAGTTAATCACATTTCATAATGATTTCACTTTTATCTGAAGGGTAACACAAAGTAAAAAAGGCAAGGTGTATTTGCTGATGTTGCTGGGTAAGCAGGGGACCTCTGGTGGGTCTTCTAGATGTGAGCTAAGCTTCTTCAAATGTCCTTCCCACTGCTGATGCGGCTGTTATATGAAGATCACGCAAAACTTGCAGTGTTTGAAGAGTGTTGAGAAGAAAATGGTGACCAGAATTCTTCTGGAGAGCAAAGGACGGTTATCGCTCAGAACGCCTACCGAAAGTTTTCGACAAGCTCCGAGAACATCGTCCAAGAACAGGACTGGTGGGGATGCTGCTTCACCTCGCCAACGCCTCCGCTCACAAAGCTAAATCACTATCCAATTCCTGGTGTCCACAGAGGTCAAACTCATTACTCATCCTCCCTACAGTCCTGACCTAGTTCCAAGCGATTATATTCTCTTCCCGGTGGTAAAATATCGCAAGCGAGGAAAATGATTTTCCAGCCCTGAAGAGGCTGTGGCAGCACATGAAAATGAACTTTTATCTTCTAGGAAAATGAGTGACGGGGTGCTTTGATAAGTGATGTTTGAAGTACAGTATGGCGAAGATTACTTTGAAAAGATGCAACAATCGGAGTGAGTCTGCCCACTCAATGTGACGTGTCTCAAAACTTTCGTAAATACCATTGTACTGCCTAAAAATGCTGTACGCTAGAGCTAAAGAACGATAAATCGATTTCCAAAATCTAGAACCACGCTCGATCCGTAGATGCGTGTCTATGTAAAATATCTTCCGATATCGGTAAATTTTGTTTTGCAATCAGATAAACGTGTATATGTAAACTCTTCTCTATTTTTAATTATACTAATGTCACTCGAGTTTTAAAAGTCAACGAACATACAATTATTGTTCACCGTGCTTCGTTATTAAAACAGATATTAAAAACATAATGTACACGACATGTACAGATTCTATGTTTTTTGATGACATGTATATGAAGCGATGTTTCTTTTTGAAACACAGATTATATAGATAAAGATTTCATACAACAATTTTTTCGCTAAAATCCATTCGTTGATTCTTTTTAATTAAACGGGAGCCAGCGGGTACAAAACATAATATCTACATTTCGTTCTCCAAGGGGAAAAGTGCGACTTTTTTTACGTGAAACTTGAAGGTATGAAGCAAAATGCGATAAGCAGAGAGCGTGTCTTTCACGGTATCGTTTTAGGATTATTATTAAAAACCTGCTTTTCCTGCAGGTGGTGCCTGCGCTGTATATAGTTAAGCGATAATGATATGAAAAAAACTAACTGTACAAGGAAAACATGGTCTTTATATCTTTAGGCAATTTATTAACAGTCAAAAACCGCTCAACAGGCTTTACTGTTACATTAGTGGCATTAACTCCGGATATTTTTTGTAAAATGTTTGTCCTTTTTAAATCTTATAACATATACAACGATTGTATTGTGCTAAATCAACAGATGGTGTTTTAATATGTCTATGATGTTTCTATACCACATTTACTGTCTGCAAGAAAGGTGGAGCGTCCTACATTCTGTATAGATATTAGAAACAACTTTAATTTACAGAATGCAATAACTTCAATAATTCCATCTCCGTGCAGCAGCAACATAATTGTTGTGTAATTGTTGTATTTTCAACCACAGAGCTCTTGTGTTCGACTGTTGTACCTAAGTCAAGTATGATCATCATTGTTATATAGAAGTTGACAACTACCTTGTGAGGTGAACATCTTTCACAGAGAGACGAAAAGTGATTCTGTAATTTGAAATAATGGCTTCTAAGACAAACCGCGCTGATTGGTCACCAGGTAAAAAGAGTAAGGCTGTAACACATGGGAAAGAAGGCTATTCCTATGAGGAAATAACGAAAAGGTTGAGTGGTGGCGTTACAGAATATGGCATTAGGAAAGTTTGCAAGCGGTACGAAGTAACTGGGAGCACAAGAAGTGGCAGAAAACCAAAAGTCAAGATGCCGCCTTTCTGTATAAGATCGCCAATGTACGGAGAAAGATATGTGTCATCTTGAGAACTTCTGGGCTACAGGTCTCTGACCAATCAGATAAACATTTTGCGAAAATTGTCTATGGGCGAACACCAAGAAACCTTATGTCAAAAAAAGCAGAGGCAAAAACACGTGGAGTGAACTTTAGAACACAGGGATTGGGGTAAAGTCATTTGGAGCCATAAAACGAAGATCAACATCTTTGGCAGTAGTGGCATCACGTTTGTGTATCGCTGAACAGGTGACGTGTTTCCTGAGCACACATCACCACTATGAAGCAGCCTGTCAGCGTCATGGTGTGGGGAAGCATGGCAAGGCATGGTGTCCGGTGCCAAGCAAACCGTTAAAGGGCAACATTAATACCGAAAAATACCAAAAGAGTTCTTAGACTTAAAACTGCTGCCTACCATTAGTGATTGGGGAGTGACAGTCAGCGGTGCATCTTCCAATAGGATGACGCAAAGTGTCATACCTTGAACAGTCCTGATCTCAACCCAATTGAAAAGTTGTGGTCAAGGCTGAAAGTTTTGGTGTCACAGTAACAAGAGAGAGAGCTGCTAGAGACCATCATCCAATCGTGACTTAGAGTGATAACACCAGAATATCTCCAATGTTTGGTAAACTTAATACCATGAAGAATCGAGACAGTAATCAAATCAAAAGGATATCTAGCAAAATATTAACACAAGGAGGTTAAAATCATACTGTATACAGAATGTACCATTTTCAGTTCTTGTTTTGAGAAGTAAAAATTACGTTTGCTCATTTTTGAAACATGGAACATTAAGACATGTCTGTCTAGCTTTTCTAAAAAGTTGAGTTCAACAAAAGCAAAATTTCAATTAAAATCAAAAGTTTAATGTAATATTTAATAAAATTATCTAAAATGTTCAGATTTAATATCACTACTATAGTCTATGTATTTGCAACAGAATAGCATTTAAGCCAATCATTTTCTTCTAGGCACAATTTGTTGGAAACAATTGTGGCTAATAATGTCAATAAAAAAACGTGGTTGTTTATTGACATTATTATGGGAATGGTTCGATAAGTCCATGCAAACCCAAAAGATGGCAAACTAAATTGTTTTCAAATTCAGCTTGGCACTGGCGATTATTGAGGGTTGGCGTACATTGTTATAAACAATTACAAAGCTTGGTCTTTGTTCAGAGCCATTTTCCTGTTTATATTGTAAATAAGCATTCAAAATGGAGAAACATAAATTCCATGTATTAACAAAAAAACTTACTTTTTGAAACGGGCAAATGCCTCCTAGATCCAAGATCGTGGGTTCAATCCCAGCCAGGGTCGATGTATTTTTTCGGGCGTAAAAATCCTAAGTATTCTTCCTTAGGAAGGGAAGCAAAGCCGTGGGTCCCGTGTCGTAGAGATACGGCACGTAAAATAACCTCAAGCCTGAAAAAAGAGGCCTCTGAGCAAAATTTATCGGCAATTTAAAACTCTGAATTAAATTTAATTTACATGCATCTGTAAATTAAAAAAATAATACAAATAAATAAAGGGGTAACGCCCGCAGAAAATATAAGGAGAACTGGACTAACATTACGGCGAACCTGACTTTTGTTTAGAATGACGTATAAATGTCAGTCAGTTAAATGTGACCGAAAGAGTCCGAGCTATGCGGACCGACTCAGACTTCCTGTCGATTATTGAAAAAAATCCACTGCCTGCGATTGAAGAACGAATGTGTGCCATTTTGAGGTTAGAATGTTTTGCACAATCATTTGAAAATGAAAAAGCTCTCTGCGAGATGGGCTAATGACTCAGCTGAACTGTCAATTCCGTGTAGTATTTGGAACTGTTAAGGTGAGATCAGAGGCCCTATTTACTAATTCGTTTTTATGTATCTTTTTCTGAGACATACACCTCAGTGAAACTTTTACATTTTTCATTACGTTATAAGTTTAGAGATGTACTTTATAAAAATAATGTTTTCAGTTTTGTAACAGGCTCCTTTTTATAAAAATAAAACATTACTATGTGTGTATAAAAGTTCTTTAGCAAATGACCTGAAACTAGAACTCAGCAATTAGTGTAATAATGTGGATCAGCTGTAAAACATTCACTCTTCTATCTTTATCAGTTTACGAGACAAGGGTACATGTGTTGTTAATTTTTTACTTACGTTAAAGTTAATACAACTAATTGTGAATTTACATACTAACACATTTCTTGTACCTGCATCTTCACACAAAGTAATATTAACACTACAGGAGACAGTTTCACTGAGCACTGTAATTAAAACATCCAAATCAATCACTATATCAATATTTACTTTCCTGTCTTCAATATGACTGCCAGATATTTGTTGGAAGCACTAGGAAGAATATTAGAAACTGGTTTATTATTCACTGAGTTATTATCTTCAGAAATAGGTCTATGTTTTCATTATCACTACTACGATGCTTTACTAGACAGGTTTTGTAACACCTATTTCCTTTGTTTTCACTTTTTTTATAAACCTTGGTGAACCTAGGCATGATATTAGATGTAGTTATGAAAGAAAACAGGGATGTATAACGTGTAAAACTCGAAATAAACACAAAACTTTCCAAATGCTTCAAAAGTTAAACACACAAGCAGCCATTACTGTTATTGACATTTGAAACAGTAATTTACCTCGAAATACATCAAACCACAGCCTTCTAAATCAAATTAAATCAGAGATATTTTAATTCTTATGCAATAGTGCGGGGTATTAAAAATTAGTTTGACACTAAAAGACAAATTACGTAATTAAAACCACTTATAATTGGATTTTTTCAATAAATGAATTAAGCAGAAATATCAATAAAATTATTTGGAACAAAAAATAAAATTTGCCTATTTTTAAAATTTTGACTTCTGATCTTACCTTAAATGGAAGCGAAGTGAATTTCATTGACAAGTGAATGACAATCAACCAAACGTGGATTGCAACGGGAAAAAGCGCTCGCTCCGCAGAAGACAAAGCATCTCCCTCAATAGGGCCGATGAAAGCAACACTATTTTCGGATTGCCACCGGTAATTTTAATTGATTTTTTTTTTTTTTGGAAAAGAGCAAAAAAATACCAGGTGAACTTTACGATATGATTCTGGAGCAATTAAACGGGGCATTCGAAAATAAATTGGCGAAGAAGAAGGCCCTATTCCATCACGATAACGCATATGCGCACCGCACAAGTCTGCGATTGCGACCTCAAAAATGATTGGTATAAAACCCTTCATCTCTCCACTCCCCAGATCTGGCTCCCTGGAACTACTTTGTGGAAAGAGGTTATCGGCGAAATAAATACATATTTAACAGACCTGAAGAAATCCTATTTGGTGAATGAGATACATAGATTAAAAAAGCTGTGAAAGAATTGTATAGACTTAAAATATTATGTAATTTAGAAATAAAACTTTTTTTTCCAAAATGTTTATTTTTGCACGAACTTTTAGAACAGTTTTTACACAATTTAAAATATCACAAATTACTGAAAACAAAACATTTCCAATCTCATTACAAATTGAGAAAAAAGTGCATTATCACTTAGAATTACCTTCATATTCTTTTTGTGCGCGATTAGCCCCAGGCTCTTTCGAACAAGTTTTCCGTAATGTATCAAAAATAAATAGTAACCCACTTATAATGATTCCAAAATTATAAACCAAATACTTTGGTTTTAAAATAGTTGTTTATAACAGTCAGAAAAAGTACTTGAAACTTTAGTAGCAGTTGACCGAAGTTTAAAGCATTGCGCTCTCAAACACTTTAAACGTACAAGGAATATCTGCTTTAGTTGGGGGCGATAAAAGAAATATAATTCTCTTTTTCCTCCCTATTTCTTAGAGATTCTTCCCCTCCGGAAATATTACATTTTGGAGCCGCATCCTAGGGGCCATTAGGGCAAGTGGGGAATGGGTCATCTCTTTAAAAAAGATGAAAATGTTTTATTTGTCTTGCTCTTTCTTTTCCTCCCTTTCTTTCCCCTCTTGGCTCTTCGGTATTAGCAAACCAGTGAAATACAATAACCCATATATGTTTCTCATTTGCGCTGTTTCTTGATTTTTATTGTTTGTTTTGTTTAAGATAATGGCAATCCTGAACAAATGCGTTCAATTTCGAGGGGAATATGCCGAAAAATAAAGTACCTTGCAAGACTGAGCTTGTTATCTTTAATATCAAACCACCTTGCACCATCATTACATGCGATCAGTTTTGTTTTCCTCCGTAATATTTTGCCAGGAGGGTAAAATAATAAAAAAAACCAACCATATAAGAATACAAAACTATTTATGAGGCTCAGTACTTACTAAATTATCAAATGAGGCGTTGAAACTGCCCCTCTTCATTCTTCACAAATTTTTGGCACCTCTTTATGAAATTATTCATCACTAGTTGTAGTTTGTTTTGAGAATTCAGACAGTTGCTTCACGAATATTATCTTTGAGTTCTTCTATGGTGTGCAGATTTGTCTTATGCATGGCATTTTTAATTTGCCCCAGAGACGATAATTGCAGGCTGTTAAATTTTGTAGCCTTTTACACAGACTGATATGGAATGCCACTTGCGCAGGACGAACGGATTTTCTAGACAATTACCAATTCACGTAATCTTTATTCGGTGGGTTTTTTTTTTTTTTTTTTTTTTTTTTTTTTTTGAAGAGGGTTCCTAGACTGGACACTTCCAGTTTCCTGGTATGTATCATATACATTATTATGAATTAGAACTTCTACGCTGGGAATTTTACTTGAAATTCACGATCTGACAGTAAACACATATGAATTGTACATAAAGACACGAAGCATAATACACTTTATGTATACTGTCGAATTAAGGAACAAACAACACAACACTCACCCGGGAATAGCTACATTACGACTGCGACAATCAGCAAGGTCAACAAGTAAGCATAGCGCGGCAAACGAGTAGGGGCTCGCTCTTAGGAAAAACCTCGCGCCGCAGGGAAAATATCACTGATACAGTACTATTAAAATGAAAGGAAAAACAGGAAAATCACACAAAAGTACAATAAAATTGGTCGAACAACCAAATGGAAGCCAGGAACGCGTAATGTATGTCTCAGAATGCGCTGGTTGAACCAAATCGCTTGGTTCTTTCCACATTTGCGGTTGTGTTTGTTTCTCGCTTCTATAAAACGTAATTAAGCGATGAAAGGCTCTAAACGCACTTTCCATTTACATAGGGATTTAAAACTGAATCAAACTTTACAGGAGAAATCCGCGTGTTTTAAAAACACCACAAAATAAAAATATTACGTTTTTGCGAGTACATGACCACAAAAATTACATTTCTGTCGTCTTTGACCATCAACGCTGGAATCCATTCCGGAAAAACAAGCATCTGTGTTAAAATAATTTTTCCCGCGAGTCAAAATGAGGCTTGGAATAGCATGGAATTAAAAACTGAAAATCCCCCGCACAAGAAGGATATATCGTTGCGTCCGGGCGTGATATAATTGCGTTTCATTCAACCTCCATTCAAATGTCTGGCAGCGAAACGATTTCGCGAGCTTTTAAAAATGCTCCTGATTAAAATAAAGATTGAAGTATGCAGAATTCATTACATTTGTGTATAAAAATTCTTTATTTCCAATAGTGTTGTTGAATCAGCGAATTAATATGTGTACTCTTGGCTTCTAATATAGTCAAAATATTAGCGAAAAAATTTACTTTAAAAAGGGGTATAAATTTATTTTTGTTAACATTTTAACATTAGCCGACTATGCTTTAGAACCGAGAATACCGTTGATGTTACTAGTACAAACTGTAAACAAAACATTTCCTGTACAAGAGGGAAGGGAAGGTGTTTCCATTTAGATTTGAAGGAAACATTGATAAATGCAGCAAACAATGCTAAAAATAAGACATTGTTTTATCACGAACTGAACTATCCATACTAAGGTATTCATTATGCAATGTGTACTGTGTATAGCATACAGGGTCACTAGATAAGTATTGAAACAGGAAACATTGACCACCCCTTGGGAAAGCATTGTTGCTGGTCGAAATTGTTGAGTTGCATTTTATGTTTTAAGTCAGGAAAGTGTGAACGTTTTTCTAAGTGCAATGGAGATTCAGAGAGAGCATTTTGTGTGATGATCTTGTACGATTTCAAATGTGACTTAAATGAAACGCAGTCACTTGAGCGTTTGACGGGGACTTAAGGAAACTTTTCTCCTTCGCGTGCTACTGTGTGCTGCTGGTTTGGAGATGTAAAGATGGGGGCAGCAATCTCTTAAAAATTAAGAGAAGAGTGGCAAAGCAACAACAATAGTGACTGAGAAGAGCATCACCTCTGTGGAAACAATGATCTGGGACGATCCAAGACTAACCTACAACATTATTAAGCGCTATTAGCGATCAGCTCGCCCAGTGTTTCAATCATCCTTCATGAACACCTTAGTGTAAAAAAAAATAAAATAAAATTTCTTCAAGATGGTGTCACATAATTTGTCTGAAGAAAGAAACTCCACAGAGTGGAATGATGCTAAGAAATGCTGCAAAGAATTAACTGTGCTAAATCTCGCCATGTTTCACATATTGTTATGATGACGAAACAAAACGCCAGTCAGTCATTTGGATCGTCACAGGCCAAGGAGTGTGGGAAAGAAAATGGTTGTCTCATTCTTCTCCACAAGTGGTCAATGTCTGCCATTGTGCTCCAAAATCAGCAAATTGTCATTACAAAATGGTACACAGAAGTTTGCTTTCCGAAAGTGTTTCAGAAAATCCAAGAACGGCGTCCAAAGCCAGGACTAAGGAACATTTTGTTGCTCAATGCATCAGCTCACGCCGCTAATGTAACAATGGAGTTTCTGCAACGAGCTGAGTCAAAATCAATGCTTCATCCATCCTATAGTCCCGACCTGGCACCATGCACTTTCTTCCTGTTCCCTACTGTGAAGAACCGACTTGGAAGTCACCGATTTTCTAGTCCCAAAGAAGCGGTTGCAGCATACGACGAAACTGAGTGGCGTGGATACTTCCAGAAGTGATTTCAGAGGATGGAACGCGCACACAATGCCAATGGGAATACTTTGATAAACTGGGATAAAGAAAACGTTTCTATGAGTATTCATTATCTGTGATGTAAATACTTATCTAGTGAATCTCTTATTAGAAATCTATATAGGGAATGCCTGTAAATTGAAATCCAAATACACTCTGCATTTTCAAACAAAGTGTTTTGGTTTTTGTTCAGTTTAATGCATTATTTCACATTATTTTAAGAGTTTCTTCTGAAACTAAATTTATTGTTTGCTGAATGTGATTGTTAGCAGATGTTTTCCATACACACTGTATACAGGGGCCATTCTCTTCCAAGTGTTGTCCGTTGTTATGAAAGTATTGCAAGAAAGTTACTGTAAAAAGTATTCAGAATGTCTCCTTACCGCCCCTACTGGGTTTTATGTTTCAGCATCTTTACGTGCCACAGCAGGCCGCACCTTACTCGTCTTGCATAACGCACACTTGCTACGGATCACCTTGTAGACAACGAACACGCGTACACTTGTAAGGTTAACAGTTTTGTTGCTGTGTGTGCAAAAGACACTGAACCCCCAACTCATTGGGCTAATTTCGGTAGTAATTTTGCTGGCGAACGTTTTCAGCTAGTTTTATCTTCATTGTCTCCCTTACGTCTTCGCGGTATTTCTTGTTATGTACCGAACCAGTATATGGTTCTGCGTGCCCTGAGTACCTCTGGTACTTCTGACGTTACTGGAAGCAGCGGGGCCGGACTTATTGGGGAGTTGTCCGGATGGATTGGACTCGGCGTGGCAGTGGTCCCGAAACTCACGGGTAAATGAGTACCCGCGGCGGCAGCAGGTCCCAAGGCGTGTACCTTGGGGGCAGGCCTTACCTGAATCATTGTTGTCGTGGGGAGGGTGGTGGCTACCTTAATGCAGGGATGATTCACCTCTTAAATTGAGTAGGTCTATGCTAGACGTGACCTATCCACAGGTGGGCGCTGGGCGACGAGATCGTCTACGGCCGAAAGGCGGGTGGGTACCGTCCTAAATGTAAAAAACCACTGAGCTGCACAGACCTCTGTGAACATTCCCCTGGTACGGGGAGGGATCGCCAACACTACATACATATCAAATTTATTCACAAGATGGTGAATTTCAATTCTGAAAGAAGACAATTGCCCGGGAAACTTCGGATAAATTCCTCACGAACGGAAGAGCTGATTGGTATTCATAACAACATTTACACGTGTATGGTGGGATCCCTCCCCGAGACCAGGGAAATGTACACAGCACAATAACATTTATACACAAAAATACACTGCTCTAAGGTCTTCGCGAGCGAATTCGTTACCGCTCGGAAGTTCAAGGACAGAAGGCAGGCAGATGGCCGTAAGAGGGGAGGGAAGGCGGCCTTGGCCGAGATGCAAAATCCATGCGAGTGGTTAGGAGACATATTTTGGAAGAGCGGGAAAACCTGCAGTATGTAAAGTAGCACTATCTTGTTGCTAATTATCCTTTTTACAACTCATCATCATGGGCGTCTTCTAGGACTTGCTGAATGTTTTCTGTGTACATAGTACTGACAGTTTTTAATCACCTAGGCATGGCAGCCCAAAATCCACTTTCCAGTGGTTACAATAATGTCTCAAAAATCCATTCGGGTTTTCTGTACGCCACATTTGAAAGTATTGATTTTCACATACCGGAGGGATGAAACCAACCTCCATATAGGCTACAGGCCTGGTCTGTTACTCCAAGTTAGTTTCTGGAGTGTGTCTTTGGTTTAGCATCTTCAACAGTGCCATCTGTCACTTTTTTGCCAATCAGGCACTAATCTTTTTCCTGGATATTCTGTTGCTCAAAAATTATCTACTAGATTAATGACATTGCTATGAAAATGTTCCATAAGATCGAAATGAAGTAGCCAATTTTCATCAGAATCTTTGAAAGAAACTCCACATCCTACTGTAACATCATCTTCAACACTACATACAAACCTGCACGCGAACGCTATTTATGTTGGAACCCACCGAGCACAAACACGTCTCATATGCAACTCTGCAGTTACCAACATGTGAGTGTCACCCAGTGAAATTTTCAGAACTACTGATGTTTTCCTCCGTTGGAGCACAAACTGGAGCGTCGGGTACACGTTCCTTTGAGAAGAAAACAGAATCTCAAAGCAGCATAATGTTGGTCGCATGTCAACTACTTTTTGATTAGGCGGAACTGAACGGGTCTGAGCTTGTATACCTCTCACAGGTGGGAATAGAAAGTGACAACAAAGAAACTAATACCACGTGTACATTATACATTAAGCTAAAGAAATGTTCTAAAGCTAAATTTTAGCACGAGAAATTATGCCTGAAAAAAGTTTTTTTTCCTTCTTCTGAACACTTTTGCACAAATTTAATTTAAAATTACGAAATACAAGCAAAGACAAATATCGAGGACAGTTAAGAAAAGCTGCGGACGGTAATTCAAATCGCAAGTTGTGTTGCAATGGGTGCTCTGTTAGTAAATAAGCCAAAATGAATTGTTAATACTGAGTTTTATAAAAGTTAATATATACACATGATATCGCAGTAAATATAAATGTTGTTTATATACCGGATAACGGCCGGCTACACGCTGCGCATTATTACACACCACTAATGCAATTTATAAATATAAAAAAGTATTTAAGCCGATGAGTATTAACACCCATGTAGAAGAACGGCATTCATTATTAGAAGATGTAATGACATCACCACGGACTGAGAGTAAATTATTGGTCATGCTTCGAAACAACCGAGTCACACACTTGGATGCATTTATCATATGTCTGTTATTTGAAATATCCAGTATAACTAACATTAGTAATATAATTGAAGTCTAGTGTGCACAGGTCATACGGAACATGCATTGCATTACAACAAAACCACTGACTACTGTTCATACTGCGCCGTGCATATTCAATTTTCACCTCGGATAAGCAGCCAGTTCTTCGGCATATTGAATACAAACTAATGATAAGCTAATTTAACTACAACAAAATGACAAACGACAGTCAAGGTAAACGCAAATTGTTTTCAATCCAGATATATTACCCATTTCCGAAAGAATGCTATTGCGGTTGTACCCATATAAGATTTTGAAATTTTTCTTCAAAAATCCATCGATCCTACCTACTAGGAGGCAAAAATAACTCTTAAACATCATTTGGGTGAACATTTTTCGTACAACGAAGCTGTAGAAAGGGTGGTCACTACTTCGTTTCTACAGTAGCCCAAAAATTATCCCATTTATGCGAAATTAATGCCCATTGCAAATTCAAAACTTTAAATCATAATTTTTTAATGTCTTATTGCACTACGTCGGCTTAGAGATAAGCACGTCCTCTTCATGAAACGATCAGAACATGGAATTTATAAGTGGACTATTGTTACATTCTGGAACACGTAGGACAAAATCCACCACTCGTGTTGTCAGGACAAGACGTAGGTCAAAGAAGAAAAGGTTATTTCTTATGATGTCACTAGTTACAGGTTGCCCGTTCTTCCTCCTTTCATGTATGAATTGCAAAACTTTTTCTTCAATGCCAGAGTGTCTTCCTTTGCGAGAACCAGTGAATTTCTTCCTACCAGCTTTAGTTGCAAATAATGTCAATTTCTGTTGCCGCCACAAGTGAACGTTGCTCTCAGCTACATTGAACTCCCTTCCTGTCTTTCTGTTATCATTTTTGTCAGTATAAAGATATACTTTACGCTTGAAAGTAATATCGTAAGATGTTCTTCGCTGTTTGCCCGCCATTTCGTCACTACCTACTATTCAAACGTTCTATGCAATAAGGCCAACAATAAATGTAACGCAGTTGAGATTTGCAGCAATGCATTATGACGTAATAAACGATAAATTTGAGTGAAATTACCGGCGAACTACGGAACAGATTCGCGTAAATACGGTGCTCTATTTCCGGGACTTGGGAAATAATGGGACACGTGTCTCAATGCGCACGGAGATTATGTTGAGAAATAAAAACATGTTTCGATGTAAATAACAAGACAAAAAACAATGTAAACTTTATCTAGAAAAAGAGTAATGAACATGGGAAATGTACCGACAAATAGGTTGATTCAAAAACTGTGAAGTATCGACTATCGATGCGTGATAACTCGTAAACATATCGAGTGTATTTAACAGAGACAATCTATGATATGCAGGGGGTCGATGAGGCTGAAAAAGCAATGAATACGGCCGCGATAACCTGTGGTCGGCACTAACTCATTAATTAATTCTTTCTCGGGTAGCAACACAAGCGGAATGAGGTGGGCATTCCTACACTCCGGAACAACCGCTGCATTTGATGGCTTAAACGCTTGGAAATTAATAAAATTTCGTACATAAAACGTGGCTATTTTATTATTAAAAACGATTATTCGCGGCACATCCATTCCAAAGAGAGATAAAAACATATGTCAAATCCTTTTGTCATATACAGTCCTACACAAAAAATTAATTAAATATGTTCTTGTGCAAAATCGAGTGGAATAATTAGTTGAACCCATGCGACTTGAAAGTAATTTGTATTAATGTATGTCTGTATGCTAAAATATTTTCTTGACTAATCAGTGAATTGAACTAAACGAAGACTTAGTGGTTGATACACTGCCGGGCAAAATAAATAAATAAATAAATAAATTAAATAAAATAAATAAATAATATAAAAGCCAAATTTAGCAATATATGGGGATGAGTCCAAAAGTAACTTTAATTTAGCAGTAAAAATTCAGACTATTGTAGTAGAGTGTTGTACTTCACATATACAAGACATAGCGGATACACCTTCTACTGGAGGAACAAGCGCCCGTAGCATCTTGGGAAATGTGACGTCAGCTATCGTTCCAAGTTGGCAGCCTACTTGGAAACATGCACGATCGAGGAGAAGTGAGCAAGTATCCGTTGATTGGGTGGTGAGGGCGAGAAACCAACATGAACAGGCATTATGAAGATGCTCGTGTGTCACTTCGGCAGTCTATGAGTGACACAGAAAGTTTAAAAGTGAAGAAGTGTCAGCTGTGAGTGATGCAGCTCGCTCTGGTCGATTACGTCACACACAATCGCAAGTGACACGAGACAATCGGTCAGGTTTTGAGTTGATGATCAGCCTTTATGCTTCACATAATGCACGACATTCTGCAGTACAGCAAAGTCTCCACTAGGTGCATACCAAAACACCCTAACCCTGAACTGAACATTAGATGTTACGACGTCATGAAGCCGAAGAAGTCACTGATGATGAGTTCTGGGTTCAGTACTTGCTACCAGAGACCAAGCGAGTTATCAAAGAATTCCTTACAGCTGTGCCAGCCGGTAAACTGAATCTCACGCTTTTCTGGGACTCTTAAGGTCCAATGATAAGACATTACATGCCCAGAGAACGCAATATTAACAGCGACTCATATGGTAATCTGCTTGAGAACCATCTTTTTTTTTTTTTTTTGAATGATTTATTTATGGACGCTCTTTAACATCTCAGGTCATCAGCATCCCATTCAACTCAGGGCGTGAAATGGCCGACAAATTTTGCTCAGAGGCCTCTCTTTCTGGCTTGAGGTTCTTTTTCGTGCCGTAAATGTACGACACGGGACCCACGGCTTTACTTCCCTTCCGAAGGAAGCCATACTTAGGATTTTTACGCCCGAAAAAATCCATCGGTCCTGGCCGGGTTCGAACCCGCGATCTTGGGTTTAGGAGGCAAGTATGGTAACCACTACACCACCAGGACCGACTGAGAACCATCTGAAACCTGCAATAACGATAATGCACGACCTCACACAGCTCTTGCAGTGGCACAAACAATTGTATATCTTAATTTTGAGTGTATAGCACATTCAACCTTCCGACTATCATGTCTTTGGGTTACTTAAAGAGGCACTGACGACGAGGCGAAAGATGTGGTGCACAGGCGGTTACAAGGTCAGTAATAACCTTTTTTCCCCCTCATAGGATTCAGGTAATGCATTGAACATGGCGGAGGCAATGTTGGAAAATGAAGACTTTAAAAAATACATCACGCTTACTTTTTGCCCGAATTCGCAGTAACTTGTAACAACACACTCAATTAAAAAGATGAAAAAGTGTAACTTTTGCTGAACTTCAATACAGCGTTCTCTTAATTAAAATACATATAACTTTCTCAGTTTTCTAGATGTTACAGAGTATAAGATTCCTACACCAAATATCTTCATGTTATTTTCTGATTGGTCAACCAGAGTACATACCTTGCAGGGTGTGGACGACGTCCCTTATTACGACACTGTGTCCTTACAGTTAACGTGGTCATTGTATTCGATGTTGTAATAGCTGTGGAATCCCACTGCTTAATTAAACCAAGAGGGAATAGGCGAGCTTTAAACGAGGACGCATGGAAGCAAGTAAATCTTAACAAGATGCATGCTCGCCATTTTGGTAGCACTGTACACGCAATGAAGTGTGTCTGTAATTTTTCCATACATTCTTGTTAGCTCCAGCCGCACTTATGACCGTACAAATTCATTGCATGAAATGCTCGGGAGTTACCTCCATCTTAGACAGGTTTTAATACGCCGAGCGCTTGACCCCAATTGCATTGTTGCATTTTGCTGCAACAATGTGTTGCGCGCTATGCTCTTTCCAGTGCTGCTAACAGCAAACGCATATCTCTCATAATTTCTTCATATCCTGAAAATTAAATAGCGGTAAATAGAGGGTATATGAATATGGATCCAGAAACACCGCTTACACGGTGAGACGTACAATCCTGTCCTGTAGCAATAATCCAACAACAGAACAGTTGCTTAATACGTACAGTAGGAAAACATTCGCCTTTATGGGATGTAACTACTCTTAGTTCCTAAGTTCACCGTCGTTGTGATCGTTCTGTACCATGTAGTCCGCTTGTTATGCTACTTACGTCATTGATCGACATAGCTCCGAGCACGTAGTGTCAGTTCCGTGTGTTTACGGACCTCGTTCCAGGTGCAGTAAAATGAGATAATCAATTACGGAGTTGACAGATGATTTATGCATTAGCCGAAGGTGTAGAGAGTCTTCATGCTCGTATCTGCAAGACTGCCGAAATACTCCAGGAATACATCAGCGCATCAGGGAGTCCGTGCGACGGCGAGATGATAGATATCTGTGCTGATGAAGGACATTTTGAACATTTGTTATCATTAAAGTGGGGGGCAATCAATTCCAAAGTTACAGTTTATGCTCTAATGGAAAAAAAAAAAAAAAAAATTAACATCACTGCTGTCATCGTGAGAGCAGATCGCGGAATAACGTTAAGAACACCTGCAGAAATTCTCAGAAGTTCAGTGGCAGCCCCCGTACATTGATAACTGAAATTTGTTTGTGTATGGTAGGTTACAGGCAAAAGGACGTTCGCGCTGCGAGTTTGCATGCACTTGAAGATGAAGTTACAGGAAGATGTGGAGTTTCTTTCAAAGGTAATTACTGCTAACGAAACTTGGCTATATCATTTCGATCAAACAGCAAAGTAAAAGTGGTTGCTTCTACTGGAAAAGTTATAGCCATCTCATTTTTCGATATTCAATGAATGATTTACCAGATGGTTATACCTGCACACACAGCTGTAACTGGAAAATACTACAGAGATCCAGAAAATTCTGCAAGACCATATCATATGCAACAAGCTGGATGTACAGTACGATAATGCATGACCACATATCGCAAATGTTGCTGAATAACTCACAAAAATCAATGTTAGGTATGTCTTTCACCCTTGCTACAGCCCAGACCTAGCCCCAACTTTTCCTTTTTCTTTTCCCCAAATTGAAGAAAAATCTTTTTGGGAGGCAATTTCATCAACAGAGGTGGTGGTGAATGCCGCGGATTCTAAAGGGTCTGTCAAACGTGGTTTGAAGACTGGCAAAATAGCTGAGAAAGGTGCATTGCACCCAACGGGAAAGATGTTTTATGCATAACAGCACCTCTGTAAACGCATCTACTGACCTCTTATGGAACCTTTAAAAATGAATGAGGTTTATTCTAAAGAAAACAAGCGATGGATGCCAGCGGAGTGTTGTTAAACGTTCGCTTTCACAGCAGGGGGCTATCCCAGCTATGGGACATAAAAATGATGGAGAAAGAGACGCAAAGGAGAAAAAACAGAGCAAACAATAGTGACGCTTCTTCGGTTTTTTTAACTAATACCCTCCTTGGTTTGCTGTTGGAACCGTTTAACGTTCCTTGTTGATAGTGAACGCGAATACTTCCCTTTTTACGATCCTAGCGGATAAAACAGGAGGTGGCGTCTCTTCGCAAATACTGTCTACCCCAGAGAGCACCAGATGTGATTCGGGAACGTACTAAAGGTATTACAATAAAGTTATTTGAGTTACGGGCCGCCTCAGCATGGCTGTTTACTTGGAAAGTGCAGCCGCCACAACTGGAATAAAGCGGGATAGAGTTGCCGCATGCAAAGTTAGTATTTTTCTTTAATTGTAGTTATTTTTTACCGTTTTCAATTTAAATGCTCTGGATTATTAAACTCAAGACAGATATAGTTCCACAACTCCTGAAAGCGGCAGCACTCGAAATGATAGCTACATTACATCCTGAAGCAGAATGACTACATGTTTATACAGATGGCTCAGCTATTGATGAACGCACTGGGGGCAAGATTTTTCTCATCTCTTGGCAGGGGAGCCTTCCCTATGGGAAGAATGAGAACTGATTTTGATGGCGAAGTAGCAGCCAATACACAGGTTTCTCTGAATGTCAAACGAAAGGTAGTCTTCCTGTCTGATTCCATCTCTGCAACCCAGAGCTGCAACAAGAAGACGACTAGTAATTCGGTGTAAAGAAACACTACTGAGACTGCAAGCATTGACTGACATCCACTTACAATGGGTCCCTGGTCACTGTGACATCAGCGGAAACGAAGAGGCTGACAGATTGGCGAATGGGTAGACTCACTTCGACTGTTAAATCTCTCTTTGAATCCAAGTACTCTCTACCATACTGGCAGGAGTGGACTCGTGGGAGAGACGTTTAGAGTTCAATTCCCGACAGAACTGTTCTTCTTCACTGAGGCTTTTTTTACGTTTTCCTCAATACTCATAAATGGCAAATGCTGAGGAAATAACCTATACTAAGGCCTGGGATATGTCCTTCCTTAGAAAGATCCTACTTCAATTTATCATTTCACCTTATGTATCATCATTGTCCACCACTTGTGATACCTCAGTAATAAAAACTTTCTCATCCTCAAAACCCACTTACCAAGCACCCTGCCACTCATTTTCCCCAGGGGTGAGACGTTCATTTTCAAATACAGCGGGTTTTCTTCTGAGATTTTTTGCCACAGGGAAATGAAAGCAGTCGCATGGAGATGTCAGGACTATAGGAAAGATGAATCATGAGTCTGAACTCTGTTGACTCCAGGAACTGATGATGACGTTAAGTTCCCCCTTAGTCCTGTTCTCGGAGCTTGTAGAAAACTTTCGGCAGGCAGACTGTGGTGTACCGCTGAGCAGTAAACGTCTTTTGATCCTCCAGAGGAATTGTGGCCACATTTCTACCCAACACTTCAGCCCCTCTTCGCTTTCTTTGATAAGTCATCTGGAAAGGTTCACGCTGCCGATTTGACTCCGGGTCAAATTGGTAAATCCATCACTCCTGATTACATTCGGAAACACGCCAAGAGCTGCCTCCTCCGAACCTGCTGCACAATTTCTTCACACCATTTGATGCGAGTGGTCACTTCATAGCACGGTAAAACATTCCGTAGTTGAGGAAATAAACATTAGCTGAGAACCACCTGACGTGACAAAGTGAAGGAAAAGGCAAGAAGCAAATGCGCACAAAGATAACAAGTTAATACAAATTGAAGCGACATTATACTGTGACAGCAACCCAGCTGTAACAGTCCGCGGCATTTGATGGAACCTGACTAAGAACAACATAACGGGATATAGACAAACGGATGAGACAGAATTAATCACGCCCACAGCCGTGAGGTGTTTTGCTAACAGGAGTTTGAAAATGTCATTAATTAATAATGATAACACACAAAAACCGTGCAGATAACGTTACATGCATGACACCCTTGGGGCTCTTGCCATAATAACCATAATCTCTACACAAACGCTAAGGTTTTTAAGAGAATATACACCGCCGCAATCGCATACTAAATTAATGCTAAACTGATTATTTAAACTTGTAAGCAAATTTGCTCGAAAAATAAAAGTAAGATGACAATGCGAGTCATTAGTACAAAAGCTACCTATCTCCATTTCTAGAATAGTGAATACAAATTTTAATTAATGCTGCAGGTTTTGAAAAACTCTAATTTATTTCACTGCTCTACAACTATGAGATTTTCTTATCAAGAGCCCAGTGGTTGTAGGACATTGGTTGCTAGACTTACGGATCAGATTTCAAATCTCGAGGCTGGTGTTTATGTTCATGTTCGTTTGAATTTAAGACTAGCTGAAATTTTGACAAAGAATAACATTGAAATTTAAAAGCGTATTTATGCAAACAAAAGTAGGGCGCATATGCTATTGATATTCTTAACCCCTTAAGTAGGTAATTTAGTAATATAGAAAAATATTAAATGAATACAAGCGTTTATGATATAATTTATAGCATACCTGTAATACATTAATTTATTATTAAATTGTAAAATCGCTCGACAGTTCCCCCCCCCCCCATGTTACAGAGTAAAGAACTCAAAAGACGATCAACAGAAACTGTGAAATAGGAAGATTATGGGGTAGTTTGATATGGTCTGGTATCGAAATTATTATGTGAATATAGTTTATAAAAATGACATGTGAGGTGCTTAAGTAAGGCGAATATGCAAGGTAAGTAATTAAGTTACAAATTGATGTGCAGCAAAAGCATCATAATAACAAAGACTAAAGAAATTCTTCTCATCTACTGTGAAGAGGAGGCTCATGTTGAACAGGAACACGCTTCAGCCACTGGGGTGAATTTTCAACGAACTGAAGACTTAATCCGAGCAGCAGACGCTATAGCCGCTGCTGACATGGCCTACCTCATAATACCTCAGGTTAGGTTTTCACGAAGTCTGTGCACTATGGTTACCGCGCATACTGACGTCACAACACAATGCAAAGAATGCCCCTATCATTTCAGCATCTCAATCGCTACCACGAATAAGGAGCCTTAGGTTCGCCATTATCAGCCAGAGACAAAGCGTGTGACAATGATGTGGAAACATTCTGTCTCACTTGGAATAAAAAAATTTAAAGTGACACCATCGGCCGGGAGAGTGATGTTCATCTTCAGGCATCAGGAAGACATGCAACTCACCGCATTCCAGCCTCAAGGACAAACCTTAAATGCCATCACCTACTGTTACGCCTTCAGACCTCATGATGCCAACAAGAGAGCATCCTCTGTATAGCCCTGACCTTGCTCGAAGTGACTTCCATTCGTTCGGCCCTCTTACACGTCATCTTTAGGGTGAACAACCGATGATGACGCTGTAGGAAGGGAATTCACCGCCTGGTTTTGACAGCAGCCCAAAAAATATATGCTGTTGGATTTCAGGGACTTGTGAAACGAACGATGGTACAAGTGCCTCAGTGCACAGCGAGGTTATATTGAGAAATGAAAGTATTGTCAAAGCAGTCTGTCGTAAACAAAACGGAGATTTGTTTCTCTCACTTGCCTCTAAAATTAAGTAAGCCCGAAACGTATGGATATTCATTATAAGCTTCGATTTAAGCGGAAATCTGCCATGGTAACATTTTTTAAGTTACGGTTTTTTATAGGTGGCCTTGGAGCCTCTTTTCATTCCTGAATTGCCGTTAAGAAATATCAGAAAGTGTGGAATAATTAGTAGATAGCGTCCAATGAAAGTACGGACAGCACAACAAATAATTAACATAAATTTAAAGATATTTCGTGCAACAAAAATAAACCACCGGTTTGTTTACAGACATTTGGCACATATCAGCAAGCCCGAAAACCTTTACTCAGCAAGTAGGCGTTCTTACGTTTAAAGTGATTGCTTGCAATGCACAGAAAATTGCAATACTAGCGCATGGCGTTCACAGACAAGTGCATGAGAATCTGACGGGAAATGTTTTGAAATGTATTGTTATTGTGATGGTAATTGTTAAGGTATCACGAGCGGTGTTATAACTCAAACAGTTAAAATATTCTTTAACTCTCATCTTTTAGCAGTCAGGTGTTGTTCATCGTCCACTGATGATACCATCCGCAGTAGTTGGTGAAAGCTATGGTAGCATATTAAACCGTGCAGCCCGTAAGATTTTAACGTTTAATTAACTACAATGTCAAGGGAAACTGTTTTGCTTCCCGATTGTGACATCAGCATTTTTATTGGTGGCTATTTGTAGTTAACTGAGGTGGAGAAGTGCAATGCACGAGATCTGATGTAGGAAATTCCCTACATCACTGCAGGCTTATTGTAATTCACTTAATATTAATAGTTGATGTACATTTTCAAACCTAAATGCGGACTTTATGCTTCTTTGTGTTCATAAATACAAATAAGCATATATATTCCCTTTTGTTTTATTTATTTTCCCTGGCAAGAGTTAAGGCAACGGGGGTCTTTTCATCTACTCTACCAGGGGGAAAAAATCAGCAAACATACAGAGTACAATATACATAGTCACACAAAATACAGGGAAAACCCGAGTTAAAACATATATACAGTTCATGTAAATATTACATACTATGCACAAAAGGTGCCAAAAATGTATACACACTTCAAGCAAAGGAAAAAAAGTTTACATAGCAAAAGCTGAATTCATACAAATAGAAAATGATGAGCACTAATCATCTCAGACTTTTACAGTTACAACAGTTGTTCAAAATGCCCCCATCGGCGTCGATACACTTCTAAGTACGTTGAACTACTGATTGAGCAACGTTTGCGAAAGTGCCCTCAGCGATTGCAGCACATGCCGTTTCAATTTCTTCCCGAAGTGCTGTCAGTGTAGCTGGTTTTCTACGGTATACAGCATCCTTAGGATTCCCCATAGGTAGAAATTCAACGGGGTTAAATCCGCAGAATCTGTTCTGCACATACGTCTCCAATGTCTTTGAACTTCAATAACATTCTCGGTTTTCAATTACACTTCAACATTGCTTTCCTCTGTTCAAACGATAATCTTGGCCCTATTTTGTTGTAGTAACGCTAGCATAATGTAATGTGAGTCACATTGTTTACAATTCTTGGCTTCATTTGTCCATTGTTGATTTACGATAATCTTGGCTTGATTTGCCCATTGTTATTTCTCCTGTCACGTAGCAACGCTATCATAATGTATGTGAATCACATCTGTTTACAGAACATCATATTACATATTACAATTGTTTTTCGATTCAACTTTGAAATATATTATTTTTTGGCACCCTCGGTAGTTAAAAAGTTGATAAAAATAATGTTAATATTTTGCTTGTTCTTCAATAATTTTTCTGTAGTGCAAGGGGGGAGGAAGGAGGAGAAAAAGAAGAAAAGGAAGAAGAAGAAGAAGAAGAAGAAGAAGAAGAAGCGAGAGACGAACTGTTGTAATTCTAGAGTTGAATTAACAACTTAATCTATGTTTAAATTGTTAAATTGTCCGACAATCTCTGACTTCGGAAAATGATGAATAGTATAAGAAATCTTGAATCATGTCTGTGGGTGTTCGCACGATTATCCCTTCCATTTATACCATTTTTATTTATTGCTAATTTGTCATTGATTTTAGTTTCGTCCAAGAAAGAAAGAAAGAAAAAAACTAAGAGTAAAATGGGAAGAATTAAAAAAAAAAAAAAAAAAACACACAAACAAATAAACCTAGATTACCGATCTTGCGTGTTAACACAGGAAACTGCATTATCGGCACGCCGACGGTCTTTAGTTCCGACACTGTCGCTAAGAAAGGTCAGAAATTGGCGGCAATTGTCTCCAGTTTTCACCATTGAGTTTCCTACCCGCAGGTTATCTATGATACACGTTAATACTATATAGTACTCATAGGATAAGACGGTTTTCTATGCCATATTTATTTTATATCTGAGTCGTTTCACCTTGGCTTCAAAGCGCGATAAAAAGCTTATACAATTTTCCAGATAATCCAGCTTCTGTATATGTTGTAGAAAATATCCTTTGAAATGTTTCAAAAGACTGGTGGTATCATAAAATGAAACGCCTCGATTTTGCGTACATCACCACTTTCAACAGCGCCATCTACCACTCGATTTATAAACTAAACACACTACTGCCATCTCGTAGGCAGTCCATAAAGCTTATCGCGTGTCATTTTTCTGAATCTCATTTTCCATGCCGTATTTCCGTTTATGGGTTGGTCGACTGAGGACTTATCGATATGCTATAATCGACTTAAGCCATTCTGCACTTTGAAAGAGAGTCTTTCTCATTATATACCATTAAGGGGAGGGGAAAACGGCCAGATCTAAGCAAGTAACCGCAGAGACGCGTTTTAAAGGAAACTTTCTCTCCAAAAAGGGACTGGAGACAGTTTTTATTAGCCGACCATATTTCTGGCGCCTCTCTTTTCAACAAATGACACATATGGTATGTATAAATTTGGGACAAGGTCATAACTTTGAGCAAAACTTTCTCTGCTGCATCCTCTCACCCCAACGAACAGCTTTAGTATGGGATACGTCCGCTAGGGGTGATATATGGCGCGCGCGAGCGGCTGACAAAAAGGGGGGGGGGCTATTTTTATATCTCCCTAAATTCGACTGTGTATTACAGTCCCACTATTCACCGGGAACTTTCTTTTTCCGCTTCTGCCTTCACCACTCCATTCCTTCCAGTTCTCCTGCAACATTCACATGACAGATTTAAAGTTCTTCTGACAAACACAAGAGATAACACCGCCGCTGTTTCCTTCTTCTGCCTCACGTAATGCGTTTAAGACCGCAACATTAGAACGTGCAGGTTTATATACGGAGGAGTGATCAAAAATTAAAGTGGCGCCAAAGAGTATAGTCCTCCTTTACAGTGTAAATATGGGTGCGTTCACTTAGTCATTTCCTCTCTCTAAATATGTGGTAAATAGCACATTTAATGCATAAGACAGAAGAGTAATGGTAAGAACTATAGCGAAATGTGAACATTGTCCAAATACACTGGTTAATGTTGGTAATATTTTTAGTTAACAATTTTTGGGGAAATGTTAACAATTACCAATCACCTTTAGATACACTGTTGTTCATTTGCTTTATTAATGGACTCTAACATCTCAGGTCACCAGCCAGGGCGTGAAACGGCTGATAAATTTTGTTCAGATGCCTCTTCTTTCAGGCTTGAGGTTCTTTTACGTGCCGTAAATCTACGACATGGCACCCATGGCTTTTTCCCTGCCAAAGGAAGCCATGCTTACGATTTTTACGGCCATCCATGGATGCTGGCCAGGATTGAGCCCGCGATCTTGGGTTTAGGAGGCAAGTGTAATACCACTTGACCACCAGGACCAACAAAGATGCACTGCGAAACATTAAAATCGCGGGTAGATTAAGTAACTTGAAGGAAACAGGATTCTTAACTCCACCACTACTACATGAAATATCGATGCGTTTTGGCGGATGAACGCAGATTTGGCAGATCGTTTTTATTATTATTATTATTATTATTATTATTATTATTATTGTCTAGTATTATTTTAAAATTTCAGAAACTATTTTACTTAGGTATCGTCATCATAAAATAGATAAATGAAATCTAACAATTTTTTTAATTTTGACCAATGAAGGCGCAATATAGCAGTGAAATTATCGTAAAATTTTATCAAATCCCTTTACCACACCAAGTGCATTTGTCTTCTAATCAGTGTAGCCAACTCTACACGCACTATAAATTCTGAGCACATATCACAGGCTAGTTTAGCTATCAGGCGGTGGGAAGGTATTAATAGCAACAAAAATATCGACTAACGACAATCATAACACAAAATAGAGGATTCGTCAAAGCGTTGTAACAATGAACTCGTTTTGTAAATCATGTAACAATACCTGCCTAAGTACCATAAATCTTAATAAACACGTTGTTCAGAATGGTAAAATACTATCCATGTTTTGTTTATCAGTTGGCATTAGTAAATAGAACCATAGCGATTGTAATATTACACTTATAAATATAAATTAAGAATAATATAACACTGTTAACATGTAACTAAAATAACAATAACTAGAAAAGCAGAAAAGGATAAAACGCCAAGAAAAAGTCACAGATTTGTAATCACTATCTTGATTTCTTTTATGGCAAGAAGACAAGTGAAGGTGGTAAAAATATCAAAGGTAGCGTCATGCATGGAAACAAATAAAACAGATAAAAATTAAATTATCATCTTACATATTCATAATTTTTTGTAATTTCTTTTTTATTTTCCCCCTCTCTTTCACACACTCTTGTTGCTTGTTTTATTTATGCATAACGTTACCTTCGATAGTCATTTTTACCACCTTCACTTGTCTTCTAGCCATAGAATAACTCAAGAAATTCAAAATATAGTGATTACTAATTTATGACTTTTATAAGTATTTTATGCTCTTCCGCTTTTCTATATATATATTATTCTTACAGTATTCATGAAATATTCCTAAACCCGTATTTGGTTCTTCTCTAATGGTATTACTGACAATTGACATTGGTCTATTGTAAGATTGCTTGAAAGGATTAAGTATTGAAAATACAAATGTACAATTATTACAATTTTGTAAGCCAAACATAGAGCCATTATAATTAAATTGTTATTTTTTTCGACAAATAGCCATAATAAGTATTATTCCAGGATCTGAGCTCGACTATAAGTTCACAGCGAGCGTGAATTTATCGGCAATCTCAGCGTCTCTTGTGATATTACTTGTGTGAATATTTATGCTTTAATTTATGTTAACTTTTTTTCACTTTCTGTTTTTAATCCATTGCATCCAGTAATAGCAGCAGCAGCAGCAGTAGTAGTAGTATTAGTAGTAGTAGTAGTAGTAGTAGTAGTAGTAGTAATAGTAGTAGTAGTAGTAGTAGTAGTAATAGTAGTAATAGTAGTAGTAGTAGTAGTAATAGTAGTAATAGTAGTAATAGTAGTAGTAGTAGTAGTAGTAGTAGTAATAGTAGTAGTAGTAGTAGTAGTAGTAGTAGTAGTAGTAGTAATAGTAGTAATAGTAGTAGTAGTAGTAGTAGTAGTAGTAGTAGTAGTAGTAGTAGTAGTAGTAGTAGTAGTAGTAGTAGTAGTAGTAATGCTTAAAAATAGTGCTTGTACTGATGTTTATGGCATTAGTATTAAAATTTTTAAATATGCTGCCACTTTTATTTTTGTGAAACATTGACACATATGTTCAATTGCTGCATTCATAAATGTTATTTTTTCTGATAAATATAAATACATTAAAGTTATTCCAGTATACAAAAATTACCTTATTTCAACTATTGACCAATTAATATAATTCTTATGCTATATGCGGTATTGAAAAATTATTAAACAATCAAATAATGGATTATTTTGAGCAAAATTGTAATTCATGAATATAATATGTTTATATCAGCCAAAATATGCGTCGACTTTTATAGCTAAAATTAGGTCAAAGAGGAGAAAATGGCGACATATTATAAATTATTATTATTATTATTATTATTATTATTATTATTATATTGTTATTATTATTATTGTTGTTGTTGTGTTTAACTCCCGTTTTCAGTACTAAAGCACCACAGGCGGTGGACACATGATACATGAGATGAAATGAGAAAATGGGAAAGGATTTTTTTTAAGGAAGGAAGCGTTCTAGGCCCTAATATTGAGGGTACCTCCCCAACATTTGCCATTTATGAAGACTGAGGAAAACCTGGAAAAAACACCTGTCAGGGAGGACGGTCCTGGTGGGATTCGAACCCCAGACCTCCCGCTCGCGAGTCCGCGCCTTAACGACCTTGGCTACCCGTGACGGTGCACATAGTATGAAGACATTAAGGTTGTAGCAACAGCAAGAAATGCACTAGATATAAGTGCACAGCTGCAAAGTAGTGTTTGCTCTTCCCTATAGCACAGCTCGAACAGCATTAAGAGCAAGTGCAGAAATTCTGCAAATTTCACTGTGTACCTCCCACATTCCAATAACTGAAAAGTTGCACATGAGAAGTGTTTGTGCACGGTGGGTCCCAAGACTGCTGATTCCCGAACAAAAGAACGTATTTTGTGACAATCTACGATAACAAGAAATTTTGGTATTATGAACAGTGATAATACGAAATTCTCATAATAGGTTAAATAAAAGTTCAATATTAACTTACTTAAAATGCCCAACATTTCTTTCGAAGTATACAGTGAGCGCAGAATCTGTTGCAAGTCTAAGAAGTTTGCACTTTAAAGCGTTCAGCACTGTCTATTAAGTTCATTTTGATTAACCGTATAAAGTCATTAGGTCAATAAGAGAGAATGTGAGATAACTACCAACAAGGCCTGCGTCGTCGTAAGGTGTTTGCAGATGCATTGTCTTGGGCGTCAATCAACCACAGCTTTCGATTTATTCCTTCACACGTCTTCTTTCAGGTGCTCAAACGCCGCAGTAAAAGAATTCTCCATTAACAATGCCCCTGAAGGAGAAAAAAAAAAAAAAAAAAACGATGGCAGTATTTCGTGATTGCGGGGCCTTCCATTGTGTCATTCAAAAATGTGCGATCGACTTAAGAAATGTTCGTCTAAAGCCTAACGAAGCATTTGCAGAGCCCCGGTAGCAGATTAGCCGATTTAACGGTACATTTGATGCACTTCCAGACAGCACAGCGGTCCTAACAGAAGATTACAAAACCACGTGCAAAAACTGAACGCGTGTAGACAACACGACGCCTCATAGCAGACTTTCTCAGCTGACTCCGGAGCAATGACCTTCAATTTCGCGCGTATTGAAGAATGGTACACTCACGGAAACTGGGATTATTTCCCAGATGCAAATCATAATCATTAAGTGGCGGATACCAGGCATTTAAAACGCATATTATGTAGTTTAAAAAATCAAGATTCGTGTACTTATGTACTAGTTTATTTTATTTCAGGAAATTTATTATAACTGATAATTTAATAATTATTTTGTATTACAGTGAAATCCATGGAACTATAGATTTATATTTTCAGTACAATTTTTTTTTTAAAGAATACTGAAGCGCAACGTTACTAATTTTAGAAGAGATGCAATAGGCTGGCACATCTTTTAATAAATTCTCGGGAAATAATTGTGAACAAGAATGTTTTTAAGCATTGCCATCTTTGGTGTCAGGTAACCTCACCTAATAACATTTGTTTCTAACCCTTCCTTCGACAATATCATAAAAAAGTTATAAATAAACCTTATGTATTTAAAATTAAATTCTTATTCAATTGCTTAAATAATAAAACTTTATTAGACTTTATAAATAAAATCTTCCCAAAAGCTGATAATGCTACATCTTCTACCATTCACTACACTTCTGTCAGCATTTCCTTAGAAAGATTAAAAATGAATAAGTTATCCTGATAATTTTGATCATATTTCTCAAAGTAGTCCCCAAGCTGAATTCATTGCAACCATCTCAGATTTCTGCCGGTCTTCAAAGACATGCGTGAAACATTTTTTTTGACAGATGCTTCAAAATCTCCACCGCAGCCTTCACACTGCTTCTGTTGATGGAAAATGCCTCCCACGAAAGTGTTTTTAAATTATGAGAAAAGGGAAAACTCACAAAATGCTAAATCTGGACTACAAAAAGGGCAAGGGAAACATTTAACATTAATTTTTTGTGAAATGTTAAGCAACAACATATGCGACATGCTGCTGTGCATTATCGTGGTGCAGCGTCCAGGAAATTTGGCCTTATGCGTGTGATGTGGGTCTTGCAGAGTTTTCAGGACCTCTCTGTGGTATTGCCCAGTGTGTGCAGGTACAACATGCTGGTAAACCAATCCTTGAATATCGAAAAATGAAATAACCCAGCAGAAGTAACCGCTCTGTGTGTGGTGGTTGGTGGTGATGAAGATTTCCTCACAGAGCTTTGCTGTTTGATCTCAGAATGGAAATGCTGCAGAGAACTTTCGCATCATTCTTTAATATCATCTTCAACTACACGCGAAGGTTCTTTTGTTCGGGAATCGGCACTTTGTAACCCACCGTGCACAAACACCTCTTATTACTACGTGTGGTTGGAGCCAGTGAAATTTTCAGAATTTATGAAAACTTCCTAATGCTATTCGACGATACTCTCTTACAATAACAGCACGGTGTTTATGTTTACTTCCCTCTATATTTGAATTGTGCTAACGGTAAAAACAAATTCTATAGACCTCTGTAAACAATGCATAGTCCTCAGTTTCCGACACAGAATCGCGTGTCACTTCAAGTTTGCTATGGGCGGAACTGAACGTGCCTCAACTTGCACACGCCTCACATGCGGGAACCGGAAGTACAATAATGCAAATATAGTATCCAGTACACATTACACATTAAACTAACAAAATATTGTGAAGTTACATTTTAGCGAGAGAAATTACTGCTTTAAAATTATAATCCTTCATTGTTGAACAGGCCTCGTGCATTGTGCTCTTCATGCTCTTCGTGTCACTAGAATGAAATGAAACACTTCGGAAAACATATAAATACATTATCGTGCTTGTATTATTGTTGGCACATGGCGTACTTTGATTTTATTGCAAGTAAGTGACAGAAAACTTCTTGTAACATTCGTGCCTATCACGTTGCAGCATCCTTGTGATAAATATAAAAATCTAATGCATAAACATATTGCCCGCCACTTCTGTATTATCTGCTCTTTTAATCTCAACTGATGTTTATTGTGTTTAGACATTTGCTGATAGTAACACTGCTTTTATTATTAGTGCTTTGTTGGTTGCTGCGGAACTACCCATAATTATAAGGGATATACCATGGCAACTATTTTGTTTCCATCACGAACAAGGCACAACACAAAAAATCTAAGATATACGATTGAAAGTGTATGAAATGTACTTTCGAATGAAGTCACCAGATGGTATATATGAGCGGAGCTGCGTGTTTCCGCACGCTCCGAAGTTCAGTTGGTAAGCGACAGTGGTCAGGAATGGAGGTTGCGAACAACATGTGTATGTGAAAATAGCATTTCACCGCGGCAGGAATACACGAGAATGTCACACAGAGCTACGGGAAACACTGGGTGGGCGTTCCTTGCCCTATCGAACACTGGTGAGGTGAATTTCTATCGGAAATCTCGCCAGATTGATGCAGCGTCCTATTCAATTCAGGGCGTGAAACGCCAGACAAATTTTGCTCAGAGGCCTCATCTTTCAGGCTTGAGATTTCATGTTGTAAATGTATGACACGGGAATCACAAGGCGGTTCATAATGTTGTGCACAAAAGCCTCCATCCACGAGCATGTCGAATTCAAATAACACAGCGTATCAATTACGGCGATAAATACAAAAGACTGGCTCATGTTCCCAGTGGTTGTACAAACTTGACGAAGATAATTCATACTTAGAGACACTTTCCACGTGTCAAGAAAAGTCAAAAGGCACCATAGCAGAGTCTGTGGAAGTGGGAAACAGCAAATTGTGTTTGAACATGAAAGTGATTCACACAAAAGTGTCTGGTGCGACTTAGTAAGGTCATGTGACAGGTGACTCAGTAATTATTACAAACAATCTAGATGTGCTTCGATTCTGTATTTTGTCATAGCTTTCTGCTGGGATTTTATATCGGCAAGACAGCGTTCCTGGTCATTTTGCTAGCCAGATACGCAGTTTACTTAATTAAAAATTTCTGAATCAATCAATTAACACAAGAGAAATAATGAATTCGTATTTAATTCAGAATTTTTGAGCGCACCCAATATACACACAGAAATGTGTATTAATTAATTAATTCCAAACTGCTACAGTTCTATCTAAATCAAGTTAGTGGTTTCAATTAAATCTAAACATATTCCTTCACTGGAATTTCATAAAAGTCTGTCACGCAGGAGCGAATTCCTCACCAAGTACAGTAACTTTAAAAATGAATATACACCAAACCAGAGGCCTTTTAATTAATGAAGTTAAATGCGTTATAACATTACTGCTATTAGGGAAAAAAGGAAATTCTTGCACATATTAGTATTACAAAAGATAAACCACATTTTTAGAATAATAATAATAATAATAATAATAATAATAATAATAATAATTATTATTATTATTATTGAGATTAAATCACAAAAACAAATGGTATACCATTAACTAAATGAAATATATGATATACTGATACACAAAGCTATAATGCGTGGGTATTTTTCATCATTTCTAAATGTAACCATGGTCATAAACTAAGTAAGCCCTTGATATCAACCTTGCATTCACTAAAATAGAAAGAAATAACAAATAAAAAACAAAATCATGTTACTAATTAAAAAATTACAAGGTACAAGCAAATATACGCAATTAACAATAAACAATCCAAAGTTTAATATACTTTCATTGACTTTAAATTTTAATTTAAATATTATTGTAGTAAAAATATGTAAAGCAAAGTTTTCTGAATGTTATTATAGAGCGCCCTTACATACAAATATAATTCTCACACATATATTAGATTAATATTTCACATTTGCTACTTTCACGACAATGTTTTTATCAAATAAAGACACATTAAACATTATAAATACAGTTCATATGCTGAATTAATTAGTCCTTTTATTTTAAAACAATAGAGAGAAAATTAAACGCTAGAACGCTTTTTAAATTTCGGTTTTCAAGTATACTCTTACTTCTAATTTTCCGATTTACCTGATTTTCAGGAACTATTTTTATTGTTTTATTTAAATGGCATATACGGAGTTTGTGACAAAATAAATATTGCAGCTGCTAGAGTGATATTTAAATTTCCCTTTAACTCCCCCTCTTTAAATTTCGATTTTCAAGTATACCCCTCTCCTAATGGCCCGATTTACCTGATTTTCAGAAGATATTTTCCTCATTTGAATGGTAATTATCGATTTTACTTACAAAAAAAAATGTTGTTGCCGTTAGAGCGATTTTTAAAAGTTTGGGTGGAAGGTAAATTCGCACTTCTAATGCTCTGATTTCGCTTATTTTCGAAAACTGTTTTTTATCAATTTATTTTAATGGAATATACCGAATTTCGTTGAGAAAAAAAACATTGCGCGCATACACCCATGTGTGTGTGTGTGTGTGTGTGTGTGTGTGTGTGTGTGTGTGTGTGTGTTGTGTGTTTTCATTGTCATTTTCGGTACCTAGTAAGTAGAAGACATTTTTCAAAAATATTTTCACGAGTTCAACCGCGATAGCTACTGCATTCCTTCCGAATTTGCTAAAATGACAATACAAGAGAAGGTTTTTCTCTTTTATCTTTTTTTCCTAGCCAGAATATACCATGCCTTAATTATTAACAAAACCAAAAGAATTTCTCTGTGAAATTCTTCAACAGCCACAGTAATATTAGAGTTCTAATAATTCTCAGAAAATATAAACCACACTAAAAGCCGTCCATGTAAAGGGATAAGAGAACAGTTTATTAAAATCAGCTTACCACTTGCTTCAGATAAAATACCTACAGTCGTGTTCTACAGCATTAGAGAATTTTTGCTAATTACGTGTGCAGGATTGTTTCATTTATTTTTTTAATAAAAATCTTACATTACGAAAAGCAAAAATATTATACGGTGTTGGTTAACAGAAAAATATCATAGTTTTTTTAACAAGTATAATTTATCAAAAGTAATAGCACAAAAGAGTCTGAGATTACCGATAAATTCACGAAAGTAGCGAGTCTGGAACGCTCAGAACTTGCAGTGATATTTATTAGAACCACTTCAAAAATAAAAACGATTTAAACATAATAATAGCGTAAACTTGGCTTACAATATTGAAATGATTGTATATTTGTATTATGAGTACTTAAATTTTTCAAGCCATTTTGCAATAAACGAATACCGATTGTCAGTAATGCCAATAGATAAGAGTAAAATACAGGTTTAGGGCTATTTCATGAATAGAATGAGAATAAAATAATTTATATTTGAAATTCTTGCGTATAATATTACAATTGTATAACATGTACTTACGAATACATAAACCGTGAGAATGAAACAGACGAAAGTCGACTGTTACAATCGCTACCGTTCGATTTACTAATACCAACTGAGAAAAACAAAACAGAGATAACATTTTACCATTTTGAAAAACGTGTTTATTAAGATTTATGGTTGTTTAGGTAGATATTATTACACAATTTACAAACTTATTTTAGAATGACTAAATACGCTGAAATGACTGCTTAAATGAATACATATTAAGTTGGTTGAACGTACAGTTATTGAAAACGCAGAAAAGTGATGCTTGTTCAGGAATTAGTAGGAGTATAGAGTTGGCTACACTGACCACAAGACAAATGCTTCGCCTGGAAAAGGGATTTGATAAAACTCTACGATAATTTCACTGTGACATCAGACTATGGTGGTAAAAATCCAAAATTTTATTTCATTTCTTTGATCGATGTTATGATGATGTCACATAATGACATAATCGCGCTTACTTTACAGTATTTTGCTACCTTAATATGTAATGTGGTACTAAAACATTGAAAACACATAAATATATTTAAATTTCTTAGAGAAACAACCTCTAAAACCAAATCCTTTGGTTTTTAAATGTTTGTTTTCAATGATGGGATGCCCTTATTTTCAGAAACGATTTTCGTTATTTTATTCGAATACTATACACAGAATTTTGTTGCATAAAGACAAATATTGGTACCGCGAGAGCAGGTTTAAAAGTTTTCGTTTCATGTGTGTGTATGTGTTAAAACGTTTAACCTCATTAAGAATCCCCATGATGTTGAAAAAAATTTTGTTTAAAAAATTTTTTTCACCGCCATGGATGGCCGAGGTGGTCAAGGCGCGGACTCGTAAGCGGGAGATCTGGGGTTCAATTACCGCCAGGACCGCCCTCCCCTACTGGGGTTTTTCAGGTTTTCCTCAGTCATAAATGGCAAATTCCGAGGAGGTACCATAAACTTAGGCCTAGAACGATTCCTTCCTTAAAAAAATCCTTTCCCAATGTATCATTTCATCTCATATACCATCCTGTGGTTCCTCAGTAGTAAAAATGGGCGTTAAACACCATTAAAAATTCATTTGACTCATCAGTAAAAAGTTATTTTGGATGAACAAGATAAATAGAACGTTGTGATAGTAATATACAAATAATATACCATTAGGTCATTGCTTATGTTTGGTCTTGTGCTTACAGAACTTTGTACACTTGTTTTGTTTACATCAGAATGAACGGATTACAGCAGGAAAGTTAATGTGGAGTGAAACGGCGCCGGTAATTTTGTCCTGGGATTTCGGACCGTAAATTGCATAAAGGACCCACCGTCAAATTCCCCCTCGGGAGACTTGGGCACGAGATTTTTACGTGCAAAAAAAATCTATCGAGATCGGCCGGGTTTGAACCCGCCAGGAGAACGCGTTAAACCACAGAGACCAATAAAAATATTGGTTTATGAACTGACAACGGTTTCCATTTTTATTTCTGTATGCAGAAGTGAAACGTTTAACAATAAGATAGTAAAATTTAACAGGCATACTCAGTTCCTCATAATGGAAGGCATACTGGCTAAGAAGGAAATGAGCTGATGAATGCTTGTGGTGAGCGAGACAGAGGAAGGATGAAACGTTATCGAAGTACGTCTCATTGTAGAAACGTCAACACGGCTAGCAAGTTCTCTCGCGCTGGAACACGAAAGCAGAGAAATGTTTGTCTGAAATAATGCTGTGCTGAATTGATATTCATGTGCACGGTAAGTGAAAGAGTGAGGGGAGGTTTCCTAACCCAAGTTCATTAATCCGATTCAAGTATATACGTTCTGCTTAATTACAAGATAAAAGCAATACTTACTTTCTTAATGGAAACGTTACATTAGCTCTATAGTCCGCTCTTAATCTGTAGACATTTCATCAAAACTCCCATCACAGACTCTGGTCAAAGTTGTATCACGAAGTTTAACGCGTTTAGCATTCGATGTAGATTCCGCCCTGATCAAATTGCAGTATAATAATCGGAAAACATTTTGCGCGGGAAATGTTAGCTTGTTATTAGCCAACATCATGTCTGTCAGCAGGGTTGCCAGATGATTGCTGTTGACTGTCGCCAACATTACACCAATTGGTCAGCAAAAAGTAGCCAAATATCCATATGTAGTATAAGTACGGTTTGTGTTGGCACCTTTGATGTTGTAATTCCTTAATCCGGCTTTGAGTTGAATGTACTTCTCGCGGCTATCGCTGTAGCCAGACCGACTATATATACCAGAACCCAACGTAGGTATCGATAGTAAGACAAAATGGTGGAAAATATGGTTCTGTTTTTAATTACATGACTTTGTTAATTTTATTCGTTGGAGTTATACGGTTTATTAGAGTGGTATATAGTTGCAAATACACGAACAACAAGTGTTATTTCTTTTGATTTTATTAAGTTAATATTGATTTAGTGAAATCACTGTGTAATAGAAAGTGTTAGTACAATATGGGTTCCTATTACGGCAATGCACTGCACAATACCATATCCAAAATAGCAGTAATTAAAAGAGGAGTACATAAATAGTTAATCGCGCAAATTTTGCAGTTAATGCTTAGGGAGGACTTTTTTCGTACACATTTCCGTAACCTATCATCGTACGCAATGGTTTGGGTTAGCAAAGAAAGGAAAGATCCGAAAGAACGCATGCGTTTCAATCGAGATGAGTTTTAATTAATAGCATCACAAGCTTGATGCTATAACTTTTATATTCGTTTACAAGTGAGGTTATGTTGCTGCTATTAATACATGGGTTTCTTTATTTGTTTGTTTCAATTAACTGGCTTATTGCAGTTATAGTTGGAAGTAAATAAATAGTACCGTGCCACTTCTTCAGATTTTTATTACATTAATATTGATTTAGCGAAATCACTCCAGGAAATAGAAACAGTTTAATACAACTTCTATTGCCCTTGCATAGATATCTTAATTGTGGCAGTGCACCACATAATATCACATTTAGTTTCGTAAATGGCAGTAATTAAAGGAGGAGTGGATAAAGAACATGCAATTATTTTAAGTTAATTATGAAACTATAATGTGTATTAAATATTTCGTACCAAAATTTGTGGTTAGGATGGATATTTTCCTTGTGAAATTTTCCCTAATCTGCCATCATATGCGACAGTGAGGGTTAGCAATGAAAGGAAAGATGTGGAAGAACGTCTGAAGCGGATTTGGAGCCAGATGAACAGAATTTTAATGAATGGTGCAAGCAGGATGTTGTGTTTTGACATTTTGTCAAGTGAGGTTAAGACAAGATAAGTATACCCGTTTATAACTGTAGCCAAGGAATACTATTACTATCCTTTTTATTAAAATAGAAGATGCTAAATATGATGCTGTCCCATTTATGTGGATTGTTTTACGATGTCCAGTAATTTGGAAGTTAATGTATTTTATAAATATTTGTGTGCCTATCTGTGGAGAAATTTACAATATACATATGCAAAATAATGTCTGTAAACAATTTCAAATTCTTATAAACCATCGTATTTGTTATTATCAGTAGTAGAGCGAATTGGGTCGCCATTTTTTCTGGTAAATGTAGACGATCTTCTCTGTAGCTACAAAAGTCTTTTGTGTTAAGCATAGAAATTGAAAATTCATCAATTAAATGTTAGCTGCAATGAAAAAGTAATTATTCTTTTCAAAGTAACATGAATTTCCAGCATTTGTCACTGAAATATAAGGAAATTGTGGAACATCACATTAATTAAGATGGAAAAATCTTGTTTTTCGCTGTGGTGCTCGGTTTTTATTATTAGTTATTGGGGCTTCTGAATGACGATCAAGCAATTTTAAACATTTCTATTTTTACTTTATTTTGCTTCCTAAATTACTTGCTGAGAAAGTATAGCAACGTTTTTTAATTATAACGTTTCTGATATAAAAGGGTGGCGTTGAGGAGCTGGCGAGCGTAGCTTAGTTTTATAATTACCGTAAATGACTTATCTATGAAAAACGTATATTGTGTTTTCCGGACTTTACAATATGACATTACTCTATAATTAAGTACGGAAAGAAGAGAACATTGTCCCAAAAATGTGTATGAGTAGTGTTGTGGAAAATTCCTGTATAAAAGAATATAATCATGCAAGAACAAAATTTACTCCACAAATACCCCCTTCATTTGATAATTTTTCCGCGTTCATTTTACAACTTAAGAACAACCTAAAACAATTATAATAACAACGAAGAAACGATCACGCGATTAATTAATCGCGTGGGGCACTTTTCATTGTTTTTAACATTAGTGGAATAGTATGTACTTGGAACTTGTAACGTTATTTGGTAAGAGTTATTCTGCATTCAACATCAACATTTGTAATCTGTGCAAGTGTGCAACCAGAAAATTGTGCGAAAACTTTAATGTACAAGAGCGGGTGTTGCCAACATGACCGTCAACCTCCACCAACCCGCTGACTTAAACTTTAGCTCCAATTGTAAATGTTTTGGAATATTTACGTTCAGCAGTTTTTATTATTAGGTTTTGATGGCATAGCTTTTAATTTATTAAAAAGTAGCAATAAACGTTCTCAGTTTGTATTCAATTATGCTATACCTTTGTTTATGCAGTCATCAGAAGGAAAATACAGGTCAATTTCGTGCGTACTCAGAATTCGATCCCGGGAAAATACCTAAGTTGTATTGTTAATAGGCCCGCCAAATACCCTCGATTATTAACCATTTAAGAAAATTTTAACCTATAATCTTACAATTTCATGTTTTATTTATATTTATATATCTTTAATTATTAACTTTATTGCTTTAACGCATATAAAGAGCTAAAATAATTCGTTTAAAAATTAATGTTTGCAATATATAAAACTAATGTCTTTATTTATTTCAAAAAGAATTATGCAGTCACAGCTGTAGAGTATGTTAGACAGATTATTAACCTCTATATAAAATGTTGAAAATGCCCTTCCTCCTGCATAGGGCATAACTGAACATGTAGTTTTATGTTACTGGCCGCACATTGGAGGAATATGTCGTCAATATCATTACTCTCTCATGCAATGTTATACTTCAGATTGTCCATAGTCTGGGGGTGTGTGGTGTAAACTCTCGTCTTTTAAGTAACCCCATAGGAAGAAGTCCGGTATTGTCTCATCAGGAGATCTCGGTAACCACAAGTTCTTGGAGATTATCCGGTCGTCAAAGAAACTTTTAATTTGCGCCATGGGTTGGTTTGATGTATGACATGTAGCGCCATCTTGTTGAAAATATGCATGACCCAGCTCTAGTTGTCCACTTGCTCAGCAAACGTCGGGAAACTCCGGCATTGCTCTGCAGTGTCCACAGTCTGGTCAAAAAAATAAATGGTCCCTCTATTCTATGTATGGATACTGCGAACTGGGTGCATAAGTGCTTCATGAATGACATGTGAATTTTGGACGGGTCAATAGCGCGAGTTCTGCGAGTTCGTATAGCCGCATAAATTGAACCATGCATAAATGGAACTTGATAGACAATATGCTAGGATTTTGCACATTGAATGAGTGTTATGTAGGAGGGAGGACATTTTCAACACTTTTATAGAGGTTAATAATCTTCCAAAGATATTTTAGATGTGATGTATAATAAGTAGTAGTTAGCGTCAGTCGTTTTAGCCAGGTCTGATAAATTATAAAATTCAGAGGATTCGTGTAAACTTATGTGGGTGTGTTTGTGTTTACAAAATGAAAATAAGAGTCTAGCAAAGTTTACAATATGTATTAAACAGTCCCCATGTACCTGTCAAAGGAAAATGTGCAAACTTAGGTAAAATATTTATAAATAAAGAAAACCTGGAATTAAAATATCACATGTTGAATAACATAGTGCAATATTTAAGTTGTGTGCTGCACATCACGTAATTAAATTATATATAGAATCTATTAATATATTAAACAAGGAATAACAAAACAGCTGCAATGAAATTTTATACTTTTAACATTTCATATTTTCTGCAAATTTCTCATATACTCAAAATGAGAGGCACAGAAGGCTACCTAACTGGGTTTACATATTCTCCTTATAGCAGGCATTATTACATAACATTTTATGCTATACAATGTTATGTAATATAATTAAGCTAATAATATACAAGTTTAGAAACCTTTGAACAGCTCTATGATGCTGATTATTTATCACATAAAAGCCCAGTAACCGTTCAAGTAACCTGTTATAACTTCTAAAAAATAAATAATAATGAACTTAGGCACAGTTTACGTTATAAATATGTAGAGCAGTAAAACTGATTCCCCATAATGGACAAGAAGCTCCCTTGAATTTGTAAGAGAAAACTGAAACCAACCCCTTTCTCCGGGAACTTCTTACCTACGTCCTATCACTGTGACAGCTCAGAAAGAGAAGGGAGGTATTAACCACGGTGTTTTTCAATAACGTTAACTTGAAAGTGAAGCCACTACACTCACGTAACAGTACTCAAACATCGACCCATAAGACTTTACACGACAACGGCTCAAGTTTCAGAATTAATAAAAACAAAAAAGATTGTCATAAAGAGATACACAATACACAAAATAATTAAACAATATATAAGATAATTGATTATCTTTAACCCAACTACGGCAGCAGTACATGTTCAAATTTTTGTCCATAATTGTTTTGGGCAGTGCAGTTCATGCTAATGCTCGCCCACATACAGGTTAACCAAGACCTGCTGCACGAAATTTTTCATTGAAAAACATTTCATCACCTACCCTACAGTCTGAACTTGACACTGTGGAATTTTTAGCTGTTTTTGAAGATGAAATAATACTTAAAGAGTATGGACTGAGCGCTTTTTACAAAGAGGGAATACGTAAATAGTTTAGGTATGACAAATATCTGAATGTCAAACACAACTATGCAAACTTAAACGTTCTCCACTTTACGAAACACCTACTTATTTACGATTAATGACACGTTTTACAATAAAGACAGAGAAGGAAAGACCCAGATAGAATGAACGCATTAAGGATAACAAGAGTAGTTCTAAACAACAACGAAAAGAAAAAGATAAGTGAGCCGTGCCAGAAAGAGATAAAGCTGAGGCAGGTACAGGCTTAACGAGCCTTGTCCACTTGAGGTGAAAGGTGAAGCATAAGAAGAAAAGCTGGAAGTAATAAAAGAGGTTAATTGTAGAAATTCATTATTGTAGTCTCATACAGTAGCAATATACACAACCAGCTGATATAATAAAATACATTAACGTTCATGCAATAACCCCCAATACACTGTAATTTTGTGGATGGATATTAAAAACTGACCTAGAAAAGATAATGGGTTCGTGTAAATAATAAAGTTAAACAAGTTGTAAAGAAAACATGACATGTACACGTTTTGACTATAAAATTAGTATGCAACTTGAGCGTTCGTAGAGAGATAGCTGAATTTCCGAGAAGCAATAACTAATGCTAAAACACTGTTCCTACTTGTTGCATGATATGACTGAAGCGGCACGAAGCTATCACTTTCGTCTTTATCTTAATCTGGTTCACTAGAAAATGTCTGACCAACTGGTAGCGGTAGTGCACCCTATAGCCCAGATTTAGCTCCTTTCCTTTTTCCTTTCCCTAAATTAAGTAAACACCTTCGTGAGAAGCATTTTCCATCGCCAGAAGCAGTGGTGAAGGCTGAGGAGGCAATTGTAAAGAACCTGTGAAAAAGGTTCCCAGCATGTCTTTGAAGACTGGCAGAAATACTGGAACAAGTTCATTGATCAACAGAAACATGTTGAAAAAGATGATCAAAATAACGAGGATGTGTAAAGTACGTTGTCAAAAACAAATAAGAACAACCCTCGTAAAGAGACCTGCATCTAACATTGTAATAAACTCTTACTTCGCCATGCTCAGTTCAATAATTAATTAACCTAAATACCTGTAACGAATGTAACAAATTTTCCCTCTACAATTTTATAAGGTGTCAGGAATGACCAACAGTTAAATGTCATGCCAACTTTTCTTGCAAAGTTGTTTTCCTTTACTGCTGTGGTTGTTGGCCACGTTTCATCAGTGGTTAAAGTAAATAATGTAATAAGGTGTCAAAGTTACCATACTTAATAGTTACCTCTCAGCGTAACAGTCAGAACTGCATTTAGAATTTACAGAATATTGACATTTATTCTTTGCAAGCATATATTACATTACATGTAGATGTTTTAATGTTTGTTAAATTCATGTTATAAAGAATATATGCTTCTGACATGATGACATATTAAGTGGATATATTTTTTTTAATACATGTTCACTATTATGTTTAAGACAATAAAATTAGCCTACGAGAGTATGTCCATAAGTTTCCGGCCTAACCATTTTCTATGTATTTTAAAGCCGAAAACTAGTTTCACTTTTCAATATAGTTACTCTTTATTGCAATGCATTTATCACATCTTTGAATTTCTCACAACATTTCAATCCCCCGCCCCCAAATATTCAGAAATCTTGTCTGGAAAATAGGCCTAAATAGCATCCACCACTTCTTCGTCACACTTAAATTTCCTTCCTGGAAGGTTCTTCTTGAGTTTTGAGAAGAGGAAATAGTTACTGGGAGATAGATCTGGGCTGTAGGGTGGATGATCGATCTCTATGAAGCCACATTTTTTCACAGTTTCTTTTGCAACAAGAGCGGTGTGCACAAGCGCGTTGTCATGAAGAAGGCGTACACCATCACTCAGCTTTCCTCGCCTTTTCTCTTTGATGATAGCACGTAGTCTGAGCAGTAGGTCAGCATAGTACTCCCCATTTACTATGATGTTCCTCTCCTTGAAGTTAACGAAGAGTATTCCTTCACTGTGCCAAAAGAAAGCCGCTATGGGTGGCCGAGGTCGTTAAAGCGCAGACTCGTAAGCGGGAGGTCTGGGGTTCGAATTCCGCCAGGACCGTCCTTCCTGACTGGTTTTTTCCAGTTTTCCTGTCCTCATTAATGACAAATGCCGGGGAGGACCCTTATACTTAAGACCTGGAAAGCTTCCTTCCTTAAAAAAAATTCTTTCCCAATATATTATTTCATCTCATGTATCATCAGTGTCCACCGCCTGTGGTGCCTCAGTAGTAAAAACGGGCGTTAAACACCATTCAAAAAAAAAAATGACCAAAAGATTGTGGCTATGATCTTCTTGGTTGACTGAGTGACCTTGGCCTTTAGAGGCGGTGCTTCGCCAGGTTTACGCCTGCCACTCCATTGCTTTTTTTTGGACAAGGGATCATAGTAGATTACCATAGTTTCATCTCCTGTAATAATGGATTGCGGATCTTCTCTGTCGTTGCCACGGCAGAGTTTCAAAAATGCCTGACAACAGATGATTCGTTGCTGCTTTTGGACTGAGGAAAGAAGTCTAGGCACCCATCTTGCACTAACCTTATTCATGTTTAAATGTTCATGAATAATTAGAAGGATTGTTGTTTTAGAAAGGCCCAACCTTGCTGCTATTTCTGTAACTTTGAGCTGTCGGTCTTCCATAATTTCTCCTTGCACATAGCGATGTTTTCAGGAGTGAGTACCTCCAAGAGCCGACCAACACGCTCTTCGTCCTCAATGCTTTCTCGACCCATTCGAAAAAAATTGGCCCATTCTTTTACGGTAGTATATGAGGGGGATACTTCCCCATATGCAAAGCCCAATCGCTGTTTAATTTCATTTGGAGTAAGTGTTTCTTTTGTAAAGAACTTAATAACAGTTCGATACTCCATTTTGAACATGTCACAATCTACACATAGTTTTCTTTATGCAACTATATCTGAATAACTGAACACAGTAGAGCGGAAGTTACAGCTGCATATATTTACTAAACAGATAAGGTGTAACACCAGATAAGACTTTTGTGAGGACGATAATCCTTATCGGCGAGGCCGGAAACTTATGGGCCTACCCTCATTAAGTGGATATTTTCTTTTTCCAATCACATATATAATATTGCGTAAATGAATTAATACAATAATATCAACATATATCCCAATACATATATTTTGGTGCCTTTGTAGAGTATCAAACATGACTAACAGTTAAATGCCATGTGCACGTATTCTTGCTGTATTACAGGCCAATGTACTCATTTTTCAAAATGTATTGTCTGCGTTTATTTACAATAGAAATTCCATCAGTATCGAAATTCTGTTAAGAGTTTATTTTTCCCATCCTTAAGTATACCTTATTAGCAAATTCCGAAATAATGTACTAGACATTGGGGTAATTCCCATGAAACGATTTTTGAAAAATGTCTTCAAATCTCCATCTATCCTACCTACTGGGTACCAAAACTGACGATAAAAACGTTATATAATATGGGTGTGTGTATGCACGTGGGTTAACTCTCTAGCGGACACAATTTTTTTTCCTCAACGAAACTCGCATATAACAATTAATTAACAAACTCGAATTCGTTAATAAGCAATATTGGCCGTTAGAGGAAGGGGTTTTTCTACAGTGAAAATTTAAAAATCGCTCAAGCCGCCGCAATTTCTATTCTCAAAGATACTCCATGTATGCTATTGAAATAAAATAAGAAAATATTTTATGAAAATATAAACCAGACTAAAATATAAAATTTTAAAATCGCTTTAGCGGCAACAATATTTATCGCAACGAACCTCGGTATATTATATTTAAATAAACTAAGAAAAAGCTTTTATGAAAATCAGAGACTATTAGAAATGAGGGTATAACTGCAAACTAAAATTTAAAAAGCACTTCAGTAATACCCTTTACAAATTCGATTTGCTGAGGAATTCGCCTAGTTTATGCAGCTCCTGAGTTACTAACTTTTTTTAATATTCGTCCTTTTTATAGAAACCTAATTGAATTTAAAGTATACGACAAAATAATAATAAAATACCGAATAATCTTTATATAAGTTAGAGACGGAATAAAAACAATCTAATATTTTGGAAATTACATCGAAAGCAAATTACCGATAACCGAGTCACCACACGGACCTGAAATAAAGCCAGCTGATAGAAAGATTGCCAAAGACTTTCAGAACCAGAAGTCAAAACGGGAGAAGAAAACCTTAATGTTGAATATTTAGTTAACAGCTCAAGTTGAAAACTTCATAATAAACTAAAATATTTATTTAAAAAGTTACTCTGAAACTGATCCCAAATGTAACGATTTTCAACTTTGAAAACTAATTACTTCTTTTGTTTAACAGTATTTCAGTATGTAATGTTTGGTATAATCACATAATCATAATGTTTGGTGAATCATATAAAATTTGCTATGCAAATATTTCTGAAATGTGGGGTGCTATTGATGTGCTGCTTTTACAGAATTAAAGTTTAGACAAGGTTCATAATTGCAGCTGAAGTACAGATGTTAATAATTATTATAATGTGCAATTCTGAACACAGTTACAAATTTTGAAATGTAATAATGCGTGTTGACATCAAGTAATTAAAACTAGAGTTTAGAATGTCAATTGTGTTTTTGCACCATTCTAATGCAAGTAGACCAACTATTGTAATATCTACTGTTGTTTGCTCCATTTAACTGCTTAGTTACTAGGCTAAGATTTTCGTATGTTCACTTTTCTTATTTATTGTGTATGTTTGTGGCTACATTTTCTTTCTGAATTTCCAAGAAAACACATATTACACTTTGTACTTATGTGTTATACTATACCACATGGCAGCACTCCCTTAAGAAATAAGAAAACTGTTCTTGTGTTCAAAATGATGGCCACCAGCTACAATACAGGCTTCCAGTCTGCCATGTAAAGATTGCTGCATATGTTGTAGCATTTCAGCTGAAGTTTCAAAACAGGCAGCTGTAATAAGACGTTTCATTTCTTCTGGTATACTCGACATGTCCTTGTAGACAGTGTCTTTTAGATTTCCCCACACAGAAATGTTTAAAGGAGTCAAATCCAGTGAGCGGGTAGGCCAACGTATAGCTCCCCTTCGTCCAATCCAAAGATTTTGAAACAACCGGTGAAGACAAGCAAAGTACGTCTATTGGGATATCTTTCACATTACCAGAAAGAACATCATTTTTCCTACATATTCCATGTCGACTTTTTCACCATTACTAAATGCCATCTTCAAGCATGTCTTACTTTAAGAACTATCATAAAGTACTGGCGAGGGAGTTCCAATAAAAATGTATACAAACACGAACATCGTATCCTTGTAACTCAGCAGTTAAATGGGGCAGACAACTGTAGGTATTTAAAATGTTCATATTACGATAGCTCGTAAAGTATTTGCACTAGAATTCTACAAAAAACACCATTGATCTTTTAATTTCCTCCAGTTTTATTTTCTTGATGTCAATAGGCATTGTTCCATTTGGAAAAATGTAACTTTGTAAATAAATACATATAGTAATACTTTAATATCTGTACATGGGGTGCAATTATGAGCGCCTGCTTAAACTTTAATTCTATGAGAGTAGCAAATCATTAGCACCTCCCACTTCAGAAATATTTGCGGTGTAAGTTTTAGATGATTCATGCGGTATATGAAAAATGCAATATGTCAGTATAATTATATATGAATTTATAATCGTCGGTATTGTAGGTCAAAGTCGTTAATGAAATGATACACTATGGTACTATTGACATAAAGTTGCCATTATAACAAGTACGTCAGTAAAATGCTGTCATTAATTGAATATTTTGTTACGATAACATTAAGGAAACCATTTATGTATTACTTAAAACAGATTCGTCATCCATCTTCTTTGCAGAATATTCTAACGTGTCGCAAACGATACTTACAAAACATTTTTTGCGGAAAAGCCATCCTACCTGACAACAATAACAATACACAAACTAATTAAATAATATCCGTTGATACAATGACAGCATAAGTATAATAAAAAGTCCCTGAATTCAAGTAATTCATTAGTAGATAGACATTATGTTACATTTATTTTATAAATATATATTTATAGTAACGGCATGCAAAAATAATGAATGAACCTGATTATAATGTTAAATAATTATTGTATTGTTCAAAAATACGAAACTTGTTTTGTACGTTTCTTAATATCTGACAATTGCAATAAAGTATAAATCATATCCACAATGCGTATCTTTAGACAACTGTCTAAGCTTTGCCATATGATACGGCGAGGAAAACCAAAATATGTGTTTTGTGGCTTAGATATTTAAATTTTTAGTTTTATAGTGCATATAAATTACTATTTTAACTATTCCTTAGTTTCCAATTTAAAATAAGTCTGTCTTAGTGGTAACCATACTTGTCTCGTAGATCCAACCAAGATCGGGCGTAAAAATCTTAAGTATGGCTTCCTTCGGAAGGGAAGTAAAGTCATGGGTTCCATGTCGTACATTTAAGACACGATAAAGAACCTCAAGTCTGAAAAAAGAGACCTCTAAGCAAAATTTGTTGGCCGTTTCACGCTCTGAATAGAATGAGATGATGATGACCTGAGATATTAAAGAACGTCCTTAAATAAACCAAATAAATATCAAATATGTCAATTTCCATAAAAAAAACATGCAAGCGCAATTAAATAAAATATTTATTTTCATAATTTGTAAGTTGGATGACTGATTGAAAGTGAAAAGTAGGACAAGGCAAATTGTTTCGTATTTTTGTGCAGTGGCAAATACTTTGAAAAGAAACAAAACTAAATTATGCTGCGGTGTTGATATTATGCAGGAGTCCAAGATTAAACATGCTACAGTGTAAATATTTGATCTGCCTTCGAACTTACAGTTGAAAGACTAATTATATCAATTTTGGTGGAAAATTTGGAAAAGCCTCTTGTACTACTGTTTATTTTGAGGCAAATTGCGGAAAACTGTTTAAAGTTTGTTTCAAAAAGTTGTTTTTGTACTTTACTGAAAAAATGTTGCAGTTGAACAGAGTGGTTTTTTTATGCTGAAAGCAAATATTTTCATAGGAACCTATTCCAATAGCCTTTTTCAAACAACAAATTTAAACAATCTTTCAGATTGTATATTCTTTGTATTAGTTTAAATAAGGTCATTTTAAGTAAACTTAAATTATTTTACTTGAAAACATAATTATTTGTGTAAAATGTAATTACTTAAGTTCATAATTAAACTATTGTGACATTTAAATTATTTTAAATTTTGTTACAATGCCTATTTTTAGTTTTATAGTGCATATTTTACTTTTTAGAGCTATTTAGGTGCCAAAAGATACTTTTAATGCCTAAAATCGTATTATACTTTAATAATTGCATTTAAATTAAATTTTCGCACATTAAAATCACAGTGGAGAATATTTTTGAAAATATTTTGGCACTTTGTTTCGAAGATATCCATATACACTTGTGTTATAGTTTCCCTTTCAGAATGGGATTCTAGTAAACTCTTGGATTTTATTTGCGTATCATAAATTTGTAATTTTGTTACCGTTTGTTTTCCCTTGCCACAAATACTATTTTTAATATTTATTTGCTTATCTCACGATTTACTCGAAAACTTGATGGGACAAAGCACTACAAACAGCGCGGCGCAGCAATGAAATACCTATGGAAGCTCCGGATATCTCAGTACGCTCTATACATTTCCCTTTCTCTTACCTTGTGGGAACTGGACCATGAAGAGTATTTGGGCCAGCATCCACAGGTGGTAACAGTGTCGATAATGTTCCATTGTGAGGGAGAATGCTGTAGACAAAAGATTCATCTTGTAACAGTCAAACACACACACGGGACCTCATCTCATTTCCCCGATTTTCTCCTTTACTCTCCAGGCCTCCTTTCACCTACACACATCAAGACTTCACATTCGCGGACAAACTCTGCCGTCACCTTTAAATGTCCCGCATCGTTCGGTTTCTGAAACACCGTTGAACACTACACAGAAATTTGTTTCACCATGAGAGAAATTTCTGAGGGAAACACTGGCGATACACCGAATTGCGTGACAGTGTGGTTTCCAAATCTACAGAGGACTAATGGCCAGTCTCTACAGCTATTTGAAGATTAGGTAACGGATATATGGGTGTATTTTTGAAAAATTTACCAGATATCCAATAAATTTTCGACATGAAGAATTTTTCAGACTAAGCTGATGACAGGAGCAACCTTTGTGCATATCCAAAACGGCAGTGCAAATGAACTGTCACTTTGTTGTTTCTAAAGGACAAAGTACTAGGCCTGGGTTTGACGGCAGAGGGTTCGTCATTCCGTGAGAGAAACGAGAGTCGATCGCGAAAGATATTAAGGGGCACTAGACTGTTGACGTCGCGGCGAGGAGCGCCGGGCGGGAACTGATGTGCCCGAGCTTGCCAGGCTCGCGAAGTCGGAGCCGGCGGGGGTGCCGAGCTTGCCCGAACTCTGGCGGGCGCTTCGAGCCCCACGCACATCCGCACTCCCGGGGACCTACCGTCAGGCTTAACCCTTCCGAGCCCACTTTCCGGAAAAACCAACTCGGCGGCAGACTTTCCTGATATGAGATCACAACCTTGCAAAGTTTTACCTGGTTACTTAGAATGCCGCTGTGATTTTAATCGCCCGGTGCTCACTTGAAGATTTACGAGGGATATTTTAAAAGTTCCCGGCCTGACTCACAGATGTCCTGAAGTTGGCCAAATTACTATTACGAGTATAGTAGTTAAGTGTCATCCTTTAGATTGCGCGCTGTAAAGTTTCAGGCGCGTAAGTGTAGTCACTTGTTTGTGACGATCATGTAAAGAAACTAGTGTTAACGTTTTCTACAAAATGAATATAAATTAAATACCAGCTGTGATAAAGTTCTTCGTTTTGAAGGTTTTAATTCCTGAAGAAATAATAAAGGAGTTAGATTTTACATTAAAAATTCTTTCCCTTCATTTTCGACCGTTAAAAAATGGACTTTTGAATTTAAGTGTGGTCGACATCCATTCAACATGAGCGCTCAGGGTGTCCTAAAACTGCTACGACCGACGAGATTGGGACAAAAATTCACAATGTCATATTCAACAATCCCGATGGAAGGTACGCGAGTTGACAGGATTGCAAAGGTCTCGATAGGCCGTGTCACTGCATTCTACAAGAAATTTTGGGTGTGGGAGAGCTTTCCGCTCGATGGGTGCCACGTTTGTTAACAATGGATCAAAAACGCATTCGAATGACATTTTGTAAGAGTGTTTAGACTTGTTTAAACGCAATTTCAGCGAGTTTCTCCGACGTTTCAATATTAGTAGATGAAACATGGATTCATCACCACATACCAGAGACGAAAGAGCAATCCAAACAGTGGGTGACAACAGGTGAAAGTGCACCAAAGAAAGCAAAAACACTTCTATCTGCAGGAAAAGTTATGGCTGCGATTTTCTGGGATTTTCATAATGTGGTGCTCGTAGACAACCTCCAGAATGGAAGAACTATCACCGAGGAGTAACACGCTTCACTACTGGACCAATTGAAGGATGCTATTCAGATTAAAAGTCCACACTTTCTCTTCCATCACGACAATGCACCTTCACACACGTCTGGGATTGTTGCTGTAAAACTGCATGAACACTTCCAAGTGCTTCCATATCCACCTAATTCGTCAGATTTGGCCCCTAGCGATTGCATATTATTCTCGAGTCTAAGGAAATGACTGGGTGGACGAGGATTCACATCAAATGATGGGGTTGAAACTGAGACAGTCGCCTATTTTCACAGTTGAAGAAATATTATTTTACTGAGGGTATTAACAAGTTGGAAAGTCATTAGACTAACTTCATTTATAAGCTGATTATGTTTAATTGAGTTTTCTTGGTCAGGCCGAAAGCTTTTAGGACGCTCCTGTATGTCTGCGTCAGTGAACACAAAGTCAGGTAGAATTTCCTCTTACAGTGCTATACGCTAAATATTCCTCAGAGTGTATTTTATTGTTCTTTTAATTGTTTGTCCCACAACAATTAGTTGCAATGGCACAACTTCGGAGCACGTTTTGACCCTTGTGATGTTGGAGTGGCATCGAATGGGCAATGCCAATGAATCCAATGTAACGTCCCACGCTAGGCCCTTACTTTGTGAGTCCAGTGCAATAAACTACCATCACCAGGCGCGAATTTTTTATACATTAGAAGTTTTGTTCAGCTCAAAAAATATAAAATTAAATGACTACATACAGTATGTACATAGGATAAAATGAACTTAAACTAAAAATATCTTTACAGCTCTAGCTGTAGCATTTTTAGCGTCTCGTACGCTATTTGCCCTCATTCTGCTGCCACTTGGCGTATCAAAGAAAAGTCTTAAAGTTCTATAGAACTGCGGGACAGGTTTACTTAAGGTAAATAAGTTCTTTAACAACATTTAATAGAAAGTTAATATTAGTTTCACCCGTTTTAATACAAACAATTTGTGAGGAAAATGCCTGAATTAATAACATATTGGGTTAAAACATACATTAAAGTATGCACAGCACCCAAATATTTTACTAAAATATTACACACAATAATTTATAAAACACTGAAACAAGAACTATTTGTAATTAAACTTACAAGACGTTTTTGCAGAATGAAACGTTAGGGACGGTTTGACGTACGGAGCAGCATCCGATTCTAGTCGTGCAGCCCAGAGGTTTCCAAACCAATGAGTTCCTCACCACACTACATTTGCCAGCATTGATCGCAAACTATGAACTGGGCTCATTATAGACGAGCAAAGAACAAAGGACGGTGGGTTTCTATGTGAATCGCTGAGGTAGAGAAAGCCGTGCTGCCTTATTTAGAGGACAAACCAATTGGACACAGTCAATATGAGTGTGCCAAATTCTGCAGGAACAGCTGTTGCATTTCCATCACCTTGAAAGAGTCCATGGTACACTTAGACGGCAATTATGTCGCTGGTATTTACTTTACAACTTGCTCCATGCCACATTAGTGCGATCACAAAACATGAGACTTGGTCTCAATTGTAATACTTCCTTGTAGACCACAAAAATGTTGCTACGGAGCTACTGCATAAGCTGCCTCTTAATATCAGACAGGTAACGTGGTTTCAACAAGAGGGGCACCAGCTCATTTTGAGAATGAAGTACCTCGACATGTTACAGCTACATTTGGTCATCACTGATGGTCAATTGTTCATCTAACTCAACAGCTGGTCGTTTCTGCTAAGCTCTCTAACCAGGGGTTTTCAACCTATGGTACATGAGCCTCTGCGAGTGATACTTAACAATTTTAGCAAATAAGAAGTGAAGTGACATGCCTACTATAACTAAACAATAATTTTACGTTATTATAAAAACTTTTGTTGATTCTGTACAAAAATAATACGAAAGTTCAATATTAATTCCATGACAACAACAGAGCGCAACTTAAATATTTCAGACAGACAAAAATGGGATATATTTCGTCGCTTGTTAAGGTGCGAGACGCATTTTCAGTTAAGAAAGCAGTGGAGGTACGTTATTGTTGTTGAATGTGATAGTTGATTTGTTATATTGTCAGATTTATATGTAGTTTGTGCCAGATTTAGGAGGAGGAAACCAGAACATGGATAAATGAATAATTAAAGGACTCTGCTCGAAAAGTTCAAAGGGAGAAATGAGTGTAAGTGGGGTAAATAATTCCATTCTGCCAGAAACCTCTACTTCTAATGCTAAGCATCCAACATAGAACATCGTTGTACTAGAAAGCAACAAATAGTATCATAAACAAGCAATACGCAAGTACAATATAAATTATTTGTCATATAGTTTCAATATACTGGAGATGGAGAGGAAACCATCATCCCAATACAGCAGAGCGAGATTTGACATGAAACACTTTCAAATCATTCGATGAAGCCTTTCCTTTTGAAATGTCATTTTTACACCAAGCGTGGTGATTTGAAACACAAACCGCTGGAAAATTTTCGGGAAAACTTATCAGATTTGTCATATAGGAAAAAATATAGCCCTATTTGCAGTATTTAACATGAAGGCTCTGGAGGCATCTTATGAAGTCAATTCAAGAGTAGCTAAGGCAGGAAAACCTCACACGAACGGGGAATCATTAATATTACCAGCAGCTAGCTAACATGGTTAATATAATGTTGGGAGACAGGGCAGCAAAACAACTTGAAGTGATTTCATTATCCAATGACGCCATATACCGAAGTTATACATATGTCTGCAAATATTAAGCAGTAGTTAGTAGAAAAATTCGCGCTAGTCAATACAATTAGATCAAACTCAAACTTGAACATGGCCTTAAGTAAGATATATAGATAGGGAAGGAAGAATTCTTGTTTTGTGGATCACTGATTGTTTGAACAACCTCAAATGATCTCAGAAAATGATGTAAACTCGTTCACTATATTTTAATCTTAACAAAATTGTTAATTTTAAGACATTACACAGAACAATCCATAGAGCAGGAATAGAATGAACAGTTTTTCTCCAATAAATATCTAATTCTAAATACACATACAAGAAATGAGTAATAAATCACTAGTATTGTCATAAATAAAAAAAGTCTTATTTTGAGCCTTGTACTACAAAATCTCGCATTTGCCTCCTAAAAGTTGCTTATTGGTACATCTAATAGCTGCGTTAAATGTAATGAAGTACGTCACTGGAAAAGGTTGGGGATCCCTCCTCTAAACCATCCCGCTCTGTCTAATATCACTAATAAGCAACTGATGGACGAAATTTCGGCTTTTAATCAACACAGGGCGAAACAGCTAAAAACACAATTGTGAATCTTTCCGATATATTGCCCGTGAACGATGTTTTTTCCTCTTCAGGTTATACTCAAATTAATGCTGTTTACATATGTGTAGAATTCAATAAATATGTTGCGGCGAGTTGGTATAGCAGCCATGTTGGCGCCAAATTATGAAGCGGTTTGGTGTTGTTGTTTACGCTTCGGTAACAGCTTCTCAGGGGACTATTCGGCTGTTTTGTTGATTGGTACTCAATAAAACTGGTAGAGGAGGCCAACAGTAAATAACCACACAATGAGACAAAATAAATATGGTAATTTATTATGCTCAAGATCTGTCGCGTCCTCTGGTGTTTTACGTACGCTATAATGTAACTTAGCTGCCGTTGCTTCAATGATATGAACTGAAACTTAGAACGCGTCTGTTATTGAATTTATTATGAATGCTTCAAATATATCTGCACGCATGTAGAACTTAGAAAGGCGTGCGTAGTAGCGTGTGGACTTTGACAATGAGTGTGTCTCGCCGCATGTAAAACCTGCAGATGAGTATGTGTCCCCGCAGAATGTGAAACTTAAACTGAAGTGTTTGCGTGCACCGCCTCTAACTGCGTTGATCTACGTGAACTGAAGCACAACTTATCTTCTATCTGATCTGAAACTGCGTGTCACAGTGGAGCAAACCTCCCTTATATACTTTATCCAAATTAAATAAGCTTTGGCTTCACTAAGCCAAGGGGTTACACATGCATGCGCACGCGCCGCACCTTGGTTTAAAAGCTTAAAAAATACATTAACTATTGGCTGGTTTAAATTCACCTGCCAGCACGTGCCGTTCGTTATTATTAAAACTTTTGTTGGCAATGGCTAGTTAAAACACTAAAAGTGCAACGGCTTTTAGAATTGAAAGCCCCAACAAATTTAAAAGTCCTTGGGTTTATTACCCCCCCCCAACGGCACCACTTTTAAAATGGCGTCACTTTGGACCCTCGGATTCCCTTTAGTATAGAGTTTTATGGTCTATTTGGCTTTCCAGGCTACCGTAATAGAAAACATCAGGTGCTTTCCCTTCCGACTATATACAAATAACATATATATGTAATATTTCATAAAAAACACACATATATATGTATATGTATATATACATGATATCTACATTATTAAATTATAATGATTATGTTTGCACTTATAAATTATATTCTATTTAAAATTCCCTGGGGCAGGGTCGTAAGTGCTGCTTCAATGTATAACTGGAGATGAAGAAAAAATCTTCTTGAAGTAACTACAGAAACAAATCATATGTTATGAAATTAATATGATACACAAGATATTGGAGGCACCATGCTGTGTAGGCAACTTCTCTAGCAGGTAGAATATGCAGGTAGGTTAGGAACATTGCTGAGAAAAGCATAATTTGCTTGCTTTATCATATATAGGTTGTTAATTTTGTTCATTTATGGACGTTCTTTGACATCTCCGGTCATCAGCGTCCCATTATATTCAGAGCTTGAAAGGACCGATAAATTTTACTTAGAGGTCACTTTTTCAGGATTGAGGTTTTTTACGTATCATAAATCTAAGACACGGGACCTTGAATTTATTTCCTTTCTGAAGGAAGCCATACTTAAGATTTTTAAGCCGAATATAATCCATCGACCCTGGCTGGAATTGAACCCGCGATCTTGGGTCTACGAGGCAATATATAGGTATTACAGAGCGACCTAATGAACTAAGAACCAAATTGCGGTGTTTTCCCTATAGGCAAGAGCGACCCTTGTTGCTGTCTGCGGGTATCGTTAAGTGGCATCGACAAAACCACACGACAATATTTGAATTTTAAATATTTTAAAGTTTTACTTATCGACTTTATTAAATAAAATGCTAAAACTGGCCACCGTCGTTCTGAATTGTTTTTAACACCTCTTTGTGTAATTAATTTATCCGTATGGATAAAGAAGACAAAATACAAAAGCCCTTACATAACTACAGAGCAAGTGATGTAGCATGTCTCATGTGATTAACAAGAAAACAACATATTGGAAGCGCCGTGGTGTATAGGCAACTTCTCCAACAGGTGCAATATGCAGGTAGGCTAGGAACCTCACTGAGAGAAATATATACACTGTTTATAGTATATCTGCTTTACAATACATATATAGTTAATAATTGATTTCCTTCGTGGAACAGCTCCAAGCATAAAAGCCAATCAGTCAATTCAAGTTGGTCACGCGGTCAACGGGAGTCAGAAAGTCCGCAGCTTGGTTGTCGCTTAAGGTATTACTGACACTTACTTAATATGTACGTTCACTATCAAGCAAGAAGATGCTGGAAATACCTCCATTTATTTTCCATGCATTTCTTGCATCGGCTTTAGAAATTAATATTTACCTCTGCAGTTTTCTCTGAGAAATGTTAGAAATTTCTTAATGTTCATCTAATGTATGTGGATTTGTTTGTATTGTACACCTTTTCTCTTAATGTCCCGAGACATAAATCGCAGGGCATTAAATCGCGGGTTCGAGGGATCCCTATGTTGTAGTGATGACTCTATCGTCAAATATTTCATGAATTGCATGCAAAGAGATATCTGCCGTTGCACAGTCCTATTGGAAAGTCGCGAACCTACGTTCCATCACAAATCATGCAAAATGTTCTGCACATGCTGATCAACAGTAACTGTTTCTTAAAAATGCAGTCGGTCCTGATGGTGTAGTGGTTACCATACTCGCCTCCTATACCCAAGATCGCGGATTCGAACCCGGCCAGGACCGATGGATTTTTTCGGGAGTAAAAATCCTAAGTATGGCTTCCTTCGGAAGGGAAGTATAGCCGTGGGTCCCGTGTCGTACATTTACGGCACGAAAAAGAACCTCAAGCCTGAAGGAGAGGCCTCTGAGTAAAATTGTCGGCCGTTTCACGCCCTGGGTTGAATGATGACCTGAGTTGTTAAAGAGCGTCCTTAAATAAATCAGTCAATCAATTAAAAATGCAGAGTCTTTAATTCTCTCGCCGCTAGCGCCGCACCATACTGCTATCTTTTGATCAAGCAGAGGTTCCTTGTGAAGCAGGTTAGGTTTATCTGAACTTCAGTATCGGTTGTTTGCTTAATTAACCCCACTTAGGTGAAACCATGATTCGGCTCTTAAGAAAATTAAGATTAGGGTAAATTTCTCCGTTAATCAATCTATTCAAAATTCATTCACAGAATCTATTCCTGAATGCAGGGTCACCCGGTTTGAGTTCTTGCACTACAGTAATTTTATTCAGCTTTAACTTCAGTAGCTTTGTAGCCGTTTAAATAGGTGAACAGGACATTTCTGTTTGCTCAGTAAGACATCAAAACGATGGTTCTAGAGTATACTTCCGGTTTAATAACAAACTATGAATTAACCGTCGACTTGGAATTTGAATATCAGGGAATCTCTCTTGAAATAAGCTCCGTATATCTGTACGAATGCAGGAATCGTAAATATATACTCTTTGGGGAATAGAATATCTGAGTTCAGCCACACTAACGTAATTAATGCACTGTATTACGCTGCCTAATGAATACTTAAAAAACACTTGTCACACAACACACAAGAACACGTCCGTACATTCGTTACAACCAAACTGACCTTCCCTCCTGCTCCCCAGTCGACTTTCAAGCGTCGGATCGAGACGAGAATTGCACAGTTCTTCCCAACTGCGGCCAAATGGAAAAATCGCTCGTGATGCGCAGAGACTGTAGACCATGAACCAACCTGCCGCGTTTTGCCTATAGAGGAGAGCCGGCGGTCGTGGCGTATGTGAATATCATTGAGTTCTTAATTATAAAATAATTCAGGAAATTCGCCAAACAACCGCTTCCTGTCTGAATTACTTTGTATACTCCTTATATTTGCATAGATTTCACTAAAAGTTTTAAAAGTTTGGAATGAAAAACACAGTAAATATTATGTTTCTTAAGTAACTATAGAAGCAAATTATGACAAACGGAAGATGAAGGCGCCGTGCTGTACAGGCAACTTCTCTCGCGGTTTTAATATGCAGGTAGGCTAAGAATCTGGCTGAGCGTGTAACTGTCTTGCTTTACAATACAGTTCCGCCAAGCAATTGCTTCCTGTATAAAGCACAACGTTTTCTTAGACTGTTCACTTTCTCGTATACCGGAATAGATTTCTGAAGTGCCAAAAATACTCTATACTCAGCTTCCTAAGTACAGTTTAATGCAACATATTATGCTTTCTTACATGATTTATGGTAACGATGGGTAATACAAGTGAATGTCATTAAATAACAAGAATGTCATAATAAGTTTCAGAATGATACTTTAAAAAGTTTTTTGTACCATATTTTGTGACATATTCATCTCCTTGTTCATGAACTTGCGAATGTCTTAAAAAAGCTTGCAATATGTTAAAATATTTTTAACCAACAATGAGCAACACGCCTTTGGAGTTTCAAAACACCACTGCGAGAAATTTGCTGGCTCACAGGCGATTTTTTGGCCTTGACCGGAGCACCTTCCCCTCTCCACTCCATATTCGCACTCTTGTTTTCGGGGGTGTACCCACCGATGTCTCATCGCAGGTAACAATTCGTGTTAAAAACTGCTCACCTTCTTCCTCTAACCGACCCAGAAACCTCTGAATTTCGAACATTTTTCTGTTCATTAGTGCGAAAACCACCTCGTCGACACTTTCCAAAATCCCAGTTCAGAAAAAATTATGTGTGCATTTCCACAACTTATGCCCAACTCTGAAGCGATTTCGATCACCTTCTACAAAGTCACGACCGGCCTGAATGTTGACGCTCGTCAGTGGCATTCAATACATCTCTACTTCTGAGGAACTTCTTGTGCCAGTCAAACATTTGGGTTCGTGAAGGTGTAGTTCCTTCAGAAGTCTGGACAAAATCTCGGTCGGCTTAACTCCTTCTTTGGTTAGAGAACAGATGACAACGGACGGTGCAACTTCTTGCTCGGACATAGAGCTACTGGAAATGAGGAAGTGTTCGTTGGATTGCTCCACTCCACACGTCCGCACTAACTACCACTCTTTCCTAGTCTAGAGAAGAAAAGCCCGGTTTACATTTAAATGACTTCGCATTATGCATCGATTTTGCACAAGCAATTCGAAGTCATTAAGAACACGAGACAAGTGCCCAATTATTATTTTCGCCTATTTCGTAACAATGCTACTATTGAAAAAGCTGCTTTTAGAACATCATAGAACATCCACCCTATAACCTAGATCTAGCACTCGATAATTATTCGTTGATGTATTTTGCAATCTCAAAACGAAAAAGAGGCTCGAAAGTTTTGGAATTCGCCTAACGAAACCATGCAAATAAACAAAAGAATTCACATAATGCGAGGTAACTAAGCAACAGTTAGTTCTCACTTACAGAATCAACTGCCGTTAATGAAGCGGCCTGCGTTTTAAACCTCTCCCATTGTTATCGCATTCCGATTTCTCCGCTCGGCCTGCCTTCTCCCCCTCCCCCTCCACAAAGGAAAGGCTGAGTTAACGCCCTCAGCAAGGAGCCGAGATACCTCCCGTACCATGCTGTGACTTCTATAACAGGCGTGTCATAAAGTCTTTTAGCAATAAGAATGCTCTAACCCTACCGCATTTAGGGGAAGCGAGTATGACTTCATTTTTTGTGCAGAAACCAGAAGCGTTATTTTTACCTAAACCTTATAAAGAGTACGCTCTCTAAGTATTCGGTTTGTGCTACTTTTACAGGTAAGAGAAACAAAACAATTACTATCTTGGAATTAGCTTATCCAAGCCTTGAAAAACAGTACGACTTTGCCTGTAAAATATCTGAAACTGCTTCCTTTGCCTAGTTTATTATTATTATTATTATTTCCGTCATTTTTCTCCCTCAAACCACAGTTCGTTCTTCACGGTATCCTTACAGTCTGAGCAGTTTGCAGTGGAGCATTGTCGTGCAAAAGGAGAACAGCATAACAAGGCATAATTGTTGCTTGCAGTTTGCGTAGGACGGTAAGTCAATAAGTAAGTTGCAAATTAATTCGGTTTATTACAAGTTTGAATGAGGTATCTGAGGGTATTGCCATTAAATTACAGCATTAGTCATTTGGTGACATTCGATAAGAGACAATCGGTGTTTACAATAGCGAAAAGGCAGTTACATAATGATGCCGCCTCTGAGTAAATGTACAATCCTCGAGTAGCGCTCCGTTTATCATTTTTGTGAGAAAATCAATGAATATTCATTAAGAAATGCTTTCTATTTAAGGTGAGAAGTGTCTGTCACGGCAAGCTGTTTACAAGTTCTCTGAAGGACGGAAAGGTATCGAAGACGAACACTGCATGGCCAGTCAAGCAGATTGCCACAGCGGTGAATTAGTGAAGACAGTCCAAGCAGACAGAAGGTATCTATAGACACTCTAACCGCTACCATTGATCCTATCACACAGTGTATGACAGGTTACGTTTTCACAAATTTTGTGCACAATGGGTGCGGCGTATGTTGACCCCACAACACAAAATACAAAGAATGGGTGTGATTTTACAGCATCTCAATCTCTACCACGGTGAAGGACACGATATGTCACAGGTGATAAGTCTGGGGTTCACCATTACTAGCCAGAGACAAAGCGTGTGACAACGAAGTGGAAACATCCTGCGTCGCCTGTCAAATAAAAACGCTCAAAATGATATCATCCCTCGGGAAAATAATGCTCACCGTATTTTGGAATCGTGAAGGCATACTGCTCCCGTATTCCAGCCTCTAGGACAACCGTAAATGTCGATTCTACTGTAACATCCTCAGGAAACGTTGTAAGACCATTCAACGAATGAGACCGTTTAAAGTTTATGGTCCCCTTTTCTTCTGAGAAGAGACCGTCACAGGACACGTGCATCTGGACATGCCGGGAAATTGGCTCATGCCGCAGCAGGAGACCGACAGTGTGGATTTTCTATAACAACAGGATGGTGCTACACGACACTTGCATCACAATTTTAATGATTTTTTAAACGGGTGATTGAGAAACCGATGGAACGATCATGGAGGGGGGGTGATGATCAGCAATTCCTATCATGGCCTCCACGCCCCTCCGACCTCACTCCATGCGATTTTGTGTAATGTCCTTGAACCTTAGGTTTTTCTATATGCCTGTAAAGTTGTGTCATATGTCAAATTATATAGCTGCAGTAAATTTGTGGAACCACTTCCATTTGTAATAACCCTGTAAGCACATACAGATTTAAGGGTGAGTCATTGAATATATAATCTTCTAATATTTAATTTTATTTGGTAATCACTTACATTACGGATAGCTACATGCCACCTATGACATCACAGAGCCATTTCTGTGGAATATTTGGTATAAATTACACTTGCATCAATTTCGACATCACACTTCTCAGCCTACCGTATACAAAAAGTCACGCAATGGCACTGCTCGTTAGTGAATTACATTAATATGCCTAAACCTGGTCTGTCCCAATCGGCTTGCATCATAGATACTGCCTATGAGCTCAAGCATAAAGATTTTGCAGCAAACCTCCGTTACTTTCTATGCATATACCGACGCCAACTGTGAATGAGGCGTGTATCCCAACCCGATAAACTTCCTTGCAGCGGTTTCTAAGTTCAACACGAACATTTTCTTTCATCTCGTCCTCGTCCACAAAATGGCAAACTTGGAGCGAATGCAAAAAGACGATAGCCTAAAGGAACCGGATCTGGGCTATAAGGAAGATGATGAGCACCTCTCCTTGCTGCAATTTCTTTCCTTGTGTGACGTTATGCGTTGTCATGGAGATGCAGGTCGAGCTTTCAACCCTCACATAAGCTTTGCTGTCTCCTCTCCATGAATCTACAAGCAGCACCACAAAACCTTCACCGAAATATTACGTACAGAAAATATCATTGAATTCATTATTGCATGGTGAGCTAAATCTCCAATTGCACGCACTGTTCTAGCCTTCTGAGCTTTACTGGTAGATACGTGACAGAGGTGCCGAACCTGGGGACTTAGGCCCCTTAAACCCACTCTAGAAATTTTGCGAGAGGACCGGGCCCGCCCAATTATGGAAATTCTCTTTTTAAACATTTAGTTATGCATTTCATATTATGACCGCTTGCGTCGTCTGGTAGCAAAGTTTATATTACAATTCGGGTGTTCTGGGTTCTACTTCCGGTCAGGTCAAGCTGTCTGGGTAAGGTGTTTTTCAAAGTTTGCTCTTACCGTGAGAAGGGAAATAACAAATAGTTTTAAGTGCCAAGCACATTTGCAACATCATTAATTCATTCATAATGACTATGGTTAGACATCTGTAAATGTATTAACCAATCTTGTGCCAGTTCACTGTTAGGAGAACGTAACGCAAACCTATGGGCGTTCCGACCTCAGAAGCTATCTACAATACAATGCCCAAATTTTCATGAGACAATGTTGGCATTGGACAAAAAAAAAAATTCATAATACTTTAATTTCACTATATTATTACAAATTTTTGTTTTGCCTTTGCCTGGTTCTCTAACGTTTAATTCACATTTAAAGATGGTTTAGCTTAAACATCAAGCCAGCGATAATGTGTGTGTGTGTGTGTGTGTGTGTGTGTGTGTGTGTGTCGATGGACTTACGTTTTAAATAGAGGAGAGGTGAAGTTAATGATTGTCATTTGTCTACGCCTGTGCTTTGAAGCAAACGTGGTTACATGGTTAAAACTAGTGTCATATTGAAACAAGCTATACTAAACATTAATTGTCTACATGTGTAGATATAACGATAGCAGTGTCACAATAACTATTGGTGCATAAATACTTTAGAGAGGAATTTCAACGTTTTACACAGCTAAGGATATAGGTAGGTGAACACTTAAAAATATTTTGTTTATAAAATAGTATATAGACTAAATATTAATCTAATATGTGTTAGAATTATATTTGTATGTAAGAGCCCTCTGTAATAACCTTCAGAAAACGTTTGTGCTACATGTTTTTACTACAATAAAAATTAAATTAAATTTCAAAGTCATTGAAAATCGATGACAATTTCGATTTTATATTGTTCATTGTATATACTTGCTTAGTACATTGTAATTGTTGTTAAATGGTAAACATTTTTTTTTTTTTGCATAGCATGCGAATAAACCGGTGGCCGACAGCTTGAACGTCTTTTACAACGGAATAACAATAACATACTCTAATGCTTACCATACCGTTGTAAAATTTATTTATTAACAGTATATCAACCATTAAACACATGTCCTTATTTGACAGTGTATTTGATTGCTAAGCATTTAGTGAACGAAAATCTCAGTCATGTAAAATGAACAGTAAACACTGGCATGCAGCGTATCTCAGATTAACCGCAGCCGGGGTTCGAACTACCGGCTTCTCTGGCCAAGAGCGGCGATATATTATTCTGCATCTACTTTCCTGCTCACTTCCTGTACATCGTTTTGCCCTTTTTATCTTGTGTTTATCTTGCGACTTTCTCCTCTTGCTGGAATGTCTCCAAGCAGTACAGTAGAATGTAGAGAAGCTTCGCTGGTACAGTAAGCACTTCACATGTTTCACCTTTCTTGGCTTTGTTGTGTGGTTACAGAGCAAAGGAGAGAAAATCAACGGTTATTGCACTTGCTGCCGGAGTAACTTTCTCCCAGGAGAAAATTGAAATGTAACACTCTATTTATTTGTTTGCTGATTTATTTATTCATACTTATGTGTAACTGGCTTATTTAAACGTCCATACTGTGCATAAGCAAGATTTGCTGATTTCTCATAGAGATACAAAGAGTTTATTGGAGAATAAAATGTTTCTATTACATAAAATATTGACAGCAGATGTCTGTGGCCATGTAGAGGTTACTGCTAATGCAAAAGTGTTTCCAGAGACTTCTACGGGTTGTGGTCCGAGTGCATTTATGAATTGTAAAGCAGGTAAGGTACTGAAGGTAGCAGCAACCCAGGCGTACACTTACACAGAAGTGCTGATAACACACATTGTTAGAGAGCGTCCAGATAGTCGGTCCTGGTGGTGTAGCGGTAACCATACTTGCCTTCTAAACCCAACGTCGCGGGTTCAAACCTGCCAGGATCGATGGATTTTTGGCTTTCTTCGGAAGGGAAATAAAGCCGTGAGTCCCGTGTAGTACATTTACGGCATGTAAAAGCACCTCAAGCCTGAAAGAAGAGGCCTCTGAGCAAAATTTGTCGCCATTTCACGCTCTGAATTGAATGGGAGAATGGCATGAAATATTAAAGAACGTCCGTAAATAAAACACATAAACAACATTAGCGCTCAGCTGTGTACCAGTTGCTATCTAAACTTCAATTTATGAGAGTAGGTCTACAAGTTTCCGGCCTAGCCGATAAGGATTATCGGCTTCACAAAAGCCTTATCTGTTGTCATACCTAATCTGTTAAGTAAATAATTTCAGTTGTAACTTCCGCTCCGCCGTGTTGTTCAGATATAAATGCATAAAGAAGGCTATGTGTAGAATTGTGACATGTTCAAAATGGAGTGTCGACCAGTTATTAAGTTCTTCACAAATGAAGAACTTACTCCAAATGAAATTGGACAGCGATTGGACGATGTACATGGGGAAGTACTCCCTTCATATTCTACTGTAAAAGAAGGGGCCAAACTTTTTCGAATGGGTCGAGGAAGCATTGAAGACGAAGAGCGTGCAGGTCGGCCCTTGGAGGTGCCTCACTACTGAAAACCTCGCTCTTGTGGAAGGAGAAATTATGGAAGACCAACGGCTCAAGGTTACAGAAATAGCAGCACGGTAGGGCCTTTCTAACATAACAGTCCTTTGAATTATTCATGGATATTTAAACATAAATAACGTTAGTGCAAGACTTTTTCCTCTGTCCAAAAGTAGCAACGAGTCATCTGCTGTCAGGCATTTTTGGAGCTTTGCCGTGGCAATGAGAGAGAAGTTTTGCAAACCACTGTTCAGGAAATGAAACTATGGTCCTCTACTATGATCTCCCGTCTAAAAGAGAATGAATGAGTGGCAGGTGTTAACCTGGCGAAGCACCGCTTCTAAATGCCAAAGTCAATCAGTCAACCAAGAAGATCATGGCCACAATCTTTTGGGACTGTAAAGGAATACTCTTCGTTGACTTCAAGGAGAAGAACACCACAGTAAATGGGGAGTACTATGCTGGACTACTGCACAGACTACATGCTTCCATTAAAGAGAAAAGGTGAGGAAAACTGAGTGGTGGTGTGCGCCTTCTTCACTACAACGCGCCTGTGCACACAGCTTTTGTTGCAATGGAAGCTGTGAATAAATGCGGCTTCAAGAAGTTCGACCTACAGCTCAGATCTAGCTCCCAGTGACATTCCCTCTTCTCAAAACTCAAGAAGGACTTCCTTTCCGAAGGACTTTCCTTCGAGGAAGGAAATTTAAGTGTGATGAATAAGTGATGGATGCTGTTTATGCCCATTTTGCAGATAAGACTTCTGACTATTTTAGGGGAGGGGGATTGAAATGTTAATTCAAAGATGTGAGATGTGTATTGCAATAAAGGGTAACTATAGTGAAAAGATAAAATATAGTTTTTGTCTTAACCATACGTAGAAAAGGGTTAGGCCGGAAACTTATGGATCTACCCTCGTAAATTAGGAAAATCTTCACTAGTTTGTCACAACTCCTTGTTGTTCATTTTCAATAATATCATTGATTCTCGTATAGAAAGCAAACATTGACGACGGCACACTGAATTTCAGTAAAAACGAATAAATGGGACATAATTCTGAGGAAGAAAATAGATTTTAATTGTAACCAAAATAAGAACAATTCATAATTCAATGCATACAAATAGACTATAAACTGAAAGTAAATAAAATGACCTTAAGTAATATTTAAACATGTAACTAACCTCCGCCTTCACTGCATGTTCTTTAGACTTCTTGTATCACGACGACGTTGCTTCTGAATACAACTCCAATTCTCCAATAAACCTTGACGGCCCAATGTTCCCTGTACAGAATTGCCTATGCAAATTTGATAGGTATAATCATGTTTACTATTGTTATCTTCCTCTCCTTGTGTTCCGCGATTCAAGTTTTAGACAGTTGCGGTTCCAGGTTGGTGTGTATGTAGGTGCCCTGGGGTTCGCCGATCAAAATAGCTTCTTTGGAGATTTGGTGCTAGCATAATCCTATTATGTTGCCTCTTCACGGGTTAAATCCCGTGTTAAAAGTTACACGTTACATGCCATACATTTTCAAGAAACATTGCTGTAATTTATTATGAAATTGAAATAAAAACGCGACTAAAATAAGGGCGTATAATTACACTGGCTATCAGTAACCATGAATTTTTATTGGTGCCAGCAAACTAGCTTAGTACAGTTTGATTCTAAAGTCTTCTCTGGTTTCGGGGTTGATAGAACAGTAATCATGACAGATATAGTGGAAACACTAATATCACTGGATAGAGTATCTCTACTTACACGTGTTCCATATGTCCCCGTTGGCGGCAGACATCAATCCTGTAGTCAAGCTCTTGCCACACATCTGACGGTCGATACCAGCGGTTGCATGCGTGATCTTCTCTCGCAGCTGTGCTAAATCAAGGGACACGGCACGAACACACGATCTTTGACATAAATGCATAAGAAAAATCGCATGGGGTTAGGTCAAGTGATCGTGGAGGCCACAGAAGAAGAGGAGAGTCATCTCCAGCAGGCGCGTCCAATCGAATGACGGGGAATTTCATCGTCGAGATACTCAGGGACGTCATGATGAAAATGAAGTGGAGCCCCCATCTTGCTGCTACCTGCATGTAGTTGTGGCATTAGTCACTGTTGAAGCTTGCCCAGGTATACTGGACCGGTAACAGTTTTCTCCGCAAAGAAAACTAGGTCGTACACTTTTGACGAAGAAACAGCACAAAATTCAATCACTTTATGGGAATCACAGACATGTTCTATCACAACCCCATGCCCCATATGCGTACATTGTGACGGTTCATTTGTGGTCATCTGAAACATGACCTCGTCACTAAAAGTCAGTTTCGCAGCAAAACCGTCTTCTTCTAGCCGTCCTTGAAAATCAACACAGAATTGAAGACGATGATTATGATTCTGGGGACTCAGCGCGGCCAACAGCTGTATCCGGCATGGTTTCACTTAAGTCGTTGATGTAAAGTACGCCAGATGTTACTGCGGAATCTGCAATTCCTGACTTGCGACATGTCGATTTTTAGGCCTCTTGACAAATGCTTCTCGCACACGCTCAGCGGTCTCAACCGACACTCTTGGCCGGTATGTTTGTTGTGCATCATACAAGCAGCCAGTACTTCAAACATTTTGTACCATGCTCGACGGTCGAAGAAGTTTCACATACAAGCCTCAGCAGTAAAGGTGCAACTTCTGGGACCCTGAACAGTCACGTTGTTTAGCTACCTCTTGAAGAAATTGAGAGGCACAATTATCGAGAAATTAGTCCTGGAAAAATGGATGTTTGGTGACATTCTCCTAGCCAACGACCCCTGTTGCAATGCCGTGCCTCTTGCAATTAATCCACGAATGTGCATTGAACAGCCTCGGTGGCAGAGGTCACATCACGGACTTGTCTGAGATACCCGCACTAAGTGTCATCTCTGCCTGAGGCTTCTAATGGTTTTCCTCAGCCTGATAATGTCAAATGCTGAGGAGGTACCTTTAACACGTTCCTGGAACATTTCTTCCTTTAAAATTTTCTTTTCCTAGTTTATCATTTCATCTCATGTATCATCAGTGCCCACTGCTTGTGACGGGCGATAAACAAAAAGGCACCCACTCTACTCGCGGGGTTTGGCACCATGAAACTTCCACTTGTTCCCAACACTCAAATGACCGAGCGGGGGGGGGGGGGGCCTCAGGCGGTAACATTTGGGGCTCGTTTCGAGAGGTTCCGGACACAAAAGTACCTTGGGTTTTCTAGTGGTTGTCCCTGGTCGCTTAGGCGAAGCCAGGATGAATCTTTTCGTGGAGTGAATACTCCACTCTCCCATTTTCATATTGTTTCATCCCTTTAGGTCTGTTACAAGAATGAAAGTACCACGAGAGGTGGGCTTGAGCTGTGTGTGATGTAGCGGGGGCTTGCGCTTCGAAACGGCCTATAGAATGGAAACTGCACATCTGAGGGTTCGAAGGAGGTGCCCACTAGGAATCTCTAACATTTCAATCCAACACTCAAACGACGTCTGAAAGGACGATTCATCACTGACGGACCTGTTCGTGAATGTTGTGATGACCAAAAATAGCGCACACCTCGTATTTGAGACACTGTGTAGAGAGGTCCTGAAATTTTATCACAAGAGGGTCTGAGATAAATTCACTGTGGAAAGTTCAGACTCAGGAATATTTATTAAGACTATTTCACAAATAAAATAAGAATTTGAATATATTTCTTCTTAATTTGGCGTATAAAATTGTAATAATTGTATGTTTCAATTATGAATACTTAACCTTTTCAAGCCAGCTTGCAATAGACGAATGTCAGTTGTCATTAATGTCAATATATAAGAGCCCAATATGGGTTTAGGACTATTTCATGAATTGAAGCAAAACAATATATTTCAAATTCGGACAAAATATTAACAATTGTATAAAATGTTGTACTTACTAATGAATACCTACCAATTTAGAAACCGTGAGACTGAAATAGCTGAAAACCAAATATTACACTCGCTACGTTCGGTTTCCTAATACCAACTGAGGAAAAGAGAGAGAACATTTTATCATTTTAACATCGTATTTATTAAGATTTATTGTTGCTTAGACAGGTATTGTTAAATAATTTACAAAGTGATTATAGAATGTTTGGCTGAATACGCAAAAACACCTTTTTGAGTGAATGCACATTAAGTTTATTAAATGTAAAATTACTTAAAACACAGAAAAGTGGCTGTGATGCGTGCTCAGGAACTATAGTTGAAGCTGAACAGGCTTTGCACGTGTTTTAACTTCTGAGCATCACAGGCGGTAGACACTGATGACAAATGAGATGAAATGATAAATTGGGCAAGGATTTTTTTTAAAGGATGGAAGCGTTCCAGGTCTAAGTTTAGGGTACTTCCTGGTATTTACCATTCGTGAAAACTGAGGAAATTTTGGTAAAACCTGAATCAGGGAGAGGACGGTTCTCGTGGAAATGGGACCCCAGACCTGCCGTTCACGAGTTCGCGCCTTAACGACCTCGGTCACTTGTGGCGGTCCATGAACTATAGTGTAAGTATAGAATTTGTTGGCTAGCACTTCGCGCGATAAATGATATTTGATAAAACTTTTCGATAATTTTACTGCGTTATCGGGCTGTTATTATTCAAAATTAAAATGTCTGTTTCGTTTCATTGGTATATTTTATAATGACGTCACATAAGTGAAATAGTCTTCATAAAACAATTCTCTATCATATTATATTAGGTATTGTTGTGCCATGAAATAAAAAATTTCGGTCAACTATAAATGGATCAATGGTGGAGAATAAGCAATAAATTATCATTTCGGTGAGGTAACGTATTTCAAAACCCAGTGTGCTTTTAAAATAATCGATACTTCTACTGTCAAATAACAAAATTTCAACTCAGAAAATAATTTTAAGACAATCACTTACACCCTTTTAACAAATAGGAATTGAATGTCTTCTTCAATATCAGCGAATTCTTATTTGAATAAAATGTCCCATTGCTCAAGAAAGCTGGTGGATATTGAATTATAAAGTAGACAGGAAAATAAAACAGGACGCGAGTTGCCGCATAATATCGAGAAATGCCGAACAAACAATTTCTCTAGAACAGAATCAGCACATGCATCTTGTGATATGTTGGCCGAGCAGATTCACAGGCACGTTGCTTTTATCTCGGCTTATCCTGTGAACGGTAGGTTTAGCTAAGCATTCCGTCGTGTGACCAACCATGCACTTCTTAGCACCAGTGGCGGTTGTAAAGCAGAAAATAAAGCAATACATTTAAAAGAGATAATTTACAAGCGTTCGTTTTCTAATACTGAGTTTCTATACGTTGCGACATTCCAGTCTGGTACAAAGCTACGAATAAATTAAATATTATGATGTTACAATTGATAAAAACAAGTGGCTATTACAGGATCATATTCAGAAATCTGGGCTATTCCCTGACGAATATTATTTTTCAGTTCTTGTACGGTGCGTGGGGTAGTCTTGTACATGAAATATTTTAATTTACCCCAAAGATAATAACCGCAGGCTGTTAAATCGGGGGACCGAGTGGGTCACAAATCGCTACTAATAACGCTGTCTTGTGGAAACACATTGTGAATTGCTCTCATGGAATTATTCGCAGTGGCAGAGTCCTGTTGAAAAAATGCACGATCACACTCCCTGTCGGTTAATTCTCTGAAAAGAGAAGTTAGTATGATATTCATATAAGCAACAAAATCAACTGTATGCTCATAACAATTGGTACTGTGCTTCTTTCAGTACTGAGTTTATCCTACATAAAAGACACAGTTCCATTGTAAACACTTTGTGTATATTGTAGAATTAAGAAACAACACACCCGCGAACAGCTGCGACAGTCAGCAAGATCAACAAGTAAGCAGGCAGGCTTCCTACCCCGCCCCTCCACAACTGGTGGAGAGGGAAAACTCCGTGCTGCAGGGAAAGCATTGCTGATGCATGGGATATAAACTGCCAGCAGTAATTAAGGGGAAGAGATGAAGATGCTCAGCCATACACAGACTGAAAAAGAAATATATCATCCTCCCTACAGCCCTACATAGAATTTTTCTAAGACATAGATTTGCTTATTGAAAGATTTAAAATTGTTGAAATTGACTTTTCTTTCTCTTACCTCTAGGCCGGAAACCTATGCAATCTCATGACGTTAGGTAAGGGTGACCACAGGTTGTTTTTTCTAATAGTGTTTGACACCAGTTTTTACTGCTGGGGCACCAGAGGCGGTGATCACTGATGATATATGAGATGTAATGATATATTGGGAAAGGATTTTTTTAAGGAAGGAACGCTCCAGGCCTAAGTTTAGGGTACCTCCCCGGCATTTGCCATTCATGAGGACTGAAGGAAACCTGGAAAAAACCTTAGTTAGGAAGGACGGTCATGGCGGGAATCGAACCCCAGACCTCTCACTCACGAGTCCGCGCCTTGACAACCCTCGGCCACGAGTGGCGGTATCACAGGTTCTTAGAAATTAATCAGTCGGCAAAGAAACTGATTAAGACGCGGTACTCGGCTGACATATGACAAGTTGCACAGATGACCCAATGTCGCCTAGTAGCTTACAAGATCATGAAAATGTGTTTGTACTGTACCTCAAATAAAAATAATGGGTACACTATTCGGAGTGACGAAGTACATAACATCGCATGTGGTGCCTCAGTAGTAAAAAACACTAATAAAAAAGTCACATAAAAAAATTAAAGATTTTCCGTAAGAAGAAGTGATTTTTGATGCCTGCATACGAGAGTGCCTTAAAGTTTTGTAGCTGAACAGACAAAGATCAAGATGAACACACTCATTTCAATACTTCAACTGCATCACCACCAAAGTTGTTCACTCGTTTATCGTGCAGTAATGTGTTTTCTCTTCATACTAATGGAATAGATTTTAACCATTTCAGCACTCTCAACACAGTCTAAAAGTTCTTCCTCCCACAGTTATAAAAGTTCATTTTCTGCACAACAGAACTGCCCGACTCTGTCGAAGTCCGCTCACAACTGAGTGGAAGAGAAAATGGCGCAGGGTGTGCCGCTTGGATAATCCAAGGGACTAGTGGAGGGTAGGACTTGGTCGGCAGATCTAATTAAACTGTTCTCAATCTATATCTTTAATAGTGGCTACGCCAACTGAAGGAATCATGGCTACAAGTTTTAAAGGTAATTTGTAGGTATAAAAGTCTGAAACGCAAAAGCTGTGAAAACTAAGCGAATTCCTTTCCAAGTAGAATAACTTTAAAACAAATACAAAATCTAAATTATGTTCTTACCATTAATGAAATAAGTTATGGCATTACTGTGTGTAAATTAACATGGCAAACTCTAAAGCTAACCAATAAAAGAAAAACCGAACTATAATATGCTTTTTCCCTTCAAAATTACATGTAAATAAACGTATAGAATGAAATTAATCTAATTTTCAAAAATAAGAGAAATAAAATTAGAATTCTTTAAATCTATAATAATTGCAAAAGATAAATCACATTTTAGAATTATTATTATTATTATTATTATTATTATTATTATTATTATTATTATTATTAAGATTAAACCAAAAGTCAATGGCATTCTATTAATTAAATGAAATACATGACACTGACAGGTAAAAATATACTGTGTGGGTATTTTTAAACATTTTTAAATATAGCCATGTTAATGAACTGAGTCCTTAATATCATCTTTACTTTCACTAAAATAGAGAAAAATAACGGAAAGTTTCCAGTTACATTGTCTTAAAATGTTCGTATGTTTCAATAAAACAAAAACATGTTACTATTTAAAAACAATTACACACAATAAACAATAAATAATCAAAAGTTCCATCGATTTTCATTGACTTTGAAATTTAAATGAAATATTATTGTAGTAAAAATATATAACCAAAACGATTTCTGAAGGTTATTACAGAGCGCTCTTACGTGCAAATATAATTCTCAAGCACATATTAGATTAATGTTTTGCATTTGTTACCTTCACGACGATGTTTCTGTTAAATATAAACATATACATCATTATAAATATAGTTTATATGAATTAATTGTCTTTTTATTTTAAAATGATATACAGGAAATTAAACGCTACAGTGGTTTTTAAATTTCGGTTTTCAGATATATCGCTACTCCTAAATTTCCAATTTCCCTAACTTTCATAAACTATTTTTCTTGTTTTATTATATGATATATATCGAACTTTGTTGTAAAAAATTCAAATATTAATGCCGCTAGAGTGATTTTTAATCGTTGGGTTTCAGATAAATAATTATTTGATTTCAGGGATTTTCGGAAACTGTTTTCCTTACTTTTATTTCAATGAAATGTTCCGAGTTTCCTTTTAAAAAAAATTAAATTGCGTCCACTAGATTTTTTTTTTTTTTTTTTTTTTAATTTTAGATTACCCCCACTGGGTTTTCAGCTGTACTCCTGATCCTAATGGCCCGATTACCATGAATTTCAGGAACTATTTTTTATTACTTTATTCTAAGGAAATATACAGAGTTTTGTTGAGAAAAAAAAGTGCAGCCGCCAGAACTTTTTTTTTTTTTTTTTTTTTTTTTTTTTTTTTTTTTTTTAAGGTTAGCCAATGGTCCAATTTTGCTGGTTATGTGTCGAGTTTTATTGAGAAAAAACAAAATTGCGACCGCTTGAGCGTTAACAGATATATGTCAGAAACAACAGCAATGTGTAGTATGGTGTTCTGTAAACAGATGCCACTTACATTACCTCACATTGATTTATGCTAGCGTTGCTACAATAAAATGGAGCCAAGATTATCATTTGAACAGCGGAAAGCAATTTTGAAGTCGTATTGGAAAACTGAGAATGTTGTTGAAGCGCAAAAGCAATGGAGACGTGTGTACAACTCAGTTGTACTTCTACCTATAGGGAACTCTTAAGAATGTTGTATACCGTAGAAAACCAGCTACACTGACAGCACTTGGGGAATAAATTGAAACGGAATGTGCTGCAATCACTGAGGACACTTTCGCAAACGTTGCTCAATCAGTAGTTCAACGTACTCAGAAGTGTATCGACGCCGATGATGGGCAATTTGAGCAACTGTTGTAACTGTAAAAGTCTAAGATGGTTAGTGCTCATTATTTTCTGTTTGTGTGAATTCAATTTTATTATGTTAACACAGTTTTTTTTCTTTGTTTGAAGTGTATACATTTTTGCACCCTCTGAGTATGTGTATGTATGTATATACATACACATGTATGTGTGTATGTATATATGTGTATATATACATATGTGTATGTATATATATATGTATATATACATATATACACATTAAAAGTAAAGAAAGACTCTGAACAATGTAACTAAAACAACAACTACAGAAAATGAAGAAGTATAAAACACTCAAATATTCAGAGGTGTTAAATATATTTTTTCGTCGTTATTTTTTATGCCTAGTAGGTAGAATTGATGAAGATTTGAAGAAATGTTTCAAAAACTGTTTCATGGGTACAACAGCAGCAGCTTCAGAATTCGCGAAAACACCATCACTCCATGGCCAACGCTATAGTATTTTGTAGTTTTCGCGATGTTCATTTTATGCTTCGTTCAGTCATTAAATACGAGGGGACCACACAGATTGAAAACGGAGAGTAGAGGAAATATTCCCTCGGACATAAGTAAGATGTTATCTTGTTTTACACAGGAGTTATCACCTTATTTGCCGTTTTGTGCTATCTCAGCACAGTCTACGATCACAGAGGTACGTAAACATGAGCTCTTAATAGAATGAATCCAGTTAACTTTTAAATGTGAAAAGTTTATACAATTTGTAGGTTTGGGATTGTGTAGCCACTGAGAGATAAAGAGAAAGAACCATGTGTAAATAGAAAATCCTATCTCTAAAATAAACTTCTCCTCAATTATCATAACTTTCTAAATTATATAGGGAAATTAAACAGGAGTGGTTATGTATTAACTAATACTCGGACGCAATTTCTTGTTCATGGCACAGCATTCAAAACCAGTCATCAACGATTTTTAGCGAATTAGCTCTTAAGATGTACCCAAGAAATGATTTTTGAAAATGTTCTTCAAATCTACATCGAAACTACCTGCTAGGCACCGAAATGACGGGGAAAAAAGTGTGTGTGTGCGCGCGTCTGTATGTGTAACGCTCTGGTGATCCCGTTTTTTTTTTTCAATTAAAGTCGATATATAACCATCAATTAACAAACGACTCGTCCAGTTCGTTAACCAGTAAAATTGAACCATTGGGGTGGAGATTAACCTAAAGCCTAAATGTTTAAAAAAAAATGAATAAAAATAGTTTCTGAAAATCAGGGCAATAAGGTCATTAGGGGTAGCGGTTATAGCGAAACTTAAAAATCGCTCTATGGGGCACAGTTTATATTTTTTTAAGGAAACTCGGTACATGCCATTGAAATAAACAAAAAAAAAAAAAATAAGTTTCTGAAAATCAGTGAAATCATATTATTAGGAATGGAGATTTACCTGAAATGTAATATTTAAAAATCGCTCTAGCGGCACCAATATTTGCTTTTACGTAAAGAAACTCATTGTATTCAACTTAAATAAAATAAGAAAAATAGTATCTAAAAATCCGGCATAGCGGGCCATTAGGAATAGAGGTTTACCTGAAACCCATAATTTAAAAATCGTTCTAGAGGCACCAATATTTGTTTCTTAACAACAAAAGTCAGTAATATGTGATTTAAATCAAATAAGAAAAATGGTTTCTTAAAATTAAGGAAATCGGGCAGTTAGGAGTGGAGGTATAAGTGTAAATCGAAATTTGAAAAGCGCAATTGCGTTTATTTTTCCTCTATTGTTTTAAAATAAAGGGACAAATTAATTCAGCTTATAAACTGTGTTTATAACGATACATATGTTTTATATTTAACAAGAGCATTGTCGTAAAAATAGCAGATGTGAAATATTAATCTAATATGTATGTGAGAATTATATTGTATATAAGAGCGCTCTGTAATAACCTTCATAAAACGTTTGCATTACATGTTTTTACTACAATAACATTTAAATTAAATTTCAAAGTCATTGAAAACCCATAGAACTTTCGAATGTTTATTGTTAATTGTATATGTTTGCTTAGTGCATTGTAATTGTTTTTAAATAGTAACATGTTTATATTTTGTTGAAACATATGAACATCATCATTTTAAATACAGAATGTAACTCGAAACTTTCTGTTATTTCTCTCTATTTTAGTGAATGTAAAAACGCTATCAAAGGCTTAATTCATAAACATGATTACATTTAAAAATGTTAGAAAAATACCCACACAGTTTAACTTTGTTTACCGGTGATCAGTATTTAATTTAATTAATAGTATTACCATTCTATTTTGTAGTTTAATTTAAATAATAATAATAATAATAATAATAATAATAATAATAATAATAATAATAATAATAATAATAATAATAAATCTAAAGACAGGTTTATCTTTTGTATATTTATATATTGCAAGAATTCTAATTTTGTTCCCCTAATACCACACAGTAATGCTATAACTTTTTCATTTCAAAAATTAATAAGGGCTTTATTTGAATTTTATATTTATATTTAAAATGATTCAACTCGTTGAGGATCGACCCTGATGGTAACCAGATTTGCCTACTAAATCCAAGATCGTGGGTTCAAACCCGGCCAGGGTCGATGGATTTTTTCGGCGTAAAAAGGCTAAGGTATGGTTGGCTTCCTTCGGAAGGGTAGTAAAACCGCGGGTCCTATGTCGTAGATTTACGGCACGAAAAAGAACCTCAAGCCTGAAAGAACAGACCCCTGAGCAAACTTTGTCGGCCGTTTCACGCCCTGAGTTAAATGGGATGCCGATGACCTGAGATGTTAAAGAGCGTCCATAAATAAAGTAAATCATCATCTACTTGGTGAGGAATTCGTTTAACTCCAGCGTGAAGGACCTTTTTCTATGTCAGGCAGGACAACTTAATATCATTTGTCGACTATTCAGTTGCCTAATTCTGCCATTTAGCCGCTTCTAAATAGTGCAAAGCGGGGTAAAATAATAATTAAAATATTCACTATGCCGCCCTTAATACGCAAGCTTTTAAATTTTTAAATTTTTATTAATTCAAAACAAAACTATTTTCCAACGTCTGAATAAAATGCTTTAAAGAATGTAATGCCCTATCAAGTTCAGTTATATTCCCTAACGATATTTTTATCCCTTCAAATAATCCATCAGGAGGCCTTGCTTGGGATTTACGGCCCCGGGTTCAGATCGCATAGAGTCGGCTATTCTGAAGTGAGTCACTTTAGCAAACATGTAAATTTTTTTTTTTTTTTTGGTGTCGTGTTTAACGCTCGTTACTCCTGAGGCACCACAGGTGATGGATGAACAGTGAGATACATGAGATGAAATTATATATTGGGAAAGGATATTTTAGCTTGCGTTTCACTAATTTTCCACAATTTCATTTTACTTCATTTCATTGGTTCTGCTAAAAGGTGGAAAGTGCCAGGGCGAAGTGAGTTGGTGCTGTGTGCGATGTGAAAGTGGCTTGCAGTTAGAGGAAGATGTCTGCTCCAGTGTCTGGTTTTGAAGCAGACCTTCTGAAGGACTGAAACTCCTTGGAGGGGAGGGGGCTAAACCAGCGTTGGGGTGTTCTATCTGGAAACTGTTAGGGACCCTTTCTTCATCGCTCCTGACTCATCTCTTCCTACCGGAGTTGTACCCATTGAGAGTGTAGGCACAAACAGTCAGCCGTTCAGTAAGGTTCAAGTACCGAAACTTGCTCCTCTGTCCCTAACAATCCAATCCCTGTTAGAAACTGTTCAAATTTGTGAGCAGGAGAGTATTAAATCATATTTAATGCACATATTTCGTTATAGCTACCTCTTTTTTAATTACACATCTAGGAACTTAAATTTAAATCGTGTGGGGAAAAAAATTAAAAATTGCAAGTAAAATAGATTTCCAAATCTTTATTTTCACATGTTTCCTAATTTTTTAACTTAAATATTAAACATGTATTTATTTTAATTCTTATTGCCAAATTTCAAAAACAAAATATTAGCATATTACTTTCATTACATATTACAGTTTTCATTGCAGGCATTTTCATTTAGTTTGTCCAAGTCAGAGCTAGTAATGTAAATATCGTCTATTCTTAGTCATGGAATGCGCTGACGATCCGTTCAATATTTCCGCAACTAATTGGAATTAGATTTATTCGATTTTTCACAATGTGAAACTCTTCACAGAATATCGCTGGATACCAATAGCTTATTGCACTTTACTCGGTTATTCCCGCTTTCTGTATTATGTTCCAAATCTTTCGCGTCTTCTGGTGTTTTGCGTACGATAGACTCGACTACGTCGAACATAAACTTAGCTGCCGCGTGTGAAACTGACAGATGAGTGACGCGACGTGTAAAACTGAAAACTGCCTAACTGATGTATCGGAACTGCGTCCCCGCATCCAGTAAAACTTGTTATCTGCGTCTGAGTTCATTCTGTGAACCGCGTGCCTCAACAACGCCGAAATAATGAGTACTCTCGCAAGCAAACTCTTCCTTATATATTAAATTCAAGTGAAGTCATCGTTGGCTTAACGATGCTACGGACACAGGCGCGCGCAAGTTTCGCGCCTATCTTTAAAAATCTACATATGTAATTTCCATTGGCTGGTTTAAGTTCACCTGCCACACGAGATATTCTTTATTTTTGAAAGTTTAAAACATTTTGTTGACATTGGCTAATTTATAGGCGCTAACGGTACAACGGCCTGTAGGATTCAAAGACCTAACGGATTTAAGAGTCCTTCCGTTTATTAACCCTGCAACGGTAGTCTTTTAAATATGACATGACACCCGAATCTCGAATTTCTTTCGTTTCTATAGAGTTTTATGGCCCTCTTGGCCTTCCATAACTACAGTGACGGAAAACATCAAAGACTTTCTCTTTTATCGGCATACAATGCATATGATTGCATTATGACATATATGATATGTACATTACTAATAATTACAATACATGAAATATTATGTTAATCAGGTTGCAACATACACATTATATTATATTTATATTTCAGAGAGGGGTGAGCCGTAATAAACGTGTCAAAACAATGACAAGAACTGCGCTTCAGTTTAATATTTGTTTAGATCTATAGCCCATTTCATGCGTGGAGGAAATTTCAAAACATTGAAACCGTGCAGGTGTATAACCGAATTCTTCGCATCAAAATTCAGAAACTGCTGCCATTGTGGGATAACAAACCTCGCTGGCTGAAAGGGGGCTAAATACTATAGAGTATGATATTTATATATATTCTGTCTTTCAAGAACACAACTTGTTGCAGATATAGCGAAAATTCTCTGTATATTTCAGTGATTTGTTACTTCTTGTTCTTTTAGTTACATACTTCTAAGAGTTATTTTATTTTTCATTTGTATTACATAATTGTATGTAATAAAAATAAAGTAACTTTAAATTTTTTTCGCAAAAATTAAAAAAATTAAATCGATGTAATTAGGCGTTTTGCTATTTTTTATTCTTTGTTTTAATTTTAATCTTATTCGTTTTGCTTTTAATTTCCCCACAACAGTAATCTTGGAAATTTGCAGAGTACATTTTTTGTTACAGGATATAGTCGATAGATGTTATTGTATGACGTGAACGAATCTTTGTTTTAATAATCAGAGTGCTTACGTAACGAAAAGAAAGAAAAAGTTTCTGTTGGGTCCCCCTCTCCTCATTAATGATCTGCCAATCACAGCAGTCCATTACTTTCAGCAAGAGACAAAGTAGAGGCGTTCTTTTTTTATCTTCCTTTTCCTTTGTGGTGATCGAATCCCCGCTGGATGCAGATGGCGTACGTATCTCCTTCACAATATTTTTTCATCAAGCAGGTATTAACAATATTTATATGTGAGTGGAACCGAAATATACCTTTGATGTTTTGTTTTAGAGTCTTGAAAATATTAACAAGAATCACTTAAGGTTTCATGCTTTCAAAACTATTTTCAGACATAAAATCCCCAGCTTATAAATTTTTGCTCAAAATGAAGTAGGTTTGAAAATAGCATTAGCAGAAAACTAGCCTTCTCATACAAAAATATACGTGTCCAAGAATAAATGGTGATATTTCATTGGGTTATTACATTGTGAGATTTGTGCTTTAACCACTGGGAGAATTGTCTTAGTACTTTAGCAAATATATGAGGGCAGGTCCGTAAGTTTCCGGCCTCGCCGATAAGGATTTTCGCCTTCACCAAATCCTTATCTGGCGTCATACCTTAGCTGTTAAGTAAATAATTGCTGCTGTAACTTCTGCTCCACTGTGTTCCGTTGTTCAGATATAGTTGGATAAAGAATGCTATGTGTAGAAGATTGTGACATGTTCAAAATGGAGTATGAAGCTGTTATTAAGTTCTTCACAAAAGGAGGACTTATTCCAAATGAAGTTAAACAGCGATTGGTCGGTGTATATGGGGAAGCATTCCCCTCATATTCTGCCGTAAAAGAATGAGCCAAACATTTTCGAATGGGTAGAGAAAGCATTGAAGACGAAAAGCGTGCAGTTCGGCCCTTGGCGGTGCCTCACTACTGAAAACATCGCTCTTGTGGAAGGAGAAATTATGGAAGACCGACGGCTCAAAGTTACAGAAATAGCAGCAGGGTTAGGCCTTTCTAAAACAACAGTTCTTAGAATTATTCATGAGCATTTAAAAATGAATAAGGTTAGTGCAAGATGGGCGCCTAGACTTCTTTCCTCAAGTTAAAAGCAGCAACGATCATCTATTGTGAATATTTTGGAACTCTGCCGTAGCAACGAGAAAGAAGTTCTGCAAACCATTTTTACAAATGATGAAACTATGGTCCTCTATTATTAATCCCTTTTCCAAAAAAGAATCAATGGAATGGCAGGCGTGAACCTGGTAAAACACGCCTCTGAAGGCCAAGGTCACTCAATCAACCAAGAAGATCATGGCCACAATCTTTTGGGACTGTGAAAGAATACTCTTCGTTGACTTCAAGGAGAGGAACACCACAGTAAATGGGGAGTAATATGCTGGCCTACTGCACAGACCACGTGCTTCCATCAAAGAGAAAAGGTGAGGAAAGCTGAGTGGTGGTGTGCGCCTTCTTCACGACAACGCGCCTATGCGCACAGCTTTTGTTGCAAAGAAAGCTGTAAAAATGTGCCTTCAAGGCGATCGATCATCCACCCTAAAGTTCAGATCGACCTCCCAGTGACTATTTCCTTGTCTCAAAACTCAAGAAGAACCTTCGAGGAAGAAAATTTAAGTGAGATGAAAAAGCGATGCATGCTGTTTATACCCATTTTGCAGATAAGACTTCTAACTACTTGAGGGGGAGGGGTTGAAATGTTAATTGAAAGATGTGAGAAGTAGATTGCAATAAAGGGTAACTATATTGAAAACTGAAATATAGCTTTTGTCTTTATTATACTTAGAAAATGGTTAGGCCGGAAACTTGTGGACCTACACTCGTAAATAAAGCAGCTATATATGCACTATTTTCTTGTATAAATGCCTAGTACTTAAGATAACTTTCTTATATATCTTTTTGTGTGCCGTTAACCATATTACAGAGAAAGTAAGGCTATATAATAGTCATTTTAACTTACAGAGTTTAGTTGCTAGACGAGATGAATGGGACAGCTCCTGTAGGGGCGTGGTTTACACTGAAGGTGTATTTAATGGAATAAAAAGTAGATTTGAAAGCATTTCTCTGATTAGTCAGGGTTAGGTTCATGTCACTAAATCTACAGCTGTAGATATAAGTACAGGTAATTTCGACTGATTTCATAAATGCTTTCACTAAAGTGGGAATGTGTTGAGCATTTTCTTTATTCGGTGAAAACAACTTTAACTACACGTGCTTTCACTTGTTTTAAAATCCACCATTTTACATAAACTAGGAATTGACATGTGACCATAAAACACAGGTTCACGTCCGTCTGAAGGTCATGTATTTAGAATTAATATGGCTACATCCGGAAAGTAATCCAAGTCTTCAAAAAGTTATTTTTTATTTTCATATAGTCTGCTAGAGACTGAACATTTTTCTTTTGGTATGTTTGAAATTTGCCATATTCATCGCATGACGGTCTTTAATTGTTACTCCTTTAAATGTAGACTTTTCCTGCAGTTCTTGTACTGTCATCTTAATATGCAGCGAATCAGTTCTTTTGAATGTTTCAACAGCTTGTATAACCACGTCAATTTATTGTTTTTCTTAAAAAACTAAAGAATTTCTGTTTAGCAAAAAGAATTATTTTTATGACCACTTTAATTCCCTGCTTTTATGATCGCAATGAAGAATTTATGTTTTCCACAAAGAATGGTAATGCTTTCAGGATTTCTGGGGCATCAAAGTACATCTAATTCTATTATAAGCAACCACTTTGAGATAATTTACCAATCCTTCAAAGCTGACCTCTTGCGAGCTGATCGGGAACCATTATCACTGAGCTTTACAAGAAGATGGACAAGAGAACACCTCGAACAACATAAAATGACGTAACAATGGAACGTACGTCAAAAACGTGGCCTACCTTTAATGGTTGAGAGTTCGGTTCCTGTAGCAGTCTCTGATTTTTGGGACTTTGAGAAAATACAAAATATAAGGAGACTGTTGCATCATGCACAGATAGTTCCATTTTGTAATTCATAGAATGCATGACAATTAAGTCCTTAAGTAAATGTTTACATAGCAGAGTGGCTATGTCTTTGTAAGGTGCAAGCATTGTTGATAAACTATCTGTGGCATACCTACAGATACTATTTTAGTTAATGCTATATTTTTCAAGAACGGTTAACACTATATTGAAAATACCTTCCCTTGTCACGCTTTCTAATTCAATAATATCGAAAAAACAATTGCCAGCAACCCCTTAAACGTACATATAGTATTAAGTACGTTTTATTACAAATATTATACTTTCATGTATCATGATACAAAAGTGTATACTCGGTTCTATAATGAACTGACCAAGTTTTTTTTTTCATTTCTTCTATAAACACAATACAGGATGAGCAATGGTTGACGCAACTGCGGGACCGGCCGGCAGCGCTATGTCTGCGTATATTTCCCCTCCGCGAGTCTTCACTGTGGGTTGAAATCTCGTCAAAGTAGCTCGTGTTTGTTAGGCGACACAATACAGTGCATTGAGTGAAAGTTTATCAAGTGAACTTCGCCGGCCGGCCGAAACCGGTTGCGTGAAGGATTGCTCACCCGGTATTTCTTCACGCATATTCGGAATGAAGCATGCTATCAACTGACACACCATTCAATTTTTACAGTTTGATTACTGCGGAATATGTTTTGAGCGATAACTTCTATTTAGCTGTTACATATGCAGATCTGCAATACGGAGCTTTCGTTTACTTTTTCTTGGTGTTACTTTCAGCACAAATTTTCACTTTCACTCGGTTTTGCTTTACTATGCATTTTATGTGTGATTTGCACTTTGTAAGATCACGGAATTTAGAATTTAGTTTTTTTTAATTATTTGCTGAAAAATCAATTAAAAAGGCATCAAAAATACTTTCCATCTTAAGTTCACGAACCCCGGAACATAATATACTTATTGTAAGTTTTTGTCATTTATAGACAGTCACAGCTGGTCTTGTGCCAGTTTTGAAAACGTGATAAAATAACACAACTCCCCAGTATAATTTCGCCCTTACTGTGACTTCCTTTTACACCTAGTTCTCGGTCCCCGAAATTCATGGTCTTCCTGTTTATTAATGACGTCATTATCGGTTTCTTAGATTCCGCATGATTTCACTCTTTTGTTGCCACACAAACTGTCACTATTTGCACACGTTCAGGGCAATTCACTGTTTTTGAAGAATGAGGAAATTCTGAGACATAAGAAATCCCGTAGTTTACACAGACCCAGACTTACACAAGCTAATTAGCAATGACCGAACACTTAAGTATTCGGGATCTTCATTAAGTGAAACAATAATTTAAAAAAGAAATATCTGAAAACAGACCTCGCCAATGACTTTAATTGTGGATATGAACGTTCGCTTTACGCTAATTTATAATCTTCTATGTATAAAACATGCCTACAATGGCTAAGATTAGAACATTGTCGATTCAAAAGCTCGCTCATTTCCGCGTCGGTTAGAAAAGGCGCGAAATGGCGGCAACAAATGACTTGCAACATTACATCCGATATGTTACAGAAATATGATACGAACTATTTGGTTATTACTTCCAATTTTGTCTCCCAGGCAAGTAAATTATTCAGATCTATTTTTCTTAATATGTTAGTCATATGATGATGTTGCATGGTACCAACTTAACCAGAGATATTGCCAACACTAAGTTCAAATTACAGCTAACTGTAACTAACGACCGTGATACATTTAGCGTTAAGATAATCAAAGGATGACACTAAACTAATTCACTTCCGAATGTCGTGTTAGATATAATGGCTTCTTTAAAATGAAGGGGGTCTATACGTACATGCGTTTATATCTTGCTGGAGGCCAAAAAATGATGTAGCAACGTGCTGCAAAGACATTAATACCTGATTTGTTACTCCGTTTATAAACATAGTAGAGAATCGCGATCTCATATTTATGCCTTTCTTACAATGTAGCAATACGAAAGATATGTTTGGAAATTCGTATTCTTTTTAAAAGGTTTTAATTTATCCGTTAGTTTTTAAAAATACATTATTCCAAGCCCATATAAGTTTGTTAAAGACAAAGAAGCCGAAACTATTTTAATATGTTCGCGCTTAATGCATGCCATATTAAATCATATGCACAAGCTTGTATACCAACACAACAGTTCAAGAACTTATTTTATTCTTATTATTCCAAATCGGTTGTTTAAGTGCAGTTTGTGGTTATGTGCATATTATATGTTTCAACCTCTTACATTGCAATATTTGCCTCGTTCACAGCAAATTTTAGTGTTCTTTTAAATAGTAACTTCTATGCAATGTTGGTACCGCCAATATTTAACTAGTGTAGCGACAACCATCTACAATAATCAGACCTTAATACAAAATATGGTCCCCGTATAAGCTGGCTGTAAGTCATTAAGTACTATATAATATTTTAATTCAATGTTACATTATTAATTTTTCATTAATAAATGTGCATAAATACTTAAAATCTTATTTTTAAACAGGTTTAAATAATTTTGTAAACATTTTTGTAACTAAATACACGCTTTAGGCAAACATAACGTGAGGTTTTATGTAAGATTTTTGTATATGTGTATATGTATTATTAATTTACAATCAGTAAATGTTTATAAACAGTACAAAGTGTACTTTACGCAATAACCTAGGCTCTTATGCAAAGTTGTAAGACATACAAGAGCAACCCATGTGGTACTAACGCTTTCCATTACAGAATAATCGGGTAACTGCAATAAACCTAATTAACAGAATCATGCAATTAAAAGCATGGGCCACATTTTCCACCAATTTGTGTATCATCGATACCTACATTTTGCAGGATTGTTGCTTCGTGGCTTGCGCATACCGCTTTGGAAACAATGACGTTTCTGCAAAAATTTGGAGTGACACTATGTAACACCCACTTTACAGTCTAGAGCTACCTCCCTGTGATTATTTTCTGTTTCCAACGGCCAAGAAAAAAGTTGAATGACCAGCAGTTGGGGATTCTGGAAGAAGTTGTTGCATCCTATGAAGAGGGGACTGTTGTTGGCATCAAAAGAAGCATGGGAGTAATTGCCTTTCGGAGATTCTAACTTTGTATTAAGAGTGGGGGAGACTATATAGAAAAAAAATGTTGCTCGAGTAATGACAATCAACTTCGTAGAAATAAGTACCCAATGATTTGAACACAGCACTCCAGAAAGTATTTCTTTTGATTTTATATGTTAATTCCTCTGTCTGTCTGTCTGTCTGTCTGTCTATCTATCTACCACAATAATTACTAAAGAGGCTCAAGAGGCCTAAATATATTTAAAGCACTTCATCCTCATAAATTCAGCATTTCTGACATACCTTAAGCGAGTAAAGCAAGGCCTTTAATAAGCGATTGTAACCCCAGAACTATATGCAGAGTATTTGAAGGAATACCATATCAACATTTCTTCTGAATATACTTTGGAATCTTTCATTATTTGGCATAATATATATTTTATATTCTCTTAACTATTATTTACACATTCATGTTTATCCTATTCTTTAACCACCAAATGAATTACCCACGTTTTTATTTTCTATATCAAATTTGCAAAAACGCAAAATTATAATGTCATTTTAACTACAGCTCACGCTAACATTTCACATTCCACTTTCAAAACCTTGATTGAAGTGACCTGATATAAAAACGATAAGTGTTACAGACTAAACAAACTAACAAAAAGAATTAAATAAACAGGTTGAAACATTTATACAACGGAGTAAAAAAACTGCGATTATTAATTAACATTTTACAATATCCATCAACTAAAGTAAAAACATTTGAAAATGTGTGATTAATGAAATTGACCTGACCTTCTATAGAAAGCCGATAATGATGACAGGAGCACTGTATTCTCTTCCACAAGTGCCTACCCCAGATGAAATTTCTGGAATAAAAAAGATAGCCTTAGGTCATAAAAACAGCCAATTACATAAAATGAATCATAAAAACATCATTAAAATAAGAGATAGGTTTAAAATAGGTTTTTTTATGTAAATGCAGCTTTGAGCGTGTCAAAGGCCATAAGAATTCGCCCGTTTGTCCGTGCTGTGTACTCACAAGCGAAAAAACGCACTGTACTGCCATAGTCAGTGTAAGTAGTAAGTTTTACTAGGGTAATTAAAAAAGTTGTTGGAATGAAATACAAAATGACAGATTGGTTTTCAACATTGTCTCACTCGACACTAATGCATTTTGTCCAGCAATGTTCCAAAACCGAAGGTCAGATTCCTCCAGGCCTGTAAAATACGTCTGAACTGATGATGCAAGGTCTTCAAAAGACGAAATTTTCTTTCCACCGGGGAATTTCGGGAAGTCCGGTGGAGGCAAGTCAGGGGAATGTGGCAGCAAATCGCAAATTCATTTATTTTCGGCGTTGCAACAACACATGTCTAAGGACAAGCATTGTTTTGAAGTAAGATGCCATTCTTCGTTGATAAACCCGGTCTTTTCTCACATGTTTTTGTCTTCAACATGTTCAAAAATTTAGCGCAATACTCTCCAGTGAAAAAATAATCAATTAGCAGTACATGCTTGGCATCCCAGAAAACCGACCGATTTCACACACTTGTCTTCTTTGGCGATGGAGAATCGCAATGCTTCCATTGTTTACACTGCTGTTTTGATTCAGGTGTATAGTGTGCATCCATATTTCATCACAAGATGACAGGATCTCTTTGAATACGGGACAAACTTTGCTGAGAGATTTGTACTCTGATTCGCTTTTGATCCTGAGTCAGCTGTCGCGGCATCCATGTTGCCGATAATTATTGCAAGAACAGTTCTTGTCTCAAAATGTGAAATACGTTTTCGCCTGAAATGTACAGAGTTCCAACAGTTTTGGACACCTTTAACGGCGAACCTTCAGGAACTTGTCGTGACCTCATTGATAATTTCCCCTAACGATCCCCTACCAGGCACCTAAAATGATTTTTTTATTTTTTATTTATTTTTAATGGTGTTTAACGCCCGTTTGTATTTCTTAAGTACCACAGGCTGTGGACACTGATGATACATAAGAGGAAGTGATATATTGCGAAAGGAATTTTTTAAAGGAAGGAAGCGTTCCAGATCTAAGTTTAGGGTACCTCTCCGGCATTTGCCAGTCATGAGGTCTAAGGAAAACCTGGAAAAAACCTCAGTAAGGGAGAACGATCCTGGTGGAATTCGAACCCCAGACCTCCCGTTCATGAGTCCACGCCTTAATGTGGCGCGCCTGGGCCACCAGTGGCGGTTTATTTTGATTGTATATATTTGATTAGTGCATTTTAAAAGTTTCTAAATATTAACATGTTTTCGTTTTATTGAAACATACGAACATCATCTTAAATTCACAATGTAACTCGAAACTTTCTGTTATTTCTCTCTGTTTTACAGAATGTAAAGATAATATCAAGGGCTCAGTCGATAAATAAGGTTACATTTAAAAAGGTTTAAAAGTTGCCACACGGCTTTGTCTATCAGTGATCATATATTTCGTTTATTTCTCTTTTGTAACACTTACTCATTGCAAGAACTCTAATTTTGTTCCATAATACCATAACTTATTTCATTTTATTAATTAATAAGGCGATTTTTGGATTTATATCCTTTTTTAAAGTTATCTACTAGGGGATGAATTCGCTCAGTTTACGCAGCTTATGCATGACGAATTTTTATTTGCGAGAAAGCACTTTCTGTAAGGTAAGATGTCATACACAAATTTAAGAAGCGAAGTAAAAGTTTAGACGCGGCCGACTGTAGCACGTCCAGCTACCGAGAGCAATGCACCTTGCTAGCGGTAAGGACATATTTTGGAAGCCCTGTGTTAAGGCACAGTTGGTGGTAGATAGAAAATAAAGTGACCTCGAAATATGTCATATAAGGTGTTTACGAATGCTAAGAAATTCCTCAATGGTATATGTGAGGTGTTATCTCGTACCGCAAAATTTTCCTTTTCCGTTATCAAAACAACTGACAGCACGATATACTGCCTTGCTCAGAACGAAATAAGTTGTTCGTCTACTGTTGTAATTCCTCTCCACCAGAAATTCTTCTCTCTGAACCTTCGGCTACCTTTGTTGATTGATTCAGTGAAAAGAGGAAACTCTGTACTTTCAATAGTCTGGTGCAGGGCCGAGAATCAACAAGGCCGTGTTTTATCGCTAATTACGTTCTCGCCAAGATGTCAAAAAACAAACACAAAAAGTTCGAGCGACATGAGCTTTAGCCCCATCTTGCTGAAACAAACCACAATTTAATACTTTTTAATTTCATTTATAAAACTACAAATCAATGTTATACTCTTTTAACTAATGGCAAACCACATACATGTCTTAGGTTCGGGTAAATACTTTTTAGATGACTGTGGATTCCATATCGAAACAGTACGGACTATTTTTATTGTTCAAATACACAAAAGAAGATATGGTCAGTCTTTCGGAAGAAGTGTAAAAACATATGAAATTTTGTTTACTTTGGTGTCAAGGAATTATCACAAATAATAGCACGAGAGGGTCTGAGATTACCGAAAAATTCACGGACGTAGTGAGTCTGAAAAGCTCAGATCCTCAAGTGGTATTAATTAGAACTATTTCACGAATAAAACAAAAATTTAAATATAATTCCTGTAAATTTGGCTTACAAAATTGTAAAAATTGTACATTTGTACTTAACCTTTTCATGCAACCTTACGACAGAAGAATGTCGATTGTCAGTAATGCCAACAGAGAAAAGCAATTGCGAGTTCAGGAATATTTCAAGAATAGAATAAGAATAAAAGTGATATAAATTTGAAATTCACACACAGATATTAACATTGTATAAAATGTTATATTTATAAATATGTATTTTATTCAGAAACCGTGAGATTGAAATGAAGAAAAGTCGACTAATACAATTGATTTTCTGATATCAACTAAGGGAAAAAAAAAAAAAAATATATAAATACAGTGTCTCTAATTTGCTTTGTATCCTGCGGTTTGTAATTCCTAATAATAAGATCAATCTGCACATTTGACGCATCCCAAAACGTTTTGAAGAACTCTTTATTTTGCGGTATGATTTTCGATAGCCCATACTTTTGTTGTCATCAATTGCTCCCCACCGCCTCTAGCAAAAGTAGTCAGTGATGCGTATTCAGGAATGATGCAGTGAAGGTATAGAGTTGGCTATACTGACCACAAGACAAATACACGACGCGTGATGAAACGGATTTGATAATTTTTTCTCGATAATTTTATTCAGTAATCCGGCTGTGATCGGTCAAAATTCAAAATTTTGTTTCGTTTCATTGTTTTTCCGGGACGTTTAGGAGATGCTGGGATTACCCTTTCCTTGCCAAAATCTTTTCGTCCTACACTTCTCCTCATTTCATTCCGTTGATACTGTTGCAAGATCATAAGTGCCCGATTAGGTGGTTGGCGTGCGATGTGGCAATGGTTTGCACTTTGGAAAGATCTATGCCGGATCACGGGGAAGAAGGAGCCAGGGGTAAGCGATACAAGAAGAAGGAAATGGTGGTAATTAAAAGGGGATCGCAAAAGTGTTTGGTGAGTGTGTCAGTTGAGTGATAAATAGTAATGAAATCCAGATATGTTATATAAACATTGAAAGTAAATTGAACAGTAGCGAGTAAAAATTATATGTACAAATAGTATTAGTGACAGAACAGCAAGAGTAAAAACATACGTAAAGTGAATGTTCAATATATTAAAAGTTAGGAATGGTACAGTTCAAAGCATGTATTCAATTTATAAGTTTAAGAACACATAAACATTAAAACCTAAAAAGAAACAACGATTTAAATAAGCGAATATAGAACTAAAAGTAAAATAGGAATTAAATTCTCTTAGATAGCTAGGGTAAGGGAGGTGGTGGTTACCAGCACGCCTACCGTTCGGTTTGCGACGGTCAATTTAGTTCTTGTAGTTAACTGGTTACTGGCTAATGGTAACTACTGGTTGCCAGTAACATGTAAATTGTGAAATTACTTAAAGAATTGTTTGATTGTATGTTCTAATCAGTTTATTTTTGTTTTAATTTCTTTTCTTTATAGGTTACGGTCTGTAAAATTTATTGTGTATAATGAAATAGCTATTTAATAAATAATAAATTATAACATTTTGAATATACGTCCCGGTATGGGCAACAAGGTGTAGGGATGGAGTACTGCAGATTTTATTTTATTTATTTATTTTTATATTATAGTATAAGCGAAATCCTCCGATTATTTTCCTATAAATTTACATCATTCACTCCTGAAAGGAGTTCTTGATGTTGGACGTCTTGGAACGGAGGAGGAATCTTTCGGTACTTGTCTGGTTCTTTGGGTTTATACATCAATAAGGTATCTTCGGGAGGAAGGGATAAGGTGAGGGAGACACTGGGCGGTCAAGATCAAAGGATGGCGACTACCCGGACGCAGATGGCGTCCCTGAAAGGTGTATAGATAGAGCACCCCGAAACTGGTGGAACTTGCTCCTGAGTTTTATCAGCCCCTCAGAAAGTCCGCTGCCATTCCTGAAGCCGGAAAGTGTAGTCACCGTCACACTGCGGCATAGCACTTTCAATCCTGTAACAGAACCAACGGAATGAAATGACAGCAGAAATATTGTAGACTGAAAATAAAATCTGAGCTTTGCTTAAGTGACCATGGGAGACCGCGAAAAAATAACTTCAAGATAGGCCAACCCAAAGGGAATTAAGCTCGCTAGAGTTCGCTCACGAAAACACCGTAATCAAAGCTTTGCATTTTCACTCGGTAAGGTTTAGTGCTAACAGAAATTAATTGCGAGAGTGAGAGTAAAGATTTTACTCGCGTATTTATCACTAAGACGTTTTTAAATATTCTTACTATAAGAGAAGCAGAAAATATTCATAGTTTCTATTCGAAAGTAAGAGACACAATGACGGAGAATTTCCAGGTATTTCGTTGTAGCGTAGACTTCTCGGTAGAACGGGAAATGTCATTACCTCCGTTTACAGTCTAAATCGCGCTATGTTAAAGGGAAATTTGTTATAAGGAAAAACAACAACAAAAAGAATTTCTAATATTCCCCAGAAGTAATTATGCAGGCAGATAAGCATAATCAAGACGCATTTCGTTTCTATGTACAGCGCTTGAAGCCTTTTGTGGAATTAGTCAGCGATTGTATCTTGAGGCAGGTACTACACAAGCTTAATAACGTCTCCCCTTTTCTCTCCAATTATGTGATTTCGTGGAAGCTTGCTCAAATTAATGAAGAGGTTGAACAGCTTCTGTGCATGCTCACATACGAACCATCGCCAATAATCTATTTTGTTAAGCAACAGGTGCGAAGTGTGCCTTTTTGTGCAGGGTAGGCTGAAACACGGCGTGTTGAAATGAATGGTTAGATATACTATAAACATAATGCAAATGTTCATATTTAAAATTACAGTATGTGACTACAGTACGATCAAGGATACTTCCCCAGCGGCGAGGGGTACGTCCTATGAGCGAGGAGGCTAGAAGGGGGTAAAAATCTGCTTGCTTACTTGTTGACCTTGATGACTGTAACGCAGCTATTCCCAGGTGTGTGTTGTGTTGTTCGTTTCTTAATTCGACAGCATACATAAAGTGTATTGTGCCTAGTTTGTTTACAACGACACAGCGTGTCTTTATATGCGATTTATGTGTTAACTCAGCGGTGAAAGAATCACAGAACCATTTCTTTTTCTTTTTCTCTTTTTCCAAATGATTCTGTTACTTATGTGAATACCATACTAACCACTATTTTCAGAGAATTGTATCTTTAAAACAAGAGTCTGCCACTGCTCACACTACAAATAATTCTCAATGTGTTTCCCTAATAATAACAATGAGTATTCATTAGGGATTTGTGGCCCCCCTCGATCTCTCGATTTAACAACCTGCGATTATTATTTCTGAGGCAAATTTAAAAATGCCGTGTACAAGACAAATCCGCACATTATACAAAAACTCAAAGATAATATTTGTCAGGAAATTGTCGATTTCTCAAAATGAACCACGGCGAGTGATGAATGGAGGAGGGCAGTTTCAACACCTCATTTGATAATTCCGTAAATAATTCGGCTCTTAAATTGGTTGGCTTTATTGTTTTATCCTCCCGCTAATCATCGAGACCCGGCTAATCGGCTAACTAGCGACGAGCTGTCCATAGGCAAACCGCTCCGGGGGAAAACAAAACTGATCGCACGGTATCAATAATGTGTGTAAATTAAATGCAACAATGGTAGAAGTATTCGCAATTTGTGTGTGCATCTCCCATGCACCAACAGTCAGTCGTTCAAACTTCTGTTGGAATTCAGAAATTGTGGTAGTAAATGCTCGGCTCTGTTTCCCTGCATTCTGCCAAAATATGCCTCCCTTTCCCCGGATACATTCTGTTTCCTTTCCTTACCTGAGCAATGCGAGGATAAGCCTTTCAAAAATAAACATTTATCACTGAAATCAAAATTCAAATTCTTTTCTGAAATATTTTGTTTAAAAAACTACAACATAAAATCAGCTTTACCTACGATCACCAAAATTAGAGAAACTACTTGCAAAACAACAGACTAGTCCTGTAGATGGGAATAGTCCGACAATAAGATCTTATTAATATCCTCTCGCAATTTTACACGCAAATGTACAAGTTTTAACCCTTTAGCTGCCGCGCGCCGATCTGGTCGGCTTCCTGCGATCAGCTGAAACCGGCCAGGAACCTGCTTTACCTTATACAGCCGCAAAATTCCGCGCAATTTAAAGGGAAAATACACCATTTTGAAAACTTACTTCTATAAATTCAAGAATAGCAAAAAGCGTTCATAATACTTAAAGAGTACATGTTGTACAAAATTGATTAATAGCAATACAAAAATATAATCACTTTAAAATATCAGCATTGTTTCAACCGATATTAAATATTTTAAAAATATAAATATGGTTTTAGATTTTTAGGTTTATTATCACTTTACAACTAAGATAGATAATAAACGTAATGTCCGTAATCATAGTGTGTGTTCATTTGTAAATAAAATGCCATAAAACAAGTTATGCAAATTGGCCTGTTGCCACGATATATTTTTAAAAAATTAAACATATGTGCAAGTAGGGAAAGAGAACTTTAAATTTACTCATCGACACAAGCAGCAGTGAAGAATGAAATAATATATTTTATACTGCGAGATGTCTCAAAACACTTTTAATACACTTGGATTTACTCGAATATATGTGCATTGACGTTCGACATTTTCTCTAGTATTGATAATAAGAAAAGCACATAAAACTGAAATAATATCTGGCCCTAGCACGCTGTACACTCCACATGTCATTTGCCTTAAACTTGATATATTTGCTATTAATTACGGCACTTGTGTTGTGCTGCACACGGTACGCGACCTCTTTCTCTGTTGTGCGAGGTCTTTATACTTTTCTTGACAGAAGTTTCACACAACACACAGAACTGTGAGAGTCAAGGTAGTTAGTATTAGTGTTACTAACGAACGTCCCTTCTTCAGTTGCTGAGAACCTTCATTATCATCAGAAATGAAATTATCACTATCACTATCGGATATCAAATCATCACCACTAACATCGCGCTCTTCAATTATCTTATCATTATCTACGCCTGTCTTAAAAACAACACGGGAACAAGTTGGCATTTTCAACCCTTAGAACACAACTATGAGAAAGAACTGACAGAGTTACTTTCAAACACAAAATACCCCCCTTGTGAAAGTCGTCTACCCCTAATTACAATATAATGAACGCCAGAGCTGTTAGATTTCAAACGCGTGTATTACCTCACCATAGTCTGTCACAAAAATAAGTATATCATAAGATTTAAGTCGGCCGAAAAGATCGGCGCTGGCAATCTAGAACTGAATTAACGAAGCCGAACAGATCGGCTCTGGCGTTTAAAGGGCGGGCGACCGGACTACCTCATGGTACGAAGAGATTTAAGTACGAAACAAAGAAATGCCCACCAACATCAAAAATAGGCATTTATATTCACTATAAAACTACAGAATTTAGCATTAAATGGCTTAAAATATAAATTTTGCATTTTCTTCGTCATGTCTGTTATGGAAAATATGGGTCTTGCCTGAAGGTTCGCTGTGTATTTATAATGCAGCAAAGAAGAAATTCAAATAATTTTAGTTTCATGTATACTATCTAATTAATGTTGAATATTTGTTTATATTTATTTATCTTATAAAAAGAATACGTGGTTAATTTAATCAGCTGAAGGTTTACATCTATATCAACAAGTTTATTACTAGATCTTGGAATTTTAGGCATGGAAAATATATGTATAGGCACCCAAAATAGGTCACTAAATGATTTAATTAGGTAATACTTTTTATTTGTGCAGGAAAGTAAGACTCTTTACATTTTTATGAATATGAATATAAGCATAACATTTTATTTGCTTTCATAATTTGCAACAAAATATATTATCAAGATTTTCTTCAAAGTTTCAACAGTTAGACTATATATATTGTCTGTTAAAATATTTTGAAAGGCAGAAAATAGCTTTTTCCACTGACACAGATGTTATAAGAGCAAATTCATACTCTGTTACATTTTTCATGCCCATTTGCTCTGAAATTTCTCCACCTTCTCTCACCAAAACATTTACACACGGAACAATGCAGCATATCTGTTTTTTTTTCTTCTTCTTCTTCTTTCCGGCTTCCATCTACTTCTTTCCCAACTTCTGCCTTAGCAACGTTAATTTTCACTTCAGTTGCTCGTGCACCACTGACAGCTGAAGGGTTTCCTTTGCGTTTCAGGTTCGCTATAGTTGAGTGCAAAAAAGGAAAAATTTGCCTTTAGTAAACAAGATCTCGATTCAATGTGAATTTTTCAACAGTTCCTTTGCAGACAAAACAGAAGCTGTACTGTCAGTAGGAAGTACTTTTACCATAGCAGCAATGCAATCCAATGTTCCGTGTAATTCAGAGCTGCCTCTTCCAGGATGCTAAAATAAGTCGAGGAGCAAGAACAGTTTCTGGAAGCTTTGCCTTGAAGAATGCAAAGCGGGATGGATCTTTGCAGACATTTTGGTACATAACGGAGATCAGAGGAAATCCATTCCTTGTGGTTTCTAAGCTCCGATGACGCGGGCTAAACAGGTGACGTGTATAAGGTTAGGGTACAATGATTTCAGAAGAGAAGAGGCTGGGATCATGTAGGAAGCAGCGTCTGTGCAGAGAAGAATCCTTCTCTCTTCAACACCTGTAAACTTTTGTTTACAGACAAGTTCATCAACTATTATATCTGTTGAGAGCGTCCGTTGTCTCTTGAACACCTGCCCAGCTGCAGGTATCTCCAATGACCTCCCTAATTGCAGCAAGTTATTTCTGATACTCATTTGTCTTCCCGAGTGTGGACTCACATAGAAAGGGTTTTTGGCAGTACTGTTTCAAACATTTACAGAACACGTGATTGTGCAGCATGTTTCGTGGAATATTAGCTGCTATCAATGCCACGCAAAGATCTGAATTGAAATAATCGGTTTTTGCCAAATTCATGGAAAATTCAGTCAGCACAGTTCCTTTCGACAAATCCTCTTCTCTGGTTCTTCCTGCGTAAACTGCGCCATCTACATGCTGTTAAATGTGACATTTTTTCTCGTGTACAATCTGAAAGAATGTAATGTGAATGAATGTTTTTAATTCATTTAATTTTCCTTCAAATTGAGATTCGAATAACTGTAGCCTAACCTCTTTAATAATAATAATAATAATAATAATAATAATAATAATAATAATAATAATAATATATTAAACTCCTAATAAGAAAAGTCTATAATTTTATATGTTTAAAAATTCATTGTTGTCTCGCCTACCGTAACAAAGAGAATGTCTAACTCTCACCTTTTTGATACATAAACGACAAAAAATTATTTTCCCGTAAAAACAATACCATTATAATTCACCAGCCAGAAAAAATTTAAGAAGTTTTCGAATACTTGTATTTTGACATTGTTCGTTCCCACTACTAAGCAATACAACTGAAAAAGTACAGGCATCATACACAGAGAAGAAAACTAGAAATGAAATTTAAACTGTATATTGCGCATTGCCGTTGAAGCATTCAACATGGGTGGTAGTTAAAGCGTTAATCAAAAGCATGTCTATTATTGGTGGGCCAACCGTGAATTAAATTTCGAGCAGGATCGATGGATTTTTTCGGGGTAAAAATCCTAAGTGTGGCTTCCCAAGGAAGGAAAGTAAAGCCGTGGGTCCCGTGTTCTGCATTTACGGCATGTAAAAGAACCTCAAGCTTGAAAGAAGAGGCTTCTGAGAAAAAAGTATTGGCCCTTTCATGCTCTGAATTGTATGGAACGCTGATGACCTGAGATGTTTAAGAGCGAACGTATATAAACCAAATAAACAAAAAAGTCTTCAAGTGTTAGCTTTTCATTATTGACTCCAATTCGCCCGTAGACCTCGCACGACAAAGCGGTGCCGTTCCTTAGGGAGACAAATTGAAGAATAAGCAATTTTTAAGTAAACTATATTAATTCTTTAAAAAAAATATTCTTGTTTAGGCAGTTTTAGACACAAATAGGCAATGATACCCATTTTAGGTCATTTTAGGCATTTAAAAGCGCCCACAATGAGTATCGTTTTACACAAATGGCTAAATCTGCAATTATTTTGCACATTTTCCTAAAGAAACTAAATAGACATTTGCCTAAAAATCCGAGTTTTAGTTATTACACCTAACATAATGCATTAATTAGACACATTTGGGTAAAATGTTAAAACAATGCCTTGGTCAGTGCAAAGTAGTGCGCCTTCTTTAGCGGCAAGAGTGGCCTGTTCATATGGACCGCCTACTGCTTTAACTTGCGATAATACAAATACAAGTTTACAAACCATCCATTAAAAACAATAACCTTGTCGCTGAAACACATTCCCTGTGCTTCACATTTCTGTAAATTAGACGCAGCTAGGAACATAATGGATACGCTTTTCTCCACACTGTAAGTAATGTTATACATGAAATGAACTTGTTAATTGCTCACTAACGGGACAAGCACTTTTGTTCAAAAGTGTGTTTAAGGCAATGACTTTGAAAACCTGTGAAAGCCGCATTAGCGCCAACAGACGCTACTGTGTTACAAAGCGGAATAAATACACACGCATATAGCTTAGAGTTTTTGTTATATGGGCAATTTTGATGAATATATGCGAACTTTGGTAATAAACAACGAGGGAAACTAACAAGATAGAATTAGTAGGGTGAAGCGTTATTGACGGTAGCACCCCTTTATTATTATTAACCTTACAATTAATGCCAGTATTCATATTACAACTATTATTGTTATCACTATTATTATCATAATCTTGTCTTTACTATTATCATTGGTGATGCATTTCTCTAAATGACATGTAGCAATCACGAACGATGTATCAATTTGCATTAGTGTTATATATACAAACTTATTGAACTTAGGAAAGTGCCTGTTGCCCTTTTCCTATAGTAAAACCTCTGGACAATAGCGAGGCTGGTGAAATCAGGGTGTCTATTGTAGAATCGAGGTCGGAGTGCTTTTGTTCGAACTTTTAAAGAAGACGCTGCCGTTTACCAGAAGTTACATAAAAACCACGCTAGAGGTGAACCACCAACTGTCGGAACCTTTAAATCCTCGTATAAGAGAAGAGGTTGCTTAAAGGTGAACTAAAGAAGGAATCACACCAGCCGAGGCAAACTTAAGTGTAGCCAGTAAGAAAGCTGGATTCAAAGTTAACAATTTAGACGCGATGCTTTTGCAAGGTTCCCATTCAATTCCCGTCGTGAAACGGCCGACAAATTTTGCTCAGAGGCCTCTTCTTTCAGGCTTGAGGTTCTTTTTCTTGCCGTAAATGTACGACACGGAACCCACGGCTTTACTTCCTTCTAAACTTGGGTTTAGAAGGCAAGTATGATTACCACTACACCACCAGGACCGACAGGTACCACTGTTCACTGCCTGTGGTGCCTCAATAGTAAAAACGGGCGTTATACACTATTCAAAAAAAAAAAACTGTTCCAAGAAATGGAGGAGCAATTTTCAGTGCTTCAGTCGCTCTTAAGACTAAGCCTGGCCGTTAGTGACTACGCCCTAGTGGGGGGCCCCTCCGGAATAAACGAGGAGTGAGGCAGACACCGGCGGAGCTTCCTTCAAGAAGCCCCTTCTGTGTCAGAGGCCGGGCAGAAACCTTTCCAAAGTGCAACTGTCACGCCGCACCAACCCACCTTTCCGTGACACTTTCGACCTTTGGAAAGGCAAAAACACCTCGTTCCACTCACTGCGAAGAATGACGCCTTCATGCACCCTTAAGGTGATTACTGCACGTCAGTGGCAGATAAGCGAGTTGCAGTCTCATTCTTGATTTGTGGAAAGAAAAAGTTAACAATTTATGTCTCATACACGACAGGTGTGAACATATCCTCTATATACTGAGTGAGCCGTCTAAAACTTGCACCGCAAATATTTCTGAAATAGGAGAAGCTGCCTTCACAGAACTGAAGTTTATTACAGAGGCTCTAATTGCAGCCCATATACATATATTAATTATTATTAGAATATATACTTCTTCAATAAATCTACTGGAATAGTGGCTATTGACAACAAGGAAATAAAACCACACACATGAAATTATAGTTCCTTAAAATTGGGGAAATCGGATCATTGGGAATGGGGGTTTACCTGAAACCCAATATTAAAAATCTAGCGGCAAAAATATTTGTTTCTTCAGAAAAAAATTCGATAAATACCGTTTAAATAAAATAAGAAAAATAGTTTCTGAAGATTAGTGAAATCGCACCTTTAGTAGTAGAGGTATACATGAAAACCGAAATTTAAAAAGCGCTCTTTCGTTAGTATTTTCTCTTTGTTGTTTTGAATTAAAAGGAAAAATTAATTCAGCATATAAACTATATTTATAACGTTTCGTATGTTTTATATTTAACAAAAGTATCGTCCTGAAGATAGCAAATGTGAAACATTAATCTAATATGTGTGTCAGAATTATATTTGTATGTAAGAGCGCTCTGTAATAATCTTCAGAAAACGGTTGCATTATATGATTTTACTACAATAACATTTAAATTAAATTTCAAAGTCAACGAAAATCGATGTAACTTTAGGTTATTTATTGTTAATCGTATATATTTGCTTAGTGCATTGTAATTGTTTTTAAACAGTAACATGTTTTTGTATTAAACATAACAACATCATCGTCTTAAATACAGAATGTAACTCCAAACTTTCTGTTATTTTTCTCTATTTTAGTGAACGTAAAGATGATATCAAGTGCTCAGTTCATAAACATGGTTACATTTTAAAATGTTTAAAATACCCACACAGTACAGCTTTGTTCAGTTATCATCTATTTAATTTAGTTAATAGTATAACATTAATTTTTGTGGTATAATCTCAATAATAATTGTAATAATGATAATGATAATAATAAGAAGAAGAATTTTAAATTTTTTATTTCTCTTTTGTAATACTTATAAGATTGTAAGAATTCTAATTTTGTTCCCCTTGCTTTTGAAAATTACATTAATTTCAATTATTTTCAAGTGATTTTGAAGAGGAAAAACAGACAAACCAATTAGGTAATGTAATACATTTAGTTTTTTTTATTAGTTAACTTTAGAGTTTGTCATGGTTATTTTTATTACTGAGTAGTGTTTAATGCCTGTTTTTATTACTTAGGCACCACAGGCGGGTCATGCTAATAAATACCTCACAGTAGTGTCAATTTGTATTTCATTAATTAATAAGGCAATAATATGTATTTTATACATTTTTTTAAAGTTACTCTACTAGGCGAGAAATTCGCTTAGTTTACTCAGTTCGTGCCTGACGTATTTTTCAAAAATTTGCTCGCTAATGCACGTGAATCCAAAGTTGCCATGAATTTGATATAAAACAAACGTGACACGGGACATTAATGAAAGACAAATCTGTATAAATTCAATTTGCTTGCAACATTATGAACAGCATAGAAAAAAAAAGTCTAGTGCTTTTAGTTTTAAGAGAAGCTTATTCAGAAGTTCTTGAATAATATTTCATGTACTGCAATCTTTCTTAAAAAAGTAATAGTCATTTGTCTGATGTTTCGCCCAATGAAAGAATAAATAGTTTTTTATTCCCTCCTTGATTTTTTTTCCCTACAGATGTACCAAGTTGTAATATTGCGCGAAAAGAAAAACTAAACATTTTACCATATGAGGTATTATCAAAAAGTTCATGGACTGGTTCTGTTACAAATAAAATACTTCATTTGGACTTCATTTCCTTGATCAGCAATACACCGGTCGATTTCTGCCACCTTTGGAATGTGGTTCTCAAAGTTATTGTTTGTAAGTGAATGTAGAAGCTTTTGCGATTCACGTTGTATCTCGTCAACGGTGTTGAAACGGCAACCTTTGAGACGAGTTGTCATCTTCTGAAAGAGGAAGAAGTCTGAAGGGGTTTATTATTCTATTACAATCCTCATGGAGAATTTTGCAGAAACTTTAGAAGGTGATGCTAGACGTCTTGCAGGGACGTTCTTCTACTTTTGAAGCACTTGTCCCACTCAAAATACCGTTATCATCGCCATTTAAATCTCTCTTTGGGCAATTTCACAGTTAATGCACAATTTCCTGTTACTCATTGTTCCAACTTGCTGCCCATTACACAATCACACGCAAGTGATGACATAAACACCGATTGCACTACTCTCAATGTAAATACAGCTATGTCACTTGGCACACTACTAGTTTAAGGTTACATCTTCTTAGAGATGCGCACAGTACCCTGTGTTGCAATCTGTTTGCGCGCTACAGAACCAGTCCGGGAAGTTTGTGATATTATCTCGTATTTACTAAATTGTAACATATTTCCTCAGGCGCTATTATTAAACATTCTCTGATAAATACGCCTCCATTTTTACCAATATATTCAGCAATTAATTTAATAAAGATGTAAGGTTATAAATATTTTAATATTTACATTCAATAATATTTGCTTATGCTCTGTGTAAGAATAGGCAAATTAAAAAGTCTAACATATATAAAGTATAGTAACGTATATAATAACTAATGATTTCTAAAAATGGAGGTGTAATTTAATAGTAATTGACTGCTTTGGGAAATTGTAAGATGTTGTGTTTACTTCAAGTAGCTTTAACCTTAGATATGCTAGTACTTCTCTTCCCATTTGATTAAACACGGATGGGGTCTCATTTTACCTCGTGCGCTAATGAGAGTGTGGTGCCAGATACGATCTTTACTTTATCTTAGTGATATAATAGAATCACTTGAGCACATTACACGTCGCATAAAGTTGTTAATTACACTTGCAGCAAGTGTAATTTCTCTAAAAGTCTTCCATTGATTGAAAATGAGGTGTTGATATATTATTATTATTATTATTATTATTATTATTATTATTATGAGGGGCGTAATGAAATGATTTACAATACTATTTTTGTACTTGCTTATAATGCAAAATGGTTCAATGCCCATGGGATCTCTTAATATACTTCTCACCAAGTCAATGCACTTATCATCTTTCTGTTAACTTCATTTTCACATTGCGAAACTATTATTTCGAAGTGTTTTGTCAGCACTCGTGGATATCTGCCTGAATGTCTTCGTTGTTGCCAAATTGTTTACCTCGCAACGAGAAACTTTGTTTTCCAAAAAGGCTTAATCATACGGAGCGAGATCCGGTGAATATGGTGGGTGCGGCATAACATTGAACCCCAGCAATGCCTTTTTAGTTGTTGGGAGTGCGACCGCGCATTGTCATGTTGGAGGAACACTCTTGTCGGCCACTTCTCCTGTCATCGTTGCTGAATCCTGCGTCTAAACCGTGTACAACTCGCTGTAGACAGTCGTTCCTTGAGGAAGTCAGTTCAATAGCAGTATATTTTAAGGTAAGCTTTTACATCTTCTGTCAACTTTCTAGTTGGTATTCCATTTTTTTTTCTCCCTTCAGGTGTTTCACGTTTTTTTTTTTTTCCTCCGATCATTTACCACTACTTTCAGACATTTGCTGACGCTTCTGTGTACATACTTTATACACTTCTGCTTTAGAAGAGAAACACATAAACTTTAATATCTCGAAGATGTTTTGGGCATTCCCATCAGAAAGTATGGTTGTGTATCTAAATTAAATTTTCTTTATGGATCTCTTCCAAAGGATTTCAGCAGCTTCCATTTTATTTGAGGAACTATCAAAATTATTTTCACCGATGCCATTCATTCTGTGCTGATGTTGCCATGTTTAAACTTTTTCTTCACTTCATGTTTGCTAATTATAATATATTTTAAGAGGATTTCCAAATCCACAACTAATTCAGTAAGGATATCTACGAGGCAATTCCTATGCCTTACAGGGATGAATGACCTTGAAAAAAGGTATAAAAACTAAATCGCATGTTCATCTGACAAAAATATATATTTATAATCTTGGTATACGTTTTTTTTTTTTTTTTTTTTTCAAAGCAGTCAAAATTTTGCTCTTCAACCAATTCACTTAAGCTATTTAAATAACACAACCTTCATTAGTGAAAGGAACGTACGGTTACCTCGAGCATATGAATACCAGGAAATAAGAGAGGACGAAGAAAGTACCGTACGTTTTGAATAGTCCTGGCGAATGACCTTGTATCGATCTGCGCGAGATAATTCTAGAAAATTTGTTGTGACGGTAACTTTTCAGCTACATAAATGCAACAAACAATTGCAACCGAGAAAGTTGAGAGTGGCACAATTGTGCAATAAATCGTCCATACAATGGTTCAAATACCTGATTCCCCTATAAACGCATAAATAGATAGTGGACTTGACCAGAAATCACTGCTCATTTTTTTTCTCATTCGCCAGGACTATTAAAAGTACTTTACTTTGTCTTGATCAACATTTCCATGATGTACTGAAAGGTGAATGTTGTAACCAGTATGAGTTCTACCGAAATAGCTTGTTTTAAATATGCTCCAATCACTTCAGTGGAAGTAGAACGTTCTTTTTCTATGATGAAAAATGTTTTCTCTTACAAGTGGCTAACTATGATACATGATAACTTGAAAAAACATCTTGTTATTGCTTTAATCAAGTAAGTAAGCTTAAGTACTTTAATTTGTGATAAAAAAGGTATTAAGTATCTTAAATATATATTTTAATTAACAATGAGCGATATTACTCTCTGTTTACACTTTTAATAAATTCCTATTTTAAGTATCTTTTCACCTGTCTATTTTAACAAAACAAATGCTCAACTTCCGGGCTCTGGTTATAACTTTTTGCACTTGTCCCACTGTTTTCATCACTGTCTTCGCCTAGTCAATCATTATATAATATAAATGTAAAATAATGTAACACTATTAACAATGTAACTAAAATATAAATAATTAGAAAAGCGGAAAAGGATAAAACACTAAGAAAAAATCACAGATATATATGCAAAAGTTATAGTTTTAAAGGCGTATTCCTTTTCCCCTTTGTTTATTATTTACTTTATGTTACACTGAATTCCCCAGGGGCTTACTTTTTAAACTATAATTTGCCTACACTGCTCCAATATAATAAATATTATTTTTTATGAAAATTTGCAGTGTGAAAAAACGCATAGGCTGTAAATTTAGGCTAGGTTAGGTTAAGTTTCAAAAATAAAAATAAAATATCTAAAATTTAAGCGTTAAAAGCGAATGACTTTTCCCTATGATTATTATTTACTTTACGTGCTATGTTGCCACATTCAGTTTCCCATTTGATTTCACTTTATATTGAATGCGATTAACTATTAACGTGCATCCTAAAAAGTACGATTGCTTGTTATGGCTGCTCTATCCGCCTGCATTTGTTGCTACTACCAGTGGGCTTTCTCCGTTGCCGTTCGTGTGACAACTGTACAAGATCCGTTTGTTTGTAAGCGTTAGTGAACTTTCAGTTATTTCTGATTTTAGTGTTTGTTGGCAACAATGAGAACACATTATGCCTTTGTATAGTTTTTCCCAATACACTAGCATGCAGAGAAAAATTGGAGAGGCCTACCTAGTTCAACTAACTGTAGCATCAAATGCAGCAAGTTTAGGCAAAGTTCTTCCTCTCGTACTGGCAGAAGGCACAGGTTAGGTTTTCTTCTTCTGACGGTATCAATTTTCAATCCGAACCACAGCTTTCACTTCCCACACATGCTTTCCAGCGCTTGTTCATTAAAAAACTTTCTTGCTGTTTTTTAGAGGCTCTTCTGCCCTTATTATGTTTACCACACAATCGAGTCATGTTATTTCTAATGACCTGCCTACTTATATATACTTTTTATCTTAATGCAGACTAACTGTACTCTAAAACCTATACGTAAATGCTACACTTGTAAACTGTTACGTGCACTAAAAAGTTTGTATTTAAACCATAACCGCTTATTCACCCACAAAACTTTCCCAAACACAGCTCAGCAGAAAAAGACAACCTCCAAACAATAACAAACCATTTATTTACTTCCGAAACAACGTGAAAGCGTTCTTTTGTCTGCCAGCATAGCCACCACAGCTTTCTAAACAAGAAAATCCCTAGTACTTTCTTACCGCTAATTTCAAATGTTAAATAAATCGGTGCAGAGTTGCAACAAAGATATTCGGTGGCGAGGAGTGATTTAAAAGGCAAACAAGAACTTGCGCACGGACATTTAAAAAGTCACGTCAGGACCTTTAAAATGAAACTAGATTATAAAACTACACATATTGGAATAATTTTCGGACGCAAAAATCGGATTTCCAACTTTTTGAGAATTTTTTTGGCAAATTTCATTGTTGTATCCTCTAAAATAAAGAATCTTTCCTTCTTATGTGTTCTCTAACTCTCATAAAATTTACATTTTTTTTCAGAACGCATAATGCCAAGAATGAACTCTGCAGAAATCATACACTCGCATACTTTGAGCACCTTTACAGACGCTCCCCTTGGGCACTTAAAAGTGAGTACTGTGTTATTTTTTAAGCATTATTACAACAACAATATGTGATTCATTAAGTATAAGACACAAAATAAATGTATCTCTTAATATCATTTAAAATATGGAGACTAAATAGCATTCAGGGTAATCAGACCTTCTACTAGGTCTTTCATCGTTTTGTCGCCCGTTTTACGACAGCATGCGATTCGGTAGTCAGAGCGTTAACTATCGGCGAAGAGAGTGTAATATCCGCGTAAAAATTACAATGTTGAGGGAATTTTCTGAAAGTATTTACAATTGGTTATTATACAATTCTGAATATGGAGCTTATAACCAGAGTGTGCAGCAACAGATAGTGTTCACTTGCTATCAAGTAGAGAAAGACGTGGTCAAGAATTGTCACGGACAAAAATAAATTTCATTGTTTTTATAGAAGTAAGGCGCAAAACTGCAGAAATGCATAGATGTTCAATTTCGATGTGTGGTCAAGAAGTTCCTGGACAGAAAACTTTTAAAACAGCAGGGAACCTACACACAAGAATGTGAGTGCTGGTCGTCCGTAAACATGGAACATTGAGGATGTGCCGTGTGCGCACATTGCGTTCCAGGAACTCGGTACAGGCATTGACGGTCAACAAGTTTGGAGCTGTGATCGGCTCTGAAAATGTTTAATGAAAATAATCCGAAATCTTTGGAGAAGCTGGTGACTACTGACGAATTTTTGAGTAGTGTTTAACGCCCGTTTTTACTACTGAGGCACCACAGGCGTAGACACTGATGATACATCAGATGAAATGATATATTGGGAAAGGATTTTTTAAAGGAAGTGTTTTTTTTTTTCAATTTTTATAAAAAATGTTTCCTTTAAATAAACCCCCATCCCCAATGGTTCAATTTTTCTGGTTAATGAACTCGACGAATTGTTTATTAATTGCTGAGTTTCAATGCGACTGCTAGAGTGTTAACGGATATATATAATTATTTTTCATTGTTATTTTCGGTGCCTAGTAGGTAGAATCGATGGATATTTGAATTTTTTTCTCCCCAAAATCACTTCATAGGTGCAAGTGCAATAGCCTCATCCCTTCGGAATTCGCTAAAAAATCGACGACCTCCTAAAGCATCGTTGAACACTTCAAAGAGAGTTTAGTTGGAAATGGCAAGATTTGGGCTGTATATACTGAAAACTCAAATGGTTAATCTTGTAAACGGTTTGACTGGTCATATATCAGTAACAACACATTCTTCGATCTTGGGCTTTGGTGCTAACTGCTGACTTCAGTTTCTTGCCAGTAAATCGTTGTATCTTTCAGGTAAGGTTCTTTTTGAGTACCAAAAATGGTCAGCATCACCTTTCCCTCAAGATTGAGTCTGTGTATGGAGTAGGGATGGTAGAGCCTCAACACTTTTCTGTTGGTTCTCTGCGGTAAATTCTCATGACACCCATGCCCCAGACTTCATGGAAGTCCAGGTGGATGATCTGATAGGCAGAACCACGCTACCTCATCGTGGCATCTCACAAGTTTGCTGGTCCTCTTGAGCTTGCTCAATCTTCTCGTCAACGGTGGAGGTTATTTCTTCTTCCATTTATCCTGACTTCTACGGTGCAGAGCTCTGTCCCCAGATGTGCTGAAACCCCCCGATGAATTTCAGCCCCTGAATGCATTTCGTTCAACCTTGATGCACACCGCTAGATATTGTTTACATTGTCACAGCAACAAGAAAACTGATGTGATCAAAGTCAAACTTCGACCACTTCCCTGCCTAAGCAGAAAGCAGTGTCACAAACCTAAAGATGTGCTATGTAGAAAGTGATGATGGTTTTTGACTTTCCTTCGTGATATAACTGATTCTTACGTGGCTAGTAAAAAGTGAATCCGAATTCATGAACAAAAAGTATACCTTAATTGAAAACACCCTTAAGTGTTAAAAATATTGAACAAATATGTATTATTTCTCAACCCTGTTATGAAATCGTTTGATACTGCCGTTAACAATTAGCATGTTCGTCGAGAACGCCGGTTTTTGCTTGTAAAAGCGACACTTTGCTTTGAAGCTACAAAGTGGTAAATCTAAATGTACGTTACCCCGTGAAATATTAACTGTTCAACACTAGAGAAGCGGCCACTACCCTATAAAAGGTATATTTCCCAACTTGAAGCGAAGTTTCTCACCTTAATGGACTGAAGTAAAAGACCTCCATCTTCTCCTGTCCCAGATCCTGCACACTATTGGAAAACTTCTCAAAGTTATGAGTTCATTTCTGATATAGTTCACAGTTTTGATGGCCATAAACTTGCTCCTTCCTTGCACAGTGTTTGTTGTACAGCGCACGGCGGTTACATCGAGTCATCAATTTTACTGGTCACATTGAGAGGAGCCTTTCACAAATTAATAATATGTTAGAATTCTGTCGTCGTGTATTGTGAGAAGTGTATTTCTGTTGCTTAAATTTTATTCTCTTTCCTTTTCTTTATTTATTTATTTATTAACAGACATTGGCAGTGAGTTTTGGCCAAAATCGATTTTTTTTTCCCCTGCAAATGGCTCCTTGAACCTTTGGGCGTCCACAGAGAGTAAACATTTGCATGTCCCCCCCCCCCCCTTCGGACTCTACAGTCATTTAAAGAGCTCCGAGTGTCCTTTTAAATCACACTGTTTCTCAAAATAGGTTATATAAAACAGCATTTTTCTCAAAAGCTCATTTTCGCACATTCATAATGTCTCGCGCGTAAGTGTTTTTGTATAAATTCAATTAAAATGTCCCAGAATGGGCAGAAATGTCTGTTGTAATATTCTATAGGACAAAATACATGCTAACAATGTTAAATAAAGTATTTTCTATGAAAAAATGAGTATTTTTAAATATTAAAACTTCTTATAGATTAAAAAAATTATCACAATTGATTTATCATATTTATTTAAAATATCTTTCCATAGAATTTTTGTATGAGATTCAAAACTCCAATTGCAAAAAATGCCAACCAATTATCTCAGCTCATGAGAAACGTGGGATATTTTGATTATGCGACATATTTACGTAATAAAATTTATAGCTCGCAAAATATTTGTCCAACTTGAAATTTTGTATACTTGTTAACTTAATAGCAATACAATTATAGTAAAAGTTTCGGAAAAATCCATAGAAAATGTTGAACTTTGAAAATCCACTTCCAATGCCCCTTAAAGTTCAAGCCTCATTTCATAAAAGTAACTGGTAAGGTTATGACTGTACAGAATCTTGATTGTGTGTATTTTCTCACTTTGTTTTTCAAAGTATTTCTAATAGTTCCATAATAGTTTGGAACTATTCTGTTTTTGTATTAACATCATCTTCGTTTTCTTCATATGTGACATCACAACGTAAATATTTAAAGTGTGATACTTTGAATATTTATGTTTTTATTATTTTCTTTCTATCACAATTTTTGTTCTTATTGGGTACTCCCCTCGGAACGCCATTAATTTTGTTTTAACCTTTGAAATTATCATATTGTATTCTTTATTTTTTTATTTAGTTGGAATGTTGCTTTTTGTAGTTCATGTTCCTTGTCAAAAATTAATGCTATAAAGAACAAAATAGTTACTGGATTATTTTGTGCTAACTATTCCCGTAGTTACAATATTTTTTCATTCTGTGAGAATGTCGTGTATATATACTTAAATAAGATTAGAGAAGGACTACATACTTGTTTTAGACCACATTATGTTTTTATTTCTTCTGTTGACTTTCCATTTACATTTATTCATTATTTTTGTATTCATATATATATATATATATATATATATATAAATTAACACTAATAATAAAAGTAGATAAAGATAAAACACAGAGAAAGAGTCACACTTGAAATTGCTATATTTCGAACTACTGCGAGTTCTTCAATGGCAAGAAGCTAGACTGGTGTTTTATCTTTATCTACTTTTATTATTAGTGTTAATTTGTTATATTGTTAATAGTGTTTCTTTATTTTTATTTTTCATATATATATGTGTATAAGTTTTATGACTTTTATTACACATATAGGGAATCCTGTTTTATATATTTTCCATAGTAATAAGCGGCATATTATATCAAAGGCGTTTTTATAGGCCAACAAATGCCATATGTGTCTCCAAGCTATATTCTCTTCGTTTTTCTGTAATTTGTTTTATTATAAAAGCATTATCCATACGTGATCTGTCAGTTTTAAATCCACTTTGTTCCTCATTGATATTTACAATACTAAAATGTTTAATTAGGAATAATAATCCTGGATTATACATTAAATTTAATAAGCTTATCCTCTGTAGATTTGCATTCTTTTCTTTGTCCCCTTTTAAATATTGAGATAGTTTTAGCTGTCTTCATTCTTTTTTAATTTTCTTCATTTTCTAGCATACACGTCTGTTCATGGACTTTTCTATTTTTTCATTCTTTTGATAGCATTTTGTATTTTTGTCGGCCGTTTCATGCCTGAGTTCAATGGGACGCTGATGACCTGAGACATTAAAGAGCGTCCATAAATAAATCAATCGATGCTGCATGCTTAATTTAATTTTCTAGTTTTTCGTTTACTATTATATAGTCTATTAAGGATAATGAGCCCGACCGTGTGTACTTATATAAGTCTTTCTTCTTAAAGAATATATAGTAATTTTAAGATCATTAAATGTTGCAAAATTCCTTAATTCTGTTCTATTATCATTTATTACTTCTTCCTGATAATTACCACATATATTTGTAACGGGAGACTTTCCAACTCTAGTATTTAAATCTCCTGCAATTATATTTTTTGATTTATGTATAAATTTCTATAGTATATTATAAAATGGATTTGTTTCTTCAAATTTCCCTCTTCAGGGAAATATACTCCAATCACTAATAAATTCGTTTCTTCTGATCTAAATCTAAATAAAAATTAACATTATAGTAGAGCCTGATCTGATGATTGGACAAGAAAACATTGGAGGCAGAGACACCATCTCGAGCCAGAAATGAAACATTTAAATCATGAGAGACTGGTGAACACGATGTTCTATTGCCTTCTCTACATATAAAATTAATGAAGTAAAGCGTGATGGATTTAAACAGGAACAACTGCTACAAATATATCTGCAAGAGGTTTCCTCAATATCTGATACTAAAGTTAAAGAGAGAATATTTGTTGCATCACAGATTAGGAAGTTGGTTTATGATATCATATTTGATGAAACTATGACAGACTTGGGTTGATTTTAAAAGTGTCATAAAAATTACTAGGATATTACAAGGATCCAAATTACAAAAATATTGCAGAAGTATGCTGAGAAGTTTTGAAAACAGGGATGCATTATGTCAAAATAAATTTCCTACACTCCCATTTGGACTTTTTCCTGGAAAACCTCGGTCTGTCAGAGAGGAACAGGGAGAAAGATTTCATCAGGACATAAAGGAGATAGAAAAACGTTAACAGGGAAAGTGGATGTAAACATGATCGCAGACTATTGCTGGTCAATAAAGACAGACGAACCATAGGTCCCCCCCCCCCATTAAAATAGATTCTAAAAAGCTTTCATTATAGATAACAAAAATTGGTCTAAATTGGTCTAATACTTATTCAAATATAAGGAAAAATATTAATTTATGCTGAAGAGTGTTCTGTTGTGAATTTATTAATGCACACATAATAGAATATATGTTTGTAAGGACCGAGTGTAAGGAAGTGTATTTTATTATTTCATATAATGTGGAAAATTGGTATGTGATAAAGGAAACATGGATTTATATTTAATGCAGCGTGGCCGATTAGGTATATTCATATACCTCGGGCAAAAAAATAAAATTAGCATACCAGTGTAATGAATATGTTGTTAATTTACAACCTGCGAGGTTAGGTTTAGTCTTAATAGTTGAAACAATCTTCACTGAAGTGGGCAGCGAATGTTTGGTTACTGAATATCACTTAAAAACTGAAAATAATTTTAGATTTTGTTCATTTTAGTGCTGGATTCGTCTTCAAAAATCCCTAATGGATTTCTGGAAGGAAAACTACGGGACATGGGAAACTTCGATGAGTGCGTTGCAGTTAGTGTGAAGGAAAACTGGGGTTCGTTTCGAGGTCAATATTGCCTGGCAACTATCCATTTCTCGTCGTCTGAATTCAACATAACACCAAGAAAAGTGAGTACTCTCTGTGAAGTTGGAAACAAAAGGGTTGTACTCGGTTAGGGGGTCCAAAATAGGTTTCCGAAGATCGGGTATCAATAAGCAAATACTTAACACTTATTTATTAAAAGTGATAACAGTTTTCTGTCACGGCAAACTACGAACTGCGAATCGAATGAATGAAGACAGAGCGACTAGTGATACTTTCCTATGAGCCAACCCCCAGCCATGAAGTGGGTAGTAAGCCTGCTTACTTGCTTGTTGACTTTGCTGACTCTCGCAGTCGTAGCGCAGCTGTTTTCGAGTGTGTGTTGTGTTGTTCGTTCCTTAATTCATAGTGTACATAAAGTGTTATACGACAAAGCACAGCGTGTCTTAATGTAAGATTCATGTGTGTTAACTCAGTGGGGAAAGATTCATAGCACCAATTTGTTGAGCATGCAGTCAATTTTTTTAATAGTGTTAAACGCCCCTTTTTACTGCTGAGGCATCGAAAGCGATGGACACTGATAATACATGATATGAAATGATAAATTGAGAAAGTATTTTTAAGGAAGAAAATATCCCAGGACTTAGAGTACCGCAGCGGCATTTGCCATCTATAAGCACCGAGGAAAACCTGGAAGAAACTTCAGTTAAGGAGAACGGTCCTGGCGGAAATCAAACTCCAAACCTCCCGCGCACCTTAACGACTTCTGCCACCTGTGGCGGTACTGTTGATTCTGTTACTTAGTTAAATATCATACTAACTTTTTTCAGAGAATTAACCGACAGGAGCTTGATCATGCGTTTTTTCAATAGCTCTGACATTCCCAATAATTCCATGAGAGCAATTCACAATGTGTTTCCACAAGACAGAGTTCTTAGTAGGGATTTGTGACTCCCTCTGTACCCCCAACAGCCTGCGATTATTATCTCTGGGGTAAAAAAGTTGTGTACAAGACGAACCCGCACACTATACAAGAACTGAAAGATTACATTCGTCAGGAATTGTCCTGATTTCTCAAAATGAACCACAGCGAGTAATGAATAAATTTCTAAACAGATGCCAAAAATGTGCGGAGAGTGAAGAAAGGCGTTTCAACACTTCAATTGATAATTTGCTAAGTAATGAGCACGTTAAATTAGTTTGTGTATTGTTGCATGGTTTGTTTGTTTTACCCTCCAGCTAAACACCGAGACCGGCTGGTCAGCAAACCGGTAAACGAGCATCTCATTCGCTCATAGGCAAAACATTACGGCGGAAAATAAAACTGATCGCACTGTAATAACAGATGTAATAAATTAATTCGACTTGAAGGCAAGTTCAGAACAACTGAAGTATTTGACAAGGTGTGGCAAATTGTACGAGTACTTTGACTCGCATACTAATAGAGAGCAACAGCAACACCTGTGTATATGTATCACAACGATTTGTAAACATAGAATATAGATCGTTATTTGGTGTTGTTTAAACACAAGATGTGCGAGTTATGAATGAAAAATGTGTAACACTAGAATTAGTGGGGGGTTCGAAAACAGTAAAAGGCATTTATGAAAGGAATTTGCCCACTTTTGGGTAAGGCATGTCCTTGCTATAACACCGTTCGACTTTGGATAAATGAGTTGAAGGGTGGCAGAACGATCATCGAAGATGCACCACGTCCTAGAGTTCCAAAATCACCAGAAATCATCGATACTGTCTTGGCTGATCGCTTAAGATTTGTACATCGCTCCAGCATTCCTGGAATTCGGCTATTTCCGCTGCCACTCTGCAAGGGCGAGTCCGACTTTTCGTCCATGCGCATGCGCAGACTATTCCCCCTATACTCTTTCACAAGACAACGAGTTTATCGGTTGGCGAGAATACAAAAATTCTTTTTTGGTTAAACCCTCAATCCTAATGTCCCAATTCCCCCGATTTTCAGAGACTATTTTTTCTTATCTTTTTAAATGGTATATACAGAGTTTCGTTGCAAAATAAATAAATAAAATTTAGTTTCCTTGTAAACTCCCTTTCATAATAGTCTAATTTCGCTTATTTTCAGAAACCATTTTCCTTGTTTTATTTCAATGGCATAAGCGGAGTTTCGTTGAATGTAAGCAAATATTGCGGCCGCTAGAGCGCTTTTTAAATTTTCACTTTAAGTTAACCCCCACCCCCAACGATCCAATTTGGCTGGTTAACGAACTCGGTGAATCATTTGTTAATTGGTGATTATGTTCCGAGTTTCGTTGAGAAAAAACAAAAATTGCGGCCGCTACGGCATTAAGATATATATATGCATATATCATCGTCATTTTTATGCCTATAAAGTAGGATCAAGAGATTAGAAGAATGTTTGCATAAAAAAAAAATCCGCAATCCGCAAAAAAAAAAAAAAAAAAAAACTGTATTATAGTCTGTTTTTCCCCAAAGAAGTAACAGCTGTCATTATCTGCACGGGGAGCGCTGCGGTGTTGCCGGGAAGCGGACTTCCTCTCCCCTTTGTCAACACGCTTATCTGTCAGCAATAACAGTACACGTAGCCTACTTTATAAAAATAAAACTTGTATTATTGGTCGCGATCTTGACAAGTGAAGAGTTCATACGAGAGGTTAGATGCGAGTCATTTACTCACCGTATCCACAATGTCGTCAAGGCATACACTGAACTACACAACAAAATACCGCACACAATTCCAGTAATATTAGCCACACACACACACCAACTCCTTCAATAACTTTTACATTTGTCTTGTATCTGTTCTACATCTGACATTTCTTCGTTCATCTTCCACTGAATGGCTTTCATTTTCATTATCTTCATCACTGCTTTCCATTCCTTGTCTTAAATAATAATCCTCTCAATTCTACCATTCCACTACTCTTGTTCAATTTTTTTTAGAAATGTTGGCATGCTTTCTCCCAGTTTATTGAAATCTTAGCCTACATAGAAATTTAACATCTTTTAATTTTAAAGTTACATTTTTTGGTGACGATCCATTGTTTGACATTATAAGTCAATAGGACGAAGATCTGGAAAGCTTAGAGTTGTGTTCAGACAATATTTGATCAATTAGATATTTCTTATTTTTGAGCTGGCTTGTTGGATTAAATCGTACATTGCGTGTCTTTGTGCTGTGATCATCAAATGGAATGTTTTTAGTTTGTAGCCAAGATTGCTTGTCTTTTTTAAATAAATTTTATTTAAAACAATTTGCTGTTGGTGGCTGGTAAATTTGGAACTAGCGTTGTTCCAAGTCATTTAACATAGTTATCAGTGTTCCGTTTCTTAATGAACGTTTCCTGTTTCCTGTGTGATCTGTAAATAAGTAGAGCATTAGGTCTGAACCCAAACCTCTCACATGAATGAACTATAACCAGTCGCTCTCCTTTATATATACAGGCGCCATGAAACTTGAGTTGCTTTCATCAGACCGTGTGACTACTGTGTATGTAAGACTTAAAGCTCGTTCCCTGAAAGCATTTCCACTTGCTGTCAAAGGTGGGCCGCTTATCTCTCGTTGTTTAACACAAAGCTTGCCTTACTTGCTCTGCAGTAGCCAATTGCGTGCTAGTTTTAGCTACTGACAGCTCTCAATCAAATCCACGTGGAGTGAAAAGATGAAACACGTTGCCAAATGTAGATTTAATTTTATTTCTTACGCAGTTATGTCATTACTGTTCAGGAATAAGGTTTATCGGGGCAGTGTCCTTCAGTTAAATATGTGCCGCACTTTGTGAGTGTGACATGAATGATGATAATAAGCAAGTGCATGATATTAAGCCGCAGGTGAACGACATTGAAACTGAGCATTTTTCCGATACTGCGGAGGTTGTGCCCGGACCCATCAGCAAGTCTTAAAACTTAACAGCTCTGAACAAGAAGTGCCAGAAAATGGCCTATAAAAAGAAGGTAAGAAAAGAATCCATAAACGAGAAGGTCAAATTTTTAGAACTGGCTAGCCAACAATTAGAAAAATCGTCGGAGGGGGTGAAACAAAATGAAAACCTTTGGGGAAATTTGAGGAATTCGAATGTGTAAAAGTTGGGCGGGCGAAAAATCTACAGCTTTTACAGGCAGGAAAACCCTCCAACATTCCAAGAACTCCTAACACATAAACATTTCCCATACAAAAGAAAAAAGCCTTGTATGCTCACTTGGGTTTCCATTCGTACAGTTAATAAAAGGCATATTATCATGGAATCACCTCCAGTAGTGTTTTGTAGGTATAAATATTTACACAGGATTGCGATCTGCAGGGTATTGGGTGATGTTCATATTTGTATTTCATAGCAAAAAGTTCTTGACAAGGAATCATGTGCGCACCGTTTGTTTATAGGTCCAATAATTAATAATTGAATTTCCTTAAGGGTTCACTCTCTGTATGAGTTCTTAAAGAAATGATTTACAAATGGGAACAAATGCCAGAATGAAAGGAAAATATTAATATAAAAGCTAAACATAAATGGAATGGTGCTGTATGTATCTGAAAGCAATAAATACGCCGCTTTAGGGAGCAGAATCATGCTATTGTATATATAAAGTATATATATTTTACCACAATATTATACATAACATATTTCTGCATCTCTAGTTCTTATTATTTTAGTTACACTGTTCCAACTGTTTCGTTTTTAATTTATGTATACACTGGCGAAATGAAAGTCGACCAGGTGTAATGACTAAGCCGAAATTCGGTGACCGACTAACTGTCGTCCATGCAGGATTCAAAACGGCGTTTGTGTAGAATTCATTATTAATTTTTCAAACAGGCAAAAGTTTGGGAGATTATAATGGTAAAATGAATTTTAGAAGCTCTGAGTTTTCCATCCTCCCAGAGGAGAGTGTTGTGGTTAAGGATAATGCTTCGTAATAATCAGGAAAACAAACTTTTTCAAAATACGCCGTAAAAGAAAAGGTGAAATTTGGCTGCAAAATAACGTTCCTCGTTCGTCAAGATACATGAGAAAATCCAAACCCTGCATATTGACAGAGATCCGCACATGTCAAAGGAAAGTGCTCCGCATTGACGAAATATTAAAATTACATTGTCATGAAGCATCAACTTTGCCCACATACATTGAGCTTGTGTGGTCCAAAGTAAAACTTGCCAAGAGAGAAAAACATTAGCGGAGAAATTAATATACAAGCGTTACTGAAACATGAACGTGTGGCTTTTTCTTTCTTCACTCCTGAACATAGACGCCGACTTCTGTTATATATTGGGGGAAGAGGCTGATATTTGTAAATACGCCTCAGTGATATTAACCACAACACAAAGTTTGTAAATGTTCATCCCTTGTAATTAAAACTTAAAGCTCTGTTAATGATATGCTTTAATAAGCAGACAAATGAACATAAAGTAAGAAGCTTATGATATGTAGTGATCTGAAATGAAGTCTATGAATTTGTTCAATTATATTTTATTAGTTCGTTTTAAGTGCTAAGCAAGTTAACTTCAGCCTGTCAATGTTTTCTAAACGCACATAACACAAGCACAGGCTCTGTTTACGACACGTGCGCTACCCATGAACAATGTGCTCCTGTGACATACTGCGGAATTATGAAAGATCTGCATTATCGGTGCAGACACAGATTATATCTATCGCTAAGCAAGTAAACATTCGCAAAGGCTCTCCGGCTGTTGCTAACGAAGAAAACATGACGACTATACAAGTTCTGTGTTAAGATGTCTTTAACAGGCCCAGGTTTCAAGTTTAACAACAACATCTCTGAAAGATAAAGCCACGTTTGTCCTTGAAAGAAGGAAGCACAGGACAGGGCAGTTGAGTCATCTGCCCATGGGACAGGAAAAGCACCCACTAAGCTCGCTAGAAAGGACGGATATCCCTTTCAGCACGTTCACCGTCTATCCTGTTACAATTTTCACAGAACACGCAGGAAGACAAACAAATCGGTACAAGACTTCAAAGCTTGCGTTACTTTGCGAGCCACTGAGAAGGACGGACAGACAGAGTTTCACTCTAATTAGATGCGCCCTTCCCTTAGACTCGAGGATTCTCTTTAATAAGTATGGGGTTCGAAGTAGAATAGTATAAAGAGGTAGTTTCCGAGCATTAGTTCAACTTTGCTGTCATTGAAAAGAAAACGGCATGTTAATTCACACGGTTTTCGTCAGAAGGCACTTAACTTTAACTACGAGCGGAACGAGGAAGTGAAGCTGGAGAGATGACTCGTCAGAGCAAGACTTAACTCCAATCCTCAAAACATAATGCAAGTAGTACACAAAATGGCGGCGATCGAGTTCAGGAACGTTGCTACAAATAAATACGTGGATTTGTTCATCGCAGTTCGTACTTTATTATATTGGCTTACATTTTGCAGTAATAAAGCGTAGCGTGTGCATTCTTTTATTTTTTATTAAATATAGGTCGTTGTTGTGTGTCCGGTTACCTCTAACTGTACCGCATACTTCCATATTTATGGTTTCTAAAGAGCAGTCATTAAAGGACACAAGGGGATAAAGTGCAAATTTTGAAGTTAATTGTAGTGTGTACTTTTAGTTTAGGTAAACAGCTATAGGTTATGTTTATTGATTTCCAGTAGAGTTGTATTTTTATGTAATTTAGTGGGTTTTTAGTAGTGAAGTGTTTTATTGTTGTAAGATAACTTTTTATTTTGTTTATATTATTATAGAATCGATCTGTAAAATCGTTATGTATTGTGGGAAAAATAAAATGTTATAAATTATAAAATTTAGAAACAGACGTCCCGGTATAAGTAATAAGGTGCCGGGACAGAGGATTGCAGATTTTATTTTATTTTATTTTTTATAGTTTGTATTGAACACTTCATACGAAAATATGCGGTTAGGAAGTACATTTTCCCTACGCAATTTCCCTCAATCTTCCATCATATGTAACAGTGAGACTTAGCAATTTAAGCGGTAAACTTGGATGGAGGGGCAATTAATGTTAGGAATTAATATCCCTAATTTAAATTGGAATGGTTGTGAGGTAATGGGAGTCCAAGGTTTTTAACATTTCATTTAGTTATCTCAGGATGCGGAAAAGGTATTGTTCAATACAAGGCTTTTGGTACACCTCACGAGTTCCTGCTCAGGCTCTCCCTTTTTCGCTGCTCCCACAAATCTTCCGGTTTCAGATATCTCTTCGCCGCCCTGGCTATGATGAGAGTGACTGGTGTTCAGTTGTGACACTCACATTAACAGACGGTTCTTTATTTAACATTCTAATTAAAGGCTTTATGTAACTGAATAACCCTGCGATACGCGGTTAAGCTGTGCTGTCTTTAAACACGGTTATATCACTTCGTTAGTCCTGAGGTGTTTCGGTATAAACGAAACGTGGTTAGAGCACGAATTATTTAACACTGTTCTCTTGTACGCTATCAAAGACATGTAATAACAATGTCTCATGACAGGCCAGGTTTAATCCAGTCGCAGGAATACAAACCGCGCTTTAGATCTCCTGGCTAGTTCATTTGGAGACGTTCGCCAAGCTTTTAAAATAGATCAATCCTTAATGTTTTATTGATGTGCATGTTTACATTTTATAGTTTGTTTTTAAGCAAAATCTAATAGAGCTATTTAACAAATATGTAGACTTTATTTCAGTGCACTACTTAAAATCTTATTACTTTATTTAAATTTGTTTGCTGATTAATACACATTTAATTTTTATTTACTGCGGGGTGAACATACATAAACTTGATTAATATCGCTGACCTGTGTATTTACAAATGTCACAAAGTGTTTGCTTGAGTAACGCTTGCATACAGAGTGAATCTAAGGTCCTTACCTGGTTTCGGAGGTCTATAGAACAGAAACCATGACAGACATATTGGAAACGTTTATATCAATGGATAGAGTATCTCTCCAAGTTTGCATTGATAATAGGCGTCATGGCGTAGTTGTAGATTTAGTCATTGGAGGACAGTCATAGCGAAAACATGGCGTTCATTGGTGCACATAAAGCTTTCTGCGTGTTACAATTCGCTAAATGTGAGTCTGTTGTGACGGTACAGCGAAACATCAACAAGAACCGTCCACAGGCAAAGTAATTCGTTCATGGTACAAAAGTTTGAAGCGACTGGCTGCTTGTATGATAGATAACGAACAGGCCGGCCAAGAGTGTCGGTTGAGACCGTTGAACGTGCGCGAGAAGCATTTGTCAGGAGTCCTAAAAAGTCGCCACGTCGCGCGAGTCAGGAATTGCAGATTCGCAATCAACTGTCTGGTGTATTTTACGTCAACGACTTAAAGTGAAACCATACCGGATACAGCTGTTGCAGGCGCTGAGTCCCAAGGATAACAATCGTCATCTTCAACTGTCTGTTGATTTTCAAGAGTGACTAGAAGAAGACGGTTTTGCTGAGAAACTAATTTTTAGTGAAGAGGCCACGTTTCATGTGTCTGGCAAAGTGAACCTTCACAATGTACGAACTTGGCACAAGGAAAAACCTGGTGTTGTGGTAGAACACGTCCGTGATTCCCCTAAAGCCAATGTGCTGTTTCTTCGTCAAAAGTGTACGATCCATTTTTCTTTGCGGAGAAAACTGTTACCAGTACAGTGTACCTGGACATGAGTAAACTGTGCCTAATGCCACAATTACATGCAGATAGCCAGGATTTTATTTATCAGCAAGATGGGGCTCCACCTTATTTTCATCATGACGTTCGTGAGTACCTCTATACCTCGATGATGAAATTCCTCGTCGTTGGATTAGATGTGATGTTCGCAATGACTATCCTCTATTTCTCTGGCCTTCACGGTCACCTGATCTAACCCCATGATTTAGCACAGCTATGACAGAGAATCACGCATTCAGTGGGCGGTATCGAGCGTCAGATGTTGGGACGTGTGTGGCAAGAACTTGACTACAGGATTGATGTCTGCCGCGTTACCACATAGGAACACGTGTAAGGTATATACAAAACTTGGAGATATACTCTATCCATTGATATAAGCGTTTTCCTATGTCTGTGATGGTTTCTGTTCTATCGATCATCAAAACCAAGGAAGGACTGTAGAATCGTCCTGTATTTATTTCTCTACTAACGTTTTTCTCTTTTAGCAAGTTTTACTTTGAACCATGCAAGCCCAGTGGGGTTCAGTTCAGTTTTTACTGCAAAAAACAGTTAGAGCTAGTACAATTCCTGATACATCCATGAATTGTTACACAAATGCTTCATAGTTGCCGCTCACTTTGTGGATCATTCCGAAAACTTCTACATTGACGCTCGTGTGTAGAAAAACTAAAAAGTCAATTCTGAGGGAGTATTGGTATTCTGGTATTAGTATAGGAGGAGAAAAGTGACTTGATGTTATTTTTCCTCTGGTAAAAGTTGAGTCCTTAAGCTCTGAAAGTTGGCCACACCGCTTCTTTGATGCGAGTGCATGTTTTTCAACTTAAGAAGTGCATGCATTTCTTAACTCTGCAAACTGCTTACCGGCTTTGGAATGACTGCATTCCTCACGATTTTGAGGCTAGTTGACAGGCAGTAAATATTCTAAAACATGTCTTGGCCTTCGAATATCAAGGTTGTATTTATCACAATTTCAAAACAACGAGTTACTACATAAATCAATAAACTAGCATAAAGAAGTCGTTAAAGTCTGGCCCCACAAGGAAGTTTGATAACAGAGTCCCCCTGAACATATGCAGCCGCGATCATTTAACTTAAGTAAATTTATATTAACCATGTATAGCAGACTTGAAGCCTACTCGCTTGTTGTTGGATAACTGATACATTTCCCAGCACACCAACAACTGCATTGGCAAACTTACTTGTAATTCTACCCGAAGTTACGCAGTTATTTTCTTAATTATTGCATTTTACTTAACGTTTACTGCGGAAGTACGGGGGTAAGTCCATAAGTTTCCGGCCTCGCCGATAAGGATTATAGTCTTCACAAAGCCCTTATCTGGTCTCATACCTTATCTGTTAAGTAAAGAAATGCTCCTGTATCTTCCGCTCCGCTGTGTTCCGTTGTTCAGATATAGTTGTATAAAGAAGGCTATGTGTAGAAGATTGTTACATGTTGGAAATGGAGTTTCAAGCTGTTATTAAGTTCTTCACAAAAGAAGGACTTACTACAAATGAAATAAAGCAGCGATTAGACGGTGTATATGAAGAAGTATACCCCTCATATTCTACAGCAAAAGAATGGGCCAAACTTTTTCCAATGACTCCAGAAAACATTGAAAACGAAGAGCGTGCAGATCGGCCCTTGGAGGTACACACTCCTGAAAACATCGCTCTTGTGGAAGGAGAAATTATGGAAGACCGGCGGCTCAAAGTTACAGATCTAGCAGCAAGGTTAGGACTTTCTAAAACATCAGTACTTCGAATTATTCGTGAACATTTAAACACGAATAAGGTTAGTGCAAGATGGGTGCCTAGACTTCTTTCCTCAGTCCAAAAGCAGCAATGAGTCATCTGTTGTCAGGAATTTTTGGAGCTCTGCCGTGACAACGAGAGAGAAGTTCTGCAAACAGAAGATGAAACTATGGTCCTCTACTATGATCCCTTGTTCAAAAGAGAATCAATGGAGTGATGGGCGTAAACCTGGCGAAGCACCGCCTCTAAAGGCCAAGGTCACGCAGTCAACCAAGAAGATCATGACCACAATCTTTTGGGACTGTGAAGGAATACTCTTCATTGACTTCAAGGAGAGGAACACCACAGTAAATGGGGAGTACTATGCTGGCCTACTGCACAGACAACGTGCTTCCATCAAAGAGAAAAGGCGAGGAAAGCTGAGTGGTGAGGTGCGCCTTCTTCACGACAACGCGCCTGTGCACACAGCTCTTGTTACTAAGGAAGCTGTGAAGAAATGTGACTTCAAGGAGATCGACTATCCACCGTACAGCTTAGATCTACCTCCCAGTAACTATTTCCTCTTCTCAAAACTCAAGAAGGACCTTCGAGGAAGGAAAGTTTAATGTGACGTAGAATGACGGTTGCTGTTTATGCCCATTTTGGAGACAAGACTTCTATTTTGGGAGAGGGGGTCGAAATGTTAATTCAAAGATGTGAGAAGTGTATTCCAATAAAGGACAACTATATTGAAAAGTGAAATATAGTATTTGTCCTTATCATACATAGAAAATGGTTAGGCCGGAAAGTTATGGACGTACCCTCGTATATAATTGGAACCTTTGTAAACTTTGACACATTTGTTTTATTATCCTGAAATATCTACAATTCTAGGACGATCATGGAGAGGTCTACAGCTCCGTGTCTGCCTGTGTACCCTCTACTTGCACACCAGAAGATGTGAAGGGCTTCTTTAAGACCTTGATGCCCTCCAGGACGATCACTGTGGATCCTAACGGCTGCCAGACAAGTCTTCCTCAGCCTTACACTGCCCTGGATTATGCTACCATGTTGGTATAACTTACATATGTATTACTTGTAACAGTACATAAGCATCTTAATCAACAGTCCGCCAACTCAAGAGGGCCGCAATTTTTCATACGGTCCGCTAAGTAAAAAAACAGTTGTAGGATAAAATTTACTGAGAGCAAAGATAACATGTGTATTACCCTCAACTACGGTGTTCAAAGTTAACAAGTTCAAACAAACGTCATCAATGTAGTACATATAAAAAGCCCATTAAGCATGAGAAAGTTACGTTTTTTTTTTTTTTTTTTTTAAATAGAACAATGCAATAACTAGATGAGATTACGGGTTTTTCCTTCTCCACGCTTATAGTTCAAGTAGTTGACAGTATCGTCATATGTAGGACTGATACTTTCAGACTACTTTAGAAAATTCCCGCAATACTTTCCCCGTTTACAGTACATCTGCTTGTATTTTTACGTAAATTACCAACATGTCAGTCGAGTCATAAAGTAACCTATATTTTTTTATTCATAAATATACAATGGGTTTGAGAACACTTCTTCATTTTTCAGCATAGTCTTCACCATATTCAATGCAGATGTTCAAACATTTCCCTATGCCTGAATCCCACGAGAGGGAAACTAGTTCCTATATTTGATTACATAACATTTCACCTCGTCGTTAGCGTCTCTTTGAGTGGTCCAACAAATGATAATCTGAAGACCCGGTGTATAAACAGGCTGTGGTACACACTCAAAATGAAGACCTGCACTTTTTTCCGTGGCATGAGCTCTATGAGGTCTTGCATTATCGTGCTGTAAAAATACACTCGACATTTCGACCTGATTGCAGGTTTCAGATGGTTTTCAAGCAAATCACAATATGACTTGCTGTTAATATTCCGTCTTTGGGCATGTGGTGTTTCATGATTAGAATTTACAGTCTAAGAAGAGCATGAGAATCACTTTACCGGCTGACACGGCTGTGAGGAACTTGTTCGGTTTTGGCGATGACGAATGCCGCCACTCTTTGATGACTCGCGAAGTAGTGGACCCAGCATTCATTACCAGTGACTTAAACACGTAGGAAACATTTCCTTCGGCTTCGTGACGTTTTAGCAGTGTTTCATAAACATCTACACGACGTTCTTTCAGTTCAGGGGTGAGTTTTTGTTACCCACTACCGGAGACTTTGCGGTACTGCAGAGCCATAACTGACGTTTAATTCTACAGTCACTTCACCGATTGTCAGGTGTCACTTGTTCTATGCAGCGATAGTGTGTGACGTAATCGCAGTAAGCGAGCTGGATCACTCACAGCTGACACTCCACTTTTACACTTTCTGTGTCACTCATAGACTGCCGAAGTGACACACAGGAAACTGCCTATAGTCTCTTCATTCCTGATGAATATCTGCTGGTTTCTCACCCTCCCGGATAATTGCTCGCTGTTCATCGTCATGCACGTTTCAAATGACAGTTATCAGATACTCCGCGTGCTTGTTCCTCCTGTGGAGGGGTATACAGATATCCGTTATTTATATGTGCAGTAAAACACTCTACTAAGTTGTTCTGACATTTTATAGCTAAATTAAGATTACTTTTAGACTCAGCATTCTACGTTGCAGTTTGTCCTGAGTCTAAAATTCTAGTAATATGACATTTTGAGTTGTTCGTCCACTTGTAACTCCTTAGATGAATGAATGAATTTATTAATTAATTAAGCCACATATGTCTTATCCAGGACTAGGGCTTCCGCAAACTCATTGATTTCTCATATGATGAGCTAGTCCATATTTGCTATTGTCCTTAAGAGTTTGTTAAGTCTATAATGTTTCTTATTTTACAAGCTTAACACAGTTTAACTAGAAGGTTCAAGTGCTGAGTCTATTAAGCTTCATAGGCTCTTCCAGGTACTGCGGTTCCGTGCTACGCTGATCCAATGTGTCCCGGTTGCTTTCCTGAAGGAGTCTGCCCACTTCGTTCTCGGTCTCCCTCTTTCTCTCCTACCGATACGTAGATCCCATGTGGTAGCTATATGTCCCTATCTGCTGTTTGTTAGCCATGCTACATGTCCGCCCCATTTCCGCTTCAGGTTGTTAGCACGTTGAGCCACTTTGTTCAGTCCCGACATCTTTCTTAATTCCACAGATGGTATTTTATCCAATAGTAGATGCTAATAATGTTCTTTTCCTCTTCTGTTAGGCTCCAAGTTTGGCATCCACATAATAGTGTTGAGAATATACACGAGTCCAGCATTCTAATCTGTTTTAGACTCAAAGTATTGTCCACCAGTAAGAATTTCAATGACCAGATTGCTCTCCATGCCGAGGAAATTGCTTGTTGATTTCTTTACCCATAAGATACTGGAATGCAACTACTTTATTCTAAGTAGACATACTCTGTTACGTATTTTAGTGTTGATGAGTTGATTCTAACGGGTGTTACTTGCCTGTTTGTCATGATATGTGTTTTCTCCATTTCATAGATAGACCGGCAGCTTTACTGTGCTTGTTGAGATCTTTTAGTATTCTTTGAAGGCTCTCTGCTGATGTATCAAGTAGGGCTATGTCGTCTGCGAATCTTAGGTTCGTGCCACTATAGTGGAAATCTCCGTACACTGCTGCTTACTATACCAGTCTCTTCTTCCTCTTGAGAATGCACTGAATTTTCCAAATTATTGACGTATTTTGTACAATCAATTTCTTGCGATGGTGTACGCAGACTCCAGTGAAAAGGCGTACAGTGGGTTTTTTTTTTTTTTTTTTTTTTTTTTGCCTTCTCTGTCCCTGTTTCTGGCTATCGTCTTCTGAAGGATTTTGGCTGCGATTTCTAAACCTCAAACAACGCCTTAAGTTGTCTTTGGGTCTACCTACTTCATCGACAGTGTTTCATTACGTCCAGAAATAAAATCAAGATGTTCTACTGTGTATAGGTTTATATTGTATTGAATGTACTGTATTGCTTGCAATAAAACGACATAATGACTACAAGCATACTCCAAACAGTCAAATGTGTCACAATACAGCGAGGATAGTACACACATTCAGGCTGAGCCTCAGTCTGAGCGACACACGGCTAGAGAGAAGCGCCGCTCCCCATGTCCGTATCAAATTTCACCATTTTACATTTATTCATTATAAAAGTATGAGGGAAATTGATGGGCCGAGAACGAGTGAAACAACATATACGTTTTATTTATTTATAAGTATATTCTGTCCTTTACATTCATAAGCATTTGTTAAACAAATATAACACAAATTATAAGAGAAATTTGATATAAAAGAACTCTGTTTTGTATTTCAGTGGTGTGTTCGTGTGTTTTGCAGTGCTTTGTGTTTTCAGTACAAGCTATGATCTTCTCTGGAAGAACACAGGTTTGTGAAAACTTTTGTTTCTTTCCATTAATTAATGAAATGTGTGGAGAAATTTAAAGTTGTTAATTTTAAGCACCCCCCCCCCCCAATATTTTGTTATTTATTCTTGTGTGACATAACAATGTAAAGTGTTAGCAAACGAGTTCTAGTTAACTCAGAAAGATTAAGAGAAAAAATAGTTTGGCAAAACATGGGGTTAAATTAAAATAGAAACAATGCAGGAATTCTCGCAAAATGAATCACAAGGATATCGAATATTTTCTCGTTGGAAACAAAAGAAACGCAACTCCATGCCACGGGTTGTTTGATTTTGTAATTATTTTTTGTACAAAGATACAATGTAACTGAAAGCACGCTTCTTGCTTTCAGAAATAGCTATACGTACACCTGAAATAACAAAAAGGTGCATAACTACGAGATTGTTTTACGAAGAGCCCGAGTTGCCCTATCCTATTCTGCAGACGATAGAGTAGACCTGAGGATTTACAGCCGCACCAGTAGTTCATAAATAACGGTAGTAATATGTGTGTATCTTGTTCTTTATTCAAATGGAATAGTAACAGTGCCATACCTTTTATTGAGTACTGTTAATTATTAATATTCCGTTTATTTAATGACTCTCTTTAACATGTCGGGTCATCAGCATCCCATTCAATTCAGAGCGTGAAAAGGGCAATAAATTTTGCTGAGAGGCCTCTTCTTTTAGGCTTTAGGCTCTTTTTCATGCCATGTATCTACGACCCGGGACCCATGGCTTTACTTCCCTTCCTAAGGAAGCCGTACTTTTTAACCCTAAAAATTCGTCGACCTTTGCCAGGTTTGTACCCGCGACCTACGGACAAACGTGGTTACAATTAGACGACAGGCGAGTACCTTAGTGAATAATGTTACAATGTGCGAAATGTTTATTGTTTCTAAATTTTTATAATAATTAACGTAAGGTAGGAAACGTTTCAGGCCTAAATTTAGGGTACCTTCCCGGCATTTGCCATTTATGACTGAGGAAAACATGAAAAAACTCAGGGAGTACGGTCTTGGCGGGAATCGAACACCAGGCCTACCACTCACGAATCCGCGCCTTAACAATCTCGGCCACCTGTGTCTATTCTATTAATTTTATTTAAAAATTTACAGAAAATTAATGAAATTTATCAAATCAATTTTAACATACTTATGAACTTCAATCGAAAGATCGTTATGTTTTGCTTGAATTTTGGTGAAGCGAATATATTTTACAAGCTCTCGATTCCCTGCAAATAGATGTTTACAGAACATTAGAAAATCTATACTATTAATAAACGGTCTGATGGAGTAGAATACGAACGTTATCGTCCTTCGTCTGGTGTGCTTTAACTTGTCACTCTGTGATCGTGTTTTTATTTTTCTCTCAAAGTACAGTGACAGGAACAACATATCTTGATATGCTGGAAAACCATGCAGTCCCTCACATACCAGATGACTTCTTCTTTTCGCAAGATAGAGCCCCTCCGCATTGCGCCAATCACGCTCGAGACTTTCTATCAGTTGATTACGCCATTTCAAGATAGTATGACAATCTTATGGGTATATAATACCACGAGCAGAAGGACCCCGTTATGATTTTCATTGTCACAAAATGACACGTTTCTACACAAGATAAGGTGAAAATAATATTTCTAACTTAACTGAATGAGGAGATATTCACATTTTTTATTGGCAGTGATTCTACCGGACACGTGTGTGTATGGCACACAAAATTCCGTTGATTATGTTGTATAATTAACGAAGAACAATTAGCACATGTTGAAAACAAGAATAACACATGCATGCATAACCATTAGCTGACAAAGATAACTACAATGTGCTACCTGCATGTTAATTATATAGCCGGCTGGATTCTTCCAGTATATTGCACTCTGTAGCTCACTGTAGAATTCCTTGTGTGTTAACGGAAGTGCATCGGAATGTAAAGTGGTGATGCTTGGTCCTAGAATAGGTGGACATTATCAAAGAAGTGATTAGTTAAGTTTCAATGTAACATCACCATATTACAATTGGTCTTAATTGCTTCGTTAAAAAAATCTTTCAACTATGCGAACTAAAACAATTAGGAGTGCTTTTCTAATACCGTATCGTTTTATTTTAATTTACTTTAGAAAAACTTTACATGCACTATAGTGAGCCTCTGAAATTAATAACCCGGATTCCCTGATTTAGTTCCAAAATTGAGAATTTCTGCTTTTGATGCTTCAGGAACGTATAAGGGTTGCCGAAATGAAACTAAGCCTTTTGTCATAGTACGCAGAGTTTGTGTAGGTGGCATTGTGTGTAAGAAAGCAGACTGGTATGATCTGACGGCGCAGTGAGTTGTTTACATATGCAGAGGCACGTTGAACTGCACACGTTCGCTACAGGGGAGTCGTCCAAACGGACCCAGAGAGCAATAATTCAATTTTTGAAGACAGAAGGTGCTAGTGGAGTCAAAATTTATCATCGTATGAACAATGTGTATGGAAATGCGAGTCTGTCACGCAGCACAGTGTTCAGATGGTGTGGTGAATTTCGTTATGGGCGTGTGCGCACCGAGGACCTGGTCAAGCTCACTTAACCATCACCGAGGAATCAACAGCAGCCGTTGGCAACCTTGTAAGGAAGAATCGGCGACATAATCACTACCCCGACAGATTACAGAAACAAGCAAGGGAACTGTTTACATCATTCTCCATCAACGGTTGGGTTACCACAAGGTTTGCGCTCAGTGAGTCACCAAACTCTTTCTGACTCGGCGAGTGGGTGCTTGTATGGAGCATATGCTGCGTTACCAAGCAGAGGGAAGTCCGTTTCTTTGAAAATTGGTTCCGTAGTCAACCGAAGACATTCAGGGAATCCATAACCTTGTAACGCGCTGGAACAGACAAGTCGACTATGTGTAGCAAATGTCACCAGTATCACGATTACTTCCTGTATGTTCATATATTCCAACCAATAAATCAATACAGAAAAAAAGTGTTTTATTTTCACTTGGGCAAACTATATATTTTTATGTAATGAAGTGATAAAACTAACAAAGACAACTTCCTTAGCCAATCGCAAGAAGATATTGACGGCGTTCTCCTGGTACACCAACGGAAAGGCTCTCTTGACCACCAAGGTTTCCAAGGAATCTCTCACAGTACTGCAAGGAATTCGCTTTCTCAGCATGGCCTGGATTGTTTATGGACACGTGTGTGGGATGCTACCACAGGAGTCGTTTGTCAACGGCTTGGATTTATTTATAAAGGTAAGTTATTTAACACAGTGCAAAATAGCACCGAAACATTAAAAATCATGTACAGAAAATTTTTGTGATGATATATACTTAAGATATGAAAGCACGATTGTGAAACGTCTCAATTAAAAGTTGTGTTTAAAGAAACCCCTCTTTGGGATGACTATTCAAGCTTTTGTTCGTCAAGTAATATCCTAGAGGGTCTGAGATTACCGATAAATATATCTGGAACGCCCAGACCCTCCAGTGATATTTATTAAGATTATTTCACGAATAAAAGAAGAATTTTAATATAATTCCCGTAAAATTGGTTTACAATATTGTAATAATTGTACATTTGTGTTATGAATATTTAACCCTTTCAAGCCATTTAGCAACAGATGAATGTCGATTGTCAGTAATGCAAATAGAGAAGAGCCAAATGCGGGTTTAGAACCATTTCATGAATAGAATAAGAATAAAATTTATATATATATTTGAAGTTCGCGCATGGATTATTAACATTTATATAAAATGTTACACTTACTTATGAATACCTGCCTATTCAGAAACCGTGAGACTTGAATCAAATATTAAGTCGCTACTTTTAGATTTACTAATACCAACTGAGAAAAACAAACCAGAGAAAACATTTTACCATTCTGAACAACATGTTTATTAAGATTTGTGGTTGCTCGGGTAGATATTGTTACATGATTTACAAAATGATTTCCGACTGGCTAAATACGCATAAATAATTGCTTGTGTGAATGTACATTAATTAATTAAATGTACAATTATTGAAAACACAGAAAAGTGGTCAGTAATGCGTGATCAGGAATTATATAGTGAAGGTATACAGTTGGCTGCACCGTCCAGAACAAATGCACGTCGCATTATAAAACAGATTTGATTTTTTTCCTCGATAATTTCACTGCGATACCTGGCTGTGATTGGTCAAAATTCAAAATTTTGTTTCGTTTTATTGGTGGTTTTATGATGAGGTCACATAAGTGAAATAGTTAATAATATTTATAATAATTATAAAAACATTACGAGTGTAGGTCATTAAGTAAATTACAAATTGATGTGGAGATGTTTGAGGCTATTGCCGCTAGATGGCACCATTACTCAGATATCAATTGGTGAGGTTTGACACAAGATAAGCGATGTTGACAATAGTGAAACAACAGTTGGGAAATGAGGGCGACTATGAATTAGTATACAATACCCGAGTGTCGCTCCGTTGTGCCAACTGTTGTTTTACTAAGATTATCGTTTGAACATCGGAAAGCAATTTTGAAGTGGTTTTGGAAAACTGAGCATGTTGTTGAAGTTCATTGCCTTTGAACTTCTATGGCAATCTCCGTTGGTACAGAGGAGAATTTGCAACGAGTACGTTGAACTGCTGATTGAGCAACGTTTGCGAAAGTGGAGACTCGTGGTACGGTAAGCGATGTTCACAACGGCTACAGTGCCTATAATTACCTTCTATTTGCTCGGATTAAGTCTTCAATGTTTTAAGTCATCTTCGAGCTGAGCTGTAGGGAAGAACAAAATGTCCATAGGTCTCAGATGAAGATTTGTTGAAATGAAAGCGAATTTCAGAGCAGCATATTGGTCATCCTATGTTTCCTGCATTTTGCTGTCGGCGGAACTGAACATGTCTCAACTTGCACAGCTGTCACAGGCAAGAACCGGAAGTTACAGTAGCACATGTACCAGGTAAGTCATGAAAAAAACTCAAGGACAGAATGGCCGATCTCAGGGATTTTAACCCGGCACCTCTTGAGCCATCTTGAATTGCCATGACTAGGAATTAGATGGCGGGTCATTTGTGGTGATCAAAGTTGGAAATTTCATAGGTGCATTCCCATGACTTCCATAGCTGCAACTTGATACCCCAGTTACCGAATCTTAGGCCTAGTGGTGGCTTTACAAAGGTAGCAAGATACTGTAAAGTTATTTATTTATTTTTATTAGTAGAATAGAACCCAGAGGTAGCCCTAACCATGATCTCTCACTTGCTAGAGCCACTACATTAAACATAAATCAATTCATTTTATTTACACAAAGTGTTTTAATGCAAGATGTCGCGACTGTACATCACCTAACTTTCTATCCGAGAGTGCACCATGAACTTTCTCTTCACGCAGTTTTGTTGAGAAGAATTATATTTGACTAAAGAGTTATATTGAAGAGTTATATTTGACTCAACCCTAACATGACCAACTGACATTGACTCATTTATTCCCGGATATCTGACTTTACTGTCAGTTTGACTAACAGCCATTGCCGCTAGCGATATCTGTAACCTGTTTGTGTATGGCTGTTTCAGTTGCGGGGCTGGGAGTACATACCGGCATATGGCGCTGTGTTTGCCGTCGACACTTTCTTCCTTTTAAGTGGTACCTTAGTCAGCTATCTCACACTTACGGAGCTGAAAAAGGGCGTTAAATTCAATGTTTTAATCTTCTACATGCACAGATATTTCAGGTAAGTTGGTAGTACTGTAACTGTCTGTTTCTCATTTCCTGTCTTTCTGCATTCCATCTGGTTCGAGAATAATTCTTTCTCAAGATTGTTACCTTGTTAACTTAGTATGTTCGCTTATACAAGACTTCCAGAATATGTGCTTACCGGTCGAACGGAGTTTTGCCTCTCGGCAGCTGAACAGCTGGCCGTGTCTGGAACCCACGCCTCGTCTGAAAAAGAACACAAACTGTGGGTGTATTAATTTGAACACTTTGCTCACAGAGAATTGTGTATATGTATATATGTATATATATTATATATGTATATATAATATTATGATCTTTCAACACCTAATAAAACATATATAGTGTAATACAACAATGGGTAAGAATATTGAAAAGTGAAATATAGTTTTTGTCTTTATCATACTTAGAAAACCGCTAGGTCGGAAACTTATGGACCTACCCTCGCATATACCGTAGTAAATTAAATATGTTTCTTTTTGGTTTAGGATGACGCCGTTGGTTGCAATAGTGCTCCTCGTTCAATCTTCCATATTTAGACATTTTTCCTCTGGACCTCTTTGGAAAATGTACAGTGTGCCAACACAAGAAAGATGCAGAGAACATTGGTGGGCCCCTCTTCTGTATATACAAAATTTCTTTAGAGCAAAAGAATCGGTAAGTATTCAGAATGTGAGTAACTTTAATAAATTATTCTTTAATTTGTCACAAAAATAGGAAATTTAACGGAAAGCTCTAAGAGTAAATTATACCACCAGAACATCACTGCTCATTAATTTCGATACGCCATATCATTTCCTTATATTTTGAAGATAAACTCCACTTAGATGTGTTTATTAGGATTATGGAGACAAAACATGTTAATTAAAGTTTCTTTTCATCAAAATACGCTCCATCGACGTTAATAATTTCCCAGTAAAATGAAGGTACCTCCTTTATTAAGTACTTGGACGTATTTTGACGTTATAACCTTCCATATTTATGGAACTTTTGAGCTACGTTTTTAATATATCTGTCAAGAGATGGAAAGTTGTTACAAAGATGATAACCGAAGATTGAAAGAGAAAAAATATACTTCTTTCGTTATGCAGGGGATGACAGCTATCAAAATGAAGATACTGTTGTAAATTGGTAGGCTTAATGTGCACAGACATAAGAAAAGAGCCATTGCATGAAGAAATATCAATATCTAGGAACGTAGCAGCATTGGGAGACACAGAAGAAGTGAACTTAATTGAAAATTTGTAGTTAAGATTAGTAAGGAATTGCTCGAGAGATTCTGAGCCATGAGTCCAAAGTACGAATATATCTCAGCCATAATAATGGTGCCAAAGGTTCTGACTTAAGAAATTCCTCCTCTAAGCGAGTCATAAAAAGATTGGCATAAGAAGGTGCCATTCTGGAGCCCATCGCAGTACCTTTAATTTGTAGATAATATTTATTATCAAAACTAAACTCATTGCGAGTGAGGACTAGATAGGCAAGATGACAATGAAATCTGTGGATGGGATATGAGGAGGTGCTCGAGAGTTCAAGAAATGCCTAACAGCAGCTAATCCTTCATGATGGGGAATGTTAGTATAGAGTGACGTCACATCGATAGTGGCCAAAAGTATATTAGAATGTGCCAAAGGATCAACTTTCTTTAGTAAGGTCAAAAAATGGAAGGAATCTTTGATGTAGGATGGCCTAGACGTAACAAATGGTTGTAACCAACAATCTACTAGAGCGGAAATACGTTCAGAGGGGGAATCGTACCTGGCTACTATCGGGCAGCCTGGACAGTTCTTTTTATGAATTTTAGGGAGAAAATATATTTATATTCTTGCTTATCTGGTTCTCACTCGCAATGAGTTTATTTTTGAAATAAACATTATCTACAAATTAAAGACACTGCTATGGACATCAGAATGGCACCATCTTATGCCAATCTTTTTATGGCTCGCTCAGAGGAAGAATTTCTTATGTCAGAACCTTTGGTATCGTAATTATGATTGAGATATGATGATGATGATATATTCGTGCTTTGGACTCATGGCTCAGAATCTCTCGAGCAGTTCCTTACTAATCTTAATTCCAAATTTTCAGTTAAGTTCACTTCTTCTGTCTCTCTCAATGCCGCTTAGTTTCTAGATATTGATATTTCTTTATATAATGGCTCTTTTCTTACTTTTGTGCGCATTAGGCCTACCAATTTACAACAGTATCTTCATTTTGATAGCTGTCATCCTCTGCATATAAAATATGCGATGTCCCAGAATAGCCGTATTATTTTTGGAATATGCAGCCCACATTGTGTCGAAGATTGGAATATACTTTAGTTGTGGTTTTATAATTCTAAAGATAATCAATTAGTAAAATTCACAAAGACTGATTTCATAGTCTTTCCTGCATTTGTAGCCGACTTTCCTTCTTTTGGCTGTTGTTTCGATTCTGGTAAACTTATCTCGTGCCAGTTACAAATCAACGCAATTTCAGGTACTTTAACGTCGGTCTTGGTGCTGTAGTGGTTACCATACTTGCCTCCTAAACCCAAGATCGCGGGTTCAAACCCGGCCAGGACCGATGGATTTTTTCGGGGCGTAAAAATCCTAAGTATGGCTTCCTTCGGAAGGGAAGTAAAGCCGTGGGTCCCATGTCGTACATTTACGGCACGATAAAGAACCTCAAGCCTGAAAGAGAGGCCTCTGAGCAAAATTTATCGGCCGTTTCACGCCCTGAGTTGAATGGGACGCTGATGACCTGAGCTGTTAAAGAGCGTCCATAAACAAATCAAAAAAAAAAGGTACTTTAACTTTTCGCCATCTAATACCAATTAAGTATTATTTTTCAGTGAATTGTGCTGTTGCTGCACATTTTAATATCGTTCACGTGGGCCACCTTCAAGGCTACTATAGCCATGTTTATATTCAGCATTTTATCAAGAAGTCGTTACACGTAAATTTGGTACGAATTTCCTTCGGCTTTAAGCCATCTTTTATAAAGAACTTTATCACTACACAATACGCAATTTTACTAATTTATAGAATAATCGTGACACGTATGCTTTAGGAAAACTGTATTAAATACATTATTTGTTTGACATTTCTAATTAATGTTTATGACAGATGTACCAACGTGAAAAAAAAATATGATCTTGCTGATTCCAAGGCCAAAACGGCTTCAGACCGCCCTCACCTAATTAGTTCGACTAAACAAAAATCGCAGCACCCATTGTGCAAGAAATAGCTAAAGGAAATTATTTACATTATTCAATCTTTACTAGGGAATTTAGAAGGAGAGTAGCTATTGTGATTGTACCCATGAATATTTTTCAACAATTTCTTATAATCCCCATCGATCGTACCTACTAGGCACCGAAAATGACTACGAAAATTTTAATATTAATGAGGGTGTATGTGTTAACGCTCTTGCGACCGCAATGTTTGTTTTTCCTCTACAAAACTCGGTAATTACCATTTAAATAAAACAAGAAAAATAGTTTCTGAAAATCATCGAAATCGGACCATTAGGAATATACCTAAAATTCGAAATTTTGAAAATTGCTCTAGCTGCCGCAATTTTTCTCCCAGCTAAATTCAATATATGCCATTGAAATAACTCCAGAAAAACATTTTCTTAAAATTAGCGAAATCAAACCATTAAATGTCGGGGTTTATCTAAAACTCAAAATTAAAAATCACGCTAGAGGCCGCGCAATTTTTTTTCCTTAATGAATCTCGGTATATGCAATTAAAATAAAATTATAAAAATATTTTCTTAAAATAAGCGAAATTAGATTCTTAGGATTTGGGGTTAACCTAAATCCTAAAAATGTAAAAATCATTCTAGCGGCACCAATATTTGTTTTTGCAACAAAACTATATATATCATTTAAATAAAATAAGAAATATATTTTCTCAAAAATTAGCGAAATCAAACCATTAGGTGTAGGGGGGATTTAAAAATCACGCTAGAGGCCGCACAAATTTTGTTTTTTCTCAATGAAGTGGCGGCAAACTGTTGATATGATCGCAACTTAGATATCCCAACAATAACACTGATAAACTCTCCCTCACCTGTGCGTTTGTCTGCTGTTAATCCTGGACTGCTATTGGCTGACGCTATTACACCTTGGAATTACAGGAAAAGCAGATACCTTTAAGCCTGAAATTTATGATTTTTTTTTTTTAACTGAAACATATATCTTCAGTCAGCGTTACTTGTTTTTTTCTATATTCTCTGCTGTAGCGCTCTGTAATAACCTTCGCAAATTCAACTTGCCGAGGAATTCGCTTACTTTATGAGCTCCTGCATAATGGACTATTTATTGACAAGTGTACAATCATACAAACGTTTCAGATTACTAACACTGTTTGTTAAGTTAAGGATATAAAAATTATAATCAATTAGTGGTTAATATACACAAAATAAAATCTAGCTTATAATGTTTTCTTACAGAATGGATAAAGTAAATCTAATCTATACATAGTTAAATATTTTCCACTTACAATATATTTTACGTTTCAATATTATTAGTAGGCAGGTAAAATACCAGGGGAAAAAAAGCGAAGAGGCAGGAAGGAAACAGTTGGGAAGGCTGCACTACAATTACTTACAATGTAAAAAGCAGTTGTTAAAACGCTTTACAACAATGTGATTTAAAACTTCAAAAATTGCTTAGCATGAAGCCTTCAACGCATAATCATCCTCAAATCATTTGCCTCCTAGTGCTTGTTCAAGAGGCCCAAAGAGATCAAAATCTCAGAGCGGTAGAGCAGGACTATAGGGAGGATGGTCGACTAGTTTTCATCCCATTTCTTCCATTACTTCCCGAGTGAGAGCTGCAGTATTGGGCCGAGCGTTGTGATGGAGGACAATCACTTTTCACATTGGATGGTAACAACATCTTGTGCGATATGCAAGTCTAACCCCATTCAAACACTCGCAGTAATACGCGCGACGCTAGTGCAAAAATCAATGTGTAAAAGTCATGCAGATCAGAAAACACAGCAGCAAGCACCCTCTCAGCTGACAGCACATTGACTTTCACTGGGGCTGTCTCACCCTTTCTTCATCGCTCCACACTGACTTGTTTCAACTCGGGCGTATAGTGGTGCACCCAAGTTTCGTAGTCGAAAATGCGTCCCTCTCTTCTGCAAACCTTCCGAGAACCCGAGCGCGCACTTTAAGGGAGCCTGGGTCCTTTGTGATGGCTTGACAGTTTCCATGATTTATTCCGACTTGGCTTTCATTTTCAACCCGTTCACGGTTTTCTTTGAACTCCTTGAACTCCTTGCGCCCAAGCAAGACTTAGACATTGTGTGTTTACCGAACTATGCTGTACATCTCTGCAAATTTTCCGCCGGTTTCACTCCTACACGAATAAGAATTTTTCACTATTTCGCGTTGCGCAATGGAAGGGTGAAACTGTTGTTCAGACATCATGAACGATACTACCGCCACTACTCCCCACATCCCCACCTAACCCGTGTAGACGCACTGTTCAATATTACGCGCTCAGAACAAAAAGCATCATTTATATTTTATCCATCCTCGTAGCATCCCCAACACCAACGCTCCCTTTTACTTTCAAGACAGTCAATGTTTTGTACGTCGGTCCTGGTGGTGTAGTGGTAACCATACATGCCTTCTAAACCCAACTTGGGTTCAAACCCGGCCAGGATCGATGAATTTTTGGGCGTAAAAATCCTAAGCCTTCCTTCGGAAGGGAAGTAAAGCCGTGGGTCCCGTGTCGTACATTTACGGCACGAAAAAGAACCTCAAGCTGAAAGAAGAGGCCTCTGACAAAATTTGTCGGCCGTTTCACGCCCTGAATAGAATGGAACGCTAATGACCTGAGGTGTTAATGAGCGTCTGTAAATAAACCAAATCAACAACAATGTTTGTTCGTACTTTACCTGCCTATTAATATAACAACTCGTTAAATCTTGACACTATTGTTATAATCTTTACCGTAAAAAAAAAAGAAATAAATAAATAAAACAATCTCAGAGATGCAAAATTAAGAGTAATTAGTGTCAACATTTTTTGTTTCAGTGTTTAGGAGTTCTTTGGTACCTTTGCGTCGATTTCCAACTCTATGTTTTATCACCTCTGCTTCTTATACCGCTAAGCAAGTGGCCGAAATTTGGATTTGCAATGCTGCAAGTGTTAACGGTGATAATGGCGGCAGTCGGCTATGTCATCAACTGGGTTAAGGAGGTGCCCGCCACAATCGTAAGGACTAAGTAAGCGAGTCGACTGTGTTAAAATTTATTTTTGGCAATATTTTACAGATATTTGGCATTTATTCATACGGTTTGTTATACAGTTGATCTGCAAATAGTAAACAAGTGATTCTCACAGTATCGCCAAGAAGTACAAGTGTACCTAGGCATTTATACGAGGGATATTTACAAATGATTAAGATTAATGACATTTACAGTGTCCTGGATGATCTGGGCTCTCAAGTTAGGCTTCAGCCCTTACCACGTAATCTTCCTGAAGAGCTCTCTACATCCTTGTTACTAAACCCAAGATCGCGGGATAAATACTGGCCAGGATCGATGGATTTTTTTTGGGAGGGACGTAAAAATCCTAAGTATGGCTTTCTTCGGAAGGGAAGTAAAGCCGTGGGTCCCATGTCGTAGATTTATGGCACGTAAAAGAACCTGAAGCGTGGAAGAAGAGACCTCCGAGCAAAATTTATCGGCCGTTTCAGTCCTGAATTGAATGGGACCTGATAACCTGAGATGGTAAAGAACATCCGCAAATAAACAAAATCAACAAGCACCGTTATCACCACTCCCGGGTATGGCCGTGTTGTGGGGTGTCACGTAAGGGCCTCTTTTACTGAAATGGGCGCATTTCCTAGATGCGAGTTCTGGTGAGAATGGAGGATGAACATCCAGAGACCTCAGTTCTGAATCTTTTGGCTCGTATTTGGACGAATTACCATGAATGAACAGAGTTCTTGGCCCACTTCACCTTGCAGTACTGCTGTACCTGACGAGAAAGATATTCTACATATCGCTGTTGGTTTTCGGCAGGAACAAATGCACCATCAACATGTCATTTTCGTCCTAGAAGACTGTTGCCATATGCTGAGGAAAAGGGCTGAGGAAAACCTGGAAAACACATCAGTCAGGGTGGACGGTCCTGGTAGGATTCAAACCCCAGACCTCCCGCTCACGAGTCCGCGTCTTAACGACCTCGGCCACTCGTGGCGGTGATGCACTGTACGTGGCTATGTGCGCTTTTTTTTTATTTATCAAGAATGCTTCCTGTTTGAGAAAGTTATTTCCCTCTCATTTTTGTTTCTTCACATTGGAGAATAGTATGCCAGCAATTATATTTTATTCTGCTCAAGAGACATCCCGCAAAATCTTTCAATTTCACTACAGCTGTTCTAGCCCATATAGTTCCTTCCTCGTCATTCTATCACATGGTTCCCTACCCCATTCTTTCTTTAATTCAATTAACGTTATGATTAAGACAAACGGCATGACATTTTAAAATGTTAGATTATGTATTCCATATGAACTTTATGTGCCTTAATTTAATATGCTCTTATCAGCCTTTTCAACTTATAAAGTCAATTTATAAAAATTACTACTTATTTGGGAGAAATTAGAAAGGAAAAATTAAGTGACCGTATTTCTGTTCTGAGGCACCAAAATAGACCTCTCTGTGTCTAACAATCCACCCTTTTGGCTAACAGTGCTGTTAAAAGGATAAAGCTTTCAGCATCGCAGAATTCTTGGAAAAATATATGTAAAGGGGATTTCTTTTGAAATTGCTTCCCTGCTATGGATCAACTTGTTATGTGTATTCTTCAGTGATTATATTGTAAAGAGCTTTTCCTTCTATTCTGCGAATTACAGCCCCGCATCCTTTTCCCAGTATAACAAGCATCTGGCGTTTACTGAAATACATCTTGTATTACGTTCTTTGTTGGAATTGCGTCTAAGGGTATTCTGTCAAATGAATATTTAATTTCTATAAACTACATTTTAGCGAATTCAGAACGATTGAAATTATTGAAGTCGTACCCGTAAAACTTCTCTCTCTCTCATTTTTTTTTACCGAACTCCGCGTATAACCATCAATTAACAAACGATTCGTCGTCCAAACCAGTAAAATTATACATGGGGGAGCTAATCTAAAGTGGGAATGCTAAGAAAAACTGCCCTTTTATTTATTCTCAACAAAAGTCAGTAAATTTCTTTAGAATTTCCAAAAATAAGGGCTATCGGGCCATTGGGAGTAGGAGTATACTTCAAAAATAAGAGGGTTAAAGCGAAATTTAAACATTGCTCTAGCAGCCGCAATTTAACTTTTGTTTTAAAATGAAACTCTATATGCCATTGAAATAAAATAAGATTTTTTCCCCCAGAAAATCAATGAAATCGGACTATTAGCATGGGGGGGGGGGGTTTACCGAAAAGTAAAAATCGCTCTAGCGGCATTAACCTTTTTTTTTTTTTTTTTTTTTTTTTTTGCAATGAAACTTTTTGTATAACGTTTAACTAAAATAAGAAAAAAGTTTCTGAAAATTAGGGAAATTGGAACATTAGAAGTAAGGGTGTACTTTAAAACAGGAATTTAAAAAGGTCTGTTGTTTTATTTTTTCTCTATTGTTATAAAATAAAAAGACAATTTAATTCAGCATATAAACTATATTTATAACTATGCATATGTTTTGTAGTTAACAATAGCAATGTCGTAAATATAGCAAATGTGAAATATTATTCTATATATGTTTGAAAATTATATTTGTATGCAACAGAGCTCTGTAATAGCCTTCAGAAAACGTTTTCGTTACATGTTTTTACTACAATAATATTTAAATTAAATTTCAAATCCAATGGAAATCAACGAAACTTTAGTTGTTTTTTTTTTTTGTACATAATAATTGTTTCTGAAAACTAACATTTTAATGAATGTTAAGATAATATCAAGGGCTCAGTTCATTACCATGGTTACATTTAAAAATGTTTAAAAATACTCGCATAGTATAGCATTGTCTATCAGTGGTCAAATATTTCATTTACTTAATAGTATACCATTAATTCTTGTGGTTTAATTTCAATTGCATTAATAATAATTCTAAAAATGTTGTTTCTCTTTTGTGATACTTATAGATTGCAAGAATTCTAATTTTGTTCTCACAATAATGACATAACATTTCATTTCATTAATTAATAAGGCTAATTTGGATTTTGTATTAACATGACAAGTGCATCAACGTTAAGAAAGAGACTAGAAACAATAGGACTGGGCTCCATTTGGATGGCGGGTCAGGGAAATGAAAAGGACGCTTGGAGGAGGGTCAGGAACCGCTTGAGGGATATGGATAGGCAGCAGACAATTGCGCAATTCAGGGAGGAGTTGACTCATTGGAAATACAAACTCGAAATGGGTGGAGAGACACCAGAGAGGGACTAGCTGGCTGCGACTAGGGGCAAGGCGCATGATTAAGATCACCGACGAATATGAGCAAGGAATTTACTCCATCTATGAGGAGGTGGAATTATGCTGAATGTAAAGGTACGGAAAAATGGAGGGAAAAGTATCTACCGCACTCCTAACAGGATCGAACAGAGGGAGGTGGTCATGCTGGGCTTTACTGACAGGCAAGGAAGGGGAAGAGTAAATTTCTGATGGAAGTGTGACAGCTCAGGTGAAAAGGCTGATAACAGGGGAGGGAGTTGCGGGAAACAAATTGACTGAATCCAGCTGTGTGTCATTCATAATATATTTTTATATGTATTTTTTAATTTTTCTATTATTATGGAACGTACGATTCAATGGACTCGTCCGCCTATTGAAACTGGATTGTATATTCATACCATTGTAATAAATGCACTCCTACTACCACTACTACATATTCTGAAATAAATAGCCAAACAGATGAGAGCCCCTAACACTTTACCTAACGGTATGTGGATGTCCGCAGTTCAATGCTCTAGTTCTTTACGTTCGTTTCTACAGCGAACAAGACTTTTAATCTGTGAAATAAATTTGCAACGGTTAAGTAAGTAGGAGGGTAGGTCTATAAGTTTCCGGCCTCGCCGATAAGAATTATCGCCTTTACAAAACCCTTAACTGGTGTAATGCCTTATCTGTTAAATAAATAAGTGCAGCTGCAACTTCCGCTCCGCCGCGTTCAGTTCAGATATAGTTGCATAAAGAAGTGCTGTCACTACCACACATGCAATGGGAACATCAGGGGAGTCTCCGGCCAAGAAATTTTGTGCTGACCCATTTGTGAGCAAGTAGACATCACCGTATTTTGGGATACTTCAGGCGTACTGCTAATGGACTGACTTCCTTAAGGAACGACTGTAAACAGCGAGGTGCACTACTGTGGCATGGAACTGTATCTTTTAGAAGTATAATATATTTTAAAATAGTAGGCATAAAAACATATCCGGGAGGGGCCTTTAGAAATGAAAAGGGATGCTAAGCGCATGCGTGAAAAGATCACGCCTTCTTTAAAAGTTAAGAGATATCCTTTCGACTTCCTCTTTTCTTCCTGGCACGTGGAGTCATATTCCCCATAGGCCCCTACATGGATTTGGTCAAAGATGTGCGCCAAGTATCAATACATTAACTTTAAACATGGAAGGAATAATTCAATTTGATGTATAACTATTATTTCTCATTACCCTATTAGTTCATTTATAGAACAAGGGTGTGATAAATTAAAAGCGATCAAAACTCACTTCACCCCTAAAGTCATGGCTACTACTGATCAATTTAGACAATACACGAGTGCTCCTTAAACTGAATACCTTTAGTAAATAATTAGTACCGTAACACTGCGAGACCCCTACATTCAGCAACAGCTAAAGGGGTGGAGTGTTCCTCGAACATGACAATGCACGGTCCCTCACCAGCAACCTGCTACCGCAAAGTTAGCAACGTTGGGGTTCATTGTTGTGTCGCACCCGCCATACTCATCGGATCTCGCTCCGTCCGATTCCGTAACCTGAACTACTCGCTGATAAGTAAAACTTCGGCAACGAGGAGAAAATTCAGGTAAATGTCCACCAGTGGTGACACAGTACTCCAAAACAATGGTTTAGCGACGCCATAATAGAGTCCTAAGGAAGCTAGCAACTGTGCATTGACGCTGGTAGGGAATATAATGAGTAACTTCCATGTACATTGAACCCTTTTGCGTAATAAATAAGGTTAAAACTACCGTTTTAAATAATTTCCGAACGCGCTCTTAATAAGAACCCTGTAAGTCCATTGTTCTAACCTGTGAAAGATACCATCGATCTGTTAGAAATAAATTTGTATTTGACTAATAAACACGAGTATACCGTTATTCTTATGCCTTCCGATCCCATCCAGAGGAAACATAACTGTGGTGATCTAATCTATTATTCGATTTTGTTGCAGCCTGGCAGATATTACACTAGAGTATGGTTATCCTCATATGCGATGTACACCTTGGTTGATCGGCATATCTCTTGGAGTGGTACTTCTGCACACTAAAGGGTGGAGGAATGAACAGCAAACTTCGACACACTCTAAGGTATGCATCTCAACAGTGTTTTAGAATTGACTGTACATAGTAGTAGTAAACGGTTTATCTACGGAAGCTCTTTAACATCTCAGGTCATCAGCGTCTCTTGGGAATTTCAGATCATCTTCTATAGAACTTCAGACATCTAATGCCGAAACCGCATTTGGAAATCTATTTCCTTCATATTAATAACCCATAGGTACTTTAATGCCCTCATTACTATCTCAGAAATCTGATTTAAATCCCTGTACACCTGCACAAGTGTGTTTTAAAGTGTAAAATGCATATAAAATCAACCAATATAATTTGTTTCCCGAAATGCATGATGCATGATACTGGAAAGTGTTGACTCGATAATTGTGATTGCATAATATGATTGTTGGGGTGTTAGATTTCCAAGTGAAGGGTCAGAAGAACATTTTGGTTTATTTATGCACGCTGTTTAACATGTCAGGTCATTAGCGTCCCGTTCAATTCAGGCGTGAAACTGCCGATAAAATCTGCCTAGGGGCTTCTATTTTTTTCAGGCTTTCGTGCTGTGAATCTACGATACGGTACTCACGGCTTTACTTCCCTTCCGAAGGAAGCCATACTTAGGATTTTACGCCCCATAAAATAAATTGATGCTGGCCGAGATTGAACCCGCGATACTGTAGCATACAACGACCTCTTAACATTGTACTGTTACTCTTAAGCGGTTGATGAGAGATGTTGGTTGCAAAGTCCGTGTAATTGTCTTTTTCTTACAAGTCACTTTGTGAAACAAAATAAAACAGTTGTATGTCTAACAGATAGAAAAATATTTTCTTGTAACTTTTAACTGCGCGTCACATTATAGGCTGTCACTTGATCTTGCAAATCCCCTCCTCTCATTCCCTTCTGGCACTCAAGAGCATACTTTGGTTTCTTTACCTCCTCCCTGGGTGTTTGACCTTTCCTTCTTCTCAACTTGCCTGTTGCTGTAATGTCAGCAGTTTCGTCGATGGGTTAAAAATATCTTTCCACCTCACACACACAGCACATTCTTTGCAGTCCATTTTTCATAATCGTCACGTTTCAGTTTATTATGAGAGATATCAGGCGGCATTTCCTTCCTATTTGCTCTCACGCAACATCCATCAATCCTCTAAAGAGGTCTGGAGACGAATACAGTTATCCAGATACAATGTCTAACAACAATGACACTTGCTGGAAGACTGGGATCTGTCACATATTGTTCAGCAATATCCTGAATATTCCCAAATGTTGTAAAAAATTATTCCAAATCTTGCACGATTGGATCTATTGATTTGCACGTATGAGAGGCGACCTCTGACTTTCATGCCTGACAAGTATGCAGAAAACTGCTGAAAGATAGGCCTAATCTTTTTTAGCTTATCATTTCTATCGTCGGTGTACTGCAGAAAATGCGACTCTTGTTTGCTCGGTGTCTCAATGCACCTCGTCATACTCGAGTATAGTCACTTTGGCACTTGAGACATCAGAATAACTTGAACAAAGTGTGTTCTAATCTCACCTGGTATATCAAACCAAGTTTCAGTTTCTCTCTCTCTCTTGATTGTGCATTTGCTTTGTTTCCGCACAATTTTTTTCAACAGCGGTTCCATAAGTTCCGAACAAAAATCAATTTCTGAAGGTTTTTTAGTAGTTCTTTACAAACTCCACAATAACCACTGTGTGAGTGGGATTATTATCAGTTTTTATTTAGTTTTAATCACTTTGTTTCTTCTGCGTCATAATTTGCAGGAGCTGGAGTGGAACTACCCTCATCAATTTCTCAGTTAAATTCATGGATTGTATCTGTGTTTTCTATTTCAAAATCAGAATATTCGCTAAGTTCGCTGTCATTATTTATAACACTTTCAATAAATGTTCTCAAATTCTCATTGTCATCACATCTCACTGCTTATCTTACCATTTTGGCTACTGAGGTTAGCTGTACTTTGCAATGATGTAGTAACTTTATAGAACATATAATGGTGGACGGGGCAAACCAGGTAGACTTCTAAGATCTAAGTGTATTTAGTTCCATTCTCATTTACTGGTGACTAGAGATGCAAATACATGCAGCTTTATTGACCAACGCACATGCGAGCTGTGCTTGTCATGCATTTTTATTATCATCTTCTGCGAGTATAGCTCGCCGTATAACTCAAATGGGTTTAATGAATCTTGTTTTTCGTAAATTATCCTCGGCTGGCTTGGAGTAATGTGGTCTTGAAATTGCATACTCAACATTCGCCTTTCCATGATGAAAAGTTAATTGAGAATTAACTCGTTAAATGGCCAAATATACACCAATTAACTTAATTGGAGTTTAATGACGATTCAGCAAGCAATAATTGATGGTGAGATGCAAAACCGCAGCTAAATAGGAATTAAAGTTAATCGAGCTCGGTGATATCGGCCCTTAGTATGGTATTCACGTAAGTAACAGAATCAACTGTATACTCAGAATAAATTGATCCTATAATTCTTTCATCATTGAGTTGATTGATTGATTTATTATTTAAGGACGCTCTTTAACATCTCAAGTCATCAGCGTCCCATTCAACTCAGGGCGTGAAACGGCCGACAAATTTTGCTCAGAGGCCTCTCATTCAGGCTTGAGATTCTTTATGGTGCCGTAAATGTACGACACGGGACCCACGGCTTTACTTCCCTTCCGAAGGAAGCCATAGATGGATTTTTACGCCCCGAAAAAATCCATCGGTCCTGGCCGGGTTCGAACCCGCGTCCTTGGGTTTAGGAGGCAAGTATGGTAACCACTACACCACCAGGACCGACGTCATTGAGTTAAAACTTATGAATCGTACGATGATAGGTCCATAAGTTTCCGCCCTCGCCGAAGGATTATCGTCTTCACAAAACCCTTATCTGGTGCCATATTTTATCTGTTAAGTAAATACTTGTAATTGTAACTTCCGCTCCGCTGTGGTCAGTTGTTCAGATATAGTTACATAAAGAAGGCTATGGGTACAAGATTAAGACATGTTCAATATGGAGTATCCAGCTGTTATCAAGTCCTTCACAAAAGGACTTACTCCAAATAAAATTAAACAGCGATTGGACGGTGGATATGGGGAAGCATCCCCCTCATATTCTACCGTAAAAGAATGAGCCAAACTTATTCGCATGGCTCGAGAAAACATTGAAGATGAAGAGCGTGCAGGTCGGCCCTTGGAGGTGCTCACTCCTGAAAACATCGCTCTTGTGGGAGGAGGAATTAAGGAATACCGGCGGCTCAAAGTTACAAAAATACCAGCAAAGTTGAGCCTTTCTAAAACAACAGTCCTTCGAATTATTCATGAATATTTAAACATGAACAAGAATGGTGCATGATGGGTGTCTAGGTTTCTCAGTCCAAAAGCAGCAAAGTCATTTGTTGCCGGGCATTTTTTGGAGCTCTGCCGCAATAACGAGAGAGAAGTTCTGCAAACATTGTTACAGAAGATGAAACTATGACCCTCTACTATGATCCCTTGTTCAAAAGAGAATCAATGTAGTGCCAGGCGTAAACCTGGCCAAGCATCGCCTCTAAAGGCCAAGGTTACTCAATCAAGAAGATAATGGCCACGATCTTTTGGGACTGTGAAGGGATACTCTTCATTGACTTCAAGGAGAGGAACACCACAGTAAATGGAGAGTACTGTGCTGGCCTACTGCACAGACTACGTGATTCCATCAAAGAGAAAAGTCGAGGAAAGCTGAGTGATGGTGTGCGCCTTCTTCACGACAACGCGCCTTGCATACAGCTCTTGTTGCAAAGGAAGCTGTAAAGAAATGTGACTTCAAGGAGATCTACTATTCACCCTACAACCCAGATATAGCTTCCAGCCTCTTCTCAAAACTCAAGAAGGACCTTCGAGGAAGGAAATTTAATTGTGACGAAGTGATGTTTGCTGTTTAAAACTATTTTGCATTCAAGACTTCTGACTATATTTTTTGGGAGGGGGGAGATTGAAATGTTAATTCAAAGATGTGAGAAGCGTATTACAATAAAGGGTAACTATATTTAAAAGTGAAATATAATTTTTTTTTCTTTATGAATGGTAAGGTCGGAAACTTATGAACCTATCGAAGTACAGGCTATGCTGTTGTAAACGCACGAGGCATAATAATCTTTACATAAACTGTGGAATTAAGAAACGAAGAATACAACGCACACCCGAGAACAGCTGCGCTACGACTGCAACAGTCAGCAAGGTAAACAAGTAAGCAAGCAGATGCGGCAAACGAGTGGAGGTTAACTTATAGGAAAAACACCGCGTCGCGGAGCGAGTTCCTTGAAAAATTATAGAAGAGAATCTTCATGCAATTTTAGTTTGCAATACCTCGTTATATCGAACTAACTACTGCAGAAATGACCACAAAGCCAAGTGGTTCTGGTCGACTTTTTGAAAGGGGACGCAATATTGTTTACAACGTAGTGAATTATGTGAAAGAGAAAAAAAGCGAGTTTAAATTGAGTTACCCGTTGCTGCATCGCCAAGCGAAGCTACGTGAATTTCCATTATCTTAGTGAAAAAAAATTATAAAGAAAGGCATCACGTCTTTGTCTACCAAGGTCGGATCAAATTTTCTACATCGAAGGGGAAGTCTAAAGAAAGAACAAAGAAATTGAAAGTCGATTCGTTTACTCAGGGCATTGTTTGAAGGAAAACACACGAATGTTATAAAGTAAGAAAACTGTGCCAGCATTGCAAAATCTCAAGAATGATTTGTAGAAGTTTAGTATGCAGCAGCGGGCACCTAAGGAAACTGTTTGCGATTAGGCCTTAGATGGAAGAAGTGTGTTAGTTGCTAATTGAAGAACCCGAAATTATATACTGGCATGCTAATTACTTTTAAACTACTCGTAGTTACCGGGAACAGAAGATAAATATTGTCTAGTTATATTTTTTATTGTTTTTAATTATTTTTTATATTAAAGGGATATACAAGATTGCAGTGTTGGAGAAGGAATAATGACTTCCCGCTTTAGCATCCTCGTTATTAACTAAGGAGTGGATAAACGAATCACGGGTGCAAACAACTTGCAAGTACGTTACCTGCAGTAACGCTCTAGTGCTCCAGTCCCGATCGGCAGCGGAGAAAGCTGATTGCCGTAGTCTGGAGCGGCAGCGGAATAAGTGGGACAGGGGCCGCTACCAAAATGAAAAATGCACATATTTTAATATTATAATATTAAATTATAATTATAATTATAATTATAATTTAATATTATATTATTATTTTTAAATCTAATTTAATCTAACCTAACCTAAAATTGCAACACTACAAGTTGTGTGTATTATTTTTGTGAGGAAGTTAAAATGTTGGAAAGCCGTTGGACTGAAAGTATTGATTTGGGAAAGTCACTACGTCGGGAAAAAATCTCTTAAATCTTGTATTTTCTAGTAGTAAAACGCCCTAAAATGTTGCTCTCATTTTTGGTTATTGTTGGCAGTCTCAAAACGAGTTAAGACCCAAAATGATAATTGCCCACGCAAGAGAAGAAAATGGATTTGACTGAAATGCCTGCTAATGTTCAAATTCAAACAAACAAAAAACGGGCAATTTTCATGATGATATGAATGACATAAATTTTACAAAATGGCTAGAACAAAGTAGCATTTAAATGCTAAAACCATAGTTACTGCTACTAGTGAAACCGGTGCCCAAGAGACATTGTCGACCAGATACTCAATGCGATTGGCCATAATGTATTGCGGCTTCACATCTTAATCCTCTTGAGTTTGCATAGGAAGAAGGGAAGTTGCAAAAGGTTCATCCACTCCAATTTTAAGTGCAAAACAAGACACTTTGTGACGAGCTCTTCCGTGAATACTCGAGAGACAAGTGGGGAAAGTGATGTGCCCAAATGGAAAGTTGGTGCCCTGCTGGTGTAGAAGTTACCATACTTGCTTCCTAAACCTCAGATTGCGGGTTCAAACCCGGCCAGGATCGATGAAATTTTTCGAGCGTAAAATTCCTAAGTATGGCTTCCTTCGGAAGGAAAGTAAAGCCGTGCGTCACCGCCCGTGTTGTACATTTACGGCACAATAAAGAACCTCAAGCCTGAAAGAAGGGGCCTTTGAGCAAAATTTATCGGCCCTTTCACGCCCTGAAGAAAGAAAGTTGAAGAAACATAATGGCAATTCGATGAATTAATGAATGACGTTATCGATAGTTTTATAACCAGTTCAAAAGCAAGACCGAATGCATTTATGTAGGGTATCGATAATAGACAAAACGGTGGAAATTGTGGACAGTGCTGTTAATTACATCGATCTGTTAATTTGGTTCGTTCCATTAAGGTCGTTTATCAGTAATTTATTGTTAGAATTAGACAAACAGTAGGTGTTTGTTTTTTATTAAGTTAATATTGTTTTAGTTCAATTCCACCACGAGCTTATAGAATAGAAAGTGTTTTACAACATGGGTTGCTCTTGTATCTTGATTGTGGTAGTGCACCACATAATACAATATTTATATTTCCTAACTAAACGTAATTAAAGGAGGAATGGATAAAGAGTATACACCGTGCACATTTTTAATTTAATGAGGAGATTTTCGTGTGTATCAAACGTTTCGTACTAAAATTTGTGGTTAGGGAAGACATTTTCCCCAATCTACAGTCGTATGTAACGGTATGAGTTTGCAATGAAAGGAATGATCTGAAAGAAAGTATAAAGCGGGGAGATGAAGAGAGTTTTAATGAATGATATGAGCCTTATGTCATAACATGTTTCGACTCGTTTGTAAGTGAGGTTATGCAGAGACAGAAACACCGTAGTGAAGTCGGTCACGTTGCTGCTAATAAGTACATAGGTTGTTAATTTGGCTCGTTGCAGTTACGTTATCTCTCTATCAGGCAACTCCCCAATTTTCCTCACGAGGCTGAGTGGACCTCGTTCTAGAATTTACTAACTTAGAAAACTCCCAGCAGGTAGCATGGATCGAACCCGGGAACTCCCGGTCAGCAATTAGCAACGCTAACCACTAGACCAGAGTCGAAATTTCTAATAGTATCCTAAAATTACCAAAATGAAATAGCAATCCCCTTAATTCTTAAGGCATGCTCCAAAATAAATAATATTCTTAGCAATTTTTATTCTCTCTATCAAAATGCTTCTTTGACCATCATTAAAGCAGAGTTCATGTTTGCAGTGGCGGCTGTTCTTTTCGCTCTCTGCTTGCTGGATAAGCATCGCCGTGATGTTGGTAGCTCCTGTAGCTTGCTTCTACCCGTTCCAGCAAGTCACCTACGAGTTCAACCCTGTTGACAGCGCCCTTTTTTTCTCGCTGGGACGTCCCATCTGGGCACTTGGCCTTTCCCTTCTCATTTTTATCTGTGTTTCCGGTTATGGAGGTAAGTGTGAACACTCGCTCTCAGATAAATACCGCAATGGTAAGTTGGTCGTTATCGAGGTAAAATTTTTTACATTTTTGTTTCTTGTAATTGATAATTATTTTCTGAACAATTTGATATATAATACTGACATGTTCTAAAAGTATTTGTATGTATAAATTGCAAATATTTAAATATGTGCACCATATTGACTACGACCCCAAGCTGTTACTTCCTACGTGAATACTTTCTCAACTTTCTACAAGCTTTATAGCATTAGATATATTTACGTTTATACTTGTGGCCATGCTCAGTGACATTAGAAAAACCTGCAAGCGTGAGGCACATAAAAAATCTCAATTTGAGAAAAAAATGTAAAGACATAAAAGGTGTAACACTTTGTGTTGGTAAAACCATCAATGGAAGAGGTCGACTGCAGCAGCAGAAATTGATAAGCTGCAAAATTATTACGCAGCAATGTGGGAAATGTTGAAGTCATGAGGAAAAAAGCCCTTTCTTCCACAGATACTCAAATGAAAACCCAAATCATGGTCTATGCCCTTTAGGAGCTGAGTCATGGTGTGGCTATCAACGTTCACTAGCAAAAGGTTGTGAATATGAACACAAGCACACACTGCCATCTGCTGTGCCTGAGAAAATATAGAGCAATGTCTACATGGCAAGACACAGAATCAGAGTGAAGGTTTCAACAGCTGCATATGGCAAGGTCTCCCTGAAACAGTGTTTAAAGTGCTGAACATTGGTGTTCTTGAGGCACTAATTTGCTCGTGCAGCAGGTTGCTAGTAATACAGAGAATGAACATCAAAGCAGGTGAAAACATACTGGAATAATGTGTTACCAAGGCTGAAAAAGTAGCACACATGATGACAAGGAGACAAGAATGAAGAAAAGAGAGGACAGGGAAGCCCAAATACAGGATTCTTATAGTTCAGGAGATTTCTAGCAATGATTAGTGAAATACTTCGCATTTATTTAACTTTTACTCAAAATTGCATTTTGCAAGTTGTTGGGACACTGTAAAAAACGTATTTCAGATAAACACGAAATTTTCAGACCGATGGCAAGGTTTCGCTTGTAGATTCAATGCACTATGTTGAACATATTCAGATTTTCAATGTATTACATGCAGGAAAAATTAAGTTTTTTTTTTTTTATTTTTTTTTTTTTAAGTTTCCCTCACACTATAATGATGAATGCACTTAATTTATTATACTAAGGGAACGTACGGCTTATAGATAGATGTGATTAAAATTTCAAGATATTCTGACAAGTATGCATGTAAATATAATGCAATTTTTAAGAAAATGACGATTAAAATATTTCTCAACAAGATGATTTAGAAAAAAATTTTGGAAATATTTATAAAGTGGAGAGAGTAATAAATTGCCAACAAAAATCATGTACTTGTGACTAATAATATTCATAGTACGATGAAGAAAGATGATGCTAAATTCGATTAATTTCTTATGCCCCCCCCCCCCTTTTTAGTACTGTTTAACGCCCGTTTTTATTACAGAGGCACCACAGGCGGTGGACACTGGTGATACATGAAATTATATATTGGGGGGAAAAAAAAATTAAGGAAGAAAATGTCTCAGGCCTAAGTTTAGGGTACCTCCCCGGCATTTGCCACTTATTAGCACTGAGGAAAACCTAAAAGAAACCTCAGCATCAGAGAGGACGGCTCTGGTGGGAATCGAACACCAGATTACCTGCTGACGAGTCCGCGCCTTAACGATTGATGTTTGATTTAGTTGATTGTTTTATTGCTACAAAAATATTTGTTATTGTTAACTTATTACTTCTTTTTGTTTATTATTGCAACCTAAACTAAAATGTGTGATTTGATTTGCCCACACCAAAACAGCTTTTCTTATTACTTTCCTAAAGCGCAATATCCAAGTTTAGAAATATGTCAAGGGTGGTGTCTGAATTTGGTCAAGGGAGAATGGTGACATACCAGGAGTGAGGCATGTCATTCCGAAAAATTGGTGCTTGTTTTGTGCGGGGATAGATGAAACAATACTCCGTCCCTGCACTTGGTTACCTACACCGGGATGTGTATTTCCAAATTGTATCATTTATTAATCAGTTAATTCCCACTGCACGTAATAATTGTACAGACCGTGATCTATAATTATAGTTATATAAACAAAAATAAAATGCTAAATCAAATAAACAATTCGATACACCTAATAAAACTACCATCTACTAGGAACCAGCGAAATAACCAATAGCAGGTAGGCATTTTACCTAAACTAAAAATTAACCGTCGGAAACCCAACGGTCACCCTAATTATCTGGGAAAGTTATCGTTTCTTTTTATTACTTTTTTTAATTCCATTATATAAATTCACTGTTTTTAATTTTATTTTAAACATATCTCTTAAATTCTTTATATATTTTTATAATATTGATACATAAACTAATCAGTTAGCTCATTACAACTTTCACTTTAAGTATGTTTCCACTCTTTCACTACACTACAGCAAACTTTACCTATTGATACATATAACACTTGTTCGCTACACTCCACTGTTATGTATCTTCTCTAGTATTTCCATTACAATCTATCACTCACTAATTACTTGAACACTTTTCACCATCAACATTTATTTCGTTCTTCTGTAACCGTCTTACTCCCGGCTCCGGTCTTCGTTCTTTCTCCGGCTTCTGCAGTATGTTGTTTATTATAGCGACAGTCACGTCCTCTCTCGTTCTTTTTTCTTCTTCTGTATTTTGGATGGTTTAGATACATGTTATATGTTATGCATTTATGATATTATGATATTTTATCACTTGTGTCATCTATCGGTCTTCTTTTCTCGTTATCTTCCCTCACTTTTCTTGCTTCGTTTCTAATCGTTAAATTGCGTTTAGTCATGTTACTGGTTTTGTGTTACTATAATCAGTTTGTATTTATCATTGGTGCTCAAGTGTCAATAGTATGTATAACCACTAATCATATCTTTCTTCTTTCTTTCTTTCTCGTTTCCTCTCGTTCTTTCTTCATCTCCTTCTCTCTTTCTTCTTTTTTCTTCTCCTTACCTGCATCTTCTCTCTTCTGTTTTCTTTCCCAATTCATTCTGCTCTTCCGATTCGTTTAACCATTTTCTATGATCTTCTTTCCTCTGCCTTCTTCCTTGTCTCATAACTTACATCTTCTTCTGTATACTTCTACTATCCCATCTTTTCTTCTTCTCCTTCTTCTCTTTCTTCTTGTTCATTGCTGTTCTCTCCATATTCTTCTATCCCCTGTCTGTTGTTTATCTCTTCCATTTATCTTCTTCTTCTTCTATATGTATTCAATCTCTTATTATTATTTGCTAATGTTTATTTTCGCCTTTTAGGGGTAAAAATATTCTTCTCTCACCTCATTCACTTCTACTGGTTGTAGGAACAGAGGCAGGAAAACACAGACGTGAAGTATTTCAAAGCCCCGCCCCTCAATCAACCGAAACAGAAGACAGAGACAAGTTATACGCACAGTAGGTAGCAGTTTTAATGTCCAGATGTGTATAAAATTTAATAAACTTTTAGATAAATGCGACGGAGAGAGGTACAAGAGTAGGACCATAAGTTTCCTGCCTAACCATATCTAGGTACGATAAAGATAAAAACTATATTTCACTTTTGCATATAGTTACCCTTTATTACATTACATTTCTCACATCTTTGAATTAACATTTCAAAATAATTAGAAGTCTTGTCCACAAAATGGGCATAAACAGCATTTATCACTTCGTCACACTTAAATTCCCTTCCTCGAAGGTCATTCTTGAGTTTTGAGAAGAGGAAATAATCACTCCGAGCTAGATCTGGGTTGTAGGGAGGATGGTCCATCTCCTTGAAGCCACATTTCTTCACAGCTTCCTTTGCAACAAAAATTGTGTGCACAGGCCCGTTGTCGTGAACAAGGCGCACGCCACTACTGAGCTTTCCTCGCCTTTTCTCTTTGATAGAAGCACGTGGTCTGTGCAGTAGGCCAGCATAGTACTCCCCATTTACTGTGCTGTTCCTCTCCTTGAGGTCAATGAGGGGTATTCCTTCACAGTCCTAAAAGATTGTGACTATGATCATCTTGGTTGACTGAGTGACTTGGCATTTAGAGGCGGTGCTTCGCCAGGTTTACGCCTGCCGTTCCATTTTCTCTTTTGGACACGGGATCATAGTAGAGGGTCATAATTTCATCTGCTGTAACAATGGTTTGCAGAACTTCTCTCTCGTTACCGCGACAGAGCTCCAAAAATGCCCGGCAATAAATGACTCGTTGCTGCTTTTGGACTGAGGAAAGAGATCTAGGCACTAACCTTATTCATGTTTAAATGTTCATGAATAATTCGAAGGACTGTTGTTTTAGAAAGGCCCCACCTTGCTGCTATTTCTGTAGCTTTGAGCCGCCTATTTTCCATAATTTCTCCTTCCACAAGAGCGATGTTTTCAGGAGTCAGCACCTCCAAGGCCCGCCTGCATGCTTTTTGTCTTCAATGCTTTCTCGACCCATTCGAAAGAGTTTGGCCCATTCTTTTACGGTCGAGTGGGGTGGTTCCCCATATATACCGTCCAATCGCTGTTTAATTTCATTTGGAGTAAGTGCTTCTTTTGTGAAGAACTTAATAACAGAGCGCTACTCCATTTTGAACATGTCATAATCTTCTATTGATAGTCTTCTTGGTGCAATTATATCTGAACAACTGAACAGTGGAACGGAAGATACATCTGCAATTATTTACTTAACAGATAAGGTATGACACCAGATAAGGATTTTATGAAGGCGATAATCCTTATCGACGAGGTCGGAAACTTATGGATCTTCTTCGTATTTAAAGGGTATTTGTGGTCAAAGAAAGTTTAAGAACTGCTGCTGTGAGGCGTTTCAATGCCTGCAAAAGCTACCATCAAAACTCTTATTTCATTTCAGTGTTCTTAAAGGACAGAAAAAATTTAGAAATGATCGGACAGTAACTTTCTAAAACTTTAAGTATTGCCATTTTGGATTTTTGGGAAGCAAAGAATTGATATATCACTTCAAGACTGTAAAGTAGAACAAAAAATGACAGAGCGGAAACCAAAACACTGTGCAATGTCTGTATGCTCTGATTAGCGTATTTGACCTAAATTTCTTGTGCATATTAATGAAAATGTATTGTAATTTTTTTAAAATAAATATGTTTTAGGTACTCTTTTAAATATTGATGCGGTTATGATGAAAAAGGTTATTAAAACTGGGTATGAAAAGAAAAACAGAGTGCAAACGCGCCCGAATCTCTCAAATGCTGTTTTACAATTGTAAGGCTTCTTTCATTTCATCGAATAGCAGAACTTGACCAAAGATGGTGGGGGTAGGTAACAAACTTGATATAAAGGAAGCCATAAGTGTGGGGGCCGTGTTGATTTACACACAAACTTCTTCTCGTACCTTTTCCTTTAAGGGCTTCCGGGCATATTTCTGCTTCTTTATTGAATTTACTTTTTATCTTTCAAATTAATATCGACATTACCGACAACTGCGTAGTTACTAATATTTGATTTTCTTGTAGTTACTTCTACCTAAAATGCACCAGCTGACATGAAATACATCTTAGGTGCATTCGTGTTCTAATGTTTGCAGCCCGCGAATTGAGATACAGGTAGGGAAAGGCGGTTGTTTTGACAAGCATTTCTTAGCAAGTATGTACGGTTTATTCTCCAATATTTTTTGTCTTTGCATATTAAACATGTGAAGGAAATAACATTTTAGAAGGAAAAATGTAGCATTATTACATTAATGAACATCCCTATAGGCCAATAACTTAAGGGCGTAACTACCAAAGGTACAAAAAGAAGACTACAAAAGCTACAAAGCATATTAAATTGATTTGAAAATAATTGCGAGAGATGTTAGAAATGATTTACAATAGTGGTGGTTTACGAGTAATTGGCCATGTCAATTCGTAGGGCATGAACGTATGTTAGTACACCATGCTGACGCTAGATGGAAGTTGTATGAAATGAATCTTATTTCTCATACATCAACATACAAAACTGTTAACAAAATGAACTCAAATAAAGAAAAAAAAACATTAATTTTAAATATAACTAATACACTCGATGCCTTTGCAATTCCAAAAAGCACTAACTCCAATTTATTCCAATTTGATTGGCTCAGCCCCCGGTTCATCAGCAGCTACGTACTGGAATTTGCAGGGGACCAGGTTCCAATCCAAACAAAGAACACAATACTATAAATAATTATACTATTAAATTACATTTCATACAATAATGAACCTTCCTCCTTTTCCAATTAAACCCATTCAGAAAAATTTCTACCCTTGAGAGTTGCTTATTCCCTTGCACCTTATACATACAAATAAAGAACTAAACATATTAAAATCATATTAAAACAATTTTCCTTTCTATATGCTCAGTTTATGTTTATTAATAAACTTTAAAATTCCTATTTGCTCGCTCTGACTTTATTAATTAATTTATTTTGAGTAGTGTTTAACGCCCGTTTTTACTACTGAAGCACCAAAGGGGGTGGACACTGATGATATATGAGATGAAATTATAAATTAGAAAATCTTTTTTTTTTATTTTAGAAAGGAAACGTTCCAGGCCTAAGTTTAGGGTCAATTTTGAGGACTGAAGAAAACCTGGAAAAAATAACCCAATCAGGGAGGACGGTCCTGGCGGGATTCGAACCTCAGACCTCCCACTCACGTGTCCGCACCTTAAGACCTCGGTTACCCGTGGCGGTACCCTGACTTTATGGAGTTGCTTTCCTTCCTACCCCATTACAATTAACCCTAGGTTTGGAGGTTGTGATTGGAGTGTGTAGCATAGTATAGTGCTCGATTGTTGTCAAGTAGAGAAAGACGTAGACAAGATGGAAGATGACTATCATGGACAAAGATGGACTGTGTATTTTTTGTGGAAATAATTCATCAAAACTGTAGAAAAATTCATAGACGTTAAACTGCTGTATGCGGTCAAGAAGTTCCTGCAAAGAAGATCGATGGGTTCGCCAGCGACAGAGATGCAAGTAATGGTTGTCCGTCAACATTGTGGTCTACCAGGAACATTGAGGTTGTGTCTTTAATTGTTTATGCATGACAGGTGCATAACCTTTGATGACCTTGAATGTCAGAGAGGCTTCAGTCCCGTAACCTTGCACACCATTCATTATTTAGGATGATTTGAATATGAAAAAGGTGTACACCAATTGAGTTCTACAGCACTTGACACAGACAGAAAGACAAAAGGCTAAGTCTGTCGTCGGCTACTGGAAATGGATAATGAAGATCGGATTCTTTAGAGAAGCTGGTGATTGGTGACAAGTCATGATGTCACTACCACACCCCGGAGAAGAAAGTTCTTCCATACAGTGGAAACATCCAGGGAGTCCCCTGTGCTGCTCCATCTGCGGGCAAACAGATGATCACTGCCTTTCGGGATACTTCAGGCATACTCCTAATGAACTGACTTCCTCAGCAGCAAAGTGCACTGCGACAGCATTCAGCAACTGCGAAAAGAGAAGTGACAATGCGCGGCCTCATACGAACAACTCTAATGACCGTAATGTTAGCATAGCTGCGGTTACTGTTGTACTGCACCCACCATATTACCCAGATCTCGTTCCGTCCGATTATGCCTTAACCGACAATAATAGGTAGTCCTCCCTATATTGTTTCGTGAGGCCAACATTTTTTTCATTTGGTTTATTTATGGACGCTCTTTAACAACTCAGGTCATCAGCGGCCCATTCAAACCAGGGCGTGAAACGTCCGGTAAATTTGCTTATATATGCTTATATATGCTCCTTTTTCAGGCTTGAGGTTCTTTTACATCACATAAATCTACGAATGGGACCCATGGCTTTACTTCTCTTCCAAAGGAAGCCATACTTGCCTGGATCGAACCGGCGATCTTGGGTTTAGTAGGCAAGGTGGTTACCACTATACCACCAGGACCGACTGAGGAGATGTACAGGGAAGGAATACGAAGACACACAGGAGAGAGGAAGCGGGGTATTGTAAGGGGGGTTTCATATATCATACATATAACCAGGTGGTTAAGATATGGATGAACCAAGTTGAGGCACAGGAAAATGGCAGAGATCAAAGGCGTGAGAAATTGATTGTATATATGTCTATTGTTTTGTTCAGCCCAAGTCTGCCGGATATTGTAGTGGGAAACCGCTGATGAACCTCAGACGAGCGCCCAGTAATTAATTAAAGCAAATTGTTAAAATGAAACATATATTATATATGTATTAGTCGGAGATATTTGATATAAATATTAGGTTTTGATATTGTTTTGAAGAAGGTAGCAGAATTTTTAAAACAATATTTATATGTATATCTGTATGTAAATTGAAAATTAGAAAAAATGAAAACGAAGTTAAAATGTTCAATAAATAGCTACAAAATGTTTGGTCAAATTAATATTTATAAAGACGTTTTGCATCGAGAGACAGTTGCTGAAAATGAGGTAAAAATCTCAAAATAAAAGAGTTAAAGATATAACAAACACGTACAATGAAAATAATTTCCTGGCCCTAATTCTATAAGATTAATAAAAACCATTAATTAATTCACGAATTTGTATTAGGGACATTTACGATTGACATATACCTCTGCAATACAACACGCTTACTAAATTGGGTGAAAGGCGGTTAGACAGAGCGGGTTAGAGAGCGAAGACATATTCGGAAGGGAATTTCAATTTTACGTGTGAACGCTTTTCCATCAGAGGCGCCGAGATATCTCATACTGGTAACAAATTGATTCTGAGAGAGAACTGTTTCTGCAAAGAGCAAGCCTTTTTTTAGATTCATGAATGATAAGTGCGTAGTACAAGAGGGGAACGAGAAATATACAGCAGCAAACTCGAGACAGAGTGTTTTTTAGTGTTAACTGAAATCTACGGAGTTGTTTGCGAACCTTAACACACACAAAAAAGTAAATCTATTTCTTTAAAACATTGCCGTATATCCCAACATTTCTAAAATGTACAGTTTTCTGTAACAACAGTTCAGCTATATTGAGTTATTGAAAGAAAGTAGATCCATGTAAACCATACAAGAAACACAGAGAAAGATTTCGCTGGGAGTACAATCGGGGCTAAAATCTGTATAGGGGATGACGCAGTACGTCAAAATAGGGCATGGCGGATGATTTACATCATGAGGGAAAAATTGCCTCATCTGTGAGGAGGGGGAATCGTAGACACATATTTTGGCTAACTAAAGGTACGGAAGAATAGACGCAAAAGTATTTACCACCTCCTTTACAGGATCAAACAAAGGGAGATAGCCATGCTGGGCTTTGTTGGCAAGTAAGGAAGTTGAGGATATATAGGTAAATTTATTACGAAAATAAGACAACCCATATCTTAAAATGATAAAAATCGGGAAATGAGGTCAGGAGAGCAAATTGATTGAATCCAGCTGTTTGTGTGTGTCATTCCTAAGGTGACATCCTTCCAATTTTGGTATATACGAGGGTAGATCCAAAAGTTTCCGGCCTAACCTTTTCTAGGCATGATAAAGACAAAAGCTATATTTCTTTTCAATATAGTTACCGTTTATTGCAATACACTTCTCACATCTATAAATTAGCATTTCAATCTCCCCCCCCCCTCCAAAAATAGTCAGAAGTCTTGTATGCAAAATGAACATAAACAGCATCCATCACTTCTACGTCACACTTAAATTTCCTTCCTCGAAGTCCTTCTTGAGTATTGAGAAGAGGAAATAGTTACTAGGAACTAGATCTGGGCTGTAGGGTGGAATGGTCGATCTCCTTGAAGCCACATTTCTTCAGAGCTTCCTTTGCAACAAGAGCGGTGTGTACAGGCGCGTTGTCATGAAGAAGGTCGCACACCACCACTCAGCTTTCCTCGCCTTTTCTCTTTGATGAAAGCACGTAGTCTGTGTAGCAGGCCAGCATAGTACTCCCCGTTTACTATGGTGTTTCTTTCCTTGAAGTCAATGAAGAGTATTCCTTCACAGTCCCAAAATATTGTGGCCATAATCTTCTTGGTTGACCTTGGCCTTTAGAGGCGGTGCTTCGCCACGTTTACGCCTGCTACTCCATTGATTCTCTTTTGGACAAGGGATCATAGTAGAAGACCATAGTTTCATCTCCTGTAACAATGGTTTGCAGAACTTCTCTCTCGTTGCCACGGCAGAGCTCCAAAAGTGCCTGACAACAGATGACTCGTTGCTGCTTTGGGACTAAGGAAAGAAATCTAGGCACTCATCTTGCACTAACCTTATTCATGTTTAAATGTTCATGAATAATTCGAAGGACTGTTGTTTTTGAAAGGCCCAACCCTGCTGCTATTTCTGTAACTTTGAGCCGCCGGTCTTCCATAATTTCTCCTTCCACAAGAGCGAAGTTTTCAGGAGTGACCACTGCCAAGGGCCGACCTGCACGCTCTTCGTTTTCAGTGCTTTCTCGTTCTATTCGAAAAAGTCTGGCCTATTCCTTTACGGTAAATATGAGGGGGATGCTTCCCCATTTACACAGTCAAATCTTTGTTTAATTCCATTTGAAGTAGTCCTTCTTTTGTAAAGAACTTAATAACAGGTTGATACCTCATTTTGAATATGTCACAACATAGCCTTCTTTATGCAACTATATCTGAACAACTGAACACAGCGGAGCGGAACTTATAGTTGCAATTATTTATTAACGGATAAAGTATGACTGCAGGTAAGGTTTTTATGAAGGTGATAATCCTTATCGACGATTCCGGAAACTTATGAACCTAACCTCTTATATTTATATATTTTTAAATTCTTCTCTTTTGTTTCTTTTATTTTTATTTTATATATGTTGGGTTTATAAGTAGCTCAGACCTAGTGCACCGTTGGACCCTGCGGCACCTGTTGGTGTCACTGAAATTAACTCCTACTATTATCAATGAAATATAATTTTGCCTTTTGCCAACTACTATGGCATTCAAAATATAGAATGTAACAAAAATGTACGGCCAAACTATCAGGACACACTTTCAAAATACCTCCGCTAGCATTGATACATGCATCAATCGCTATGAATCCCGGATGCGCTGATGTATCCCTGGAGAATTGCGTATTGTTTCACAGTCCTCTACAATATGACAAGAAAACTCTGTATCTTGTACCGGGGTTCGATAAACAAGAGCTTTCAAATACCACAACAAATAGCAATGATGTGATTCATATGTCAACATTAGCTTCGTTCAAATGGAACACAAAACACCGGAGGTGAACCTAAGAATTCAACTTAACCAAGAGGACATTTGGAACATTTCATGTAAGAATGAGTTTCATGTTGTATATTTCTGTGTATTTCTTATAATTAATGTATTATCAAGAGTTGTAGAAAATGAGTTCTAACATGGAAATAAACGCTCCCGGATCCATGTCCATTTAACATATTTTCTTCTTCTACCTGTGAGTAATGCGTCCTGAAAGCCTGGCAGTATATTTGTGTTACACCCGCTGTGGAAATAAATGTTCATTTCGTCTTATAGAATAATTTTGGACATGTTTAAAAAGTATTGTGACTATTCCTCATATACTATATCCTATTCTATCGAAGGGTCATCTAGTCTTGTTTAAAAATGCCATCCCTCCCATCTGAGGTCATTAAGGCACGTACTCGTTAGCCGGAACACTTTATTCCCTAACTGAGGTTTATCAAGTATTCCTAAGTCCTCACAAATGGTAAATGCCCTGGAGGTGCACTAAATGTAGGCCTCAGCCATTCATCATTTCATCTCATGTATCATCTATCATCATCAGTGTCCATCGCCTGCGATGCCTCAGTACTGGCGTTAAGCACTATGATTAATAATTACAACTGGTTACAGTAATAAACTCTTCAGGAGCTGCAGTTTATGGATTATCTCCAAAATCAAAGATCTCTGTAAGTCCTGAAAACTTTGTTACAGTGTTTCAGGGGAAATAATTACACTTCTGATCTATTTTAACTCCTGTGTATGTTAATCAGCACATACTTATTCTCACAGCTGTCACTTCAATATAAATAAAAAATAAAGATAAACATAGCCTATTGTGGCCCTTAAGGGGAAAGATCTCCTAACAAGTAGGGAAAGCTCGCCTTTTCCTAACATGGTGAACTATACCATGCTAGTTGTTCGTATGCTGTTTAAGACACTCGGGCTGATTTGTTCTTTGGTTACTCCATTTCTCACTGCACTGGTTGCTTGTCGAGGGATTTCCATTTTTCTCTTCCTCTTGCTTCTGTTGACCTATCTTGACATGTTCCTTGAAGAGGCCTGTCTATTTTTTTCTGGGTCTGCCTTGTGGGGTTCCACATGGAGATCTTGTAGGTCCATCTGATGTCCTGCATTCTTGCGACGTGACCGCTCCATTGCCATTTGCTTCTGGTAGCTATTTGTGCCATGTCTCTTGTCTGAGATGACTGATTTCTTAATACTATAGGTATTTTGTCCTTCAAATTTGTTTCCAGGATCTTGTGTTGCATTTTTCTTTGGCATACTTGAATTTTGCTCTTTTGTTTTTCTGTTAGTGGCCATGTCTGGCACCCATATAGTAATACAGGGTATACACAGGTTTCGAGCGTGTGTAAGCTGATTTTATTAGTTAGTGTTTGGTTTAACAATATAAACTTAAGAGCCCAAAATACTCTCCAGGTTAATGAGATACTTCTTTGTACTTCTGTTTCCATTTTATCATGGAAGGAAATCTGTTGTCCTAGGTATGTGTATTAGCTCACATATGTGCGGACTGTTCCATCTATTTGTATTGGGGTTTCCGGTCTGTTTGAAATGAACTGCGTCTTCAGTTTGTTTATTGACAGCATTTTTGCTATGCTCACATAATTGTTCCAGCATTGATGAATAAGACCACATCGTCGTCAAATCTTAGATTTGTTAGTCAACATGATGAGGCTTCCGTAAATGCCTGTAAGCACCTTATAACAAATGTACAGTGCAATTAAGAGTGATTATCAGTTATGGAGCGGAAACTATGAAGGCGTGGGGGGGGGGGGGGGCGAGTGAACACAAAAATTACTACAAATATAGACTAATTCTCTCTAAAAATAATTTTATCGATTGTTACACAATCTTTTTTAAAATAAAACAGTGTTTAGACTTAATAAGGGGGGACACAAAGTTAAAATTAATTTGCTATCACGAACAATTGAAAAACCTGGAAACTAAGAACTGAGCATCTACCATAAAAAGGGGTTTAGAAAGGAAAGAGTGGGACGGGTGTGGGAAGATGAGAGATAGTTGTAGAAGAAATGCTTGGAGAAAAGTTAGAAGTAGATTAATTGATATTGATAGGCAGACAATGGAAACTGAGTGTTCTAACAAAGTCTCGCAATCAGAACTAAAAAGGCATGGAAGAGGAGCTTATATAAATGTGATGAGAGAACGGCAATGACCTGACTGCGTCTGGCGAGATGCAAAGTGACGGATGACACACGTAAAGGGAAAAGTTGGTACATATTCTTGCAGAATGTGAAGCTACAGAGTGCTGTAGGTCGCAGATTCTCTCCGAAAACTTTGTGAGGTCGAGATGGAATAGAGCGGCATGTCTTAATTTTGTATTGCATGAGAATAATTGACGGGGTATGTAAAGTTATTTTGAAGATAATGGGCAATAGAGGACATAACATATAATGTACTTATCTATTTTAAATGTACTTCTATTAGTTTGGTATATATAAATTTATACACATTTTTACAGTAGATATCTATTTAATATATTTCAAAGTTGGACCGATAAACAACAGTAATGTGTAGTATGATGTTCTGTAAACAAATGTGACTCACATTACGTTATGCTAGCCTTGCTACAACAAAATGGAGCCAAGATTATCGTCTGAACAGCGGAAAGCAATTTTGAAGTGGTAAAGGAAAACCGAGAATTTGTTGAAGTTCAAAGGCAATAGGACCAAGAGATTTCTATCGCATTCTCCGGATCTAACTCCTTTGTACTTCTTCCTATGGGGAACTCTTAAGGATGTTGTATACCGTAGAAAACCAGCACACTGACAGCACTTGGGGAAGAAATTGAAACGGCATATGCTGCAATCGTTGAGGACACTTTCGCAAACGTTGCTTAATCAGTAGTTCAACGTGCTCAGAGGTGTATCGACGTCGATGATGGGCATTTTGAGCAACTGTTGTAACTGTAAAAGTCTAAGATGATTAGTGCTCATCATTTTCTGTTTGTGTGAATTCAGTTTTGTTATGTTAACACAGTTTTTTCTTTGCTTGAAGTGTGTATACATTTTTGGCACCCTCTGCATATATTTTAGTGTATTTGTCTTGTTTATTGGTTTATAATGATAAATTTAAAATGTTTATTAATTGCATAATTTTTTCTGTTATGACTGGGAGAGGGGGGGTTTCCAAAACATTTTTTTCGTGATTTAGTGTTTGTACATATGTAATTCTGTGCGTTACTGTGTTTTTTCAACATTTTTATGTGTAAATAGGAGCACGAACATTTGACGTGTATGTAAATCTCCCCAAGTTCAAGGTAATCTGTCCACGAAGAATCAATTAGAACTTGTTGGGTGCCTCGACATAGAAGGTAATAAAATTACTAAATACTGGCAGAAGAAGGTAGAAAAGCTGTCTTGCTTCCAACCCTGGTATATTGCTAAACACATCTTGCAAATGTGAATAAGTAATGGTGTAAATTTGAACCTTCATGGATTAAAATTAAAATTGAGGTCCCATCTGAGAAACCTGTGATAAAGTAACTTTGCTATATCGACCGGTAGTTCATTGGGTGTTATACTTTCAACAGAAATGCAACAGGATACACCATATGTAGGTGTTGAACAGTTTATTCCTCTAGAACAATGCAAAGATAAAGACCATCTATATTAGGAAATATACCTTTTGAAGCTTGTAGGAAAGTCTTTAGAGATCACCATGAAATTACAATAGAATTAAGGAATTGCACGAAACGTCTTTGTAGCCTAATTGTATTATTACACATTCCTAAGTGAAAAACAAACAATAAATTAATTCACAAGTAGATACCTACAAATGTTTAAAGTTCTACCGTTGTGAATAGAAAAATATGTTACAGGGGTGGTCAACTTATTCCTGAGCTGCAGCGTGCTCCGTCCTCTGGCTCGTCTTACCTTTGCCATGTACCTGATTCACGTGCCCGTCATCAATCTCGTATTTTATTCAATTAGGACAGAAGTTTATGTGGACCAGTTTAATCAGGTATGTCCTGCACTTAGCAATAAAACAAGTCCATCACGCAGGAGCTGCGTAAACTGAGCGAATTCCTCAATAATAGAGTAACTTTAAAAATATATATAGAATCTAAATTAGACCTTATTAATTAATGAAATGAAATAAGTTATGACATTACTGTGTGGTATTAGGGGAACAAAATTACAATTCTTGCAACCTATAAGTATAACAGAAGAGAAACGTTTTCAGATTTATTATTATTATTATTATTATTAAACTTCAAAATTAAAATTAAATGAAATATATGACCACTGACAGATAAAGCCAAACTGTGTGGGTATTTTTAAACATTTTTAAATGTAACCATGTTTATGAATTGAGCCCTTGATATCATCTTTACATTCACTAAAATGGAGAAAAATAACTGAAAGTTTCGAGTTATGTTGTGTATTTAAGAAGGCGACGAACTGATCGCGTTGGACTTCGCTCTTACTGTGGCCATGTTTATGGAGTGCAAACCGCAGCTGACCTACCAGGTGGCTTCTTGTTTCAAGCAGATGTCATGAACTGCCTGACGCATCTCGTAATCGTCTTCCGTGATGACGAATTTGTCCATTGCGACCGATGTCGAAATGTTGCCGAAACAAAAGCTGCATTCTTACGACACAATCACCACATTTGAAAAACGTTTTAATTGCAAGAGCACCATGTTCATTCAACCTGCACCGCATACTGACTGCCAAGATGTGCAGCGGAGCGAGCGGCCAAGGTCATGTAAAATGTACAGATAAAGCTTTGAACGCGCTGCGCAATGGTACAAACATAGGCTTCTAAAAAGCCGTAGCCAACAATAACGCACGATTGAAAATGGGTCATTGTTTCTGCTACAATGCATGATATTATTTAAAGAGTTTATGTAAATTTAATAACATAAACTTCATTGTACAAGGCTGAGCCAAAAAGTAAACTTAATACTTGTTGTTCTTAATATATATATATTAAGATTCAAATCACTTCAATTTTTCAAGCTATCACGTTCAATACAAGTGTTCCAATGGATTCCACGAGAAAAAAACCTTGTCAGTAAATGGATTATCATCCATGCACAGCGTGTTTCACTTCCTTGTCAGTGCGGAACTTTTTGCCGCCTAGTGCCTCTTTGAGTGGTCCAAAAACACAATAATGGGAAGCAGCCATGTCAGGAATATGCAGAAAGTGACATACACTCAAAATTAATATGTGCAATTTTTTTGTGCAGTTGTATCAGGTATGTGACGTCTTGCAAGAGGTAGCTATAAAGAGTAATCAGTTGTGAACAAACCTCGACGTTTCGACCTCATTGCACGTTTCAAACAGTTCTCAAACACATCATAATATGACTCGCTGTTAACATTTCGTCCTCTTGGCATGTAAATTTTCCATGATTGGACCTCTAGAGTCGCAGAAGACCCCGAGCGTCACTTTACCGGTCGACACAGCTGTGAGGAACTTTTTTGCTTTTGCGATGATGAATTCTGCCACTCTGCTGGCTCGCTTGTCCTCTGCGACCCAGCTTTCATCACCACGACTACGTCTTTAGCAATCTATCTCCTTCGGCTTCCTTAAGTCACAGCAGTAACATTCACACGACGTTCTTTCTGTTCAGGGGTGAATTGTTTTTACAGCGCGGTCTCGTATCACTTGTTCTATTGCAGTGATAGTGTGTGACGTAATAGCAGTATGCGAGCTGCATCACTTCTTCACTTTTAAACTTTCTGTGTCACTCATAGACTGCCGAAGTGACACATAGGAAACTGCCTATAGTCTCTTCATTCTTCGGTGAATATTTGTTGATTTCTTACCCTCAGTATCTTAAAAATAAATAAATAAATAAATAAATAAATAAAAAAGGATAATTGCTCGCTGTTCCTCACTCATACATGTTTCCAAGGGGGGTTCCTGACGTCACATTTCCCAAGATGCTGCGCGCTTGTTCCTGCAGCAGAAGGATATAGATACGTGTTGTACAACATTCTACTGCATTATTCTGAAATTGGATTGCTAAATGAACATGACTTTTTGACTCTGCTTCGTATGTTCAGGTATGATATTTGAGTACATAAGAATATTATTAAAATGAAATACATTTCTTACTCAAAAGTATATACGTAAATAAAGACGAAAAATAACCCTAAATTACATTACGTTTGTGTTCGTTCAGATTAGACCACTGCTATTGTTTTGTTTACTATTTGGTCAGTAAGCAGACATACGGGCAGGGCACATCTACTTGCTGTGCTAAAGCGTCTGGGATTCTGTTTGTGTATTTAGGGCTGTCACTATATGCACCACATCCGAAGGCATATGTTGGTCACTGCAGAAATGTATAGGCTTGAAGCGTTGAGCAAATCGAATCGCTACATCGTCTTACAGTGTTTGCTAATACATTGGTTCGGAAGTTTCCGCTGCGTTCTATATCAGTAGTAAAATAGAGCCCGGCGTGCAGAGTTTAGTTTTCCGTTTGCGTCAGGGCAATATTTATCTCTTATGATTGTCAATATTCTGACTGATCATATGCTGACAGCTCCAATTTGAGATGCGCGTTTGAGCACAAACAATAAGCACAGACGCATGCAGTGTCAGTGGTTTAAACACAACGACAACAAGATGAATACAGCTCAAACGTTTTTGTCGGCTGCTCAGAGCAATACTCCTCATTAGCCGTTATTTGTGGTAAAGATGGCTAACCAAGATATGATTCAAGCAGTGTTTGCTCACCTGGACCGCCCTGCTTTGTTGTTGAACACTGCACGCCTTAAACTCTTTGAACTACAGAAGTGCGGTTGGTTGATTGTGGCAGAATATCAACGCCATATGCTTGCTGTAACGTCGTATACTATTTCTGCAGAAGGAGGCAAAATTTCAGAGAAGCGTACAGCTCGTTACGAATCGACTCCATTTTATACAGTCGTCTGCCTTCCTGCACAAAGACACGTGCGCTTTTTTCACCAATCACGTGAGATATGTTCTTCTCATGAAAAACTGTTTCACAGCCGTATATCTCTCTAAGATTGGACTGTGTTCCTTGGTAAAGGCATCACAAGTTGATTATAAAGTAACACGGATAGCACAATAAGCCCCTTGCTGCGGTTCATACGGAGAAATAAGGGGCCTGCAAGTGAAAAAAATGACAAGATGACAGGGGAAAGGCCATTTTTGGCAGAAAGAATAGCAAAGAGAGAGAGAGGAGGGAGACAGATTTGCAACTGCATAATAATCTCGAATTTTGGCACAATGCAAATTGTTCTGATGAAAGAAAATGAAATCCACATGGGCAGATGGAGTGACCGGAGTATGAAACAAGAAGAAGGTCAAGGCAATATTGCTAATGTATCTCCCACTGCAAATCACGGTGATGTATCCATTGTAATATGGGACTGTACGGGCTAAAAGCATCCCACGCTATTTGTATGGATAGGTCGACTAAGTTTCCTTAAATTCTCACAGTTAATTATTGTTCGCTGTGGCAAAAAGTTCAATAACGAAAACCTCCTATCCCAAAACACAGTTGTCAATAAATTGCTTTTTGTTTTGACTCAGGAGTCACATGCAACACCTTGTCTTATCAACATGACTCAGCAAGTCATCACCTTTCTCGCTGTAGTGGGTAAAAACGTCATAGTACTTGCCAATCGTTTCTTTTTTGTGTTCCTTACTCAGCAGTTTAGCAACCCACAAGCACACTTTCCTCTTTGTGCTTTCAGACACAGTTTTTAACAAAACTGACCTTGAAATTTGTAGGAATTTCCATGACAACTTGGAAAGCGTACATCTCCTATCTTGCTGTTAAGAACCGGATGATAGGTCGTATTTCACAGTCGGCGGGCTGTTCAATTTTGGTAAACATTGTAATCTCACACAGCAGACTGATGTCCTGAATGCAATTGCCGTTGAGCCTACGCGAGTACTTTTTCTCCTGCGTCCCCAAAATTCATCCTGTATTTACAAATTGATTTTACTTAAAAATATCTCTCGTAGAAGGGATGATGAATCAGCAGATTGTTTTGAGAAACAGCGTGAAACAAAATAGTCAAAATATGTGCTTAGCAGAACTACACGCATGTCGGCAAGAGAGCGATAGCAAACATTGGATCATCTGGAACGTACAGCATCCTTGCCCAGAGTCAGAATCTGAGTACTTACGACCACATTTTGAAACAGAAGGTTTACAAACATGAATCAACTTCGATGGAGGAACTGAAGAGAGGTGTGATTCAAGAATGGGAGAAAATCTTGATGAACTTCGAGCATAAGATGCGAGGAAATCATCAAAGGAATAGGCTACACATGAAGATAATACTAAACTGTTCAGCAACTTCTCTTTTTATTATTATTATAATAATTATTATTATTATTGTAATTATTATTATTGTTATTATTATTTATCCTTTAGTGTACGAAAATAAAAGTGAAATAAAAATGCATATGTTTCTTGGATTTTTTTAAAGTTTATAATAAACATAAGAAATAACATGTTAAAATGAACCAAAAGATGTTTTTGCACTTAAAATGAAAATAATATTTAGTACAGTTTGAATATGGAAGTTCCAAACAGTAATCTGTGTAAATATGATTGATAATTCAACAATGTTGCATAAAATACTATTTGTCTGTTTCAGATTATGAGGCTTATATCAATTCTCGTCGTAACAGGATTTCTTTCCGTTGTGGCCTCTCTGATGTTCGAATCTCCAGTAATCGCCCTGATAAAAATTCTTCTGTCCAGCAGCCACAGTAAGTGAATGTCTGGCAGTAAGTCGAAGTTGGGTTTTAACTGGTAAAGTAAATACCAGAGTCGGGCATTTCTTTTTGTTGAAATAGGCATTTAAAATACTGAAAATAGACATTTATTAAAACCGAAAACATGTAGTAGTATCTCATACTCTGATAGATATTTAAGATGATTAATAATGTCTTTATCATATAATATAATTAAAAAGCACATTGACTTTAGGGGAATCACGGACATGTTCTACCAAACACCAGGTTTTTCCGTGTCCCAAATGTGTACATGGTGACGGTTCACTTTGCCGGACACATGAAACGTAACCTCGTCACTAAATCAGTTTCTCAGCAAAACCGTCCTCTAGCCGCTCTTGAAAATCAACACACAATTGAGACGATTGTGGTCCTCGGGACTCAGCGCCTGCAACGACTGTATCCGGCATGGTTTCACTTTAAGTAGTTGACGTAAAGTATGCCAGACATTTGGCTGCGGAATCTGCAATTCCTGGCTCGCGGAACCTGTCGACTTTCTAGGGCTCCTGACAAATGCTTCTCGCACACGCTCAACGGTCTCAACCGACATTCTTGACCGGTATGTTTGTTGTGCATCATACAAGCAGCCAGAACTTCAAACATTTTGTACCATGCTTTTAATTATTTTGGCTGTATGTGGTTCTTGTTGATGTTCGTCCTTGTACCGTCACAATATGACTGCCCTCCAGCGGCTAAAGCTATAACTACGCCACAACACCTATTACGAATGTAAACTTCTATAGATATTCTTTTCATTGATATAAGCGCTTGCGCTATTTTGTCATAGTTTCTGTTCTGTCGCCTCCCGAAATCAGGAGGGACTGTAAATTCATCCTGGAGGATTCATTCCTTGCGGAAAAGAAACCACGCGCCATCACTCACGTATGGAATTATTCCTACTAAACAGCATGATCTTCGCTTTCAAGAGCTTCTACATCCTCCTATTCGCTGGATTTGGCTCCTAGCGATTATTTTTTGTTCCCAAACATGAAGTAATGGTTGAATAGATGAAGATTCGCATCAAATGATGAGTTTGAAGCTGAGAAACGCTTATTTTTCACAAATGGACAAATTTTATTTTACTGAAGTTGGAAATTTAATAAACAAAATGTATTGATTTACAACGTGACTATGCAGAAAAATAAAAAGAACATTTCCCTTAATTCTTGTATTTTCTTGGTCAGGCCCAGAAATTTTAGAATGCCGTATTAGTTGTATAGGCGTGTAGTACTCGATCCAAATTTGAAGTATAAGGCCATGAAAAGAAGTAATACTTTATATTGCTGAATATTTTTTCAATATCTACAATGTATAGTAATTTTTCATTTGTCTCTATAAATACAACCAACTCCTTAGCTGATGACATCTTACCCCTTCCACCCGGTATAGATCTATGTTATGTCATGGCACTTTCATTGATAAACTTATTACTATTTTCTAAACATAATTAAAATAGCAATGCATTTGTTTTCACCTGTAGTTACCAACTGTACCCTAGCATTGTTTTGACTTGCCGTGCTCTCCATATTTACTGAAGTAATTGTTCAATTTGGCCAAATGCTGCTCTTAAATCATAACGTGAAGACATGTAAACTGACATAAGATATTAACTTGCTTACAGACAGACAAAGAGCTGAAGTGGTGCAGCAAAGAAGAACCGACATAAACGTCATTGGGATGAACAACGGTCCAGCACCTCGTATACTGCACTCTCCAGCTTATGAGCTGAACAAAATCGTCAACTGCAGATAATGAAACTGTGTTAATAAAAATGTTGCTGAAATAATTTGTTTAATTATTACTTCCTTGCAATTAGTTCATATGAGAAAATGCGAAGATCCGTAGTTAAGTTAAAATGAACCCCTTCACTTGAAGATATAGCGAGATTGTTGCTTTTTCATGCTTCCTGAACTTCTCTGATGCAGGAGTCACTACTCATTTCACGAATGACACCGGAGACAGCGGAGAAAACCGAGACCAACTCCAGTCAAGTAGGTGGATAATACCATAATTTTTATGTCGGCCTGGTGGCTCAGTTGGTTAGAGCGTCTTGTTACCAACGGGAAGGTATAGGTTCACTTCCTCTATGGGCTTAACTTTTTTTAATCTTCATAATTTGCAAACACTTTTCCTACTAATAAAGGTTTCCTTTTGGAGGGAGGATAACGTATAGTTTGCAATTTTACTTATTATCATGCACGTTGCAAATTTGGGTTAGTTATTTTTAAAAAATGTAACATTTACCTTAGGTTAAAAAAATAGCACGAGTTAAACTGTTAATGCAAAGGTTGCAAATTTTGGTTAGGTTCGTTAAATTAGGTTAGGTTAAAAAAATTCAAAACTTAAAAGCGTATGCCTTTTCCCGTATGAATTATTTCCTTCGCGTTTTACATTGATACATTACAGTTTCCCATTTAATTTCGAAGTATATTAATTGTGAATAATTATTAACATGCATCAATTTTTTTCTCCCCATTTTATTGCTTGTTTCTGTGCGTTACGACTGTTATATCCGCCTGTATTTATTTAAGTCACATAACAACCTCACGGCATTGTGTTGTCATTCCTCCGTTTTCTCCGCAGCCGTTCGTGAAAGGAGGCACGACTCCTGCTCCAGAACGGTTCAGGATGTACGGCTAAGTAGACACTTAAGGCGGTAATATCAATCTTTCCTAGTGTTAGCCGATATTCCGAAAATACAGCCAAACATGAGCACCTTGAAATAATTATTCAACCTTGTAATCTCTAAAAATATAAAATTTGGGGGACAAAGCTACTGCAGCGCGTGGAAAACATGTCAGGTCTTCGGTGTTAATTCTTTAAATGAACGAACGGTGCATAAATGATTCGTTAAGTTCCCGACGGCAACGAAACCCAGGTAGGATATCCACTGAGAAATAGATCAGCCACAATGGATAACAAGGCTCTCTTAGCGACTATTGAGGTGAACAACATCCTGACTTATGAGGACGCAGCACAGGAATTCAACGTAAGTGCATAAATCTTACGGTTTCATCTTCATCAGCTAATAAAGATACTGGGTACCACATTAGTTACAATGACTCAGAAGAAGCCGCAAGCTGACATCTGTTTTGCATTGTTGTCATATTAGTAAAAGAATTATTTTCATGATAGGCTGACATTTATTTACAGTGAAATCGGTTTTGTTTTCCCCCGGAGTGTTTTGCCTATGGGCAGAGCGCCGCCCATTAGGCGCTTAGCCGGCCAGTCGGGCCTTGATGATAAGCGGAAAGCAAACCAACCATACAATACACAGACCAATTTAAGAGGCCCAGGACTTAACAAACTATCAAATGAGGTTTTTAAACTGCCCGCCTTCGTTCTACACACATTTTTGGTATCTTTTAGGAAATTATTCATCACTCGCTGTAGTTCATTTTGAGAAATCTGATGTTTAAGTTCTTGTATGAGGTGCGGGTTTGTCTTGTACACGGAATTTTTTACACCTGAGACAAACCCCAGTGTGCCATGCAAACTTAGTTTATTGTACAGGAGACATGTCCCCAACCTGAGTGTAATTAAAACGATAGGTCTGACGGGCCCTTAACTTTCAGGAGTATGTCGAAAAAGTGCCGAGGGTGTACATCGATAGGCCGTCCTCTGCGGCGAGAGAGAACCAGAGGGCAGAGACCAAAGAGAAAAAAAGGCAAAAGACCCCGAGTCATGGCCCTGTTTCCCCTTATATCGTTTTACAATTGCCTAGGAGGGTCTCTACTTTGTGACACAATCCACATCAAATACGGCGTGCCACCGTCTTAGAGTGGAACTATTTTATCAATTAGAAAGGTGTCTAAACCTTTCCAACACTGAGTGACAGATGCAAGTTCAGCATGTTTTGCTGTTACCAGGCAGAGGTTAATGTCACTATAAAATGCCGTGTAAACAGCCTCTGAAGTGATTGACCCCTATGCCTTTAAACGACTGAAATTCCCTAAGGCGATCACGTTAAGGCAAATAATGAAATGTGAAACAAAATTAATTTAATTAACAAAAATGTTAATTTGCTACACCCTTCAGCAGTGCATGCGACAATAATCGCAAATCCTCACTAATAACTGTGTTTTGTGGAAACATATTGAGAATTGCTCTCGTGGAATTATGAGCAGTAGCAGAGTCCTGCTGAAAAAAATGCACGATCACACTCCCTGTCGGTTAATTCTCTGAAAAAAGGAGTTAATCAGAATCGACAGATGCTCAGAAAAATTAGTCGTACGATTCTTTCACCACTGAGTTATCGTACATAAAGAAATGCTGTGCCGTTATAAACACACGAGACATAATACACTTTATGTATATTTTCGAATTAAAGAAACTAATAACACACCGGGAACAGCTGCCCTACAACTGCGACAGTCAGCAAGATCAACAAGTAAGCAAGCACGATTACTACCCCCCTAACGGTGCGGCAAAGGAGTGGGGGCTCGCTCATAGAAAAATCCCGGGCAAGAGGAAAGCACTGTACAACAGAGCACAGCAGGTCTTTGCGCAGAAGACTTCAAGTGCACGCTTTACATTTTGAACAACTACTGTAAAGTCTTTACCCGTTATTCAAATGAAAGGTTTCGGGGATGGTTCAACCACATTTCTGTGCTGTTGAAGTCAGTCTCTTTATTGATAAATTAAACAAAATTGTCACAGATTTTGTTGTATGCCCATGTTTACTAGATTTTTTCTTCTTCTTTCAGTTTGAATTTCTCACCCATAAATTTTAAGCTCGTTTTTAAACACCTTGTATATTATGTTAAAAATTATATCAACAATTAATGCGTTTCGTTCATTGTAACCTGTTAATTCTCAAGCTACCGTAAAAAGTAGAATATTATGCACTTTTCTTGTCGATTAGGAAATAGGTTTAATATTCTGAGAAAACTCAGCTGAAAGCAAATGCGTTTTTATATTACAGTAAAAAGCAGCACGAATAACAGAAAAACATTTAGACATTTATTTCGAAAATGAAACATTTTAGCCCTTCCTTGTGAGTATATCGTTTTCTTTTTTAAACTTTTACATTAATAATCTGGTACATTATATTAACTATATGCAAATACATTACATAAACACTAGGCTACAGAGTAATCAGCATAGACCCATTGCAAATTTATCTTGTTATCAAAAGGAGTTTATTATGAATGCATTAGAATACACAATGCTCTTCCAATTACTCGAAATTATCATCCTATAATAGAGAAAGATTCAAATCCGCTCTTACGCATTATATATGCAATGAGATCTACTATTCAGTTTACGAATTCACAGATGAATAATGTATCATGTTCCAATAGTCATAAGACAACATATAAAGTAGCAAATATCATTGTATAGCATATGACAATATACTGCTGTCTTTTCCTTTGCATTGCAGCTCAAGTATTTTCTGTTATGTGTATGAGATTGAGCGTGTGTATTTATGTACTATCACAGTTTAAACCTGTCCATACTTATAATAAAACAATTAGAATGTGCCTGGAAATGGGACGGACGAATCTGCATATATCGCAAACATCTTTACTTACAAATCAGAATCATGGTACTATGATATCAAGTAATCACTATAATAATTCGTTAAGTTTATTACATAGTAAAATAATTAATATTATATCACCTTACCAACAGTCGCTGAGGCAGCCCTTCAGAGAATATGACGCGATGTCCTCACCCTATGCGACGATACACTCGATTCCCTCTGTATTGCTACGCCTAATTCTAGACTTTCGTATCAGGCGTGCAACCTACAGCCTTGATCTACGCGAGTCCAATACAGTATGTGTAAAACAGATCTCAACATATGCCACAATAATTAAAACTTAATTCAACCCCATATATGAAGTTACTACTAAAGTTTTGGGACACTTACTCTGATCGTTGCATCTTTTCCAGGTACTCTCCGTCACACTCTATAAACTTTTTCATCCTCAAAAACCACTTTCGTTTTTTCTCAATAGTGAAAAGTTCATTTTCATATGCAGCCACAGCCTTTTCAGAGCCAGAAAATCGCTTTTCTTGCATGCGACTTTTTACCACTGGAAAGAGAAAATAACAACAAGAAACCAAGTCAGGACTATAGGGAGAAAGTGTCATGAATCTAACCTCTGTGGACTTCAGGAAATGGATGAAGCAGGACCCCCTCAGTGCTGTCTTTGGACGGCGTTCTCTGAGCTTGTCAAAAACTTTCGGCAGGCAAACTGAGCAGTAACCGCCCTTTGATCCTCCATGTGACCACGTGGTCATTATTTGGGAAAAAAAGATTTCTTCCCAAAACTTCGAGCCCTCTTCATCTTCGTTGGTGGATCTCCAAACTGCGGACTATAGTTTGATCACCATGTCAAATTGGTAAATCCATGTTTCATCACCGTGATGACACCAGAAACATTTCTTCACACCATTCGAGGGGGGTGCATTTTATATTTCCTTCAAATTGTGGGGCACCCAACGGGAGGAAATCTTCCTGACACTAAGATGATGGTCCAGGTTTTTTGATAATGCTGGCGATCAAATCTGGAAGACTGCCTACCATGTTTTACACGATAACCAATTTTTCCTAGGTCACAGCCGCTGCCGGACACCCGTTCAGCACTCAAGTCTTTGGGACTCGTTTAAATCATTCTTGCAATCATAAAGACTGATAGCGCGACAAGGCTCTTTCTCCACGGTGCACGGGAGGGGTTGTCAACCCTCACACTCTGGAAAGCGGGAGTAAGGAAGTAGCCACCGTGTACCTTTTTATTCGTAAGTGATGGGACTATCACAGGCCACATTCCTGTTAAGTGGATGAATTTTCGTTTTTCTACATCTCAAAACTTTGGTGGATATTATTAATGTTACACGTACATTTTTACTTGTTCCACGTCCATAGCACTGTACAAGTACCCTATGGAATGTAAACTAAGCTGATCTTGCGATTAGAAGTAGATTTTCTACAACAATTCAGAGGTCGACATCACTGGTTGGTATCTACTAGCCTTTCAGACCCAAGATCGTGCGTTCAATTCCAGCCAGCAAAAATCCTAAGTAGGTTTTCCTTCGGAAGGGAAGTAAAGTTAAGGGTGCCGTGACACTGATTTGTGACACGTACAAGAACCTCAACCCTGAAAAAAGAGACCTCTGATCAAAATTTATCGGCCGTTTCACGCCCTGAATTGAATGGGACGCTGATGACCTGAGATGTTAGAGAGCGTCCGTAAATAATACAAATTGACAACAATCACTGGTTGCCAAACAATGAATTTATTCCCAAACAACCGAAACAACCACTGCACCAAAGAATTGCTGCTAACCAACTTTTGAATCGCAAGGGCTTTATTCCTTTACACAATAATGCAAAATCACATACAGCTAAGATGGTTTGTGAAACATTATCCATCTTGGTTGGGAGACTAAAGCACGCACTATCTGCTCCAGACTTTGAACCATCAGATTATCATATTTTCCGTTATTTGGGTAATCACTTCCGAGGACAACTATTCCGTACCTTCCGAAATGAAATAAAATTAATATCATATGAAGCTAACATTAACCTAAAATACGCGGAAACTTGTTCAATGATAGAGCCGGTGACTGACGCAACCCTGACAGAGCGAAATATTCGTTCAGATGCGGACACAGACCAAAAATAACTATTTTGGAAAACAATGTTTTGCAGCTATATGACATAATTAGAGTTACATTGTCAACAAATAAGTTATGTGTGCTTTCAACATGAAAAAGATTGTACATGGAAAGAAAAGTTCAAAAGAAAAAAAAAAAAAAAAGTGAAAATGGAGGTCGCATCATTATTATTTTCTCTTAAAATTCGTGGTAACAATAGATGATCAATTTTTCACACTAACATTTTAACTATACACAAACAAAAAAGTCCGTCACACAGGGGTTGCGTAAACTAAACGAATTTCTCAGCAACTAGAAAAACTTTAAAAATGAATGTAAAATTTAAATGATGGCGTTGTTAATTAATGAAATGAAATTAGTTACGTATTACTGCGTGGTATTAGATGAACAAAATTAGAACTCTTTCAACCTATAATTATCACAAAAGAAAAGCCATATTATTGTTATTGTTGTTGTTATTATTATTATTATTATTATTATTATTATTATTATTATTATTATTGAGATTAAACCACAAAAAGTAATGTTTAATTAAATGAAATATATGAACACTAATAGACAAAACTATACTATGTAAGTATTTATTAACATTTTTAGATGTAATCATTTTATGAACTGAACCTTTGATATCATCTTTACATTCACTAAATAGAGAAAAATAACAGAAAGTTTCGAGTTACATTGTGTATTTAAGAAGATGATGTTCATATGTTTCAATAAAACAAAAACATGTTACTATTTAAAAATAATTACAATGTACTAAGCAAATATACACAATCAACAGCAAGCAATCGAAAGTTCCATCGATTTTCACTGGCTTTGAAATTTAATTGAATTTTTATTGTAGTAAAAATATGTAAAGCAAACGTTTTCTGAAGGCTATAACAGAGTGCTCTTACATACAAATATAATTCTCAAGCACATATTAGATTAATATTTGACATAATATTAATGGCCTAGTTTCTCCATTTTCAGAAACTATTTTTCTTATTTTATTTAAATGGTGTATACCGAATTTCGTTGCGAAAAAACAAATATTCGTGCCGCTAGAGCGATTTTTAAATTGTGGTTTTCAGATAAACCTCCACTCCTAATAATTTTATTTCACTGACTTTCAGATACTATTATCCCTATTTTATTTCAATTGTTTATACCGATTTTCGTGCAGAGAAAAAATTGCGGTCGCTAGAGCGACTTTTAAGTTTCGCTTTTCCACCCACTCTTGAAATTTCGGTTTTCAGCTATACCTCCAATCCTAATATCCCAATTTCCATAATTTTCAGAAAATATTTTTACTTTATTTAAATGCTATATACCAAATGTTGTTAAACAAATATTGGTGCCGATAGAGCCATTTTTAAATGTTGGGTTTGAGGTAAACCCTGTTGCTAATAATCTGATTTCAGTAATTTTCAGAAAATATTTTTCTTATTTTATTAATTAGTATATACAGAGTTTCATATAAAAAGTTTAAAATTGGGGCCGATAGAGCGATTTTTAAATTTCGCTTTAACCCCCACTCGGTGCTGATATACCTTCACCCTTAATGACCCAATTGCCCTGTTTTTCCGAAACTGTTTTTATTAATTTATTTAAATGAAATACACCGACTTTCGTTGAGGGAAAAAAAATCCGCCGATAGAACGATTTTTAAAATTGTAAAAAAATTTCGCTTTAGGTTAATCCCCAAGGTCCAATTTTGCTGTTTAACGAACCCAACGAATCGTTTGTCAATTGATGCTTAGAACGTCAGTTTCGTTGATGAAGAAAAAAAAATGCAACCACTAGAACGTTACCATATATATATATATATATATATATATATATATAAATTAACAGTAATTATGATAGTAGAAAAAGATAAAACACTAAGGAAAAAGTCACACTTGAGATCGCTATATTTCGAACTCGTGGAGTCCTTCTATGGTAAGAAGACAAGTGACGGTGATAAAAGTAAATATTGAGTATCGAAGGTAACGTTATGCATGGAAACAGATGAAACTAGAAATGAGAGTGTGGGAAGAAAAAAACTAATATGTAAGATTTAAACCAGGTGGTATACGCGCTTTATGTAAAAATATAGCTGCCATTTCTCTATCTCTGAGTAAACTTTCAGAGCATTGTGTAGGCAACGCATCAATAAGTGTTAATTAAAAGCATCATCAAAATCCTTACAGTGAGATAAGGCAACCAGCAAGAGAGACTTGGTTTTAACAGAACGTCTATGATTGTTCGTTCATACGTAGCGAAACAACAGTAGAAGTTAAACCAATACAAAATGCTTTACAAAGCTTATAAGATAACATATATACGACGTTCTTGGAGAAACACGTAGCAAATGAAGAAATTTAAATTCTCTGGATAAATTAGGGGTGTGGAATGAATGGCATGGCATAATCAGCGCACAGGTTTTACATTTAGGGCGTTGGCAAGGATATGAGCCAGCAAATGGACGTGGTAAATTCGGAGGAGATAGTTTACGGCGAAATACACTTTTAAGGTTAGGGGTGTTCTAAAAGTAAGGCGGGGTACAAATTTAGAAAAATCACTTAAAGATGAGTGCATTAACAAAGTGTCATGACATTCTTTCAAAATAGTCTGATGCTTTCAATTCCAAGCACGTAAGTAGTAACAAGGTTAATGAAGTTCTTATTAGAAGTTTTAGGTTTGCATTGGAAAGTTTTGTGTGATGGGATTATACGGGATTTTCAAAGAGAGGAAGGATAATTTTGGTTTTGGAACTTTTGAGTAAGGTTTTTAATATACTTGTCAAGAGATGAAAAGTTGTAACAAAGACGATGACCACGGATTGAAAGAGAAAAAGGAATAGATATTTTGATATGCAAGGGATGACAGCTATCAAAATGAAGATACTGTTGTAAATTGGTAGGCTTAATGTGTACGGACGTAAGAAAAGAGCCATTGCATAAAGAAATATCAATATCTAGGAAAGTAGCAGCATTGAGAGATATAGAAAAAGTGAACTTAACTGAAAACTTGGAGTTAAGATTAGTAAGGAACTGTTCGAGAGATTCTGAGCCATGAGTCCAAAGCACAAATATATCATCAATATATCTCGGCCATAATAATGGTGCCAAAGGTTCTGACTTACGAAATTCCTCCTCTAAGCGAGTGATAAAAAGGTTGGCATAAGAAGGTGCCATTCTGGTGCCCATTGCAGTACCCTTAATTTGTAGACAATGTTCATTATCAAAACTAAACGCATTGCGAGTAAGGACTAGATGGGCAAGATGACAAATGAAATCTGTGGATGGGATATGAGGAGGTGCTCGAGAGTTCAAGAAATGCCTAACAGCAGCTAATCCTTCATGATGGGGAATGTGTATAGAGCGACGTCACATCGATAGTGGCCAAAAGTATATTAGAATGTGCCAAAGGGTCAAATTTCTTTAGTAAACTCAAAAAATGGAAGGAATCTTTGATATAGAATGGCCTAGACGTAACAAATGGTTGTAACCAACAATCTACTAGAGCGGAAATACGTTCAGTGGGAGAATCGTAGCTGGCTACTATCGGGCGGCCTGGACAGTTCTTTTTATGAATTTTATCTTTTTCTACTATTATAATTACTGTTAATTTGTTACATTGTTAATAGTGTTACTTTATTTTTATTTTTCTTACATATATATATATATATATATATATACATACATACACACATACACACACACACACACACTTATTGTCAGTATAAGATGCCGAAATAAAATTCAAAATCCTGACAAAACAGAATTCCAAGAGCTGTTAAACAAGACATGTGCTTTGTGGAAAAAAGATTCTTAGAAATGTCAGATAATGAAGTATGGGAGAGTAATAGAAATAATTGTGAACGATACATGGCAAAATTTTCATGGAACTGCCAAACGACAGTATTCGACATGACGTTCTTTCTTTCGTTTACTTTTTGTGTACGGCACGTCAGCGGTTGCTTTTGACGAGAAACAATTCAAATGACGCGTAACAAAGTCTGACGACTGGTTCACAGCGGCGTTATCAGGAGCATAAGGAGATGTTGCAGTGATTCAACTTGGAATTCATGACCCCCGTTCAATATTCCGATACTATTGGAAATCGCTTACAGAAGCACGCTCTATGGAACCCATATTTTCCATTCACAGCCACTCACCGCATCAAAATCGCGCTGAAGAGATTCACAGGTTTAATAACTCGCTAAATCGACAGTTTGTAGCGAAATGTTCACCAATATTCTGTGCCTACTTCCCATCTACAGTGTTTTAAACCGTTTAGGGGAACCAAAATAATCCAACTATATGAAATTGAACTCTAAGGAGTGTTAATAAGTACTGTTGTCTTCAAAAAAGCATAAACAGGTGTAAATTGGTGACATTAGACACGCGATAATCGATGTTTACAATGGTGAAACAGCAGTCGCATGATGGTGGCGGTTCCTAGTGAGTGTAAAATCCTCGAGCAGCACTCGGTTGTGAGCAGAAGGTATGGAATCAAAGAACATTCATAAAGAAATACTTCCAATCTTCGATGAGAAGTCCTGTGGCGTCACACTGATCATAATTGGGTGCAGAAGTTCTCTGAAGAGCGGACACGTATCGAAGACGAACACCACGTCGACCGGCCAACGGAGATTGCCACAAAGGTTTATTTGCAATGAGTTGAACACTTAATCCGAGTAGACAGAAGGACAGATAGTCAAATGGGTCTGTATTGCAGCATCTCAATCGTTACCAAGATGATAGACATGATATGCTTTGCCCAAACTGTCTTGGGTTCAAGAGACAAAGCTTGCGTCAATAATGGAAACATCTTGCGTCACTGGGGGGCGAGGGCTTTAAAGTGACGACATTCACCGGTAAAGTGATGCTCGCAGTCTTTTGGGATCCCGACGGCATACTGCTCGCCGCATTCCAGCCCTCAAGGACCATACTCAGGAAACTTCCGAAGCGGTCAAAGGTGTGTTGCTCTTGCATGACAACGCGCGTCCTTATAGTGCCAACAAGACAAATGAGACGCTGCGAATTTCAAGTGGAATGTCCTTGAACATCCTCTGTATAGCCCCGATCTTGCTCCAAGTCACTTCCATTTTTTCGGCCTTGTTAAACTAATCTCTTGCCCCTGTAATTAGGAAAGTCATCACCTGGTGCCGACAGCAGCCCAAAGAATTTTTGCTGCTAGGGACAATGATGGGACAAATGCAGGGAGAATATGTTACTAAATGATTTAATTACAAAGTACAAGGTATTAAACATGTACAACACATTAAACATATTAGGGCAATTGTGTACAATATTTTAAAAAGTGTTTTTAACAAAAAGTGTCCTTATGCAAAATGGTGTATGCATATATCCGTGCTTACAGTAGTTCAAATATTGAAAACTAGTTTCTTATTTTATGTAAAAACCTGACGTGATACAAAAAAAAAAAAAATAAAGTCGGTTTTAGGATCGGCATAAAAGATTTGATTCAGTAACACCTATTTTAAAGAAAATATGTGAGAAAAAGTTGTCAAATGCAGACTTGTGTAATAGTGTAGCCAGGTTGTACCTTTTGCGCCTGAAAAAAGCGCCCCCCCCCAAATTTAACTTCATTGAGGAAGATCTTCGTAAGCTCTTCATTACAATGGTAACAACGTGGAAATAATTGTTTATGTTGGCGAGACCGTATGACAAATATCTCGGTACTTTCCTTTAGCAGCGTTTTCTTTGGAAGACACCATTTCTGTTGGCACGAAGCAAGTGAACAGAAAATGCTCCTCGGTGATAATCTCTGATATTTTTCATTCCTCTCGTTGTTTATCTGCGTTTTTTGTGTATTTCATGAGAGATGTGCAACTTTGTGGTATTTAGAAGTTCATACAAATTGCGACTTCTAACCACCCGGACAATTATTGTTGTGTGCTGCAGGAGATTCACCCCCAAAAACTCAATCGGTCTTGGTGGCCTAGTGGTAACCACACTTGGTTCATAAACCCAAGATGGCGCATTGATCTCGGACAGGACCGATGGATTTTTTCGGACGTAAAAAATCGTAAGTATGGCTTCCTTCGGAAGGGAAGTAAAGCCGTGGGTCCCGTGTCGTACATTTACGGCACGACAAAGAACCTCAAGCCTGAAAGAAGAGGCCTCTGAGCAAACTTTGTCGGCCGTTTCACGCCCTGAATTGAATGGGAAGCTGATGACCTGAGATGTTAAAGAGCGTCTGTAAATAAAACAAATTATCATCAACTCCAAACACTCAAAGAAAGTCAATCACTGATTTAGATAACTATATATTGACTGTCCTCTTGTTGTCAAAATACAAATTTTGCATCTCATGTTGCCTCATAGTCTCTGCTTTTATTCTGGCAGAAATGTTGAAACGAAAGCGCCGAGCCATGCCATTCGCTGTTCCAATGGTGCGGTGTGAGGCAAAAGACCACAGTTCTGCCTCAGGGTATTCACTTGTTATAAAATAAATTATCCAAATGCATATTCAGTGCACCTGCCCCATGGTGAGAGCTTGCCATTTCCTGTCTGTAACTTGCAAAGCATTTCATCAGACTCAATAACTCCAAGTTATTGAGAGGAACTACCCTCAACCTCAGTACACTTCACCTTATGTTGTAAAACAGAAAAAACTGAACGCTATTCATACTTTTCTAAACAAAAACCTGAACTGTTTGAGATCGCATTTGCAAAAATGGAACCTTCTAGCTTCAGGTACCAAATTTTGCAATGTTAGATCAAGAAGTATTTCTTTCATTGAATATTTCAACATGCAGAATTCAAAGTGTGTATGTAGAGATGTCGATGATTTGATGATGCAGTTAGGTTTACAACATGACCCTCAGCAGTGGTGAATATTTATTGACCCCAGTAAAAGCAACTTGTAAGTGGCACTACATAATGGTAACAAATTACCTTCTGTGTGTTTGGTTTATGCAGTAAACATGAGAATAACTTATGAAAACATGACTTTGATGCTAGAGGCAGTCAAATATGAATATCATTAATGACAACTCTGGTGTAATTTATAATACTTACAGGTTTACATGGGTGGGATCACGAACGAAATGCTACTGTTTTTGTGTCTGTGAGACAACGAGACACCAAGAAGCACATAAAGTGAAGGATCGACCCTTTGAACCCCCCCCCCCCCGCTTCATATCAATTAGGCTTAGTGATAATTCGTGAAACCTCTGGATAAGAAAGGTGAGGCCTTGAACGATTTGAAACAAAGATTTTTTAAATTGAAAGAAGACAAGTTTGCTGGGCCAAAAATCAGAAAACAATGAAAAAATCCAACGTTTGATAGTGAGCGCGCAAATCTTGAGTTAGCTGCTTGGTTTTCCTTGTTAATGACTTCCTGGGCAACAGAAAAGTCTTCTTTCACCAGATTAACAATTCAGCCAACACAGCAGCAGTCACAAGGGCCAAAGTGCACAAATTGACACCTCATCCACACATTCCTCTTTAGCACAAAGTGACTTTTTCCTATTGCGAAACTTGAAAATTTGGTTTGGTGGGAAGAAACGTGCATCAAACCAGCCAAGTGATTGTCGTCAATGAACAGAGTTGGACAGATTCTGCTCTTCCGGAGAAATGAAAATATTGGAAGCTCTGTGGACCAAGTGTATTGACGTCGATGAACACCGCGAGAAATAAATTGCATTACGAATAAATTACTTACGTTTTTAGCAAACTTTTCAAGCGATCCACGTATTAAATGCTAATCAACCACATCATAATATTTCAAGATTTAATTTTAGAAAAAAAATATTAAACAAAAACTGCTTAATTTTGAGACAATCTAAATATCTAAAAAGTATACTACCATATTTCCATTTGATATTCTGAAGTTACTCGCTCCTCTAGAGGCCCCCACTTATGGCGCTTTTGTTAAGGGGCCTTCCTTCAATTAGTTCAGATAAAGTCTGTATTTAGTTTCATTTATTTATTTATTTTCCCTGGCAAGAGTTAAGGCCATGGGACCTTCTCTTCCTCTCTACCCAGGGAAATGCCAGCAAAAATACAAAGTACAATATACACAGTTATATAAAATACAGAAAAAAGCCAAACTTCAATATATACTGTATGTAAATAATACATATTTAATATATTTAGAAAGTTATAAAGATGGTGTTAGAATTCCACTTGTTCTTCATTATTTTTCTTGAGGAAGGAGTCGTTTTTTTATTTAAGGACGCTCTTTAAAGGAAGGAGTATGAAGAAGAAGAAGAAGAAGAAGAAGGAGGAGGAGGAGGAGGAGTAGGAAGAAGAAGGAGGAGGAGGAGCGAGAGACAAACTGTTGAGATAACAGTTTGATCTACATTTAAATTGCTTTATTGTCCGACAATCTCTGAGTTCAGAAGGAAGGGAGTTCCAGATTCTGGTAACTGACACGCTGAACAGATTGAGTAAAAATGTGTTCGGTGACGAGGGATAGACAGTAAAGTCATATTCCGGGTTCGAGGTGGGGACAGGTATACGAAGCGAGAGCGATATACTTAGGGGTGAAAATACGGAGGATTTTTAACAGGAACATAAGGGAATAGAAAGTTCTACGTTCTTTTAGAGGTAGCTATAACAGTTGATTGTATAGAGGGGGCACATGATCAAATTTACGAGTATTGAAGACGAAACGAACACAAGCATTGTAATGTGTCGATCTGTCCAGTATTCAGATTAGAGTACAAGACATCACAATGAGACATAACAAACACTTGAATGAGATTCTTTGTGAGATTTAGAGGTAGATCTTTTGCTACGTGTAGGATACGTTTTTTCCATGTGTGGGTTACTGTGCCATTCTAGATCGGAGTCTGTATAAATACTTAGGTGTTTTGTCTTGCTGGTATGATTAATTTCAATATTGTTTATCATAATAGGAGGCACATCGTTTGAGTTTATTTTACATAGACCACGTTTATGTCCCACGACTATAGCCTGTCGTTTAAGTGAATTCAGTTTTAGCCCAAATTTTTGTGTCCAAAGGGAGAGTTTATTGGTCCATTTAATCAACATTGGCTTGTAACTCTATATAAGTCACGCTGCATGTTATTCAGTAACAATTTTTAATCGCACATTATTTGTATTTCCTCTTTTATAATATAAAAACGTATTTGCTTTTAACCATTTCCCAGAATATTACGCCATACTCCATAATTCAACAAAAATTGCATAATAAGCTGTTTTAAGAACAACTTCGGAACTAATATTATACCAGTTTGATATAATACACTCAGTAAGAAAATATATTATATGTGGTTGTGAATATAAAAGTAAAATATAATACTAAGGCTGCTATCATCAACAGAACAGTAAACCAATTGGGTACCATGTCAATCTACCTTTGCCCTTTACAAACACTGGAATTTGCCCTCTTAGAAGAAAATAAACGGCGGAAACATACGCCATCAGGGCAAATCAACACAGAGGAATTTGCTTAATGTATTCAAATGAGAGGGGACAATGTACAAGGGAATCAGAGCTGGTCCTGTATTTACACGACTGGCAAAGAGATCTTTCGCAAATATTGGATGACATGAAGACTGTGCAAGCAAGAAGCTTTCGACGTCCATTTGTGTTCTAAATTCATATCCAAGTTAAAGAAACTCTGCTAACAGGAGTCTGTGCAGTTTTCATTATGGAATGACAGATAGACCATTGTTCTCATGAACTTGAGGGCATTCACTGTCATGGCTGGTACGCTAATAGGGCGCCGTTACGTTTTCCTAGATATGGTTATGTTGCACTAGGGGGGTCTTTAAAGCTATAAATGAATTAAACGAATTATTGATGTCGCAAATGAGGTGGATTCCTTGCCGCCTTATGAGGCAGTATGACCTGATCGGAAATCGAATCAAGAACCTCCTGATTAGCACTCGCAAACTCTAGCACTAGACCACAGAGGCGATCTCTTTGTGCAAATGACTTAATAAATTTCGAGCGCCACTCCTGACTGTACTGTTTACAATAGGGAGAAAAGAATGTCACCAAGTCTTGTATGGTCCTTTGTTAGTCTATAGTGAAAGTTTCAGTGTGACCGCCTGCAGCAGTTGGGACATTGAGGGCTGCAAGCATTACGCACAGTAGAGCTGCAGAGAGAACGTTTTCAAGTAAGGCTGCTTTGTGACTTTAAAAGCAGTTTAAACCAGAGTTAATGCCTTGAAAGACTCACGCGGGCTTTGGGGGCCTTATTCCTTCCCCTGCTACTATTTTTAATTGGTTTGCAGAATTTAGAAGAAGAAAAAAGAAGCGGGCGTCCATCACAGCAGTAAGCGAAGAAAACATCAATGCTGTGGAGAAAATGATGAGAGAAGACCCCCGTGTTATTTACCAGGACATCGAGACAACCTTAAAGATTGGATCGAGAGTGTCCTGAGGGTCAGCAAATTTTTATCTCGTTGAGGGCCCTACAGCCTCACACAGGGCCTGAAGGACATTGTGAATGGTGCCAAGAAATGTTCCACAGATTCAACAATGGTAGCTCTCGCCGTGTTTCTGAGATCATAACAGGTAATGAGACATGGATATATCAGTGTGACCCAGTCTTCAGTGAGCATCTTCTCTGATGACATTTTGCCTGTGAAGGTCAAAATGGTGATTTTTTTGACGCAACAAGTGATCATGTGGCAACAATACTTCTAGAGAATCCAAGAGCGGTCACTGTACAATGGCACACTACAGTTTCACACCAAAAACTGCAATGGGGTGCATCTTGTTGCATCATGACAACGCATCTGCCCACACTGCCCATGTGACGTTGGATTTTCTGCCGGGGACTCCTGCCCAACTGCTGACCCATCCTCCCTACAGCCCGGACCTGGCACCTTGCGACTTTTTGTTCCCGAACTGACTGGGGGAGCGGTTTTCATGCTGTTGCAGCGCACAAAGCAATAGATGAGAACGATAGACGTCAGTGCTTTTACTCGTGCTGCAGCAGGAGGGGAAGATATTTAGAGGCTCAGGGAGAGTACTTTGAAAAGGTGTGATCGTAAGTTTTAAATTAAATAATTTGGGGAGCCTTTATCTAAAAACTTTCTGAGTGACCCTGACATATCTGCATAAATATTCAGGAAATAAATTAGAATCGCTTTGTTTTAGGACAAATATTATTGAATTTATATAAAAAAAATTAAATAACAGCTTTCTGTGCTTTTACAATGTTGAAATGCAACGTTTTCATAATCAGTGGCATCATTGTCATTGACAATTTTGTTATTAGATATCGATATAATGTAGTTTATATTTTCATTAAATTGTTTTCCACATTTACATTTGCGACAGATAGTTAATTGTTGGACGGGGAAGACATAAGTTAATTTCAGCATGGCCAACTCCATATTAATTTATCTAGAACACAGGAATTTAGATATTCAGGCAATATTTTAAATTACTAAACCGAACTACGAATGACTAAATATGAAGCAATGGTTTATAGAGGAATAAACTCTATTAGATTAAAAAAGAGGAATAGGGAAAACATTTAAAAACAGCAAAAATAAGCGACATACTATTTTCACACGTTCGTAACCTGGCCACAAGGGAAATAGTCCGTCACGCAGGAGCTGCGTAAACAAAGCGAATTCCTCAGCAAGATGAATTTGAGAAGACTATTACAAAGCGCTAGAGCAGAGAATGGAGTAAAACATATAACGTAACTGAAGATATAAATATGTATTTAATGAAAAACATATTTTCAGGCTTAAAAGTATATGCTTTTCCCATTACATTATTCTTTATTTGCGTGTTATATCCTTAGCTTAACGTTTCTAATTGCACTTAGCTGTATAACAACTATAACGTAATTTGATTAACATTTAAGCTACATAATTAATTTTAGGTGTGCGATTGCTAATTTTGCTATGTTCTCTCCGTTTGCACTTATTGTAACTTTACACTACCAGGGTTGATATAGTACATAAGCTACCGCTTAAGATTTGTACATCGCTCGGCATCGCTCCAGCATTCCCTGGAATTCGGCTTTTTCCGCTGCCGTTCCATACTAAAGCCGCAAGTCCGATTATTTGTCCATGCGCATGCGCCGACTACTCTCCTCATACTCTTTCACATGACACCAACGAGTTTATCGCTTGGTGGGAATATCGAATTGTTAATGCTAACAATCACATCCCCCATACCACAGCTCCCCCCGGACTATCTTAATCGGCGATTATAAAAATTCCGTTTTAAGGTAGATATATCCTTCACTCCTAATGGTCCGATTACCCTCTTTTTGAGCAAATAGTTTTCCTATTTTATTTAAACAGTATATATCGAGTTTCGTTGTAGAAAAAAACATTTATTTTTTTTAGTTTTGGGTTTCAGCTAAATCCTCAATCATAGTAGTCTGATTTTGCTGATTTTTCTTATTTAATGCAAATTCCATAAATGAAATTTCTTTGAGAAAAAATTTGTGGCCGGTAGAGCGATTTTTAACATGTTGCTTTACCATCCCTAATGCTCCAATTTTGCTGGTTTACGAACTTAAATGAAATAGTTTGTTAATTGATTATTATATGCCGAGTTTCATTGAGAGAGCACAATAATTTTGGCCACTAGAGTGTTAGCATATATGTGTGTGTATATGTATATATATAAAGAAAAATAAAGTAACACTATTAACAATGTACAAATTAACAGTAATTATAAAAGCAGAAAAGGACAAAAACACTAAGAGAAAGTCACATTTGTAATCGCTATATTTCGAACTACTAGAGTACTACTATAAATGCATTTTGTCACCATTACTGGTGACTAGAAAGTAGGCGCTATAGACAATTGAAGAACTTTTCATGGGTACAACCGCAATACCTACGTACATTTCTTTGGAATTCGGTAAAACTGCATATTTTCCTCGATCACTTAGATAGAATTCATTACAAAAGCTCAACGCTAGACATCTAGCGCTCTAGAACATGAGGTTTACAATATGAATTGATTTTTTACAGTTTTATTTTATAATTTTGTTTTGTTTTATCTTCCGTTAAGTTGCGCTCACTGAAATTCTCCCGACCATCCTCGGGGTTTTCGTTCCCCGTTTCCCTGCCCGGCGCTAGCGGAAGAGTGCCGATGAAATAATTAATAATGAAATGATATCGTCGTAACAGAAATTATTTCTATGCTTGCATGAAACATGGACAATTCAGTGGGGAGGCAATGAGCTGTAGACAGAGGCCTGGGTAAGAAGGAATGCAGTGCTACCAATCTATTTTTAATTAGACCGCCTACCAAATACCACTATATTATTTCATATTTACTCTCTCTCTCTTTCTTTGTACTATTTTTCTCCTTCTCACTTTTACTAAATTTCACTTTCCCGTAAATGAACATGGGACGTAAGATATACCAACACCCTCCAAAAAAATGAAAATAAAAACTGTTTTCGAGAGTATCCCCCCCTTTTTTTTTTGTCTTTGTTTTTGTTTTGTGCTTGCTTTTGATGAAATTATCCCAAGCTACTCAGCTAACCCCAAGGCGAATTTTGCTGGCATATGAATTTCCAGCAAAAGAAGAAAGAAAAAACTGTACAAAAAAATAAGGGGGGAAGAGAAACTAGAGAGCGAAACGCTTTAAAACACAGAAGCAACGTTACAAGGGAAAAAGGGAGTATTAATTGTGTTACAGGAGGCCTAGACATGTGGGCACGCACGGAATATAGAAGGCCTTGGAGTGAGTAAAGCTCGCAACGGGGAATAATAATTTTAAGTTTCAAAGTTGCTTGACTGCATCACTCTTACGTTGTTTTTGGCTTGAAGGAATACGTGAAAAGTTTAGCGACGTGGGAAGAATAACTACAAGATCATAAGTGAATCTTTGATGCTGTAGCTAAGACGTTTTCAGCCTTTCTGCTTCCCTGAGACGTAAAAGGGGCATCAACTTGAGTAAGTTTAGTTACCAACGTGCCATTCCTTAGGTAAAGCATATTTCATACTTTAACTTAGCCAACTTCATGTGCAGATTTTGTAGACAAAAACAGTTTATGAATGAACTAAACGTTCGGAAATGATTTACAATAGCGCTGTTTTACGAATACCTGGCATATTTGGGCACACCCATTAGTAGGGTGTCTATGTGCCATGCTGAATCATAGCGTGTGTAGCAAAAGCAAAATATTTCAAGTAGAAAAAGACATGGACAACATGGAAGGCGGCTATCATGGACAAAGATGGACTGCGGTTTTTGTGGAGGAAAGACTTCAAAACTGCAGAAATTCATAGACGTTTAAATGCGGTATGTGCTGCACAGAAGACCGTTTACAACTGGGTCAACGGGTTCGCCAGCGACAGGAAATCTGCACACCAGAATGTGAGTTCTGGTCGATCCTCAACATCGCGGTCTCCCAGGAACATTGAGGTTATGTTTGATTTGATACTGGCTAATAGACGCATTACCTTTGTCGAACAGGAGTGACAGATGGCATGCAAACCTACACATCGTTATTCACGACGATTTTAATATGAAAGTGTGCGTAAATCAGGACCCATGAGACTTGACACAGACACTGGAGGGTTGACATCTGTCGTCAGCTACTGAAAGTAGATAATGAAGATCCCGATTTTAAGGAAACTGGTGACGAATCAGGTGCCACTACCACACACCGCAGAAGAAAGTCCATCCATACAATGAAAACATTCAGGGAGTCCTAATCCAGGCAATTTCGCCCTGCTTAATCTGCGGTCAAACAGATGATCACCGTATTTTGAGACACTTTAGAAATACTGCTGATGCATTGGCTTCCAACAGCGAGGTGTACTAAGAGAATTTAACAAGGGCTTAGACGCAAGGTTCAGCAACGGTGAAAGGAGTGTTTGTGCAACATGACAATGCGCGGCCCCACACCAGAAAAACTACAACCGCAATGTTGGCATCATGTTGTGCCATATTCACCGGATCTCTCCTTATTCCACATCGTGTACAGGAAAGTTGGCGTTTGCTGTGTTATTAGAGTAAGGCTTATTATCGGTCTAATGTTTTACGAAACAGTAGATGCAGAAAGGTACAGAAGCGACATCTTTTCAACAGCTTACAGAAGAAGAGAAAAGCATATGTACAGTTTCAACAGAATTATGTAACAGCTCATACAGCAGCGGAGTCCATGAATAAATATAAATAAGTGTTTGAAGAGAGATTAGTGCTGGTGTATGACCCTCTCGCTCACCTGATTAATAGGTAATGTTTACCTATGGGGTTGCCTGAAGAACAGAGTTTATAAAACAAACCTCATACATTGGAGGAAATAAAGGAAAATATCACAAATGAAATAAAAAACATAACAGTGGCTAAACTGAAACGTGTCAGTCAGAATGTATTTTCCCGATACAATGTCTGCTTAGCCTAAAGGGGACGACATTTCCAGCATCTTCTGAAAGATAAAATTGTATATTCAGTTTTAGAAGTGAAGTTAAAGCATGTTCTCAGCCGGCCGCAGGGGATCAAAACACCGCACGTGCCGAATAGTTTTTACGTGAAAGGCCGGTAGTCAAGGTCCACACAATCAGTGTTTTTAGGAATAGATTTGACATGGTACTGTATTTTGCACAACGGTTTTTTTTTCACCACTGGTTACAAAAAATTGTACATTTAATATGTGAGAACTGCTTTGGAGCGTTATTGTCATAAGCAGAGCCCGGACGTTAGGCAAAATTCCTTATCTCTCTGGGTAGATATATATTTCAGTCTCATAGAAATGAACACGTATTCGTACATTTGGGGTCGGTAGGGCAATTTTTATTTCGCCTTTTTATTTGATTTATTTGTTTATTTTTTGCCTATTTTGGCTTCTATTGTCTATTTTAAAGTTTTAAAAAAACGTTTGCCTGTTTTGGACCGTTGCGAACATTTTGACGATTATTTGGGCATTTATTAAAGCACAAAGATTTTCAATTTATCGAAACGAAAAAATTTATAACAATTAAATGGCACGTTCACCTACAAAAAAGATCTATTGAGAATCTTGTTATACATTTATTTCTTTTCAAACAGTCGAAAACTTTCTCCTGAACCCATTCACTTAACTCTTTAAATAGCAGAACCTTCATTAGTGAAGGGAAAGTGTGGTTACCTCGGGCATACGAATAACAGGAAATAGAATGAGGGAAGTAATACAGTTTTGAATAGTCCTGACGAATGGCCTTGTATACGACAATTCTAGGAAATTTTGGTGGAGGTAACTTCTCAGCTGCATGAATGTAACAAACAATTGCAAGCGAGAAAGATGAGAGCGGTACAGCTGTGCAATAAACCGTCTCTACAATGTGTTCAGTACGGAAGTAAGAGAGATACTAATCTGATTCTCCTATAAACACATAAACAGAATATGAACTTGACCAGAAACCACTGCGCATCTTTTGTTCATTCGCCAGGACTATTCAAAACTACTTTACTTTGTCTTGATTAACATTTCTATTGTTTTTAAAAGTGAATGTTTAGTTGTAACTAGTATGAGTTCTTCCGAAATAGCTTGTTTTAAATATACTCCAATCACTTCAGTTGAAGTAGAACGTTCCTTTTACCATGATGAATTTTTTTTCTCTGACAAGCGGCTGACTATGACAGTTGATACCTTGAAAAAACGTTTTCTTGTTGTTTGTAATAAAAAAGTAAGCTTAAGTACTTAATTATGTCATAAATCAATTATTAAGTATCTTAAATATCTATTTCCATTATAATGGGCGGCGTTACTCTTTTTTGCTTGCGTATGTTAATAAAAATAAACGCCTTAACTTTCGGACTCCGGTCATAAGCATTACTTTGCATTTCACCTTTGACAACATTTTTATTTTGCATTACTTCAAATTTGTAAACTCTGATAAGTTGTACTAATACTCAATTGATATTCCTTTTTCCGTTCATTTCGCTGCACCTGTCTCGGTTGCAGTTTGCCATGCACTAAACAAGGGCTCTTCATTGGTAATTCAGACTTACAGTTTGTGGGCAACACAAGCTGATCCACGCTGACGAACAAGAAATCCAGTAGGCCGTGAGACGTATCTCCTACAGCTGCTCGTAGTCAAGGTCTCTGGATTTAATTTCCTTTTCCACAAGACTGAAGCAAGAACGTGATCTTGAATGCTGGTAGAAGAAAATAAGGGGCTGGAGAGATGAAACAAGGTAAAAGGGGGATGGGAAGAGCTTAAGGGAGGAAATGGAAGAGACGGGAAGGGTAAAGTGGGTCGAGCGAGCGCGAAGAAGTCTTCCAGATACGCAGTTCCGAATAATGAGGTAAACCGAAAAGGAATTGTCTTCCCTTAGCAGTTTATGTCTTTAGCTAATCTTGGACTATTAAAGGTGCAAGATAAATGTTTCAATTAACGTACAGTACGACGCCGTCTGGCAGACCACATTACGATTTACGACATGCAAATCACTGAGCAGTACTGTTGGGAGCTGGAGAGATGGCTAGTCAGAGGAATGTGCTGATAACGCTACGTGTCAGAGGAGTGAATTGTTCATGGGTAGCGCACGTGTTGGAAACAGAGCCTGTGCTTGTGTTATGTACGTTTAGTAAACATTGACCACCTACAGGCTGAAGTTAATATTTCCTAAGAAATTAATAAAATATAATTGAACAAATTCATAGACTTCATTTCACACCACATTATCATAAACTTGTTACTTTATGTTCATTTGTCTGCCTATTAATGCATGCAATTAATAGAAATTTACTTTTTAGTTACAGCGGTGAACATTTACAAGCTTTGTATTGTGGTTAATATCGCTGACGTGTATTTACAAATATCATTTTTCCCTCCCCCAATGTATAACATAAGTCGGCGTCTGTGTTGAGCAGTTTTTTTTTATTTTTATTTATTTATTTATTTTTATTTACGGACGCTGTTTAACATCTCAGGTCATCAGCGTCCCATTCAAATCAGGGCGTAAAACGGCCCACAAATTTTGCTCAGAGGCCTCTTCTTTCAGGCCTGAGGTTCTTTATCGTGACATAAATCTACGGCATGGGACCCACGGCTTTACTGAAGGAAGATATACTTAGGATTTTTACGCCCGAAAATAAAAAAACCATTGGTCCCGGGCGGCATCGAACCTGCGATCTCCAGGGTTTAGGAGGCAAGTATGGTTACCACTACACCACCAGGACCACTATGTTCAGGAGTGAAAGAAGGAAAAACCATAAATGTATGTTTCAGGTACGCTTGTATATTAATTTCTCCACTAATGTTTTTTCTTTCTTAGCAAGTTTTACTTTGGACCACGCAAGCTCAATGTATGTGGGAAAACTTGATACTTCATGACCATGTAATTTTAATATTTCGTCAGTGCGGAACACTTTCCCTTGACATTTGTGGATTTCTTTCAATCTCTAGAGTTTAGATTTCCTCATGTCTGTTGACGAACGAGGAATGCTATTGTGCAGTCATACTTTCACCTCTTCTTCTACGACGTATTTCGAAAAGAGTCTGTTTTCCTGAATATTACGGAGCATTGTGCATAATCACAACACTCTCCTCTGGGAGATTGGAAACAACTGATTGTTAATCCAAAGCTCAAAGTTTCTGAAATTCATTTGACCATGGTAATATCGCGAGCTTTTGCCTGCTTATAAAATTAATAATGAATTCTTCACAAACACCATTTTGGATCCTACATGGACGACAGTGAGACAAGAGCAGTGAGAGCAGTGAGACAGTGAGAGCAAGAACCTTAAAAACACATTAACTAAGATGCTGGTCTGAAATATTCATTTGGAACAGGAAACGTCAATATCTGTCATAAGCCGTACTTCAATGGCACTACACCTAACTTTATCATTATACACAAATATTTATTTATTCTTTCTTTATACATATTCCTACTCATTATTATCATCACTTTCACCAATACTTAACACATTTGGGTCAACTGATTTCCAAAATCATTAAAAAGTTAACACATTTTGTGCTAATATTTGAAGTTACCAATATTCTACTTGTCAGAAATTTATACAAATTACCAGTGTCCAGCTAATACTAATACTTGTTTAGAACAGAACAACAAAAGATCACTTGTACACATGCAGTTGTCAAGTACAAGTGTAGCAGAAACCTTTGTGGAACAGAATTTTACTAATAATACAATTATAAGCCTATACACTTGTAATGTAGTAGACCATACTTTTGTGGAGCAGGGCCCTGGGATGCTGCACCAAAGAGCGCAAGCGCTTTCTGGAGTCTCAAGGTCGTGGACGTAACCCTTCAACTGACTTGCACCCTATTGGGTTTATGTGGCAGTGATAAGGCGGCTATCATATTTTTCATACTCTTTAGCATGAGATTTGACAGCAATTCTGTCTTAACTAGACCCTTGTCGAAAGCTATGATTTTACTTTGCAGCCATGCTGCATACGTTCTGACCTCATAGTCGGGGGTATTGTCCATGACGATGACGTTATTTGGGTATAATTTGAGAAACACTCCTATCTTCGTGATGGTCTCCGGTTGTTTGGAATATAAACACAAGCTCGCTACTCTCGACAAAACCGTCTTCACTTCCTATGTGCAGCAATATCAGGCGCTCACCCCTTCCTGTAGGATTATAAACCCTGCACTTAAACCGTTTGCAATGCCTGCTTCTTTGACTTTACAGCAGTGTCGTGTGTCCTTCATGAACCTAGATCTTGTATAAATAGCTCACCTTTCATGTTTTACGGGGAGATTCTCTCCATGAGAAAATAATGTCATCTCTATCCACAATATCGCTCTTTGTTTTTCTGTTCACAAACTCGAAACCAATTTCTAGCAGGAGCTTACGCAGGGAAGAGCGTTTTAAATATGAAAGGTTAGGATCATAGCTAACTTCCAACAATACTTTGCTTACAGGTGGAGGGAGGGTTCATTATTAAAAGAAATGATGAATCTTAGGGATGATTGATGATCTCACAAAATCATCATACTCAACATCCAGCATATTAAACAGAACCTTCTGTTGAATGACAACAAAGTGAAACAGGAGTCGGTTCAGTCACCTTTTAGGACATTGTCACTCGCCAGTGACAGAGTTTATTTCACTGACGTTGAATTCCTGTTGCACGTCCTCATTGTCCGCCTACATAGTCGCTACTAGAACCTCGTTATCCATTATTATTGTTACTGGAACCATGTGAACCATCTTTCAACAGTTTCAGGACCGGAGGTAGGGTACATTGCACACAGCTGCAGTTTGTATTCAAAGACCATATAAACTCGTACAATCTTAGCGTTTCTCTAAGTATTAGGAAAACTGAACCTACGTGCTTAACAATTCATGTACGTCTGGACTTAATTTGTTGCGCATTTAATTGTTGCCAACACTCTAAATTTGAACGTCGCGGAAAAAAAAAGCAGAATATTTTTAGTCACCTGTATAATTGGAAGGAAAAAAAAAAGTTGTCACTCAGGAGCTGCATAAATTAAGCGAATTCCTCAGCAAGTTATATTTGAAGATTATTTATTACAGAGCGCTAGAGCAGAGAATATTGTAAAAAGCAAATAACGGTAACTGAAGATATATATGTGCATTTAATAAAAAGATAACTTTCAAAGTATAGGTTTTTCCCGTATCATTATTATTACGTGTTACATTGTTATCTTAACGTTTCAATTGCACTTAGCTGTATAACAACTAAAACTGAGCTACATAGTTAATTTTTAGATGCACGATTGCTTGTTTTTCAGTGTTCCGAAACCGTTGTGTTCTCTCCCCTGCATTTATTGTACACTTTACACTGCCTATGTTGATACAGTACATACACTACCGCTTAAGATTTGTACATCGCTTCAGCTTTACCTGGAATTCGGCTTTTTCCGCTGCCGTTCGGCACTGAAGCCAAGAACTGCCATTATCTGTAAGGATAAGTCCGATTATTTGTCCATGCGCATACACAGACTATTACCCCATATCACATGACACCAAACAGTTTATTGCTTGTTAATGCTAACAATAACAATTTCCCCTTGTGCCACATCTCTCGCTGGCCCGACTTAATGGACGTTCTCGGTGAGTACAAAAATTCTGTTTTCAGGTATACCCCCACTCCTAATGGTCCGATTTTCTTGATTACTGACACTGTTTTTCTTATTTAATTTAAATGCTATATTTAAACGTTTTGTTGCAAAAACTTTTTTTTTTAATTTTGGGTTTCAGGTAAACCCCTACTCATAATAGTATAATTTCGCTGATTTTCAGAAACTATTTTTCTTATTTAATTTTAATGCTATATGTTGAGTTTCCTTGCGGAAAAACAAAATTTGCGGCTGCTAAAGCGATTTTTAAATGTTCACTGTAGGTTAAACCCCTGGCTAACGAACTGGATCAATCATTTGTTATATTAGGCAGAAATTATTTTGTGACTGGCGTTTCTACTGCCACTTTGCCAAACTCCATCACTCGCTATCTGTCTTCAGCGGCTGCACTCCAAGCTCCTCATCTGCTTCTTCCTGCTACTTTATGATTTAAAACACATTTTACACTCCATATTTATTTTTGGTATAGTATATTTTTGCATGTAGGACAAAAGCAAACATGTTCTTATAAAATTTAGCATTTTGTCTTAAATATTTTTTATGTTATGGTGGCAAATTTGTTTTAACTACAGCAGAATCTACTTAATGTCATCTAGCGGCAGAAATTAAAAGCTGTACTTGGATGCATTGGCGCGAAGGAGTAGCGTGTATGAAAACGACGGGTGTTGTAGAAAAATGTGCACTTTTGAACAAAAAATCCAACAGAATCACTTTTGTTTGATGAATGATACAAATCTCACCCACTACCCTTAATAAAATATTTCCAAACGAAAAATCAGATCAGTGCACGCACTTGAAAAAACGTTGCTACTGCGTAAATTTAACTTTAAACCCCATAACTGCTGTGCAAAGCCGATGATGTCATGCCTCTGACGATAATGTGTTTCTGTTAACTGATTAGTCAGCCATTAAAACGATCCTCTCACCAGCTGAGTCGCCGATATAAACATGCCCCAAGTATCAATCACAAAGTAATTTTTCCTCTACTATAATGGATCGTTATATGCCGAGTTTTGTTGAGAAAACACACATACCCATATATAGATAATTGTTGCTTTCATGATCATTTTAGGGCCTATAATGATGGAGATTTGAAGAAATATTGGAAAAATGTTTTTCATGAGTACAACCGCAATTCCTGCGGAATTAGCTACAACGTTATTTGTTCTAATTGTGTATACCAAGTGATAAAATAAGGTTAAAGCTAGAGGAGAATGTGAAAACGCCGCAGGTTTGCACATCCCTGCAGCATGTACAGAGGGAGAGATGAGATTAAGTAGCGAATCGGGGATTAAGTGTTTGTTCCATTTGCCGTTTCGAGAACTCTGTCTGTAGAGGTCTAAAGTGGGATGGCAAAAGGAAGTTGAAGCACTGACCGCCATGTTGGCACCCCGTTCTACATTCACTTTATCGAAAAGAGCTAACGTTGCTTGTGAAACCCAGGCTGCGTTTCTGTGAACAAAATACTGTACAACATGAGTTATGGCACTAGAAAACTAATGGGTGTTTCTAATGTTTTATTACACCAGGGCTTATCTTTCTGTGACCTGTTATTATTTAATAATTTGATATTAAAGAGAATAAGGTCAGTCTTGCAATGAACTTTACGAGTATTTTTCGACATATTCCCCTAGAAACTCTGCGTACCTGTTCCAAAGTATCTCTAGATTCGTGACTCCCTGGTACAAATTATTTCTTCGAGACCCTCAAAAAGACCCTTTCATTGAATTAAACTTGTGACCAGTCAAAAATTATTGTAATTTAGACAACAGATGGTATCCGAGGGAACGATATTGGGTGAATATGGTAGATGCGGAAGCATTTCAAATCATAGTTGAATTAATTTGTGCTGAGCGATGCAGCTTGAAAGCACCGTCGCAGTTTCATGGTGAAACAACCCTACTGTTTGGCCATTCCATGATGTTTTTGTTCATTTTCTGCAAAAGTGATCCGCAATATTCTTCATTTTCTAAGTATTCAATCAAAAATGTTCCTATAAAACAGAAGCCACCACTTTTCCAGGGGATGGAACGCATTTCACCTTTTTCAGAGCCATTTCGTCAAGTGCGGTTCACTATTTAGTCTGGCGTTTAGTTTTCGGTGTCTAGAAATGAATCCACGTTTCGTCCATAGTTGCAAAATGCTGTATTGATGGACTTCTTCTTAATCATTTCCAAAGAATAGGCCGGTAAAAGCGCCACCATCTTGAACAATGTTTTTCGTGCGTAATTAATTATAAAAAATATAATGAATCCACTCAGTTGAGAGACCCGTAGTCTCTGATAACTCGTGCGATTTCACTCGCCTGTCAACCAAAACAATATCACGAACTTTATGGCTGATTTTGGAGCTCCAGGATGTGGTGCTTATTCCATACTTGTTTTGCCATGGTTAAACTCATTTATCTAAAGTCGAATAGTTTCATTAACAGTTAAGTTTTGGTGATTTTAGTAATATTTTTACTGAGGCTTAGGTATATCCTCCACTAAATGGATTTTTTGAAAGAACATTTCAGATGAATTTACAAGTAATATAAAGGGAGTTCACAAAAATGTCAGAATTTAATACAACGACTTTTCAACTTTTTAATGCCTTCAGTAAAATAACATCTGTGAAAAATAAGCGTTTGTTTCAGCTTCAACTTCGTCATTTATGTGAATCTTCGCCCACCCAGTCATTTCTTCAGATTTGGGAACAAAAAGTAATCGCTGGGAGTCGAATCCGGTGAATATGACGGACGTAAAACCGCTTGGAGCGAAGGTCGTGCAGTTTTTTAGCAACAACCCCAGACATATGTGAAGGCGCATTATCGTGATGAAAGGGAAAGTTTTACCTCCAGGTATGGACGTTTAGCCTAAATAGCATCCTTCAGTTGGTGCAGTAGTTCAGCGTAATACTCCCCGGTAATGGTTTTGCCCTTCTGGAGGTAGTCTACGAGCACCACACAATGAGAATACAGAAAACTGTAACCATGATTGTTCCTGCAGATGGAAGCGTTTTTGCTTTCTTTGGTGCACTTTCACCTGTTGCCAGCCAAGGACTGCTCCTTCGTCTCTGGGGCGTGTAGTGATGATGCCATGCTTCATCTACCGTTATGAAACGTCGGAGAAACTCGCTGGAATGACGTTTAAACAAGTCCAAATACTCTTGAGCAATATTCAATCGAATGTGTTTTTGGTTCATTGTTAAAATGTAGTGGACATGTCCTATCAAGGTCTTTGCAACATCAGCCAACTCTCATACCTTCAATCAGCGATCACTGACTACGGAATTGTGAATTGTTTTTGGGAAACCCTATTCATCTTAAATACATTTATGACTTAAATTCAGCAGCCCAATTTTTAACCTTCGAAAACGAAGGGTAAAAGCCTTTAATGTGGAATCTAACTCCTTTTGTATTTCCGTTGGGTGTTAAACCCTTCAAAACAAATTACTTTATCATTACTCGTATTTCAGTTTTATACATTTTGTTGAAAATGTAAACACTAGTTGGTTTACACGATCGTCACAAACAAGTGACTGCATTTAGATGTCTGAAATTTTACAGTGTATAATGTAAAGAATGAAACTTAACACCTATCATCATAATTTTGCCATCTTCACGACATCTCGGGTCAGGCCTAGAACTTTTACAACACCACTTGCAAATATATAATTTCTTCTTATCAGCTCCATGTTGTCTTGATCATTCATTAGTGGACAATGTGGTCAAAATTAATAGTTGAAACTCCTCATACATAACCGAGGTTTTACTGTAAAACTGTATTGTAAATCTGGGTAGCGAAATTGCTCCATACTTAGGGCACGATTGCCGAGTGTTACAAAAGAAAGCACTGTCGGCAATGATAAAAATGTAACCATTAAGCATTATTTTTCTGAAAGGTGAGCTCAAAATAGTTAAAAATTATGCTGGGCAAGAACGATATCGCTAATCCTTATGGGTGCAAGTAAGCCGCGTTTATCAAAAGAGAAGATGATATTTTCCTTAATTGCGGGCAGTAGTGTTAAGGTAATATGCAAGATCCTCTCAGTTACCGTTAACAATGGATGTAAAGCCAGCCGTAAACAAACGAAAGCTCTGCAGTAATTTCCCTGCTTCACTTCGCAATAAAACTGCCTTCTTGTGGTCTGGTAATCAGGACAAACGGCCGGAGGGATTTTCCAACAAAAGGCATCTGCCGCTAGCGGTATCGCCGTAATATCATCATCACTAGCACAAGTAAAGACAAAAGACATTCGACCGGGCGCGTGAGTTGAGATTTGTGGTTTTGCAGGGATGCTAATTTAGCCCCTTTAAGTGGACGCTTGTGGCGGGCTTTTGTTGCCATGCAAATTGCGTCCGTATAAAGCCACCCCGAGAGCCTGCACATTATAATAACTGATACTTGATAAGTTGTCTCGAAAGCCTACTTTGTTGCGCTTTCATGCATCGGCACATGTGTTGGCTTCTATCAGACGAAAGCAATTCATTTCCCAAAATAGAGGCGACCAAAACTTCCATTATTTTTACATCTAATCTACGCTTACGCTTTTTGAACAAATTTCAAGCCAATTCCATGAAGGGCGTTTAGAAATGACGTAAAATAGCGTTGTTTTACGATTGCGTCACGTCAGTTTGTAGGGCGATTAGATGCTTTCCCTTGCGGCGTGGGGTTTCTCTTATGAGCGACCCCCCCACTCGTTTGCCGCGCCGTGGAAGGAGTAGCAAAGCTGCTTGCTCACTTGTTGACCTTGCTGACTGTTGCAGTAATAGCGCAGCTGTTCCCAGGAATGTGTTGAGTGTTTTCGTTTAGTTCGACAATATACATAAGTTGTATCTTTGGGGATTAGGCGCTACCTGAGACACAAGTGTATAAGCAGGACGAAAATTGTGCAAAAAGAAAGTCACTAACTTCCACTTCAGATGAGTGTAACCCAAAATAAACATTCGAGATGTTCAGGACGTTATCCAATGTGATAGACCTGAAATCACTTCTGAGGAAGGGATAAGTCACGAAAATGTTCACCCCACCGTTTCAATTGAATTGGATTATGAAAAAGTATCGGTGGGTTTCTTGAATCCTCACTGAGGATTAAAAGTTTGCACCTGTTGGAGTGTGTCAGAGGCTTTTGGCTCAAGATCAATTGTTTTGTTTTATTTACGGACGCTCTTTAACATCTCAGGTCATCAGCTTCCCATTTAAATCAGGGCTTGAAACGGCCGACAAATTTTACTCAGAGACCTCTTCTTTCAGGCTTGGTGTTCTTTAAGTGCCACAAATTTACGACATGGGACCCATGGCTTTACTTCCCTTCCGAAGGAAATCTATCGACCCTGATATTGGGTCTAGAAGGAAAGTATGGTTTTCACTAGATCCGACTGCTCAAGAAGAAATGTTCATGCATTGCACTATGCGATACACTACTAAAGAGAATATAAAATTTGCCTGTCAGCTAGGAGGGTTCTCTGGGCATTTTCTTCATAAGCATCGAACAGGCAATATACAGCTTGGGGCCGAGGTCATTAAATCACGGACTCGTGAGCGGGCGGAATGGGGTTCGATTCCCGCGAGTACCACCTCCCTGATAGAGGTTTTTTTCCAGGTTTTCTTCAATCCTCATAAATGGCAAATGGTACCCTAAACTTAGGTCGGAACGCTTTCTTCCTAGGAAAATAAATACTGATTTCTCATTTTATAATTTTACCTCATGTATCATCAGTGTTCACCGCCTATGATGCCTCATAAATAAAAAGGGGCGTTAAACACTGAATAAAACAGCGTATTACTATCTGATTGAGGCAAAAGGTGCTTATAGGCGAAACCCCCCCCCCCATCAAAAACGGATTAGAAAATCACTTCTCCGCCAAGACAACTCCCGTCCCGATACAGCTGCATTTTTTACCATGGAAATCTGCTGACCATCATTTCAACACTCTACCTGTAGTCCAGATGTAACGCCTTGCAGTTGTCACTTGTTTGCACCGTTAAAGGAAGCATTAGGAGATCAGCGATTGGACAATGCCTCTTTCTTTGATAATGGGATTAAAAAGCACCCTTTTCGTTGGAGAAAACGTGTTTGTGAATCGGAAAATCACGTAGAAATATTATATGTATGCCATTTGGTTTCAATAATTTTTTTAAAAAAATACCGCTTATATTTGATCACCTTGGTTAAACAGTATGTGACTTGGAAGGAAAAGAGAAGCAGAAACTAAAAAGTAAAGTTAAAGGTATAAGATTAGTATAATTCAGAGAAAACAACAAGAACAGAAAGAATAAAAATGAGGTGTAAGAGTGAAGTTAAAAGACAAGATGAACTAGAAGAAGGAGTTATGAAAATAAACAACGATAAACAACAGCTGATAACAGGCACACAAAAGAAAACGAAAGAGAGGGACGAACTAATGAATAATCTGGAAAATCCGTAAAGAGGACAGAGCAGGACGATGACGGTGGATGGTTCTTGTTAGCACACAACGTAACGCCGCGGGTATGTCACCCACTCAGCGAGCCTCCAGTGGGAAAGAGGTCATTAATTACAAGGCTGCGAGGTAGTCCAACTTACAGCTTTGATGCAAACTTTTGTTTACAACCGCATTAAAAAAAGGCTTGCTTTAACTCCCTCCGAAACAACACGCACTAGATCCTGTTCCTGTCAACTGGACATTTAAGTAAACTGCACAAACAGATTTCCCCGCCTTCCGTCAACCTATTCTACACCTTATTAATGCTCCATTACTGTCCAGAAGCTAAAAATGATCTCACACTCTTCAAAATAATAAAAATTAGAAATACACGAGGAATAATCAATAGAGACGGCGTATTATTATTATTATTATTATTATTATTATTATTACAATGTGGAGATACGGTACGTGTATGCGTCTGTATAGGACTCCAGCAAAGAGCGTGTTTGCCAGTTGGCTGTGTAGAGTGGAGTCACTCTTTGAAATTTTGCTTCCGTTTGCAGAAATCTGGTTAAGGAACCACACGCGATGTTGCAACAAACATATCGTCGATCCTGGTGGTGTAGTGGTAACCATACTTGCCTTCTAAACCAAAGATCGCGGGTTCAAACTCGGGCAAGATCGATGGATTTTTTCGGGGGGTAAAAATCCAAATTATGGCTTCCTTCGGATGGGAAATTAAGTCGTGGGTCCTGTGTCGTAAATTTACGGCACGTAAAAGAACCTCAAGCCTGAAAGAAGAGGCCTCTGAGCAAAATTTGTCCGCCGTTTCACACCCTGAGTTGAATGGAACGCTGATGACCTGAGATGTTAAAGAGCGTCCTTAAATAAAACGAATTAAAAAAAAACAACAACAAACATATGGAGATGATAATATGCCATAATCAATCATACTTCGGTGGTTCAAAGAGTTGTTTCAAGAACAAAGCAGAAAGGTCCAGGTGCTCCAATCACTGCAGTGAACACCACCCTATTTAAGCTGTCATCATTGTTCGGAAAGATCGACGAATAATAAACAGTAGATAGACTGTGGATACTGCTATAGATTGCTATGATAGTGCGTTACACGTTTGCTGACGCTGAACAGAAGATGGCGCGAGTGGTATGTCTGGTAGCGGAGAATGGCAAGGCTTCCCTGAACACCAGGTGGATAAGACTTGAGTTCCACATCACGATCTCAAAAGCAAGCAGGCTGGAAATCACCTGGTTCTCCGGCAAGGTTTTCGGTCATGAGGAAAGATTATGTTTATTTCGTTCTTCGACTGTTGTGGAATGGTTTATCGACATATAGTCCTCCAAAACTACGGTTAATGAGTAGTATTAGAAGACTGCTTTGACCGTCCTGACCGAACACAAGCGACGAAAACCTCTAAGCTGCATCCACCTGTTTGGCGTCTTCATCATTGCAAGGCATGCCTTCACGTTTACAACGTTATTGCTCAACAATTGGCCAAAAAAAAAAAAAAAAAAAACATTACTCCCTCCATACAGTCTGGACCTGACTCCGCGACTCCCCCCCCCTCGTCTCAAAAACAGACTGCGGGGCCACTGTTGGTTCAGAAGGCGCAGGCGGTTTTGAAGACAATGTCAAAAATCGGTTTCCAGCAACAACCAAATGAAGACACTTCTATTAAGACCATACCAACTTTGGCCCTCGTAAATAAAAATGTATCTCAGTCTTTATTGCTTACCATTCATAGAATTTTGTTATAAATCTTGTTCGCTTACCCGTGGCTCCCGCGCTGCAAGTTCGCTTTCTCATTGTATGTCCTTAAACGAGCTTTCTGGTTTAAACTGAAATAAAGTAGAACACAAAAGAGATAATACAGGCTTTTCTATTACATTAGTAATCGAGTTTTATAAAGGGGAGATACATATAGATTGTTTTAATTTTAAGTAGTAAAATGGAAAAATACTCAACATTTCATAAAGAGGTGAATGTTTGGTGTATCATTTATTTAAAGGCGAAATACTTTAAACGTTTTGTTTCAAATATTCACGTCACAATATTGCCACGATCGACCTCGGCAAACCCCATTAGGGCACATGCAGTACCGAGGCGCTAGTCGAACTGGTAGAGTTTTATATAACAAAGTGCTTCCCTCTGCTGTTAGAACTAATTATTGACATCATATCTGATACTTCAGGGTGACATGGTTAGTAATAAAAATGAAGTAACGGTTCTTCCTTTACCTTAGGGAACTTCAGTGCTGAGGCCAAATAACTGATGACTGCCGTTGCTGTTCCAGCGGCTCGGCTGGGTCCCGAGACAGGGTCGAGTACCTGGCCTTGTCCTTTCTCCCTCGGCCCGGTGCGTGGCTTCTCTAGGTACTCTCAAGTGTGGCCCCACCCGTTTTTAATCAGGGTAATATCCGGAAATGGTGACATTATCTCCGCACCCTTTCCGTGATACTTCTTCTTATTCTTACCCTAGACGCCCAATAATTTCGAAGTTAAAAAATTATTTCACTCAACCATCTAGACATACTTTTGTTCTAGGATGCAAATGTTTAAAAATATGGCAAATTATTCCCGGAATGAGATTAACATACGGATTTACGGAAACTGCACCCATCCCGTTGTCCGCATGTGACAAACAAGACGCCATACTGTCAGCTAAGTCCGAGTTGTTACGAAATATTGTGGGTATACCTTCTTCTTGGATAATTTCTATTGCTAATAATTCCAAAAAATATCAAACACTTTATCCATAATCTACATTTAACTATTTGCACTAATTTCGTGACCTGTCGGCCTGAGCACGTGACAATATCTAAATTAATTATTAGAAAACACTATGAAGGAAAAAAGATTAATTTAAAGACAAACGATGGCCAGATCATTTATGCAAATTAACTTTAGGAGTAAGACAAGGGTGCGATTGTCACAGCCTATTTTGAACAATTATGTCGACGAACAACACGGAAGAAAAAATGTTTTAAACAACCAAGTGGAAGGCTCTGGCGGTAATACTTGAGGCATGCATTCAGGAAGTCCCGGGTTCCCTTCCCATTGTATCGACCATCACAACCACAGGTTTTTCGTGATTTCTGCTGGTCACTTTGGGGAATGTTGTGATGCCTATATTGTTGGTTCTGTTATAGGATTGATAATGCCAGGAGTCGAGGTGAGTTGGTGCGACGTGACGGTGACTTGAGCTTTGTAAAGTTTTTCCCCAGCGTCCGATATAAAAGCGACCTCTGAGAGACTCTAACGCATTGGGGAGGAGAGGCTCATCGGCGTCGGAGCGTTCTATCTGCAAACATGTTTGGGATCCCGTCCACGTTTGAATATTTACCGCCCATGGATTCTGATCGCCCCCTTACCGCTTCCCTTACTTCCGGAGGTGACCCAATTAGGAGTTTAGGCACAAAGAGCGAGCCGTGAACAAGACTCAAGTAGCGAAATATCTTCCTCCACTCCAAACAATCCAATCTAATCAGGTTCATTAACTTGAGAGAGCTTTCCCCCTGGTATGGCGATATTGTAGCAGATTTCTGAGGCCGCGACGCCCATAGGACGCTGATAAGTGTCCAAGTGAAGATGGTGAAGGTTGGGTATCTAAACGTGGTATGTATAAATTAATTAATAATAGCGCAAATGAGCCCTTGGAGTCTTAAGGCAATCAGGCATTCACCAGGGTAAGGAGAAAACCTGATAAAACTGCTTGATCTGACCGAGAATGGAACCCAGAAGCTGCCCATTAGCGGTCACAAACAGACCATGAGGCGGCATTAAATATAAGTGTTAACTAAAAATATTTGCATAAACAATTACTTTTGATACGTTCTCATTTCTGATAATTAATAACCTCCAAAATGCTCTTATGAATCAAATCAAGATATTAAATGCTATAATTTCACGAAAATAGTATAGAAGGCACAAGCATCAAAGTTTAATTTTTGAGCTGTCAATTGTCGTATTAAAAGAAATAGCTGTTGAATATAAAATCCAATCATTGCTGTACCATCTACATTTGAAACTTTACAAGGTGATTTTTAACAGTAACTGGTTTGGCACCGAAAATTGAACGCTCGCTGGAAAAAAAAAATAAATAAATAAATAAAATAATCCCGATTCAGGCACGGGAAATAAGATGTCTATGATCAGTAAAAGGTAAAAGAAATAACTGTACAATAAATGAAATTGTAACTAAAGTTTATAAATATTGAGTATAAATTATATAATAGCGTAAAGCAACATCCACGATATTTTCTCGACTAGGATTTTTGCAAAGATTCGCGTAATTTTTCAATAAGAGGAAATAAACATATTATTGAAAATTGTTATATACAGAACCCGGAAGTTCATGCATTTATTTTCGTTAAAACAGGCAGGCAAAACGGCAATTAAATACTGAAAATAGGCAATAACATAATTAAAACAGGCATTTATTAATGAAAAAATATATTTAAAATGGTTAATAATTTATTTATTACATAATAAAAGTAGTTAAGCTTACTTTATTCGGTTACAAGAAACAACAATATGTTTTGTCAAGGTATCATCTCTCATGGTCAGCCGCTTGTCAGAGAGAACATTTTTCACCACATAAAAGAACGTTTTACTCCAATGAAGTGATTGGAACATATTTAAAACAAGCTGTTTCAGAAGAACTCATACAATTTACAACACCTTTCAGGACATCATGGAAATGTTGATCAAGGCAAAGTAAAGTAGTTTTAAATAGTCCTGGTGAATGAACAATAGATGTGCAGGGGTTTCTGGTCGAGTTTATTTTCTGTTTATGCTTTTATAGGAGAATCAGGTTAGTTTCTCTCTTACTTCCGTACTGGACACATTGTAGGGACGTTTTATTGCACAGCTGTACTTACTTGCAACTGTTTGTTACATTTATGCAATTGTGAAGTTACCTCCGCCACAAATTTCCTTGAATTGTCTCGTATATCGATACATTGTCATTCACCAGAGCTATTAAAACTACAATACTTCCCTGTTCCTCTCTATTTGCTGGTATAGTGCGCCCGAGGTAACCGTGTGTTCCTTTCACCAATGAAAGTTCTCCAATTTAAAGAGCTTCAGTGAATGGATTAAAGAGAAAGTTTTTGACTGCTTGAAAAGAAATGTATTACAAGATTGTCAGTTGAAATTTTTGTGAAGTGAACATGCGATTTAATATGTATAACTTATTTTCCCTTCATTATATTGAACATTTTTGTGCTTTTTAAAATGCGTTAATAATGGCAAAAAATACATAAATAAATAAATTAAGTCGTAAAATTGACTACAGAAGGCAAAATAAAAACTGGCCCTACCGACCCCAAATGTACGGAAACAGCTTTATTTCTATTTAACTCTTAAATATATTCACCCAGATAGAAAACGCATTTTGTCTAACTTCAGGGCTATGGACTTAAATCTCAGGATGGGGAAATACAGAATGTGTCTTAAATTTCAGTCGCATGGCATAATTTAATGTTTTGTGTTATTTTTGCTAAAGTATGCAACATAAAGTGATTATTTTTATCAAAAGCTAAAAGTCAAATCTGTGCACGCGTGTTTAAATGGTCCATTAATTTTGCACTTCAGTATGTTTGCTTAAAACATTTTTATATGTTACACTATTGAAAATTTTGTTTACCCATGTTGGTGTTACAATTAATTCTTCTTCTTGTTATTATTTCACTACCTACTGCAGTGCAGTAAACGGCAATGTTAGTAGTTGATTAACCATGTTTGTAAATGGATTTGGAGATTTCATATTTTGTTTCATTTTGTTTCGTTTACCCATGAGAACTATTGTATGTAAACAATTTCAGATTCTTAAATAGTATCGAAATATTTTGTAATAATAAATGTCATCTTGTAAACATAACACTGTGTAACTTTTTCGTGTTTGTTATTGGCGACGACAACCCCCATATATATTTTTCTGCATTAGTGTCTGGGTAGTGGGTTGGTCTGCATGTACACTGTCGAACGCCCCAAGAACGGAATTACATTTCGTTCCCTATGGGGTTGCTCGTCCTGGAAGACGCATGGCCTCTAAGTTTCAGCCTGTTCTGCTGGGGACCTCCGTCACCAAGTTAGGATGTAGTCTCTAATTGTGCAGGGCCAGTCCCTGGACAATATGCCTCACACCCTGTCCGAAAGATTGCCTTCATCAACATCCCCCCAAGGTGATACCGTGACAAAGAGCATTTCTGCAGGTCTGCCAACTGTCTTGCTTAAACCTGCCAACTGATGTTTCATTACATCGTATAATGTCATTAGAAATGCTTATCATAAGACAGTATTCAATAATTTATCTCTTTTTATTACATTATTTTCTTACATTCAATTTTTCGATTGTTTTTAGCAATTATATTAATTAAATATTTTTCTTTAAATTTTATGTTAAGCTTTCCTAACCTATCTCTACGTAAATTCTTTGACAAATTATACAAGCATAAGCTATAAAGAAGGTCAGTCACGCAGGAGCTGTGTAAAATTAATGTCTTATTTATTAAGGAAATAGGTTATGATATGGTATTACCATGACGCTCTCTAAAGCAAACTAATAAAAGAAAAACGGAATTAAAATATATTACTTGACAAGGTTTAGTTCAATTTTCCTTAAATATTACTTGAAAATAAATGTCTATATTGAAATTAATCTACTTTTCAAAAGTAAGGGGAAAAATTTTTTTCTTTTTCTCCTGTTTCACCATTTTTAAATAAGTTTGCAAAAAGTCTCCACAAAATGGTAAAAATTCCCACATGCTGGAAACACTGCCTGAAGCCCAAAATGCAAACGACGTTTTCAAATACAGAATACCCATATTTTTAGATGTGTGTTAGTATGGAATTATATAATTATATAATAGTATGTACAGTTTACTAATCATTATTTATTAATTTTAAAACTAAATTTAATTGCATTTATATTACATAGGTCCACGCATCATACAATAAATTAGTCACTCTTCATTTACGAAGATTTCCTTTCATTTCTACACAATTAGCACCTACAGCGGAACGGCGCGGTGTCTTACTAAGATTAGAAAGAAAGCGGCGGTAAAACTTCAATGAAACGGATATAAAAGAGTTATTTATGTCGAGGGTAGGTCCACGAGTTTCCGGCCCCGCCGATAAGGATTATCGCTTTCACAAAATCCTTATCTGATATCATGCCTTATCTGTTAAGTAAATCATTACAACTGTAACTTCCGCCCCGCCGTGTTCAGTTGTTCAGATGTAGTTGCAAGAAGTAGACTATATGTAGAAGATAGTGACTTATTCAAAATGGAGTATCGAGCAGTTATTAAGTTCTTCACAAAAGAAGACGTACTACATATGAAATTAAAGAGCGATTGGACGGCGTATATGGGAAAGCATCGCCCTCATATTCTACCGTAAAAGAATGGGGCAAATTTTTTCGAATGAGTCGAGAAAGCATTGGAAACGAAGAGCGTGCAGGTCGGTTCTTGGAGGTGCTCACTCCTGAAAACTTCGCTCTTGTGGAAGGAGAAATTATGGAAGACCGGCGGCTTAAAGTTACAGAAATAGCAAAAAGGTTGGGCCTTTCTAAAACAACACTTCTTCAAATTATTCATGAATATTTAAACATTAATAAGGTTAGTGCAAAATGGGTGCCTAGACTTCTTTCCTCAGTCCAAAAGCATCAACGAGTCATCTGTTGTCAGCCGTTTTTGGAGTTCTGCCGTGGCAACGAGAGACAAGTTCTGCAAACCATTGTTACAGGAGATGAAACTATGGTCCTCTACTGTGATCCCTTGTCCAAAAGATAATCAATGGAGTAGCAGGCGTAAACCTGGCGAAGCATCGCCTCTAAAGGCCAAGGTCAACTAAGAAGATTATGGCCACCGTATTTTGGGACTGTGAAGGAATACTCTTCATTGAATTCAAGGAGAGGAATACCACAGTAAATGACGAGTACTATGCTGGCCTACTGCACAAACTACATGCTTCCATCAAAGAGAAAAGACAAGGAGGAAAGCTGAGTAGTGGTGTGCGCCTTCTTCACAACGCGCCTGTACGAACAGCTCTTGATGCAAGTGAAGCTGTGAAGAAATGTGGCTTCAAGGAGATTGACCATCCACCGTATAACCCAGATGTAGCTCCTAGTGATTATTTCCTCTTCTCAAAACTCAAGACATATAAAGATCAATTAACAAACGATTAAATGAGTTCGAAAACCAACAAAATTGCACCATTATGAGTGGACGTATAAAGCTATATATTTAACTCTAGCGGCCCTTTTTTCAACGAAACTCGGCATACAACGATCAATTAACAGACAATTCATTGAGTTCGATAACCAGCAACAATGGACCTTTGGGGGGGGGGATTAATCTGAAGTGAACATTTACAATCTCTCTAAACCCCGCAATTATTTTCTCGAGAAACCTCGAGTATGTGCCATTGAATTAAAACAATAAAAACATTTTCTAAAAGTCAGAGACATTAGTTATTATGAAGGGTGGTTTACCTAAAACCCAAAATGTAAAAATCGCTCTAACGGCACCAATATTTTTTTCACAACAAAACTCGGCATATACCATTTAAATAAAATAAGAAAAATAGTTTCCGAAAATTAGGGAAATCAGGCCATTAGCAGTATGGGCACACCTGAAAATCGAAATTAAAAAAGCGCTATAGCATTTAATTTTCCCTCAATTGTTTTGAAAACCAACGGAACAAATTAACTCAGCATATAAACTGTACGTATAACAATGTATATTTTATACTTGACAAAAGCATTATTGTGAAGATAGCAATTGTGCAATATTAATATGTTATTGTCGTATACGCAGCTGGTATCAAAAGAGGCGGCAATCTTATGATATGACCGTTACTCGATATTCCAACAATAACACTGATAAACTCTCCCGCAGCTTTATGTTTGTTTGCTGTTAATTCCTAGACTGTTATTGGCTAGAGCGAAAATAGATTAGCGAGGTAAGACAGAGAACCTCTATCGCTATATTAATAAAGGCTGTGAAAAAAATGTGGTGACTGGCTTGGCCCGTCCTCTACAAGAGTGTTTTGAATTGTGAGCTTTTGGTAGTACACACAGAGTCACAGCTTCCTGCCAATTTCTGTAAACTCAATATGCAAACTTCTCTACTCTAGCAGTCTGCAATAACGTTCACAAATACAACTTGCTGAGGAATTCGCTTAGTTTTGATAGCTCCTGCCTGATGTACTTTTCACGTTATCAGGTTAGTACACATGTTCGTAGGTTTTCTGTCCACTACAACACTGCGATGCTAGGATATTGTTTGTTTTTCATCTGGCATCACTTATTTGGAGCGTTGTGCTTATAAACATATCTTGAATTTTGCATATTTGAAGAAAATTTCAAAAGTTTATGTCATCGACGGGGAGAATGCCATTGAGAAAGTAGGGTAAAAAAAATGATTATGTCGTTATAAGGAGAGCCACTTTGACGCCGCGTTTAGAGAGATGATCGGACTTTGATGAAGAACTGCCGAACTATTTAAGTTATGATTATCCACTCAATCAACCAGAGAATTAGCGAATTGATGAATTGTGACACGTCAACCATTGTGCATTTCATGGGCATGATGGTTATTATTGCACGCTTTAAGTGAAAGGGCAAATATTTTTGGAATTCTGCTTACCCGCCATCGGTTACCTCTTGAATAGAAACCGATCATTCCTAACCAAGATAAGCGTTGGGAGAATGCAACAGATAACAGGGGAGAATACATTATTGATTAATTTCTGTATGCTATTCATCTCAAATTAAAACGTTTATCACAGACAAAAAAGTGGGGGGGTTCGAACTTATGCATTAACCTGATAGAATCTTGGTTGTTATCATTTAGCCTTGTTTTACTGATGGTAGACAATTGACACTGCACATTTTACATGCGGCATATTTGTTTGTTATAAATTACAATACAAGCTACACCAGCTCGGATATGCTCCGTTCTTTAAGCGTGTAGATACAGAATATAGTTCACCCACAAATTCACGTAAAAATAATATTAAAAAACACATTCATTAAAGTTGCATATATTTATTAACTACTAGTTACAGCTACTTATATTTAAGTACTATACGACACATGTACATGCAACAGCCAGTAAAGGAGTTTGTCAGGATTGTACGAGGATAGGTATGATAAATGCAGAAACTATATTTCACTTTCCAATATAGTTACCCTTTATTGCAATACACTTCTCACATCTATGAATTAACATTTCAACCCCCCCCCCCAAATAGTCAGAAGTCTTGTCTGCAAAATGGGCCCAAACAGCATCCACCAATTCTTCGTCACACTTAAATTTCCTTCCTAGAAGGTCCTTTTGAGTTTTGAAAAGAGGAAATAGTCACAAAGAACTAGGTCTGGGCTGTAGGGTGGATGGTCTATCTCCTTGAAGCCATATTTATTCACAGCTTCCTTTGCAACAATAGCTGTGTGTACAGGCGCGTTGTGAACAAGGCACACACCACCACTCAGCTTTCCTCACCTTTTCTCTTTGATGGAAGCACGTAGTCTGTGCAGTAGGCCAGCATAGTACTCCCCATTTACTGCGGTGCACCTCTCCTTGAAGTCAATAAAGAGTATTCCTTCACAGTCCCAAAAGACTGTGGCCATGATCTTCTTGGTTGACTGAGTGACCATGGCCTTTAGAGACGGTGCTTCACCATGTTTACGTCATTCAATTGATTCTCTTTTGGACAAAGGATCATAGTAGAGGACCATAGTTTCACCTCCTGTAAGAATGGTTTGCAGAACTCTTGTTTCCACGGCAGATCTCCAAAAATGCCTGACAACAGATGACTCGTTGCTTTTGGATTGGGGAAAGAAGTCTAGGCACCCATCTCGCACTAATCTTGTTCATGTTTAAATGTTCATGAATAATTCGAAGAACTGTTGTTTTAGAAAGGCACAACCTTGTTGCTATTTCTGTAACTTTGAGCCACCGGTCTTCCATAATTTCTCCTTCCACAAGAGCGATGTTTTCAGGAGTGAGCACCTCCAAGGGCCGACCTGTACGCTCTTCGTCTTCAATGCTTTCTCGTCCCATTCGAAAAGGTTTGGCCCATTCTTTTACGGTAGAATATGAGAGGAGTGCTTCCCCCATATATGCCGTTCAATCGCTGTTTAATTTCATTTGGGGTAAGTCCTTCTTTTGTGAAGAACTTAATAACAGGTCGAAACTTCATTTTGAACATGTCACAATCTTCTATACATAGCCTTCTTTATGCAACTATATCTGAACTACTGAACACAGCGGAACTGAAGTTACAGATGCAAATAACAGATAAAGTATGACACCAGATAAGGATCTTGTGAAGCGTATAATGGACCTACTCTCGTATTCTATCTCTGTTGTTGCTTAATCTGTTTATAGATATCTCGGATTTCTGTTAGCTGAGGACATTTTTGCACATGAATTGGGCGGTACATGCATTTCTTTACTTTTATGTCATACCCTAAATAATTATTGCCTGAAATGAGATATAGTGGTAAATATTAACAAAACACCACAAATTACAATTAAAAATAGGATCTGTGTGTGGCAGAGATGAAAAATGGTACTATAGTGGAAAAGAAATACAAAATGTTATATGAGTGGAAAATGTGTAATCTGATAAGCACCTATCTGTTTATAATTATAATGCACGATGTCAATTAAATGAGTTTTGATGTGCTCTGACACCCGTTCTACGTATACACTAGAGGGGATGTACAATACGATCAGTTTTGTTGTCCCCCGGAGTGATTTGCCTATGGGCAAACGCACAGCTCGTAGCCCGGTTAGCTAGCCAGCCGGGTCTCGGTGATTAGCGGGAGTGTAAAACAATACAATGCATCAATACACAAACCAATTTAACAGGCTCATTATTTAGGGAATTATCAAAAGAGATGCTGAAACTTCCCGCCTTCATTCTCCACACGTTTTTGGCACTTATTTAGGAAATTATTCATCACTGGCTATAGCATTTTGAGAAATTCAGACAATTTCCTGACGCATATTATCTTTGAGTTCTTGTATGGTGTGCGGGTTGATTTGTACACGGCATGTTTTAATTTACCCAGAGATGATAATCGCAGACTGTTAAATCGGGGACTGAGGTGACCACAAATCCCTAATGTAACTCTGTCTTGTGCAAACTCTTCATAAGTTGCTCTCTTGGAATAATTCGCAGTGCGAGCAGCGTCCTGTTGAAAAAATGCCAGATCACACTCCCTGTTGGTTAATTCTCTGAAAAAAGAAATATCAATACTCCAGCAAGGATTGTTTTCAGTACATACATAACCAGGCCTGAAAAGAAAATTAAATGTGGGTCTACTTTCCATTGTACACATTTTCAGAATCCACTCACAAAGTATGCGTCTATGTATGGAGTCACCTGGCTGAGGAGTATCTGCCAGTTATTTTATACAACATGAGCTGCAATAATTCAGTACCCTTTTGCACAGATCCATATGAAATTCTCGCTTGTTCTGTAAGACGAAGAGATTTTCTAGCAGAATTCTCTAAATGATTTCCAATATCGTGTAATCTTTCTTGGGTGAGAACCTTTCGCTGCATTTTTGGTTTCTTAGGCCAGACACTTTCAGTTTCCTGAAATTTATTATGCAGAATATTAACTGTTTTACCATCCGGAGCATCTACACCTGGGAATCTTGCTTGATAGTCTTGTACCTGACCAGTTAACAAATATGAATCATAAATAAAGACATGCTGTGCCGTTGTAAACACACGGAGCATAATACGCGTTATTATACTGTCGAATTAAGAAACTAACAACACAACACACACACGGGAACAGCTGCGCTACGATTGCGACTTTCAACAAGGTACATAAGTCTGCAAGCAGGCTTTCGACCCCTTCCACGGCAGCTGCTCACAGGAAAAACCCCACGCCACGGGGTAAAGCATCAGGTATCGCTCTGTACCATGCTGTAATAGAGTCTCTTCTGTTATATGAAAGTGAAATATAGGGATGGGGGAAAGCTGAACATAAATAAAATTCAAGTCGATTTTTTGGAAAGGGGTTCTCGAGCTCACCATGGGAACATTAAACTGTGGGGTTATGAGGGAGGTGGGTTGCTATAAAATATGGTTAATGTTAAACAAGGATGGTGAAATACTGGCCTAGACTATTGCAGGAAACCTGTTCGCAATTTGCGCTAAATGCTATAGACACAAGACACAAAATTAACACCAACGTTTTGTGCTACAAAGGTGGAAACAGCTCTCAGAGGAATTGGCCTGGGTTTGACCGAGATAATGAAAATTATACGGAAGAAGATTAGAACAAGGCTAGAGGAATTCAGCAGGCAGGAAATCAAGGCGGAATGTAACACGAAAGTTGCCTTGAGCCTATCGGATGAAATTAAATTACCTGGGTTAAGGAGGTATATATGATCATTCTAGGGAAAATGGCAAGATCAGGAATGGCATGGTTTAGACTGGGAGGCTAACTAAAAATAATGGATAGTTCTGGTAGTAGAACCTGCCCATTTTACGGAGGGGATGGGGAATGGGTACATATTCTGGCCGAATGTACCCACTGGGAACACCTGAGAAAAACGATTTCCAGGAAAGTCTTTTAAGGCAATAATAGATCAATTGACATACTGGTATCTATCTGTAGATTACACTAATTGATTGAATATGGGCATTTTCCTAGCCGAAGTGCGCGAAGTAGAAATATTTTATTTTTTCTGTTAGAAAGCAATAACTAGTGTTAATTTTAAATGTGTAAGTTGTTTCCACTCATATATTTCCCATTTATAAATTCAATTATCATAATTGCTTTACATTATTGTTTGTTCCTCTTTCAAATTTTGTTTCATACTTAATCACATACGGTCTGCGAACCATGCATAAAACATATTTGTAATGTGCATGTAGAATTTTTTAACAATAAAGATACACGTACTAATTTTTTATCATGAGTGACCCCGAGGGAATTTATAAAACTCGGCGCCGCTGTTGTCACGTATATTATTACAGTCACAATGCATAATTTTAAACGTGAAAAACTATTATAAGGTCGCAAACCATTTCCTGGTATATTTAACAGAAATTTAATAATTCCATTAATTCCAACATCCCAATCTTTGGCGTATCGCTTCTCACTACAGAAGAAACTGAGCTACAAAAGTTCTACAATTGTAGAAAGTTCTGATTTTGATTTAAAAAATAGAAAATTTTTTATCTTATGCTTTACTGAGAATTACAGAAATTTTCATTCAGACAATGCTTAGGATTTTGTGGGGACGTAAATACAAAAAACTTTCTTCATACTTCAAGTATTGAAGAATTTTGACGTCTGATATTTTAATTCCTGTGTTTCTTTTACCAGTTCTCCCCTCCTCTTTATTTTACGTCGATTGTGTGAGTGAACCATTTTTCTCTCAAAACTTCCATTTATCTTATCCTATTTTTCTTTTATTAACAATTGCCCAATATTGTCAATGGTTCTTTTCAAAGTTGAAGAATGGAAATATCAAAGTTCTATGAGCCATTTTCTAATTTTTACAGGATAAGCAAAAACAAACAAACAAACAAAAAAGCCATATCTGTTAGCATTTAACTTATTACAGTCAAAATCATTATGAAGACATTTTTGCTACAAATTATTTTGTATATCAAATCGTCGTCTAAAATACAATGGTCGGGGAGAAAGAAATTAACAATAAGAAGGCTCTATGTGCCATATGATGGAAGAGTCGATTAGATTCAAACTTCCCTTTCATTTTATTTCAGGATTTAGAGGGAAATAATTACAAAATTAACATTAATGATTAGCAGGAACATATATTATAATGTTATTAAAGGCAAAAGTACAAAAATGTATTATGAAACATGTACAAGAATATCAATCTTCATATTTTCTCCTCACAGGAAGAGATTAGTTTTTCATTCTTACACACGGATTGAAATTGATGTCTCATAAAACACTCTTGTGCTCTTCAGGAAGAAATGGCAATATGGATGAGAGATTAATTTTTTTTCAATCGATATCCGGGTTGATCTTTCGGCTAAAAAACAGGTTGCTGTATATCAACCACTGAATTTCCTGTCTTTCCAAAAACTCTCCATACTTCTAATGGTGAGTAAAATTCTGTATTTTTGAAATGTAGCACTTATTTACTGTTAACAGAATCAGCAACATTCTTAAAATCAAAGAAATCACTTGACTCCATGGAACTACATTGAAAAGTATTTATAGCTTTAGTTTAATCTACAACCCTGTGTAAATCTTGGGGAATGAAGGTCTTATTTACCCTCGTTCTTTTCTCTTTAATAGCGAAACCTCTATCGTAACTCAAAAAACTATGACCAGTTACTAAACTAAACTATAAATATTTTTCTTTAAAAATTAATATCATGATGGAATGGCGTTTAGAACTGCGTTATCTGTTAACGATTACTTGAACTAGTTAATCCATGTCTAGACACTTAGAACATGAATAGGAGTATGCATCTGAGCACATAAAACACACTTTTAAAATAAAACTATTAAATTTAAAAATGGCACTTAGAACGTTTGACTCTTCCACTCTTCAATTAACTTTCTTGGTTTTCTTCAGTTTGTCCCGTTCCATAATTTGTATCTTGTACATCCCTTTCCTTTGCTTTTCCTGTTTTGCTTTACTCTTTCTTTATTCTCTTGGTTGCGTTTTGTCATCACAATGTAGCACTCGAACCAGCAGACGAAACTAATGAAACATTCATGAATCTGCGCATGCGCGAGACGTGCCAATTACTGAGCAGAACTGTCCTGACACTTCTTTACTTCCTTTTGCTTCGTCTTCGCTTCTGTTTCGATTTTTCTTCCTTCGTTTAATGTTCTCAACTGCTCTTTCGTTATTTCACTGTCTTAGTTTTCCATTTCCTTCATATGTTTTACTTTTTTATTGTAAATATGCATTTGTTTCTGTCTGTTTTGCTTCTATTTTCCATGTACTTTGACGTTAATTTACTGCGGTGTTTGAATATTTTTCGAAAAATGCATGTTAAGATTTTTTAAACTCTTTATTTTATTTCCCATCACAGTTTCCATGACAACACACTCGAACCAGCGTCTCCAGAGTCTCCATCCCGTCGATTAAATACAAGTGGCCAAAAAAGTTCAATCTGTTTTTTCGAGAACACAAATTTCAAGTGCTGGTAAATATTAATCGACCAACAAATAAAGTTAAGCTTGTGTGTTGCATTTTCTCAAGTACTAGCGAGTATTTTGGAAATTATTATACAAGTTTGTATGCTCTATAAATAAAAAATGGGAAAACAGTGCAAATGTAGCGGTGCAGAAAATGTGTAAGATCTACGGTGTTGACATGAGGTTCACTATAAAGTTTTAAGAATGGGCAACAAGGAGTTGCAATAAGCCAGTGCATATTTTCCTAACTTTAGATTGAAGCAACATGTGCAAGTCTGAACGTGCTCCAACAATATGCGGTGTCAGCACACCTGTGTATGTGTACACTGTGTTTCTGCGCCAGACGTTAGGAATCTCAAGTGAGAGAATTTCTGTGCTGTGATTTACAACTTTAGAGTTGGTTTAGGGAAGAGGGAATCCCTTAAAAGATTGTATTTTACATTTGGGGATCTTTACTTTTCGCAACCCATTATTTGTCGATGGTTTGCACAGTGTGGGAGAGGAAGGTGCTCTTCCGAAGATGCAGACGGTGCAGAACATTCCACTAGAGCAACAATGAATGAACATATGAAGGATATGCAGTGCGCATATATATATTATCAGAGTCAAGAAACTCTAAATATTGGATCGGCAGCAATGAAAACAATTCTTTAAAAAAAATCTTCATGTCAGGAAGCTCTGCAGTCGTTAGATCCCCACCACCTCACAGGTGAGCAGAAAAGCTCTTGTGGATTGGCATCAGAAAATATTAAAAAATTTGATGAAAAGTTCAACAAAATGTTTAACATCATAACAGAAAGCTGGATATCAGTATGCTCTAAAAGTGACAATCATCGGTTCGAATCTTATCAAAAGAGGATCCCCCAACAAAAGTGAAGAGAGTGAGAAGTGTTGACAAGAAGATGGTTTGTTCTTTCTTCTTAGCTAGTGGTCACATTACTTGTGACAGTTCCACTTGAGGGACAAAAAGTTCACTGCCAGATGGGACTCTTCAAAATGCCTGCCCCAAGTCTTCAATGTACTGAGAACAAAGCGTCCTAAGACCGGTAAGCATGGAACCCTGTTGCACCACGACAACGCCTGTACCCACACTGTATTAGAAAGAAATAGAAATTTTGGAATTGAGGAGGAGCACAGCGCACTGTGGAATTAAGAGGGGACTCGGGGCCTGCAGCAAGATCATAGAGTAGTGAAAGACTGACTGCGAGTTATTCATGGAAACCGAACTGTAATTAGAGCATTGCACTAGAGGAACAGCTGGGAATGGGAAGAAACATGACATGAGCATCAAATTTAAGAAAGGGACTAGAAACAACAGGGATGGGCGGGTCAGGGGATTAGAAAGAGCGCATCGAGAAGGGTTAGGAACCGTTTGAGGGATAAGGATAGGCAGCAGACAATTGCGCAAAGCAGAGAGACGATTTCGCTGGAAGTACAATCGGGTATAAAACTGGAATAAGGGAAGGAGCAATACATCAAAACAGGGACTAAACTCACTAGACAGGGGGTCACAATGGAATTCATAGCCTTTCATCATGTTAGCAGAAAGGTCTCTAGTGACGGTGACTGTATTTCGTACCAAAGATAATGTTATTCAGAATATAATAATTTGAAATCTGATTAGAAATCAATAGAATTTTGTCAAAGTATAAAACCTGACAAAATTAGAAACTTGCTAAAATAACCTAGTCTTGCCATAAATACTGTCACAACTTTTGAGGGTGGTTTTACTTTTACATTTCGAGCTGTGGTGCTAGTGGTGAGTCATTGAGAGCTCAGCTGCAGAAGCGGAAAGTTGTTTGTGTTAGTTTTCAAGATGGAATGGGGCGATTACAAAAAGCGTATAGCTGTGGTAGCTTTGCACAAGTTACACAAATCCCAAAGTGAGATTTCCAAAAGTCTCCAGATACTGAAAATAAGCAGGAGGTTCGTATACCGACTGGCCAGCACTTCCTTGAGACTGGAACTGTGAAACGGCACCACAGGCAGGAAGACCACGCATTGTACGTGTTCCAAAATTTATGAAAGCAGTGGCGGCACATGTGCCAAGAAATCCGGTACGGAGATAGTGCGGGCTTGTGAGCTGAACATTTCTAAAATGTCTTCGTCTCGCACATTAAGCAGTGATTTGAGACTTCGTGCTTACAAATGACGGTAAGGACATCTCCTCACAAGTGAGCTGAAGCGCCAGAGGCTGTTAAAATCAAAACGCTTTCTTCAGCGTTGCGCAGCAAATTGTCATAGATGAATTCTTTTCACTGATGAAACATTTTTCATTGTTGAGGAGACTTACAATGCCCAAATTGACAAGGTACATACAGAAGCTGCTGAAAAGCCTCCAAGGAGCCATCATCCTGCATATGTTATGGCGTGGTGGGGTGTGAGTTACGAAGTATTGCGGAGTTCCTTTTCTAGAAAAAAGGGGGCCAAAACATCGTCCAAAGTGTAACCGGAGACATGCTGAAGAAACTGGTCAAGAACCTCAACATCACTCACTTCCATGAATAAAGTTGGAGCTTCCAGCAGGATTCAGCACCAGCACATTAGGCTCGGACAACCCAGAGATGGCTTGAGGTCAACGTTCCTGACTTTATTTCGACCTCGGATTGGCTTCTACAAGTCCAAACCTACAAACTGTGGTCCAGGCTTCAGGAGATGCTTGCAAGAAGAGACGTCCAAATTTTGAAAGCTCGAATGTTCTCCATTTAATGTTTTCAAGTATTTCTGATAGCAATCCATTTAACGAACATTATCAGGATATTAAAATATCTCAAGCCATTTGGTATACATTTATTGGAAACTTTATAACAGTATTTACGGTAAGACTAGATCTATTTAATTTGTGAACAGATGTCGTATATCTGCAGCCCCACAACTAGCCAAAGATGATGAAAATAAATTGGAAACGACATTTAATGCCCGAATAATCGCGCCTGTTATATTCTGCCACGGTTTTAGCTGGGTTCAAAAACATAAACAATTCTTTCGCTTTCTCGAAATGCGATGCGATCCGCAGTTGTTTATGCGTGGTCCCCTTCTTCCTTTATTGCTCGCCCCTGATGACGTCAGCACAGGAAGCCGTTCCTCAGGCGTCCTGGCGCCATTTTGTAGTTTCGCCCCCTTTCCGAATCTCCACATGCACTTCGGTTTGGCCCACTAATGCTTTACTTTTAATACATTATGATCAGTGGCGGCTCGTTAAATTTTTATGGAGAGCTACGTGGAAAAGACTACAAAACTGAAAGACAAAAGCAACACATATCATTCTATTCAGAATTTAATAATCCGAAAGTTTTATATATAATGTTAAACATTTTCAGTTTAACAATTGTTGAAAATAATTCTATTGTAAGTTGACTAAGAAGATTTTTGTGTGTTTGAGACCAGACATTTCACATCATCATATTCCGAACAAAATAATACTATAGGTAGTATTAAATATAATCGCCATGGCTATCGAGGACCTTCTGCCAACAAGATGGAAGACTTTGTAACAAAACTTTTTAGAAGGAGGGAAAAAATTAAACAATTCGGAGGTGCTGAACCTCGAAGGTAATTGTCCGAAGAAAGAAAAGAATTGTGACCTGCTGTGTAGTCTGTGTTTGCATTTATTTAAATTGCAATTGGGCCTACACCTTGTGACAGTGGATGAATTATGAAATAAAAATATTTCTAGTTTGTACTGTCATTAATACATGTCAACATAATTAAACACATTACTACATAGTTAAATGCCTTTCATCTAATTATATATATGATTAAATACATTTTAACTTAATTAAAGCGTGTTAACATAATTACATATATGGCAACGTTAATAAATACATTTTGTCTAATTAAACATATGTCAACTTAAATGCGCTTCAACATAATTAAAAACGTTTCAATATAATTAAGTACTTGTCAACCTAATTATATAAATGTAACCTAATTAAATACAATAATATATTTGTCAATCTATTTACACGCATTTATATTTATTTAATCATATCAACCTAGTAAATTCATTTTAAACTAATTAAATACATATCAACATTATTAACACATATAAACCTTATTAAATACATGCCAACTTAACAAAATGTAAAATACATTCCAATCTAATTAAATACACGTCGACCTAATAACATATAAATATTAAATTTCAATCTAACAAAATACTGTTCATCCTTATAAAATACATGTTAATCTAATTAAATATTTTGCAATCTAATTAAATACTAATTAAATACCTTAAAATTAATAAAATATACATAAAATACATGTCAACTAAATAAAATACAGGTCAACCTATTAAAATACATTCCAATCTAATTAAATACACGTCGACCTAATAAAATATAAATATTAAATTTCAATGTAACAAAATATAGGTCATCCTTATAAAATACATGTTAATCTAATTAAATATTTTGCAATCTAATTAAATACTAATTAAATACCTTAAAATTAATAAAATGTACATAAAATACATGTCAAATAAATAAAATACAGGTCAACCTACTAAAATACATTCCAATCTAATAAAACACGTTAAGTTAAAAATACAGGTCAACCTATTATTATTTATTTCATTGTAATAAAATACATGTCAATCTAATCATCAACCTAACAAAATTCTTTTCAAGCTAATTAAATATATGACAACCTAATAAAAACATATCAACTTAATGAATTGCTTTTTAGTCTAATTATATACTTGCCAACTCAATACAACACACCTACATCAGTCTAATATAATACACGTATGTTAACATAATAAAATACAGGACAATATAATAAAGTGCATATAGACCTAAAAATTGAGAATATGGTGTTTACATTGCAGTCTCCCCAACAAAGACGGATAAGAACCCCCTTAGTTGTAAGCGGTTTTTCATTATGGTACACACCTTTACTGGTTTGTATTTATAATAATATTTACACACAAAATTACGTCGCTGTAAAGACATGTTTATTAACTGTTCGGAAGTTTAAAAATCGTCCTAGCGGCACCAATATTTACTTTTTTGCAACGAAACTCGGTATATATCATTTACCTAAATATAATAAGAAAAATAGTTTATGAAAAATCAGGAGGGTTTACCGTATATCTGGAAATCGAAATTTAAAGTGGAGTTTATAAATCTCTCTAATGGCCGCAATTTTCGTTTTTTTTTTTTTCAACAGAACTTGAAATTAAATAAGAAAAGCAACTGTTGAAAATCAGTGAAATCCGTGTATTAGAAGAGGGGGTTTACCTAAGATCCAAAATTTTAAAATCGCTCACGTGGCACCAATATTTGTTTTTTCGCAACGAAACTTGGTGTATATAAGATAATAAAAAGTAGTTCTTGAAAACTATGGAAACCGGACAACTTAGCGAGGATGTACCTAAAAAGCGACATTTTAAAAAAACGCTCAATTTCTCTGCTCCTGCGCTGTGTTGATAATCTTCACAAATTCGATTTGCTAAGCTCCTAAGTGATGTATTTTCGGCTACTTTGTATCAGGTTAAAATGCACTTCTGTTGCACACACCGTTAATCTCTCCCCATATGACATCTTGGTTTCCTTTCAATTTCACTGCATGGCTGTAACAGAGAGCTATGGGGCTAGTAATATGTGGTTTCTGGTTACCACGTGACTAATGGTACGTGCAAACGCAAATAAACATAAATCATAGGCCGTCGAGCACTTAGCAGGGCTCAGCCAGATGAGCCGGATCGCAACTCTGTATGTAATGATCACAATTTGATCTAAATAACAATAGATACATTATTTCTCCATTCGTTCGCGTTAGCATACACTCTTTTCATGCTTTATTGTTCTGGCTAATACAGATATTGATTTTAACAATCCTGAAGTGTTAATATTGCATATTAAAGGTCGGGAGGGGGGGAGGGCAGTAGATGTTCCTAGAAATACAATAAGTTAGAATTTAAATTTCAAAATGATAGTTGACAAATAAATTAGAATATAAAAATACATGCGCTTTAATAATTCAAAGCTTTCTTGGGTAAGTCAGCTGAAATAGGCAATAAATACACTAGTACAGATGTTATCATTATTATATTGCAGCATGGGATTTTGTAATATTTCTTAGAGAACAAGCGTTTCAGCGTTGCTACAAATTCAATACACCTCCTCCTCCTCCCCTTCTCCTCGTGGCGCTGCAGCCTAGGGTGAGCCTTGGCCTACCGCAGCGATCTCTACCTCCGTTTATTGTTAGAGGGAAGTATTGCAGGGAACATTGATCAGCATATCGGTCGCCTAACCTTTGCCGACAAGATTACACAGCCTGGAAAGGAGCCACTTCTAACTGGTGACCTTGCAGTTCTTACCAAATCCGCCAGAGTGCTCTTAACTGAGTCGTGATTCCGCTTAGTTTAAATGAAAAATATACCCAAAGAAATCCACTCGTATGTAACAGTTTCCTTAAATATTCACAAAAGAAAACTTTATAATTTACTTTTATATGATATTAACACTAACGGGGCGGTTGTTTAGTTCTATTCATGAAGGACAAGTGAAAGACAAGTGAAAGTGATAACTTTCACTTGTCTAGCTTCTTCCCATTGAAGAACTCGCAGTAGTCGAAATATAGCAATTTCAAGTGTGACTTTTTCTTAGTGCTTTATCCTTTTCTACCATTATAATTACTGTTAATATGTTACATTGTTAATAGTGTTTCTTTATTTTTATTTTATATATATAATATCCGTCCTGGTGGTGTAATGGTAACCATACTTGCTCCTAAACCCAAGATCGGGGGTTCAAACCCGGTCAGGGTCGATAGATTTTTTTTTCGGGCGTAAAAATTGAAGAAACATCTTCGTCGGAGGCATTTTTCATTATCAGAAACGAGTATCACTTTGAGAAAGATAAAAAGATTATGTTGTCAAAAAATTAGCATTGTAATAAAAATACTAATTCTATTCTGTATTGATAGTAACATAATTACCATAAACGTACGACGTAAATATACTAGTAACTTCTTAAAGGCCATCAAGAGGCCATACAAACATTTGTATATTTACAGAACTTCAAGAATGTTTTTGAACAGCGTACAAGTAGTAACGCTATTTCCAGAGCATTCCACCCTTCCTATTCGCCCATTATGGCTGTGAAACCATGCAAATATCGTGTTCTTTAACGCATCTACAACCCTTTGGCTGGTTCAACGGAAACAGAGGAATAATTTAAGCCTCCAGAACAGAAGTTGTGCTTATTGGCAGCTCTTTTGCGTTGAAAATGGTTGTTCTTGAAACGAAAACAAAAAGTAAACATGCAGAATCGTGTTACTGAAACGTCTTGTGCGAATATTATTGCGGGAGTACATATGTTGCCAGGAAACACCAACATCATGCTATCGTTTGTTTTATCGTTATTCTTTTGTCCCGTTTTTTTGTTCTGCAGCCTCAGATATGCAAGCGTTCTGTTTACGCCAAGAATCCACAAGGCACTGACGTTTCCGGTAACGTAACTTTTACACAGCGCTTAATCTCCGCTCTCCGGAAAAGGCAGCGGGAAAATGTCCCTTGCGAGATTAGTGGCTCAAAGGGCCCACTCCACAACCTCACACTTATCTTCACTTCCATGCCTAACATATGAGAAAAGCCTTTTTGCAGTCAACAGCCGAAAAAATAGCGTAATACGTGCATAAAAGAATTAATGTGACCAACATATTTATGGAATTCGTTTGTAACAGACAGGTTCAATACCATTTAACGGGAGCTAATGCAAGCATGTAAATATCTCATGAAAGTATTTCGGGATCTGACTTCTGAACGTGATGACACAGAGAGAAAACTCTTTTTTATATACAGAAAAGACTATTTTATTGGGTTCTTGAATTACGACAAATTTAACATATTAATTTCAATTGTGATGTACCTTCTTTATGTTTCAATTTGCGTTTTAATTGGATAACTGACGAATTAACATAAGTGGCTGAAATCATCATGATGTGTGTCCAAATGTTTGGAGTCCTATAGCAAGTGATTATGGCTGTGTGTATTCTAACGACTGTGAAAATATTATTATTTTTCAACATTTTTATTAGATTAATATGTACATTATTTACGAAGTTTAAAGTCATTATCCGGTTCCTAAATGGATATTGCAAAAACTTCTCTACCGCTGCTGTCGAACGTTCATTTAATGAAAAAGGGGAAGAAGAGGTTCAGATATGGAAAGAGACGGATGCCAGAGGGAGCCAAATTTGGGAAGTAGAACGGGTGCTCCAATAATTCAGATTTTAAATCTCTCAATTTTTTCATCCTAAAACACTTTTGTGACCAAGTGCATAGTCGTGAAATTTTTCCATCTAGTGGTTGAATTTAAAATATAATATGGGATTGTACGGTAAAAAACAGCACTTGTTATATTTTTACTAGCCTAAATGGAAAATAACACTTCTTTCAACATTTATAAGGAATTTAAAATGCAATATACACACGTAGGGTGATAATAGTTACGTATATTAATTTTTGTCACATATACACAATTTACTTAGTTAACCTACTTTGGTAGCTATTAAGGCTTTGATTCGCCTTGGCATACTGTTAATGTATGATTGTATTCTCCCTTGCATCTGTGGATATTAATACCAGACTTCCATTGACTTCTCAATAAACCGACGTTTTGGGATAATCACTTCCTTCTTCACCAGGTGCCAAACATTCTCAATGGGGTTCATATCTGGTGAATTTCCCGGCCAGGGCAACAAAGGAACACACTCATAGATTTTTCGGCGTGGCATTTGGCCCCATGTTGCATAAAAATAAACGACTCTCCATTTGGGAAGCTTCTCTTAGTCAAGGCAGCAGTTTGTTTCTCAACACCGCCTTGTACTGGTCCCTTGAACATAATATAGGCTTCCAGGGTCTTTGCCACTGATGACAGGTGGTTTTAGTGAGGTGTTTTACAATCTGCACAACACAAACTGACTTATAATTTTCACCGGGACTCGTCACATAAACTGAACTCGAGAAGCTACTAGTGCAGTGAGAAATGGAGTAACCAAAGAACAAATCAGTCAGAGTGTCTTAAACAGCGTACGAACAACTTGCGTGGAATAGCTCACAATGTTAGGAAAAAGCGAGCTTTTCCTACTTGTGAGGAGACTTTTGCCCTTAAGGGACACATGGACTATTTTTATCTTTATATTAGGCGCATAATCTTTGATGACATGGAATGTCAGATAGACCTCGGCCGCGCAATCGTCCACATCATTATTTATGACGTTTTGAATATGAAAAAGTTATGCGCACAGGTATAGACACAGAAAGACAAAAGGGTTGAAGTCTGTGGTTGGCTACTGGAAATGCATAAGGAAGATTCGGAATTTATGGCGAAGCCGGTGACGAGCTATTGTGTCATGCAATGGAAACATCCAGGGAGACCACGGTCCAAGAAATTTCGTGCAGTTTCCTCAGTGTGCAAGCAAATGATACTTCGTTTTGGAGTATTTAAGGCTTCCTCAAGAAACGACTGTCAACAGCGAGGTGTAATGCGAAACCCTTACAAGAGGGTTAGAGGAGGATTCAGTTATGGCGAACGGGGACGTGACCGACAGGAGTGTTCCTCCAGCATGACAATGGGCGACCCCACCCAGCAGCACTACGACAGCAAAATTGGCATATCTGGAGTTCACGATCCTCATTTTTTTATCCCTTATTCAACAATATGCAGTAAAAAATTCATGCAGCTGACTACGAGTGGTCACGTAGAACTCCCAAACAACCCAGACGTCATAATGAAGTTACAGGGACAAGACAACGCTGCACTGACGTTAGTGTGGAGTATATTGACAGTTCTCGTGTGAAATGAATCATGTTGCATAATAAATAAGTTACAAAAACTATTATCGTTAATCTTTTCCCAACGCCCCACTGAATGAATATTACAAATTATATTTACCACAGGTGTACCAAAGTATTAAATTATTTTGTCAACTGCATGGACACCTATGGTCGAGAAAGGACTTCTCAGCGCCCTTATACATCACTTAAGGGCTCACAATTCATAATGAGGGTAGTGTTATTCACTTCAGGCGGCATGATCTTATTAGCCAGTTCTTATAAATTAACGACTATGGTGTTACAGCCCACAGGTTGTTATCAGAAATTTAACAAAAGAGTACTGCGTTAATGACCCGTTTTAAAAACGTTAGATCTTAAAGAATGCCTAAACAAGGGAACTTCGTCCCGCCCTCCCCCCCCAAAAAAAAAACTCTTCACCGGTACATCATTATATTGATCAGGAGAGCTCGAATTTTTATGCCCTAAAGATCTCAAAAATATGCAAATTAAAACAAGCACTTATGACCTAAACTGTGCAATATATACCCTAAAAACAATACACGTTATCAATTATCAATTTATTTCTTATAGTAGATTGTGGCGTGAATAATAAACAGAAGAGAAATAAATACAAAATATATTTGAAGGGGTAGTGTATATTTTTGTTTATTTTATTCTATGCATAGTACGCCATAGTTAGGTTTGTATACATCATGCAAATGTTGATCAAGAAAAAGGAATTCTTAACATCGAATGAAAAATACAAACAAAGTAAGATCACAAACTATGAACTATCGCCCTGCAGGCAATCAAGAACTGATAACTTCTATTACAAGAACATGAACGGTCATGCGACTGTGATGTGCAATATATGTATATCTAGTTTAACTGGAATAATAAATACTACTACAAACAAAAGGGAACAGAGTGGTCTAAGGTTCATTACCTATTGTATATCCTACCTGATTTCTAGTCTAGTATCAACATAACTTCATTTCGCCTTATTCTGGTTTTAGTGCTTGGAATTCTCGATGCTTTTTTATCACGATCTAAACTAAATATTACACTAAACTAAATTTTATAAATGATTATTACTAAAACCAAAATGTGTGGGGGGGGGGAGGATTCTCGAGATTTCACTTCATTTTGAACTCTTGTACCATTTCCAAAATTATTCCACTACCTAACTCATTCTACCAATTTGCTCTCAAACCAGTTTAGATCCCTTGTGAAGCGTTCGACACGACAGTATCATCGTGCACGCTCTCCCTCCTGGGAATTTAAATACATCTAATGGCTTTGCACTGCTAATAAGCTAGCAACACCATTTATTTCCTGTAGTGGTGCACTTAAACCATTAAGTCTTGCTCTCTAATATTTAGCAGCTCACAAGATGAATGAATATTTTATTAAGTTCTGCAAACTACCTGCTCTGTTGTCTGGAACGCTGGAAACTAATGAAAAGCCATACACGCCAGTCTAAGGTGAAGGAATAAAATATCTGAAGTCGCTGCAGAATGAAACAGTAACGAAAACATTAGAATAGAACTAAACGGTGGTACAAGCACTGCGTTTATAGGGTAATCAAGTTAGTATCTCTTACTTCCGTACTGAACACATTATAGGAATGTTTATTGTACAGCTGTACCGCTCTCATCTTTCTCGCTTGCAATTGTTTGTTACATTTATGTAGCTGAGAAGTTGCCCCCACCACAATTTTCTAGTACTGTGTTGCGCAGATCGATACAAATTCATCCGGCAGACTATTCAAAACTACAGTACTTGCCTCATCTTATTTCCAAGTATTCGCATGTCCGGGTTAACCGTGCGTTCTGAGGAGAAAATTTTTTGACACTACAAGAATCTCAATAGATATTTTTGTGAGATGAACATGCTATTTAATTTTTATAACTTTCTTCACTTCGATATATTGAAATTGTTTGTGCAGTCTTTTAAAAAGCGTAAATAATTGCAGTAAAAATTCTTAAATATTTAAATAGGCAAAAAAATGTTTTAAACTTAAAGGCAACATAAGCCAAAATAGGCAAAATAAAAAAATGTGCTACCGACTATAAAGAAAATTTTGTTTGACTCTTGAGCATATTCAGTCATATAAAAAGGATTATGCCTAACATTCGGGATTTTTTAGAACTAAAGGTTGCCATGAACTCGTTTAACAGAAGTTTTTTTTTTAACATTAGGTTTTGTGCTAGCGATATTTTCAACTAGGCGGAAGGATCACATATGGACTTAAAATATTTTTACGAAAATAGTTTCTCGCTTTAAATTTATACTTTTAAGTGACTACAAATGCAACATTTTAACTCGTGAACAGCAATAGTTATGCCGTTAATCACTTTGTAACCAGAAGGTATGTAACCAAGGTTATGCCCGGAGTACATTTGTTGAGATATAACAATTATTACTATGTACGAACAGATATGCAATGTATAACAAGAATGCGACAAGAAGAACTTGCCTTATCCGGATTTTACCTGATGTTGCTGGAGGTTACTTGCGTATATTTGCAATTCAAATTTAGGAAAAGGGTGCAGAACATTTCCCATATTCCCGTTCTGCTCTCAAACCTTAAGAAGAAACGCGAAAATCAGTTCTGTGCCAAACAGTAACTTTAGTGTAGGTTAATGTTTTAAATATTTCTATTTCCACACAATTGCATATTTTATAAACACTTGTTCTCTATGAAAGCACTGTAAAACCCAAACGTTTCTCCAACGTTAAATGACGCCTGGAATTCCCTAAGGGCTATGGGCTCTTGACAAAACAGGGACTGATCTCATTAGGTGAGCTAGTTCATACACACAGTGTTTTGATTCATTTCATTTAGTCGCCCATAGTTCACTGTTACATATATACAAAACAAAATGCCCAAGGTGCACTGTCCCATTATCCTGTTGCACTAGTATTCGTTCAAGGTTTTTGCACGCTCGTCTCGTCCACAGTACCCCGGCCCTTCATCTGAAGGAATCTGCCCAGCGGATCTTTCGCTGTCCCACATTCCTCCTGCCGATTCCTGGGTCCCAATTTGTTATTTTGTGTTACTTTTCCGTAATCTGCAAAAAGCATTTGTAGAGAGTTCTATGAAAAGTAACATAATTTAAAAAATACATAAAAATTACTCTATAGATAGAAAAACTGCCGGACTTTTAGGCCGTGGTATACTGCGCTCCTTCCTCCCGTTTCGTCTACTTCTGAAGCAGACATCTTCAGTGGCAAGGAAGAGTTCGAAGTGTCCTGGCGGATATCTCGATGTCTCATTTGCAACGTCATTGCCCAACATTTGGCCATAAAAATTAAATATGTGCCCACCCTCCATATAGCCCGGACCTAGCTCCGTGTGACTTCTTTCTCTATTCCCTCCTCTCAAAAACAAGCTGCGGATCCAGGTTTTGTTTGATCAACGGCTGTCGCGTAGAAGGGGAAAATCTGTTTCCAGCACGTCATGCGACAAGTGCATACAACTATGGGGATTAAAACGGGTATTCTAAACGTTCTCGTCCTCACTGTGAAGATGGCTAAATTACTATGATAGTTGTTAAGTATCAACCTTTAGATGGCGCACTGCAAAGGTATAGACGCATAACTGTAGTCACTTGTGTGACGATCGTGTAAACAAACTAGTGTTAACATTTTCTACAAAATGGATAAAACTGAAATACCACCTATGTTAAATTGCTTCGTTTTGAAGGGTTTAACCTCACAATAAGTAAAAAGAGAGAGAGAGATTCCACATTAAAACATTCTTCCGTTTTGTTCTCAATGGTTAAAAAATGGGCAGGTGAATTTAAGGCCCTTGATGAGCACTCAGGTCGTCTCATAACCGCTACGACCGACGAGATTGTAACAAAAAGTCGCAATGATTGCCAATTGCAGATGCACGAGTTGGATAACATGCAAATACCTCCATAGGTCTACATTTTATACGAAGTTTTGGGTATGGAACAGCTTTTCGCTCGAAGGGTGCGTTTGTTAACAATAAACCAAAGGTGCATTTGAATGATTATTTCGCAATAGTGCTTACGCTTGTTTAAACTTAATTCCAGCTAGTTTCTCCAGCGTTTCGTAGCGGCAGATAAAACATTGATTCATCACTACCCGCCAGAGAAGACAGTACAAACAGTGGATGGCAACAGGTGAAAGTTCAACAAAAAAGTAAAAACAGTTCCATCTGCAGCAAAAGTTATGGCTGCGGTTTTTTGGGATTCTCATGGTGTGGCGCTCATAGACTACCTCCAGAAGGGCAGAACCACCACCGGGGTGTATTACACTTCATACTGGATCATCTGAAGAATGCTATTCAGTCTAAATGTCCACACCTTGAGATAAAGAAAGTTTTCTTTCCTCACTATGATGCACCTTCACACACGTCTAAGATTGTTGCTGCAAAACTATATGACCTTCGCTTTCAGGTGAACATACATGGGGACCCTTAAATTTCCCAAATGCCAGAACAAGGACTTACAAAAATACAAAGCCACCGCCACGACGCATAGTCACCTCAATTTACCTGACATTTTAGACTCTGTCAAATGAAATGATATGAGAAATATCCAGGCCATAATTCGCTTAAACGATCGGGAGAAACCACAAAAATTGTTCAAGGTCATGATGACCGCATTCCAAAAGAATGGAACCCGGAACCTTCGGAATGAAAAATACCAAGCGATATCTGTGCCACCGCTCGGGTCTCTCCAGACCGACACTTTATAATAACGGTCTTTTTCGAAGTAATCCGCATTATTGCATGGAACTGGGCCCAACATATCTGGCAGTCCTGGAACATGCCGTTATTTCGCTTCCTTCACGCTGTCCACGCAAGTCGTTTTTGAGACAGAACAGAACAGAAAAAACTAGCATGGAGCTAGGTCCGGGCTGTTTGGAGGAAGGGAAACACCCTCGTGGTTTTTTTTTTTTTTTTTTTTTTTTTTTTTTTCTTCCCTGAGCAAATCTTGAACAACATTGCAAACTTGATATCAATACATTTCGACTTCCTCCTGCCACTGAATCGTCTGGTAAGAGGAAGATGAGCCCAGGAGTTCTCTTTCTATAAATACACTTTTGTTTTCATTTGTATTTAGAAAACGACTTTTCGCGCCAGCATTTAATTGCATCAAGACCAAACGTGCCACGGATTTCTTGTTTGTTGAATCTAATTATGTAAGTTTATTTAATCATTTATTGTTTTGTTATTTGATAGTTTGTAGATGAACACAAACAATTCAAATGTAATGCCGAAGGTATTCCAAACGGTTTTGTATCAGTCAGAAGGTAATTAGTATTGGGGGTTCTTACAACAATTTGTACGGCACATAAGCCCGGATAGCGCAGGTTAATTCCGGAGGTAGAGATTTAGCGACACTTTATATATGAGTTGATAAGGGTGTAGAAAAATTACTGCATTTTGACAGGAATATAATGTTTCCTGGAGAGCTCCCTTTGGGTGCAACATTTGTAGCTCTGATAGAATGTCCGTGCAATATTCACACAAGGATACTGGTCATATATCAAAGTAACCTTCCGTCTGACATCAATATATCAAATATAGGAATCATATTGGTATTTTCAACAGAAATGTGCATTTTATCTTCTATTTGGGAAGGGGGATGAAGAAAAGCGTCATCGGCTCTTTCTCGTCTTCTGTCGCTGCTCATCCGGAATCCGACTATGATCGAGATGTATCGATTATAGAGAAACATCAATCATTTGACATGAACAGTTGTCATGGTAACCCCAAGATTCTGGTTCTGTAGTGCGAGCGTCTTGAGACGCTAGGAAAGTAACCGCACCTTTCGTTTTCACCAAGTTTGTACAGTTGACCTAAAAATTCTGTCCGGTTTTTTCTCATTGTTCAAATGAGAAGCTTTGGTACTAGGGGCGTTCTCGGGCTTACCAAGAAAGCGCAATATTTAAAAGAAATTATGTTTAAATTTGTTTTCATTGCTATTTTTAACGCATTCTCTCTTGACATTAGTGCATCGATGCTCCAATGTCTTAATCATATCACGAAAGTCAGATTTCTCCAGGCTTGCAAATACCCCTCAAGTGATATAACATTTTCATAAGTGAAAATTTTCTTTTCACCATGCAATTTTTTCAGATAGGAGAGCAGATGCTACTCCGATGGAGTAATTAAGGGAAAATCGTACCCATATTTATTGATTTTCGCCATTACAAAGACATGAATGAGGGTGAACATTATCCTGATGCTACAGGATTTTATTCTTTGATAAACTGGTATTTTTTCGTGCATTTTTTGTTTTCAATAGGTCAAAATGTTAGTATAATACGTTCCAGTGATAGCAGTACACCATTGGCATCCTAGAAAACCGACTCCATGATTTTCCTGGCCAATTCTTTGACGGTGGAGAATCGCGAAGTTTACCTTCTTTACACTGTTGTTTTGTTTCATGTGTGTTGTAGTGCGCCCATGTTTCATTATTGGTTACAAATCATCCCATCAAGTCGGCGGGAGCTCTCTGAAAATGATTCGCTATCGATCTTGAATCAGAATCGCGGCCCATAATTATTTCAAGCACAATTCTCCGCTCAAAATGTGAAATACGCCTTCCTTGAAATGCACAGAGCTTCAGCACTTTTAATTGGGTTGGTCATTGTGGCTTACTTGCCTCATAGACCCAAGATCTCGGGTTAAATCCCGGCCAGGATCGATAGAATTTTTCGGGCGAATAATTCTAAGTATGGCTACCTTCGGAAGGGAAGTAAAGCCTTGGGTCCCGTGTCGTACATTTACGGCACGAAAAAAAAACCTCAAGTCTGATAAAAGAGGTATCTGAGCAAAATTTATCGAGCGTTTCAGGCCCTGAATTGAAAGGGAAGCTGATGCCAAGAGCATTCGTAAATAAAATAAATAATAATAATCCCTTAATTGGCGATCCTCCAGTGCACTTTACCGATAATTTCTGATGTGACGGATTTTGGTCGCCTGTTGTGTGTCTTCTGTTGCACTCTCACCCTTCGTTACCAAGAACAAAAACCAAACGATGCTCGACATTTGTCATTTCCCCCTGTACACGTCTGCACTACAACAATCAGCTAAACTACTACGACTCTTGACCTATCCATGTATTATTGCACACATGTTTCTATGGAAGATGGCGCGTTTTGATAACAAAACTGCTTCGGAACTGAAACTCCAATCTGTGGGTCATTACGAGAACTTTTCAAATAATTCCCGTATACATTTCTAATGCCTGAACACCGGGCCTCTAGTCTTTAATGGCCCGGATTTTGATAGCGTAAACATTTCTGAATAAATTACATAAAATTGCCTAAAAATTACCATAAAATAAACTTACACCATTAGTTTTTTAAAGCAATAAATGTCTATTGTAACGTATATTGCTGTAATCTGCAGTTTAATTTTGTGATCATTGCATTTGATACATCAAAATCTGAACTTGTTAGGTACTGAAAGTCTTGCTTCACTCGCCTTACAGTCCTAATATTGAGCTGCATATTATTTAAATGTTAACATATCTAAATTGTTGATTTGGTTTATTTACGAACACTCTGTAACATTTCAGGTCCTCAGCTTCCCAGTCACTTAAGGGCGTGAAACGGCCGATAAATTTTGCTCAGAGGCCTCTTCTTTCAGACTTGAGGACTTTTAGTACCGTAAATCTACTGTACGGGACCCACAGCTTTACTGCCCTTCCGAAGGAAGCCATACTTAGCATTTTTACGTCTGAAAAAAATCCATCGACCCTGGCTGGGATTGAACCCGCTCTACGAGACAAATATGGCTACCACTACACCACCAGGACCGACAACATATCTAGATGAAAATATTTTGAAGAAAACAGCCTATGAATGCAATTCCCATTTCACTCAAGTGACAGTTTACGCTTTTTATTCTGTTGGAATATGAAAACTGTTTAATCACACGAAAAAGTTTTAAAAATATCTACGAATACTTTTTTTGTACCCGCTTTTATTGTGCTAAAAATAAAAGAGTTTAATTATTTATCGAAACTGCTAGGCACTGATATAATAAAACTTGTTCAGAGCTTGAAGTTAATGAAGAAGGTTTGTTCAGCGATAACAATACACACACTTGTTTTCATTTTTTATTTGGGAGAAAGCGGGCATAGTGTGAAAATATACATCGATAGTATTTCTTTTTTATATTCTCCCTAAATAAAATTTATGAACATTCTTTTATAAACAGAAAATTTACAAAGATGCTCGTATTACAGAAACTTTTTCCATGTATTTCTACAGCCACCCTGCTCTGCAACACAGGTAGGATAGGTGTGCTAAATTTTCATGAAATGGCGGGACATTTGTTTCACGTAACCTGAAAATTGGGGTAAATTTCAGAGTGAATAGGAAATATGGTCATCCTTGAGAATATGAAACTCTACTCATTTGTTTTGTGTTTATCAGAATTAACACTAGGGGGCACGCAGGTTGCACATGGAAAACCACCGAAATCTAAACAACTTTTTTCATTACACAGCGGAGGTGACGTAGCAGTCAGGCGCAATCGCATATGATTATTATAACACACAAGCACGCTATCACTAACGCATACAAACATATAAAAAGTACACAAGCACTGAAGGCATGCGTAATTGAACACAGTTACACTTAAATAAACCAAACAGAAATTCAGAAGCAATATAGTCATACTAAAAATCAAATAAAGGATTTTAGGACATGCCTATCAAAAATCTTAGATCCACCCATTTCATCAGGAGAAGTTAAGAACACTATTTCCAAACTCCACAGCACTCTACCCACACGCGGTAGAAACTCGGCAACCGTACACTGACTGGTTACAAACCCAGCCTGTCATTGGTCAGGCTCAGGTGCGTAAACTTAACTTCAGTATCATTTGGGTAGTATTTGGTGACTCCTAGAGGGGTCGTCGCGATCACGGTGAAAAGGTGTCGTTGGTGCAGTTGTCGTAGCTTGAAGTGATGGAATGGTGGCTGAAATTTTTAATTTTTTTTTTTTTCAAACCAAAAGGGAATTTAGAATACGTTTTATCGAGACAAGATTTAGTCGACATTGTAGACATTGGAAATGCGCGTTATAAACGACGTGCCGTATGTTTGAATGAATTTCTCCAAAAGAATTCGTGAAGAGTGCATCCGAAATTACACGCTGCCTCCTGCTCTTACGTTTAGCCCTCATCCACGTGTTTTCTACGTTTTGTGTATGAATTTCTGCATTGTCTGGGGCTACACCACAAATAATTCATTTCGGGGCTATTCCGAACATTTCCCGCCTGTTTTCAATATCGTTACACGAACACAGACTCTCGTTTGACTCCAGCAGTTTCACTCCTACAAGCCCAAACAAATCCTAATGCATTATGGGAGTATCCTAATTTCAAAGATTACCGCAAAAATGCCGCTTCAGAATTATTAAATTGCATTGGTGAGGTTCCACTTACTGTTAACCCGACGGCCATAAAAGTATTTACGATGAGATATCGAGCCGCATCCTAAACTAATCAACGGAGCACTACATGAAATATGAGCTACGTACCTCAAGGAAAGGCATTTGAGAACGATGAGCTGCAGGGGCCGGGGTGTCTACAGGTTCCTGTTGTTGCAGAAGGGAACAATCTGTGAGGCAGCTTCTGTACCGACACTTAACCAACTTCCTTGCACATAAGTAAACACAAAGTCGCGCATATTAGGAAAACGTTCGTCGGAAAGAAGTCTGAACAATTCTAACCCGCTTCCTTCCTGTTTTGAAGGAAAGAATTTCCATGTTCTTAATGGTTAATTCTAACAAGGAAGGGCATAGTAAACTGAGCCTTATAGTAACAGTTGTTTGTTTGAACAACCATTGTTGCAAGTGTTCGAGTGAAACTGTTATACTGCAGTATCACTCTATGCAGAAATTATTTATACTGCAGAAACGCAAAACTCTAAAATTGTTATAGTGCAGTATCACTATCGCAGAAGTATATTGCAGAAACGCTCATTAAGTAATTAATAAGTTCATGGTAATTTTAGAGGAAGAAACAGAGTTTTTTATTAGTCTACTGTTCTTTGCATCAGACGGTTGCTTGTGCAGCCCAGGTCTAGACAATCAAAGTGAAACAAATCACAACGATAAACACTTTTCCTTAATGACAGACAATTCTACAAATGTGAACTGCCTCTGATAGTTCGTATGTTGTGCTGTCTGCGTCTTTTGAAGTGAAGGAAAAGTTTTTATATCTGGTTGAAATGAAGAGTACTACAGCTGAATCTAAAGAAGTAAAAACAGGAAAAACGTCTTACGACAATTCAGTAGCATGCACTTTCATAGTGCTGCTAATTTTAGTGGTTCTAACACTGGGGTTATCAGAAAAAGGGGGCACGAGTGGCCATACATTCGCTGTAGAGCACATGTATTGTCGATACCTGTCACCACTGTAGAAATAAACACACTGTATTAAAACGCACGTTACATATTGTTAAGGATATTTATAAACTTTCTCTTACTTCCCTTAAACGAGAAAATATATTGCATTAAATTCAGAATAGCTTTAGAACAGTTTGTTCTAAACCGTCTCAAACTTACATAAACTTCTGCAAAAACACTTACTCAAAAGTCTTACAACTCCCGATATTTTTTTCTGGAACATTTAAGAAACATGGACAGCCTTTGCGATGAATACAGCGCGGAAAATGAAACACTGGTTATTTATATGATGTTGGTAATTGTGACACGAGGGTATATCCCTTCCGCCCAAGCGCTTATTTTCACGAATGTTCAGAATGAAAATTACACACGTGTCGCATACAGCGTTTTAGCATCTGACGGTCTTTAACATCTCAGGTCATCAGCACCCCATTCAGTTCAGGGCGTGAAACGGCCGATAAATTTTGCTCAGAGGCCTCTTCTTTCAGACTTGAGGTTCCTTTTCGTGCCGTAAATGTACGACACGGGACCCACGGCTTTACTTCCCTTCCAAAGGAAGCCATACTTACGGTTTTTACGTCCAAAAACATCCATCGATCCTGGTCAGGATTGAATCCGCGATCTTGGGTCTACGAGGCAAGTTACCTCTAGACTACCAGGACCGACCTACCAGTGTAGAAAGACCGTAAACAGGATCGTGACAAAATTAAGAAACAGTATGGGTAGGATATGCTTCAAGCTTGTGTGAAGATGAAAACAAGGAACCCACAGAAAATTTCATTGATAACGTCATCCCCAGATAGGCTGTAATGTAAGTTATTGCATGCTATTTTTTATTGATACTCATAATATAATTTTGAAACATAATTATGCCTAATAGAATTAATTTAATTACATATTAAAAATAAAGGGTAATTTTAAAATATTAATAATTTTATTAGTGTAACCTGAAATCTATGGACCCCCCCCCCCCCGAGGAAAGAAGCGGGATGTAACACCGGCAGCGGTTAGAGAATCATTGTTAACGTTTTACCCAAAGCAATTCCCTTTATATACATTTTATTGGTGTCTAGGAAATCATAGAATTGTTCAGCTCAAACCACTTTCACTTGTTTCACGGCAGTAAGAAGTCTTATCTAGCACTGCGCTCATTGTTTCGCACTCAGAAACAAAAGACGTCGGTAGCGGAATGTAAGGAGGCCGTGAAGGCGAACATTAGGCGAGCAGTCCTCAGGCCAGTGGGGGTGGGCATTAGCGAGGAAGTACAGGGCTTTCAAACAATCTGAAAGGGCAGTCTCCTCGGACCCCAATTAGAGGATATTGTTTCCCTCAAGGGGCCGTATGGGGGGTGGGAGAGACGAGGCAAAACCCATCGTACCAAGATGTGCGCAGTTGGTGCCCCACAAATGTACAGTCATCTCTTAGCAAACATTACATTTAAGGAAAAGCATTTCAGTTACAGGTTGCGACGACCCTACGACAAGTCGGTGCAGAAATAATAACACCCAGCTTCTTTAAAAAAATAGTTTTCTTTCCCCATATGTCTCCTTTCAAATCTATATAGTGATTCCTTTATCTTACCAATAAAATGCAAGGCAAAATGTGCATTTGTTCGGCGACAATACTTCATTTGTTGCAAACTTCTTTTCTGATAATCATTTCTTCAGGCTGGGGATGCGCAAGGATTTAATACCTAAAGTCCAGTATTTTTGAGATCACATACGCAAAATTATGCGCTGGATTGATGGAACTTGATATTTTTCTTCGCCAAAGAAGTTAATTAATGTATTTATGTTAATATGTATGCAATTAAGTTCATGTGTATTTAATTGGTTTGACGTATTTAAAAGTTCAAACTTTTGCCTGATTCGAAAACTTATCTCACAATTCTTCCAAGTACTATCCAGCTCTCTCCACACACACAGTTGTAGACGATACAACCACTTGTCAGTATTCAGACTGAGATATTGTCAACAGAGCTTATTTTATAGCTTGAGCAAGGTCCTGCACTCGTTTAAAAGATTTTCCAACAATGAAAGGTTTCACTCAAGGAAACAACCAGAAGTCGCACGACGCAAGGACGGGGCTGTAGTGTGGATGGTCGTTCGGTTGGGAACGTCCAGTTTCCTGAAATTGCAGCTGTTCTTTGAAGAGACGCATTGTCGTGCAAAAGCAACAGCCATAAAGTTCCTGTCTTTGGACGCCACCGCCTCAGCTCTTCAAATAAAGAATCCAAAATATAAATGTCATAATATTCTCCATTCCTTGTCATTCCTTCTGGCATACAGTCAGCCACTAATGATCCTTCATTGTTGAAGAAAACAGTGAACATTCGCTTCCGAGAACGAAAATCTTGTCGAAGAACAACTGGTCTTGGGTCATTCTCATTTACTCACACGCAGTTCTGAGCTTTATTTGGGGTGGTATAGAAATAAAACCAACTTTCATCACCAGTCAAACGTTTAGAACCATTTGGTGCAAACATGCTGAGCAGTTTTCTTACACATTGCTTTCTTCCCTTCATTGATTAGGAAATGTAGAGCCCACTTTGTGCAGATTTTTCGCGGTTTTAAACGTTCATAGAGTATACTGCCAATGTTGCCAAATCCACTTCCGTACTTAGCAGTTCAACAAGAACAAGTCGATTTTCCTTGACCAAGGTCCTTACTTTTTAATTGTTCTCTCGTAAACAACTTTGCCAGAGCGAGGGTAGTCTTTCAAAGTCTCTCGCCCTTCTCTAAATGATCGAATCCTTCTTGCAATAGCATCAAATGAACACACTTGATCACCATCAACAGTTACCAAGTCTTCGTGGATTTTTTTCGCTCTTTCGCCTAGGTTATAGCTTGTGAAAATGTAGAATCTAAAAAATATTCATGATTTTTCACCAGCTATTGACACAGAACTGAACTCAACAGACTGTACGACAGTGACTATGCAACTTTAAACTTTCACTTGTGCATATTTTGATAGTTAAAGTCCATTGTTGTCAGCTGCGTTAGTTACATTTTTGACCAAAACTGAATATGCTGGTTGCAAAACTTTTTGAATGTTCCTCGTTGATATATACATATGTGAGGTGAGGCAATTTTTTTTCAATAACAAGGAACAACACGAAAAATCTAAGATGTACGATTGAAAGTATATCGCATTTACTGCCGAGTGGTGCCACCAACGGAAGAGACCGCCACGAGTGGCCGAGGTCGTTAAGGCACAGACTCGTGAGCGGGAGGTCTGCGATTCGAATCCCGCCAGGACCGTCCTCCCTGACTGGGGTTTTTTCCAGGTTTTCCTCAGTCTTCATAACTGGCAAATGCCGGGGAGGTACCTAAACTTAGACCTGGAACGCTTCCTTCCTTAAAAAAGAAAAAAAATCCTTTCCCAATTTATCATTTCATCTCATGTATCATCAGTGTCCACCGCCTGTGGTGCCTCATTAGTAAAAACGGGCGTTAAACACTACTCAAAAAAAAAAAAAAACGGAAGACTGGGATGTATGTGATCCCAGTAGGGAAGAAGCAAACCCCAGACAACCGGACAACAATGGTTTATGAGCAAAAGTTACACACAACTGCTTACACAGGGTTACTAATCCGTTAAAGGACGAGCCCACCAGGTAATCCACGGTGTTTCGAAGTAGGAGAAAGCTTCTGTGCATCTCGCCAATAGGGCAGCAGTGTTTGCCGTGGCATTTTCGTACATTTCTTCGCAGAGAATTGCTATTTTCAGATATGCACATGACCTCCATTCCTGACCACTATCGTTCACCAACTGAACTTCGCGGCATGCTGAGACACGCAGTTTTGCTCACATACACCATCTGGTGGATTCATTCAAAATTACATACCTTACTCTTTCAATCGTATATCTTAGATCTTTCATAATGTACCTTGTTCGCGAGAAAAAAACATAGTTCCCATTACTTATGACTTATCCCTAATACATACAGTTAAGACCGATTCTTCATGATTTTCCTCCCTTCAGAAAGAGTCTATACTTAATATTTTTACGCTCCAAAACCCCTGTATCTGCCTTGGTTTGAACCCGCGATCTACGGACTACGAGGCAAGTATGGCTATCCTTTGACTGCCATGACCAACAACAGCCTATAGAAGTTGCCCTTAAGTATAGTGTTTCCTTAATTTAACCGAAACTATACCGTATGCTTTTTATTCTAATTTACTTGAATGTTAAACTTCTTCCTCCATGTTCTGCATATGAAATATTTTTTGTTTTAAACATAAATAAACATCCCATTCATTACACCAATTTCAACATAACATCAATTTATTTCAAACGGACGAAAAAGTTGGCTACTATGCAAACGCCACTTGGAGTAAAAATGTCAATAAGCCATAAATAACTAAATAGGTAACTGGTTTTGTGTTTGGAGAGTCATATTTCTTATTTAAATATCAAAAATATGTTGAAAAATGTTAGTAAGGTGTAACACATGAAACAAACTTTTAAATAAAAAGTTTAGCAGGCGGATTGGGAAAGGGTGGAGAACAAATCAGACTACAAAAAGTACAGCAGTGCTGTGTGTGAGTATTGACCTCTTCGCCAAAATTATGAAACTAGAGTTATAGGGGTAATTCAGAAATTTCATCGCCTAACATATTAGACAGGTGAAAGGCAATAGGTCATGCAGTTTTGTCGCGCTGCACTACTACAGCAATTCAATGCAGAGGAAATGTTTTGATTGGCAGCTGTTTACACCAACCAAGCGTTTTAAAATGAAGAAAAATGTGACAATCGCAATGCAAACAATTTATTTATTAAAGAGGGCTTAACGTCAACAGAAATACAAACAAAATGAAAAATGTGTTGAGGGAAATACATTTTTTAATGAAAAGGGCTGCCGAATTTAGACATTGCCATATGAGCTGTGAAAAATTACGAGAAGAGCACCCACTGATGAAATAATACATTACGTTTTGTAGAATTGTTTGATTCGGTTTCATAGCTAATTTGAAAAGAAACCTTTAAATTGAAATTGAATTCTAAAGGGAAAAAACCTTTGTAAGAGAAGTAACTTATAGAGAGCAAAAGAACATCTTATATGTGGTGATTAAGTTTACCCTCTATGTTATAACCAGAGGCCGACATTTATTTTAGTTAAAAGACATCTGAAAATAGGCAGTAATATATTTAAAATAGGCAAGCATTAAAAGTGAAAACAGAGAATAAAAACACTCATTATTAATGATAGATATTTAAGATGCTTAATAATTTCTTTATCACATAATTAAAGTACATAAGCTTATTTTTATGGTTACAAGCAACCACAAGATGTTTTCTCAAGGTATCAACTGGCATAGTCAGCTGCTTATCAGAGAGAACGTTTTTCATTATGGAAAAAGAACGTTCTACTTCCTCTGAAATAACTGGAGCACATTTAAAACAAACTATTTGGGAAGGACTCATACCAGTTGCAACAGAACATTCATCTTTCAGGACATCATGGAAATGTTGATCAAGACAAAGTGAAGTAGTTTTCAATAGTCCTGGCGAATGAGCAAAAGATAAGCAGTGATTTCTGGTGGAGTTCATTTTCTGTTTATAGGGGAATCAGGTTAATACTGAACACATTTATTGCACAGCTGTACCGCTCTCTTCTTTCTCGCTTGCATTTGTTTGTTACGTTTATGCAGCTGAGAAGTTACCCCCACCATAAATTTCCTAGAACTGTCTTGCGCAAATCGATCCAAAGCCATTCGCCATGACTATTCAAAATTACAGTACTTTCGTATTTCCTGGTATTCGCATGCCCGAGGTCACTGTGCGTTCCTTTCACTAATGAAAGTTCTGCTATTTAAAGAGCTTATAAGTGATTGGGTTGAGGAGAACGTTTTTGACTGCTTGAAAAGAAATAAATTTGTAACAAGATTCTCAGTAGATATTTTTATAGGGTGAACATGCCATTTAATTTTTATAACTTTTTTCAACTGGATATATTAAAATTCTTTCTGAGCTTTTTGCATACGTAAATTATAACAATCCATACGTACATTATACGTAAATCCATAACAATCAAAAACTAACAGGGAAAAAAATTAAACCTTAAAATAGGCACAAAAAAAAGAAAACTGACTCAAATGTACGGTAACATGTTTATTTCTATCCGACTCTTAAATATATCCACTCAGATAGAAAATTCGTTTTGCTTAATTTCCGGGAACAGGTCATCAATATTCTATGGCCAGAGATCATTCTGATTTTAATTCATTGTTTGACAAGTGTTTAAACAAAGTCATTTTGAGTGACAATGAAAAATGTATAAGATTGGAATTCTGATGGGATGCACTCTTTGTTCTGGAAAGGAAAATGGCAAAGGAAACTCAGGAGAGGATTTTGTTTTTAATGGACGATGCATGTCCTTGCTATAAAACTGTTCCACTTTGGGTAAATTAATCCATGCATGGCACATCAAACATCGAAAGCGCACCAGGTCCTAGAGCTTCAAAATCAGCTGTGAGGCCAGAGAACATGTATAAAGTTCATTATATTGTTTCAGCTGACTTATGAATGAAAGTACGCACGAGTTGGCAGAATCCACGGGTAACTTAACTGAGCTGGTTTATATTATTTTTCATAATGAATTACAATTAGGCAAGATGGTGGCCGCGTCTGTTCATTCCGTAGTAAAAGTCAAATCGAAGGCGAACATCGGCAGACTGTTTGCAAATAATCCGATATTTTAAATCGTTTTTTCACTATGCATGAAACGAATTAATAAATAAAGAATAATTAATAAATTATTAACTTTCACTACCAAACCCAATCCCTGTTAACACTAAATATGTACCGGAAGAAAATGCAGAAACGTGACAACGTTGTTTTCCTACGCGAACTCTGATACACCTCGAAACAACAATACAAACATTGAATCGTATAGGCGAACGGGCGCAATGTGTTCCATCCATTGCAAAGGTGATTGTTCCAGTTTTTTGGAAGGCAAAAGAAGTTTTATTGTTTGACTACATGGAAAAGGGAAAATCATTACTGAAGAAAACTTTGACATATGGGGGAAGGGGAATATTGTAGCATTAAATCCATTGAGAAGTAGAAGTGACAGCTGTAATGAAAATTGGGTCTGCGCATGCGCAACATGGGGATTAAATAGCGTTCTTTAATGAAATTTGAAAGACGCCTGTGGTGTGAGCTTGAGGAGAGAGGACATGCTGTGGATTATTCCGGGGTAGCCATCTTGGTTAGTGTCCACCATACAAGTAATAGTTATTGTTTATAAACACAGTTTACACATTATTTTAATTATGTGCTTCCAGTACATTACCAGTTTCGATATTTTCCTAATTTATCCCGTTTTAGTAACGATAGTTAAGATTTCTTTAGACGAATGTTGCAGCCACATCCCTACTCCCACCTCAGTTCGTTAAATAAGTTACAGAATGATATTTTAGGAGAGAGGTTAGCAGGATCCCGGCAATACTTTGCATAATTTTCGGAGAGACTGGAAAAAGCGATCCTTGCCCATAGTTCACTGTTTGTATTTATTGAGAAATATGTTGTTAACAATACTCTGATGTTGCGTGGGGTTGCAGAACAAGCTACATAACACACTAAAACAGTTAACTGTTTTTCAGCCGTATGGTTCCAAGGGAGTTTTATAGCACAGAAGCCTTAAAAAAAGTTGATGATGATGATGATGATGATGATGATGATAATAATAATAATAATAATAATAATATTGGAATACGACCTCAAAGTAAAGGTCAGTAAGTATAGCACCTTCTGCGATTCATGCCATTTCTCGTCAACTACAACCTTCAGATGCCCTTCATTTTCTGGAAAAGGAAGAAGTGCGAATTGTCTCCTCATGAACAATACCTCAGGATTTTTCAACTTTCAGTGACGCTCTATAACTTTTGAAGTGCCCATAACACTGGAAATATTGCACGTATGCCCCATTGCGTCACCGCCGTAAACTTGCCGAAGCATGTTTTATGTCTCTCTAGTTGAATTCCCAAATTTAACGCACAATTTCATGTTAGTTCTTTGTTCCAGCTTGCTGTATGCGACGCAATCCCAGGCACGTAATGACAAAAATACCGATTGCACTACTCCTAATGTAAATATAACCCTATCGCTAGGCACACTTCTAGTTCAAGATTACAGCTCCCTATCGCTACACCCGCAACCCTGTACTGCCATTTATTAGGGCGCCACAGAACTAGTCTGGGAACTTTTTGATACATCGTATATTTAAAAAAAAAAAAATGCAGAATTCTGGCGGAATGACTGATCGTAAGGGTAAGGTTAGAGAATAAAATAAACATGTTGAACCAGGAAAAAGAATACGTAGTAAAATAAGCATGGTGGGGGAAAAATTCAAAGAAAGTTGAGGAGAAAAATGAAGATAGGTACGATTATGGGAAAACCAGAGAAGAAAATAATAAAAAAATAAAAATTTAGACTAATAATGATGATGATGATGATGATGATGATGATGATGAACACACATAATAAAATACTCGCGAATCGCGAGTACAAGATGGAATATTAACTAATAAATATTTACTTCATAACATTTTTCTTTCTCCCGGGCGGAAAATATGGGAGTATGGGAGTTCCCCGAAGGCAGCTCACGTAAAGGGCCGGGAAACCTTCGCCATATTTTCATCACGTATTACTCATCCCCACATTATTTACATGCCTGTCATCACAAATTTTCCTAACGACAAAACTGGTGTCAGCAACGTCGACAACTACCCACTTCCCATAAAAATTGCTCGCCCTTGTCCTCCGGTAAAAATAACTAAAATGGTGGATAATGTTCCTGGCCACGATGGAACATTATTAATATTGTCTCTATGTGATACGTTAACGGCCCTTCTGGCGCCGCGAAAATTAAACACCATAAATCAGCTTCGGACGATACCCCAACCGTTATATCGATATGACGTTACTTAACACAGCAGGAAATTACTACTCATGATTGATATTTCCGTCAGGGTTACTGAAACTGGAGTTACTCTGTCGTTTTATTACACGTTGGATGTAAGAGATGAAAAGTGTCTATTAATAACATGTAAACTTATTATTACGTAGTGATTGTTTCAAAATTGCAAAATTTTAAAGGTAGGGTAAGTGCATGTCAAATCAACCGAGGCATTTGTTTTCATATAGTTGGACATTACTTTTACTTTGAACGGAAGGTAGACAAAGCATGAAGCAGGAGTGAAAGCAGCAGAAACTTTCCGGTTACATAACGGAATTCCAGACATGCCAGTAGGTGTACTGGAAACGCCTATAGAACACTAGTAAGATCTACAATGACATATGGGGCAGAAATTTGGAGATGGGAACAAACTGCGAACATGTTGGTGTGGACATGCTTTCTGAAAGGAATTATGAGGCTGGAGAAGTTCACAGAGAATTGCGCAACTAAAAGGGGAATTCGGGGCCTATAGCGAGACATAGAAAGCAAAATCACGGTCAGTAGCGAAGTACTGGCTGCGAGTTATTCATGCAAAACAAACTTTAGTTAAGGCATTGTGCTATCATGAAAAGCTACGGACGAGAGGCATGACATGGGCATTAACGTTAAGAAAGAGGCTGGAAACGATAGCTCTGGGCTCCATTTGCATGGGGAAGAGAAAGAGCGCATAGAGAAAGGTTATGAACCGCTTGAGGGATATGGATAGGCAGCAGATAATTGTGCAATGCAGAGAGATGAGTTCGCTTGAAGTACAATCGCGGCTAAAATGTGAGTGGGAGATGTAGCAGTACATCAAAACAGGAGCTAAATTGATCAGACAGGACCTCGCGTGGTTCAGAATTAGGGCATGGGGGATCATTAAAATCACCGATGACTATAAGCGGAGAATTTGCCCCATCTGTGAGGTGGAAGGATCATGGTAAAACGTAAAATTACGGAAAAACGGATACACTACTTAAAACGGTCATGCTGGGCCCTGCTAGGCAAACTTCTATTGAAAGTGAGACAGCTCAGGTCTAACCGGGGAGGGAGCTGGGGGGGGGGGGACAAATTGAATGAATCCAGCTGTGTATCATTAATAATGCCATTTATCGCCACGGGTGGCTGAAATCATTTAAAGAGAGAGGTCCTTTTCTCTCTCTTTCTTTTAAATAGTGTTTAACGCCCATTTTTACTACTGAGGTACCAAAGGCGGTGGACACTGATGATACATGAAGTGAAAATATGAATTGGGAAAGGATTTTTTTTAAAGGAAGGAAACTTTCCAGGCCTAGTTTAGGGTATCTCCCCGGCATTTGCCATTAATGAGGATTGAGGAAAACCTGGAAGAAACCTCAGTCAGGAAGGAAGGTTTTGGTGTAAATCGAACCCCAGACCTCCCGCTTACGAGTCCGCGCCTTAACGGCCTCGGCCACCGGTGGCGGTATTTAGGGTTTGATTCCCGCCAGGACCGTCCTCTCTGACTGAGGTTTTTTTTTTCCCCCTTCAGTTTTCCTCAATCCTCATAAATAGCATACCTTAAAATAGGCAAAATAAAAACTGGCCCTAGCGACCCCAACCAATGTACGGATATATATTTCATTTCTATCTGACTCTTAAATATATCCACCGAGAGAGAACAAGGCATTTTACTTAACTTACGGGCTCTGGTGGGGGGTTTCCAAGTAACAACCCCGGTAGTTTACTTCAAAAGGAGTGAAGCGGTAACACCGACCTATTATATAGCTGAAAGATTAATTGTCGCGCAAAAAAGACTCTTTCAGAAGTGTAACGCCGTCCCACACAGGAACGCAATAACAAAGTGTATGGATTGAACTTCTATTGATTCCCCACCCACCCTATTATCCTCTAATGATTTCTTTCTGTTCCTGAACTTAAAAATTTAATAACTTTTTCGAAATCGACGGACCCTTGAAGGAGAATAACGATAAAAATAGATCGATGGAATTGACTCCGGCAGCATACCCCTTGAGCTGGGCGTCTCGTTCGGAAGTAACACAGCAGAAAAAGAGGGACACTGTGGGTATAAAAATCCCGGGGTTTTATCACCAGCATCTCTGAAGAAGTGTCAAATTAAAGTGGCTATAATGTCACAACCTGGTGGTCCCACTATTAGTCTCTTGCGGTGTTCTGATTTATCGCCTTTAATTTCACGCGTCGTGAAGTTTGTTCCTGTCGCTGAAGATGACATTGCCACTTCTTTGGCAAGAGCAGTACATCTCCTTTAAGAGTTTTCCCGCACCTTTGTGGGAAGAGATGTTTCACTTCAAGAAAACGACTACAAACCAAGCAACTAATCAACAAATGTAGGGGGCTACATCCAACTCAGAATTTAAAAGTACGAGGGCTGTTAAATAAAGAACGGTCCTTTTACTTTTCAACATAAGTTTATCGATGTTCATAATTTTGATGATATTTCTCAAAGTAGTCCCTGTTCGGTGTAATGCACCTGTCCCAGAGTTTCCACCAGTTTTCAACCTTCATCATTGCTACTAATGGGAAATGCCTCCTATGAAGGAAAAAGCGCGGTGCCAAATCTGGACTATAGGGAGGATGAGGGACACACTTCAGATTGGACTTTGTGAGTTATTCAGCAACAGCATTTGCGGTTTGCGGCTGTGCATTATCATTACGTAGAACCTCACTTGCAAGGAAATGCGGTCTTTTCGTGAGATATTGCATCGTAGAATTTTCAGGACAGCTCTGTAATATTGTCTAGTTACAGGTGTGTGTGTGTGTGTGTGTGTGTGTGTTTGTGTACGACATTTAGTAAACCATACTTTGAATATCGAATAATAATTTAACTAGAACATAGCCAGCAGATGCAACCACTTTTTGATTGATACAGACCGTAATTGGGCAAATCTAATGTGCGCCCTTTTGTCCAAATGTATTCAAAATTGTGGTGCGCATTAGATTCGAAGGTGTAATAGATTCGATTCCCAATCAGTTCCGTAGTTTGCCGGTAACTTCATTCAAATTTCTCGTTTATTACGTCATAATGTAGTGTTGCAATTCTCAACTTCGCTACATTTATTATTGGCCTATTACTGCGTAGAGCATTTGAATAGTAGGGAATGGAAGGAAAACAGATAAGAACATCTTACGAAATTACTTTCAAGCATAAAGCAATTCTTTATGTAGAAAAAAAATGGCAGAAAGGAGGAGAATTAAATGTAGCCCAGAGCAACGTTCACTTGTGGTGGGTGGCAACAGAAATTGACATTATTTTCCAACTAAAGCGGGTAGGAAGAAATTCACTGGTCCTTGCAAAGGAAGACATCCTGACATTGAAGAAAAAGTTTTAGAAAGGAGGAAGAACGGGCAACCTGTGACTAGTGACACCATAAGAAATAACTTTTTCTTGTTTGATATACGTCAACTCTCCTGGCAGCAGCACGAGTGGTGGATTTTTTCCTACGTGCTCAAGATGTAACAATAGTCCAATTATAAATTCTATGTGTGATTGTTTAACAAAGCAGACGGGCTTACCTTTAAGACGCAGTACAACAATATGTCAAAATCTGTTTTTACGATTTTAAGTTTCAAATTTGGGGTGCGCATTCCATTCGATGGCGCATTAGATTCGTGTAAAATACGGCGCATGGTTTGGGCGATAATGTAGATTCCCAAACAGAACTTGCTATTTTCTCTCAGGTGTAGCCAAGTTTTCTTTGTGAGAATCTCCGCATCTTCAACTGCATGCACATCAGCAGGCTTGGAACCCACCGAGCACAAACACCTCTCATATGCAACGTTTCAGTTACCAAGGTGTGGTAACCCAGAGAAATTTTCAGAACTTCTGAAAGTGTTTTTAATGTTATACCACAATTCTCTTTCACAATGACAGCACCAGGTTAATTATATTTTTTTTCGTTAGAGCACAACCTGTAGATGATTGCCGCCCCTCTTTAAACATTTTAGACAATCTTCGAGCTGTGCTATACGGAAGAACAAACTCTCCATAGGCCTCAGCTGAAGATTTGTTGAGACAAACTATCTGAGCAGCACAGAAATGAACAGGTGTCAACTTGCATTCCTCTCAAAGGCAGAACCGGAAGGGATAACGATTTAGTACCACGTGTACATATGCATTCAGCTAACAATGTTATGCATTTCTCGGAAATTTATGCTATAAAATTGTATTTTTTATTGAACAGTTCTCGTGTAAATTAAGAATAGTTTTTAAAATGTTTTCCAGTGGGGAAATGAGCATCTCGGGATAGGATTATCGGGACAGAGGAGGATATTTCAATACTTCATCCTTGCTCTACTGCTGGCCATTCGAGCCTACGCCCCTTCGGAAGACACCACGCAACGAAGATGCAGGTCAAGGCAGACATCATTCCTCATGACCAGCCCACCTCTCCCTGACGTCTTCTACTCTGCAGCAAAACCTAGGAATGAAATTATATGAAAGAGAAGAGCGGACAAAGATCCACAACATTAGCCTAAGTGACCAAAGCAGGAAAATCACTTTCAAACACGGACCAACTTCGTGACTGGTCATAACCGTGTACATCATTCCTCAACAATCACACTTGTGGTGGTAATGTTTAGTCTACCACAGACTGATCGAAGAGTTCTCGTAAAGTCCCTGCCCCTAACCAACAGAGTCCGTCACGCAAGAGCTGCGTAAACTAAGCGACTTCCTCAGCATCTTGAATAACTTTAAAAATGAATATAAAATCAATTTATGGCTTGTTAATTAATGAAATGAAATAAGTTATGGCATTACTGTGTGGTATTACGGGAACAAAATTAAATTTTTGAAATCTATAAGTATTAAAGAAGAACCACATTTGTAAAATAAATAAATAAATAAATAAATAAATAAATAAATAATAATAATAATAATAATAATAATAATAATAATAATAATAATAATAATAATAATTCATATTATTATTCAAATCAAACCACAGCAATTAATGGTATACTATCAATTAAATGAAATATATGACCACTGACAGACAAAACTATACTGAGTGAGTATTTTTAAACATTTTTAAATATAACATGTTTATGAACTGAGACCTTTATATCATCTTTACATTCACTAAAATAGAGAGAAATAACAGAAAGTTTTGAGTTATATTGCGTATTTAAGATGTTGTTCATATGTTTCAATAAAACAAAAACATGTTACTATTCAGAAACAATTACAATGTACTAAACAAGAGTACACAATAAACAATCGAAAGTTTAACATATTTTCATTAGCTATGAAATTTAATTTAAATGTTATTGTAGTAAAAACATGTAACGAAAACTTTGCTGAAGGTTATTACAGAGCGCTCTTACATACAAATATAATTCTCACACACATATTAGATTAATATTTCACATTTGCTATCTTCACGACGATACTTTTGTTAAATATAAAACATACATTATTATAAATACAGTTTACATTCTGTATTAATTTGTCCTTTTTTATAATTAAGAGAGAAAATTAAAACATAAAACTTTTTTTAAATTTCTGTTTTTCAAGTATATTCCTACCCTAAAGGTCCAATTCACCTAATTTTTAGAAACTATTTTTATTATTTCGTTTAAGTTGTAAGCCGAAGTTTATTGTGAAAAAATATATTCCTGCCGTTAGAACGAATTTTAAATGTTTGGTTTGAAGTAAACTCCCACTTCTAATGGACGGATTTCCAGAAACTGTTTTTCTTCTTTAATTTAAATACCATATACGAAATTTCGTTGTGAAAAAGCAAATAAATATTTGTGCTGGTGGAGTAATTTTTAACGTTGGGTTTCAGGTAAATCTACAATCCTAATTGTCCGATTTCCCTGATTTTCAGAAACTGTTTTTCTTATTTTATTTCAACGGCAGATACCCAGGTTCTTTTTACAAAAAATTAAATTGTGGCTGCTAAAGCGATTTTTAAATTTCACTTTAACCCCCACTCGTTTTTCAAGTATACCCTCGCTCCTAATGGCTGGATTGCACTGATTTTCGGAAACTATTTTTATCAATTTATTCTAAAGAAATATAGGAGTCTCGTTGAAAAACTAAACGTTTGTTAATTGATGGTTAAGTGCCGAGTTTCTTGAGAAAAAAAAAAACAAAAATTTGCAACCGATAGAGCGTTAACAGCTCATGTATATATTCGGTGCCTAATAAATAAAATCAATGAAGATTAAAAAACTTTTACAAAATCTTTTCAAGGGTACAACAGCAACATTCCTTCGGAATTCGCTAAAATTGAATGTTTCTTTATCTTTCAGGAAACAATTCGAAGGTGGAACAGTCATTTTTAGTAGCTGTTGTGCAAAGGTACACGGCTTGGTCGTTATAACTCATTTATGGCAACTTGCTAATAAGATATTTTGTGTCTCGATATAATATGTTTTGCTTTGCATACATTTCTATTTATTTCATTAAAATCCTGTTATTTAAGACTTTTGTACGAGGGTGCAATAATTGTTGTTTTAAGTATTGGTTCGGACAAAATGTGGGTTAATAGATCTCTCCCCTTAACAAAAAATAATGGACTATCTCTATAAACTCTAAAGAGGAATATGTTTTAGTTTATAATTGGCTCATACAAATGAGAGTTCGTTCTACCGTTCCCCATAGGCTAGAGTTAACACTCGCATATAAAATTCCTTTATTATTTGTTATCTCCAAAGAGTTGCGATTGCTTTCAGTTACAGCGTCTAACCTACGGCAGTAAAATAATCAAAGTCCGGCGGTATTGTTCATGTTTCGAAGGATTGACATTTAACTCCAAACTTTTTTTTTCTAACCTAAGGAAATGGGTCGTTTTAAATTACAGAACTTCTAACATTAATATTCGGTGCATAAATATAGCTCTGTTCAAAAAAGTATAATTCCCCCCTTTTCATTTGCACTCGCGGCCAAAATCCACCACAAGTGCTTTTGTGTCAGTACTGTAAATTTGTACGTCATGGTTCCTTCCGTCCAACTGCTTAAAACTATAATACAAATATAGAGGGGCTTAAAACAGGAAGGGGGCTTTTCTTTAGTGCCTGTTTGTAGTTTATCATCTGTAGGCATTATGACGCAAATCAAAGTCTCCGTACATTTGTGGAATATTTTGATCGGGGGAGATGAGAGAAACCTTTTGCCCATAAGTGTCATGGTGTGCGGGTTCGTCTAGTAGAAGACATTTTTTCATTTACTTCAGAGGTGGAGGTGGAAGTGGAGGTGGAGGTGGAGGTGGATGTGGAGGTGGAGGTGGAGGTGGAGGTGGCGGTGGTGGTGATGGTGGTAGTAGTAGCAGTAGCAGTAGTAGTAGTAGTAGTAGTAGTACTAGTAGTAATAGTAATAGTAATAGTAATAATAGTAGTAGTAGTAGCTGCAGTAGTAGTAGTACTAGTAGTAATAGTAATAGTAGTAGTAGTAGTAGTAGTAGTAGTAGTAGTAGTAGTAGTAGTAGTAGTAGTAGTAGTAGTAGTAGTAGTAGTAGTAGTAGTAGTAGTAATGGACTTTATATGCAGAAATGCTATTTTCAAATACGCATATTGTTCACCCTTCGTGATTTCCAATTCTGACCACTGTCGGTCCACAACTAAACTTCGGGGCGTGCTGAGACACCCAGTTATGTTCACATACACCATCTGGTTGCTTGTTTCGAAAGTATATTCAATACACTTTCACTTATGACTTATCCCTAGTGAATTTGACCGCAACCTATCTCCATCCAAATTATTTTGTTCTTGCTAGCGGCTTAAATGTAAAACCTGTGCGCTAATTATGCCGTGCCATTCATTCCACAGTCCTAATTTATCCATAGAATTTAACATTTCTTCATTTCTTACCTGTACTTCTAAGAACGTCGTATTTTGTAAGCTCTGCAAAGCTTTTTACATTGGTTTAACTTCTACTGTTGTTTCGCTACGTATGAACGAACGATCATAGACGTTCTGTTAAAACCAAGTCTCCCTTGCCGGTTGTCTTATCTCACTGTAAGGATTTTGATGATATGTGATCACTATATTCCGAACCGCTTGAGTTCTAAAACGCAGATTGTCGTTACTTTAGCTACATTAATATTTTTGTCTGTCACAGGATCACACACACACTTTGGAAAGGTTTCTGCACCAGTGTCTGATTTACAAGTGGGGACTGAATCTCGGGGACTCAGCCGATGTCAGGAAACATCTTAGGGACAATTTCTACGTCTCCGGTATCTCCTCAACCCCAACATTCCTCCAGTATGTGCCCCCTTTAGAGTTATAGGCACAAATGACAAGCCGTAGACAAGGTAGAATAGCGAAGTATGCTCCTGTGTTTCAAACAACACAACCTTCATTTTCAACATGCCCTTTATTCTGACAGTATATAAAACTATGTGTGAGCACCATTTGGGTTGGATTGAATTAGACGGAAAAGAACACTTCGGCATTTCAGCCTTACTCCCGGCTATCCATTTGTGCTTACGCCTCCAATAGGGGCACTTCTGGGAGGAAGGGTTCAGGTGAGGGAACTTCCAGGGGCGGGGAGACACGAACATATGCGCGATTGTTAACCTGTTTCCACACTCTGATGCAGACGTAGGGCCCTCCCCAAAGAGTTAGCGCCGTTCGCTTCCATATCAGACGCAGGAACAGAAACCTTTCCAATACGTAGGTCACTGTCACACCGGACATCATCGGCGCACTATCGAGCCTATAACAGAGCCAACGGAATGAACTTATACAGAGCGTTCATGTAAAAGGTAGTCTGCAAGCGCGAAGTTTTAATTTCTGTCGGTTGCAAGTGGCACTCACCACTCTTTCCGCTCCAAGTCTTCCTCCTGTCCTTGAACTTCACTTCAAAGCATTGCAGTAGTTTAGCTTCACCAAGATGGGACAGTTGATTCTAGAGCAACGCGTTTTTGTGTGTAAATGTTATCACAATTGCGCGTCACCTCGTCGTTCCGTGGTCAACTAAAAGTAATTCACGATATTGCCAATAAATTTGATTTTACTGGATTAGTGCATAACAGAAAAACACACGCGGAAACGTACATTTTTAACAGAGGATAAACTAAATGAAGCTGGTGCAAACCTTGAACGTTCGCTAACAAAATCACTCCTGAAATTAGCATAAGTGGGGGTTTCAATGGGCTCTACACATAAAACAACAAAATTATTAAACGCCAAACCGTACAAGTGTTCATTGTTTAAAACAAGGCGGCCCAGTAGCTAGAGTGCATTTCACTAGAACGGCCGTGTGAACAACCAAAACATGCGCTTCTGGTGTACCGAAAATCCACACCGTGCGTAGGGAACACCTCTTTACGATAGGAAAGTTGGAGTTTGTTGTGCTGGTAGCGCAAGGCTCATTAACGGTCCGATTTTTTACGAGAAGACAATAAATGCAGAAAGGTGCAGAAGGAACATTTAACCCCAATTTTTCAACAGTTTACAGACGAAGAGAAATCATACAGATGGTTTCAACAGGATTCTGTAACTGCTCATACAGTGCTGGTGTATGACCCTCTCGCTCACCTGATTTAAGTGTGTGAGTTTTACCTATAGGGTTGCCCGAAGGACTGAGTTTACAAAACAAACCTCACACATTGGAGGAACTAAAGAAAAATATTAAATTACATTACAATGACAGAAGTTAAGCGTCTCAATCAGAATGTGCTTTCTCGATACAATGCCTGTTTAACCGAAGGGGTACGACATTTCAGCATCTCCTGTGAGGTAGAAGCGAAGTTAAAGTACGTTCTCAGGCGAACGTGACACGCCCAGCAGCAGAGAATGAAAACACCGCGCGTGCGGTACAGATTTTAGGTGAAAGCCCTGTATGAAATGGGAGCGCGCAGTATTGTTGGCCTCGGAAACCAGGAAATACCTCAAGGTATTTGAACGGAAACCTCCCGAATGCAATCACAGGCATTAGCGCCTGAGGCACCCATCGGTTCATAAACTGAAGTAATATACATTAACTGTAAGCAATTTGCTGCTTTACTAATAGAACCTGCAAAGAAACGGCGCATTAATAGTAAAAATGGGTGTCCAACTATGCCATTTACTTTTTCATGGCTTCGTAAATATGCATCTGGTTCATTAAAAACGGAGAAAAATGCCAATAGATGTCAGCACATGCAGTTTTATATATGGCAATGCAATAAAACCCATCCACGCAGGATTAAAAAACACAGAAAGCGGACGACCACAAATGATTAAAATTGTAGCCGTGAGGGGGTTCTAAAAAACGTAGACAGCATTTCGAAGGCGAAAATTAAATGATTTTCCAGTAAACGAGTTTTACTAGCCCCCAGGGGAGAACGATAAACATCGATTATATTCTATATCCCCCCTCCCTTTTTTTCCCCTGGTCCTCCTCGTATTGCCAACCATTTGTTGGAAACAGGTGTTTTATTTGTACGTGAAATTCCATCGCTATGGAGTTATGCAGGGAAATATGCGGAATTTTGCGGTTACACTCCATGACGGCAGGGGAAAAATGCAACTTTCTGAACGAGGTTTGTTTTAGAGAGATGGGGAGGGGGTGAATCGTTCTCTATGCCATGGGTTTCATCCCTTTATAACTTTATTATGATTGGTGATACAAATATTAAACCATACCTCTAATTAATCTCACAATTAGCTTTCGATCCATTCCGTGATCGGACGACATTTCAGCGATACCAGGTTACAGGTACTTGCGACGGTGCCAATGCCCTAGGTTTCTACAGCACCGAGTAACTACAACTTCACACCTGGATTCGAATCTCGGAATGGCAGTTATGATGTTGCTATTATATGTTTATTTAAGGGCTGTCTTTAAAATCTACGAGGGAAGTTGTATAACTTTCCAGCCGACATAGAAATGGCACTGACTGTACCAAATGGCAATGATATCTCTTAAGTGCTATCCATTAGATTACTTTTTTTAATAATGCTTAGCCCATGAAGCCTTGCAGGGGGTGAATACTAGGGATACATGAAATGAAATGAAAATTTGGGAAAGGATATCTTTTTTAAGGAATTAAACGTTCCAGGCCTAAGTATAGGGTACTTCCCGCCATTTGCCATTTTGAGGACTGAGGAAAACCTGGAAAAAATCTCAGTCAGGGAGGAGAGTCCTATTCGGAATCGAACTCCAGATTTCGAGCTCACGAGCCTGCGCCACCCATGGCGGTCCGTTACATAGTGCATGATTCATTTTCATACACATGTATTCATTTTTTGGTAGCTATAGTCCAGCAAAGTAGACATGTTGAGGCTTTTGAATGTCACGAAGTGATAAAATACTTCATTTTAAAAGTTTTAACACCAACTAGATAAAAAAAAAATAAGGATTTGAATTCCATTTTGAAAGAATCGTTATTTTCTATGATAAAGAAATGGAAGAGCGGTCCTTCTTCTATTTTTAATGACAAACGCTCAGGACGTTTAATTATGCAATGCCTAAAGGGGAAAAAAAAAAAAAAAAAAAAAAAAACTGCCGGCGCCAATATACAAAGATCTCAGTAGATCATATCTCGATCATTTTACATGCGATGAGTGTCGTATTTGTTAACTGAAACGCATCCCAATGAACATTTCCAGGAGTGCTTGCACCTAGGACCTTTAGAAACTGAAACACATCATGCAGTTTATCTAACTAAACATGTCGATTTAGTTAAATACGTCAAACTATTAAGTACATGTCAAAACTAAATTAATAAAATGCATTTCACCTAACTACAAACATTTCACTAGTTAAATAAACATCAACCTAGGTAAATATGTCCAACTGATTAAATATATGTCAACTTAATTTTACACGTGTGTAGCATATAGAGAAATGACAATATAGGGAGACGCATTGTAACATTAATTTCGTTAAGAAGCAGAAATGACAGTTGGGAAAGATTGCGTGTATTTGAGAAAAATTTATCTGCGCATGCGCAACCTGAAGAAGAAGCGTGCTGTTTAACGGTCTTAAGGGAGAGATGAGTGTGGAAGCTTGAGATAAGAGGTTCTAACTTAGTTAACTTCCATCATTAATGTAAGTGTTAACTACCTTATTAATGTTTGTGTTTTCACTGAATACTTAAGCCTGATATGATCCGGTTTTAAGTCAGGATGAGCGGGATTTCGTTAGATTAGTGTCGTGAGTTAAGTCCCCAGTACGTTAAATAAGATATAGAATGACATTTTTGAGAATAAAAGCAATGATTTCACCTAACTAAAACATGTCAATCTAGTTAAACCCACATCAACATAGTTAAATACATATCAACTTAATGTTGCACATATTAACTTAATGAAACACATTTATAAATTAGCTATATAATTTAGCATATTTGGCCTAAACACTAATATAATTAATATAATAATATAATTAACAAGTTAAGCGAAACTGTCAATTAAATACATTGGCTCAAAAATATTTCAAGTCGTCCGGGATAAAACTTGAAATTTAAACACTAATTACATCCATGTGTATTTATATCAATAAAATATTTGTACACGCACAAGTGTATGCTACTTTTAAATCTTGTCAGAGAAGGACAAACCACCAGGTTGGCCGAGGTCGTTAAGGCATAGATTCGGGAGCGGGAGGTCAGGGGTTCGATTATCGCTAGGACCGTTCTTCCTGACTCAGGTTTTCCTCGGTTCTCATAAATGGCAATTGCCCGGGAGGTACCCTAAACTTAGACCTGGAACGTTTCCTTCCTTTAAATAAAAAACCTTTCCCAGCTTATCATTCCATTTCATGTATCACCAGCGTACACCGTCTGTGGTGCCTCAGTAGTAAAACGGGCGTTAAACATTATAAAGAAAGAGAGGACGACCCTCAAAGACAACTGCAGGTAATTTATTCCAGTTATTTATGAGAGAGGGTTTACCTGTATCCGCTCTCTGTTACCTGTAATCGCTTTTAAAATTAAAATCGTTCTTACATATCATGTTGGTTTTTTCTAACTTAGCTGTGATATCTCTTTATGTATTTCGTTCTGTATAATGACGTCATCCTAACTTTTTTTAATGTATCTCTGCTAGTGATTCCCAACCTAACTCCTTAACATTTTTGTTCCCATGTTCTTTTTCACCTGTTACGAATTTTGGTGCGCTAAGTTGTTTTTTTTTTCCCTAGGATATTTTATATATCCTGTGTGGAACCCAAAAACCTGCTCCATACTCTATTAAGGGCCGATATTTTGAAGTGTCTTAACAATATTTTAAAATTATGTTGATTTTCTTACATCCAGTGATATAAATTTACAATGTTTAAACGTTTTTGTTGGAATTTCTCGGTTTAGACAGCAATTATTTGTGCACTGGGGTCAGTTTTTTATTTTTCAGCTGTGTTTACTCTTTAATTAAGCTCTGGGGTTACAGATATTGGAAATATCCACTGTTTTGCTAAAGCGTCAACCGCAGCTGTTTATTAATACGGTGGGATAAGCCTGGCACGTACCCGATGTACTCAAAACTTCAACAGCAAATTCCTAGTTTCCATGTTACCACTTGAAACAAATAACCTCACGAGTTAGCAACTTGCGCAGGATCATTAGGAACTATTTGTCATGTTCAAGTTGGTAGCCGTGATGGAGTGACACAAACACGTTTTGCTAGCCACGTCCCGGCGCCAGCTGTTCTGGGAACGCACAAGAAAGACAAAGGAACAACGTCATGGAAGTGTTACCAAGAAGGGAACAATAGACGACCTACAGTGAAAACGTCAAACAAACTTGCTGTTCAGTTATCAAAGTTTACTTTTGACATCATGGCTAAGTTCACCTCAAATATGATTCACTGGCTGTAACCACTGAGGAACCGGTTTCGATTCCTTAATGACGATGAATGGGGTCGAAATTTTTACCCAGAATTATATCGATTCCCCGTTTTTTATTGCACTAACGCCCTTCGTTTCAATTTCCTTCCCTTATCCATGTCGTTATTTTATCAAAAAACTAACCAATGCAAAGCAGATAAAAAAAGTATTTAAGGAAGATACTCAAAAGTTGAATACAACCCCACAGTTTCAGATATGATGGTTATCTTTTTAAGTTTTTACAAACGACGACTAGGTGGCGCTATTGAGGTATGTCATCACAATTAACATTTGTTATTGTGAAAAGATGCAGCTTAGAAATTGACTGAGTAGTTTGTTTACAGTGAGCGTTTAAAGAAAACAATTTTGCGAAAAAATGGAAATTTTACATGAAGGTTTTCGTGGGATGATTTTTTAAGATTTTAGTAAAGGCCTAACTCAACAGTAATGTGTACAATCGTTTCGTTCAACTTTTGGTAATGAAGCACCATCAGAAAAGATTGTTTACAATTGGTTTGCAGAATTTCGTCATGGCCGTGCATCCGTCAGTGATGAATTTCGTGAAGGTCGATCAAAATCGATTGTTATTCCAAAATACATCGATGCAGTGCGCAATATGATTGAATAAGATCGGTATGTGACTTACAGAGTGAGATGAAGCATCCTTAAGCATATCAAAGACTACAGTGTATTCGATTTTGCATGAACATGTAGCTGTGAAAAAGATCTGTTCCCGATACATTCTGCATAACTTGACCGAAGCTCGTGTTAATTCATGTACTGAAAAGTTAAAAAATTCCACCGAGGAACTGCAAAATCCGCATACAATATCGTAACAGATGAGAAAACCTGGATATATTCGTATGAACCGGAAACTAAGGAGCAATCCACTGTTTGGATGTTCCAAGATGGGCCGAACCCCACAAAAGTTGTTCGTTCACGAAGCACTTTCAAGAAAATGATCGTTTGTTTCTTCGGTTGTACTAAACATATCGCAATCATTCCTTTAGAGGATCGAAAAACAGTTAATGCTGAATGATATACAATAATTAGTTCGTCAGAAATCATCGACGAAATCAGGAAAAAACAACCGAAAACATCGCACCATTCTTTATCATGAGAATTCCAGCTCTTCTTCTTCTTCTTCTTCTTCTTCTTCTTCTTCTTCTTCTTCTTCCTTTACCCGAATGTCAAACAAAAGGTACGGACAGCACTTTTTCATCACCTCAAGAAGCAGAAGAAGCCTTAAAAACCATGTTTTTGAGAATGGGTTTGAACGAATACAAAAGTGTATAAATCTTAAAGGTGATTATTTTGCAAAACAATAAAACTATTCCAAAAATTTATTTTTCTTTCCTAGTTTTTGTAAAATCTTAAAAGATAACCCTCTTTAATAACTAAGGCATGGGTTTTACTTTTAAAATATTCCAATCGTTTACACCTTTTCGTGAGATTAGCATATATATCCCCTTTTCGCCCCTTCTTTGATGGTTCGACGCGTTTTTTAAGCTTTTATTCTGTGTTTTTTTTATTATAAAATTATACGGAAATGTGATTTCCACTGTTCTTGAGCAACGTATAAAAAGCTCATTTGGTAAAGCAGAACTGGAGTATATTTATAAGTATTTGGTCCCGATAATTTCCAAGTTAATGTAGCAAAACCTGCAAGTCAAAACAAATTTCAATTTCAATTAGAGCTAATGCCGGAACAGCTTTCCGTACGGTTCGCACATATTTTATGCAAAGAAGGCTCAAATCTCCAGTTGCTCTCAACAATCCTGCATTCCTCGGGAAGTACACGAAAAGCTCAGACGAGTACCGTGAGAAAAAAGTAAATGAATGTTTCTCCTTTCGCCGGTTCTGAAACCTCTAGCACGACATCTCGTTCATTAGCAGTATGGCTGAAGCGTCCCGAAAGACGGCGATCATCTGCTTGCCCGCAGAGGAGCAGCAGGAAATTTCTTGAGCCGGGTACTCCCTGGACGTTTTCTTGCAGTGACTTGACTTTCTTCTCTGGTGTGTAGCAGTGACGTCATGACTCGTTATTGGCTTCATCAAATTAAAATCTGGATCTTGATTGGGTGCGCTGTCTTATATTCTAGTTTATCAAATGTAATGCACCTGTCAGTCATAATCAATTCAGACATAACCTCAATGTTCCTGAAGGACGACCCGTACTCACATTCTTGTGTGTAGGTTCCCTGCCGCTGACGAAACCGCTGACCCAGAAGTTTACGGTCTTCTGTGCAGCAGCTGCTTGGAAACATGCCTTAGTTAAACGTCTGTGGATTTCTGCAGTTTTGATGCCATTCCTCCACAAACACTAGCATTCTATCTTGGTCCACATCTCTCTCTACTTGACAGACAACACACCACTATCAGTCCAACGCCCTAGGAATGGAGGCGCACATACCGTGCGGTCAGTTTTGTTTTCCCCGAAGCGTTTTGCCTGTGGGTGAACACGCCGCGTGTTAGCCGGATAGCCGGCCAGCCGCTTCCAGGTGTTTAGCGGGAGGCTAAAACAATAAAACAAACCAGTCAGCTTTTATTCTCCATGCTTTTTAGTATCTCTTTACGAAATTGTTCATAATCACTCGCTGTAGTTCATTTTGCGAAATCCGGACAATATCCTGACGAATATTACCTTTGGTTTGTTGTATGGTGTGCGGGTTAGCCGTGTACATAGCATTTTTTAATTCACCCTAGAAGTAATAACCCCAGGCTGTGAAATTTAGCAGTCTTTTGCACAGACCTATATGAAATTCGCTCTTGACAAGACGACGAAAACATTTTCTATGTTTAATATTTTCTGTCTAACGAACAGCACAACACACACCCGGGAACCGCTGCGCTACGACTGCTTCGTTTTTATTACTTTTTTATTCTTTTTTTTTTATGGACGCTCTTTAACATCTCAAGTCATAAGCGTTCCATTCAATTCCGGGCGTGAAACGGCCGATAAATTTTGCTCAGAAGCCTCTTCTTTCAGGCTTGATGTTCTTTTTCGTGCCGTAAATGTATGACACGGGACCCACGGCTTTACTTCCCTTCCGAAGGAAGCCATACTTAGGATTTTCCGCCCGAAAAAATACATCTATCCTGACCGGGTTTAAACCCCGCGTCCTTGGGTTTAGGAGGCAAGTATGGCTACGACTGCGACAGTGAGCAAGATCAACAAGTAAGCCAGTAAGCTATTCCCTCCACAGCGCTGAAAATAATTGGAGATTCGCTCATAGAAAAAACCCAGGCGGCGGTGGAAAGCATTATTGATCGCACTGTAGATTGCACGGTATTCGTATATCATACACGAAATCCCCTCTTTTTATTAGATAAATTAGAAAGTATAACAATGTTAAGACTTGAATCTGCTTAAATTCACCATGTACCCGCAAATGTAATTAATCTTTCTAATTAATTACTTTCTGCGCAAATAACCACCATGCAGATAAAAGGGCACAAATAAATCTGTGATATTTTACTCATTTCCAATTTCAGTCTTGAAGCTCTTTAGATACAGAAAACTGAAGGCGTCTGTACTCTTACCATTCAGCTATGAGCGCAAAATACCTTGTGGCATCACCCGGTCCTAATCTAATCCATCCGACCGCTTTATAGCCCTAATCTAGTTCCAACGCAGCATCTCATTTTCGAACCACTGCTCGCTCGATACGAAGTCTACGAGGCAAGGGTTGCAAAGCTCTTCAGGTCTCCTCTTTATGAAAATCGGAGAGAGGGAGACAAGTACTAATTATGTGGAAGAGGGCGGGACGGTAGTCTTGCAGATGTGACGTAATAGTGAAACCGACTCACTCATTAGACGAGAGTTCTGCATCGCCTACTTTGTTTATATCATTAATGAGTTTCTCTTTCCAAGTCCCCGTTTGTTTACTTAACCTTACATTAAAACTGCAGTTCTCTTTCATCTTTAACTTTACAGGGTTTCTCTCTTCATAATCATATTTAAAACATCACATTTTCTATGGCATTTTCCTCTGTAGATATAGCTATTAATAACAATTTCAACTTTCTTCTCCACATTGCGGCTATATACAGGATGGGTGATAATCCTGCAATAGCTTTTGTATATTTGGCGAATACAGGCCTAATGCATTGACATTGCCTCACAGTTTTGTGTAAGTGGTATGAGGGCATTGTCAATGCATTATTGCTGTATATTATGAGTCTATATAGTGGAGCAAGCAGGTTTGATTGTTTTGTTTTGATGTATTTACGGGCGCCCTTTAACATCCCAGGTCATCAACACCCCATTCAGTTCAGGACATGAAACGGCCGATAAATTTGCTCAGAGGCCTCTTATTTTTCAGGCTTGAGGTTCTTTTCCGTGCTGTAAAATGTACGACATGGGACCCATGGCTTTACTTCGCTTCCGAAGGAAGTCATACTTAACAGGTAATATTCAAACTCCTGTTGTACGTGCTTTACGAAAAAATAGAGCAGCCATCTCTATATATCTGAGGTAACAATCAGGAACACGAGTCAGTGACGCATCAAAAAGTGTTAAATTAAGTGCATCATAAAATACAGTGAGACAGGGCATGATGGGTTACCGGCAAAGGAGACCTGGTTTTAATAGAACACCTGTGATTGTTCATACGGAGAGAAACAACAGTGGACGTTAAACCAACCTTTGTAAATCTTACAAGATATATACGACATTCTTAGAAAAAAAGTTAACAAACGAAATAATCGTAATATACTGGAATCAACATACTAGACACAGTGTCTGTTCAATGGATGAACTGGATATTTTGTTAAATTTTCCTAATAAAACAAAATACCATGCTTTTAATACACGAATAAAGAAATAAATTGGGCTCAACATCACTGTCATTAGTGATTGCGGAATTCGGTTTACTCCGTTGCTGTTCGTGAAAGAAACGCGTGACTAGTACACCAGGATTGTCTGTCTGTAAGGGTATGTGGCTTAAGGTGTCAGTTTGGCGAGTGAAGCCAGTGGGGTAAGACGTGAAACGTCATATCAGCTCTGAAAAGCCAGGAACAAAGAAAATATGTAAGTTAGGCTTGTTAATGTGATGTAATTGAAAATAATAAATACGTATTAGTATATCTTAACTCTAAACAGTGTTTATGTTGAATTTTCTCCCGGCAGTCCATTACTTGTAATGCTTTGTTAGATATATCAGAATATAATTGGGAAGGGTTTTAGCGTCGCATAGGCCGTTAACCAGTTTTACAAAATGTAGGGGCTTAGGTTTACCTGAGGTGCAACAAAATTAAGGAGCATTGGGAGCGAGTTTTCGGTCAAAAATCCATTTTTTTTTTCAGCAAATGGTTCCTCTAGTCATTGGGCGTCCACAGAGAGTCCATATTTGCATGGTCCATCCTCCATTCGGGCTCTACAGCTAAAGAGTTCCGCCTGTCCTTTCTCAGCCTGCCACACACCTCAGTACAGAAGTGTGGAATGAGATACACAACTGTACTGTCTGATACAGACGCAAGGGCTGACCAGCACCTAAAGCAAGTGACTGATATGGAAATAGTGAAGGAAGAATGTGACAATCATAGCAAAAGGAATGACAACAGCTTTCCTCAAGCTAAACAAACACACTACTGACACTGGATTGGGTGATCGTGGCCGTGGTAAGCAGAAATTAGAAATTGTACAAAGACTGACAGACTGGATATCCAGAAGCATATGCCATGAAAAATGTCGTACATGTTACACTTTACATTACAGGATCAACAGACCTGAAGCAGAACATCAGAAGTGTGACAGACTTCTATATGGAGCATAGCTCTCGGTGAGACTTAGTAGAGCCATTGCAACAAGTTTGATAGTAGTAAGTTGGGAGAATTCTCCCCATCTACCAGGGACTAGCTTGAATACTGGCATGCTGTGATCGTAGAGTGGTACGATTCAAGTTAAAGTGTTCACTCACTCATTAGGAAAAACTGTCCCAAAGAAATTTTTATATCTAAGAAGCGGCTAGAAATTGGGGCATTAAACACTGTTTCTGCTTTTAATATGGGCTGTTTTGAGAACATTTCTGATTGTGTGGCGGGATCACGCTCATGAAACTGATCGTTCCCGCCACACAATCAGAAATGTTCTGAAAACAGAGTTAGATTTTCTTCCGTGAAAGTCACGGAGCTATCACCGGAAGATTGTGATCATCGAATGGAAATGGTTGAGTTGGAGACTGGAGCGAGTTGTTCAGAAACATCATTTGGAGCGACGAAGTCATTTTTCATGTTGACGGTTTACTAATCGCCACACTCGTAACTAATGGACACAGCAGGACCCGGGGTCACAACTGAAAAGTCTCAAAGCCGTCCTAAAGTCACAGTGTGGTGTAGCATAACATTCAACAATGTTGCGGGCCCTCTATTCTTCGAGACACTGTGAACACAGAAGGGTACCCAGCCATGCTGTAAATGAAGATTGGTCAATTATCTCCACTTGGAATAACATCAAAGATCTCATTTTCAAGCTGAATGGTGTCACATCTCATTTGCACTCAACGTTTGTAACTGGCTTGACCAACATTTTCCAGGACGTTGGTTGGGCACCGGAATTCTGACCTCGTTCCATGTGATTTCTTCGTGTGGGGCTGGACATGGGAAGAGATGCACCCCAACAAGCCAAAAACTTTGGATGAATTGGAGGATTGCATTCACCATGTCCTCACTAACATACCACAAGAGTACTTGCTCAAGTCAGTCGAAAATATCCCCATAGATTACAAATACCGTTGCACATGTGGAGTTCACTGGGTAGGATTTCTAACATGCTAAACTCCACAACAAAACTTGTTTCACTAAAATAGATCAATTAAGAAAGTTGTCAGCATATTACAATAGGGAGTTACTTTTCACCCACCCTATAGAACTCTATTTAGTACGGGCTCCCTCTGTGCTGGCGGTTTTGTATATCGCAATAAACTTCACACGTACATTATTGTGTCAAAATACTACCCCGCAGTATAAGGAAATACAATAGAAACAGCTTGCTTAGATACCTTGGATGTTGCTTCTAAATCCACTCCGAAATGGGGTGTACTTCTCAACGAATCCGTCTGTGTCGCTGCTATCACCACACGAACAGATGATAAACGTAGTTTGATTAAAACAATAACTGTAATGAAATTTCACTTTTTCTTTTCAAAATAGAAATAGGAGCTGCGTAAACTTAACAAATTCCTAACCTATTAGAGCAACTGTAAAAAACAATATACTCATAACATCCAAATTGTGGCCTTATTAATTAATTAAATGAAATAAGTTATGGCATTACTGTGAGATACTAGGGAAGCAAAATCAGAATTCTTGCAACCTATAAGTATCACAAAAGAGAAACCACATTTTTAAAATTATTATTATTATCATTATTATTATTATTATTATTATTATTATTATTATCATTATTATTATTATTATTATTATTATTATTATTATTAAGACATACTGTAGATAATTCTAAACATTTTTAAAAGTAACCACGTTTATGAACTGAGTCCTTGATATCATCTTTACATTCACGGAAAATAGAGAGAAATAACAGAAAGTTACGAGTTACGTTGTGTATTTAAGATGATGTTTTAATTAAAAGTGTAGACCTGTGTAATATGGGCGATCAGGGACTTTCTCTCGCGGCGCAGGTTTATTTTTCTACAAGTGAGCCCCGCTCATTTGTCTCGACGTGCAGAGGGTAGTAAGCCTGCTTGCTTATTTATTGACAATACTGACTGTCGAAGTTGTAGCGCAGCAGATCCCGGGTGTATGTTGTGTTGTTAGTTTCTTAATTTGACGGTATACATAAAGTGTATTATGTCTCGTGTGTTTACAACGGCACAGCGTGTCTTTATGTACGATAACTCAGTGGTGAAAGAATCATAGGATAATTTTTTTGAGCATACACTTGTCTATTACTTATGTCAATACCATACTATCCCTTTTTTCAGAGAATTAATCGACAGGGAGCATGATCATGCATTTTTTCAACAGGACTCTGCCACTGCTCACACTATGAATAAAGAGCAATTCACAACGCGTTTCCACAAAACGGGGCTATCAGTTAAGATTTATGGCCCCCTCGGTCTCCCGATTATTATCTCTTGGGTAAATTAAGAAGTGCTGTAAGCAAGACGAACCGCACACTGTACAAGAACTCAAAGGTAACATTCGTTAGGTTTCCTCAGTGAATGATGAATAATTTCCTAAAGAGATGTAAAAAAAAAGTGTAGAGAATGAAGACTGATAGTTGGGACATCTCATTTGATAATTTGGTTAGTAACAAGTCTCTTAAATTTGTTTGTGTATTGTTGCATTGTTTTATCCTCCCGCTACTTACTAAGACCCGGCTAAGGAGCGGCGCGGTCGCCCACAGGCAAAACACTCCGGAGGAAAATAAAGCTGATCGCACGGTGAATATTCATCATTGTTTTCAGAATAAACTCCTCGTGCAGGTTAAGGTTGCATCAAGAGCCGCCACTGAGATTTCTGTGTTAAATGTTAAGTTGGTTATAAATACTTTCTGTTTAATTTTCTTTATTTCTGTGGTTGCTTTGCTTGTAAACGTTCGAAGAATAAACATGGCAACGTAAGTGGTGAAACGACTCGACTAAGAGAAAGAAAGAAAGTGTTAATTACATTTGTAAACAAATAAAGGAAGCTCGCTGTGCACTTGGGGACACACCAGGCTTGTGACATGGACTTCAGTGTTGTAAAAGCAGGCATTGCTTAGATTTAATTACCTCTTCCAGTTGTAAACACTTTTTGCTTGTGGTGACAAAGAAAAAAATATTTAATTTCAATTTACGACGTTAAATACAGTTGTGTGCAATTTTTAGGGCAAAGAGCTGGATGTTTTGTTTTAAAAAATAAAGCTTTTAATTTTTTAAGTTCTTAAATACCTAAAAGACAAAGCAACACCCACCTCTATAATATTTGAATTTCTGTCTATTTTGGGTCCCTTTGACTATCTAAACAAACACACTACTTGCAGCATTATTATGGTAAAGCCATTAGGAATAATGTCATCGAGATGGGTGCATAATAGCCGAGGGAGGACCTTGTCGATGATGTCATTTCTTGTGTCCTAAAGGACAAAATACAAAAGCAAGATTAAAGAAGCATAATAGTGACATCTCTTGAAATTCTGCAAACTGTTTACATGAAAAGACCCAGAATGTAAACGAGCTTTGAATACCATGATTTGAGAACGACGTGCTAAGTTTTGTGTCCAAGTTCGCTGCAGAAACAGCTTAGCAGTAAATGAGACAATAACTTGCTAAAGTGCTAAGGAAAACGGGAATGATGTGTGTATCAACATTGTACAAGCAGGAATTCGATAGGCTTACTTCAGAATAATGAAATAGTGTCCAGAGAGAAAGAAGACGTCGGTCCTGGTGGTGTAGTGGTAACCATACTTGCCTCCTAAACCCAAGATCGCGGGTTCAAACCCGGCCAGGATCGATGGATTTTTTCGGGCCTAAAATCCTAATTATGGCTTCCTTCGGAAGGGAAGTAAAGCCGTGGGTTCCATGTCGTACATTTACGGCACGAAAAAGAACCTCATGCCCGAAAGAAAAGGCCCCTGAGCAAAATTTATCGACCGTTACACGCACTGAATTGAATGAGGCGCTGATGACTCTGAGATGTTAAAGAGCGTCCGTAAATAAAACAAATAATGGGTAAAGAAGATGAGGAAAACATAAGGAACTGATTACGAACCAGAACACGACTGATAATTTAGAAAAACAGGTTGGAAAGCAATATTAAACTACAAAATACATTTTTTTTGTCATTTCCCCAAATCTACGCTTTTCTCAAAAAACTATCTATACTATTTTATATGACATTTCTTTTGTTAGTTTATAAATGTAATATTTAATAAAAGTTACTTTTAAAAACTAAAGGCTATAAAAATATTGGTTTCAATGGTTACATTTTTAAAATTTGTATGTGAGATATAACGTAAAAATTAATATATCTGTTTATTAATGTTATTTTCACCTACAAACGGCCAAAATGTATTTCACTGTGTTAGTTTTTAATAAAAGAACAATGTATATGGTAAAGTGTTAAATTATTTTTAACAATATGCTCAATATTGGTAACAATAATAAATGAAAAAGAATCATTTTTCTAGTTTATTAAAATAAAAAGATCATAATGAGCATTTATACCAATTTCGGGATATGTAGTACTGAAATAGGATTTATAAACTTCATTTAAAGGAAATTTGGCATTTTTGTGGTAACGAATATTAAAACATCCTTAAATCTAGAAATTTTCATGGCGGATTTTTACAATTGGACAAAGGAACAATTACTAAAGATTTTTTTAATTATACAATTATAATCAACCGTATTCCTTCTTCTACGTAAAAGAACGCTAGCTGCAACACAGAAATAAAATATTCTACGATTGTTTTACAAGATCTGAATTGCACAAGGTGATGTTAGCAAATACGAGAGAAGTTCGTGCATCACCATGAACGAAAATGTGAACGGTCAAGAGTCTCGGTCCTGGATGTTGTCCTTCTCCACACATACTGACACATTTCTCCAACTGATGGATGAGCCCCTGGTAGTAGATCGCCTACATTTGACTACTGAAGAGCAGCTCCACCTTTTGTATCACCTCGTTGTCGTCTTAAAAACAACAGCCACGCAGTGAGGTCTTTATGCGAGAAATGAGGAAGAAGTCACTAGGTGCCAGTTGGGTAAATATGGAGGATGCGGTAAAATGTCATACCCCAAAAGCAGACACAAGCATCAGGCGCGTTGTCGTACAGCAAACGAACTCCCTTGGACAGCTTCCCGCGGTCTTTTTTAATGAAGGCCTTGCGCAATCTTTCAGGAGATTCTGGTAATATTTTCTGGTTATTGTGTGGCCTTTCTGTCAACAGGACACCATGGGAGTCATAAAAACACTTTTTATGGTGGCGAATTGCGTGTTTGATCATAATGATACACCTAACGTTCATCCATGATGATCAGGCGGTCACCTGAATCGCCCGGGCTACCTCTGCAACCTCTTGCTCAGATATAGTGCTATAACGTTGAATCGTACCCCTCCACACAGTGCCACCTAACTACCATTATAGCCCCTCTTTCCCAGAGAACAAGAGGCCAATTTAAATTAGAATGACCTTTGCAATTACCGATATATACCTCAGTATTTAAAATTAAATGTTATACCCTATTTCGCCCCTAATCTTCCCGTATCATGGCTAAGGACACGTTATTAAATCAGCCCAAAATGCTATAAGTGTTCAAATGTATCAGACTATCAGTTTTGATGCTTTACTGCTCTTAAAATTTATCAGAATGTCATTTTTATCCACGAATCTTAAGAGTTTCATATGTTAATGTATTTAAAAGATGATTAGATTTTGCACTGACAATACGTGCACTAATTAGTTCATCAAGGTTACAATCATAGTAACAACTTACTGTTTAAGAAGTGGACAGTACATTTCCTCTGGCAGTGTGTTCTTGGAGAGTACACAGTCAAGCAACTCAGAAATTCCACCACACTCACGCCATTAGTTTGAAGTGAACTTCTCTGCAACTTTGTTTCTAATTGTTAAGTAATTGTCCGCGGACACAGGACGCCCACTTTGCGGCAGATCGGCTGTCGACATTGCCGTTGAAGACCTCTGTACACCTCGCCACTGTTCAATGGGGCAACCCAGTGCTTCTCGTAGCTCTATGTGGCATTCTCGTGTATTCCTGACCGCTGTCGCTCATCAACTGAACTTCGGAGAGTGCTGAGACATGCAGCTCTGCTCACATACAACAACTAGTGACTTCATTCGAAAGCACATTCCAAGCAGTTTTAATTGATATCTTTGATTATTCATGATGTCCCTTGTTGGCGAGAAAAAATAATAGTTGCCATGACTTATGACGAGAGATAGGCCATGAGCCATTATAGTTTGAGAGTGAGATGGAACTATAAACGGAAAGAGATGAGCAATGCGGCAGAGCTTTGTAAATACTCGCGTCTCATTGGCAGTGAACGAAAGTTTCGCATTTGAAATATCTGCACATATAAATATTTATAATTTCTAAAACAGTCTGTTTATACTGTCTTATTTTGGTGGTTACCAAAAATCCTGAAAACGTTTTAATCGTATTCCCCTTGCCTGAAAGGCTCCAAAATCACTTGAATATGGTTCTGCATTTCCACTCTGTTCTTCTATAAATCGTTTTACAAATACATAGTGCAGACCTACTTCCAAATCACAAAGATAGTTTGCAATAGCGCCAGGTTGCGTCCATAGTCCGTCGGGAAAAAGCACTGCACTCGCCGCACCTTAAATTTGAATGATATTGAGGGTGGATGTTGGTGTGCAGAGACAACGGGATAATGAAATGTTTTATTCATCATTTTCCTTGTTTATCCTCCGGACTGGGTATATTACATTTCCAATTTCCGCGGAAGAGGGTAAGATTTTAATTTCAAACGGTTGGCAGCAGGCACAAAGGCACTAACATTCTCTGTCGACAATTTCCGAGACACGATCTCAGATGAACATCGCGAACTTTGTCTTTTGTAAAAACTTCCACTTAGCATGTAGTTGTGATGTAGGTCTCGTTTTTTAATTCCTGGGTAGCAGGAGGGAAATTTAAGTTCATTTTTGTGTATACAAAGATAGGAGTTTATTGCCTCACAAAAATAAAAGTGTAACTTAATTACCGGCAAAGTATTCTGAAATATATAATATAGAAGGCAGTTCTAGTACTAGTTGCACTATTGTCACTTCCGGTTTCCGTGAGATGTGTGCAAGTTGAAACATATTCAGTTCGCCTGAACACTGTCTGGAGGTGACATGCGACGAACGATACATTGCTCTGAAATTGTGCTTTCGTCTCAACAAATCCTCAGCTGATACCTAGGCATATTACAAAGAGTTTGTTCTTCACTGCAGCACAGCTCAAAGATGATTTAAAATGTTTAAAGAAGAAAGGCAATCAAAATTCTGAAATTTCTCTGGATGCCACCCACAATATGGTAAATGAAAAGTTGCACATGAGATGTGTTTGTGCCCGGTGGATTCCAAATACTGCTGATTCCCAAACAAAAGACGTTCGCGTGCAAATTTGCTATGAAATTGAAGATAATGTTACAAGAAAAGACGCAATTACTACTGCTGATGAAACTTGGCTACACCATTTCGATCATGAGAGCAAACAACCAAGCTCTGTATGGAAATGTGCATCATTACCAACACCAAAAATAGTAAAAGTGGTTGCTTGAGCTTGTCATCTCAATTTTAGATATTCTAGGAATGGTTAACCAGCATGCTGAACCTGCACACACAACTGTGCGGGTGCTGAAAAGACCACCTTTTCGTGCAACAAGTTGAATGCTGCATCACGATAATGCACGGCCTCACATGGAAATATTGTCTCCCTATAATCCAGATAAAAGTCACTTGCAGAAAAATCTTCATGTGGTACAGTTTCTATCGTCAGAAGCAGAGTTGATTGCTGTGAAACAGATTCTGAAGGACCTGTCTGGTTTCCAGCATCTCTTTGATGACTGGCAGAAACACTGGGACACATGTCAACGGGGAGCGATTGTTTTCAGAAATAGCATTAAAGTAATAAGGGTAAATAAAGGATTTTTTTGGAAAAAATATAATAATTTTTTATTGAACAGCTCCTCTTATATTAGCACAGAGGAGGAATTTCAAATTACGCTTTTGCATTTCGACGAAATGTGGAGCATGAGGAGACACACATTTTTGCTAATTAAGTATCTTTTGCAAAGTGCGAAAAAATACAAACTTGAAAAAAGTTGCTTTGTTACACTGCTGAAAACTATCTGTAATTTTGTTGGTGAGAGGGAAAAGGGGAAAAACATGTGTTAAATGTGATTTAAATGAGCATATATTAGGATTTGATAATTCGGCCCATATTGTATACAATACAATACAAACATACTACTTGATACAAAAGTTATTGTGATAAAAATGTATAAATATCTTCCTACATATATACAGTAAGAGTAACACAACTTAAACATACTTTCACACTGGGCCAGTGTAGGACATTAGTTGGAAATAAAGAATCAGAGTTCGAAAATTCAAGTTAGGCCAAGGAACTTCAGCATTCCGTGCTGACGCTCTAACCAACTTAGCTACCGTGTCCTCCCCTAAGCACGGAAACACATCTCTTTCTCATTTCTTCGAAACATGTAATTTAATATCTATTACAATTGAAGCCTTTGCACACTTAAAAGAATTTGATCATAATTTAACAGCTTTCTTACTTTTCTTTTTTAAACATTTATATTTATTTAATTAAAAACATACAGGATTAGTTAAAAGCCCCGCACCACCTAAATAATTTTTGCAGCATGTGGTTCAGTGACATAAAACGCGGTATGTGGAGATAGCCGTGTACTCAAAATTTACATTACCGACTTTTTTCTCCTTCCGGTTTAACCGGAAGTAACTACAACTCACTTATTTCAAACGGAACACCCAATATATTTTTAGATTTTATAATAATACTCATTAGGATATTTACCAAAATTACCCAATTAGATACTTCTATACAAATTTAATCAAAAAAAAAAGTGTAGCGAATAATAAAATACTTCTTCCTTAACAAAAACAAAACAAAGCTAGCTCGAGTCTAAATTCTGTTCAAACTGCTTGACAATGTGCCAGTGGATCATAGAAACCATTTAAGGGAAGTATTAATGCGATAGGGAGGGGGGTCAAAAATCATATTTTTGTTTCTTAATATTTGGAATTTGCTGTTTATTTTGATATGGTTTCCATTAATGTTCCTTGATTATAAAAATGTTGCAGAAGAAACTTTTTTTTTATTGTTTCGGGAGCACATGTTCAGTTAAAATTCTATATCTCAGGAACCATTTGCTCTAGAAGGCCGTTTTTTGTATTAAATGATACAAAAAGAGGTATTTCATAAATTGGCAACGAATGTTTACATGACATTCTTTATTGTTTTAATTTGTTGGAAATTTAGGTGGTGTTTCCCTCAAAAAGTTAGTTTTTTCTTTAAAATTTTTTTAATGCAATTATTGAAATACTACATTTATTTTGCATAAGTTTCCCACTTTTTTAAGGTCTGTATAAGCTATCATTTTGAAACTTTTGCCACTTATTCATCATAATATTGTGATGATGTAGTCTATTATGGTAGAACTATGACAAAATGCGACAATGTAAAAAAAAAAAAAAAAAAAAAAAAAAAAAAAAAAAAAAAAAAAAAACGAAACAATTCAAAATAATTTATAATTTGCCTCGGAGGCATGGTATAGTGACAATAAACCAGTACACATACATTGTGAGCTTGTGTATGTTGTAAAAGTTTCATTTTATTAGCTTTAATATTCTTTTAGAAAATGGGAACTGAAGTTGGTAAGTTTAAAATTACAAGGATACGCCCTTCATGGAATGCCTTGCTTCGCTGCTATTATTCGACCCCCAGATCGTCTAAGTCATTGGTTCTTTTTTGATATACTACTGACTTCAAAAGACCTCACAAAAAGAAAACCAAAGGGATGATTCAGGGAATCTTATTGGTCACTGCGACTTCTGAAAATCCATAGTGAGCCATAGCTGCATCTTGTTGGAAATAGATGTCATCTCTGAGTAATCTATGGTTGACTGGATACGGAAACAAATTTCCGATAGCAGGTACTAAGTGATTTCGATGGAAATCCAAATATCTATTAGCGTTTTTGCACCAATGCTATGATCATCAACAATACCAGCCCAAACATTCAGTTTTTGTGGGTATTGCGGTGGTTCTCCTGCAGCCATTCGGACCAGTATCGGCACTTGTGGCTTCGTATATGAATAGAATTTGTCTAAGAAGTGTTAGATTGTTGTTAATGCCTTTCATCTTTAATTACTAGCAAAACTACAGTCTTATTTCGGGTTTCATGTCACTGAACCACACGCTCCAAAAGTGGTGCGGGATTTTTAACTAACCTCTGTGTGTGTGTGTGTGTGTGTGTGTGTGTGTGTGTGTGTGTGTGTGTGTGTGTGTGTGTGTGTGTGTGTGTGTGTGTGTGTGTGTGTGTGTGTGTGTGTGTGTGTGTGTGTGTGTGTGTGTGTGTGTGTGTGTGTGTGTGTGTGTGTGTGTGTGTGTGTGTGTGTGTGTGTGTGTGTGTGTGTGTGTGTGTGTGTGTGTGTGTGTGTGTGTGTGTGTGTGTGTGTGTGTGTGTGTGTGTGTGTGTGTGTGTGTGTGTGTGTGTGTGTGTGTGTGTGTGTGTGTGTGTGTGTGTGTGTGTGTGTGTGTGTGTGTGTGTGTGTGTGTGTGTGTGTGTGTGTGTGTGTGTGTGTGTGTGTGTGTGTGTGTGTGTGTGTGTGTGTGTGTGTGTGTGTGTGTGTGTGTGTGTGTGTGTGTGTGTGTGTGTGTGTGTGTGTGTGTGTGTGTGTGTGTGTAGTATGAGAACTATGAGAAGACTGTATAGTTACTTATGTTACGTATTTAATACAAGAAGAAAAATTACTAAACAGATTCGAAAGCAACACCGTGGCTTTTTACAACAAATACCCAGGGGAAATAAAACGTGGGAGTTAAATTTAACGATAATTAACTTTTAAAATGGGGAAGCTAATTATCTCTCAAGTTACTGCTTAAAAGAAGTGTTCAGAAAAAAAAAAAAACAGTGTCGGGTTGCTAATGCACCTGCCCCAATAAACTGAGAAGAAAATAAAAGCATAATTGTATCAAAAAGCTGGAAAATAAAAGAGAATGGTGGTTTTATTAGTAGGTAGTCTGTAAGATTGCCCAAATTACACCTGTGTCTAACACTACATAAGTAAAAATATTCACCTAACTACATTCTGCAAAGCCTACTTGAAAGTAGATTGTGTATAAAATTCTTTGGCAAGCACTAAACGCGACACAGAAGTGTTGGAGAAGTATTGCTCCATTTGCAGTTTTATATACGAAACACTGGATGTTTCTTTAGGATAGGCAAGTGCAAGAGAGGAAAGGATGATAAAAAAAAAATAAATAAATAAGTGTCAATACCAAACTCTTGCCTTCAATCACACCAACTCTCCTGCAGCTCGACTTTTTATGACCATTCTAGTTTCCGATTCTTTCACAAAACGGATGTTGAAGTAACTGTCTTTCAAGCCTACTTTCCTTAGCCCGAAGAAACGAAAAGATATCATTAAAAAAAAGAGGAGGATTTAAAAAGTTCTCGGAATGAAGCACAAAATAACGACAAGTGTAATTTTTATTTTTCAATATAGTCCTGCATCGACATTAATGCACTTTGTTCAAAACTTTTATTCCATCACGACGTCAGATTCCTCTAGACTGCAAAATACGCCTCATTGTTGATTTAAGCTCTTCATTGGTTAAAACTTTCTTTCTACTGAGAAATGTTCTCAGCTTAGGAAACAGATGGGAGTCCGATGGAGCTAAACCAGGGGAATAAGGCGGATGAGGCAATAAATCATATCCCAGTTTATTGCTTTTTCGCCATTACGACAATTGTGAGGGCCAACATTGTCTTGATGGGAGATTATATTTTTCTTTGATAAATGCAGCCTTTCCTCCCATATTTTTGTCTTCTTTAAGGTTAGCATAATACACTTCAGAGATAGGTGTTCCAGTGAGAAGACAATAAATTAGTACTACAACCTTGGCGTCCCATAAAACCGTCGGTCTTATTGGTCTGGTGGTAATCATACTTACCTAGTAGACCTAAGATCGTGGGTTCAATGCCGGCCAGGATCGCTGAATTTTTGTTGCAATAAAAATCCTAAGTATGGGTTCATTCCGAAGGGAAGTAAAGCCGTGGTTTCCGTGTTAACAGTCAAAATTTCTGAATTTCTACCGGTATAGCTCTAGTTGCAAGCTCTTTAGCCATGAAACTAAGATCTTGGATAAATGAACCACGCTTTATCACCGGGAAAATGTGTGGCATAAAACTGACCTGCACAATAAAATTTCAATTGGAATAACACACAGATATGTACTCTTATTTGTTTGAGCTCTGTATACATTTATAACTTACTGTTGAGATTTTTTTGGTGCCGTAACTACAACTAGTGCTCTGCGAGTGTTAGTATAAGGTATTAAAACATGCCTGTTCCATTTCCAAGATAAACGCTCTATTGTATTAGAATAAGTTATTAAGTAAGTTTAAATGTATGACAAATGACAGTACTAATGTTTAAAATACTTTTTTTTCTCAATGTAAGCTTTCTATTCATTGAGACACTTCCCAAGTTGTTTCACAAGTCCCTGAAATTCAGCAGCATAAAATTATTTGGACTACTGTCGAACAATTGGAAGTTGCGTGAAGCAAGGTCGCGGCTATACGGAGGATGCTCGAGGACTTTCCACTTGAAATTTCGCAGTTAGTTTTTCTTGCTGGCAGTTATTCCAGAACAACAAGCCTTTGTTGAGGAGACCTGGTCGCTTCCGTTGAATGGCCGTATGAAGTTTTGTGAGAACGTTACAAGAGGAATCGCCCTTGAGGCTGAAATGGGATGAGCAATATGCCTGTCCCTATATGATGATTTGATATTTTTTTTTTTTTTACGCTGGAGACCCAGGAAGTTTCTCACGTGTATATAATAACAATAACTAGAAAAATAGAAAGGAATAAAACACTAAGAAAAAGTCACAGATTACTAATAGCTATATTCTTCATCTGGGGCAAGAAGACAAGGTGGTAAAAGTAAATATTGAATATCGAAGGTAACGTTATGTATGGAAACAGCTGCAACAAGAGCGTGTGAGGGAGAAAAATCGACACTTGAATGTTGTTTAACGCCCGTTTTTATTACTGAAGCACCACAGGCGGTGAACACTGATGATACTTGAAATGATTTTATATAGTTGAGATATGAAGGAAACGTTCCAGCCCTAAGTTTAGGGTACCTCCCCAGCATTTGTCATTTATGAGGACTGAGGAAAACCTGGAAAATCTTCAGTCAGGGAGGACGGTCCTGGTGCAAATCAAACCCCAGGCTCCCCGCTCACGACCGAAACTCATCAGCTATCACAACTCGGGCTAGCATATCGTCTTCGTCTTGGTATAGATTGAGATGCTGGAATTTCCGGACAATTTGTGTAGTGGTGTGCACAGACTTTGTGAAAACCTAACCTGTCATGAATTATGAGGTAGCTCATGCCAATAGCAGCAATCTCCCTTAGTCGGCCGACGCAGTGTTCGTCTTCGATATGTGTCAGCACTTCACAGAACTTGTGCATCCAATTGCAAACAGCATCTCAACAGCATTTCTTTATGAATATTCCATACCTTTTGCCCACAAAAATCGCACCACTTAGCGTTACTCGGGGGTTATATACTCACTTAGAGGCACCACCACTTGCAACTACTGTTTCGCTATTGTAAACATCTAGTGACAATAGCCTTAGATGCCTCATTCAAACATATAGTACACTACATTAATTTGTGGTTTACTTAATACCTACTAACAAAAGACTACTAAATGTGTAGCGACTTTCTGGTGATAGAGTGACGCATTCACGTAGTGAAACCGGTTAATCAGCTAAGTTTTTCCAGGATTAAAAAGGGGTTGTTGTTTATTTGGTATATTTACATTAAAATATTTAATATCTCAGGTTATCAGTGTCTCATTCAACTCAGGGAGTGATATGGCAGATAAACCGCCATGGGTGGCTGAGGTCATTAAGGCGCGAACTCGTGAGAGGGAGGCCTGGGGTTCGAATCCCGCCAGAATCGTCCTCCCTGGCAGAGGTTTTTTCCAGTTTTCCTCAGTCCTCATAAATGGCAAATGCCGAGGAGGTACCCTAAATTTAACTCTGGAACGTTTCCTTCCTTAAAAAGACCTTTCCTGATATATAATTTCACTCAAGCATCATCAGTGTCCAGAGGCCTTTTACGTGCCGTAAATGTACGACACGGGATACATGGCTGTACTTCCCTTTGGAAGGAAGTCATGCATAAAATTTTACGTCCGAAAAATCCATCAATCGTGGTTGGGATTGAACCCGTGATCTTGGGTCTACTAGGCAAATGTGGTTACCACTAGATCACCAGCACCAACTTAAAAAGAAATGTCAAGCAAAGAAATACCAGGGTGACCCATCGAGAAAGTTGAGTTTTGTATTCCGTTATGAACCGTCATCTTTCCGTTTTAAAATTATGTGATATAATATAATACTTCTAGTAATTTAATGCATTTAATTTCATGGCATATATGATGAATTTATGTTGAAATATGAGGCATCAAAATTAGATATAAGACCCTAGCAACCTAATTTGAGAACATCATACGTTTTCAGATGTATGTGTACAAAAAAAAAATGAGATTACATTACATATTACAGACTCTTGTAAGAAGCTATTGATGAATGACAGGTGAGTGAAGTTTCGGGTTAATTCATGAATGGTTTATTTTTTTTACGGACGCTTTTTAACATCTTTAACAGGTCATAGCGTCCCATTCTATTCAGGGTGTGAAACGGCCAACAAAATCTGCTCAGAGGCCTCTTCTTTCAGGCTTGAGGTTCCTGCCGTAAATGTACGACACGGGACCCACGGCTTTACTTCCCTTCCGAATGAAGCTATACTTAGGATTTTTACGTCCGAAAAAATCCATCGATCCTGGTCGGGTTCGAACCCGCGATCTTGGGTTTAGGAGGCAATTATGGTTACCACTACAGCACCACGACCGACCGTTTTGTGTTAATTTAATGTAAAGAAGGTCTGTCACGCAGGAGCTGCGTAAACTAAGCGAATTCCTCACACAGTCTAACCACTTTTAATATAAAATTAGGCCCTGTTAATTAATGAAATGAACTAACTTATAGTATTACTGAGTTCATTAGGGGAAGAAAATTAAAATTCCTGCAACCTATAAGTATTACAAAAGAGAATTGTAATTAGTATTTTTATAATCATCATCATCATTATCAATGTTGTTGTTGTAAGTTAATGGTATACAATTAATTAAATGAAATACATGCCCACTGATAGACAAAGATATATTATGTGGGTATTTTTAAACATTTATAATATTTATGAACCGAACCCTTGATGTCATCTTTACATTCACTAAAATAGAGAGGAATAACAGAAAGTTTCCAGTTACATTGCATATTTAGGATGTTCATATGCAGTGGCGTAACGAAAATAGGTTGGCCCCTCTGCAAAATTTAATTTGGGCCCCCTAACAAAATAAGTCATGTTTAGATATATGCATTGAAGCACGTCTTCGACTGCAGGAAATACAGGGTGTATACAAATGATTATAGCGGTTTTAACCTTTTATTTTTTCTCTGCGGTATACAATATAATTTTGAGTCATAACTTAAATTGAAGAGTAGCTGTGGAAGTTTCAATTCTACATGCGCAGATTTTGTTTTGTAGTCATGGTAACGAAATGAACAAAATATGACAACTCGCATGCAAAAACCGTTTTGTGTGTTGGAAATCACGAATAATGTAGTCCAGAGGGCATAAAGGCGAAGATTTGGTTTTAACGCTCCTTCTGGTGACAACATTCGTATGTGATACAATCAGATCCAAAAGACGGGGTGTGTCTGTAGAGGAAAAAAACCCAGACGATGAATTGGGCATGCATCGTGTCGCCGCAAAGGATCCTGACTTCTGATCAGCGTGTTGAAGTTTGCACGGAGCTTCGTCAGGCCGTATCCGATGACCCACCTTCTTGTCGAGGGTCATCACCGGCGACGAGAGCTGGATGTACGCTTATGACCCTGAGACAAAACAATCCTCCCGGTGGAAGAGCCCAAAATATCTCTCTCTCTCTCACTCACACACACACACACACACACACGCACGCACTCGCACACAAAGCGAGACAAGTCAAGAGCAAAGTCAAGAGCATGCGCTCCTCGTTTTCTTTAATACCAGGGGATTGTACACAAAGAATTCATTCCACCAAATCAAACAGTGAATTCCACGTACTACTGTGACGTTTTGCGTCGGCTCCGTGAAAATGTACGGAGACGACGGCCCGAACTTTGGCGACAAAGGAAATGGCTGTTGCATCAGATAATGCACCCTGTCACAATTCCTTGTTCCTCAGGAGAATTTTGACGAAAAACAACATGACGCTTGTCCCCCACCCTGCAACTTCGCTCTGTTCCCCAAACTGATAATCAAGTTGAAAGGACGTCGGTTCGACACAATTGAGAGGATTCAAGAAGAAACGCTGTCTGTGCTAAACACCCTCAAAGAACACGACTTCCAACATGCACTTGGAAAATGGCAGGCTGGGACCGGTGTATGCGTGTGGAAGGGAACTAGTTCGAGGTGACGGCGATCATTAGTCTGAAAGTAAGTTTTTGACCAGAAGGCAGCACCAGTTCCGAATATTCTGGATACCAGCTCGTATTTGCGGCGCAGTGGACATATTTAGCTTTTTTGTGTTCAATTCTTGCTTTTACTTCGTTATAGGTCCCGAACATATGCGCTGCATCGTCATAACCTTGGCTATTGCATTTGACTGATGAGATTCACTTTTCAACCTTGAATTTTGCTTCCCAATGACACAGCAGTACGGTCTTCCATCTCTTTGAATTCTAAAGGGCGTTCATTTATTTTTATTTCATGAGATTTTCCAAAATGATCTTTAACTATATCTGAAAATTTTATTAATTTGCTTTCATTGACGATTACATTCTTTCAGTGATAACGGCTGAATTAATTCATTTTGAATTTTCGGACTGAGGTATTTTTCAGATGCTTCGGGTTCATACTCAGACAGCAAGTTCACAACAGCTAAACATTTTCCACGGTGAGCTTTCCCTAATTCTTTTCAATGACCTCGTAAAGTCAGATTAGATAATGATGATGCTTTAATGACATTAATTATGCGATCAAAAATTGTTTCCGTGTGTCAATTTCTTTTATTCGCATTCCAGATTACAATCTACCGTTTCTTTTCTTTTCCAGACATTATAAACAACACATGCCTCCAGATGGGAATGAGACATTTTGTTTGTTGAAACTTTTTTGTTAAATCAATCCCGTCCGTAAGTTTCCGGTCTAATCATTTTCTAGGTATGATAAAGACAAAAACTATATTTCACCTTTCAATTTACTTACCCTTTATTGCAATACACTTCTCACATCTTTGAATTAACATTTCAATTCCTCCCCCCCCCAAATAGTCAGAAGTCATGTTTGCAAAATGGGCATAAACAGCATCCATCACTTCTTCGTCACACTTAAATTTCCTTCCTGAAGGTCCTTCTTGAGTTTTGAAAAAAGGAAATAACCACTGGTACCTAGATCTGGGCTATAGGGTGGATGGTCGATCTCCTTGAAGCCACATTTCTTCACAGGTTCCTTTGCATAAAGAGTTGTTTGCACAGGAGCGTTGTCGGGGAGAAAGCGCATGCCATTTTCCTCGCCTTTTCTCTTTGATGGAACAGGGATTTTTATATTTCGCTTTCACACCCATTGTTGCAAAATTTCGGTTTACAGCTATACCTGCACTCCTATGGCCCCATTTCCCTAATTTTCAGAAAACTTTTTTTTTTATTTATTTAATTTTGTTGTGAAGAAATATTGCGAAGTCTATTGCGAACCACTACAGGAATTTTTAAATTCTGGGTTTCAGATAAACGTCTGCTCCTAATGACTCGATGTCCCTGATTTTGAGGATGTATTTCTCTTATTTTATTTATCTATTATTGCCTAGTAGGAAGAATCGACAGCGATTTGAAGAGTTAATTCAAAAATAGTTTCATGATACAACCGCAATAGTTACATTCCTTCGGAATTCGCTAAAACTAGTTAAACCAACTCCGTGTATAGATATGTCATATTGTGATTTCAAAACATAAGCAGTACAAAGACAGACCTCTTCCTGCAAATTCCATTCCTTAGTTAAAAGTTCATGATAAGCTTGTTGTCATGACAACCAGGAGAATGAGTTTTTTTGTTTAATAGCTGTCTAACTATGTATTTTTATTACAGTGTCTCTCTTTCTCTATGCTGTGTATGTTTATATTCATGTATGAACATTAATTGTTATTATTAGCATGCTAGAAGTTGGACATCTATATTAAACAGCAGCCGAGCCGCCACTGGTCTGAACTGCTGAAACCTTCTGTTTACTCTCAGTATCTTCAGGCTATTCCCAAAAGTGGAGAAGAAAATTTCGAGGGAGAAATTTTTCATCATATTATGAAGTTATGGCGGCTGTAAAGCTGGTTTGCAGGGGTTGAATATCTGTTTTAGAAAGTTGAAATAACGTTAAAATATCCCTGAGAGAACTGTATCAGTGTTCAAGGGGAATATGTGGAAAAGAGGGATAAAAATACGAAAACTGTTCAATAAAGAATAATCATACTTTTTTACAGCTCTAATTTCTCGCGCTAAAATTTAATTTAACAATATTTTGTTACTTTAAAGCATAATGTGCACGTGGCTATAGTTTCATTGTTGTCACTGCCGGTTCCCGCCTCTGAGAGGTGTGCAAGTTGAGAAATATTCAGTTCAGTCTACGTCAAAATGGAGATGACATGCGATGAACAATATGCCACGAGAGTCTGCTTTCTTCTCAACAAATCTTCAGCTGAGGTCTAGGGAGAGCTTGTTCTTCTCTATAACCTGCTCGAAGATGGTTTAAAATGTTTAAAGAAGGAAGAAAACCATTTCAAATGAAAGTGGATCCAGCTTGTGTTCTGACGGAAGAAACATCAACACCGCTTCTGCTATTATGAGAGAGGATCGTCGAATAACATTCAGAAATTTCTGAACATTTCATTGAGTACCATTCACAAGCGATAACTGAAAAGTTGCATATGAGATGTGTTTGTGCACGGTGGGTTCTGTGTGGAGATCTCCATCAAAGCAAACCTGGTTGCCTGAACTAGGAAAGGAATTGTAATATTTTTAGATGTCCTGAAAACGCTGCAAGGTCATGTCACACGCAAAAGCTGCAAAGAGATGGATGCTGTACCACGACAATACATCCCAAATGTTGCTGCTGAATACCTCACAAAAGCAACGCGAAGTGTGTCCTCATCCTCGCTATAGTCCAGATCTGGCCCTGTGTAACTTTTTCCTTTTCCCCAAATTGTAGGAACATTCTCATACATTGTCAGAAACAGTCGCGTTGCAGCATGTCTTTGAAGACTGACAGAAGCGCTGAGACAGGTGCATGGCATGCAACGGGGACTTATGAGGAGAAGTAAAAGTATGTTGGCAAAAAATATTACGGTCATCCTTTACTGAACAACTCTCGTATAAGTTTATTGAGGTTCCAGAAGTTGACCTGTTAATCCGGAACATAGGCTACAAAATTAGAACCACCTTCTTTTTCTCTTTTCACTGCCACGAGCCATTTGCTGTCTCTAGCAGTCTCTCTGACCCATTCACAGTTAAAGAACGATGTTTGCGGACTATTTTTTCTCTCCCTTTTGGCGGAAGGATATTGAGCGTCGTCATGTGTACGGAAGAAAATAATAAGAAAAACTGATGGTGGAAGTGCAAATGGAGCACCACAACGCACAGAAAGGCTAACTTCCTTCAGTCGATATGCACAAACGGGGCCGCAAAAATCTTCCTTTATGCTTGCTGTAACAGATGTTGTTTTAGAGCGTTCTTTTCGTGTAGTACAATGGTGGAAAGTTTAATTATTTTATTGCATGAATAAATGTCTATCCGGAATACTTTGTATTAAAACATATAAAGTCAGGGAAAGTTTGTTTCAAATACCAGGGGCACTGGAATAGTTTCGAGACACAGAGTGCTCTCAGTCAATGCAACGTGAAAAGTTTCTTCGCTTGCATGAACAGCAACAGCATTTGGAGCAGATTTGAAAATGGCCTCTTCAATTGTCTGAACGTATAATGACAGGATAAAGTAAATAAACACAAGTACTTTTGACAAACTTGTCATTACCACCAGAGTTCTTCAAATGTCTTTAGACCTGACTGTACTGTTTATAATAGGGCACAAAGGATTTCACCGGCTCTTGCATGGTCCCTTTATTGGTCAATAGTGAAAGTTTCAGTTTGAGCGCCTGCAGCAATTGGGACATTGAGGGGTGCAAGCTAGTTCATTACACACAGTAGAGCCGCAAAGAGAACATTTTCCAGCAGTGACTCTGTATGATTTTTAAAAGTAATTTAAACCAGAAACAATACCTTGAAGGACCCGCACAAACTTACTTCTCTTCTACTAGCATTTTCATTTGTTTTGTGGAATTTAGAAAGGGTCGGACACCCTTGAAGGTGAAGAAAGAAGTAGGCGGCCATTCACAGCAGTAATGGGGGAAAAAAAAAATGTGGAGAAAATGAAGAGCGAATACCCCCATGTCATATATCAGGACCTCGTGGCAACCTCAATGATTGGATAGGGGAATGTAGTGAAATATTGCATGCTTTCTTTAAGGTCAGCAAAGTGCCGAACAACCTCACACAGGCCAAATGGACATTCGGATGGAATGGTGCCAAGAAATGGTCTAGAGATTCGACAATGGCAACTCTCGCCGTATTTCTGAGATCATAACAGGTGATGAGACATGGATTTATGAGTATGACCCAGTCTTCAGTGTGGGTTTTCCTTGATGAAGGTCAAAAGGGCAAAAAGTGTTGGCAAGAAAATGGTGGTAACCTTCTTTGGCAGAGCTGGTCATGTGACAACCGTACCTCTAAACGGTGGCTACACATTGGTACTGTACAGCTGCACTACCCAATTGTTTGAAAAAGTGCGGGAAAGAACTGCACTGACTTGTTGCATTATGACAATGCATCTGCCCACACTGCCCATATGACGTTGAATTTTTTCCGTTCAACCGACAAAGAAAATGTTGGCGGGGGGATATTTATTATTGGCCCCACTTTGGACTGCAGTTTGAAAAGCATTTGATATGTGGGGGATGGGAACTAGGCTGTATGGTTGTCGCGATAAATAATTTATGTCCGCGGATCGCAGAATTCGCCATGGCTGCTGCAGACTCCCCCCATCCTTCTTCGAAAGGACTCGAGGGCGTTTTGTTGGATTTTGGCGGCTGTGAGTTGGCTGGGCCTGAGACGGCATCCCGACGCAAAAGGAGTAAAATAACGCTTCGTTATTTACTTGTTGATGTCATTTATTCTCCTTAACCCGAATATTCGGGCAAATTCGCGTCTCTCGTCCAACCACGGGCAAGGTGATCTTGGCAAACGCATAAGTTTATTCATTTGACCAAATGGTGCCTAGTGCGAAGAAATCGTTAATTTAACTGAATTCCTAATGCAGCTCAATGATGTATCGGCATTTGGTGTGGTGACTGACGAACAAGCTTCCTCGCCGGAACGGGTACTCGGTACTTAGGCCGCTCTTCCGCTGATATCCAGGCGAAGGCAGCCATACCTATCTGGGCTAACAAAATTCTGAGGCTGCGCGAGTTTTGGGCAAAGTCTATCTCTTCCATACACAATACAAAACGACGCTATCCACGGGCAACGGCGCGAAATACTCCCGCCAATTTTGTGTTAACGTCACTCATAGGTCAATGCTTACATAACTGAATTTTATTTCTCTTCGTTGAAAAATTTTGGTCAAGTCAAATGCTCCTCTATTCGTCAATAAAATGAATTTAAACAGATTTCATACGTTACTCTCAACGGCGTTTTACTCGGACATCTGCAACTTTGTCACCAAATAGGTCGGTTTCTGCCCTGAGGCGGGGGAGGGGGGTTCAACCCTAGCTGCATACCAGAAGGGATTACCTTGCATTGTCTGACTTTTTGCCAGGTCTTTCTGTGTTCGGAGAAAGAACAGTTTTTCCTTACTTTGCTATATTATTACATGTTATTTCTTAAATATTACCAAAAATTACGCTTTATGAATGCATTTAAACACTATACATTCTACATATGGGGGTTATGTCATGAAAGTTCCTCCACTAAAAGAATATGCACATAATTATTCAATTGCACATTCTAAAATTACAAATATTAATTATTCCAATTACTCTGTAATTGACGGGGAGCCACAGAGAGATTCAACTGCTGACCCATCCTCCCTACAGTCTGGACCAGTCACCCTGTTCCCTACAGTCGGTGAAGAACCGACTGCGGGTGATGTGGTTTCATCGCCTGTTGCAGCGTACGAAGAAGAGCTTGACGCAGTAGATGAGAGCGCCTGAGCGCCATGCTTTCACTCGTGGCTCAGCAGGATGGGAAGATGTACAGAGGCTGAGGGAGAATACTTTAAGAAGATGTGATCGCAAGATTTGGGGGCTCGTGTCTGGACACTTTGAGTGAACCTCGTATCAAAGTCAGTTGTTTTCCTAATTACCTAGATTAGTGAAAGAGTTGGTATCCCTGCTTATCGCATTCTTGTGCATGTTATTTTGAATTTCGCTACGATCGACTATACCAGATGGGTGTCGAAATTGCGAAGCCTGAACAGAAGATAATGCGAGTGAATAAGTGTGGGGAGGTTCAGCGCCTGATAGAGGCTTACTGCTGGTTCTCCGACACCAAAGATGACCATAGTTGTTCGGTCGGCAGGAAAGCTCGTGATGATTTCGTTCTTCCACTGTCGTGGAATGGTTTATCACATGGAGTCCCCCCAAATAACGGTTAATGGGGAGCTTTACAAGAGTGTTTTCAGCGTCCTGGTTGAATACATCCTACGAAAACGCCCTGAGTCCATACTCTGGTTGGCACCTTCACTCTAACAATGCATATCCTGATATTTGAAACATTGTTACTGAATATTTGGCCAGAAATACAGCCCTGACCTAGCCCCAGGGCTGGTACACTTACCAAACTTGATCTTGCTCAATGTACCACACAAATAAACAAAAATTATGTCTTTATTCCCTAGCCCTTGTAATTACTTCGGAATGCATTCTAAGTTTAGTTATGCAATCCTCCAGCACTGGCTAGTGTTTTGTCTCAGATTTCAGGCGGCTAGGAAACGGGAAATGTAACGTAGTCAGTCTGCATTTCACAAGCTGTGAATTATAGATGAGTAACTTCTGGAAGCGGCCATCAGAGGGTGTCGGTGGCGCGTGAACACAATGTTTCCCGCGTGGCACAAAGGGAATATGTATGCATACGTGTTGTTTGAGCGCGCGCCGGCGCTAGTGAGGCGCATAGTACAGTCACTTTCACAAACTTCTTCCTGTAGTGTTTTCTATGTGAACAAACTTTCTAAGCGGTTCTACCGAATGATTAAATGTTTGTTTTAAGATTGGATACAAACTTTTTCGGAGAGAAAGAATCATACGTTGAAGTAAACAGAGGGCTCAATCACACAATAAAACGAGTAAATTAGGGGTGGGAAATGTACCCATCTTAAGTCAGGGAACTGAAAACAAGGCAATGAATAGATTGGATAATTGCACGGGAGCGCCTTTCAGCCAATGTACAGTCTCATTGTTATCTTATTCACCAATCAAAATGGAACTTAATCGATATGTTTAAGCACGGTGCTCAAAAACCAAGACCGACTACATTTACCAGACCTCAATATGGAAAAGATGGCGGCTGAAATAGCCCAACTGCTGCCAATAGCAAATAAAAATCTTTTACGCAATATTACGTTTACATGATGACTATTTATCATTGGAAAAAATGTCGATGCTTTTTAAGAATTTGAATATCATATATAAACGCAATATAAAATAATATTTACATATAATAAACGTATCTTCAGGTAAGCGCAAATCTTTGTAAAATACACTAACTTACAAATTACTGCATCTTAAAATTAATCGACATAGATCGGACAGAATCATTGGAAAGGAGTCGAAATATAATATCCTGCTTATACCATTCATTAAAATCTCGCTCCAAAACCCACTTCATACATTCTTCCGGATCTTTACTTTCATTACTAACCCTCACTATCATACATGATGGTAGATTAAGGAAAATTGCACAAAGAAAATGCCTTCCCTAACCATAAATTTTGGTATGAATACACACTACAGCTTCATCATTAATTTCAAAATTAATATGATGTATCCACTCCTCCTTTAATTACTGCTATTTAGCAAATGTAAATGTAATATTATCGATGCACTGCCATAATTACGACATTAAGAGTAACCCATGTTGTGCTAAACGCTTTCCATTAGACGAGTTCTTGGTTTGATTTCACTAAATAAATAATCAGATAACTGCAACAAGCCAAATAAACAAACCCATGTGTTAATAGCAGCAATATAACCTCACTTGCAAACAAGTCAAAACATGTTATAACATCATACCATTCAATAAAACTCTCATCATCTCGGTCCAATCCTTCTTTGGAATTTTTATTTACTTTGCTAAGTCAAACCATCACACCACAAACGATGGTAAATTACAGAAATTGGAACAAGGAAAATGTCCTCCCTAATCACAAATTTTGGTAAGAATTGTTTAATACACACTACAGGTTCATAAAAAATTTGCACTATGCATACTCTTTATCCACTCCTTTAATTACTGCTATTAAGGGAATGGAAATATGACATTATACAATCGAAAAATAAGTGTACTAATTTATCTCCATTGAATTAATTCAATTTTGTAACTAAACTAAATGTAAACAGCTTACGTTACCATTTTATTCGGTGCTAGTGATGTAGTGGTAACCACGCTTGCCTTCTAAACCCAAGATCGCGGATTCAACTCCGGCCAGGATTGATGGATTTTTTCGAGAGTAAAAATCATAAGTATGGCTTCTTGTATGGTCACTTGTCTTCTTGCCATAGAAGGACTCCACCAGTCCGAAATATAGCGATCTCAAGTGTGACTTTTTCTTAGTGTTTTATCCATTTCTACCATTATAATTACTGTTAATTTGTTACATTGTTAATAGTGTTACTTTATTTTTATTTTTCTTTATATATAACATTTGGAAAACACCAGAAGTACGTAGGAATGTGATTCAGGACTAAGTATTGACCTTAAAAACGCTTTACTCCTCGTCATATTTGTTTACATCCTCGGAAAACGACAATATATCGCATCGATATTTCTTCAGCAGCCCAGTGACGTAATGTAAGTAACATTTCTGATGAAATCTGCCTACATTCTGGACTAGCGCTGTAATACTTCGGAGTGGGAAATTATTAATCGTGGAGTGCTTAAAGGATCTCGTTCTGCGATCTTCTTTATCTATCGAAGATGTAGGAAATGCTGTTCTATTTGCAGATGACACAAGCATATTGATAAATGGAAAGAGCCTTAATGATTGTGCCATTAAACTAAATCTGGTTCAAAGCAAACAAATTGTTCCTAAATCCAGATAAAACAAATGTTAGGAAATTCATCACTCACAGATCACCAGATACACAATTACAGATAGGATATTATAACAGTGTACTTCTACAAACCAAATATATTATTAAATTCATTGATTTAATAATTGATAACTGTCTGAATTGGAAAGATCACATTGATCTTATTACACCTAAACTTAGCAGTGTATGCTATGCAATATGTGCATTAGTAATGTTGGAGTCAATTAGGACTTTAAAACCAGTTTATTTCAACTCAATAATGAAGTACGGTCTAATATTTTGCGGAAATTCAGTTAAAAGTGAACGTGTCTTCCTGGTACAGAAAAAAGTCATACAAATAATTGCTGGTACATATAGCAGACATTCATGCAGAAACCTCTTTAGGAAATTTGAAATTTTAACTCTTTCTTGTGAATATATTTTAGCCCTTATGTACTTTTGTATAAGAAACAAAGAAAAAATTGTTCAAAAGCAAAATATGCATGATAGGAATACTGTGCCATTAAAAAGAAGTTTTATTACGAATGCATTTTAGTGTTTTTTTTTTTATTGTGTTTAACGTCCTTTTTAACTACTGGGGCACCACAGGCGGTAGACACTGATGATACATGAGATGAAATGACATACTGGGAAAGGATATTTTATAAGGAAGGAAACGTTCCAGGCCTAAGTTTAGGGTGCCTTCCCGACATTTGCCAGTTATGAGGACTGAGGAAATCCTGAAAAAAACCTCAGTCAGGGAGGACGGTCCTGGTGGGAATCGAACCCCAGACCTCCCGCTCACGAGTCCGCTCCTCAACGATCTCGGTCACCCGTGGCGGTGTCAGCTCTATGAAACATTTGTCACCGACAAATTTGTCAAATGGTCACACTTGTCAAGAGTTCTAACCGCCTTGCCCCAGTTCAGAATCTTGTCACTTCAAGATCACGGGTATGCTGTAATTTTGTATGAAAACTGTAACGAATAATAAGATTCGTAAAGTTTGACAAAATGTCTTGATTTAAAGTTTGCATCTCTACCGTAGTAATATATTCCATAGTATAAATAAATACCTTTGTTTATTCAACACGATAAGATTATAACAACCATCTCTCAAAACTAAACATGTGAAGATATACTTAAAAGGGGCATTTTACGTTAGTTTCCAGAAATTTACACTCGTGGAATTTGGTTTATCCAAGAAATGTTGAGAACTGCATTATGAGTTTATTTACGTGCTCTGTGTAACCAAAACTTCTACAAATGACTGCAACCAACAACCACTTTTGCTTTTTTGATACGCAATTGTATTATTAATAAAATATTTTTATTGACCTGTGTTTTAATCTAAATTTTAATACCTTCCTCCAGTTCCTTTGTCTTATTTTACTTACTACGCTATTTGCTGTTCAGTTTAATTATATAAAGCACTTACTGTGCGCGTTCCTGGTGCACCCCTCACTTGATCCCGCACTCCCTGCTCGACTAGAACCTACACTCTACGTACGCAATACCACCTTACCTGAACGTTCTGCTGGAAAAATCGATACAAAACAAATTTACTGCCAACATAAGAAATAAATAAACTATGACTACCTACTATTTATTTACACTATATTTTTACAGCAAAGCCTCTGCCTGACATATACGAGAAGTTTGAGATAAACGACAAATTGTTAAGATATTTATCTCATGAATTAAATGGCTTCTGAGTCACAGTGTTGCCACCCGTCCAGATGTCCAGCGTCCAGACGTCTTTAGGTCCTATGTTAAGTATCGTTTGAAGACATGGCAGAATAATGTCGAAAGAACAAAAACTATATCGGCTCACATCTCGTCCAATAGATGTCAGCTCTAATTAGTTTCTATTTAAACCTAAGCTAATAAGTACTGACATCTATTGGACGAGATATGAGACAATATGGTCTGTGATAATATTCTGAATTATTACACAACAAGAGAAATTTTCCATGCGTTTTTTTTTTTTTTTTTTTTTTTTTTTGGTAGGCAAACTGATTAACGAATAAATATTAAAAAGAAAATATTTAAATATTAAAGTAAATAAAATAGTGCATGTAAAGCATTTTATTCATAGTTATAGTTCCCAAAACATTTTCTATCATTTAATATAGTGAAAGGTTTCCTTCCTGTAACGAACACAACTGAGTGGTAGTTTTGCCTTCTGCAGGAAATACCCCATCACATTTCATTCACTGTGGACGGCGCAAACCTGTCCCATTATAAAGAATTTCACTCGTTGCGTTGCTTGTTTTGAGTTTGCAGACCTTAGTAATTTCTTCCACGCTGCCTGTTAGCGTTCTCGTATTTCCTGATCTACCCTCTCTGCTTTTTGGCTATCGTACTCTCTTTTAATTGAGCCATTTTTCGTTACGCTTCCCTTTCCCTCTTGCTACTCTTTCAGCCCCCTATTACATGATTTAATTATTCACGCATGCACTGCCTACGTTGGGTGTTTTTAATGTGCGTGACCTGTAAAAGCTCTGGGGGGATGTTAACCCTACTCTAATTCATTTTGCACATCCTTTTGCTGTAAGGAGGGCATAAACCCACTCTCCACCTGATGAATAACAAGGTTCGCCTTGCATTGCAATTCCAATGCGTGAAGTTGTCAACACGTCATAGCATATTAATAATTTTCTCTCTCTATAAGGTGGGTAATGATGCTTTACTCGCGTATGTCTATAAACTGGCAAGAAGCAGATTTGATTCCTGCTTGCGTCAATGTAGTCCATTCCTTCTTTACTACGAGGCTGAATTAAATTTTTGAACAATTTCCATCGATGATACCTACTAGACAACGAAAAAGACAAAAAAGAATATGTATGTATATATATATATATATATATATCGATAAGGATTATCGCTTTCACAAGCGTCTTATCTGCTAAGTAAATAACTATAGCTGTAACTTCCGCTCAGCTGTGTTCAGTTGTTCAGATATAGTTGCATAAAGGAGGCTATGTGTAGAAGATTGTGACATGTTCAAACTGGAGTATCGAGTTGTTATTAAGTTCTTCACAAAAGAAGAAGTTACTCCAAATAAAATTAAACAGCGATTGGGCGGTGTATATGGGGAAGCATCCCCCTCATATTTTGCCGTAAAAGAATGGGACAAAATTCATCGAATGTGTCGAGAAAGCATTGAAGACGAAGAGCATGCAGGTCGGCTCTTGGAGGTGCTCACTCCTGAAAACATCGCTCTTGTGGAAGGAGAATTTATGGAAGACCGGCGGCTCAAAGTTACAGAAATAGCAGCAAGGTTGGACCTTTCTAAAACGACAGTCCTTGGAATTGTTCATGAGCATTTAAACATTAATAAGGTTAGTACAAGATGGGCGCCTAGACTTCTTTCCTCAGTCCAAAAGCAGTAAAGAGTCATCTGTTGCCAGACATTTCTGGAACTCTGCCGTGGCGACGAGAGAGACGTTCTGCTAACCATTGTTACAGGAGATGAAACTATGGTCCTCTACTATGATCCCATGTCCAAAAGAGAATCAATAGAGTGGCAGGCGTAAACCTGGCATAGCATCGCCTGTAAAGGCCAAGATCACTCAGTCAACCAAGAAGATCATGGCCACAATCTTTTGGGACTATGAAGGAATACTCTTCATTTACTCCAAGGAGAGGAACACCACAGTAAATGGGGAGTACTATGCTGGCCTACTGCAAAGACTACGTGCTTCCATCAAAGAGAAAAGGCGAGGAAAACTGAGTGGTGGTGTGCACCTTCTTCACGACAACGCGCCTTTGCACATAGCTCTTGTTGCAAAGGCATCTGTGAAGAAATGTGGCTTCAAGGAGATCGATCATCCACCCTACAGCCCAAATGTAGCTCCCAGTGACTATTTCCTATTTTCAAAGCTCAAGAAGGACTTTTGAGGAAGGAAATTTAAGTGTGACGAAGAAGTGATAGGTGCTGTTTATGTCCTTTTTGCAGACAAAACTTCTTACTATATCTTAGGGGGGATTGAAATGTTAATTGAAAGATGTGTGAGAAGTGTATTGCAATAATGGGTGACTAAATTGAAAAGTGAAATATAGTTTTTGTCTTTTTCATAACTAGAAAATGGTTAGGCCGGAAATTTATGGACCTACCCTCATGTGTGTATGTGTATGTACATGTGTGTGTGAGAGAGTGAGAGAGTGAGAGAGAGAGAGAGAGTGTATGTGTGGCTTAACTCACTAGCGCTTGCAATTTTTGTTTTCTTCTCAACTAAACTCCGCATATAACATCAAATAACAAACGATTCGTCGCGTTCGTTAACCAGCATAATTGGATCATTGGAGATTGGGTAAACAGAAAGCGAAGATTTTTTAAAAAAAATGAAAAATCGTTCTAACGACCGCAATTTTTACTTTATCTCAACGATGCTTTGTAGATTTCTTTATTTTATTTTATTTTTTTTAAAGAAAATCAGGGTAATCAAGCTATTAGAAATGGGGTTTGCCTAAAAAATTAGTGGGTGTTAAAGCAAAACATAAAATTCACTATAGATGCCGCAATTTTAAATGTTTTAAAAGTAAGTTCACTATATATCGTTTGAATGAAATAAAGAAAATGGTTTCTGAAAATCAGTAAAATGGAATATTAGGAAGGGGGTTACCCTGTAACCAAAAAATTAAAAATCGCTCTAGTAGCATTTATATTTGTTTTTCACAACGAATCTCCGTATATAGAATTTAAACGAAATAAAAAAAATATCAGGGAAATCAGGTCATTAGGAGCCGGGGTTTACCTGAAACTCAGAATTGAAAATCGTTCTGATGCAACAAATACTTGTTTCATCACAACATTCGAAATATAACATTTAAATAAAATAATAAAAATATTTTACGAAAATTAGGGAAATGGGACGATTCGGAGTAGGGACATGTTTGAAAATCGAAATTTAAAAAAGTACTCTTGGGTTTAATTTTCTCCATGTTGTTTTAAAATAAAAGAAACTATTTTAACAAGTAAACTGTATTTATGACGTTGCATATGTTTTACATTTAACAAAAGTGAAAATTGCAAATGTGAAATATTAATATAATTTTGATAATTATAATTGTATGTAAGAGCGCTCTGTAATAACCTTCAAAAATATCTGCGTTATGTTTTTACTACAACATTTAAATTAAATTTCAAGGTCAATGAAAATCGACAATGTACAATGTTTGCTGTGTACATTGTAATTGTTTTTAAATAGTAACATGCTTTTGTTTTATTGAAACATATGAACATCGTCTTAAATACACAACATAACTCGAAACTTTCTGTTGTTTCTCTCTATCTTAGTGAATGTAAAGATGATATCAAGGGCTCAGTTCATAAATATGGTTACATTTTAAAATGTTTAAAATACTTACAAGTATAGCTTTGTCAGTCAGTGGTCATATATTTCATTTAATTAATAGTATACCATTAATTTTTATGATTTAATCTCAACCATAATAATAATAATAATAATAATAATAATAATAATAATAATAATAATAATTTTAAAAATATGGTTTCTCTTTTGTAATTGTTATAGGTTGCAAGAATTCTAATTTTGTTCCCTTGATACCACACAATAATATCATTAATTTATATTATTTTATTAATTAATAAGGCCTAATTTGGATGTTATATTCGTTTTTATTAAAAGTTATTCAACTCATGAGGAATTCGCTTAGGTTCGCAGTTCCTGCGTGACGGACTTTTTTTTATTTATAAAGCATATACATTGGGATTGAAAACATTTCTTCATTTTTCAACACGGTATCTATCACGTTCAATGCAGGTGTACCAGTGTTTCCCTCATGCTTGGATTTCACGAGAAAAAAATTACTTCAGTGTTGTTAGTGCAGTACGTGCAGATGAAAGAATAAGAAGCTATAAAACAATGGTATACATTTGAACCACCCTAAAGCGTGTACGTGTTAAAATTAATTGACACGTGTCAAGAATGGGGAGGAATATGATACGGATTTCTGAGAAGCCTGTGGCACTGAAATATAACCATATCGGACGGTGGCCCGTTTAGTGCCAGTCTTTCGGCAAAGACAAAATGCGCCAAAGAGTTCTTCCGATCTTTGAAATGTATTACTTTGATTTGATTCATTCACTGCTGGAAGTGGATCCACTCTAGTACTTTATTCTGAAATTTTATTGATAACTTAAAGCTATTTTTGACCACCTAGTAATAAAATAAATCAAGGCAGTTAGTGTATTGTAAAGTGTTAACGAAAATGTTGCGACGTACTTTGGACAACGTCTTCTCTGGCGTCTTAAAGCAATTTTCGTTCTTTAATAATCCCGTTCTGAAACCATTACTGTTATGTGCACTTTACTTTTGGTATTGTTAACATATGCTGAATTTGGATAATATTCCTAAAATAAAATATTAAGACCCTAGGGCCCTAGAGGATCTGTGGAAGTGTGTGTGTGATTCATTAAAAGAGGATAAAGGCTTTGACAACATTTAAGAGAATTAAATATTAGTTTAACATTTATTTTATTACAAAAAATTAGTGGTTAAGACATTCACATCTTAATTTGCCGAAATTATACATTGTAAATTTTGTAAAAAATTAAATTGTAAATAAGAGCTGTTTCAAATTAAACTTGCTAACGTTTCTACAAAATTAGACCCATTCAACTAAGCACTTGCTTAAAATGGGGCATAGAGAAACCTGCCAGACAGGGCTACCAAAATTACATATAGTAATACTTATCTGAAACAAATTTCTTAAAATATTAAAGTCCGGTAAATACATGAAAATTCCTCCAGAGAAAGGGCATCAGGAGTCAATGACACCGTAAGATCAGTAAGAAGGAGATTTGAAGAAGCACAGAAGACCAGTCAGAGATCCCTTGCTTACCCAGCAACATCAGCAAGCACGCCTTACCCTTGCTCGTCAAAATCTGCAGTGGACTAAGAAGCTGTTCTGTTCACGGAAGAGTAGAGTCAGGTTCAGCCTGAGATCGCCTGATGACAGGGAAAGAGTATGGAGAAGGACTGGGGAAAGGTATGCCCCTTGCACTTTCTCATCGACGATGACTTTCAGGGGAGGTTCCGTCACGGTGTGGGCTGGTATCAGTGTGGAAGTCAAGACAGAGTTGGTTTTTATGGAGAAGGGGTCCTGAATGCAAACCAGTACAGTGAAGAAATTCTTCAGGAGCATGTTGTTCCCTATGCTCCAAATGTTGGCAATGACTTCCGTTTCATGCATGCCAATGCCCGTCCACATGCAGCCCACATTATGACACAGTACTTGTGTCAGGTGGGGATTCAGACTTTTGTTCGGCCAGCACGAAGCCCTGACCTCAACCCAATTAAGCATGTTTGGGAAATGATGGGAGAAAAATGTTCGTTAACGTGTTCCTGAGAGCCTAAATGAACTTCCGGTGGCTTTGCACGAGCAATAGGAGGTCATACCACAAGAAAACCTGAGGACCTTGATCTGCATCATACCCTAAGATTGCAAGCTGTGACACAAGCCAGAGGAGGAAACACCCGCTTCTGAGAGTGCCACTGAGTGTTGAAAGGTGTGTAGGTGTGTTACTCTACAGGTAAAAACGAGATCGATATGAAACGTAATTAATTTGCATTCATGTTAATTCATGAGTAAAATGAAATTATACACTCAAAATGATATCCGAATACATAAGAGTGGTTATAAAATGTTTGGAAAAGCATTTAATGTTCACAAAATTAATGCAATCATAACAATTCACATATAATAATAATATTCAAAATATTTTAGGTGTTACGGATTTTCCCCTCCCTCTCATTGTATGTAGACATGTTGGCTACCGAAACTAAAATAACTACTTTAATAATCACAACTCCATTGCTCTTAAAAAAACGAAGCTAGACGTGTAATTGAAAATTCTTTGTATGCATTTATTTTCTGAATATAGACATAATCTCATTACGAACACAAAAGTAAATAGAACATTTTAACCCTAACACTTTTATTTACGACATTCTAGCTCAGAGTGAACACTTTGAAACACATTTCAAGCAGTTCTTCATACACTCGCATTTAACAATTGAAGCACGTAATACGTCTAAACCTCTAGCGGTGATTCCAAAAGCAAAGAAAACATCTGCGAAACGTAATGTAAACAGTGTAGCTAATTTGACTGAGTTAAAGCTTAAACCCAACAGGTCTCGCGCTGTATATCAAATTAATTCTCTGGGTGAAATAAAAACAGCAAAGCTATCAAACCGTCCGTGTGAGAGAGGCGGCCAGGTAATGAAGACCGAACATTAACATTTCATTACCCATACAGCGGCGGAGGAATTTAATTATAAAAATTTATATTTTATTGGTACGGCACAAAACAAATTAACCTGGGGTTGCTTACATAGCCGCGTGTCTGTGGTGAACAAAAAATAATCCCTTTGTAATACGATTAAATATACACACCCAGATGTACGTGGTCAAAAATAAGGTCTGGGCAGATCTCATGAGGCACTGCTTCGTCCTAAAAATCATTAAAACATTTTACTATGAGGGTCATTTGAAAAGTTCGCAAAATGAAGCACAAAATTACTAAGGTATATCTTTTCGAAATTTTCATATTTTTCAACATAGTTCTTGTTCACGATGTCTTTATGTCATCACAAAAGTCACATTCCTCCATGCCTGGAAAGTACACCTCAACTGTTTAAGAACGAAAAGGTCTTTCCAAGGAATTTTCCAGCTTAGGGAACAGGAACCAAGTAAGGCGGATGTGGCAGCAAATTGATTTTAGCCATTACAACGAAACATGCAGGAAGGTAACTTCTCTAATCCATACGTTTAAAAGATTAAACTGTCCCCACTTAACAAAGACCCTGGTGCATTCCCTGGTGACGCCTCACTTCAACTATTGCGAGTTTCTACTCTTACCTAACGCAAAAACTACAGCATGTACATAATATGTGTATCTTATAACACCCTTCCTCGGTATGCTGTCTTGGTTCCGCTAGAAAGACAACAAACATTCATTGTCTCACACTACTTTTCAAAATTATCCATCTTGCTGAAACCCGGCACGTACTATCAAACATCACTTTACTCATCACCACTGCCCGTCTCTGGAATGCATTGCTACAGAGACTGCCGAACTTTAGGAGCATTTCATAAGAAATTGTTTAATATTTTTGGAAATAATCAGATTCCTTTTCTTACAATGCATGTATTTGTTTGTTTTACCTTCTGTAGAATTATTCATTGCATTACTTTTATTACTATCATAAATGTTCCAATCTCCTTCATAGTACTGTCAGGTTTTAAGTTTATGTTTAGCTTGTATCTTTATTTCCACTTTCAAGATTACGTAGGTTGACATATGTATTGGTGGTGCTTGTTGTATACTATTGCTCTTTTATTTTATTATTTTGTTTTCTTCTTCTTAAGTTAACATCCTTCATTGTCCATATTACAATACAATTGTTTAAATGTGTACAAGTATTGTCAACTTTACTGTTAATGTCGCTATAACTTCATTAGATTGGAAGATGGCCTTAACTCTACCAGAATAAATAACTGTGAGACGACGAGCATGTCCAAAAGATCAGCATAATACGCTCCGGTGATAGACGTTGCATTAAGAACATAATTAACATTATACCTTTGGCACACTCTTACCTTTTTTTTTTTTTTTTTATTTAAAGTTCATTTTCATATTATACACCTGCTATAGTGCCTCTGGTATGTTGTAATGTAGTATTTTTTACTTCATCAGCCTTTTGTTGTGTAACAAATAGTCTAAAGCAGTGGGTAGATATAATTGATATATCACTGTATTTTTTCTACTAAAACCGTGTAGTAGATACTTCACATTATTTTCTAATTTAACTCTTTATGTGAAGGTAGTGGTTGCACCATTTTTTTCCGTTACGCGCCGGTACTACTATGAATTCCAAATTTCTTCCATCTATTTTCTGCTTAGCGTCAAACAAAACACTTTCACTTAATGCGCATACGACACAGTGACCGAGAGTGGCGTGTTGTCAAGGTTAAGGTTGTCAGCCCCGTGAAGGTCATGATCACTGCAACGGGAAAAGTATGGCTGTTGAAATCGTTAACGTCAAAATAACCGCTGCAGATAAAGTTGCAAAGAAAATACCAAACTCTGAAGAGAAAAGTTCTAACTGGTCTATCTTTTGTTTTGACAAATATTACGTGAAACTCAATATATGCTTAGTCTTTTAACTTTTTTTTTTCTTTCTTTCTCAATTTGACACTGTTACTATGTTTAATGGGTTTGGTTTATATGAGTAAGCAATATTTTAAGATAAACTGCTAATGGGAATGTTTTGCAGTCGGTCCTGGTGGTCTAGTAGTAATCACTTGCCTCGTAAACCAAGGATTGCGGGTTTAATCCCGGCCAGGGTCAATGGATTTTTTTCGGGCTTCCTGAGACCTCTTAGAAAAATATAATTGACATGCTCTTAAACATGTTTTAATTATATTACAGTTTATATATACATATATATCGAGGATGCCAAAATGTATACACGCTTTCACAGTAGCTATCTATTAAACATATTTCAAACGATAAAGTGGCATTAATAAGAAAAAGAAACACTTATAAAGGTCATGTTATATTCTTTTTATATTTTATTAAACTAGATGGATTTCTTAGGGAACAATTTTAACTATATTTTACTTCGTTTACCAACCAAAGTTAAACCGAGAAACTAGAGTAATGTGTAGTGTGATGTTCTGTAAACAGATGTGACTCACATTACGTTAGGCTGCGTTGCTACAACAAAATGGAGCCAAGATTATCGTTTGAACAGCGGAATGTAATTGTGAAGTGATATTGGAAAACCGAGAATGTTGTTGTAGTTAAAGGCAATGGAGACATGTGTACACCTATGGGGAACTCCTAAGGATGTTGTATACCGTAGAAAACCAGTTACACTGGCAGCACTTCGGGAAGAAATTGAAACGGCATGTGCTGCAATCGCTGAGAACACTTTCGCAAATGTTACTCAATCAGAATTCAACGTACTCAGAAGTGTATCGACGCCGACGATAGGCATTTTGAGCAATTGTTGTAACTGTAAAAGTTTAAGATGATTAGTGTTCATCATTTTCTGTTTGTGTGAATTCAGTTTTGTCATATTAATACAGATTTTCTTTGCTTGAAGTGTGTATACATTTTGGCACCCTCTATATACACCATGTATAAATATATATATATATATATATATATATATATATATATATATATATATATATATAATACATTTATTTCTTAAATGCAAATTTTAAACTTTAACCATCTTAAGGAAAATATGAACAATGAGGTAATTTTACGAGTAATACAAAGAGATATATCTCGCCGTGACTTCATTATACAATACGATCAGCGAGCTTTTATCCTATGACCAAGCCGTGGAGGGGTAGCAAGTCTGCTTGCTTACTTGTTGACTTTGCTGACTCGCAATCGTAGCGCAGCTGTTCCCGGGTGTGTGTTGTGTTGTTAGTTTCTTAATTCGACAGTATGTATACATAAAGTGTATAATGCCTCGTGTTTTACAACGGCACAGCGTGTCTTTATATATGATTCATTTGTGTTAACTCATTGGTGATAAATGGGCTATTTTTTCCCCTTTTTAGCATACATTTGATTCTGTTACTTATGTAAATACAACACTAACCATGTTTTTCAGAGAATAAACTGACAGGGATCATGATCAAACTTTTTCAACAGGACTCTGCCACTGCTCACACTGGGAATAATTCATTGAGAGCAATTCACAACGTATTTCCACAAGACAGAGTTATTAGTAGAAATTTGTGACCCTTCAGTCTGCCAACTTAACAGTCTGCGACTATTATTTCTGGGTTAAATTAAAAAAATGGCTTGTACAAGATGAACCCACACACCATACAAGAACTGAAAGATAATATTGTCAGGAAATTGTTTGGATTTCTCAATATGAATACAGCGAGTTGTGAATAATTTCCTAAAGAGATGCCCCGAGAATGAAGGCGGGCAGTTTCAACACTTCATTTGATAAATTGGTAAATAATGAGTATCTTCATTTGGTTTGTGGTTTGTTGTATGATCGATTTGTTTATTGTTTTATCTTCCCGCTAATCACAGAGACCCGCTGGCCGGTTAACCGGTTAACTATTATTTTTACTTTGATTGCCCATTGTATTTGACTTAGTTCAAAAGCAAGAATTTAAGCAGGGTGTTAAGAGGCGATATACTGAAAAAATGAACAAAGCAAATTCGTCAAAATAAGGCAAACTTTCAACGAAAAATTGTCCAAAAACAAAGAAGGGTTTTACAACACCAGCTGTACTTCTTGTTCTTGTTCTGTGTTATAAACTGAGTTCATTTTTGCTACTCCCAATTATCTCGGATAATCGATGCTTTACTGAAAATAAATATGAACCATTACAAAGGAGATCTGCTATGAGAGAAAAAGTAAAACTAAAATAACTCTGTTCTGGAAAATACGTTAAGTCCGGTTTCATACCGGAGGAGTAAAACAGAAGGGGGAAATGCGTTGACGGATATCCCGAAATTTTTGCGACAGGGGGAGATGCGGTCAGTGCTAATAATGTCGAGTGCATTTGCTGCAAATTGGGCGTGAGCCGGAGCAGTTGGCGATGACAAAACATGTGCGCCGAAGCGTGTGATGCATCACTGCGCATGCTCCAACAGCACATGATTGATACTGTCCCGACAACAGATAACGACCTCGTCCGCAGCTTAGCATTTATAACATATTTTATAATTTATTTTCAGTTTAGCAGAAGAAAAAATCTATTAACGTTGTTCTAGAGTTCGACTTAGTAGAAAAAAAATTTTAAAAATACATAAAAGGCGCAAAATGTTTGCTAAATAAGCACTAAAACGATAAAGTGGCATTAGAAACATTTATAAAGGTCATGTTTTATTCTTTTATATTTTATTAAACTAGATGGATTCTTAGGGAACAATTTTAACTTCGTTTACCAACCAATGTTGGTGTTCTCTCTGAGGTGAAGCTGGTCTTTTGTCGCTCCGATTGTATCCTACAAATGAACGGGGGTGTGTGGGGATAGCGGTATACTGAGAACTCAATAAGTATATTACCGACATTTATATACTTCCCATTTAACCAAAAGTAGCTCCAGCTCTCTTATTTTAATTGGAAAAAATGGCAATAACTGATATATTTTTGCATTTTCAAATAATGCTCATTAAGAGCTTTTCATAAAGTATTCACACTTTTCTGCGCAAATTAATTGTTGCTAAATCAAGTAAACAAAGGTCTTTGTTGAGGACATCTAGTGTGTTAAATAACTGTCTGATGTCGAGCGAAAGGAAGAGAATTCTAATTTTTATTATGATTGGTTGTGGAGACAAGCAACTATCTCATCGAGTGACAGCGAATTTATTTTATGATGTGCACTCTGATCGCAATCCAATTCCACACAACAGCGACAAGGATCGTAAAGGAATTTACTGAAACTGGAGGCGTAAAGAACTTGACAAGATCAGCTCGCCCGAAAAGTGCAACTGACTGGAGCACTTCATTGGTGTGCAAGAGAATACAAACTTCTCGACTACAAATTTGACGTTAGAATCAAATGCAAATCAAAGTTACGCGATGAAAATCTTTGAAAGTGCCAAACAACATCGTTATAATTTTCAACTTTGCAGGAACTTTCAGCGGTCGATCCCGATAGAACAATGCAGTTGGGGGAATTAATGATGAATCGCATTAATAACAATGCAATTTTTAAGACAAACTATTCTCAGATGCCTCAATGGATTTGTCAAGAGATAGAACTGTTGGTTGGACTTTAAATCCACAATAGATGGAGGAAAACCACACGCAGTATCCACAAAAACAGAAATATTTGGGCTGGTGTTTTTGGTCCTGTCTTCTTTATAGAAACTCTAAATGCTGATAGATATTTGTATTTGCTACAAAATCACATTGTATCGGCTATCTCAAGTTTGTTTCCACATCCAGTCAACCATGGGCTGCTTACAGACAATAACTATTTCCAACAAGACGGAGCTCCAGCTCAATGTGGACAAATGTTCATCAGCACTCAGACCAAGATTTTCCACAGCGATGGATCGGAAGGAGAGATTATATATAGTAGCCAGCAAGATCACCAGATATGTAGTCTTTGGGCTTCTTTCTATGATGCCATTTAAAGTCATTAGCACATCGAAAGATCCAGCAACTTAGAAGACCTGGAGTACGTGCCTAAAGCCTGGTTAAGTCATTTATGATCGATTGGCACATTGTGATTTGATTTATTTATGGACGCTTTTTAACATTTCAGGTCATCAGCGTCCCATTCAATTCCGGGCGTGAAACGGCCTACAAATTTTGATCAGAGGCCTCTTCTACAGGCTTGAGGTTCTTTTTCGTGCCGTAAATCTTCGACACGGGACCCACGGCTTTACTTCCCTTCCGAATGAAGTCATACTTAGGATTTTTACGCCCGAAAAATTCCATCGATCCTGGCCGGATTTGAACCCGCGATGTTGGGTTTAGAAGGCAATTATGGTTACCACTACACCACCAATGCCGACTGGCACATTGTCAGGGCTTCCAGTTTGAGCACACAAATAAGTTAACTCGGTTTTGTTTTCTGTTCAGGCAGTAGCATTTTAATATTCGCTATACTTTTTATTAGCAGAATAGCATGCATACTTTTTGAAAATCTCTTAGTGAATATTATTGGTTATTATATTTTTCCAATTAAAATAGGCGAGTTGGGGCTATTTTTTTAAAAACCAAAAATAGAAAAATGTCGGTAATATTTTTACTTCTCTGTAGGCTAACCCCCACACACCGAGTTTCATATCACTAAAACACATGCTACAAAAGTTATTTAGGTAGTGCGGGAACTTTTAACTGAATTATAACTATAACCATTACTTAATCATTGTGTTCAAAACACATGAGTTTGTAACTAAATTATAGCTATAACCATTACTCAATAATTAATATGTTCAAAACACATGGGTTTTTAACTTAATTATAACTAAAACCATTATTTGATAATTAATGTGTTCAAAAAACTGTTTATAGCGGTGACGGATGGAATTTTTATTTATTTTTAAAGATCATACGCTAGAATATGAGATGTGAAAATAATGCAAAATCTAATTTATTTAAATATATCACGAAAATGACGCTGTAATGTTATCATAAATTGTTTCACAAATTATGGCACGTAACTATCAATTTAAGCGATAATTAACACTAGTACCCCTTAAAACGTCCGTGGGCGGGCAATTGACCGCTACTAATGCACTTTTAATTGATTTTCTCACTGAAAACTATGGAATTCTTTCCTTATCGCCTTCTTGTCTGCTGTGACGTACAGGGAACGATTTTGCTTCTAAATTGCAAGCCAGGTTCGCATCCAGTTTACATTTAGCTTCCGGAGTGTGTTTGTATATACTTGGTGTCTGCTCAGTATCACGCATTTCATTGCTCTTCTGACTCAGGCCGATGAAACTTCATACTTACCTGACGACGGTAGGGAACAATGTGGTTTTTGAGCTTGAATCGACAGCTTCTGCTTTCAGATATTTTTATGTTCATGTTTTTTGCTCACATGTCACATATGTTAAGCGCTTTATGACCCCAGGCCCCTTTGCCTGTTTATTTAATTTGCTGGTAATTCAATGTACTTTTTGGAGTATTTTCATCCAATAGGTGTAGCTCGTTATGTGAATGCACCACCTGAAACGTCACATCTCTCACGTGAGTACTTGGAAAGATGACTAGTGTTTAACGCCCGTTTTTACTACTAAGGCACCACAGGCGGTGAACACTGATGATACATGAGATGAAATTATATATTGCAAAAGGAGACCTCGAGTTTTATACGACTGATTGTTGCTGAGTTACAAAGTTTAGTAATATATTTCAACAGATTCTTACATATTATAGAGAAACATCATTTTAATGCCAAAACACATTTTTTTAAAATATTTAATTGCTCTGTATAAAACTCGAGGAAGAGCACCTCCTTGGTCTAGTGGTTATGGCCCAGGTTCGATTCCCCGTACCTACTTGGAAAGTTTTCCACATTAGAGGGGTCTGGAACGGGGTGAGGATAATTGGGAAGCTGCCCGATAGAGAGGTGGCGTTCTTCCATCTAAGGAGCTGCATGATAGACGATCGGGCTGGTGTATCAGTAAAGCCGCAAGATGGAAGTAGAGGAAGCAGACAGAGGTGCTGTGGCAGGCCAAGGTTTACCCCAAGCCTGCAAAATTAGAAGAAGAGTGTTAGAAGCAAACTATCCGGGGGAGAGATAACATTTAGGGTGATGTTTATTTTGTTAATTTGTTTTATTTATGGACGCGCTGTAATATTTCGGTTCATCGGCGTCCCATTCACTTCAGGGCGTGAAATAGCCGATAAATTTTGCTCGACGCACGGCTTTACTTCCCTTTCAAAGGAAGCCATTCATTTTTTACGCCCGTAAAAAATCCACCAAAGGGATTTGACCTTATGAAGGGCATTCAAAAAGTTTGCACCCAGTCTATCCATTGTTGGACAAAAATGTAACTAAACAATGAACTTTAAGTTATCAAAATATATAATTGCAAGTGTAAACTTGTATAGTTACTGTCGTACAATCTGTTGAATTCAGTCCTGTGTCAATAGCTGGTGGAAAATCATGAATATTTCTAAAAGAAAACTTTACATTCTACATTTTCACACGCTATAAGCAAGCGAAGGAGCGAAAAATTCCACGAGGACTTGGTAGCTGTTCATGCTGATCAAGTGTGTAAATGTGACAACATTGCCATAGGGATTCGATCATTTGAAGAAGAGCGAGAGACTTTGAAAGACAACCCTCGCTCTGGCCGGCCTCGGAAAGCTGTGAACGAGAGAACAATTCAAAGTGGGAGAAACTTGGTGCAGGAAAATCAACATATTACTGTTGAAATGCTAATAAGTGGGTATCAATGTTGGTAGCATTGACAATATACTCTGAAAAACTTTGTGAAAAATGGGGTCCACGTCCCCTAACCAATGAAGAAAAGGAGAAAGGAACGTGCAAGGAAACTGCTGAGCATGTTCCCACCAAATGGAGCTAAACGTTTGACAGTGACATGCATCGGTGATGAAAATTTGTTTTTTACTATACCACACCAAATAAAACCCAGAACTGAGTGTGGATAAATAAGAAAGATCCTTGATCAACAAGATTTTCGTTCTCGGAAGCGAATGTTCCGTTTTCTTCAACTTTGAAGAACCATAGTGACTGACTGTATGCCAGAAGAAATAATTGAATAGAGAATACTATGGCGCTTATATTTTGAATCCTTTATTTGAAGATTTGAGACGGCGGCGTCCAAAGACAGGAATTTCAAGACTGTTGTTTTTGTAAGACAAAGCGTCTCCTCACAGAACTGGTGAAAATTTGAAGTGGAAGTAACCAAAGTCCAGTAACTTGTCCATCCACCCTACAGTCCTGGCCTTGCACCGTGCATCTTCTGAGTGAAATCTTGCACTGCTGAAAAACCTCTAAATCGAGTGCAGGACCTTGCTTCAACTAGAAATTCAGCTGTTGACAATATCTCAGCCAGTGCTTTTCACAAGTGGTTGTATCGACTACAACTCTGTGGGGGAGAGATGGAGATACTTTGAAGAATTCAGTGCTTAGCTTTGACTTTAGGTGACACCTGCTAAACTTTCTGAATGCCTCTTGTAGGTCTATAAGGCAAGTATGGCTACCTCTTTCAGGTGGTGCATATACATAATTCTTACGGGCAAGAGGCTCGTTCTACCGCTTTTTTCACCTCCCATAACCAAATGCTTCTTAAGCTTAACCATGACTCTACAGACGACAGACAAGAGTTCATTTTACTTTTGGAACTATTAACAAATCCGTGTGAAATGGAACATGGATTCAATGAAAACAGGATTACAGAATTTATGTTGGAGGGAAAGGAGAGAGATACCTACTTTTATGGAAAATAAAACATTTCAACATTTGTGTTTTAATGTTTTTTTTTTTTTATTTTTTAGAAATATTACATTTTAAATATAAGTACAAATTCTGTGAAGAAAAATATACAAACTTTTAATATACTGCATACAATTTCTAAATATAAGTACAAATTCTGTGAAGAAAAATATACAAACTTTTAATATACTGCATACAATTTCTTTCTCAATAGAAATATGCATTTTATTTTTATACAGAAGATAACACATCTGAATTTATATTTTTATCTTTTCCAAGAAGTTCACTTAACGTTCTAAAATTCGTATCAAAAATACAATTGGAGACAATATTTTAATCACTAATGAGAGTTTCTTCATTGATAGGTTGAAATAATTTACTAAATAATGTTTTTGGAAATATAAAAAATGTGGTTTTTCTTTTAACCGTTTTAACCTCAAAGATGATAACCGAGTTAATATATTTTAAGGCTTTGATGTCACATGTTATCCAAATTAAAAACATTTAAGAGTAAATTGACAGCGCAGGTCTGAAGTTGTGTATTCACGGACAGCAAGAAGTATAGCTGGGAAATTTGAAGTACAGAAATATAATAGAATAGTTAAACTGCATTTGAACTAAAGCTGTGAGCTTATCAAAAATCTGAAATAAGACTTTTTAGGCTATTAATATAAAAATTAAAATTGAAAATAGATCCTCTACTGGTTTTATCAGTTATAGTTTTTCAGATATTATTTTCTACACAAAACTAAATGGTAACTCTTGCTTAGATATTTATTTAAATAAGATATGAATTATCATTAGATATATTATGTTTTTTACAACTTATTTAAATAAAATCTCTATCTCTGATAAAAAAAAAGTGTTTTAAAATCTCTTCACCAGTTACTAAACACAGAATGAAATACTTTCAGGTTTTCTTGGGCAGTTTGTACGCATTCCACGCGAATGTAAAGAATCATTCAAAATTACTTTCAACTTCTACGATGTCATCAGTAAACGGGTGACACAGTTCTACCATCATACACAACACGCTAGCGGTAAATTCGGTGTGGTAGATCAGCCATCCGTGTACAAGGCAGTGGAGAAGCGTCTGTAGCACCGTTGAGTTGTGGGTGTGTTACATTATCCTAAAGTTGGCATGAGTGAATGCAAGTATAATAATTGGCCACACTTTCTTTCACTAAGCAATGAATGTTGAACCCCAAGCATTAACTTGGGAACAGTTTTTCCCTTAACTGAATGCACGGTGTGGTAATTTTGAAGATAGAGATGCTGCTCATATAGCTTGTACTCATTTGGATGTGATTACTAGCACCATTGGTGACATAATAATAGTGTAGACTTGTCACCCACCTGATCTGCATATTTAACGCCCTGCGATTATAAACAGACGAAATTGTTTAAACCAAAACCATCAATATTAACGGAATGGAAAAATAACATTTGGGAAGAAATAGTTAAAATTTCAAAGAACAGTTGCAACATATGAATAAAAGTCTGTTTCGTTTAGGTGCTGCAAAGCAAAAAGAGCACATTGCCAAAATTTTCTTTGAAAAGGTAAGGAAGTAAGGCACATTTACAATTAAGAATGCGCGACCATAAGGTTTGCCGATCGCGCGGTACCGCTAAGAGTGAGCTCTATCTATGTACAGTAAAAATTCTAAGGAAAAATTTAAATGCCCATAATTTACAACCTTCATTTTGTATGTTTCTATGCCTACTGTTTTGTTTATTGATGGTGGGATACAGCTCCCTAGAGTTTTGATGATTCAAAAGTCATTATGTGGTATGACTTCACTGTCACCCATATTTCTTCAAAAAAGATAGAACTAGAATAATAGAGACTTTTACAGTAAACGGGGCTCAGTACCTCAGAGTGCTAAAGACTATGTAATCACGAGTTTAAAAGAACATTCATGCAAGATTACACACTCCCTCACACATACGCCTTCAATGTTTTAATGGTGCTTAAGTTTCAGTTATCTTTTGAAAGTTCTGCATTTAATTAAGTAAATATATTTTATAACTGGTGGTTGTATCCACTTTCAATATAGACGATCAAAAAGTTTTTATCTTTCAACTGATATACAGATTGATCCAAAACTTTCTTTGTATGGGGGGTGGGGAACGAAAAAATGTCATCTGTTGTTATTCCTGCTTAAGGCATATTCAGAAAATTGCATATCATTGCTACAAAAGTGACGCAGGCTACTACTGGAAGCAAATGGGCCAATATATATAAAAAAATATCATTCACAGGAAGTTTGATGAAAAATTTAAAAAGGCTCATTTGCCAGTCAAAGGATGAAGATCATCAATACAAAGCTTCAATGATGTCTGGAGTCATTAACCAGTCACAATGCTCCATAGACTTAATGAAATTGTTAAAGACTACAGGACAGTGTCCATAAGTGAATTTTTAGTAAAAAATTTGTAATAAATTGTTTATTGTTGTTTAAAGATTACAAAATCTAAACACTTCCACTTTCATAATATGTGTGAAGGGTACAAGGGAAAAACCATTTAAGTCCACTCTCTCTTTTGTTTTTTTTTACAGGAATGTAATTTGAAGCTTAATAAAGCTACAAAATTACATAACTTAGAAATATAGATATGTTTTTTCTAGAATAATTCTTAAGATTTATTATTTATTTAAAAAGTTTTACAATTTCTTTTACAATTAGTATCACGTGTTTTTGTTCACATTAAGAGTCAAAGAACACATACTTGATAAAAACTATCAAGTTCACTAACTATATTATGGAATGTACCAAATTACACTAGATAATTGCTGAGGAAAATATAAATATTAATGAAACATATTGAAAATAATCATTCAATCAAAATTATTCATTGTCTATTACAGTTGACTTTCAAAAATTGAGCTGATCATTTTTGGAACAGAATCTCTTCCGGCATTGTATGTCATATTTTGCCTTGGAAATGGGAATTAAACTTGAATAGGAGGGGGCAGGCTGCTCATCGGTCTATGTATGGGACATTTTGTCGACAATAGCATGAGACTCCCAGGAAGATGTTCAATCAGTTTTAGTTGTATAAGAGGTTTTGTCAGCCACAATTTCTCTTATCTTAATTGGACATGTCTTTATTAAGAAATGAAGACAACTATTTACAAATATTCTGGGAACACTCAATGATATTGACGGGAGATGATGTCATGTGGCATCTTCTGGTGTGCTCATTCCAATTGCTGGGTGTTTCAGAATGGGTTTTTTTAAATTTATTAAACCCATATCTTTGTCACATTGCATGTACATTTGGCCTCTGATGGGAAAAATCGCTTTTACTGATTCAAATATATTGTAGTTATGAACCATAGTTTGAATAAGGTGAATAATGGTATCATTTTTATTTTGACCCAAGCATAAATCACAAAAAATTTTCAAATTTTGAACTGATGGGATCAGGTGATGCAAAGAAAAATCAATATTGATGCAACTTCATCAGCTCTCTGTCTTGCTATGGTGTTGTAAATATTTTACAGAGGACTCTTCTTTGTTTGTCCTCTAGACACTATTTTTTCTATGCTGATTTTTACATACTACATGTGGTTTTCTCTCTGTTGGAATATAGTATTACATATCTACAATCCATTGGCACTAAAATATCAAATTTCACCAAAAATGGACTTTTGTTTTTCCCCTGTACCCTTCATATGATAGTTAGTTCAGAAATTAATCTGTGCTATTTGCAAATTCTGGGTCTGGCACATGTAACAAAGGATCAAAAGATTTTCAATATGAATGTGAAATATGTGTAGATATGTTGTGAAAAAAAATTATTTTTTGTTCATTTTCTACTGTTCTCTTAAAAAATATTCCCCAAGTTAATTTTTCTGATTATTTAATTTCTAATTGATTAATTGCAATATTCATATAGGTAATTTATAAACACTGGTGCTGATTTAATTTTGTGTTCTCTTGCAAGTTAGAATTAATAAAGAAAAGTAAGTTTATTTTGTCAAATGATAGTTATAAAAACATTTCTAGATTGTTTACAATAAAACATATTTAAAAAGATGAATTGATGTCAAAATAATACCTACAAGAAGAATTATACGGAAAACAAAGGTAGGTCAAGTAGCCCCAACACATGTGCAAAACAGATTCTGGAGCAGCAGAAAGTAATAGCTGCAGTCAAAGGAAGTTCTTTGATGAAGAAATAGTTTCTTCACTAGTCATAGCAACAACGATCAAGCATATGATCCCATAGCGTCAGACACCAGTTCATACTCGCTGAGAGCTCAGTCACTTGTTTCCTTGCTTATTCTGCTCTGTTTTAAATAGGTGTATCATAGAATTGTATTTTTGGAATAATGTAGCTTTTTACATTACCTGGAGATAAATCAGAAATTTGCTCCTTAGAGAAACAGTGTTCTGTAATTAGATATTTTGATCAGAAAAGCTTAGAAGTTTCACAGAGGAATGGCCAGCTCCATGAGTGAAAAGAAAGGGATAGAGAGATTTCAAGAAGCCAGAACATTTTTTTTTGATGAACACACTCACCTTGTTGTGTGCATGCCCTTATTCGTGCAGTTAACACAAACAATTATTGGATCTGTTCATCAAGTAATCCATAAGGTACTGAAATGGGGTGCCCAAGTTGACTGATGGAAACAAGTTAAATCGATTTCAGTGTTGCAGAACTTCATTGTCAACCTCGTGCTTAGGGTGAAGATTTTCTTTAGGTTCATTATGAACCGGAATCCAAAAAAGACAATCTGTGGAATGGTGACACAAATCTCTCCTACCAAGAACAAACACAAATCGTCAGTTCATCACTCTATGCTGGGTTATAAACTGAAGCCTGTAATTCGCTCTCGTCGTCTCGGATTGACGTCCAAAGCCGTTCTCTTTCTCCTGAACAATGCACGACCACACACTGCCGCTACTAAGTTATTACGATACAAAAACTTGACATATGAGCCTCTAAAATCATCATCCTTACACTTCAGACCTTGCTCCATTAATCTACGTGTTTGGAAAGCTTAACAAAGAAAAAGATTTGATAGCAACGACGAGGAGCTGAACAAGGGTCCGTACTTAACGCTTCATAACCAACCTAACTGTTCTTTTCTCTAGGAACAGAGAAGTTTCTCGAAAGATGGGAAAGGTGCATTGAAAAACCCGGTAATTACTTTCAAAAACACTGTTATATTTGTATGTATGTATATTCTTACTTATTGAATTGCCCGTTATACTTTTTATTTTCACATATCAAAGAATTACTGTTGGTTCAGGAAACACTGTCCCCACGTATCAAAGCTATACTTTTAAACTTCATAAAAAGGCAAAAAGTGTCAGTGACCTGTTATGCAAAAAGTGCAACAAGGAAGAATGCTCCAAATATAAAGTTTACTGTGCTGCTCAAGTTTGAGGCATCCCCACCAGGTTTCTTCGTTGAGGGACCTTCTGGGGTAGTTGTAGAAATGCTTGGGGTCGTGGTGTTGGCAGGCATGGTTGTTTTGGAAGAGGTTTCTGTGGTTGGAGGACTAGTGCCTTTTGTGGAATCTGAGGTTGTGGTTGTTGGAGAAGTGGTTGTGTTGGGGGGACTGGTGGTGATGGTAGTATTGGTTATAGGTGTGACGCTGGTTGGCTGATTGGTTGTTGAAGTACTGTTTGTTGGAACTGAAGTGGTGGTTGACGTTGTGGGGGTTGAAGCCGTAGTTGATGTATCAGTGGTGGTTGACGTGGGGGTTGAAGTAGTTGATGTATCAGTGGTGGTTGACGTGGGGGTTGAAGTAGTTGATGTATCAGTGGTGGTTGACGTGGGGGTTGAAGTAGTTGATGAAGCGGTGGTGGTTGACGTGGGGGTTGAAGCAGTTGGTGTAGCTGTGCTGGTTGTGTTTGACGGAGTCGTGGTGTTGGGTGACAATGTCGTTATGCTTGGAGTTGTAGTCGGAGCTACGGTTGAAGTGTGTACATCTGCGCTGTGACCTGAAAATTTAAACACAGAAATTAATTTTGCCACCTCTGCAAAGTTTTCAAAGACGTCCTTGCTTCCTTCTTCCCAATGTGTTTCAAAATACACAAAATATTAATGGCTATGGGGAAAACATTTGGAGAAACTTTGAATGTCAAATTTGCTATAGATTTTTGCACTCTTTAGTTTGTTACTAAAGCTTTTCTCACGTAAAGTTTTGACACAATTTTATCTTCAAAGAAACGACCATTGGATTCTCAACCATCTTCCAAATGTGCTTTCATGTCATGGCGAAAACAGGTCTTGTTTTTGATGAGAGGAATCATTTCCAGATGTGCTTTCAGCTTCAAAGTTTCACGAAGAAAGTGAGTCAAACACAGACAGCCTCCTCTATACAAAAAGTTGACGTCTGTTATATTTTTATGTCAACACTATTATATTACCATGTACAGAGGCCAAGGAGATAATTAATATAGGAAATGTTATTAAGTGTTTCTTATATTAACAAGGAAATGCTTAAGAATGTTCGATGGAAATTATACAGGAAGAAGGCATAGCCAAAAGAAAGCACCAAGTTCACAAAGGTAGTAAAATTAGTCATTAAACACACCCTATTTTTGTTATTTAAGGGCAGTAGATGTGAATATCTCTCACTCAGTTTAATTAAAAATATAATCTTCATATAAAACTGATCGCACTGTACATAAATATGAGGGGTGACTCAGCAAACGTACAATTATTACTATTTTATTGTTAACAGCTTTATTTCAGCTGCAAATATAACATTGTGCATTAGTTTATTGTTGATAATACATATAGCGTGTGACATTACAAATTTACTTATTTTATGTTTTTATTACAATTACTATATTTCATTAATTTTTCACGACAATTTCACCAAAAAATCTTGACTCTGTATCTCATTGAGTTCATCTACCATAACATTTAACATAAAGCTCTTTCCCTGAAAGCATTTCCACTTTCTGTCAAAGGTGGGCCGCTTATCTCTCATTGTATAACACACAGCTTGCCTTACTGGCTCTGCAGTAGCCAATTGCGTGCCAGTTTTACCTACTGACAGCTCTCAATCAAATCCACGTAGAGTGAAAAGAAGAAACACGTTGTCAAATGTAGATTTAATTTTATTTCTTACGCAGTTATGTCATTACTGTTCAGGAATAAGGTTTATCGGGGCAGTGTCCTTCAGTTAAATATGTGCCGCACTTAGTTCAGTGTGACATGAATGATGATAATAAGCAAGTGCATGATATTAAGCCGCAAGTGAAAAAAATTCAAGCTGAGCATTTTTCCGATACTGCGGAGGTTGTGCTCGGACCCATCGGCAAGTCTTAAAACTTAACAGCTCTCAACAAGAAGTGCCATAAAATGGTCTAGAAGAATAAAGTAAGTAAAGAACCCCTAAAAGAGAAGGCGAAATTTTAGAACTGAGTAGCCAACAATCAGAAAAATCGTCAGAGGAGAGCCTAAAGCCCAAAAAGGCAGAAACAAAATCAAACCCTTTGGGGAAATTTATTGAATTCGAATGTGAAATTGTTGGGGGAGAAATCTACAGCTTTTACAGGCAAGGAAAACCTCCAACATTCCAAGAACTCCTTAGACATAAACAATTCCCATACAAAAGAATGGCGCCTTGTATGCTCACTTGGGTTTCCATTCGTACAGTTAATAAAAGGCATATTATCATGGAATCACCTCCAGTAGTGTTTTGTAGGTATAAATATTTACACAGGATTGCGATCTGCCGGGTATTGGGTGATGTTCATATTTGTATTTCACAGCAATAGGTTCTTGACCAGGAATCATGTGTTCACCTGCGTAGTAAGACGTGACAACACCGTTTGTTCATGGGACGGAGGCGAGAACCCGATAGCACGTCAAACTGATATCTTTCCTTCAAAGGTTACCGGGCGGAAATGCATTCAAGGACAAGCTATATCACTTTGGCCTACATTGAACAAAAGTATATGGTTATTTTGTAATGCTAGTCAGTCAATATATATACAACAGTGTTTAGCTCCTATATGAAAATGGTCTACAATGGTCGACTCTTATCTTTCCTGAAAGTTAGTAACAAAATCTCACCTACAACCAGTGGATATCTTTTCAAGAAGAATATTTCTATAATTCTGGCAGTAAAGAAAGGAAGAAGAAAACAAAAGAAAGTTATCATGGTAACCATATCAATTTTTTGTTTGTTTGATTCGTTTTATTTAAGGACGCTCTTTAACATCTCAGGTCATCAGCGACCCATTCAATTCAGGGCGTGAAACGGCCGACAAATTTTGCTCAGAGATCTCTTCTTTCAGGCTTGAGGTTCGTGCCGTAAATGTACGACACGGGACCCACGGCTTTACTTCCCTTCCGAAGGAAGCCATACTTAGAATTTTTACGCCCGAAAAAATCCATCGATCTTGGCCGGGTTTGAACTCGCGACCTTGGGTTTAGAAGGCAAATATGGTCACCACTACACCACCAGGACTGACGTAACCATATCAACAATAACATTTGAATCTTTGTTACAATATGACTTAGTAGTTAATCTAGTATTATGTATTTACTTACATTCTGCAGACATTTTGACCAACCCAACTGCGAGAGCCACCACGCCGATAAAGAGGATGGTGCTAATAATGATAAGGTTCTTCTCCAGTACTGTCCGATAATGCCAGCAGTTGCTGCAAACAAAATGGTACACTGTAATTTTCCTTGTGTCATATGTAATACTGCCATGACATCTTCGTTAACCACCAGCAAGCTAAAGGAAGGCCCAACAATAACACTGATAAAAAGAGTGGGCTGGCTGAGGCGGTAACGACCCGGGTTGGAGGGGTGGCCTTCCTGATTTTGGAATGTTTCGTAGTTTAACACTGGTCGCTTGTCTCGCTCAAATAATTCCTCCGCGCAGGCACAAACGGCCAGCCATGAACAAGTTTGAAGTAATGATAAACCCTTCCGCAGCTTTGGAATGGGGGAGAGCTGTATATGTAAATAAAATTCAAGTCGATTTTTGAAAAGGGTTTTCGGACTCTCCAAAGGAACGTCAAACTGTGTGTTGCTATGAATAGTAATATAAAGTTAATATAATAATAAAACAAGGAAGGTGAAACGCTGACTTAGACTAATGCAGGGAGACCAGTCCACACTTCGCGCTAAATGTTATAGACATCAGATACAAAATATAACTCCGACGACTGCAGAGGTGGAAAGAGGACTCAGAGTAATTCCGGGTTCAATTTGGCTACCTGGCAATGAAAATAATCAAAGTGCATGGCAGAAGGTTAAAACAAGGCTAGAGGATTACAGAAGGCAGAATGAAACACGAAAGTCTCCTTCAGCCTACATATACTAATTCGAGGGAGAATGGCAAGATCAGAAATGGACGGTTTTATACTGGGAGTTTGGAAGGATAAAAAAAAAATCGAATAGTTCTGGTAGGAAATTCTTCCCATTTTGTGGCAGGGTTTGAGGAACGGGTACATATAATGGCCGAAAGTAGCCACTGTAAACTTCTTTAAAAAACGCTGTTTCCAGATAAATAATTTAAGACAATTAGAGGTCAATTGGCATGTTGGGACATGTTCGCGGATCACACTTATTGGTTGAATATGGGCATTTTGCTAAAAAAAAGTGTGCGATCTGGGAGTAATTTATTTTTTGATTAGAACGTAATCACTAGTAGTGTAACTGTGCATAATATACAAGTGGGTTTATCAGTGTTATTGTTGAGCCTTCCTTTGGCCTGCCGGTGGTTATCGAGACACCATGTCAGTAAATAGTCTTACTAACTGAAGTAAAACAAGGTGTGCGTACATATACTTGAAATATTGTCCTAAAGATGTTATATTGTATCCCCCCCCCCCCCCCCGCTTGCAGAACGCCAACTAATCAACTGTAAACTTCTCATGCTTTCTAAAAAACATTTAACAAAAATATTCCAGCATCAACAGCTGGTGATTCTGTGAAGAGTTCCACAATTTTTCTGTGCCGTTGCATGAGCTGTTTGAGGTCGTGCATTATCGTGCTGCAACAGTACATTGGTTGTGAGCAAAACTCGACGTTTCAGCCTGATTGAAGGTTTCAAAAGTTCTTAAGCATATCATAATATGACTCGTTAACATTTCTCCTCTGGGCAATAGGACCTTTTACAGTCTAAGAAGAGCATGAGAATCACTTTACCGGCTGACACAGCTGTGAGGAACTTGTTCGGTTTTGGCGATGACGAATGCCGCGCTCTTTGATGACTCGCGAAGTAGTGGACCCTGCATTCATTACCAGTGACTTAAACGCTTTAGGAAACATTTCCTTCGGCTTCATGACGTTTTAGCAGTGTTTCATAAACATCTACACGACGTTCTTTCAGTTCAGGGGTGAGTTTTTGTTACCCACTACCGGAGACTTTGCGGTACTGCAGACCCATGACTGACGTTTAATTCTACAGTCACTTCACCGATTGTCACGTGTCTCTTGTTCTATGCAGCGATAGTGTGTGACGTAATCCCAGTAAGCGAGCTGCATCACTCACAGCTGACACTCCACCTTTACACTTTCTGTGTCACTCACAGACTGCCGAAGTGACACACAGGAAACTAAATATTGCCTCTTCATTCTTCGATGAATATCTGCTGGTTTCTCACCCTCAATAACTGATAATTAATTGCCCATTGCTCCTTGCTTGTGCAGGCTTCCAAAGGGACTGTCATCTTTTTATGGTCACTGACGTCACATTTTCCAAGATGCCACGCGCTTTTGTTCCTACACCAGAACGGTATAGATATCCATTATTTAACCATCCAAAACTCTTTTACATTCTTCTGGATTTCGATTTCTAAACAAAGATTACTTTTTGATCCAGCCTCGTATGTGTGTGTGTGTTTGATTGATTTGAGTTATTTACGGACGTTCTTTAATATCTCAGGTCATCAGCGTCCCACTCAATTCAGGGCGTGAAACGACCGACAAATTTTCCTCAGAGGCCTCTTCTTTCAGGCTTGAGGTTCTTTTACGTGCCGTAAGCAGTAGCGCAGTAACGCTACTTGATGACTTTCTGCATGTTTCTCATAATGTTGTTCGTGTAGATTTATTGGCATTCACTTCAAAATAAGAGCCGATTGTTTTCGTCTGCCTAGTTAAGAGGCGTGTAATTCTTTTTGACAACATACCTTCACTCATCCTCATAATTTTGATGCTCTTTCTCAAAGTAGTTCTTGTTGGATGCAATGCACCTGCCCCAGCGTTTCTGCCAGTCTTCATAAACACGCCGAAAATCATTTTTTGCAGGTTCTTCCCGTAGACGGCTCCCGTAGTCTTCACCATTGTTTTTAATGGAAAATGCTTCTCAAGTACGTATTTCTTCAATTTGGAAAAAGGAAAGACTCACAAGAGGTCAAATGTGCACTATAGGGAGGTAAGGGTCACAACTGCTTTTGGTGTTTGTGAGATATTAGCGATAATATTTGCGATGTGCGGCCGTGCATTATCGTGGTGCAGTAACCAGCTTGTTGCAAAGAAATTGGCCTTCCTAGCATGATATGGCCTTGGAAAGTTTTGAACATATTTTGTGGTATTGCTCAGTTACAGTTGTGTAACATGCTGGAAAAGCATTTTTTGAATATCAAAAAATGAGTTAACTTTTATAGCAGAAGAAACTTTTTGCATTTTTTGGTGATGGAGATTTTCACACAGAGCTTTGCTGTTTGCTCTCAGGATCGAAATTATGTAGCCAAGTTTCACCAGCAGTCTACATCTACAACTACAAGCGCACGTCCTTTTGTTTGTAATCCACTAAGCACAGACACTTCTCATATGCAACTTTCCATTTACTAACCTGTGGGTGGCATCAAGTGAAATATTCAGAATTTCTTGGCTGCCTTCCCTATTTAAACATTTTAAACCATCTTTCAGCTGTGCTATACAGAAGAACAAACTCTCCATAGGCTTCAGCTGAAGATTTGTAGAGACGAACGCAGGAAATTATTCGTGGCCATTTACTGTCCGCTTGCACACTTCTCATAGAGGGAAATCGGAAGTAACAACAATGAAACTACTTTGTACATTGCATATTAAGTTAACAAAGTTTTGTAAAGTTGATTTTAGCACGACAAATAAAGCCTTTAAAAAAAGTATGAATATCTTTTGTAGCAAGTTGATAATCGTTTCGCTTTTACACACGCAAAGTCAATAAACACAGGCACTTACTTTCCACGATCGAAATCGTCGCCAAGGCGGTTATATTTCGGCTGTTCTTCCGGCATCTTCCTTCTGAAACATAAAAATACAGTAGTGTTTAGTCAACGCTCAACAGATAACAAAAGTATGTAAATAGCCTCTTCAAACGATTTAACTTTCAATTAAATGTAAGCTGTCATGATAATTCATCCTCATTTGTTGGGATTTATTTATGAAAAATAGTGTATTTGATTTATTTACGGACGCTCTTTAACATCTCAGATCATCAGCGTCCCATTCAAACCAGGGCGTGAAACGGTCGACAAATTTTGCTCAGATGCCTCTTTTTTCAGGCTTGAGGTTCTTTATCGTGCCGTAAATGTACGACACGGGGCCCACGGCTTTACTTCATTTCAAAGGAAGTCATACTTAGGATTTGTACCCCCCAAAAAACCCATCGACCCTGGTCGGGATTGAACCCGCGATTTTGGTCTACGGGGCAAGTGTGGTTACCAGAGAACAGAAATTTATAAAAAGCATGCCGACATGGGAACTGAGAGATTTGTAAGATATCATCTGATGTTGTTAATGTCAGATATTTTTCCCTACTTTGTGTACAGGTGAAAACGTCTCAGCGATTGATTTCCGTGTAAAATTGTGGATATCAAACTCCTATCATCGCCACATAAGTACAGTGTGCCAAACTGGTTTTACCAAGCGGGGTGGCTATGAGCCTGAGACTTGCATTTGGGGTATCCTGCGTTCAATTACTGTCACGCCGGTCATTCTGACCTTGGATTTACCGCCACGGGTAAGACGCGGACTCGTGAGCGGGAGGTCTGGGGTTCTAATCCCGCCAACACCTTCTTCCCTGACAGGGATTTTTCCAGGTTTTCCTCAGTCCTCATAAGTGGCAAACGCCGGGGAGGTGCCCTAAACTTAGACCTGGAACATTTCCTTCCTTGAATAAATCCTTTCCCCATAGGTATATAATTTCATCTCATGTATCACCAGTGTTCACCGCCTGTGGTGCCTCAGTAGTAAAAACGGGCGTTAAACACTATTTAAAAAATGGCCTTGGGTGTTTTCGTGATTCCTCTGGGCGAATGCTAGGATGATTTTCATTTTCCGCTCTCCCAATTTCTGTTCTGCTGCGGGGTCAAAAGTGTCACAGCACTTTGGGAAGGTTTCTGACTCCGCGTCTGGAATGTAAGCGGTTCGCGGTTCTTCTGAGGAGTTGGAACACTCAGGAGGGAGGACACCACCGGCATCGGGGTGTTCTATCTGATTACATGTTACAAACCCCATCTGCGTCCGCGCAGCCACCGCCCGTAGATACCAACCGCTCGGTGTATCTCACACTCCACCTTTCCTCCCGGAGGTTTCCCCATTGGGGGTCGGTCAATGAGTATCTCAAGTGGAGGAGGTGATGACCTGAGATGTTAAAGGGCGTCCGTAAATAAACCTAAAAACCTCAAGTGGAATCTGGCGATCAGAAAAAGGGGAGTTCAGACTGTTGTGCGAGGGGCGCTTGAACTGTTTATCTGCACTGCACGAGTGTATATCAGATATCCATACCGCCACTTCTCAGACTCAGATGCCCGCTGGACTTCAAACTATGGGCGAGTATCTGACAGCACTTTATACCAACCCTAGCGTGCATGAACAAAATGAGTAGGGTTGAAAATGAATGTGCTCCTTACCTACGGAGCACATTCCTCTCGCTTGACTTCTGATCGCCAGATAGCACCGAAAAAATTCTCCTCTACCCAGGACCAACCGTCCATTCATGCTTGCCTTAGTAAGGAAGTTAAAAAGACAGAACCTTTGTTGAACATAGTTGGCAAACATCGCATTTAAAATACTTGGTGTTACTTAACACAACAAAATACAAGCAACCACCACTAAAATCACCAGATATAACCTGTTCAGTGCACCGTTGTGTAACTCCATCTCGGGAAGTTTAAAGATAAAGGCAATTTCTTGAGAACTGACGCAGAAAATTAAGGAATGCACTTTATTGCAACATACAGGTTGTTCTTAGGTTACATACTTGCAGATGCAGATGTCGCAACTGGAACAGACAGCTGGTGTATAAGTGGTGGATTGACAACCATGTTTGTGCGTAAGTTGTTATCTGATTTCATGTTTTGTTTTTATTGTGTTGTGTTGCATCTTTAGAGCCTTCATTTGAACGCGTGGCCGGCCAAACGGAGATTTGCTTGGCACCAGGAAGCACGCTGTTTGCCGGCAGAGTTGGATATTCGTAGCCCCTTAAAATTTATGTGCATACAGCAATATATATGCCATCAAATCGTATTTTATCATTAATTTTTGTGTTTGATCTCATTAATTGTATAATAACTGTGATTTATTTTTTGGAACACTCATAGAAGATGATGCTCATATGTTTCAATCAAACAAAAATCATTTTACTGTTTAAAAACAATTACAATGTACTAAGCAAATATACAATCAACAATAAACAATCGAAATTTTCATTGGCTTTGAAATTTAGGTTATTATAGAGCGCTCTTACATACAAATATAATTCTCAGGCACATATATTAATATTTCACATTTACTATCTTCTTTTGCAATACTGCAATACTTTTGTTAAATATGAACATATGCAACATTATAAATACAGTTTATGTGCTGAACTAATTTGTCATTTTATTTTGAAATAATTGAGAGAGAGAGAAAATTAAAGACTATGGGGATTTTTAAATTTTGATTTTCAATTCGGTTACTCCTAATCTCTTTTCATAATTTGTAGAAACTATTTTCCTTGTTTTATTTAAATGGTATACACCGAATTTTGTTGTTAAAATAAAACAAATATTGATGCTCCTAGAGCTATTTTCAAAGTTTCAGTCTCAGGTAAATTCCACAATCCAATGGCTCGATTTTCTTGATTTTCAGACAAAATTTTTCTTATTTGATTTAAATGGTATATACCGAGTTTCGTTGCGATAAACCAATATTGGTGCCGCTAGAGCGATTTTTAAATTTTGGGTTTCAGGTAAACTCTCACTCCTGATAATTTCATTTCACCGATTTTCACAAACTATTTTTTCCCCCTTTTATTTCAATGGCATATACCGAGTTTTCTTCAAAAATTTTAAAATCGCTGGCATATACCGAGTTTTCTTCAAAAATTTTAAAATCGCTAGAGCGATTTTTAAAATTCGCTTTAATGCCCACTCTTTAAATATCGGTTTTCAGATATAACCCCCCTCCTTACGGCCCTATTTTTTTTTAATTTGTTTTAATTGCATATATCTACTGAGTATCTTTGAGAAAAGATCAAAATTGCGGCTAACAGAGAGATTTTTAAATTTTCTTTTCAATTTTCGCTTTAAATTCACTCCTACCCGCAATGATCTAATTTTGGTGGTAACGAACTCGACGAATAGTTTGTTAATTGATTACATGCCGACTATGAGTTAAAAAAAATTGCGGCCGCTAGAGCGTTAACACATATACACAATTATTATATACATTTTTTCATTGTCATTTTCAATGCCTAGTAGGTATGGTCCATGGATATGCGAATAAATTTTACAAAACTTTTCATGGCAATAGCGACTTTGGTATCCTCTATAAACTGGAGTTATCCACTTGTGCTCTGAAACCCTCAAATATAGAATTTTAGGACAATTCCTCAGGAAATGTTAGTGCTAGACAGAAAACGTTTTAAATAGAAATAACACAAAATGTGAGATCAATTGCAAAGAATTCTCAGGCGAAAAGAAAAATCCATAAAATACAATTCCACATTACGATGTACATTTTGTATTTTAGACGACTAATTCTTTAGGGTGAAATATCGCCCTTGTATTGATCTTTAAACATTTTTGCATGTTTAAACAAGCGAAACTTTGTTTACATTAACCCATAAATAAATTACGACGCAGCATATTCTGTCTATTTATGAATTTTCTGGCCCAACTTAAGAATCTAATCAAGTAAATATTTTATTGAGTCATGGTATTTCTCTGAACAGTTTTCATTCTGTTCCCACCGTAGCGCTCATCGTATTCGTCTCTGAACTGCTGCAAATGCTGAAACAGCAAGCAAGCATTCCTGCTAGAAAACAAACACCTGTGAAGTCATACTGGCTTGGCATTTCTTGCTGCTATGCAAAAAGCGATTAAGCAGCCTTTGTTTTCATATGGGAGCATTCAGTTACCTTCCTTTAAAAACCAACGATTATTCAAGAAAAGCTTATCTAAGCAATAAAAACCAACGTAAAAATGTAACAACACTACTTTGTATGTCATATGGAGTATGTATTACTTTAAGTTCAGTAAGTTTTTCGATGATTTTCTGACAGCCAATTACAAAATAAAAATGTTTCAATTAACATGGAATGAACTGCAAAAAACAATTTCCCTCGTTTCAGCCATTGTTCGTGTTTTAGGTGTGTATTCTTCATTTCTTCTTGGATAACCTTTATCCACGTTGTCTGTGGCCTTCCTCGTTTCCATCTTCTTAGTGGAATCTATTTGTATTGGCAATCTTTCTTTACCCATTCAAATAAATGACCATGCCACCTCAATTGTCTTGTTAAAATGTCGTCCACAATATTATTTTTAATTCCCAACTTTTTAGTCTTATTGTATCCTTTCTGATTCTATCTCTTTGCGACACCCTTGCTGACCATCTCTAGTAATGTATATCTATTGCTAAAAATCTATTGTTGTATGTATTTTTAATATTGCAAGCTTATACAGCATATAAAGCTGTACTTCTAACAATAGATTTATAACTTTGGTGTATTATTTCTTTATTAATCTGTTTATCCCATAATATAGGGTTAAGAGTAAATATTGCAGTCCTTTCTTTATCTTTTTTATCATCAGTAATTACATCTAAATATTTATATTTGTCACTATATTTAATCACAACTTTATTCTAGTAATTAGATTTTGTTATTCTCCTCCAATTACCATATAATTAGATTTTTTATAATTAAACTTTGGGCCCGCATTTTCATATTCTTCAGTCTTTATTATTTGACTATCTGCATATTGCAAACTGTAAATACTCCAATCACCAACCTTTCTTCTTCTAGACATTTAAAACCTGTTGAAGATCTAATTTGAACAACGTTGTGTATATATATATATATATATATATATATATATATATATATACACATACACACAACCCTGAAGCAAGCCTTTGGTAACATGGAATTCTAATGGCTATCTATTTTGTATTTTAATGTTTCGTAAACAATGTTATATATATATTTTGTATTGTTTTCATTATTTATTTGGTAAATGTTCCCAACGTTTAGTGCTTTGAACTGAACCACAATCTTTTTCTACATCTATAAGCATATATGTGCTTCCTGATTATAAACTACAGCTTTTTTCAAGTATCTCATTGAAACAAACAGGTTTCAATAGTGGATCTTACTGCTCTAAACCCTTTTTGTTCCTCTGATTCTTTGTTCTTATATTACTCATCTAATAATTATTTTAATATTCGACCATATATATTTGTGACAGCACTATAATGACTTTTAAGTTCACTAAATAAAGCAAACATTTTAATTGCATCATGTAATTTTAGTCAACTTTCCTGTTATTTTGCATTATCTGATTTCATCCAGGTCCCATATATGACGATAATCGACATTCTGCTGTACAATATAAACTAAATACAGTTAAGTTATTTCAGTTAAGGGCCGACAGAACACGGCTGTGTGTTACTCGGTTGTTTCATTGTATGTAAATTGTGTACTAATTGTTCTTCGCTAATTCTGCCATTATATACGAGGGGCATTCAAAAAGTTTCGCAAGTGTCATCTTAAAGTCCATGCTAAGCACTGCATTCTTCAAAGTACTCTCCATCTCTCCATCTCAAGATTTCACTTGAGGAAACAATCAGAAGTCGCACGGTGCAAAGTCAGGGCTGTAGTAACTGGACTTCGGATACTTCCAGTTTTCTCAAAGTTGCAGCTGTTCTATGAGCAGACACATTGTGTGCAAAAGCAGCAGCCTTGAAGTTCCTGTCTTTGGACGCCGCCGCCTCAGCTCTTCAAATAAAGTATCCAAAATATAAGTGTCATAGTATTCTCCATTCATTGCCATTTCTTCTGACACACAGTCAACCGCTAATGGTCCTTCATAGTTGAAGAAAACAGTGATCATTCGCTTCCGAGAACGAAAATCTTGTCGAAGAACAAACAACTGGTCTTGGGTCATTCTCATTTACCCACAAACAGTTCTGAGCTTTATTTGCGGTGGTATAAAAACCAACTTTCATCATCAGTGTGCATGTATCTGTAAAACGTTTAGAATCATTTGGTGGAAAAACGCTCAGCAGTTTCCTTGCACATTCCTTTCTTCTTCTCTTCATTGTTTAGGGAATGTGGAATCCACTTTGCACAGATTTTTCGTAGCTTTAAATATTCATGGAGTATACTGTCATTGCTGCCAACACTAATACCCATTTCCATACTTAACATTTCAACAGTAATATGTCGATTTTCCTCCACCGAGTTCCCCACACTCTGAATTGTTCTTTTGTTCACAGCTTCCCGAGGCGGCCAGAGCGGGGGTTGTCTTTCAAAGTCTTTCAAGATCGAATCCATCTTGCAATGGTATCAAACGAACGTGCTTGATTACCATGAACAGCTACAGATTTTTTCCCTCTTTCACCTGCTTATAGCGTGTGAAAATGTAGACTCTAAAGTTATCTTTAGAAATATTCATGATTTTTCACCAGTTGTTGACACAGAACTGAACTCAACAGACTGTACGACAATGACTATGCAACTTTAAACTTGTACTTTTGCATATTTTGATAGCGTAAGGTCCATTGTTGCTCTCTACATTAATTACAATTTTGTAGACATTATTGTCTAACAATGGATGGGCTTGTTGCAAGATTTTTTTAATGCCCTTCGTAAACATACTCTCGAAGAACAGATTTTTATATACTATTTATATGTAAAAACGAATTCTTGCAGAGAAAGGGCAAAGCAATTCGTAAGAAAATACCCTGGCAGTGTGTTCCAGGCAGAGAAACTGTTCGCCAAATTACGAGAGACAGAATCTGTCAATGACAAGACACCTGTTCGGAACCGCCGTGTTCTTACGTAAGAAAGTTAGATGAAATACAAGACTTTCCTATGCATGGAGCTGAGGGGCATGATTTTTGGAATCTCTTACAACAAAGTTTTACCAGCAGTATTAAATGCAGATCATGTATATTTGACAAGAAATTAAACTAATCTTCAAAGGAAAGGACATTAGATATACATGCATAAACCACGTTTCAGCGACGATACCAATTTTGCGAAGAATTCTTCAATTCCCACTTCCGAATTTTCTAAATTTCTTCCACGCAGGAAATGGAACATGGATCGAAACTTATGAGGCTCACATTGTTCTGCTGCAAGAGATTAACTAATGCTTGGTATCTCTGTCTCAAAACTCGCTCCAGTTGTTGAGAATAAAGATTCGCATCGACTACATGCCCATTTGGAACAAACTCACCTTCAAAGTTCCACAAGACACATAACCTTACATTGGGGACGAACCGATTTTGTTTAGCGATGACTTTGACAGGCTGATGGAGATCGAGACACTGTTTAGACTTGCGGTGATAAATCCACTTTTCATCACAATAAATTTGCCATTCATTGGATTTGCGATAAGTTGACTAACGATATCCACTTTGAGTAAGACTGTCCAGGTGTCAATTCATGAGGTATCAATCTACAGCTTGAAGTGTCTTAAACATGACAGTGTATGTTTCGTTCAATGCACGAAGTTCTTCTAACGGCTTTTTTGCACATTTTCTTTCAAAACTCTGGGTATATCTCAGCAATCCATGCTTTAGGTCTATCATGACATTAATAAAGTTTTTATTAGTATCATCTTCTGTATTATTGAAACGTTGTTGTACATACTCGCTAAGGACACCTCCCTCCACTTCACCGCGGCAGTACCGCCACGGGTGGCCGAGGTCGTTAAGGCACGGACTCGTGAGCGGGAGGTCTGCGGTTCGAATCCCGCCAGGACCGTCCTCCCTGACTGGGGTTTTTTCCAGGTTTTCCTCAGTCTTCATAACTGGCAAATGCCGGGGAGGTACCTAAACTTAGGCCTGGAACGCTTCCTTCCTTAAAAAAAAAAAAAATATCCTTTCCCAATTTATCATTTCATCTCATGTATCATCAGTGTCCACCGCCTGTGGTGCCTCAGTAGTAAAAACGGGCGTTAAACACTACTCAAAAAAAAAAACAAAAAAAAACCGCGGCAGTAGCTTTATAATCTTGTTTGTAGTAGTGCTTTAGAAGATTTCTAATCTTAAACTTTTTATGGTTGTGTATTAACAACTGGTCACTAACAATACACATAACATTCTGTAATTAACATTGCCAAACAAAAGAAAACCATTAAGCTCTTAGAAAACACCAAACTTAAAATCGGCATTTATCAGTTTTGTTTTCCCGCGGAGTGTTTTGCGCAACGGCCAACCAGATCTGTGATAAGCGGGAGGGCGAGACAATGACACAAATCAATCTTATACACAAACGCTCATTACTTACCAAATTAACAAATGAGGTGTTGAAATCGTATGCCTTCATTCTCCTCACATTTTTGGCAGCTCTGTAGGAAATTATTCATCTCTCGCTGTTAGTTCGTTTGAGAAAACCAGACAATTTCCTGACGAATATTATCTTTGAGTTCTTGTATAGTGGGCGGATTCGTCTTGTTATTTACTCCAGAGATGATAATCGGGGGACCGAGGGGACCACAAATGCCTATTAATAACACCGTCTTGTGGAAACACATTGTGAGTTGTTCTTATGGAAATATTCGCAGTGTGAGCAGTGGCACAGTCCTGTTGAAAACATGCATGATCACGCTCTCTGTCGGTTAATTATCTGAAAAAATGGGTTAGATGGTATTTACACAACTAACAGTACCAACTGTATACTAAAAAAAACAGTCCTATGATTTTTTCACGATTGAGTTAACAAATATGAGTCGTACATAAAGACACGGTGTGCCATTGTAAACACATTTTATGTATACTGTCGAATTAAGGAACAAATACAACACAAAACATTCCCGTGAACATCTGCGCTACGACTATGACAGTCAGCAAGGTTAACAAGTAAGAAAGCAGGCTGCTATCCCCCCTCTATGGCACGGTAAATGACTGGAGACTCGCACATAAAAAACATCACTAACAGCACTATACTAAAACAAAAATATAACTATGGGCAGGAACTTTCATTTCCCTTTTCCGATTGCGGCAGCTGTACACTGGCGGCCCACAATTCAAATAACCACTATGTATAAGAGAATCGTGTAATACAATTATATAATTGTATATCGATATTTTTTTTCATTTAAATATATATATATATATATATATATATATATATATATATATATATATATATATTTTGGCCTCGAATGTTCTTAGCTAAAACTTTAATACGACGATAGATTAAGGAACTTCGGCGGTGAATATACAAACTATTTAATTTGAAATATTTAATTGATCTTCATTTCCATGGTTAGATTCTGCGGCAATACATGTTGTACAAAGTACTGCTTTGAGAATATTTAAACACTGAAATCATAGTTAATGTCATAACAGCTTTGTTTGTGCTGAACACACTGCCAGCTGTTTGATATTCTTTTGATAGCAAGTGCAGAATCGAGAACAGGAAGAAACGTGTTTATCGCGCAGTACCTTATCTGGCAGGTGTCGTTCGTGTTAACATACTGCAACAGTAAAAGTATTATGGGAAGGGGGGAAGGTCTAGGATCTTATCAGCATTTCATAATGAATAGTTTTCTATGTTGAACGATATGATATGCTTGCCGGTTCAAACATTGCATGAGAATTAATGAAAGTCTTGCCTTAGTGGTATTTACCATGTTTAACATGAAATAAACATTTTAAACGATTATATAACTTCACTATCCACACGGCAAACTTTACTCCCAGCTGACTTAATTAAACACAAGTAATATCACTAGAGGTATGCGTTTTCCAGATAAATTTACTTACTACGTTCGTGAATTTACCAGCAATCTCAGAATATTTATTAGAACTATTTCAGGAATAAAATATGAATTTAAATATAATTCCCGTAAACTTGGCTTACAGAACTGTAATAATTGTATATTTGTATTATGAATACTTAACCTTTTCAAGCCAACTTGCAACATACGAATGTCGATTGTTAGTAATGCCAGTAGAGAAAAGCCAAATAGGGTTTAGGACTATTTCATGAATAAAATAAAAATAATATATATTTGAAATTCGCGTACAGAATATTAGCAATGATATAAACCACAGCAGCATTTTGGAAGCAGTTTTCTTATCAAAACCCATATCTCTCATAGAAACACTTGTGCAATAATTGATCTAGAACCGTAGTAGCTACAGCTGTTTGCTTGCCAAAGTGCAGAAGTGCACGCTCTGAACCACTATCTTCCAACGTTTCCAAGCGAACTATGGAATTTAAAGGCGGTCGTGAAAGCTTAAAAGATGACCCAGTGGATAACCAAAATCCGCCACGGCATCGGAATTATCGATAACATTGACATGGTTCTGGGGGATCGCCCATTAAAGGTGTCCGATATTGCTGAAACTCTAAGCATTTGAGGGGGATGCGTATTTTCAAAATTATCGGCTAATTTTGTGGCCAATGATGAAATATGGATGCACTACTACGCATCTGAAACAAAACAGCAGTCTAAATAGTGGAACGATTCTCCACTGCCAAAGAAGATCAATTATATAAATTCTGCTAACTGATTAATTCCCTCACTGGAGCATATTGTGCTAAACTTTTGGATCTATTGAACACAAAAATATGCGGGTAAAGGTCGAGTTTATCAAGGAAGAAATTCATCTTGCATCAAGACAATGCTTGATTCACTCATGTGTCGTTGCAGTGGTGAAAATCTATGAATTACGATACGATTTTGCTGCCATATCCGCCTTATTCCTCTGACTTGGCCCCATCGACTTACATTTGTTCCTAAAGCTGAGAAAATTGCTTGAGGGAAGGAAATTGTCGCCCAGTGAAGAACTTCAATCATCAGTTAAGACGTATTTTCCAGATTTGGAGGAATTTGACTTTGGAGCATTGTTGTACAAAGTGCATTAGTGTCAAGGGATATTATACTGAAAAATAAAAATAATTTCAAAACACTATGCTGTCATTTTGTGCTTCATTCCGAGAACTTTTCAAATTACTCGCATTTTGATTGTATTCAACATATTAAACAGTTTTATGTTTTATAAAATGAAATCTTCAGAAGACACCAGGGAGTGCGACATATATGATCACAAGTCATTCTCATGTTTCCATACGATTATCAAAGTTATTGCTACAAAATATTAATCTGGTCGGTATCATCAGCAAACAACAGCAAATATTTTTAATGATAATGAGATTATTTATATAAACTAAAAATGGCAATGGACAAAGAATTGATTCCTGTGAAATCCATGTTCAATAATTCCGCAATTTAGAATACCTGGTTTGTAAACCTCCAAGGGTGGCCGAGGTCGTTAAGGCGCGGACTCTTGCGGGATGTCTGGAGTTCGATTCCCATCAGATCGTCCTCCCTGGCTGAGGTTTTTTCCAGGTTTTCCTCAGTCCTCATTAATGGCAAATGCGGAGTGATACCCTAAACTTAGGCCTGGAACGTTTCCTTTATTAAAAAAAATTCCTTTCCCAATTTATCATTTCATCTCATAAATCATCAGTGTCCACCACCTGTGGTGCCTCAGTAGTAAAAACGGGCGTTAAACACTGTTCAAAAAAGTGTTTATCTGAACAATTTAATAGCACCTTCCCTTTGTTTTACTACAGTCAAAGTAAGACATGAATGTATTTTACAAGCTAAATTAACTTTTTATATAACTACAATATTTATCTTGTCTAGTGGTTAGTGTTGTAGACTGCTGGCCGGGAGGTTCGGGTTCGATACCTACTTAGGAATGTTTCTGAGTTAGGGAGGTCCTGAAGGAGCAGTGGCGTTCTTCGATTACGAAAGTCGCGTGACAGACACCGGTGGGGTGCTGCCAAGCTGATCACCTGCCCCTCTGCAATACTGCCCTCTATCAATTAAGTCGTAAGGCGTAGATAACCGCGGCACCACGAGCTGTAGCTCCAAATGAGAAAAAAGAATATGGATTTCTAATTGCATATATTTTATTTATTTACCTAAACTAGAGTTAAGGCCATGGGGTCTCGTCTCCCACTCTACCAAAGCTCTGCTGAATACGTGATTTGGTTTGCATAAGAAAGCTTCAAAATTTCTAATGCAAAGTTTATTTTACTCTATTTACAAACCATGACCTAGAGGTAAACTTTCCTTGACAACGTTTATTTATAAAGTTACTCTTTCAATGAGCGAGATAATATTATGATCATAATTAGCAAGGCGACTCACCAAATTATCCAATTCGCTTCATCTATTACATTTTAACTCCATACTTCCACTGCATTTCAAGATCGAACTTCTCCACAGCCAAGTATAAATTTTATAAAAATACACCAGTCTTTAAATTACTGGAACCTTAAGTCTAATCGACATAGGTGGAACAGCTTCAATTTTACAGTATTTCTTGTACTGTCTTTCCTTAACCTCACTTGTAAAGGAGTCGAAACGTGATATATCACCCTGCTTCCGGATCTTTCCTTTCATTGCTAAACTTTACTGTCACATATGATTGTAGATCAAGAAAACTTGCACAGGAAAAATGTCCTCCCTATTGCGTATTGGAGTTGCTTTGGTCGAATCCACCACTGCTCTTGGCTACCAAGAAAAACAATTACGTCACGCCTCGCCTGCCACTCAGGGACAGAACGAGGAAAACATGTTCCGTCCCTCTTTGCTGATATTACACATCATGCCTGGCTCAGAAAGTCTTCTAAGAACAATGAAACAGCCTGATAAATGCTATTGGCCTACCCTTCCCCTATAATTAGTACTTAAAATTCAACACACACAAACAAAAAGTATCATTCTAAATATAGGTCATTATTTTCGACGACTTGCACGCATCTCTGAAAGTACTGGAATTTGTCGTCGGTAACAACGCTTGGATTTACAGTCAAAATTCGCTGAACCTGTTTCTGACATCTTCAAGTTTATCGAACCGCTTTCCTTGTAGGAAAGCTGCCATGACGTAAAATCGGGACTGTATGCTGGGTGAAGCAGCAATTCTATTCTTTATAACTGCTTGACGGTTGGGCTAATCTTGCTCAATAGGCAGGAGCATTGTCTTGTTGCAATATAATGAGCTCTCTACTGGTTTGAGCCGGGAGTGTAGTGTTTTAACGCTCGATTTTACTGCCGAGGCATACAGACGGTGGACACTGATAATACAATAATACATGCGATGAAATGACAAATTGGGAATGTTTTATATATATATATATATATATATATATATATATATATATATAAAGGAAGGAGGCGTTTCAGTTTTAAATTCTGGATACTTCGCAGACATTTGTTATATGGATTGAGTTTTTTTTTTTTTTTTTTTGAAGGCTCACAGGGTTCTTTATTTTGTACATACATAATATTCGGCTTTGTATTCTTCCTTTGGAAGGGAAATAAATCCGTGGGTCCCGTGTCGATTCCGGAATTCCTCATTCCTTCGGTTCTAATAATGGAATGTAATGCAAATAAAATTGAGAGCCAATACTCGTTACATTTTACACTTGTCTGCCTTATGTAAATGTTTTATATATACTTTTCCCTGTGAAAGTGAGACTTTCGAAGTGAAGTTCAAAAATATTTTATTCCAGTAATTATGCAATACAATAAAATATATGGAATATTCAGAACCGGATAAACTGTTCGATGCGGTGGTTTTTTTTTTTGGGGGGGGGGAGAACCAATAATATAATTTTGGTAAAGCTGAAGGAAATGCTGCCCATCTAAAGGGGAAAATAAAATATTTAATAACCTGAACTTATAAACCAGTTTTGTAATAAGCAGCAATTAAATACGTGCATGATGCAGGAAAACAATGTTTGGGTTTTCCTGGAGCACCATGTTATTCAGCGGAAGAACTAACCTCCTTTCACGGCCCCCTTCTACCAAGTTTGTGCATTAATTATACAACTACAAGCTCCCCCACTTTCGAAAAATCAGAGTGAGCAACGTACAGCATGTACTGGCCGATTATTGTATAATTTACCAACTAATACATGTTACAAAACACAAATCTAAATCCTTCCCTGGTTTTGAGATTGATAGATCAGTAATCATGACAGATATAGCGGAAACGGTTATATATAAATGGAAAGAGTATTTCCCCAAGTTTGCTTTCATAATTGATAGTTACATATTTAGTCACTGGAGGGGCAGTCACTGCGAAAACATAGCGTTCATTGTGCATATGAAGCTTTCTGCCTGTTAAAATTCGCACGGTCAAAACATGGAACAAAATGTTTGAAACGACTGGCTGCTTGTATGATAGACAACAAACATGCCGGCCAAGAGTGTCGGTTGAGACCGTTGAGCGTGTGCGAGAAGCATTTGTCAGGAGCCCGACACGTCGCGCGAGCCAGGAAATCGCAGATTCCGCTGTCAACTGTCAGGTGTATTTTACATCAAGACTTAAAGTAAACCATGCCCGGATACAGCTGTTGCAGGTGCTGAGTCCGAAGGATCACAATCATTGTCTTCAATTCTGTGCTGATTTTCAAGAGGGGCTAGAAGAAGACGGTTTTGTTGAGAAACTGATTTTTAGTGACGAGGCCACGAGTGTCCCGCAAAGTAAACCATCAACTCAATTGGAGTACGAGAGGGAAGAAAAGAAAAGAAAAGAAAGAAAAACAGGTGTTGTGTGATAAAAAAACGTCTGTGATTATCCAAAAGCAAATGTGTTTTGTGTTGTTTCTTCGTTAACCGACAGATACTGAATTATGTATTTTGTTAATTAAAATAATTTATATGTATTACATTCTTTCGACATGTACGTAATTAATTAGGATATATTCTTAGGTTCCCGTATATTTTATTTAGTTAGATACTGTAAAAATTAGATTTGATATGAACAACATTTGAAGAACATTTTGTAACATTTTTCATTTCATTATTTCTCTATTACCAGCGGGTGTGGGCTCCATTGCAGTGACAAGTACAAACAAATGTTCTCAGAAAATATTCATGCCAGTTTTTTATCGCCAGTTAAACGGATAATATACTGCCGTTTTTTTTTTTTTTTCAAATATGTAACTCAAATACTTGCAAAGTTGTAAAATAGAACCTTTTGAAAGCGTATTAAATTTGTATAACATGAACAAAAGTTATTCATAAATGTATGTGAATGAAATGTTCTTAAGAAAACGCAACAAGTAGTTATATCATAAAATAATAAACACACACATTTGGTCAAAATAGGACTTCTATTATTAAAGAAAACGATACACAAACATTCACAAATATAACACTGTGAAGACAAGGTGCATGGCCTCCCCTTGAAAACAGCACCCAGAAATCTGTAACTGGCAGTATTACTTTTGCAACAATCTTTCCATTGCATGTCTGTGTTATTAATGACAAGTGTTTCATAGCTTGCCAAGGACAGCTGTAATGTCGCACGGAATAATGTATTCATCATGCGGGATATAAATAGTGTTGTGAATACTCTAGTTTTTAATGTATCAGCAGATAACAGCATCCTGTGACGTTCGTATTTGACAACTTCCGGTTTGCGATTTATGGAGATACGCCACTATAATGCAATCTGAAACCTTAGGTCATCTTCCCTGAGAAGCACTATTTTATAACACTCGCTCTTACTCTGTTTAGATACAGACAGCCCTCCCTGTGTGGTATCTCATTAAAGTTGCTATGGCAACAGTGAAAATCGCTTGTCTCTTTCGTATGAAAACCGTCTCAAAACGCCTTTTGTAGTACCAAATTGCGATGTAATAGTATTTTTAAACCCTGAATCGTTTATTACATTTTTACTAAAGTTCATAACGCATTATTACTTTGAGAACATCACACCTAAAATATAGTTTGCAAGGAATTGCTCATATTAAAACAATCGTGTGACTTTAATGGTATACTTTTTGCGTTTTGCATCTACGCATTTCAATAAATAAATCAATCGTTATTAGTTTAAAATTGTACTTTTTTATTATTACGATTGTACCCATGAAAACATTTTTGAAAAATGTCTTCAAATCTCCATCGATCCTACCTACTAGAGTTCGAAAATGACAATAGCAATGAAGAAAGTATACATGTATATATAATTGCAGTTCTAGCGACCGCAATTTTTGTTTTCTCAACGAAACTAGGCATATAATCATTAATTAATAAACTATTTATTGAGTTCTTTAACCAGAAAATTTAACCATATGGGGGGGGGGGTTAATCTAAAGGAAAAAAAAATTAAAAATGCCCTATCGGTAGCAATTTTTATTTTTTCACCACAACACTTGGTATATGCCATTGAAATAAATTAATAAAAATATTTTATGAAATATAGGGAAAACAAACTATTAGGAGTGGGAGTTTACCTGAAGCTAAGCTCAACATGTAAAACGCGCTCTAGCGGCACCAATATCTCTCTCTCTCTCTCTCTCTCTCTCTCTCTCTCTCTCTCTCTGTCTGTCTTTTGAATTTACGGACGCTCTTTAATATCTCAGGCCATTGACATCCCATTCTATTCAGGGCATGAAACGGTCGACAAATTTTGCTCAGAGGTCTCTTTTTTCAAGCTTGAGGTTATTTTTCGTGCCGTAAATGTACGACAAGAGACCCACGGCTTTACTTTCCTTCCGAAGGAAACCATACTTATAGGAGTTTTACGCCCGAAAAAATCGATCGGTCCTGACCGGGTTCGAACCCGAGATCTTGGGTTTAGGAGACAAGTATGAACGAAACTTGGCATATACCATTAACATAAAATTTGAAAAATAGTTGCTGAAAATCGGGGAAATCGGACCATTAGGAGCGGGGGTATACCATAAAACAGAAATTTAAAGAGGGGGTTATAGCGAAATTTAAAAATCTTTCTAGCGGCCGCAATTTTTTAAGTAAATTCGTTATGTATCATTGAAATGAAATAAAAAAACTGGATTCTGAAAATCAGTGAAATCCGATTATTAAGAGTAGGGTTTTATCTGAAACCCGAAAATTTAAAAATCACTCGAGCTGCACCAATATTCTTGTTTTGTTCGTTTTTTTTTTCTCCCGCCAACGAAACTAGGTACACACCATTTTATTTAAAAAAATTGTTTCTGAAAATAAGGGAAATGGGAATATTAGAAGAGAGATGCCTCAAAATTTAAAAAGTGCTTTTGCGTTTAATTTTCTGTATAATTTTTTTTTAAATAAAAGAACAAATTAATTCATCATATAACGTTGCATATGTTTTATATTTAACAAGAGCATTGTCGTGAAGATATCAGATGTGAAACATTAATCTAATATATGTGTGAGAATTGGCTGGTTGTCATGGCAACAAACGTATCTACGAAAATCGGAAATGAAAAACATGGGAGATTAAGGCAGTAATACATTCCTGAACATGAAAATGAACTGTAATTACCTGCAACCTGGGGGGGGGGGATTAAGGCACGTCATAACTACCAATAAAATAAACACAAACCATTTGCTAGCCGCACACCAGACAAATGGTGTTGTGTTGCCGTTGAACAGGTGAAAGCGAAAAAAGCCTAACACAAGCAACATTCTCTGCTCGAGAATCCAACCAAGGCCAAACAGTTGACGGCTGTTAACAACACAATGCTTATTTCTGTCTCTTAGGTTGGCAATACCTTTTTACACATAAAATGCAAGTTAATGGCTCGCTTCCGACGGTCCCTATTTACGACAGCTAAGCAAAATTACTCATGGGGGAAATTGTACGACCATTGTCAAAGTGTTTTTAACTACATAGATCCCAATTTTGTGCTAATAAAAGTTTATGTACATTAAAACCATTAATTTATGACAAAAACTGGTTATGAATGTGTTCTCTTTTCATAACAATTAATATCCTTTCAAACGTCGAGAGTTGACGTTTTACCTAATTTTAATGGAAAGCATATGCTAATTTTGAAAGCCTGCGTAACAAAACTGAGTCTAGACTTGCCTACACCAGTGCGATCATTTCCTACAGTTAACAGCACTGCTAGTTCCTACTTTCACCTTTGGTTCCACATCGTGCCATCTCTTACCTGTACTAGCACTCACCTTTAGTTAATCTTCCACTTTCAACCTCCAAACACGAAAAAGACACAAAAATATCAATAAAGAATCACTAGCACAAAGTATTATTGGCGTCTTAGCCAGCTGTAAACGTTAACAGTAAAATCAGCTTCACTTGTCAAGGTGTGCTTGAGCGCTCGTCCTGCAGGGTGCAGCAGCGTTTGCCCGACTTATCTGCCTGTCCCCTCTCACCATGAGTGACAACGCCGTGTACACAGATAAACTTTCCTGACGTGGCCTTCTTGTTGATGCTTGAAAATAACCACCAACCGCGGAAGAAGGAAAAGAGATTATACCAAAGAATAATTAAATAAGTCAAAACAGCTTCGTAGAGAAACCGGTTTGTAATGCGAATTATTTTTTTTTCTCTTTCTTTCCTTTCTCTACACATTAGCTTATAACCAGAGTTGCATTCTGACACGTTAAACTACATTGAACAGCTGTGTATAGAAATGTAATAGCCTACTTTCCCTGCGCAAGCATAAAGCAAGGATGAACAGCCTTACTATTTCTGCTGCTAAAAGTACCATATATGTTCAACAAAGAAACACATTCTATTTTAACCTTACTTTATTGTCCTCATAATTCTGATAATCTTTCTAAAGTAGTATATCCTAGCGTTTCTGCTACTTTTCAAATGCATGCTGGAAACCATTTCTTGACATGTCCTTCAGAATCGCCTCCGCAACCTTCACCACTACTTCTGACGAGGAAAAATGCCTACAAAAAAAAAAAAAAAACCAAACAAACAAAACAAAACAAAAACACAGAGCTAAATCTGGACTTTGGGGGAGGCGGAGGACACTTCACGTTGATTTTTGTGAGATATTCAGCAAGAACATTTGCGATGTGTGGTCGTGCCTTGTCGAGGTACAATATGCACGGAAATACGACCTTTTGCATCTGATATGGGCCTGGCACAGTTTTCAGGACATTTCTGCAATATTGCCCAGTTACAATTACGTGTTCAGGTATGACATGCTGGTAGGCCATTCCTTGAAAATGAATTGCAAGCAGCTGTTTTGGACCTACCGTGCACAATACACGTCTCATATGCAACTTTTCAGTTACCAACCTACCAACACGGTTGACTGAGATTGTTAAAGCACGGACTCTTAAACGGGAGGTCTGGAGTTTGATTCCCAGCGGAATCGTCTTCTCTGACTGGTTTCCAGGCTTTCCTCAGTCCTCATAAATAGCAAATGCCGGGGAGGTACCCTAAACGTAGGCCTGTAATGTTACTTTCATTAAAATAATAATAATAAAAAAAGTCTTTCCCAATTATTTATTATTTCGTCTTACGTATCACCAGTGTCCACCGCGCCGCTACGAGTAATCATGGTCTTTAAAGTTCGAACTCTTGAGCGGGAGGTCTGGGTTCCATTCACACCAGGACGGTCCCCCTGACTGAGGCGTTTTGCAGGTCTTCCTCAGTCCTCATAAATGACAAAGGCCGGGGAGGTACCTTAAACTTAGGCCTGGAACGTTTCCTTCCTAAAAACACCCTTTCCCATTATATAATTTCATTTCATGTATCATCAGTGTGCCTCAGTAAAACACTAAACAGTATTATGTGGCCAGTTCTGTGAAAAAGAGTTAGTGTGGTATTTACATAAGTAACAGAATCAACTATATGCTAAAAAAAATGGTTCTATGATTCTTCACCACTGAGTTAACACATATGAACCATACATAAAGACATGATGTGCCGTTCTAAACACACGAGGCATAAAACACTTTATGTATACTGTCGAATTAAGAAACGAACAACACAACACACACTGGGAACAGCTGCGCTACGACTACGACTCAGCAAGGTCAACAAGTAATCAAGCACGGTTGCTACCCTCTCCTTGGCGCGGCAAATGAGTGGGAGCTCGCTCTTAGGAAAAAACCCGCGCTACGGGGGAAAGCATCACTGATCGCACAGTGGCACAGATCAATGACGTCATGTGTAAATACTGACGCCCTTACGGTGGGCTTTTCAGACTGTTTAGGGTCTCTAAAATATATATATATCAGACACGTACCATCCAAGGAACCGGATGCTATGCCTGTTTATATCCCCACTCAGGAACACATGGCCCATACATCTGTCTCCAATTGACGACGCTGTGACAGCTGCAAGCGGGCACGAGAACCTGTATCCGGCAGGAGCGGACACCAATTTGCTTGACCATGCGCCACACATCGATGCAATCCTTGGAGACACTTTGTCCATAACATGCCCGACATTGTCATTACTTCTTGTGCTGCGGCGTCTGCCGTAACGTCTGCAGTATTATGATTAGCCAGACCCGTATGCCGGAACATTTCTACCCAATACAGGCAGGATAGCTTTATTCAGTGGTGCAGGTCTTAGAAACCCTGTTGCTATGGTTGCCAGGGAGGGCCCACCGTTCCATTCTGTCCTATAGCTAAGGAAGCAATTGTTCCACGCCATGAAGTTCCTGGATATCGTACTGTGACATGCTAGCTGCCAGTCAAAGTCTACTGTAAACATAAACATGTGACGAATTCACATATATTTATATATTATGAGTATTTGATCACTTATCCCTTCTTTGCAACACCCTTACTTGAAGTAGATTTACCCAATTTTTTAAATTTCAATTTTCTGTTCCAATGTTCTCAAAGCAACTAATTAACGTATTCCCACGAAACTTGTCGGTCCTGGTAGTGTAGTGATAACCATACTTGCCTTCTAAACCCAAGATCGCGGGTTCAAACCCGGTCAGGATCGATGGATTTTTTCGAGCGTAAAAATCCAAAGTATGGCTTCCTTCGGAAGGGAAGTAAAGCCGTGGATCCTGTGTCGTACATTTACGGCACGAAAAAGAACCTCAAGCCTGAAAGAAGAGGCCTCTGAGCAAAATTTGTCGGCCGTTTCACGCCCTGAGTTCAATGGGACGCTGATGACCTGAGATGTTAAAGAGCGTCCATAAATAAATCAATCAATCAATCCGAAGCTTCACCAGCCTGCTACTAACTACTAACGAACTGATTATGCCTTTGGAGAGTTCTGCATGACAGCATTGTTGCTATAAATGTTGGAGCAGTCAATAAAGACTGAGATGGTATTTTTACTTAAGAAGTACACTAGGCAGAATCAAAATCGTATGGTCTTTTTGAAGTAGTCCCCTTTTATTTGTATGCACTTGGCCCAAAGTATCTGTCAGTCCTGAAGACGTGTTGGAAACCGAATGTGGGTCCCACCTTCCATACAGCCCGGATCGTATGACTATTTTTCTGTTCCCTGTTGACGAACCAAATCGTTGCTCCTATAGCTTATTTTTGAGACGAGAGAACAGAAAAATACGATCCGGGCTGTATGAAGAGTGAGGCACACATTCGATGATTTGGGGGGGGGGGGGCTAATGTTGAACAACAATGGTGCAAACCATTGTAAAGGCTTCAACCAGATGGATGCAGCTCTGCGCGTTTTTTGTCTGATGTGTTTGGCAAGAATGCTAAAAACAAACTTTTACGAGGGTCACTGCAAAAGGTTTGAGAATGGACAGCAATAACACTTGAAAATTTAGATCTGATTATTGCATTTTGTCAAAGTATTCTCCATTACATTCTGTATAACGTTTTATCCTTTCAAACAATTTTGTAAACGCTTAACAGCCATTGGTTCTTAGAATGGAGTGCCAATACATTCTTCGTGACAAACTACTGCCACTTTAGGTGATTGAAGTTGTTGACCAAGAATTTGTTCTTTTAATTTGGGGAACAGAAAAAGTAACATGGGCCGGATATGGACTGTAGGAAGGATGGGATAAACATTTCACTCCTGCTGCTGCTGCAGAAATTGGGTTGTTTCTAGTGCAGTGCGGGCAGAGACGTTGTCATGGTGCAACAGAATTGCACGTAGACCAGTCTTAAGACGCTTCCTTCTCGATACATTGAAGATTTTATGGTGTACCTTCTGGCAGTAAAGTCTTTTGTCCCTGATGCAGAATTGTCAAAATATTACCACTAGCTGAGGAAAAAGAACTTCTCTCTTGCCTCACTTTTGTTGGGGGATCCTGTTCGACCCGCACCAAAGATTGTCACTTAGTTTCTGGATCATCTGGTTACCCAGCTTTCGTCACCTGTTATGACGTTAAATATGTTTCTGATCTTCCTCTACCAAATGTTTCTGTTATCTCCTGGCTCCAATGCACACCTGCTTATTTCTGCTCATTTGTTAGGTGTGGGAGTCGCAATAACTGCAGAGCTTCCTAACGTGAACTTTTCTGTGATGATTTTCACTGCAGCCGATTCAATATTCATAGTACTTCTTGAATCTGGATATATTTGCAATAATGATCTTCCCCCAACATATGCTCTGCTTTCATCACATTTTCATGGACTGTTGCTGTAACCGACCATCCTGCGCGCTTTTCATCTTCGAGAGAATCTCTTTCTCTTCTAAGATGTGTAAATCATCGATAAATAGTCGATTGCGAAGGCGAAATTCCCCAAATGCACAATGAAAATTTTCAAGGCATTCTCTCCCCCCAAAACCGAATTTAAAGTTGTAGAAAACAATTGCGCGGAAATTCTCTCTTTTGAGATGCATCCTAGCGCCTGGCTCAGCAACACCGAAGTACTGACACCCACACATTGCTGAAGAGCACTCAGACTTGCACACGTTGCTATCTAAAGCTAGGAAAACCTGCACTGACTTATCACACTACTTGTTGTCCCTTCTCAAAGCTTTTAGCGTAAACCTCGTAACGGTCCCCATTAATCGTTGTTAGCAGGGGGGAGGGTTTCATGTTGACAAACCATTCCGACAGTAGAAGAACAAAATCATCATAATCTTTCCTTCCGACCGAACAACCTTGACCATCTTTGGTGTCGAAGAACCAGGTGATTTCCAGACTGAGCTCGCCTCGCTTGGGATCATATTGGCGAAGCCATGTCTCATAACTTGCAGTGATGGGATTAACGTATACCTCACTATCAGACGCTGAAATTCCGGGCACAGCTCCACTCGCACCATCTTCAGTTCAGCCGTCAGTAATCTCGGCAACTATCTGTCTCATGTGTAAGCGATCATGCAGAATGGTGAACCTATTGTCATGGGAGATCTATAGCTTGTCTTGCAGTCTATCCTCGATCTTCACGAACAATATGTCAATTGTATTAACCAGTCTCATTTACTGCAGTGGTTGCAGCACATAACCGCCCTGCTTTCCTGTTTAAACATCACCAAAGTGCGGTTGATTGTGGCACTACATCACCATTTACTTGCTGTAATATCGCATACGTTTCCATACGGGATTTCTGCAGACGGAAGCAAAATTTCAGAGCTGCGTATTGCTCGTACGAAGCAACTTCAATTTACACAGTCAAACTGGCAAACACTCGCCCTTTGCTAGCGTCTTGTACTATGTACTAAGACGTGCTTCCAATATTTTCTCCAATCATCCGAGATCTGTTGTTTTCTCCCGTCACTGCATGATGAGAGGGGGGAAAATATAATTCTCAATCTTTAATGAACGTCCTTCGTACTTCAGATGCAATTTTATTTGATAATGAAATAAAGAAGGGGTTTCCTCATATTTAATATACCCAGACATATACTATTATTATTAGTTTCACTATAACAATGTAATAGTCTTTTAGCGAAGGTATGCATTGCGATTGGATCATGAACAAGGCTTCAAAAATGACAATATGTGTACGTGCGTGCGCGCGCGCGCGCGTGTGTGTGTGTCCGAGCATGTTAACGCTCTACCGATGTCAATTTTTTTTTCTCAACGAAACTCGGCATATAACGACCAATAAGAAAATATTCGCCGAGTTCGTTAACCAGCAAAATTTAACCATTGGGAGTGGAGATAATCTAAAAAAAATATTTTTAAAATAATTTCAAATTGTTCCAGCGGCCGTATTTTTTCCCGTCAACGAAACTCGGTATATTTCATTAAAATAAATTAATAGAAACAGTTTCTGAAAAGCAGCGAAATCAGTTTATTAGGAATGGGGGTTTACCTGAAACCCAAAATTTATAAATGGTTCTAGCGACACGAGTATTTGTTTCTTCATAACAAAATTCGGTGTACAGCATGTACCTAAAACAAGAAAAACAATTTCTGAAAATTAGGGAAATCGGTTCATTAGGAGCAGGGGTATATTATTATTATCATTATGCTAAAAATGTGGTTTCTCTCTTGTGATACTTATGGACTGTAAGAATTCTAATTTTGTTCCCCTAATATTGTATAGTAATATCATAATTTATTTCATTTCATAACAAGACCTAATTTAGATTTTTTATTAATTTTTAAAGTTATTCAATTTTGTAAGATAGAAGTTCCATATAGACGGTTATTTTACGCAAATCTCGTAAATCTTTTATAACATTTAAAAACGCATCAGTGGTTACAGGATTTAAGCATTGAAATAATTAGGGGAAGCCGCTCTTTATCGGAATTTTTGCCAGGTGAAGGAAAGCGGTAAAGTATGACAACGACATACAGGTATTATTTTCTAAAGCTTTCACGGCACACTTTCATATTATCAAATGTTATTATTAATATTGTTAAATTTTAAAACAGGAGACCAAACTAGACGTTTCAAAATGTTAAACGTTGGCAACTAATTATCCGTTAAGTGCAAAGTTCGAAAGACCTGTTTTCCATGTAAGTACTTGTTGATAACCGCCTTATGATAAAGCTTATCTTATCATAATATTGTTACACGAGGTGAATATAGCATTATAATCTGTATTTATGGTTTTAGGAAGAGACCGAATTAATGTAGCAATATATAAAAAGTCGGTCCTGATGGTGTAGTGGTAACCATACTTGCCTTCTAAATCCAAGATAGGGGGGGGTTCAAACCCGGATTTCTTTCGGGCGTAAAATCGTAAGTATGGCTTTCTTCAGAAGGGAAGTTAAGCCGTGTGTCCCGTGTCGTAGATTTACGGAACGTAAAAGAACCTCAAGCCTGAAATAAGAGGCCTCTGAGCAAAATTTACCGGCCGTTTCATGTCATGAATTGAATGGGACGCTGATGACCTGATATGTTAAAAGGCGGCCTTAAATAAAACAAATCCACTTTATAAGAAAGCAAATTAAACAATGATATTTCTATTTTTTATATGTTATATTACTTGTGTAGGAAAAATCACAAAACTTCGCAAGCCATTAATTAAAACAAAACATTTTCTGCTTAATAATTTTGTACTAACAATGTGTCGATTGTTAGAGGAGAGCTTATCCTCTGCTGCGCCTAGCAAAGTGTGCCAAGGCAACAAATAAATAACTCGGCATTTCAGAGAAAACGCCAAATCATGATAACGTCCGGCAACATAAAACAAAGAATAATCCAGAAAGTAAATGAATTGGGTTACAAAACTTGTATCTCATCCCGACCTCTCACAGTCAAAATAAACATCTATACTGTCTGCCATTTAGAAGCAAATTGTTTTTGCCATTTCAAATACCGTTAATTGTTTCATTTATTGAACTTTTAGGGAAGATCCACTAATTTCCTAACGACGAAATATTTCCTTATAGAAGAAACTTTTCAAAATGCCATTGGTTCTAGTGTATGACAATACTCACAGATTTATAAACAAATGTAAATTGTTTACAGTATATTTTAAATTATTTATAACAAGCTAATTGTAAGAACGATTATAGCTCTAAAAGAATTGTGTTTGATAACGTTAAGGTAATTTCCCGTGAATTAAAATATTCTTTAATTTCATATATATATATTTCCCATCCTACAAACTCAAAATAAAAGTTGGATTGTGTACTGTACCTTGGCATGGCTGGACAAATGTCTGAGAGAGCTGCAGCGGCTATGAAACAGGATAAGCACGATCCAGTATGTCAAACAAATGCCGGTCCAAGGTTCGCGATTAGATAGCCGTCTTATTCATGCTCCAACGTCCAACCTTGATACACATACACGCCTCGATATAGCAAGCAGTTTTATCGGTGCCGAGATCGCAATGAGAAAATCGTCACGATTGCTTTGTACACAAAACCACTTTTTCAAAAAATTATATTTTTTAGCAATGAAACTTCCACTTTCAGCTCATATGGTCCAGTAATACCCGGTTAAGGAATGTTTGTTGTGGTGATAATTATTACGAGGCCGAAGGTTGAACACTCAATTGAATTACGTAAGAAAAATAATAAACAAGACGGGGACTGGGTAAGACTATTTCACTCTCATGACGTCATCTTAAAATCGACCAATGAAACAAAACAAAAGGTTGAATTTTGACGAACCACAGCTGGATTACGGAGTGAAATTATCGAAAAAAAATTATCGAATCAGTTTTATCACGCGACATGCATTTGTCTTGTGGTCAATGTAGCCAACCCTATACTTCCACTACATAATTCCTGAACACGCATCACTGATCACTTTTGCTAGAGGCGGTGGGGAGCTATTGATAGCAACAAAAACATTGACAATAAACAATCACAACGCAAAAAGGAGAGATCTTCACAGCACGCGTCAAATGTGCAAATTTATTTTATCATTAGGAATTCCAAACGACAGAAGAAAAAGAAAAATGGACACACTGTATGTTATCTTTCTTCTCTCTCTCTCAGTTGGTATTAGAAAATCGAACGGTGGCGATTGTAATCGTTGACTTCTGTCCATTTCAGTCTCACGGTTTCTAAAGAGATATCCACAAATATATCATTTATACAAGTGTTAACATTCTGTGCGCTAATTTCAGATATATATATAATTCTTATTCTCTTCATGAAATAGTCCCCATATTTTGCTCTTCTCTATTGGCATTACTGACAATCAACATTATTCTGTCGCAAGATTACTTGAAGAAAGTTAATTACAAATATACAATTATTACAATTTTGTAAGTCAAGATTAGAGGAATTGTATTTAAATTCTTATTTTACTTGTGCTATAGTCCTAATAAATATTATTCGAGTGTCTGAGCTTTCCAGATACATTCACTCACTACATTTATGAATTTATCGGTAATTTTAGACGCTCTCGTGATGATTGCAATGCGAAAATGACCCCGTTTTTATCCTTTTAATATAATCATTGAAGCGATTTGGTTTAACTGTTTGCTCTTTCAGAAAAAAAACACTGATTGTATTGTATTTTATTCTAAGCAGAAACGCGTGGAGATATAAATTAAATAATACACAAATGAACACTACTATTTACTATTATTTTTGTATCAATTGTCATTTTAATGTTGCGATGGGAACTTCTTAAAAACAAACGAGAATTTTGGGTTATAAAACAGTTCATAGTAACTTTATTTATTTTAAAAGTAAACGTATAGTACTTTTACTCATTTTTATTTATTATTTCATTTCAATCATGTTTTTAATGCATGAGAATAGACTTCCTAGATCCCTAGTTGAATCAAAGCAGAGATTATAGTGAACACAAGAGAAAAAATATATCAGTTATTAGCTTTTGAGCACCATGGTTTAAAACTATCGAATTATTTTCATTTTGATTGAAGAAAAAGGTATCAATGAGATTGCACATTGACTGAAAGGCGCTTAGATGCAACTTCAAAAATAATATCAGAGGGTCTGATATTGCCTGTAATTTTACGAACGCTGTGAGTCTATTTGCATAACGAATACTTAACCTTTTCAAGCCATGTTGCAGCAGACGAATGTCGATTGTCACTAATTCCAAGAGAGTAGAGCTAAATGCAGATTTAAGACTATTTCATGAATATAATTATATGCATAATATACATATATACATATATATATATATATATATATATATATATATATGTATATATATTTCTAATTAGCGCACAGAATACTAACACTTGCATAAAATGTTATAGTTACTTATGCATACCAACCTATTCGGAAATCGTGAGAATGAAATAGTCCTAAGTCAACTGTTACAATCGATTTATTAATTTTAACTGGGAAAACAAATCAGAGATAGCATTTTACTATTATGAACAATGTGTTTATTAAAGTTTATTGATATTTATGCATTGCTACATTATTTACAAAATGGTTATAGACTTGTTGGTTGAATACGCAACAGCAATTGTTTCAGTAAACACACATTAAGTTAGTTAAATGTAAAATTTGCGTTCTCAGGAATTATAGTGGGGGTATACAGTTGGGCAGTATAGGGATGTAGTAAAACTTTTCGATAATTTCACTGCCATATCGGGTTGTGGTTGGTTAAAATTAAAAATTTTGTTTAATTTCATTGGTCGATTTTATGATGACGTCACATAACCGAAATAGTAACGAGAGGGTCTGAGATTACAAGATTAAATTATGCTATGCTTTTTTTAAGTATTTGTCTAAGAATCTGCCTGAAACTTTTTAAAGAAATATTTTGAAGATTTTATTGCGTGGAGTATTTTGAACATCCAGAAACGTAAAGTGCAAAAAACTCAAATTAAATATTTTCCTTTTCTTTAGAATTCCGTACCCCATATGAAGGTCCTTCAGCTACATTTTTGACTTCTTCTTCATCAAGTTTTCTTATCTTTAACTTCCTCTTTAATATTTTATGTGTAATTTTAGAATCCTATACATTTTGGTTCAGTCGTCTGTTATTCCCTAACGTTACCAATCTTTTCACTTACTGGATTTCCTAGCATTTGTATGTCATGACAACCTGTATTAAACTAACAGCCGCAGTCACTGCAGTTTGCACTTTTTTTTTTAAACGAAACTTTCTTTTGGACATTTATTCCAAATTACGATATGTAAACTTCCATTAGCATTCTGTGTTGTGTCTTTAGTACACCTCTCTAGTAAACAAGCATTACTTCTCACAAACACTCGGTGAAAGAAAATTTGTCGTGTTCCTTTCGTGTTCTGGGGACTTTGACTCTCAAAATCAAAACCATTAAAAAGATAATACATTTTATGCTAGTATTTGAAATTACATTTATAGAGAAAGGTATACAAGTTACCAAGTTCAGTGGAACAGAACAACGAATAAACACTTGTACACTTGTAAGTAAAGCTGTAAAGTGCAAGAAAGAGTAACAGAGACCTTTGTGGAACAGAATTTTACTAATAATACAAGTCCATACACTTGTAATGATTATACCATATTTTTATGGAACAGGACCCTGGTAAGTAACAGACCTACTCTCTTTATAACTAGGGAAGACTTGGGAACGGAAGCTGACATCAGAGCCGAAATGCCGCAACTTGTTCAAGGAGCAGATATTCGGAAACATCAAAGCCTCTTTTCCTATGGGGTTGCACATTAAGCCTTTTAGACTGACGTGACGTGGAGGTCAACAAAACTCCAACAACCCCCCCCCCCTTTATTTTATTTTATCTTCCTGTTACAGTGTCGAAAGTGCCAGGTGAGGTGGACCGGTGCTGTAAGCGGTGTGATGGACTTACCCATACAGCAAGAAATATCTGTGTCTGCTGGAGCGGTAACAGCTGCAATACCGAGCAACAGCGGAGAGAGCCGAACTCAGTCGCGAACACACGGCGTGGTCCCTTATAACAATGTAAATTTTGCATCTATTAGTTTTTTTGTTAAAAGTAATGTAATCTATGCGCTGCCATAATTTTCTGGCTGCAATAGGTTGTTCCTTATTATAAAACTGACTTTTTCACAATTCACACACACACACACACACACACACTCACACACACACTAAACATTATCGCTAAGTTCTGGTAAATCCTAGAAATGGTGAATCCAGTGGTTTGTTGCGACTCGCTACGGTCTAACGGCCTACGCTGGTCTCCTTTTCGTAAATATAAATTGATAGCGGCGGGTAAATCACTCTAATGGTGGCAAATCTCCTTTGATTTCAACAGAAAAAACTATCGTAAATATCAAGCGCAATTGTGTATATGGTACTATGTTAGCGAGTAAATCATTTTAATGGTGGCAAATGTGCTTTAACTCCGGCAAGGAACAGAAAAAAAAAAAAAAAAAATCAGGGCGCGAGGCTTCGAAATCACTATCTTCACAACTATAGTATGATGCTCTAACCGCCTGAGCTATCACACCGGTACACTTTAAAGCCTTATTTTCTAGCTCTATTTGTGAAAGTTACAATACCTTCGACTCTCTCCGCCGTTGCTCGGGACTGCAGCTCCAGCAGACAGATCTTTCTTGCTGAGTGTGGTGGCTTGCAATTAGGGAAACTTTCTGTTCCGGCGTCTGAAGGCGCAGGTACAAACAGTCAGTCCTTAAGCAGCGAGGCTGAAGTATAGAAAAAAGATTCTCTGTCATTAAAAATCGTCAGACTATTATGTTTCATAGCCACCTTGCTGAATATGACACGGAAATAATTTAAATGTATAGCATACGTTTGCACATTTATGAAACAATTCTCATTTTGCCTCGGCCTTCTTATCCTGAGTTATTATCTTCCTTTGTGAGCATTTTGGGGTTTTGTTTATCTTCTCTTTTGTGTTTTGATTGACAGAGGTTTTAACAGATATAAATGATCACTCTCCTGTGCTGACAATAATATTAATGAACTCTGTGGTTCTAATGGAGCAGGATAAAGTTCTGACAAGTGTGAAAAATTAATGACAGTTTGATCTTTTGGAGTGTCACCGCTCTTGAAATGATAACATATCTGTGGAAAACTGGTGAGATCAGAGCGCTTGGAAAATGTATTTTGAATCACTGTTCGTTGTACTTATTTCATATTCTATGTACAAATACCATTCCCTTTAAACTAACAGATTTTGCAATGTTAACTACAGAAAACTACTAACGTGAAATATCACGTGTTTGTATAAGGGAGGCCAGTACAGTCAGGAGTAGCCACGCCTACTGCACACTGGCATTGCGTTTCAGAATATGAGGTTTGTACTGTTTATGAATGCATAAGAAACAGTGTGGAAAAAAAATATAGGGAAATTTTAATATGTTATGTTAAGGGCCGACAGACCGCGACTGCGTAATAGAAAAACCCACTGGCGTAAATAACAGAAGTAGTAAGGCGGTTTGCAAGATAAAATCCTGACAGTCGTGATGCAGTTAGCAGCAATTGTTAAAAAGAATACAGTCTTTTCTAAGCAGTGTCGGCAATGTTCTGCCGCTGAGGGGCATTATTTTCCACATTTTTATAACACAAATTATTGCTTATTATTGTCAGTTTCAAATATAGCATCATTTTATGCTCTCAGTACAAAAGGAGCGTTTTACATATAAGCAATAAGTTCGAGTAGCGGAAGATGTATTGCATCTTTTGTGGAAAGAACGGGTCATAATTGTAGAAATGCATAACTGCGGTGTGTGGTCAAGAAGCTTCAGCATAGGGCAAGGGTCAGTCCTGGTGGTCTACTTGCCACGTAGACCCAATGAATCCCGATCAGGGTCTATGGATTTTTTGGACGTAAAAATCCTAAGTATGTCTTCCTTCGATAGTGGATTTAAAGTGGTGGGTCCCATGTCGTAGATTTATTACACGGCAAAGAACCTCAAGCCTGAAAGAAGAGGCCTCTGAGCAAAATTTATCGGCCCTTTCACGCCCTGAATAGAATGGGACGTTGGCGACCTGAGATGTTAAAGAGGTCCGTAAATAAGCGGCAGAGAATCAATACACAAGAATGTGATAAGGACATAAATTTTGATGAACTGGAATATTAGACTTGCCCAGGCCGCGCAACCCTGCATATCACACTATTTATGGCGATTTGAATATGAAAAAGGTGCGTCCACATTGAGTTCCATGGGACTCGACACTGGCTACTGGAAAGGCGTAATGAAGATCACTGCTAACCCAGGTAGTCCCCAGCCTAAGAATAGTGGTTCTGTCCCATCTGCGAGCAAGCACATAATCGCCATCTTTTGCAGCAAAGCATGCATACTGCTAATGGACTGGCTTCTTGAAAGAACTACTGGCAAAAGCGAGGTGTACTGAGAGACCTCTACACGGCCTAAGTAGGATTCAACAATGACGAAAGTGGATGTGTTCCTCACCGTGACAATGCGCGGCCTCAGACTGCAGCGATGGCATTGTGCTGCACGCACTCTATTCACCGAACCGAACTCTGTCAGGTTGTGCCTTATTCCACCTCATGAAGGACTCGCTACGAAATAAAAAAAGTTTGGTAACAACGAAAATTTCTTAATGTGTTCTTAATGATATTTAATGATCCAGAAAAAATAAAATCAATTTCATTAAGCACGAATTCCTGACTTATAAATTTCTCAATGTCAGTCGAAACACTTGTGCTTAACCATCTACCAACAATGAATTAACACCAGAATGACTTGTGACCGTAGAATATTGAAAAATAAAAAGCAAGTTTTATTACCACATATACAGATGTTGTTAACGCCCTCTGTTAGTATGCGAATCAAGTTACTTATCAGATGACAGTCATAAATTTACTGAAAATATCATGCATAACAAAAACGTACATATCCACACTGAGTTCTTGGCATTTTGGAATCAAGCGGTCCTTAAGGCCCATCCCCACCCTAATATAATATGATGTTGCAAACTTAATTATCATTATGTTCCATGTATTGTAATTATTAATGTAGATATCGCATGTGTATAATACGACATAATGCTAATATGTGTCTTGTATGTCAATAAAAGAATAAATCTCTGGTGTTTTTCGGTTACGGAGCTTGGAAAGTCAGAAGGGTCATAAAACTCATTTCAGAGGAAGTAACCCCAGGGTCGCGCGTGTGAAGCGCTGCTGCCGTTGTGGGGTTAATAAATTGAAACACTTTTAAATCCGTTTGGCAATTTGAACCTCGACAGGCGTTATACTGTTAGCCTTTAAACCAGTCAATGACCTTCAAAAATAGCGAATGGTGCATGGGACAGGTGCTCTTAAACCAGCCAATGCTAAATATATGTTTGAACTTTTAAAGATAGGCGCGAAACTTGAGTATGCCTTTATGACCGTTAAGTCAATGATCACTTGATTTGAATTTAATGGATAAGGAAGCGTTTGCTCTGCGGGGGCAAGAAGTACGATAAAGTTCCACGTTGCTCAGGCACGCAGCTCAAAGAATCAGCTCAGACGCAGATAAATTCTACTTGGGGCGCAGAGTCTCAATTATATGATATACATCGCAACACATGCAGTACTCAAGTTCGCTCCCAAGTTCCGCTCGGAGCAGCTAAGTTTGTATTCGATGTAGCTAAGTCTATCGTACGCAAAACACCAGAGGACGCGAAAGATTTTGAACATAAGTACCAATATGTGTAGAGTAACTATAGAAGCACAAAGCACACTACTTCTTATAAGTAATAACTATGTAACTAAAATAATAATAATAATAATAATAATAATAATAATAATAACTAGAGAAGTGAACTCGAGTAATCCATTCGGAAGTACGAAAAAGCTGGGACGCCTGAGGTGCAGCCAAACTTTGTGAACACATACACTCAGCTTGTTTAACCCCGGAAGTAAAGAAGATATTTTATAAGCCGTTTATTTTTCTCCGTTGTATTATGTTCATTCTTCGCAAAATAGCAAATGTTTTAAATAACAGTTGCATCTCTGTCGACTTTAAACTCGAGATATTCCTTCCTAAGGCCTAGTGTTCACAAACCCATACTAAACAGCCTTCGGTTTTACCCACTCACGGCTAGTTTTGTAAACGTCTGGCCGTGGCTTTGAAGGATCTGCTTGGAAAGTAAAACACGCCCCACCTCCATGTTACCTGATGATGCCTAGGGAAAGATACCTCCACGCGAGAGGAATGAAAAAACGACGCTGCAGTGGTCTGTTTCACAAACATATTTCTCCGGTAAATGTTTCCCTTTTTGCTAGCGACTCTTATATACATAAAATAAAAACACGTTTCCTAAAGAATGTGCTTTCTTCATTCACAGTCCTTTTACATTTATAAATAAAGTAACTTTTGGAGATTGAAATAGTTTTTAACTATCCTTTTAAATAACGCCAACCAACAGTGTCTACAAAACTATTGAATGTAGAATGCAAATACATTGACAGTTTTGGCTTACACTTCAGTAATTCTGACATGCTTTAGACAACCTGGATCGTTATTCAATAATTTATAATTATATTCCACACTTTAAGGCTGCCAGGCTATTCCTAACAGCTATTTCTCCTAGGTTATTCAGAAACCTTTTCCTCTTATAACTGGTACCTTAAATTAAACAGCAAACAACAAAACAGTTGTTATTATTGTTCAAAAATGTATTTGTATGAATTTATTCAATGCAATTGGACTTACAGTCGGCGACAGTGAAGAAATAGTAAAATTACAACCTTTATAACTTATAATTATTCATTTTTTCATAAGTAAACATATTTTATCCTAATTAAATACATGCCGATGTAATTTTATACATTTCAACATAATTAAATGTATGTTCACATAATTAAATACATGTAAACATAATTAAATGCACTTCAATATAATAGAAAAAGGCCAATCTAAAAAAATGCCTGCCAACCTAATTAAATACTTTTCACCCTAATTAAATATAATATATGGAAACTAATGAAATAAATGTCAATATAATTTAATATATTTTCAACCTAATTAAATACATTTAAATATAACTAAATATTCGAGACAAAAATAATTATACTCTATTACTCAAGAAAAATTAAATAAAATCAACCTTAACCAACATTATATTCATAATCTATGTCAATCGCATTAGATAGGTATCAACCTAGTTAAATACATGTCAATTTACTGTAAATTAATTTAAATATATTTTATTCTAATTAAACTATTTCAATCTGATTATTCATTTATCAATCAAATTATATACATGTAAACATAGTATTAATATACAAAACACTCTTAGATCTTATTAAATACATTTCAAATTAATTAAATACATGTTAATCTAATGAAATACATGTCAACATAATTAAATTTACTTCAACATAAATAAAAAAATTATAAATAATTAACTACACTTCATGACAATTAAATTCATGGCAATGCATTTAAATATAGGTTAACATCATTTAAAATATTTAGCCTAATTAATACATTTCATTCTAATTAAATTACTTTAAACCTAAATATATAAATATATGTTAACATAATTTATATAACATATATATATATAACATGTTATGTTAACGTATAACATAATTTATATGTTAACATAATTTAAAATATTAAATACATTTAATTCTAATTAACTGTATTTAAACCCAACTTATAAATAAATCATGCAATATAATTAATTACATTCCATGATAATTAAATTCATGACAAAGTATTAAATATATGTTAACATAATTTAAATATTTAACCCAATTAAATACATTTCATTCTAATTAAATACATTAAACCCAAATATATAAAATTCAACCTAATAAAATGTCTACCTAATAAAATGCATATCAACTTATTATATCATTCAATTTAATAATACATTTGAACCCCAATAAATATATTTCAATTTAATTCAATACATGCTAAGTGCGATAGCTAGTCTTTGCACTTAAACATTATTTAGGTTTCTCTTAACAATTTTTAACTGTTAGACGACATTCCTCAAAGACTGGTGAAGGGAAATTATTCCAATCATCGATGATTCTGTTAAGAACGAAATTTTCCATGCATCTGTCCTCTTTCCCTTCATTCGATTTAAATGTATGTTCTCTTCATGAGTAATAATAATAATAATAATAATAATAATAATAATAATAATAATAATAAACTACAATAAAATTCGGAAGTATTTCTTTCGTTGAAGAGCTCGATAATGTACCTTAAACCTTGCACTTCGGATAACAACAAAAACCTGTTACTTTTTAAGAACAAACAAATCTTTTGAACATTTTATAGAGTCGAACTCCAAGTTGTTGGAAACGTTTTTCCTTCTAGAATTTAATTCACAAACACCTACCGAAAATATGCATTCATAGAGTTTTTTCTATAACAGAAATTGCGAAGTGCTGCGTTTCCTCTACTCGCAGTTTTTTAATCTACAGACTTCTCCTTCCCTGAAATTCATTCAGAGCTTCATGAATTGTTAAATGATTCGGAACTTTCATTTCAGCAAATGTCCGCTCAAATAATCTACAAAATATACCAACTCTCTGCGTTTGGTGCTAACATTTTAAAGCGAATAAGGACACAGGTGGGCAGAGTTTAGGAAATGGAGGTTGTCCAAAGAGGTAGGACAAACATGTCAAAGTTTATTGCCAGGGCTATCCAACAAAGAGTGATCATAATTTTTTTTAACAACATACTATTACTAGTTCAAATAATATTGGTGATTTTTCTCAAAATAGCCCCTTTTGGATGCAATGCACCTGTTTCAGCGCTTTGCCAGTCTTCAAAAACACACTGGAAACCATTTCTTGACAGATACTTCAGAATCACCTGTATGCAACACTTCTGATGACGACCGTGATCATTAATTTTGGGGAAAAGCAAAATGCCACACGGAGCTATATGGAAGGTGGATTGCTGATTTGTTTTATTTATGGACGCTCTTTAACATCTCAGGTCATCAGCATCAAATTCAATTCAAGGCGTGAAATGGCCGACAAATTTTGCTCAGAGGCCTCTCCTTTCAGACTTGAAGTTTATGTCTGCAAGATATTTGTGAGCATTGTTTATTGAAACAGTCTTCGTCTTATTCTCTCCTAGTCGAGGATAATGACAGAAACTTGCTCTAACTAAACTGATATTTGCGTGCATCAGTAGCTCTGAAATCTACCTCATATACGAGAGTAGGTTTATAAGTTTCCGGCCTCGCCGATAAGGATTATCGGCTTCACAAAACCTTTATTTGGTGTCATACCTATAAAGCAATCTTTTAAGTAAATAGCTGCAGCTGTAACTTCCGCCCCGCTGTGTTCAGTTGTTCAGATATAGCTACATAAAGAAGGTTATGTGTAGAAGATTGCGACATGTTCAAAATGGATTTTGACTATTTGGGGGGGATGAAATGTTAACTCAAACAGGTGAAAAGTGTATTGCAATAAAGGACAACTATATGGAAAAGTGAAATATAGCTTTTGTCTGTATCATATCTAGAAAATGGTTAGGCCGGAAGCTTTTAAATCTACACTCGTATCATGAATTATTAATTTACAGTTCTAAATGTGAACAATTTTCGATTTTTCAACAATTTTTAATGGGTAATAAAATTGTTGTTTTAATTTTTTGCCTTAAATTTTTCCCGTTTCCGTAATGTAGTGATTGAATAATAAACTTTTTAACAGCAATTTGCCAGTTCATTCAAGGCAATGCCCACCTTCGCTAATCTCCCTCGTAAGTGCAGTAAAACATTTCAGCGAAGGAACTGAATAATGAACCGAGTTAATGTTGGTCATGAAAAGCAATGTTTGCAAATTCTCACCTGCATCGCAGAGGGAATGTAATGTTTTTAATACCTCTTTTTGTGTATCGATCAACAAACACTGAAATCAACCCGAATATGTTGTTTATTTATCCAGACCCTTCTATCGGCAGATATCCGTTACGCCAAAGCGCTGTTTTCTGGTACATCGACGGTAGCGTTCAAAATATCACGGCCTCCTGTGTTGTATCTGCCGTGTTTGTCCGTAAACAGTGAAACATTTGCACATGGGCAGCACGGCCGGTTAGTTCCCACAACTGTTCGAACAAGAGAGGGAAGTTTCTGTGGTCATTGTTCGGGCCAACGCTCTCACTTGCCGTGGTTACCGAGCAGTGTTATGATTCGGCATTCTGCATTGGCTATCGATTTATCTTTGTATGTGTGAAAAGTAATTATTGCTTTTGTAAGTCTTTATGTACAAAATCATTAAACATGAAAGAATATTATTAAAAGAGAATCTTTTTATATGCTCTTTAAAAAAAAAAAAAAAAAAAAAAAAATAGAATAAAAATAAATCGTAGCCCAACAAACTATTATCCAAATATCGATACAAGTCTTTAAAATGCTGTAGTTATAGACTATGGTAAATTGATGCATATCGAAAACTAATTCCTAGTTCGCAGTGACCAAATTACAAGGGTTAGTCAAAAAAGATTGAGAAAAAAATTTTACGCATGGAATGCGCTAGGGTCAGTCCTAATTGTTGTGGTCTTTTTCAAAGTGTTCTCTGTTGAGTTGAATGCACTTTGCCCCGTGCGTCTGCCAGTTCTGGGACATGTGCTGGAAGCCATTTTTTGACATCTTCTTCAAAACCACCTCAGCCTTTTCCACGACAGTCTCAGAATAACCCAAAACGCACCCTCCTTAACTCCTATTCCAGACAGAGAAAGAGATAAAAGTCACAGGGGGCTAAGTCTGTGGAGCATGGAGGATGGGGGAACACATTCGAAGTTCCCTATACACTTCCATTTGTGCCAAATCAGTAATCTTGGAACCATCTCGTACAAACGTGTCTCATGTTCAAGTGATCATGCAGAATCGAAAATGTACTGCCTTGGGAAATGTGTAACATGTTTGCAATTGTTATTTGTCGGTCTTTACCAACAATGACGCTACCTGTGTTAATCATGGTATTGTTTAATGCTGTTGTTGGAGCATCTGGACTTTAAAAACCCTCCACCCTTCTAATGGTGATCGTTTCTTTTGGTGTCTGAGTCAGCAATATTCTTAAAATCAAAGAGATCACTTGACTCCATTGGAACTACATGAAAAGAATTTATAGCTTTATCTTAATCTGAAGCCCTTACTTCCTTTTCTTATTTTCTCTATAAAAGCGAAATCTCTATCGCAACTCAAAAAGTTATGACCACATAGTAAATATTTCTGTACTATAAATATATTCCCTTAAAAACTACATCGAACTTAGAACAGCAGATGGCAGCATAGCATGGCATTTAGAACAGCGCTATCTGTTAACGAGTATTTGAACTACTTCATCCATTATTTTCATTCATTCATTAAATTTAAAAACAACACTGGGAAATTTTGATATTTTCACTCTTCTATTGTTGATATTAGTTTTCCTTTCTCTTTCTTAAAATATTTTTTACATTATTTTAATTGCGTTTTTTATTACTAGGAAATGTATTTATTGCTCTCTCAATTCTTCACGATACATCTTTCTTCAAGTTGCCCCTTTCCTTTTCACACCACTTTTCGTGATTCAAAAACCTCGTTCTCTCATTCTCCACTCTTTTATCATTTCTCTGCACACAGAGGTAAAGAGCATTATTGTTGAAACATCAGATCATGCCGTCACGGCCTCCTAGATTCCATTAACGAATACCCCTCTCTTCATCGGTAGAGTAAAAAGGGAAAGGAAGATGAAGGCGAATAGAAAAAAAGGCGGGGAGTGAATGAAGAAAGAAGAAAAAATCACACAGCATTCAAAAGCAATGTGTCAGGTCGTCTCAAGGGAAGTTATACGTATAAGAAGGCCCTACCGAAAATGTTTGCTCAAGGCCTCCTGTGATTCAGTCGCCGCATTCAAATCAAGGCAGCCACAAGGGAGAAAGGTTTTTTAAAGAGAAATGCGACATATCGCTCCTATCGATTCCTTGCATCTTGAAAGAAGGCTACAGGGGATAAAATTTGAATGGTTTTAGGCAGAACATGGCGTCTTGTAAGGATTTTCTTACGAGCTTTATTGTAGAAGTTTTAAAAAAGTGCTTGTACCGAAGAAAATCTAGAAACTAGTCTATCAAAGGGAGTTCTTTCTTTACAAGCTTTCGTATTACCAGCTGCAAAATAACAAAGCTCAGTTCCGAATGTTACGGCCAGAAGTTCGTCATTTTAATGTAACCGTGGATTTTAACAAGTTATACAAAAGCTGTTAAACATTAGCTGCATTTATAAAATGTTTTAAGGGAAGTAAGTACATAATAAGAAAAACATCCGTGTGGTCATAGCAAATCTATCTTGAAATTTCGATAACAGAATCGATGTAAATGGGTGGTTTTTCCTTAACGGGGCCGCTCCAAGATAACGGTTCAAGCTCGTACTGCGGTGAACGGTAGTCGGAGAGTTGCGTAAGTTATTACTAACACCTAAAGGTACATTACTCGCCATTATCAAGCAACAAGAAGTTGGAACTGCCTTCCTTCATTTTCCATACATTTCTGACATCGCTTATGAAATTAACCATTACCCTCTGACGTTTCCTCTAAGAAATGGTTCTCCAAGGGTGGCCGAGGTCATCAAGGGAGGTCTGGGGTGCGATTCCCACCAGGACCGTCCTCTCAGACTGACGTTTCATCCAGGTTTTCCTCAGTCATAATGGCAAATGCTGGGATGGATACCCTAAACTTAGGCATGGATCGCTTCCTTTCTTTAAAAAAATCCTTTGCCAGTTTATCATTTCATCTCATGCATTATCAGCGTCCACCATCTGTGATGCCTCAGTAGTTAAAACGAGCGTTAAACACCATTTAAGTTTATTCTGAGAAATGAAAGAGATTTCTTCATGAATATTATTTTTCAGCTTATCTAATGTGTGCGTGGATTTGCCTTATGCATCTTTTACTTTAACGTCCACTAGAGATAAAAATTGCAATGCGTTAAATCGGAGGATCGAGGGGGTCATATGTTGTTAGTGATGAATCTATCGTCGAATATTTCATGAATTGCACGCAAAGAGACATGGGCTGTGTTTGCCGTTGTAGAGTCTGTTGGAAAGTCACAAATATACATTCCCTCACAGTTAATTCATAGAAAAAATGGTTGCAAAATGGTTGCAAAATATTCTATTATTAGTTTCTTTAAAAAAAAAAAAAAATAGGACCTTTCATTCTCTCGTCCCTAAATGACGCACCACACTCCTATCTTTTCATCATGGGGGTTCCTCGTGGTGCCGTTAGGTTTTTCTGAGTTCCAGTAAATTAACATGCCCACTTGGAACCAAAATTCGTCCTAAGAGTAAATTTTTCTACCATACACCTTATTCAAAATCCATTCACAAAAGTTACTCCTGGATGCAGGGTCACCCGGTTTAAGTTCTTGCACTACAGTAATTTTATAAGGTTTTAACTTCAGAGCTTTGTAGCCGTTCGGACAGAGGAATAGGAAATGCCCGTTAGTTGAGAAAGACGTCGAAGTGATTTTATAGGGGAATGTTCCAGAGTAGCTGAGTAGGCTTTTTGTCAAGAATCTTCCGTTTCACGAAATTTTTACCAATCTGTGTATTGGAAGTTGAATATCAGTCTCTTGAACAAATCTATATGCACATACGAGTCGTAAACGAAGGCACTTGGCGAACAGGATACCTGAATTGAGGCCTATTAACCTAATTAATACAATGTATAATGCCCCCTAATGAATGCTTAATACATTATCATACAACACACAAGAACACGTCCATAGTCCCTAGAGTTAAACTTTTACTAACCTCCCCTTCAGCTCTCAAGCATGGGAAGAGAGAAAAACTGCAGAGTTCGATCAACTGCGGCCAACTGCATGTGGAGCCGTCCTGCTAAAAAAAATTATCCAATATACGAAAGTCATATGCCAAAGAACTATAGTGAAGTTACTTGAGGGGTTAAAGAGAGCGGGATGTCTACTGCGAGGAGCCAATCGTCAAGGCCACATAACGCACCTGCGGTTAGTTTGGTTGTGGCTTTGTCAGCGAGTGGTAGTATGTTCGTGTGTTACACGGTGCTTTCATTGAGTGTAAATTGTATGCTAATTGTTCTTCGTTAGTTATGCCACTACATAATCTTGAAGAACAGGCTTTTCAACAACAACAACAATAATATATTTCGTGGTTTCCCTTCATCACTTATGCGAATGCTGGAATGGAATGCCGTTGGTTCTCCCTACGGAGTCGAAGGTGCCAAGGCGAGTTCGGCTGGCACTTTGGAAAGATTCTGCCCCGACGTCTTTAACATTGGGGACCCCGCAGTCCCCACCCATAGATGCTGGCCGCCCGTTTTTACCCCTCATCTTATCCCTTCATCCCGGAAGTGCCCCCTGGGGGTGTAGGCATAAAAAACCAGTCACGAAAAGGCTCAAATAACGTAAATATCATTCTCCGCCCAGACCATCCAAGTTTAAAATGTGTGTTTTTGAGACATAAGCAAGTTTTAGTTTTTATTTATTTATTTTTATTTTCTTGCTTTGGATAACAAGGGTTCACATAAGAACTTCCCAATAACAACATAACGGGACTTGCAATATCCAGGATTGCAATATCTTATAAAATTACCGTATTGTTTTCCTATTAAAGTAAATTATTTTTAAGTTCCATTCTTTAGTGCATGCTTTATGAAATAAAATTACATGTGATGTCTAAATTTCCCATAGTTCTTCGTTTAGTTATCGAGAAACCCTCGGATAACATTGGGGTATTACGTCACATCCGAATATATGATATCATGATTATAGTTAATCCAGTTTTCGGAGTTTAGCTGGCGTAACATTGCACAAATCCAGCCTAGTTTACATGAATTAAGAACAATCTTCCATAACGCCATATGCGAGACATTTGTAACAACGCTAATGCGATGACAAAATGGCAGTGCTGTGTGCGAACATAACCTCTCTACATACGGTCAGTAATCGTGCGATCCATCGCGGAATTTACAGAAGCAGAGCGCAGGCCTTTCATGCAAAGAAATTAATGGGACCGTTGTTGTATACACACACATTATTGCTTGTATTACAAGGCCATTTGCTGCGATGCAAGCCAAAAACGCCAGTGTATAACACAGTCGGCAATGACGATGTTTTTGCTGATAGATGGCTCTGGTGAACTCCGGTTTGTTAGAGTAGACCATGCTCTGCCCTGGGAACTTTGAAAGCTGTTAATGAATGCTGGCTGTAAATAAATACACGCGTGTGTGTGTCTGCGATAGTGAAATTGTATCTATATAAACCACAGCCATTTGGGTGGATCCATTCTCTTAGTTTACAATAGCTAAAACGCATCTCTGTTCCAAAATATCGCTTCATTTGTTCGAGATGCCTAACGTTTGAAATTGACACTATTTTACTAGCTTACCTTTTGTTAATGACATCTGATTTGAAGAAACATGTTAAAGTTTTTCAAAATATTGATTTAAAATTATTTCTGGAAAATGGAAACAGAAAAATGTCCGTCACGCAGGAGCTGCGTAAAATAAGCGTTGACATAGAAGAACTCTAGTAGTTCGAAATATAGTGATTTCAAATGTGACTTTCTCTTAGTGTTTTATCCTTTTCTGCTTTTATAATTACTGTTAATTTGTTACATTGTTACTTTATAGGTGCCTAGTAGGCACAATCGATACAGATTTGAATGGATTAGTAATAATAAAAAAAAAGTCCATTGGTACAGTTTTAATAGCTTACATTCCTTTGGAATGTAAATAAAATAATTTAAAAATAATCTTTGTGAATATAAAATTACCCGTCTCACAGTTTGTGATGTAAACTACAGTTAAGTAAAGTTATGGAATAGATATCTTACATATAAGAAATGTTTATCACACATGTGTGTTAGTGTGACTATTAATGCTCTAGCGGTCGCAATGTTTTTCCCCACAAAACCCGACATATACCCACCAATTAACAAACGATTCAATGAGTTCATTAATCAGCAAAATTGAACCATTAGGGTTGGGGATAAACCTAAAGCGAAAATATAAAAATAGCTCTAGTGGCCGAAAGTTTTTCCCCAATGAAATTCGGTATAAGCCATTAAAATAAATTGATAAAAGTAGTTCCGAAATTCAGGGAAATCAGACTATTAAGAGTGGAAACATACCTGAAACCCAAAATTTAACAATACCAATATTTTTTCATAACGAAATTCAGTGCATACCTTTAAAATAAATTAAGAAAAACTAGTTTCTGAAATCAGTAAAATAAGAGCATTTAAAGAGGGATTTATATGACACCCAAAATTTGAAAATCACTCTAGCGGATAATTTTTTTTCCGCAACGAAACCCCGTATATACGTTAAAACTGAAATTTAAAAATAGTTCTTGGGTTTAATGTTCTCTATATTATTTCAAAATAAAAGGACAAACTAATTCAGCATATTTATAATGTTACATATGTTTTATATTTACCAAAGCAAAGTCGTAAAGATAGCAAATGTGATATATTAAATTTAATATGTGTGTGAGAATTATATTTGTATGTAAGAGAACTCTGAAATAACCTTCAGAAAACGTTTTCGTTACATGTTAATAACATTTAAATTAAATTTCAAAGCAATTGAAAACAGAAGTAACTTTCAATTGTTTTTATTTGCTTAGTACATTGTAATTGTTTCTGAATGGTAAAGTGTTTTTGCTTTATTGAAACATATGAACATCATCTTCTTAAATAGGCAATGTCTTTCTGTTATTTCTTTCTGTTTTAGTGAATGTAAAGATGATATCAAGGACTTAGTTCATAATCATGGTTACCTTTAAAAATGATTAAAAATATTCACACAGTATTGCTTTGTTTATCGACGGTCATATACATAATTTATTAATAATATACCATGAATTTTTGTGATTTTATCTAAAAGTCATTAATAACTCGTTTTTAAAGTAATTAAACTTGCTGAGGAATTCGTTTAGTTTATGCAGCTATCCGTTGCTGATTTTCCCCCCTTGATATCCATAATCACCTGGAATGGGCATTCGTATCTTCCATGCAAACTTATTAATTCAAAAATAAATTACTTTCAAAGTCACTTTTATATGCAGGTGTTTTATAATTAAAATTGTAAATAGCATGCTAGAATACTTAAATTTAATTTTTTCATACACTTATTGTACACTCAACTTAGTACATGAGATATTATTATTATTATTATTATTATTATTATTATTATTATTATTATTCTCCTCATAGAAAGACATTCTATAACGCGAGTGTATGGAACGCTGTGACATTATAGCCTGCAATCTTTCATCCACTCCAGTGCCTTCAGAAGCGAATAAAGGGCAAAGTTATGCGGAAACACTTCCCCAAGTGTTACTATTCCCGGTTTGCTGCTAGATGGTAGCAGGGGGCAGTCACGTGTACCCGCAGCCTGACCGTTGTTCCGGAAGGGGATCATCGCTTGACCTCCACTTCTTCACATTTCACTGGCTTCCAGAGTGTTAGAGGAAAACCGCAGCTATGTACCTCAGGTCTTTCCGAATAATGTGTCATTTTGCATGCCTTACGCTGTGTTATTATTACTGCGTTCACGCGAATAACACTGTAAACCACAAGAGAAGAGTGTGAAAATATTAAAATAATTTTGGGGGTGAACGTTGACAAGCGCAAACCAAATGAAAAATTTAAATGCGTACGTGAGAAAGGAATTGCTCCAAAAAAAGGAAATGTTATCTTTAAAGGACGCTTTTCTCTGAGGATAGTCCCTTTATGAAAAGAAAGAGACAAAAAGTTTAAAATGGTGCATTTACGATCATTAACCCTATGACACACCCCTGACTCCCGCCTGTGGTGCCTCAGTAGTACAAACGGGCGTCAAACACTAATAAAAAACCGTTATCATCTTCCTGGTATCTTCATTACGACGTCGCGAAACCATTGTTTGGAAATACTACGACATCGCTTGTGGGACAGCTGCCTGAATTTTCTTTTGTTGCCGAAACTTTTCCTCGCTGAAAGTAATATTGTCAAATAAGGCACAATCAGAAGATACAGTGAACGTGATGGGTGTAGAACCACAGCGATGTTCCCAGTCAGGGCTGATGGATTTTGTCGGGCGTAAACATTCTAAGTGTGGTCTCCTTCGGAATGGAAGTGAAACAATGGGATCCGTGTCGTAGATTTACAGCACGTAAAAGAATTTCAAGCTAGAAAAAATGAGCAAAATTATCGGCCGATTCACTCTCAGAATTGAATGGGACGGTGATGACCTGAGATGTTAAAGAGCGTCCGTGTATAAAACAAACAAATAAATAAAATTGTTGCTGAATCCTGCGTCTAGGACGTGTAAGGGTTTCGCAGTACACCTTAAGGAAACCATTCCATTAGCTGTATGCCTGAGGTGTCCTTGCCTGCAGATGAAGTGACAGTAAATTTCTTGTGCCGGGGACTCCTGAGTGTTTCTATGGCAATAATTTGACTTTCTTCTCTGGTAGAGACACAATGACCAGCTTCTTAAAAACATCCAGATCTTCATTACGCATTTCTAGTAGCAGACGACAGACTTCAACGTTTTTGTCCTTCTGTGCGTATGTCAAGTCCCGTGGAGCTCAACGTAAACGCCATTTTCTTGTTCAAATCGTTGTGCCTAATGTTGTGCAGAGTTGGCTGACCGAGGTCTGTCTCACATTCCACTTCGCCTTTTTTACTTGTAGATTCCTTGCAGCTGGCGGACCCATTGACCCATTCGTAAACGGTCTTCTTGACCACACACAGCAGTTCTTCAATTTTGACGCCTTTCTTTCCACAAGAATTATGCAGTCAATCTTCGTCCAAGATAGTCACCTTCCACGTCTTTCTCTACTTGACAACAAACGAACACTGTCCTTTCGCCACACACACTCCCCTTACAACCGCCATCTAGTATCTACATGACACACTAGTATCAGTACATCGCGCTACGAGTGGACATGTCCACAAATTGCGCGGTATTCGTAAACCACATAATTGTAAATAGTTTCCGAACGCCCATCGCAACTATTTTCTACAACTTCCTGGAAGGAGGGATGTCTAACTTCCGCAAACCAGTTTGCAGCTTGAACATTTTAGATGCGTGCTAGTATAAAAATAGCACGTTTAATGTAATATGCCTTTTTCATATTCCTGGATTAACGCTTCAACTCCCACCCCCAAATAGTCTGAAAAATGCTAAAATAAAGATATTCAACACATCGTTCATGAATTTTTGCCCTTGGAGATCAAATTTCAGCTTCTAGAAGCCAAGCCTCGTGGACTGTGCGTTGTCGTGCAGCAGAATCCTTGACTTGGCATTCCACACTTTTTTCCTTGACAGTACTGCGCAATTTATGCCTAGTTCAGCATAGTACTCCGCAGTTCCTCTCTGTGAAATCTGTGCTGTAGTCCCAAAACATTGTCGCCACAATCTTATTTGGAACTGCACAACTATGGGCCTTTCACTCTTCTCACTTTATTGACTCTCTTTGAAAGAGGGCCAAAGTAGAAGACAACAGTCCCTTGTGACGATGGATTACATGGCAAAGTTCAACAACTTCTGACACGCGCATATTCATTTGAACCGCTGAGAGAATTCGTGGCTTCTGCTGTAGTATTGCCCGAACTTCCAGCTATCATGTTTGTTTTCAAACAACTGTTTCGATAAGAGAGATGTTTTCTTGTGCTCCCTACCGGCCTATCCTAGTTTCGTTTGTTATAACATGAGGTTTCATTTGAAAAATGCTCTCAGAATGACACACAGCAGTTCTGAAGCAATTTTGTTATAAAACCCACAACTTTCCGAGAAATATTTGTTTAATAATACATGGATTGGTCAAGAATTGTAGTAGCTGTAGGTGTAGAGGTGCAGATGTGTAGAAAAATGACATTTATCGAACATAGTGCGGCTTTTAAAGAAGAGTATGAATGCAATAGAAATTCAACAGATATAACACGCCCTAGTGGACTCTGTACCATCATTTTCAACAGTTTCCAAGTGAACCAACACGGTCTTCAAAACTTGAAAGATGATCCAAGGACGAACAAAATCCGTCACAGCAGAAATCATCGATAAGATGCACAACATGGTTCTGGAGGATCGACGATTAATGGTTCCAAAATTGTTCAACTCTCGGATTTTCAGGGGAATACATATTTTACATTTTCAGGGAAGAATTTTCATAAAAAGCTTTAAATTATCGGCAAGATGGATGCCAATATTTCTGACTCACGATCAACAGCGAATCTGAGAGTAAATCTCTCAGCAAAGTTCCGACTTTATGCGTCATTTTGTGACCAATGGTGTATTATGGATTTACTACTACATATCTGAAATAAAACCATAGTCTAAACAATGGAAGCATCGCAATTCACCACTCCCAAATAAAACCAAATGTGTAAAATTGGCAGGGGAGGTCATGACGTCTGTTTTCTGGGATCAGAAGGGTATATTGCTAATTAATTATCTTTCCACTGAAACATCGATCACTGGAGAATATTGCGCTAACATTTTGATCTATTAAAGACAAAAATTCGCGAGAAATGACCGGGTTTATCAAAGAATGAAACCATCTTGCATAAGATAATGCTCGCCCTCCCACATGTGTACCTGCATTGATGAAAATCAATAAGTTGGGGCACAATTTACTGCCATGTCCGCCTTATTCCCCTGACTTGATTCCTTCTGTTCCCAAAATTGGGAAAATTTCTTGATGGGAAGAAATTTTCTTCGATGAATAGCTGAAATCTCAGTTGGGGCGTATTTAACAGACCTGGAGTAATTTGACTTTCGTGCTGGGATAAAAGTTTTGGAGCATCGCTGTGCAAAGTGCTTTAATGAACAAGAGAGACTATGTTTAAAAATAAGAATAATTTGATACCGTCCTTGGTATCCCATCGATTGCGAGGAATTACTTACAATACATGTAACATTTTATTTCAGCTAGATGTAAGTGAAGGGTTCTGTGTGTAAAAACGTCACAAAAAGCAGGAATTCTTGCTCGGATAGCAGAGGGACCGTTTTGGCAGATAACAGAGCAAATTCTTTCTTTTGTTCATTGAAAGAGGGCCGCTTTTCCCCCGCTGTTAACACCTGTGCTACCGTTAAAGTACGTTGAACTCTAACGTACGGCAGAAGTTGAAATTGAACGCTGGATGAATCGCCAAGTTGTTACGTTCAGCTAATCTGACTAGCCAATAATGTGAGAGTTGCATGAAGTCACTGTATGCCTATAAGGATGTCTAAATCCATAATGACGGGAAAATGAAGCGTCCCTGTATCACGTGGTCAAGCGAGTCTTATTGAGTATTTAAGGACATGAAATCGCTTTTTCTTTTTTGGTTATTCAGTATTCAGCATTCGGAAATGAGAATCTAGTCTGGGGAACGTTGTAACGAGAACTTCACTCAAGAAACAAATGACATATGATATACAGAAGGCCTTGCATATAAACTCAATCTGTTATCGTACACTTCAGCTTGTTCGTGTACGAGATGTCTTCAACCATCTATAAATAAATATAACATTTGAAACACACCAGAAATGACGTAGGAATGTGTTTTAGGTCTAAGGATTCACTTTAAAAAACGTTCTACACCTCGTTATGTTTGCTTACATCCTCGGAAAACGATAATATATCACATCGGCTTTTCTTCTATAGCCCAGTGTGCAACCCGCGTAAGCTCGAGTATGCTGTCCAAAATATATGTCAATAACAAAGTGTCATTTAGCGAATTCCAAAGGTATGAAGCTATTGCGGCCGTACCCGTGAAAAATCAATTTATTTTATCAAATTTATTATTATTAATTTATTAATTATTTTTTTAACAAATTCCAAAGAAATGTAAGCAATCGGGTATAACCATGAAAAGATTTTAATAACAACTGCATCGATCGATCTACTGGACACTGCAATTTAAAAAAGTAATTAGCATTTATTTTTATTAACAGTTATTCAGCTCTGTGGAGCATTCGCTTACTTTAAGCAGTTCCTGCGGGACGAACTTTTTTTTTTAGACTTGCGATTGCAAACGTAAATATTTAAATATATTGGAAATAAGGTAGAAAAACATATTTATTAGGCTTGGATGTGTTCAGAACGTATTAATACTACTGAAAATACTAGCAAAGTGTATCCCGTAACAAAACTTTGTTACCATGAGCACCCCCGAGATAATTTAGAAAACTCGGTGCCTCATTATTACAGTTACAGTTCCATACTTTTAACATGAAAGGAAGCTACTATAACGTTACAGAGCCGTTTATATTATCATAAAGTAGGTTTTCCGTTAATTTCGAGAATGTATTCCTCCGCCTACCCTATACAAAATGCAACGGTCCTTCTATAACTAAGTTATTAAATAAGTGAGAAAGTGTAATTCACACTTTCAGATGTGTTTCCCCAAAGATAACGAGACTGAAAAGCATTAAATTTGTTTTAAACGCTCTCAGCATCTTTACATAAAGTAATCAATTACATACGCCTGTAATTCTCTGCGAACACGCAGGATCATGTTCCGCTTGGCAATCGATGCCATGAACTGAAAGCGGGCTAATAAATTAACATCTTTGCTGCAGCAGTTTCGCGTGAATCAAGCGGCAAGCGTTTATACAGCCCGCCTCATTGACATGCGGTAGCTTCTTCGTGACCCCTAGGGCACAGGCAAGGGCGTGACGTCGTTACAAGTGTGGGGGGGAGAACTCATTTTTATATAAGAAAAGCACATACGTAAGTGTGAGATTCACTTTTTAAGCAACTTGAAAATAGCACAAAACTTTAAGTTATTGCATAACGATCGTAAATGTACGACACGGGACCCACGGCTTTACTTCCCTTCCGAAGGAAGCCATACTTAGGATTTTTCAATTCTAAAGTCTGGTTTCCCGGTAATGCAGCGCTCATTAGTGGGTATTTCATTCGCTTTCGGCCCCTAATATCCCGTATTTTAATAACTGACACAATTCAGTGAAATTTGACACGGATATACAATTATGCAAGACACAGCTGGATATAGCATTTAAACAAACAAAAGTACTGATGTGAAAAATACTTTTATTTTTCAGGTTATCTCCCTGTATATTGAGGCACCTGAAATCCAGCAGGGCAAAATTATTTGGACTGTTGTCACCTGAAAGTTGATGTTTAACAGGACCGAACAAATGGAAGTAGCTTGGATCAAGTTGTTCTTCGACAAGGTTTTCGTTCTCGCAAGCGAATTTTCACTGTTTTCTTCAACTGTGAAGCACCAGTGGTTCAGGCCAGAAGTAATGACAATGAATGGAGAATATTATGACACTTATATTTTGTATCCTTTATTCGAAGAGCTGAGGCGAAGGCGTCCAAAGACACGAACTTCAAGGCCGTTGCTTTTGTACGGCAATGCCCTCCTCACAGAACAGCTGCAAATTTGGAGAAACTGGAAGTCGCCAAAGTCCAGTTGCTTGACCATCCACCGTACAGCCCTGATCTTGCACCGTGCGGCTTCTGGTTGTTTTCTGAAGTGAAATCTTAAATTTTCTGCACACCTTTTAAATGATGCAGGACCTTGTTCAAGCTATAAATTCAACTCTGTTGACAATGTCTCAGTCTGAGTACCGTAGTGCTTTTGACAAGCGGTTGTACCGTTTACAACTGTGTGTGGAGAGAGATGGGGAGTAGCTTGAAAAATTGTGAGGATAAGTTTTCGAATTCATCCCTTATTTTGAACTGTAAGGTGACTATTGAAAAAACGTTTTGAATCCCTCTCATATATTAAACAATTTAGAGATAATGGATAACCTTGTTTGAGATTGATGTAGTATTGTAAATTTGTTACTAACTTTTATTACTTTGTCCATATATATACTTATTTAAAACACAAACTTTGGACTATCTTATTAAAAGATCTGTGTATCTCTTTAATATATTATTTTCCAAAAGTTATTCCTTAATAACTTCACAAAAGCCTTTTCGAACTAGAAGCAATATCAACGTCAGTAAGTTGAACTCTGGTCTGTCATTCAAAACACATCGAACTTATCGCTTCTAAAAGAACTAAATAGTTACCTCTTTCCGTTGAGCTGATCCGCTGTCAATAGTTCTGTCGTTCTTGCAAGTGATTTCAAACACACGTCAACATTGAATGATCAAACGTTACCTTTCAACAGTTGCCAACATAACAAATGTTATTACTGATATCTGAATGCGTAGACATGGTTCTGAAGTGTGTGGTCTAGGATGGAGTGTTGCGGCAGAACTGACATGATTTATGTACAGAGATAGCACTCACTGCACATGGTGATGCAAAGAAGAGTTCCTACTTATCGAAATGAAATGTTCGCAAAGTTTTAAACCTTTAGGCCTTATCGGTTTTTAAAAATTAACACAAAGTATCCAAGAATTTTACAAAAACAAACATCAGCACCCTATTCGCCACGTAACAATTATGGCTGAGGTCTCTAAGAGTGAGTGAAGGAAGGTTCGGTTCCAAATTCCTCCCTGTCTGAAGTTTTTCCCAGGATTTCCTCTGTGGTAAGTGGTCAATGTCAGGAAGGTATTCTAAATTTAGAAATCAAACGCTTGCTTCACAATCATTTTCTGAATTTATAATTACATCTCATATGTTACCAATTGCTGTAGTTTTAGTGTAGTTTGTTAGTTCAGTATAGTTATTTATCAACGTAGATCTGAAAAATATAAAATGTATGATAAAATGGAAATAAAGAAATTGGAATATAGGTACCAGACATCAGCGTGTAAGTATTGCAGATGTCAAAAACAAAAAGTTTCCAGTGACTGCCGCTTTTAATGCCACAGTAAGAACACTCTTGTTATTATTCAGTTACTTTTCCACGTTTTCATTCAGGAATGCACATTCTTTGGCCTATTTGATTATGAAAACGGTTTATATGTTCTTGTTTCTTAAAACTCCTACGTGGCGTCTTCTATAAATGGCAAGAAGGCATGAATTACGTTCTGGTTAGTGTGTAATCACGGCTTATTGTTCGTCCCGTGTCACCTCCATTTTGCTGCAGGCTGAACTGAACATGTCTCAACTTGCATACCTATCAAAGACGGGAACCGAAAGCGGCAGCATTGAAAAAAACTAGTACCACGTGTACATTATACATTAAGCTAATAAAATATAATAAAGGTAAATTTTAACGCGATAAATTATACCTGTAAAAAAATTATGGTCATTCTTTATCGAACAGCCCTTCCACTTATGAAAAGTTTTCGGAATGACCAACAGACTGCAGGAGCAGTTCCGAAGCAGTTTTGTTATCAAAACGCGCCATCTTCCATAGAAACATTTGTGCAATAATACATGAATAGGTTAAGAATCGTAGTAGTTTAACTGATTGTTGTAGTGCAGACGTGTACAGGAGAAAATGACAAATATGGAACATCGTGCGGTTATTAAGTTCCTGGTAAAGAAGAATATAAATAAATAGAAATGCATACAGATATGACAGCGGTTTCCAAACTTCTTGCATGCACGGCCCCCTTTCGAGAATTAAATTATTGGTGGTCCTCCATTCACTTCGATGCTTAATAATAATTATATACAATTTCGAGCGCTTGTTCAACAATGCGATATCTATTCAATCGGAATAGTCCCTGTTGCACCAAAATAATCATAATGCAACAATCAGTTAAACATTCTTAACAATAACGGATGGAAAATGGATAAGTTCTTAAATAAAAGTACTTCCCCATCGCGAACCTTAGTTTGGGAAACGCTGCTCCAGAGGGCCCTGCACCGCCATTTTCCACCTTATACAAGTGGACCTCAGATGTCAAAGCTTGGACATCAGTAATTACTCTTAACCTGCACTACATGGCTCTGAGAACAGACGATATAAGTGTTCGAAATTACCGAAACTCTGGGTATTTCAGGGGAACACATTTTGGAGGAAGATTGTGCTTGAAAAAATGATCAGCAAGATGGGTCCGCGACTGCCAACTCAGGATCAAAAGCGAATCTCTCAGCGAAGTTTGGCCCGTTTTCAGAGAGATGCTGTCTACTTAATGCGTCGACCAATGGTGGACTACTGCACACTTGATAACAAAACAGCAGTCTAAATAATGGAAGCATCACGAAGGCCAAATGTGTGAAACCAGCCGGGAAGATCATGGCATCGGTTTTCTGGGATGCCAAGGATGTACCTTCCTTTAGGAACACTGGAGCGTATTATGCTAACCTTTTTGGGCCTATTGACAACAAAATATAAGTGAGAAAAGGCCGGGTTTATCAAATAAGAAATACATGTTGCATTAAGACAATGCTCGCCCTCAGACTGTACCTTTGCATGTGTAAATACAATTAATTGGGGCACGATGCTACCACATTCGCCTTACTCACCTGATTTGGCTCCATGGACTTCCATCTGCTCCCTAAATTGAGCTTTAATCGTCAGTTGAGACGTATCTTGCAGGCTCGGAGGAACTGACTTTTGTAGAGCGTCGCTTGACAAAGTGCATTAGTGTCAAGGTTGACTATGCTTAACAAAAATTTTATATCATTTTCCGTGTGTGTTTTGTGTTCGTATTTAAATGTTTGTGTTTAGGTGATAATAACTGCAAATATATTTCATTTTAAGTGCAAATTTTTTTCTCTAAGTGTCTGAGTAATGAATGGCATGTACTGTCAAAACACCCAAGCGAACGATGTAGTATGAATATGTTTGTAATGAGTAAAACCTAGAGAACGCTCTACTTTGATGTACTCCCCGTTAGAAGGAACGGTTCACTTGCGCTATCTGCGAATTTCACTTTCCTCCCAATACGTTTTCTTAATGTCTTCAGTAGAGAAGTTTGCAACCTCAGGAAGAAATATTTCTTCACTTGCGGTTCTTCGCACCATTAACAAAACTTCCTACGTAAGCATACTCTACAGAGAAGCAGCAAAATCCTTTTAGTTCTGGGAGATGTTTTACAATAAACCTGCGTTCCAAATAGCCTTCTTTCCTTCTCGCTTTGTTCCTTGCCAAGTGCCACTGCAAGTTGTGTTGTTCTCAATACATTGTTGCGGATTTTATAAACAAGAAACGAAATCTGTTTTTGCACACAGTAATGAAATATTTGGAAAATATAACAATATACACTCAGCGGCAGAAAATGGGAAACACTAATAAAGAGACCAAAGAACTTGGCAAACTACTCCCGGTGAGGCGCTTAGTGGTCTGTTACAATCCCGCCAGGACTGTCCTCCGCGACTGATTTTTTTTTTTTTTCCCAGTTTTTCCTCAGTCCTCATAAATGGCAAATGCCGGGGAGGTACCCTAAACTTAGGAACGTTTCCTTACATTAAAAAAACCCTTTCCCAATATATCATCAGTGTCCATCGCCTGTGGTGCCTCAGTAGTAAAAACAGGCGTTAAACACTACTCAAAAAAAAAAACAAAAAAAAAAAAAAAAAACAAACAGTTACTGCAGTTATGAGATCATCAGCGACATGCCTCTTTCCAATAATTGGACAGTGTCTTTTCATAATGCACTCTTCCGTTCCTAATCTTGAATTTGACAAGTAATTGTAGAAGGAAGGCATTTATTAAAACCTAGAGGCTTAATGCGTTAATACGTTTCCTAAAATTTGGGAACTAGTCGGGTAAAAAGTCGCTATTGCATATGCAATTGGTGATTTGCACTGAAATACAGGACTTTAGTCTGAGGATGAGCATGTAACGTAACTTGAGGAGGTCGATAGCAATCCTTGAGCCCTAATTAAACTCAGCGCTGATTGTCTAATTCAGAGTCCTGCTAAATCAGCCGAAACCCACCAGCACATACGTGTGATTGAGTTCATGAAGTTTAATCAAAGTCCATTACGCAACCAAATTGCTAATTGTAGATATATCTAAGCCAGTTAGAAGGACGCCAGCTTCTTTCGTAATTATATTCAAGTATGGCTAATCATGATTCATTTCAGGTACTTCTAAGACAGATTTCAGAAAGTTTTTAACTAATCCTTCATACCCCATGGACATGGAAGGTACGATTAAGTACAACTAATATATTGCGTCTAAAAAGTAATAACTTAATGGAAGAATTTCTAATAATTACCTGATTGTTATAAAGCCTGGTCAGTATACTGGGCTAAGTCATTAAGGAGCAGAATATTTATTTCAGTATCATCAATAGAATAACATTTCAACAAGTGATTTTACAACACAAAACATTAAGATTCGATATTTCACATTAAACTATGAAATATATTCAACAATCAACAAAATATAATAAGATAAAATAATATAAAGGAAAAATATTTTTAAAAAAATAAAAAAACACATATACCCAAAAGAATACAGAAATAAGTCAGCTAGAAATGACACACAGCTGAATTCAATAAGTTGTTTACCCCCACCCACTCATGGTGATCAGCTTTTTCAGACTTGAGCTGTACCGTCATAAGTGACTCAGGTCAAGAAAGGTACCCAAAACTTAGGCCTGGAATATTTCCTTCTTTAAAAAAGGAAAACCTTTCCAAATTTACAATTTCATCTCACGTAACCTCAGTGCCCACCATCTGTGATGCCTCAGCTGTAAAAACGGTTATTAAACACTGTTAAAAACATCTAAATTGTCTCAATTTCATGAAAAAATTGCTTAAACATATCTCTCCTTTTTCTTGCTGCTGGTAGAGCCCAACTTGACCTCTCCTTCTGTTCGGTCCTGTAACGGGATGTGGTGTTCTTTTCGCTCCATTCTTAAGTAACATCAAATTCGGCCATATATATATATATATATATATATATATATATATATATATATATATATATATATATATAATTCCCCCTCCACAGATGGGCCAAATTCTACGGTCATAGCCGTCGGTTATGTTATTCATCCGCCATACCCCTAATCTGAGCCACGCGAGCCCCTGTCTACGAGTACTGCTCTTGAATAAGGTACAAATTGTGTTGCGACTAGTAATCCTGGGTTGGATTCCCCAGTATGGTCAAGCTGCTCGGGTAAAGTTTATTCGAATTTTTTCCTTACCCTTAGAAGGTGAATGCCAGATAACTTTAAGGCACAAAGGACTCAGAACTCATTTGCGCCATCATTATTTATATCATTCATTCCTACAGACTTACACCTACAGTATTCAGTCCACAATCTACAGACGTTGCGAGAAGACCATAATCTCACTATGAAAATATGTAAATAAAACCGTCCGAGCTTAACTGGGGCAACGCTAATCATCATGATTTCATGTAAAAAATGCACAAAAACCAACCTCAGTGCTCGAGATTAGTCACCTCATCCTCCATGACAATGCTCATCCACATACCGGGAACTTTGTATGTGCATTATCTCATCCACCATACAGTCCGGCAATGAATCCCCCCAGACTCTGACATTCCTTGGAAAAGCGTTCAACCGAAGTTGCTCAAGCCATAGTTAACTAGATAATACATTTAATAAAGCAAAATAGATAAATTGAGGGAAAACACTATGAATAATGATGACAAGCTCTATAGAAATGAATTTTTCAGAAAAAGAATAAAACTGTAATTAACGAAAAGATGTAAAAGGGTTAGAGAGCAGAGAAAAGAAAGCAGGAACAAGAACACGGCTATCTCAAGAACATCGCTTCGCAGTTCGAAATTCAGTTACTATAATTATATTACAATGGAAGCGTGTAATGACATTTGCGAAAGGGTAATAGCTTCTCTTTTGTTTCTCGTCATTGGCGGCACTCCCTAGCGGCCATTCTGGAAACTAGGTAACTACATAGATTGGTTTCTACACTGCAGCATTAAGACGAGGTTTGCCATGTGATTTTGTTATACCAGGGTTGTTCAATAAAGAATTATCATACTGTTTTACAGGAAATTTAACTTTACAATGTTTTGTTAGCTGAAGCGTAATGTACACATGGTACGTTTTTCATTGTTGTCATATCCGGTTCCCGCGTGCAAGTTGTTCACTTTCACCTAAGGCAAAATGGAGGTGAAACGCGACGAAATATTTTCCTTTCGTCTCAACAAATCTTCAGCTGAGAGCTATACAATGTTACAGGAGGCCTATGGAGAGATTGTTCTTTCGTATAGCATAGTTAGAAGTTGGTACAAGGGACATTGGTAGTGAATTTTCAAAGTTCCAAATTTTTTGTGGATATTTCGATAACTTTGACTGTTGTTGCATTGCTGTTAGGTTAATGTGATAAATACTGTAAGAGCTATAAATTATTTAATAACTTTTATTACGTAAACATACCGCATAATCAAAAAATGTCCCACGCGTCCCATAATTTGAGAAAGTTGGTTAGCATTTTTGCTTTTGGAGCTTTAAACCACATACAATAATAGTATAGAAAGACATTCTAAATAAATTTAATGTGTGAAATATGAAAAAATGTAAATCTATAAAAAATGTATAAAAATACATTTAGTTGCCATGATTTGTGACATAGCCGTTGTATATTCCATGAGATCTCAAAATAGATCTGATCTAGTGTGGATTAGATTGGGGGCATAGAATGCGACTCAAATAACAAATGAGACTGGATAGAGGGTATCCAGGTATCGAACAATGGAGTTTGGGCTACACTTACAGCTAAGCTTGCTTAGTCGAATAGGGATAGGTTAGCATATTGGGGTCTGTTTTCACAGGAAGACAACTGCTTTACTATGCAAAGTACGTGAAACTAGAAGCATTTTGGTCTAATAGACGGGTTCTATGTAAGCGTACGCTTGCGTACTTAAGTACTTGTGCTTAGATGATAATATCTGTAAATGTATTTGATTTGAAGTACATTTTGTTTTTATTGAAAGTGTCTGTACAATTACAGTCTAAAGGTTCATGCGAACAAGTACGAATATGTTTGCAAAAAATGAAAAATCACCCCCACCACCATTTCATTATGTACTTGGATACGAGATCATGTGTGTGTGTGTGTGGGGGGGGGTATAGAACGGCCTAAAGCTACAAATAACTTAGACATAAGCACATGCTCCTGTGTTTCGGGTTGAACGTCGGGTTTCCCATGCATGGACTCGACAGATTTAGGCCAAAGGAAGGTGGGATGCGGAGCTTCTCAGAATGCAAACTACGAAACTATGAACAGGAAAATCGCTCCCATCAGTTTATTCTTTTTACGTCCTACCGTTTCTCCATCTCGTCTGGTATTCATATGCTCTCTACCAGCGGCGCTAAGAAGCTACACGTCTTGCATTATTTATAGCCAAACGTTGCGCCGGCACATTTCTAACACCACAAAAAAGTTTCCTTTCTTAAGCAAAACATTGAGGTAGGCCACGACGAGGAGAAAAGACTTCTTTGTAAACTAAAGAAGAAAGGTTTTAACATACTGTCTAGCATGAACTTAGTTAAGGAATGTGCACGAAATCAGACAAATTAAAAATAGCTCATTCCCCATTTAGAAGTTATTGATTACCAATACTTTAATCACATTCAAAAGATAATTTCAAGTGGATAAAATTTCTTGGTATACTGTAATCTAAGCGCGCTACGATATGAGATCCATAAATTCCCGGCCTTACATAGAGGGTCACGATTCATTGTTGAGATGTCCATGCTGTTAGTATTCACATGTTTTATGAGTGCAAATATTACATTTCTTTTCCGGCTACGTTGAAGAATCTCATTTAAGTCACACCTTGCAGCTCGAAATTGAATACGGAGCATTGTTTAAAATTTTAACCAAAGAAGGACTTTCAGTAAGTAATATTAAACAATGCCTTGACGGTTCGTACGGTGAAGCTTCCCATTTATATTCAACTGTAAATATAACTGTGGTCAAAATTATTTCGTTTGAGCAGAAAAAACCTTGAAAATGACCCACGTGAGGTAGGCCGGTGGATTTGTTGACACAATAAAACTTCTCTCCCTTATCGACAAGTAAATTTTGAATGATAGAAGTCTCAGTGGCGGCTTTAGACATAAAAACTAGGTGTAACCCTAACTCTGCAATCGAAAAATAAAAAAATTAAGACTGATAAAGTAAAATCTGCTATATATTTCAACATAAAATCATAGATACATATCATAGATACTGCAGCAGGTGTGTGAAAACGAGTTTTAAATAGTATATATTTACATCTTATATAACAATTCATTTTTGCGCGTAATTTTATGTAAATGCAATAATGAACCGGAACGGCGCCATAGGAAACCGAAGCTACAAACAATAGTACACAGCAATCGCTTTAATACACCCGGAACTAAATGCATTAGGGGTTAAAGTATACATTAACAATCTAATGTATATATTTGTAGACACAAACAATAAAACTAGTAAATCACTATACCAATAAACGTAAAAATTAAGAAGTGTAGTAGCAGAGTATTATATTTTGCAGTCTGGCATCACTCGCCGGCTCGCGCATCCTTTTGGGTTGCTACGGACACACAGTTCTCCCCGTTCTAGATGCTGCGCACTGTCCGATTCTCTTTTTCGGCTGTACTTGCTATCTAGAACAGGTGAGAGAAGAAAGAGAAATGTTAAATGGCCACCAGGTGGCACATATACTTAGAAATAAGGGCCTATATAAAGCCCTTGAGCAAGTTCCATTCAAAATTGCACGGGAAGAGGTGATACCACAAAAACAGAATTAATGAAGAAGAAGAAAAATAAAGAGAAAAAGTAGTAAGAAGATCAGAAAGCTTTAGAATACAAAGACAATCCCAAAATACAATTAATTTAGCAAGAACAGATAATACACAAGACAGCTTTATTAATCAACAGAAGAGGAGAAGATGAAAAAAGGAAGATATTTAAACTTAACAAACCAGAATACAACCGGACTACAACCGGAAGAAGAGAATGGGGAGCTATAAGTGGTGGAAACGAAAAATTACGCAAATTGCAAGAGAATATTGGACGAGTGTAGAAGAAGGAAAACAGAAGTGGAAGATACAAATAACAGACAGGGGATAGAATAAAACAGAGAAGAGAACCGCGATGAAGAAGAAGCAAAAGAAGAGTTAGAAGTGATGGGTTAATAGAAGTATGTAGAAGAAGATAAAGTGAACTGGAAGACATAAGTTATGGGATAGGGAAGGAAATAGAAGGAAGATTAAGCGGTGGAGATGATGCAAGTTATGGGACCGGAAGTAGTTTGAAGAAGGACGGTAATAGAAGAAGATTAGGTGAGATGCAAGATATAAACAAGCTTAATTTTCTTAGGGCGAGGAAGGTGCTGGTTATCGTTTCCTTACCGTTCCGTTTCCGACGTAACATTTCTGGTAGTTGAGTAGTTAGCTGGTTACCAGTTATTGGTTATGTATACTGGCTTTTAGTTTATTTGTAATTTTGTTTAACTCAGCTTTTGGCAGTGAAATGCTTCATTTTTATTTTAAATATCATGTTTGTTTTTATATAATTATAGATTTAATCTGTAAAATAATTTCATATTGTGAGAAAAAGAAATATAATAAATGATAACATTTGAAAATGCACGTCCCGGTATAGGTAACAAGGTACCGGGAAGGAGTATTGCAGATTTTATTTATTTTTTTTTTTTTTTGTACTTGCTATCTCGGAGCATAAATCAAGCGTCTACCGTTGCCATGGTAACATGGAAACTACAATAAATAGTAGTCTCAGTTTTTGAAGCGATAGTGTTGCTAGGAAAGATGATAAAATAAAAGGACATTAAAACAGCACGGATGCTGTAATTCCCACCCCTATAGAAGTTTTCTTGCTGCAGCCTCCCGCGGTGCTCCCACCCTGGTTCGTGCCTAATTAGAGGAAACTAAAAGTACTAGTCACCACATTGTTGCGGTCGCTTATCGATTCTCTCTCGCGTTATCGGAGTGCGGCAAACCACAATGCATCACATCATGTGCGGTGCGTGGAATTTTGCTGCGCTCGGGAATCGATTACAATAGCTGGACCCATTTCTTTACTGCCCGATCAGATTTACCGAATGTCATTAATTACAACTCCACATACAAACAGACAACTGAAGATCTGAATGGCATAGAAATGGAAGCTATTAGTGGTCCTGTGATGCAAATCAACGTCATCGTAATTATTATTTTGAAACAACAAGTATCTGTTTCCAACGGTGCAATCCAAATAAAACCGGACACTAAGGAATCTTATTAAATACCAGGGTGGTTGGATATTAAAATAGAACAATTTCAGTCTTTATATTTGAACATTGCCCCTACAAGCCCAACACATTTACTCAAGCCCTTTTCCAGTCTCGTGATTCCGTTGTGAAATGGGTTTTCTTCGAGAACATCAAAATACTCATTTACCTTGTGTTTGACCACTGTTTATTTAAACTTGTGTTGAGTCAGCAAAGTTTTGAGTGTCGGTAACAGAGGTTGCGAGATCTGGTGAATAGTGAGGATGCGGAAGTTCCTGAACAACGTGACTTGAATGCACCGCACATTGTCAATGCGAGTAAACTCCCTTGATTGTATTTCAGTTCACGCGTGACTCCGTACATATGATAGTTTGATAATTCTTCATGTATAACCCTTTACCGTAACTGTCGGCGGAACGGCGCGGTGTCTTACTAGGAATATAGAGCAAGCGGCGGTAAGTTCAGTAAAACATCAAGAATTCAATTCAAAGGTGGTATATGTAAAGTTTCCAAGGTAAAATTACAAATTGATTTTTGTTGTTGTTTTTATTAACAATAAATTATCTTGAATATTATATAAAATTGCTGTTAACTATATTATGCTATGTTCTTTTAAATATCTCGCACTGAATAAACTATGCTCTGCAATTGGCAATGTACTCCATGGGTTTAGCTGTCATGGTTTCAGGGTAACAAACACTGTGACACAAATAACTTCATGTATGTCACTACGGTATTATTACCTAATTTCAAAACCGCTATAAAATATGTAAATATTTAAAATGTCCATAACACAGGAGCTGCATAAACCAACCGATTTCCTGTGTAATTTTAAGGAAACAAAATTAGAATTCTTGTAATCTATAAGTATTACAAACGAGAAATTACTTTAGAATTATTATTATTATTATTATTATTATTATTATTATTATTATTACTACTACTACTGAGATTAAACACAAAAATGTCGGTCCTGGTGGTGTAGTGGTTACCATACTTGCCTTCTAAACCCAAGGTCGCGGGTTCAAACCCGGCCAGGATCGATGAATTTTTTTCGGGCGTAAACATTCTAAGTATGACTTCCTTCGGAAGGGAAGTAAAGCCGTGGGTCCCGTGTCGTACATTTACGGCACGAAAAAGAACCTCAAGTCTGAAAGAAGAGGCCTCTGAGCAAAATTTGTCGGTCGTGTCACGCCCTGAATGGGACGCTGATGACCTGAGATGTTAAAGAGCGTCCTTAAATAAAATGAATAATAATAAAAAAATAAACACAAAAATTAATGTTATACTATTAATTAAACAAAATATACGACTACTGATAGACAAAGCTATACTGTGTGGGTATTTTTAAACAATTTTAATGTTTAGAACTGAGCCCTTGATATCATTTTTACATTCACTAAAATAGAGAGAAGTAACTGAAAGTTTCGAGTTATTGTGAATTTAAGATGTTGTTCATATGTTTCAATAAAACAAAAACTATTTTATTATTATTGTTATTATTATTATTAAGAAACAATTATAATGTACAAAGCAAATGAAATCAACCGAAAATTACTTCGATTTTCATTGGCTTTGAAACTTAATTTAAATGTTATAGTAAAAACATGTAACACAAACGTTTTCTGAAGATTATTACAGAGAGCTCTTAGTTTCAGGTAAACCCGCACTACTAATTACCCGATTTCCCTGATTTTCATGAACTATTTTTATTATTTTATTTAAATGGCATATACGAGAAAAATAAATATTAATTTTTAAATATTTGGCTTCAGGTAAACCCCCACTGACTTCGCTGGTTTTCGGTAATTATTTGTATTATTTTATTGCGGGCGCTAGGGCGATTTTTCATTTTTCGCTTTAGTTTAACCCCCAATTACCCAATTATGCTGGTTAACGAGCTCGATGAATCTTTTGTCAATTGATGCCTATATATTGAAATTCGTGGAGAATAAACCAAAATTGCGGTCCCTTGAGCGTTAACAGGCACATAGAAACCTGTATACACAGGTATTTCGGAAATACTTACAAACTTTGGTGGCGGGTTCCTCACACCAAAACAGGAAAGAGGTCCAGGAACACAAATGTCCGGAAATTCTTGGTTTTTGGGTATTAATGAAAGTTCACCAAATCGAGAAAAAATATCCATGTAAACATATGTTCAGTTCACATGTTAAGTTCACATAACTTAAGTTTTTGATTTATTAATGAAAGGCTAGCAAAACAAGAAAATAAAAGTCCATATAAACATATATATACAGAAATTATTAGTTTTATGAGTTATTGAATTATTATTCATAGTTAAAATGACTATTTCTGTCACATCTTTAATACTACGGTTATTACCAAATAACATAAATGGCCAACCTTCAACAGTGCTATTGCTGCATTTTGTGAATATTTTGTCATATAAGTACGCGGCAAGTGCACCAACAGACTTGTATCAATATCATTCGATTACTTAACAAAATGAATTTTATTTTCGGTTACGAATTTAAATTGTTAAATTGCACCTTGAAATGCGCTGAAGTAAACTTACATTAATAACTCAAAAACTAATAATAAATCCGGACATATGTTTATATGAACTTTTTTCCATGTTTTGGTGTGAAGAACCCGCCGCCAAAGTTCGTAAAAATATTTCCGAATACAAAAATCTTTTCATAGGTACAATCACAATTCCGCTAATACGTGATACATTATAAAATATGTAAATTGTTTCCACTTAAACAGATTAATAATCACTATATTCCACATTAAACCAAACACCGGAGTGTTACAAAATGCAATTTCCAATTTGCATACCTTGAGATTAAAGAAGACTTTTAATATAAGCTGTCTAAAATAATTCACTGTAGGCCATAAAATTGCCACAAATTGCGTGTATTCATAATAGTGGTGCGGAAATTATGCCTGCCTTCTCGTTCCATTGACTGGGACGATGGGATTCTTCACGTCTGTGTGTTCGTTCTACCTCTTAGCATTTCACTGTGGATGCATTTTGTCTAACCGGAGCACCAATTTTTCGGAATGACATCCTGCACTCGCAGTGTACCACAATTCTCCCTTGATCAAATACAGACACCTGCTGGTGTTGCTGTTGTGTTTTCGACTACGCATAGTCGTTCCTTCTGAGAAAATTTGGGGTCGGTTTAACGCGTCTCTTATGGATGTTGCAATTTTAAAAGTCAAAAGTGTGAATGCTTTCACCTCCCAGGCGTAACGGCCTGTCTGTACCACGGTGAACGCAGCTCTGAATGTCGCCTAAGTTATGACTACAGTCATAAACTCAGCAAGAAGCTACTGGAAGCCCTTCATTTTCCACATATTTCTGTTATCCGAAGAACTTTCTTCACGAATGTTATTTTTCAGTTGTATGTATTTGCCCTGTACACTTTTCCTTTGATGCCTCACCCCCCCCCCCATAGAGATAAAATATCCAGAGCCTTGTATCGGGGACCATGTGTTGTTACTGAAGATTCTATCGTGGAATATTTAATGAACTGCATGCAAGAAGACACGGGTTGTATGTGTCGTTGCAGAGTCCTATTGGAAAGTCGCGCACTTAAGTTCCCTCACAGTTAATTCGCTGAAAAAGGTTGCAAAATATTCTGCACATACCTGACCTATTAACCGAACTTAGAATCAAGAATCGCCAATTTCTCCGTTATGCACACTATTCAAAATTCATTCACTACAGTAATTTTATAGGATTTTAACTTCAGTAGCTTTGTAGCCGTTCGAACAGAGAAATAAAAAATTCCCATTTGCTGATTTTTTTAGGGAAACGTTCCAGAGCATGTCCTGTATGTAACGTTTCTTCTGTATGTACTGTACGTGGTTGTGCACACTTTTTGTAAAGAATACTTTCCGTTTCACGAAATTTATTTACCAATCTGTCAATCGAACTTCGACTTTGAAGTTGAATATGCAGGAAACTCTCTTAATATAATCTCCGTAAATCATAAACCCATCCTGTACGCATGTAAAAATTGTAAATTGGGGAAAAGAATAACTGAACTGAGTCATATTAACGTAATTAATACACTATATTACACTTAAATACACTTGTCGCACAACACGTAAGAAAACGTCCTTACGTTCCTAGAATGAAACTCGTACTGGCCTCCTCTCCGCTCCCCGGCCGGTTTTCAAGCGTGGGAACGGCAGAGTTCGGTCAACTGCGGCCAACTGCACGAGCAACGTTCCCGCGAATGAAAAATCACCCAGTATAACTTCATTTCTTAATTGATACACTTTTTGTGCCTATCATTATAATATTTCTCTTTTAGAACAAGTTATGTATGAGTAGTTACTTTTAACATTTCGTAAAACATTTTTTATACTTTTTGGAACAAAATGTTCTGTTCTAGCTTGAGTATCAAAGATAGCTTAGCTATTTGGGTGTCTCACAGTGTCGACTGAACTTTCTAGAAAATATCTACTGGGCGTTGTGCCTTACAATGTAAGTGGTCATCTAAAAACAGGCGAGCACGCTCTGGCTACATTATAGGACAGCTGTTTGGGAAGACAAGACCACGTCAGTCCAAAAACATTTCTAGCAAGTACATGAAGCCGTAACAAGTGACGGTGCTGGAACCGACGTAAATGCGGCCCATGTTGCAGCAGCTGTTGCTACAATAGGGGCAAAAAAATAAACAAAATGGCCCCCATGCAATGAGCCACAGAGAAATTTGCATGATGGATATTCCTTGAGGAACTGTGTTATAATACATGGTGTTTCTGGAAAGTGTTCTTACCAAGTTCATCTGTGTCGAATAAATTACGTCTAGAATGGGACTTGTATATGAATGCATTTATTTGCAATTCGTTTAAATAACTATTTTATGTATACCAGAACTGTCTAACAGTCAAAATATTAATAAAATACGTTATGACTCTAGTAGCGTAAATTTACCATAGTATCAAACATTTCACTTAATTGCTTTAAATGCTAAAATGCTGTCATCAACGGAATATTATGCTACGACAATACCGGGTGCGACAAAAACAATGACCCATTTTGAACATTATATTTAAGCATGAATGAATGAATATTGTTTAACGCCCGTTTTTGCTACAGAGGCACAGGCGATGAACACTGATGGTGCATGACATGAAATGATAAATTCAGAAAGTATTTATTTTTAAGGAAGGAAACGTTCCAAGCCTAAGATTAGGGTACCTACCCGGCATTTGCCATTTATGAGGACTGAGGAAAACCTGGAAAAAAACTTCAGTCAGTAAGGACGGTCCTGGCGGGATTCGAACCTCAGACCTTCCGCTCACGAGTCCCCGCCTTAACGACCTCGGCTACCCGTGGCGGTATATTATAAGCATGAATTAGAATTTTAAGCGGTATATCCGCTTTCGACCCCATAGTAATAATAATAATAGTTATTATTGGCAATCACATGTTTCATTGTCTAAAACCCTTACTAGTAATGAACTAGCACATAATGTATGTTTAACAGGTATGAAATATGAAGACATAACAATGCATTTTATATGTAATGTTAAAAACATGAGTAGATTATATATAATAGACAGGAGCCTCTCACAGGGAGAATAGGACTAGCCAAGGTTGTCTTTTGTATAAGAATCGAAATTATTTGGTTTAAAGGGACACGAATTCGTTGAGGTGAATGCTGCTTCCTGTGGGAGAGTGTACTCAGACGCGTAAAGTTTAAAAAATTAAACACGCAGGTTATGTAAAGGACGAATCAGGAGAGAAGTTAGAAAACGTTTTACTCGCCGTTCAGAGGCCTCAACTCATACAAATGTTCGATCTGATAGATTTAGTAACCGATATCGAGAAGAAACTTCTGTCACTTGAATTTAAAAATGAGCATAGCGTTGACTTTCGAAATAAGTATAAAAAGTCGATTTTTGGGGCGCTTCTTAACAGCTTTACAGTTGACAGTTTACTTAGCATCGTTACAGACAGTTTTACCAGGTTTGGTCAAGAGGTAAAGGCCGCGTGTTATTGTTATATTTTCTACTTAGTGTCGTCGAAACATGAGACTGAGAAATGCCCAAATTTAGAGTACGAGTTGTTTATATAAATTGACAGTTATCAATATCGGCAGTGAACCGTATAATTTGAACTTATAGTCATCTGCAAAGAACAGAGCAAAGTAAGTCGGTCCTGGTGGTGTAGTGGTTACCATACTTGCCTCCTAAACCCAAGATCGCGGGTTCGAACCCGGCCTAAGTATGGCTTCCTTCGGAAGGGAAGTAAAGCTGTGGGTCCCGTATCGTACATTTACGGCGCGATAAAGAACCTCAAGCCTGAAAGAAGAGGCCTCTGAGCAAAATTTGTCGGCCGTTTCACGCCCTGAGTTGAATGGGACGCTGATGACCTGAGCTGTTGAAGAGCGTCCTTAAATAAAAAAGCAATCAATCAATCAGAGCAAAGTAATCGGGAGAGAGAGTGTAACTGAGAACTTTTGTAGAAGTGACGTAAATAAGTGTAAGATCTGAACGAGATTAATGTCATAAGAAGACCCGTCCGTTAGCTAAACTTTAAGGTAATCCTCGTCTCCTAAGTTGAGACGAGGCATTCATAATCACAGAATACAACAATAAACAAGCTGTGCTTCAATCAATTCCAAGTGTTCTCAGTTATCCCAGTCGGCCGATCTTTCCTCCACCCCTCGATCTAGGATCGAGAAAAGCTTTAAATTCCCTGAAACGATTGCAGCTTGGAACCGGAAGTGTCCTTTTTGGTTGCAGCAGCCGAGGTTATCGTCGTCGGACCGAGTTCACAAGCGGAACAAATCGGCCCAATTGTCAGCGGCTCGCATTCCTAAATTAATCCTCCCAAATAAATCCCTCAAATCAAAATCACCATATTTAATTAAAACCTGCATCATACGTTTCTCCCTCCCCCTCACCGTTGCCGTTCCTAACTACATATTACTGGTGAACACTCCTTGAAAGAGCACTTCATACTATTCCTTGGTTTGTTAATACGTTTTGTTAATCTTGTCCCTCAGGTGACCACCAATCTTCGGCACAGCAGGCACTCTCAATAACCTTACGAAGAGTGCCACTTGTTATGACCCCATTACGGTGTGAATGTTGTTTTTCAGTTCTGAATATTTGCTGGCCTAATAGCATACGCTTTGGATTTCAGAAATCCTTACAGAAAAAATTACACGTCGATATGTTAAGTACCTGCGAATGCCTAGGAACGTTGTTCTGAAGCAGTTCTTACTGTGTTGTCCGGAGTGGGTACCAGGTGGCTTCTTGTTTGAAGCAGATACTGATGTCCTGAACTGCCTGACCTCTCGTAATCGCCTTCGGTGGCGGAACTTATCCATTCCTAAATGTTGCCGAAACAAACGCTGCGTTCTTACGACGCAGTCACCACATTTGAAAAACGCATGATGTTCATTCATTAGATCAGCGCTCCATACTGACTGTCATATAGTACTGTGAAGCGGAACGAGAGGTCAAGGTCATGTAATACGGCGTACAGAAAATACTTTGAACTGCACTACGCAATGATACAAACACCAGCTCTCTAGTAAGACATGACCAACAATAGCGCGCGATTTAAAATGGATCATTGTTTCTGCCGCATCTTCTATTAAGGAAACTATTTATGAATTACTGAAAACAATTAATAATTCATCTTCATCGCAAAATATATAATTACAGAGTTAATAAAAAGGTAAAAATGTGCCTAATGTTGGCACACCAGTAGGCACAGTTATACAAGTTAACAGTTCCGTTCAACTTAAATTGTGCCTCATCGGACAGAACAACTTTCCCTACGAAGGCCTCGTCCTCTTGCACCATGTTCGGAAACCACTCACAGTACTGCATTCTCCGAGCAGGGTCATCTTCATTTAATGCATGCAAAAGTCTTGGGATGAAAACTTTCAACTTTGCTATGTAGATTTCTGTGGTGAGTGCTCAAAACGTTCCAAAACCATAGCCGAGGACGCGGGGCTTGTTGCTGTGTGAGGTCACCCATATCTCCCCTTGTGAACATCGCATACACTACCATGAGTCTCAAATTTATCTCAAATGCGTGCAATTGTTGCTCGCGTTAGCGGTTCTGTTTTCCAATACACTTCAAAATTATCTTGATAATCTTGGCTCCATTTTGTTGTAGCAGCTATCATAATGTATGAGAGTCACATCTTTTACAGAACATCATACTACACATTACTGTTGTTTTTCGGTTCAACATTGAAATATATTAAATAGATATCTACTGTGAAAGTGTGTATACTTTTTGGCACTCTCGACATATATATTTCATTGTCAGTTTTTGTGTCTAGAAAGTAGGTTAGATGCAACAAAATTTTCAAGTTTTATCATCGGCACAGTCGCATTAGCTACATTCCTTTGGAATTTGTTAATGTGAGGTGTAGAGTACAGCCAGCATAATTTGAGCTGCGAAATTGAGTGCGGGATTCATTAATTAATTTTACAGCAGCAGGGAGGGCTTCAATCATATTATTAAAACAAATATCATAGTGTAACTTAATATGTGTGCCCTTGTTTTCCATCGCTGTACAGGAGGTATATAACAAATGACGTGCTGTGTATAAATATGTGATTGCATGCATAATTTACATATTACCACCTCTCGCACATAAAAACGTTTTGCTCCTATGTTACAACTGCTAAATCTGGTAAATGTTGACCTTTAATATTTGAAAGTGCTGAACTTTTCATGAGTATATGTGGCGATAAATGGCCACCTTAATAGCATACAAACAAAACGGGATAAATCGCCATTTACGAAACTATTAAAAGCCTGAATCTGATGAGAAAACGTTTAACTACAGTGAAGATATTTTAGTTACGGGCCACCTGAGCGCAGCGTGTAACGTTAATGTTTCTGTTTTAGTATTTATATATTTTACTGAACGCGTGTTAAAACTGATAATAATAAACCCTAAACTGTGTTACAAGAGGTGTTGAAAATGATGTACCTCGGCAGCAAAATATTGCCGGTATCTGTGTAGGAAAGTTTTGTTTTTCATTTAACTTTTCTTCATTAAGAACACACGCGGCTAACAAGAACACATTTCTTGTCATTGAGAGATCTTGTCCTCTTGAGAGAACACTGTGCAAAGAATGAAAGCTCAGAATAACACACGAACGCGTTACCAGTCGCTAACAAAACATTTCTCAAATAAGCTACAAGTTGCTACTTGTACATTCATTATGACCGTGAGTGGCTTCTCTGAGTACGCGACCGTGCTCTATTAACCCGTAACTTAAACAAGCCTCACTAAATTAATCAGTTCAGATATATAAACTTCAACCTTAGATCGTAAAGACTAAAGAAGTAACATACGTCTTATCAGCATGATGTGGTACTATGATCGCTGTTTCTCGTGGTGCAACGGAGATAGTAGCTGGAAGAATTTCCACAGAAAAATGCATAAGCGAATTTTCCCAACATTAATACATACAAAATTTCAGCACTTAATTTCTACTGGTTAGGCTAGTAGAGCAAGTAACGAACATATTTTAATATTAGTGAGCTGCTTGCCAATTGCACGAGCATCATGTGTGTTATTAAATGTATTCTGAAATACAGAGTTTTCATGTAAAAACTATCCCGCACGCGGTTGCAAGATGCGCTCCCTACAAATCGCCCTTCTGTCCTTGAATGTTGCTTTCAAGCAGTGCAGTAGTTGAGTTTCGCCAAGTTGGGACAGTTTACTTTAGAGCAGCGCATTTTCGTATGTAAATGTCACCATACATAAGAGTTAGCTGGTCGTGTACGTGCAGAATTTCGTTTGCAATTCCCTGATTAAATGTCTCTTTCCATAAAAGCAATTCACAATATTGCGAATAAATTTGATTCTATTGGTTCAGTGCATTACAAAACACACGTGGAAAAGTATATTTTTAACAGAGGATAAACTAGACGAAATTGGTGCAAACCTTGAAAGTTCGCCAACAAAATCACTCCAGTAATTAGCACAACAAATGGGGGTTGTCGTGGGTTCTGCATTTAAAGCAACAAAATCATTAAACCTCAGTATCCATTGCTTGAAACAAGGCGACCCAGTAGCAAGAGTGCATTATTGAGAGTGTTCCCCCCCCTTTTTTTAATTCCATCTGTGAATGAAGGTTTAATGGAGTCAACGCTTCTGTTATTTTCATACGAGGCCTGCAGGGCTCAAAACATGCACTACTGGTGTACCGAAAACCCGCATCATCAAGTACAGAAGACCCCTCTTTATGTTGGAACGTTGGACTTTGTTGTGCTTTTAAGGAAAGGCGAGTTATCGGTACGATGTTTTATGGGGCGACAATAGATGCAGAAAGGTACAGAAGAGACATTTTTTCAGAAGTTTACAGAAGCAGAGAAATCATATGGGTGGTTTTAACAGGATTCTGTAACTGCTCATACAGGAGCGGAGTTCATGAATAAAATTAAGGAAGTGTTTGAAGATAAGAGTGATTAGTACTGGTGTATGACCCTCTCGCTCATCAGATTTAATAGCGGGTGATGTTTACCTGTGGGGTAACAGAGTTTATACAACAAACCTCATACATTGGAGGAACTAAAGGAAAATATCACAAATGAAATCACATACATTACAGTCACCAAACTTAAACGTGTCAGTCAGAATGTGTTTCCCGATACAGTGTTTGTTTAGCCGAAGAGGAACATTTCCAGCCGCCAAGCATGAAAACACCGCGCGTGCGGAATAACTTTTACGTGAAAGCCCGGTATATACAGGTGTGCTATATCTTTCTCACCCAAAATAAACTTTTTAGTTGCCTCAAATTACGCATTGAATAACTTGTTATGTACCAACATTACCATTTTTTTGTTTTTGTTTTTGTCCTACTTGTTTTGTAACTTTTTGTCATATTTTGATGTATTGTATTCTGTTTTTAATTTGTTTAATTTTTTCGTTATTTTGTAATTGTAAGGACATTGTGTCTGTTTAAGTGAACATTATAATTGGGAAAACTGTAACGTTTACAAAATAAAATAAATTTAAAAAATCCAAACTCTATCTCGTTATCTTCACATTAATGGAAATATAAAAAATATAACCTCAGCAAGAACTACCTTATAATTTAAACTTTTTTCGTTATCCGCATTCTTTTTTTTATTTATTTATTTATTTATTTTGAGCGAGCAAGATAAATGGAATACCTGGTATATACAGTAGAGCGCAGGGAAACGGGAAAATTTTGAATGTAGTGTTGGCAACTCTGTAGCCCTGGTAGAATAAGTTCCTTCAGAAGTGCCTCCGCAGCGTTTATAGCTGCTTCTGAAGATGGAAAATACTTTCCATTAATATGTTTCTTCAACTTAGGGAACAATAAAAGGTAACACGAGACTAAATCTACTATAGGGAGGGGGAGGAACACAATCACCTTGATATTAATGAGGTGTACAGCAAACAACATTTGCGACGGGAGTAGTATATATCCCTCCTCGCGTGATTTTAATATAAAAGTGATATCAAAAGTGGTGGGGGGTGATATCAAAAGTGGTGCGAGGTGGGGGTGGGAGGTGGGGGTGGTGGTGGTGGGAGGTGGTAGTGGGGGAGGTGGTGGTGGGGGAGGTGGTGGTGGGGGTGGGGGTGGTGGTGGTTAGAGGTGTGGGTGTTGTGGGGGTGGGGTGTTGATATCAAAATCTCAATTTGAATTGATATCAAAATTTCTGTTTGATTAAGCGATAGCAAAATCTCTGTTTGATCGAGTGTTGGATTTAAATCTCCGAAAAAAGTGTGTGTGATCAATTAATTACGTTGTAAAAAAATGGAGAGCCCTTCCGCCACTGCGTTGGCAGTTCGCCACTGCTCGCTCCCCCACCGCTCGCCTCGCCCGCCGCTCGACCGCTTTTTGTTCCCTCACATGCCGCACAATGCTTTTGTTCATGCGTGTTTATAAAAGAATTCGGGGGATCTTTTTTCAATGGGTGGTTTCTTATTCGTTTGTATATATTCTTTTTAACAAAAACTCTGTATTTTCTCACACAGGGTTAGAAAAGTCAAAAACAATATGTGTGGGTTTTTCTTTTACAGAGCCAACTAAAAGTTCTTTCTTACTAAACACGTTGGCTCTCTCTGTATTTCTAAAAATCTATTATTTTCACAAGGAAACAAAACCTGTATACGTTTGCTTTTGTTCTTTTTCATGCGTGTTTTTAAAAAAGAATTCGGGGCATCTTTTCTTCTAGCAAAAACTCCCTCCGCACACATTTCTAAAACCGACCCAATGGGTGATTTCTTATTCGTTTGTATATATTCTTTTTAACAAAACTCTGTATTTTCTCACACAGGGTTAGAAAAGTCAAAAACAACATGTGTGGGTTTTTTTTCTTTACAGAGCCAACTAAAAGTTCTTTCTTACTAACACACAGTGACAGAAAAAAGTCAAAAACAAGGGGATTCTTTTTTCTTCTTCTAGCAAACTCCCACCGCGTACCCGAGCCCGATGGAAGATTAAAAAAATGAATATACCTTCCCCCACCATTTGTACGACGATTGGCTGTAGGGTTATGAATGCGCCGTAGAAACCTCCCATTCCACCTCAGTTCATTCCGTTGATTCTGTTACAGAGTCGAAAGTGCCACACAACCAATGAGAACGGGTGGTGTGTGAAACCTGTGACGACGTTGATGTTCCTCTGTTCACTTCTGCACCAAAGGCAAGCTGTATGCGTTCAGCTCAATGTAGCGCCGGTTTCATGTATGCAGCAATGAAATTCCGGACACATTCCGCAACGATGTGCTTATGAGCGGTACATAAATAGCACACGTACTTCATAGCTTCTCACAGCTTTGCTACTTCGATATCTCTCCAACGAGAAAATTTACAGAATTACCCGAGCATTTGGTCTGAGAAAAGATTATGTGTGTTACTGGCCTTTTTATTCTAATTCAGACCAGTAAGAAAGTTCTGAAAACCCCATATTCCCTTGGGCCACTCTGTATTTACAACGATTAATAGTCTCACAAAGTCAATCCGGTAACTTCCCAAAATTTTATCCACCTAGCAACGCATTCTTTTAAAATGCCGTAATTGATATTTTTGACCAAATGCTGTAGCCTTTTTTTTTGTTCTTTACAACAACCATTACGAATCTTTTAACATTGGAGCAGCAACGCATTCTTTTAAAATGCCGTAATTGATATTTTTGACCAAATGCTGTAGCCTTTTTTTGTTCTTTATAACAACCATTACAAATCTTTTAACATTGGAGCAGCAACGCATTCTTTTAAAATGCCGTAATTGATATTTTTGACCAAATGCTGTAGCCTTTTTTTTTTTGTTCTTTACAACAACCATTACAAATCTTTTAACATTGAGCAATTTTTCAACTGAATTTATGTAAATTTATATAATTATGCATCTCAAATACATCCGATAAAGGGACCGTGAATCATAAATTATCATATCTACTTTTTCAGTGATCTTGAATCATTGTTTCTTGCACTTATAATCTTCACCCAGGCATAGCTCATAGCCCAAATAAACCTATTGGCATTAGTAAGTCTACCTTCTTTTGATATTTTGTAAGCTCTACTCTGATGAATTTTCATCACTAGAAATGCCACGTTCAGTCATATTTTCTCTTGGTCTGAGAAAAGATTATGTGTGTTACTGGCCTTTTTATTCTAATTCAGACCAGAAACTTTCAAAATGACTTGTGGTATGACATTCAGTGCAAAAAATCAGATCTCTTTTCAAAGCATTCACTGAAATTCATGTTTGAGTATCGTAAAACAGTACTGTCAGTTAATTCACTGCAGGAATTGAACGCCATATGACTCTAGATCCGGTAGATGTTCCATCACTTAGCGGCTTGACTGATTGCTGAACTGGCACAGAATCATCCAGTGTGAAGGCGATGTGACCCTTTCTCAACAATACAGTAATCTTGGACTTTTGCTACCGGATCTATTAGCTAGACAATTTCCATGTGGTAATTGGTTCCTATGATTCCTACTGAAGACTTCATCCACTATTGGTATCTTGTGGTTCGATGAGAATAAGTGATACCTACCCACTCAGCAACAAGCCAAGCCACAGCGATGTCTTTGTATGTTGTCCATGCTGTCGCTAATTGCAATTCTTGCACCATTGCATGAATAATGTTCGCTTTGTATCGCGTTTTGACGCGGATGTTCTGAGTCAAGAAAATCCGTCAAGCCATCTGTGTGTTTTGAAGTATATTGTTTGCACATATATTCTGTGCTTGACTCACTGTGTTGCAACTTTAAAAATCGTTTATGAATTACAGTAACTCCCCTAACAAAGCAATTTGTAATATGCCAACATCACATCCAAGGCCAGGTCTCCCTAGGACTATTATAGTTTATTATTATCACATCACATCATATTTGTGACAAAAAACTGTGTTGTTTTCTTAATTTTTATCGCAAAAGTCACTCTATTTTGAGTTTAGGAGGCAAGTAGGTTACTACTACACCACTAGCACCAATTTACAGTTTTTGTAATCAGTGATGATATTATTATTTTCAATACTACAAAAACTTCACTTTAGACACAGAAAATAGTTTGTATAAATATATTTTTTATTTAAATTAAATAAAATGTGACGAGAGTTTACATTTTTACCGTTATATCTTATCTTTATTAGCCTGCTGATAATATTTTTGAGAAATTAACAACAAAACTGCAAACATTGTAATTTAATATATTTCTTGAACAAACTGAATTACAATAATCCTTTAGAATGTTTAATGTGTCAGGTAGTAATTAACAATTCGTGACATTAGATTTCGGAGTCAAAGCTGATTTAAAACAAACTAAAAACTATTAATATCAAAATATTTTAAACAAAAACATACCTTCCGAAGGAAGCCATACTTAGGATTTTTACGCCCGAAAAAAAAAAAAGAAATCCATTGATCATGGCCGGGATCGAACCCTCTATTTTGAGTTTAGGAGGCAAGTAGGTTACTACTACACCACTAGCACCAATTTACAGTTTTTGTAATCAGTGATGATATTATTATTTTCAATACTACAAAACTTTTTTCCTGCTTGTTTAAATGACAACGTATTAAAGAAAAATAAAACTAATTCAATGTAAAGGCATTGTGCATACACGCTAAAGCAGTGGATTTTATACTTTAGCATTCGTTTTTCTCTGAAGTTTGTTATTTGAACTCTCATCGTTCTTCCCGCCAACTCTTCGTATGTGTCTTTAAAAATAATATTTTATTGTTCAAAGTAAATATTAACAACAGTTTCATTGCACACATTTAAATGGAGTAAGTTTTCTGAAATATGTATGTTTTATGTTGTTTTCAGAAAAATCCACATTGCTTTAACTGTTTATTAATAGTCCGCATGACTGAACATTTTATATACAGAGGGTGTCAAAAATGTATGCACACTTTCACAGTAGATATCTATTTAATATATTTCAAAGTTGGACCGAAAAACAACAGTAATGTATAGTATGATGTTCTGTAAATAGATGTGATTCACATTTTAATAGCGTTGCTACGTGACAGGTACATGAACAATGAACAAATGAAGCCAAGATTATCTCGTATGATATTCTGTAAACAGATGTGACTCACATTACGTTGTTACAACAAAATGGAACCAAGATTATCGTTTGAACAGCGGAAAGTGGTTTTGGAAAACCGAGAATGTTGAAGTTCCAAGGCAATGGAGACGTGTGTACAGAACGGAACCGTCAACGCGATAACAATTGCACACATTCAAGACAAATTTGAGATTCATGGTACCGTATGCGATGTTCACAAGGGCAGATCTGGAGACCTCGCACAGCAACAAGCCCCGCGTCCTCGGCTATGATTTTGGAACGTTTTGAACACCCACCGCAGAAATCTACAAAGCAATGTGCACGTACATCTGTTGGTGTTTTAAAAGTTTTTCATGCTGCTGCTGCTGCTGCTACTTTAAGTTCATATATTTTAAACATGAGTTGTTGTTTATGTATGTTTTATAATTTTATGTTTCCATCTTTAATTTGATTTCTCATTCTAAATTAACATCTGTTGGTGTTTTAAAAGTTTTTCATGCTGCTGCTGCTGCTACTTTAAGTTCATATATTTTAAACGTGTGTTGTTGTTTATGTATGTTTTATAATTTTATGTTTCCATCTTCTGCAACTAAATAGCATTTTAAATCACTATCACTGCATATATTTTATTGTGCAGTTTGATCTGTGATTAATTACTTGTTATACAAATGTATAGGCCTTGCAAACCAAATAAATTAAAATTATTGATATCTCTTTTCATTAAACTCAGTAGTCAGGTATTGAAGGTTGTTGAACTAGCCTTTATGGCGCTATTGTCTGGCCAATTCCGGAAAATTATACGGCGATTCTGGAACATAATGTATATATATAAACTTGGCCGAAATACTTTGGAATAATATAGAAGAAAAATTACTCGAAAAGTTAATAAAAACACAAAAAATATTCACTCTGAGATGACAATTTACACTTAGTGCAGGTTCACGTAGAACACCAGAAAGTTTTGTGAAAAATGGTAGTAGACAAGAAAGTAAATCTCAAAAGAAACATTAAAATAATGACACTTCTGCGGGAAAATTTCTCTAGATTTGATGAAAAAATCTTACCCTAAGATCACATATATACGCGATATATTTTACAAGTGCCATACTAAGGTAGAAATACGATACGATGTCGACTCATCCTGCAGCGATCCTCATTGAGCTTGAGCTTCGTTTTATTTTTATACGCTGGCTAGCAGCATTGGGCGCTGTTCCGTTAGGCAACGTGTATGTGTGTGGACCCTTAAAACTTTCAAGTAAGCGTACTAATTGATCATTGACCTATTTATTCCATCACAACCGTTACTCTATTGTTTCCATGTTTAACCCGCGTTCTTCATTCAAACAAGAATCGGGAGAACGTTTAATTCGTGATCTTTGAATTTATATGATATGAGCTTAACATTTAATTTTGGCAGTTTTCAAGCGTTTATAACTTATACAGAGGGTGCCAGAAATTGTATACACACTTGAAGCAAAAGGGAAAAAAATAATAAAATAAAATAAAATAGTATTAACACAAGAAAACTGAATTCACTTCAGTTATGCAAAAGTCTTTGGATGAAAACTTTCAACTTTGCTGTTTTAATAATACGACGTACGCTGGTACTGCTAATCCCAGTCTCACGTGCACATTACTTTGTAGAGTTATGCAAAAGTCTTTGGATGAAAACTTTCAACTTTGCTGTTTTAATAATACGACGTACGCTGGTACTGCTAATCCCAGTCTCACGTGCACATTGCTTTGTAGAGTTATGCAAAAGTCTTTGGATGAAAACTTTCAACTTTGCTGTTTTAATAATACGACGTACGCTGGTACTGCTAATCCCAGTCTCACGTGCACATGCTTTGTAGATTTCTGCGGTGGGTGTTCAAAACGTTCCAAAATCATAGCCGAGGACGCGGGGCTTGTTGCTGTGCGAGGTCTCCAGATCTGCCCTTGTGAACATCGCATACGGTACCATGAATCTCAAATTTGTCTTGAATGTGTGCAATTGTTATCGCGTTGACGGTTCCGTTCTGTACACACGTCTCCATTGCCTTGGAACTTCAACATTCTCGGTTTTCCAAAACCACTTTCCGCTGTTCAAACGATAATCTTGGTTCCATTTTGTTGTAACAACGTAATGTGAGTCACATCTGTTTACAGAATATCATACGAGATAATCTTGGCTTCATTTGTTCATTGTTCATGTACCTGTCACGTAGCAACGCTATTAAAATGTGAATCACATCTATTTACAGAACATCATACTATACATTACTGTTGTTTTTCGGTCCAACTTTGAAATATATTAAATAGATATCTACTGTGAAAGTGTGCATACATTTTTGACACCCTCTGTATATAAAATGTTCAGTCATGCGGACTATTAATAAACAGTTAAAGCAATGTGGATTTTTCTGAAAACAACATAAAACATACATATTTCAGAAAACTTACTCCATTTAAATGTGTGCAATGAAACTGTTGTTAATATTTACTTTGAACAATAAAATATTATTTTTAAAGACACATACGAAGAGTTGGCGGGAAGAACGATGAGAGTTCAAATAACAAACTTCAGAGAAAAACGAATGCTAAAGTATAAAATCCACTGCTTTAGCGTGTATGCACAATGCCTTTACATTGAATTAGTTTTATTTTTCTTTAATACGTTGTCATTTAAACAAGCAGGAAAAAAGTTTTGTAGTATTGAAAATAATAATATCATCACTGATTACAAAAACTGTAAATTGGTGCTAGTGGTGTAGTAGTAACCTACTTGCCTCCTAAACTCAAAATAGAGGGTTCGATCCCGGCCATGATCAATGGATTTCTTTTTTTTTTTTTCGGGCGTAAAAATCCTAAGTATGGCTTCCTTCGGAAGGTATGTTTTTGTTTAAAATATTTTGATATTAATAGTTTTTAGTTTGTTTTAAATCAGCTTTGACTCCGAAATCTAATGTCACGAATTGTTAATTACTACCTGACACATTAAACATTCTAAAGGATTATTGTAATTCAGTTTGTTCAAGAAATATATTAAATTACAATGTTTGCAGTTTTGTTGTTAATTTCTCAAAAACATTATCAGCAGGCTAATAAAGATAAGATATAACGGTAAAAATGTAAACTCTCGTCACATTTTATTTAATTTAAATAAAAAATATATTTATACAAACTATTTTCTGTGTCTAAAGTGAAGTTTTTGTAGTATTGAAAATAATAATATCATCACTGATTACAAAAACTGTAAATTGGTGCTAGTGGTGTAGTAGTAACCTACTTGCCTCCTAAACTCAAAATAGAGTGACTTTTGCGATAAAAATTAAGAAAACAACACAGTTTTTTGTCACAAATATGATGTGATGTGATAATAATAAACTATAATAGTCCTAGGGAGACCTGGCCTTGGATGTGATGTTGGCATATTACAAATTGCTTTGTTAGGGGAGTTACTGTAATTCATAAACGATTTTTAAAGTTGCAACACAGTGAGTCAAGCACAGAATATATGTGCAAACAATATACTTCAAAACACACAGATGGCTTGACGGATTTTCTTGACTCAGAACATCCGCGTCAAAACGCGATACAAAGCGAACATTATTCATGCAATGGTGCAAGAATTGCAATTAGCGACAGCATGGACAACATACAAAGACATCGCTGTGGCTTGGCTTGTTGCTGAGTGGGTAGGTATCACTTATTCTCATCGAACCACAAGATACCAATAGTGGATGAAGTCTTCAGTAGGAATCATAGGAACCAATTACCACATGGAAATTGTCTAGCTAATAGATCCGGTAGCAAAAGTCCAAGATTACTGTATTGTTGAGAAAGGGTCACATCGCCTTCACACTGGATGATTCTGTGCCAGTTCAGCAATCAGTCAAGCCGCTAAGTGATGGAACATCTACCGGATCTAGAGTCATATGGCGTTCAATTCCTGCAGTGAATTAACTGACAGTACTGTTTTACGATACTCAAACATGAATTTCAGTGAATGCTTTGAAAAGAGATCTGATTTTTTGCACTGAATGTCATACCACAAGTCATTTTGAAAGTTTCTGGTCTGAATTAGAATAAAAAGGCCAGTAACACACATAATCTTTTCTCAGACCAAGAGAAAATATGACTGAACGTGGCATTTCTAGTGATGAAAATTCATCAGAGTAGAGCTTACAAAATATCAAAAGAAGGTAGACTTACTAATGCCAATAGGTTTATTTGGGCTATGAGCTATGCCTGGGTGAAGATTATAAGTGCAAGAAACAATGATTCAAGATCACTGAAAAAGTAGATATGATAATTTATGATTCACGGTCCCTTTATCGGATGTATTTGAGATGCATAATTATATAAATTTACATAAATTCAGTTGAAAAATTGCTCAATGTTAAAAGATTTGTAATGGTTCTTGTAAAGAACAAAAAAAAAAGGCTACAGCATTTGGTCAAAAATATCAATTACGGCATTTTAAAAGAATGCGTTGCTGCTCCAATGTTAAAAGATTTGTAATGGTTGTTATAAAGAACAAAAAAAGGCTACAGCATTTGGTCAAAAATATCAATTACGGCATTTTAAAAGAATGCGTTGCTGCTCCAATGTTAAAAGATTTGTAATGGTTGTTGTAAAGAACAAAAAAAAAGGCTACAGCATTTGGTCAAAAATATCAATTACGGCATTTTAAAAGAATGCGTTGCTGCTCCAATGTTAAAAGATTTGTAATGGTTGTTGTAAAGAACAAAAAAAAAGGCTACAGCATTTGGTCAAAAATATCAATTACGGCATTTTAAAAGAATGCGTTGCTAGGTGGATAAAATTTTGGGAAGTTACCGGATTGACTTTGTGAGACTATTAATCGTTGTAAATACAGAGTGGCCCAAGGGAATATGGGGTTTTCAGAACTTTCTTACTGGTCTGAATTAGAATAAAAAGGCCAGTAACACACATAATCTTTTCTCAGACCAAATGCTCGGGTAATTCTGTAAATTTTCTCGTTGGAGAGATATCGAAGTAGCAAAGCTGTGAGAAGCTATGAAGTACGTGTGCTATTTATGTACCGCTCATAAGCACATCGTTGCGGAATGTGTCCGGAATTTCATTGCTGCATACATGAAACCGGCGCTACATTGAGCTGAACGCATACAGCTTGCCTTTGGTGCAGAAGTGAACAGAGGAACATCAACGTCGTCACAGGTTTCACACACCACCCGTTCTCATTGGTTGTGTGGCACTTTCGACTCTGTAACAGAATCAACGGAATGAACTGAGGTGGAATGGGAGGTTTCTACGGCGCATTCATAACCCTACAGCCAATCGTCGTACAAATGGTGGGGGAAGGTATATTCATTTTTTTAATCTTCCATCGGGCTCGGGTACGCGGTGGGAGTTTGCTAGAAGAAGAAAAAAGAATCCCCTTGTTTTTGACTTTTTTCTGTCACTGTGTGTTAGTAAGAAAGAACTTTTAGTTGGCTCTGTAAAGAAAAAAAACCCACACATGTTGTTTTTGACTTTTCTAACCCTGTGTGAGAAAATACAGAGTTTTGTTAAAAAGAATATATACAAACGAATAAGAAATCACCCATTGGGTCGGTTTTAGAAATGTGTGCGGAGGGAGTTTTTGCTAGAAGAAAAGATGCCCCGAATTCTTTTTTAAAAACACGCATGAAAAAGAACAAAAGCAAACGTATACAGGTTTTGTTTCCTTGTGAAAATAATAGATTTTTAGAAATACAGAGAGAGCCAACGTGTTTAGTAAGAAAGAACTTTTAGTTGGCTCTGTAAAAGAAAAACCCACACATATTGTTTTTGACTTTTCTAACCCTGTGTGAGAAAATACAGAGTTTTTGTTAAAAAGAATATATACAAACGAATAAGAAACCACCCATTGAAAAAAGATCCCCCGAATTCTTTTATAAACACGCATGAACAAAAGCATTGTGCGGCATGTGAGGGAACAAAAAGCGGTCGAGCGGCGGGCGAGGCGAGCGGTGGGGGAGCGAGCAGTGGCGAACTGCCAACGCAGTGGCGGAAGGGCTCTCCATTTTTTTACAACGTAATTAATTGATCACACACACTTTTTTCGGAGATTTAAATCCAACACTCGATCAAACAGAGATTTTGCTATCGCTTAATCAAACAGAAATTTTGATATCAATTCAAATTGAGATTTTGATATCAACACCCCACCCCCACAACACCCACACCTCTAACCACCACCACCCCCACCCCCACCACCACCCCCACCACCACCACCTCCCACCACCACCACCTCCCACCACCACCACCCCCACCTCCCACCCCCACCTCGCACCACCTTTGATATCACCCCCCACCACTTTTGATATCACTTTTATATTAAAATCACGCGAGGAGGGATATATACTACTGACGTGCGCCCGTACATTATCGTGGTGCAGCATCCAGCTTGATGTGACTTTACAGGGTTTTCAGTATATCTCTGTAGTTACCGTTGTGTGTGCAGGTAAACCGTTCCTTGAATATCCAAAAATGAGATGAACACAACTTTCGCAATAAAAGCGACTTATTTTGCTATTTTTTGGCGTTGGGGAGGGTGGAAATTTCCCCACAGAGCTATGCTCTCAGTATCGAAATGATGTAACTTCCATAAATAAACTTCAACTGCATGCCGTCTACCGAGCACAAACACGTCTCAGGTGCAAATTTTCAATTTCCAACGCGTGGGAAGTTCCGAGTGAAATTTTCAGAATTTCTGAAAATGTTCATAATGTTATTTGACGACCTTCTCTCACAAAATCAGCAGCGGTATTAATGTTTTCCCCCGTAGAGCACAAGCAGGAGGTCGGGGTCCACCTTCCTTTGAAAGTTGTTGCCTTCCATCTTTAAACGTCTTAACTCATCTTCCATCTGTGCTCTAGGGATGAACAAACTCTCTATAAGCGCCCTGTAACCTTGAGACGAAAACAGAATTTAGAGCAGCATATAGTTCATAGCGTGTAACCTCCAGCAACTGAACATGTCTCAATTTGCACACCTCTCACATGCGGGAATCGGAAAGGACAACACGAAACTAGTACCACGTATCATTTAGCATAAATGAAAGAAAGAAAGAAGATAGAGAAAGACAGAAAGAAAAAAGAAAGAGAGAGAGAATGGCAGAAAGTAGAGAGAGAGAAAGAAAGAAAGAAAGAAAGAAAGAAGGAAAGAAAGAAAGAATGAAGGAAAGAAAGAGATGGGGAAATAATACAAAATAACCTTCAAATTTTAGTTTTTATTATCATAAAGTTGTTTTCCTTCATTGCTGAAATATTCTCATTTAGCAGACTGTGTCAAAATTGCCGATTAATACGTTCATATTTACAGCATCTCTTTGAAAATTTCGATAATTTAATGGAAGAACAATTTGAAAGACTTTATCAGGGCAAAAAATAAATGGAAAGTGTGGAAATGTATGGTTGGATACCAAAGCTAATAAATCTTCATGGGTGGCCGAGGTCGTTTAGGTGCGGACTCGAGAGCGGGAGGTCCGGGATTCGAATCCCGCCACGACCGTTTTTGTTTTTTTGCAGATTTTCCTCAATCCTCACAAATGGCAAAGGTCGGGAATGTACCGTAAACTTAGGCCCGGAACATTTCCTTCCTTAAAAAAAATAAAGAGAAGAGTGTTAGACAAATGCGTTAGGCATTGACGTTCTAAATAAAAATCGATGGCTGTTCTGGATTCCGTAAGAATTATATCGCCCTGGCGATTTCGACCTTGCAACTGAATCAATGGCATGAAAAGGGAGAGCATGGAATTCGTTGAAAGCGAATTTTCAACCCAGGATTCTCCTAAGCGACCAGGGAAAACCCAAGGTATGGTTAGCCGGCCCTAAGTAATTTGAACACGGTATTCGTCGAATGCGACGGTAATCTGCGCTGCAGTAAACCACATTTCATTCCGGAAAGCGATACTTCTAATAATGCATCCTTTTTAGAGAAAGATCTGCCCTAAATAGACTGAATTTGGAAAATTCAGCTCCCTGGGTTACTTTTACTGTGTTTTCGAAAAGCTTTGGCCTCTACAGAATTATGAAGTAATTATTATCTCTCTCTTTCGCACTGGCCGCATTTAATTGCTTGGGTAATGGAGACTTGACCGCATGAAGCAATCCAAAGGCTGGTTAACGTGGCAGCGAGGTACGAGGCATTGCTCACACCGCAGGCGGATGACAATGTAATGGAATGTGGTCTGGCAGCGGGGACGAATTCCTAGGGCCGTACTTCCCCATTCCAAATGGCTTAGCCTTCCGACAGCTTTTCCGAAGGCCGTTCGCTCATTCAGAGCTTTAGAGCAGCGGCTCTCAACATTTTCCAGAGACGGTCCATTCATTACATTCAAAGCAGAATATTTTATGAGGGAAATCCCTGATTTTGTGACACACTGGTCCAAATGAGCATTTCTATATATTTATAACAATACTAGTGATTTGTTTAATTATTTCTTGCATGTAATATTTAGAATTATATAGTTATTGATAAAAGTTGTTCATACTATTCCTATTCCATCGATTGTTCTGTGAAATGTTTAAAAATTAATTCTGTTAAGGTTAAAATATAGTAATGAATATATAAACTTCGACAAACTTACATTCCTGATACTGGTACTCCGGTACCCAGACTTACAATTAATAAAAAATATTAACTTAACAAATTTAACTAATTACTGACTCATATTTTTGTTTCAAACAGAATGTTGTACTTGTTTAGCTAAACACAGTTCTTTAATGTTTAGTTTCAACTGACTTAACTTTAGTCTTAAATCGGGATCAACATTATACTTGTTGCTATACTTCTTTATATATATAAAGGTAAGTAGTCACAAATTGCCTCGTCCCCCAACATTATTTTCTATTTTAATATTAATGACTCTCCGCTAGTATGAAGTTTTCCAGCCTTAGCTACTCTTAAACTGATATCTCCAGAGCCTACGTGTTACGAGAGTAGGTCCATAAGTTTCCGGCCGAATCATTTTCTAGTGTGATAAAGACAAAAACTAGATTTCACTTTTAATTTTGTTACACTTTATTGCAATATACTTCTCACATCTTTGAATTAAAATTTCAATCCCCCTCCCAAATAGTCAATAGATAATAAATTCAAATCTCCTCAAAACACATAATAAAACATATGAAAAGTAAGTCTTGTGTGCAAAATGGGCATAAACAGCATCTATCATTTCTTCGTCACACTTAAATTTCCTTTCTCGAAGATCCTTCTCGAGTTTTATTAACAGGAAATAGTCACTGGGAGATAGATCCGGGCTGTAGGGTGGATGGTCGATCTCCTTGAAGCCACATTTCTTCACAGCCTCCTTTGCAACAAGAGCTGTGTAGGTAGGCGCGTTGTCGTGAAGAAGGCGCACCGCACACCGCCACTCAGCTTTCCTCGTCTGTTCTCTTTGATAGAAGCACGTAGTCTGTGCAGTAGGCCAGCATAGTACTCTCCATTTACTGTGGTGTACTCTCCTTGAAGTCAATGGAGAGTATTTCTTCACAGTGCCAAAAGATTGTGGTCATGATCTTCTTGGTTGACTGAGTGGCCTTGGCCTTTCAGGCGGTGCTTTGTCAGTTGTACGCATGCCAGTCCATTGATTCTCTTTTGGACAAGGGATTAGAGTAGAAGACCATAATTTCACCTCTTGAAACAATGGTTTGTAGACTTTCTCTCTCCTTGCCACGGCAGAGCTCCTAAAATGCCTGACAACAGATAACTCGTTGCTGCTTTTGGACTGAGGAAAGAGGTCTAGGCACTAAACTTATTCATGTTTAAATGTTCATGAATAATTCGAAGGGCTGTTGTTTTAGAAAGACCCAACCTTGCTGCTATTTCTGTAACTTTGAGCCGCCGGTCTTCCAAAATTTCTCCTTGCACTAGAGCAGTGTTTTCAGGAGTGAGCAACTTGCACGCTCTTCGTTTTCAATGTTTTCCAACCCATTGGAAAAGGTTTGACCCATTCTTTTACGGTAGAATATGAGGGGGATGCTTCCCCATATACACCGTCAATCGCTGTTTAATTTCAATTGGAGTTAGTCCTTCTTTTGTGAAGAACTTAATAACAGCTCCATTTTGAACTTGTTACAATCTTCTACACATAGCCTTCTTTATGCAACTATATCTGAACAACCGAACACAGTGGAGCGGAAGTTACAACTGCATTTATTTACTTAACAGATAAAGTATGACACCAGATAAGGATTTTGTGAATGCGATAATCCTTATCGGCGAGACCGGAAACTTATGGACCTACCTTCGTGGATCCTGCAAATTGAGGTTATTTGTTTTTTCCTTGATGACAAATTTGATAGTTTTCTCTGAAAATATCCCAACGGTTTGTGTTTCAAAGCACCATGCTTGGTGTCAAAATGACGTTTCAAAAGTGAGGGCTTCATTGAATGATTTGAAATTGTTTCATAACAAATCACACATTGCAGATTGACATGGTTTCCTCTCCACTCCGATAACTGTGATACCATGTAATAAATAGCCTTCATTGTACTTATGTATTGCTTGTATATGGGCTTTGTTGCTTTCTGTACACTGATGTCTTCTGTTGGATGCTTAGCACCGGAAGTTGTGACTTCTGGCAAAGTTTTTTTTAATGGTATTTAACGGCGGACTTTACTACTGAGGCACCACAGGCGGTGAACACTGGTGATATATGAGATGAAATTATATACTGGGAAAGGACTTTTTAAGGAAGGAAACGTTACAGGCCTAAGTTTAGGGTACCTCCATGGCATTTGCCATTTATGAGGACTGAGGAAAACTTGGAAAAAGCCACAGTCATTTAGGATGGTCCTGTAGGGATTCGAACTTCATATCTTTGCTAATTGTCATAAATTGATGATCTTTCTCACGTTAGATGGAACGCTTTTGACCCGGCGTTTCTGCCAGTTTTCAAATACATGCTACAATCCGATTTTGATAGATCCTTCAGAATCGCTTCCTTCTGTCTTCAGCACAGCTTCTGATGATGAAGATCTGGGGAAAAGGGGAAAGGCACATCCAAGCTAGAAGAAATTGAGGAACGTACTTCTCGCTGGTTTTTCTGAGATATAACATTTGCGATGTCCAACTTGTTGCAAGGAAATGTGGCCTTAACAGAGTTTTCAGTACACCAGTGTTCAGGTATGACGTGCTGGTAAACCATTCCTTGAAAAAATGAGATGACCATACCTTTTTGATATTGGTGAGGATGGAAATTTGCACACAGATCTTTGCTGTTTGCTCCCAGGTCGAAATGACGCATCCAAGTTTCATCAGCAGTGATTACTTTTGAAAGACACTTCGGACGCAAACGTCCTTTAGTTCGAGAATCAGGATCTTGGATCCCACCGTGCACAAACATGCGCCATATGCGACTTCTTTCAGTTACCAACATGTTGGTGGCACACAAAAGAAAATTTTGAGAATTTTAACGTGTTCATTTTGTTATTCGATGATTGTCTCACGATGACTCCAGAGATATTAATGTTTTCTTCCGTTAGGGCGCAAACTGGAGCGTCCTGTCCGCCTTCCTTTGAAATTGTATGCCCCCCCCCCCCATCTTTAAACATTTTAAACCACCTTCGAGCTGTACTATAGGGAAGAACAAACTCTCCATAGACCTCGGCGGAAGATTTGTCCAGGCGAAAGCAGAATTTGAGAGCGGCATGTTGTTTGTCGCCTGTCACCTCCATTTTGCTGTCTCAAACTTCACACCTCTCACAGGTGGGGGCAAGAAGTGACAACAATGAAACTAGTACAAGTTTAAAATTAAGCATTAAACTGACAAAACATTGTAAAGTTAATTTTATCACGAAAATGTATACGTGTAACAAACTGCTCATTCAACATTGAACAGTCCTCGTATTAAACATATAATCGATAATTTACAAAACATTGTAGAGGATATTGTTAGAAGTTAGTGCACTAGTATCATCGGCAAAGAGAACAGTAGTACTAATGATTAAGAGGGAAAATATTCTGCATAACATGCTGCTTTAACAAATTCAAGCTTTTTTTTCTCGGCTAGAATTGAATATATATGGCAGAAACAAAAGATAAAAGTTTAAAGTTCTGTTGACATGAGGGAAATATGGGAAAATATGTCCATCTTCGTGACAAAGTAACAAAGGCGTTACCAGGAACCACGCCCATAGCATGACGAGAGTAGAGCTCATTTTCGTGATATACCCTACATCTGTCTCTCTCTCTCATGGCCTGTCACATGCATTAACAGTAATCAGTTCATACAAACTATTCATTATTATTTCGAGTTCTAACTGTTTGTTATCTGTTGTTCCTAGAGACCAACAACGTTATAGGATTTTAAAATTAATACGCTCATCTGTTTCCCATGGACAAAAAGAAATTTCGACTGCTTTGCAAAGTTAATTTTTTTCAAAATTAATTTAAATTTAATTAAATGGTTTTATGTAATGTCAAAAGTATAAATGCTAAATTAACATGTAGATAAATACAGAGTTACTCAATGAAATAGGCGGTTTTCAGAACCTTCTTGTGGGACACTCGTAAAGAATTAAATAAAAATACTTTTTCAACGTACAAGTAACACAATGCAATTTATTAGTGTGAACTTATTGTTTAAAAATTACAAGAGACCCAATGTAATATGACAGTTTTCAGAACGCTGCCGTTTCTAGCGATTTTACATTATAGTTATGGTATTAGTGCGATTTATTCTGTCCATTTAGTAAACAACAGTATTGATAATTGAACGGTTGAAAAACGTGTATTCGTTAATGCTACAAGATTTATTGAATCAAAGTCAATCTTCTACTTTCAAAGAAGATTTAGGGAAGAATTTAATGTGCGAACAACACTGAACTTTCAGATAGATGATAATGATGAAAATGAGTTTTAATTCTAGCAGGATGGTGCCACAGCTCACACTGCTCGTGAAACAATGAACACTCTGCGGATCCTGTTTCCCACAATTTCTCGATTTGCTGATGTTGCATGACCAGACCAATCTGACGGCTGCAGAATATTTTTATGGGGATACTTGAAAAGTAAAGTGCACTGCGACAGGCCACGACCATCATGCAGTTAAAGAAAACATAACTCGTGACATTGATCACGTTTTGTTGCAGCGAGTTATGGTGAACTTCCCGAGCAGATTACATGAATGTGCTCATTCCCATGGGGCCAACTTAAAAAATGTGATTGTGCTACTTGTTCCTTCAAAAAATATTTGTATTTAATTCTATACGAGCGTCCCCACAAGAAGGTTCTGAAAACCGTCATATTCCATTGGGTCACCTTAAATAATACGACCTACCTAAGAAAACAAACAATTCTAAAAAATTGATGAAGTACTTCATTTTTATAATGGTATAGGGCAAAACGATCAATGTCACAAAAAATACGAACTGACACTTTCATTTTTGTAAGGTTATAAAGTATACAGAGCTAGTTAAAAGTCCAGCACCACTCAAATAACTTTTGAAGCTCGTGGTTCAATGATATGAAACTGGATGTTTGGGGATACTGAGAACTCATCCATTACATTACAGACTCTTCTCTACTTCCAGTTTAACCGGAAGTAACTCCAACTTTCTTATTTTAAACGGAAAACGCAATATATGTCAACATTTTGAGATAGTGCTTATTAAGAAATTTTCAAAAAACACCCACACTAGATACTTCTGAAACATTTATTGTTGCTCAATCAAGAAAACAAATAAATGTACCGAATAATAAAACACTTCTTTTGTTTACAGCGATTTTTCAGTAGGTAATTAATAAAATAAATATATTCCTGTCTTCATATCCATGGAATTATGTTTATTGATGAATTTTCGGGCGTAAAAATCCTAAGTATGGCTTCCTTCGGAAGGGAAGTGAAGCTGTGGGTCCCATGTCGTACATTTACGGCACGAAAAAGAACCTCAAGCCTGAAAGAAGAGGCGGCCGTTTAACGCCATGAATTGAATGGGACGCTGATGATCTGAGATGTTAAAGAGCTACCGTAAATAAAACAAATCAACTACGAAAAGATACAGAAACATGTTATTTAATTCTCGTGTGTTAAATAATTCTATCTGACGTTGAGCGAAAAGGAGAGAATTTAAATTTTAATTATGCATGGACTGATGACAGGCAACGATGTCATGGACAGACTGCGAATTTATTTATTGATATTCTTCCAGATCGCTATCCAATTGCACACACAATAGTGACAAAGGATCGTAAAGAAATTTACTCAAATAAAAAACTTACCTAAATCAGGTCGCAACTGATGAGAATACTTCATTGGATGTTCTTCTCCGTGGACAAGATGATCCAAAGGTTTTTACTGCAAATTTGTCGTTAGAATCAAATAAATATAAGCTCAAGTTCCGTGATGAAAGTGTCAAGCAAATCTTTATACATTTCAACTTTTGCAGAGGACGATCACGATAGCAGAATGCAGTTAGGGGAATTAATGATGAAGCGCATTAATAGCAATCCAACTTTTCTCAGACAAATTGTATTCCCAGATGAAGCATTTATGGATTTGCCAATAGACACAACAGTCAATACGGGTCAGACGTAAATACCTAAAGGATGGAGAAACACTCGCAGTATTCATAAAAACTTAGGTATTGTTGGTGACCATATCATACCATTGGTGGTTTTCCCCCCTCTTTATAAGAACGCTAATATTTGTTTCGAAATCACGTCCTATTGGCTATTGAAAATTTATTCTACATCCAATCAACCATTGCCTACCCAGAGATTTTTTTTTTTGAATGTTTTATTTATGAACGCTCTTTAACAGCTCAGGTCATCAGCGTCCCATTCAACTCAGGGTGTGAAACGGCCGACAAATTTTGCTCAGAGGCCTCTCTTTCAGGCTTGAGGTTCTTTTTCGCGCCGCAAATGTACGACACGCGACCCACGGCTTTACTTCCCTTCCGAATCAAGCCATTCTTAGGATTTTTACGCCCTGAAAAAATCCATTCGTCCTGGCCGGGTTCAAATACCCAGAGATGACACCCATTTCCAACAAGATGGAACTCCAGCTCACTATAGGCAGAATATTTGTCAGTGCGTTGATCAAGATTTTCCATAATGATGGATTGGTAGAAGAGATCAGCTAAAATGGCCAGCAATATCCTCATATTTATCGCCATTGGACTTGTTTTTATGGCGCAGTTTGAAGTCAGTAGTATATCGAGACCCAACAACTTACAAGTTCTGGAGTATCGAATAACTGAAGCGGTGCAAGACATTGCTAAAGCTACTCTATAAATGTTTTCTGTGATCTACTGGGGCATTGTCAAAAAGCTGAGGGTTACTAGACTTTAAACGTTGAGCTTGTTAAAGAAGGTACATTTCATTATTCACGATACTTTTGATTTTGATTTATCAATTTGTACAGAAGGATCTAGTGTGGGTACTTTTTGAAAACGCTTTAATGATCTTTAATACGAAATGTAAAAATATATTGGTACCCAATTAAATATAAGAGAGTTGGTTAAACCGGAAGTAGAAAAAACGCGGTAATATCATTTTTGAGTTCTCAGTATAGCGCTATCCCACACACCAAGTTTCATGTCACCGAACCAGTTTTCCTATTGTAAAACCATCTGCATTTCTTGTTCCAACTTCTAGTGACGTATTCAAAGAAAGAAAAACAATAAAAAAGAGACATAAAAAATTAAAATAAAGAAAGTAAGTGGAGTGGCTAAGGTGGCAACTCTTGGGACTCACATTCGAGAGGTCCCAGTTTCAATTCCCATTGACTTCCCCTGGTCACTTAGGTGAATGTTGCTAGATATTTGCATTCCACGAGTTTTCGGATGAGTTTTATGATAAGTGTCTTTCAGCTTTACATTAACTGTTTCACTAATGTGACGTCATCTTAAAATCGACAGTGAAATGAAAAAAAAAGTTTGAATTTTGACAAATCACAACCAAATTACAGAGTGAAATTATCCAAAAAAATTTATAAAATCCGTTTTATCACGCGACGTGCATTTGTCTTGTGGTCAGTGTAGTCAATTCTATATCTTCACCATATACTTCCTGAGCACGCATCCGCTATACACTTTTGCTAGAGGCGGTGGGGAGCTATTGATAGCAACAAAAGCAATTGTCCAAATCGACGATCATAACGCAAAATGGAGGGTTCTTCAAAGCATTTTGCTGATGCTTCAAATGTGCAAATTGATCTTAACATTAGGAATTCCAAACCACAGAATACAACGAAAAATAGAGACGCTGTATGTTATTTTTTTTTCTCAGTTGGTGTTAGGAAATCGAACGTTAGCGATTGTAATAGTAGACTTTTGTCCATTTCAGTCTCACGGTTTCTGAATAGAGTAGATATTCATAAGTTTTAACAAGTGTTAATATTCAGTGCGTGAATTTCAAATATATATTACTTTTATTCATACTCTATTCATGAAATAGCCCTAAACGATATTTTGCTCTTCTCTATTGGCATTACTGACATTCGACATTCGTCTGTTGCAAGATTGCTTGAATAGCATAATTTTAAATAAACAATTATTACAATATTATAAGTCAAGTTTATAGGCATTATATTTAAATTCTTATTTTATTCGTGAAATAGTCCAAATAAATATCAGTCGAGGGTCTGCATTGGTTCCAGGTAATGTTGTAAAACTATGATGGAAGAAATTAAAAAAAAAAAATTATATCATAACAGGTGACTTAAGCTGGATATACCATTGTGATCCAGAAACTAAGAGACGGTGTTGGCAAGAAGATTTGTTCTTTCATTTCACCTAGTGGCCACATTGTGACAGTTCCACTTGAGGGACAAATAGCTGTCACTGCCAGATGGTACACCACAAAATCTTCAATGTACTCAGAACGAAGCGTCCTAAAACTAGTCTGCGTGGAATTCTGTATCACCATAGCTGTCCGCACACACTGCCAACTTAATTTCTGAAATTTTCAGGAATAAAACATTTGCCTCATCCCCCCTACATTCTAGCTCTGGTCCCACAATACTTTGTATTCTATAAAAAAGTTCGTGGTTAATAATATGAATCATTTAAAGTCGCAGTGGCTGCATAGTAAGAACATATTGTACCCTACCCAAAGGAACACGGCGTTCTTTGAACGGACGAGATGTCATATGGAATGTAATGGAGAATACTTTGAGAACATGAAATGATCAGATTTTTAAAACAAACTTCCAGAGTAATCTTTGTATTTAGCTGAAGGCGGAATATTTTGAGAAGTTCGGCCTGTATCTGTAGTAAAAGAACAAATTATAATTCAATATGGTACGCCCCTTGTGTACCAGATAAATTTGAGTCAAAACTCGCTCAAGGTTTCAGAACAAATAAAAGTATCACAGTGCCTTTTACTACACAGATATCGACACAAAGGAAATGGAGAAAGTGCAAGCATATTATTGGTTAATTTTAAACCAATGGACTATGGAAAGCCTTCGGAAAAGCGGCTGACCACATACTGCTATAATCAATTGTTAATTATCCCCGCAGAGGGCGCTGCGGCCATGTATGGCTTCGGTTACCTCTCCTCTTTTGTTTCTGTGGCCTTCGAACTTGTACCACTAGGGCGCTCTGGCTGTAATTGCATTAGCGTTGGGATGTTTCCGGCTCGCCTCTGTGAAAGGCAATTCTTCTAATAAAACCAACTATATTTACATTCCGTACTCCACGGCTGCACGTTTTTATTTGTCAGTCCTTCTATAAATTAGGAGCGAAAGGCACACATCACGACAATAGTGTCATTTGTGAGACACTGTAAAGCAACAAAAGCCCCAAGGGAGGGAGGGGGAATGCAAACAGACGTAGACTGGCTGCAGCAATTGAAACTTTGCGGATGTCGGCCAGTTGCATACTAATGTAGGCTTGCACATTGTTGTAATAAAGAATGTATTAATTAAGAATTGTTAATGAAAACAGCAATATAAATATAATGTTGTTTTAAATTTTGGCATGCTAAATTCAATGCTGAAATCCGTTTTCCCTTATCACGTAAGGTTTTTAAACAAATTGTAAAAATAAATTTAAAGTAAGTAGATTTTTGTGAAATAAAGAGTATCATAAAATCAAAACCCAAAAAATCACATTCCTATCTAATACACAAAACGGGTACCTACATATACTGAAAAAAAGTTCGGTGTCTGAAGATCAGCACATGTTCTTTGTTTGGAAGGAGGCCTGCGTTGATTTACCTTTGTTTTGTCGCGTATTCTCCCTTCAAGCACCAGCAGTAGTCCGCCAGGTTTGCTCCCTTCCACCGTCCCTGATATCTTTAATTTCTTGATGAAATCTTTCACCTTGCTCATCGCTCATAAGTCCCAAAATAGGTGGGAAATCAAGGTGAGAGTTCGTGAAGTTTCAAACTCATGTTGCAACCGAGAACTTGCAGTCTTCGTAACATATTTCTTTATATTGCACGTCTTTTACATTTCCAAGGAACGTATTGATCACATCCTTGAAAGTGTACCATGCCTGAAGTTCCATATCGTTCATACTGTTCAAAAAGTCAGCATTCTTCATTAGTTGTCTGATCTGACGATGAGATTGAGGCAGTTTTTAGTAGGGGTGTTAGATTTTCGTTTTTTAATTTTTTGATTTATTTAATTTTATTCAATCTCAGGAGTAATGTTGATTGATATCTATTACAGGTAATCAGAGTATCCCCTCCTTCACCGCTGACGTTACTCCCAGTAAACGTGATGCCACGGCTACTGTGCTGGATTTTATGAACTTTTGGATCAACGGCAGAAGGATCGGGAAATACCTGGAGATTGTTACAAAAACGCACCATTTTATTGTATTTCATTATATTGTTTATCACAATAATTATAGTAAGTTTAATTTATTATCCCCACGTGAGCCTAGTCCGGATTATTGCAATTAATACAATGGTGTCTGTTTTAACGGAACTAACTTATTAGCGGTACTAGCGGATTGTTTTAATTAACCTGTTCTGATCAACCGCTCCCGAACTTAACTAACTATTCAGCTTAACGTCTTGTCTTCTATACTTCTCGAGCTTAACCGCCTTTACCAAAAACTCAAAACTTCTCTCCTCAGGGACTCCAACCCCGCTATAAAGTACGACTCCCACCGTCCACCAATCAGGGCGCTGCCTTAATTTTAGGTGTCTTAATTCAACAATTATTTTAATTGTCTCTTCCCTATCGCTTCGCCCTATTGGCTATGTCACCTACTTTTATTTTTCTATTCATCGATTGGGTAAGAAACTCTACGATTTTTTTGTTTAATTACAGAGTACAGCTGCCTAGCCTTGAGGAAAGGTCACCAGTTGCATCTTGCCTAGCAAAATTGTATGGCCCCTTTGGGGACTTTCCCGATGAAGTGCAACCCTCCAAAACATACAACGGGGATGTCTCCCCACCCCCTTCTAAAATCTCTCATGCCGTAACGGTACTTGAGACTTTCTTAGAAATAAGAACGTCCATGAACCCTAATCAATTTGGGGTGTCTTGTTAACAAAATATCGGGAATATTAGTGCAATCTGCAATGGTGTACAAAATAAAGATCTTAAATATACATATCACCCAAATTTGATCATAAGATTGTTTACAAAGGGTTGGAGAGTTTGAGGCTTGTAGAGTTTATTTCAAAGTTCATCAAACACATCCTGTTTCGTTTTAGCCTCAAACAAAAGTGGAATTTTGCGGTTTAAATAATTGAAACACAGCCATTCTTGTCTAGTGCTTTGACGAATTGCTTCATGGTACCAAGTTTAATATGAAGCGGGGGCAACAACATCTTTTAACGGCCAACTAGACTGACACGACGTTAAATTTTTTCTCTTGGCTATTCTATCATTGACAGTGTTTGTCCCTACATCTGCCCCATTCGCATAAAAAGCAAGGATTACCCCCACCCTACTGACGAAGTAAGGTAAGATACCTCAAACTTTTAAACTGCCATGGATGGTCGAGGTCGTTAAGGCGCGAACTCGCGAGCGGTAGTTCTGGGATTCGATTCACACCCGGACTGTCCTCCTTGACTGAGGGGTTTTCCAGGTTTTCCTCAGTCCTCATAAATGGCAAATGTCATTTGTGGTACCCTAAACTTAGATCTTGAACGTTTCCTACCTTAAAAAAAATTCCTTTCCCGATATTTCATCTCATGTATCATTAGTGTCCATCGCCTGTGGTTATTCTTTTGCTTTTTAACAACAAACCGCATATGAAGCAGAATTTATTCGGATTGTTCACACATTGCCTCTTGGTGCTGCACAGCTTGAAATCATTTTTTTATTAGTTCCCTGGCACTTTATACACATTGAAATATTACACTAAACAACAAATACACTACCGACTATCACAGCTAATGAACTTTAACCGACGCCTTTGTGGTTTTAAACTACGACGCAATCACTTAGCCTCGCGTTGACAAAGCTGTAGTTAACTTTGGAAATTTTAAACATAAGGCAGTGGAACTCATAGAGTAAATAAAGGTTGCTTTGCATTTGCATTATATTCCATATACGAATTTATATACAGCTTTTGCTATTCATGTTTTCTTATTGTAACCGCAGTATAGCAGTATAATTCATACAATGTCAGATTACAAAAAACCTGTACTGGTTAGGAAAAAAAGTGATATCATTTTTAAATGATAGGCCGTTTTCCATATAAATTGTTTATGTTCACCAAGACAGCAAAATCATCGCAGACCAGTGTTATTAATTAACATTTCATGACCAGGAACGCGTGTTTTATATACCTGCCTTTCAAAGTTTGTTCTTACTTGTGTGGCTAAAACACAAAAGTAAACAGCACAGGGAACATTAATTAGGAGGGAAAACTTACTCCAAATATTTAGAATAAAACTTCTGGTTGTGCTTTCCCAGTTGTTGCTAACGAAGGAAATGTTTGTGTAAAACATGTCACGATTATGTGATTTTCATTTGTCTAAGAGGAAATGTATGCTCTGTGCCTCTTATAATACACCAAGTTACAGATTAATGTTTCAATTTTGTTTTGACTAAACAAACGTGCAATCTGCGAGTTATTAATACGGGGTCTGTTCAATAATTTAATATATATATTTTTTAACAAACAATCTCCTCATCATCAACATTAATGTCGGTCCTGGTGGTAAGGTTGGTAACCATACTTGCCTCCTAAACCCAAGATCGCGGGTTCAAACCCGGCCAGGATCGATGGATTTTTTCGGGTGTAAAAATCCTAAGTATGGCTTCCTTTGGAAGGGAAGTAAAGCCGTGGGTCCCTTGTCGTACATTTACAGCACGATAAAGAACCTCAAGCCTGAAAGAAGAGGCCTCTGAGCAAAATTTGTCGGCCGTTTCACGCCCTGAGTTGAACGGGACGCTGATGACCTGAGATGTTAAAGAGCGTCCGTAAATAAAACAAATCAACATTAATACTTTTTCTCAAAGTAGTCCCCGTTCGATGCAATGCAATCAGCGTATCTGCCAGTCTTCAAAGACATTCTGTTGGACGGCGCACTGATAAGTCTGTTAAACAACATAATATGTGGTTTTAGAAGAGGGCAATCTTGTGCAGATTGTATATTTACTGTGGAACAATTAACACAGAAGAGAAATGAATGTAGCCTGCCGACTTTCACAAAGCTTTTGATAGGGTTTTCCGAAATAAACTATCGACTGTAATGCAAGAGAAAGGATATCCGAATCATCTGATCAAGGTAATTCGGAGTCTATATACATTTACAATTGTGTTAGAATTGGGAAAAAAACAGAAGAAGTAAACCAAGGCGTCAAACAGGGATCACCTTTATCGCCAGCATTATTTAATACATATGGATGAAGCACTTAAAGAGTGAAAAAATATTTTACTGGTGGTATTCATGTTAACAGACATAAGTTAAAAAAAAAAAAATTATTTGCTGGCGGTTAGGTTATCTTTGAGGAAACGGAAGACGGTTTACAGAGAAGTATTAATTTCATGGAAACTTATAATTTAAAGATTTCAACAACGAAGACAAAAGCAATGACTTTTAAAGGGAACACTCGTGTAAGGTATACGATATTTATTAACGAAATAATAATAGAAAAGTCTTAAATATGTAGGTTTTAATATCATACAGAAAAAATGAAGATGTGAATATAAAACTAAATAAATTAAGACAAATGAATGTAACAACAAGGAGAACATTAAAGTACAAAACATCAAAATCAACACAAATGAAATTCTACAAAGTAATGACAGTGCCAAGGCAATATATGGAAGTGAAAACTGGACTTTCAACAGGACAGACAGAAAGAGAATAGAAACTGCAGAGATGAGATTGTTAAGAATAGTAGCTGGATTTACATTCTTAGACAAACAAAGAAATGAAATATATATATATATATAATCAAAATAAAAATCAAAATTATTGGTATCAGCATGTGCTAAGAATGAAAGAGAAACGAATACGAAACATTTTACTAAAACCCAGAGAATATCGCCAAGTAAGAAGATTAAGAACAAGATGGAGTGATATGTTTAATTGAGCACGGAACAGGCCTATACCGTGTGGAAATAAAAGAAGAAGAACGATTACATAATTTAGCATTTATTTATTTATCACGCAATAAAATTTCCGTTAAAATTATACATTTGTTCCAGCGATATTATTTTTTTTGTTCCCGTAGGAAAACAATAAATTGCAAACTGTGCATGATACTGTTTTACAACACAGATAACCTCTTCATTCCACAAACATTTCTTTCCCCAGGCAAATTTTTGAGAACAAAGTCACATAGGGTCAAATCAGGGGAATAAGAGGATGGTGCACTTTCGTCATCGCAGCGGCTGACGTGTGAGCAGGTGGAATAATTTTCATACGCCAATCTTGGGTCACTTGTGTGACTTGCGCAATAACAGCCGACAACACGTTTTAGCTTCTCCGGTGTACTTTCGCCTTGTGACAATCCTTCTGTCGCCGAGGTGATGCTAAACAAGGAGCGGGGAAGCTGTTACCGTTTCAGAAAACATGAATTCATTGAAGTGAAATCATGCGTCAAGAGACATGAAATGATCCAAACTCTACATATTGATAGAGGTTCATAAATGTCAAGGGAGAGTCTTCCGCATTGACGAAATATCAAAATTACATGGTCATGAACCATCAACTTTGCCCACATACATTGAGCTTGCATGGTCCAAAGTAAAACTTGCCAAGAGAGAAAAACATTAGCGGAGAAATTAATATACAAGCGTTACTGAAACATAAACCTATGACTTTTACTTCCTTCACTCCTGAACATAGACGCCGACTTCTGTTATATATTGGGAGAGGGAAAACCTCCCTTTATGATATTTGTAAATACACGTCAGCGATATTAACCACAACACAAAGCTTGTAAATGTTCACCGCTGTAACTAAAAAGTAAATCTCTATTAATTTATGCATTAATAGACAGACAAATGAACATAAAGTAACGAGTTTATGATATGTAGTGACCTGAAATGAAATCTATGAATATGTTCAGTTATATTGTATTAAGTTAGGAAACATTAACTTCAGTCTGTCAATGTTTTCTAAACGCACAAAACACAAGCACAGGCTCTGTTTACGACACGTGCGCTACCCATGAACAAAGCGCTCCTACGTTATCAGCACATTAGCCATCTCTCCAGCTCTCAACAATACATTTACATTCAGTTTATAATAATAGCACTTATCATTGTTGGAGCAAGAGGAAGATTTATTAAATTTTAGTTTATTTAAGATGCTTTAAACCGCCACATTGGTCTAGTGGTTAGCGTTGCCGACTGGCGGCCGGGAGGCTCTGGTTCGATTTCCGTTACGCACTTACGAAATTTTCTGGAACGGGGTACGTACCCCAGCCTCGTGAGGACAATTGGCAAGCTGCCTGATGGAGGATTGGCGGGGTTGCACTGTGGTTGTAAATATTTGCAACATTGCTGTAAATTCTTTAAAAAATCTCAAAACTTTTGTATTAATACCTTAAAAACATTGTATTTATGTGTATGGATAACAGTTAAAATCAAGATGTAGTACATGAATTTTACGAATGGTAAGAATTTAACTTGGGGAAAATCGCGTTAGTATTCTAAGGTTAAGCATAACACAAGAAACAACGGAGAAACTTCCATATTGTTATGCAGCACTAGCAGAATTTTTAAAATTGCCCAAAATAATAGGTGAACGAATATAAATATGTTTGGAGATGAATTAATGCTTTGAAAGTAAATAACTCACCTATCATTGTGAAAAAATGCGTGGAATTATATAGCTGAAAGAGAAAATGGCGGCGTACTGTGAAGGCGTCATGGTTGTATCAGCAGCAAAAAACTGCACACAACACCAACTCCTTCGCCTCGCACTTTCGAACCTGCAACAAAACCAACGAAATGAAATGGCAGAGAGGAAAATTTGTGGAATTTTGAACTCAGTAGAAACAAAAATTGAAAAATAAAATTGCCACCCTCACTTCACACGTTCCCTCTCGGATCTGGCTTCATTGGGGACATACGCACAAACAGCCCGTTAGTACTGAAAATGCATCCTCTCCATATACCAATGAGCAAAATATGCAAAAGATATGAAAAATATTCATATCTAATTAGCAGTCTTCATATTTACTGACAGGGTCAATTCATTGAGTTTTTCACAAATTGTCAATACATTTAATTGCCAAATTCGGGAAAAAACAAAGAATACAACAAAGGATTTTCAACGAAAAAAATGTGAAAGTGACTGTTTCACAAATGGTTGGGTAAACAGTTAATTTTTTTTGTACTGAACGATACCCAGAACTCCGAAATTCCGGAAAATTCGTCGCAGTGGAAAAGGCCACGCTAGTGCCCAATACTTGTATAGCTCCGTCAAGACGAGATTTAAATTTTTGCCTAAAATTAAAAATGAAGTTAAAATATTATTTTTATTCAAAATTTTCTCGTTCTGTTGCCAAGAAATGGTATATGTATTTTTCGAATTATTGCTTATTTATTGTTTTATACGATGTAACGTTTTTAATAAAGACTTAGCTCTACTTCTTCTGTAAAATTTATTTGAGCTAAGCGATATAAAAGGAAAATCCACTTGCTCGTGCTCTGCAGAGGCAGCATGAAGGTATCACAAACAGAAGTCTGCCAAGTTAATGAAGCCGTCAAACTTTCCAAGTACTAAGTGCAAATAACACGAGCTTCTAGCGAAATCAATCAAATCAATCGATACCTTTTCAAAAAGCGCACCCTGTCTCGTCATATCCGGTAACACTTTCACTACCGGAAAAGAGGAGGAGTTGGATTTCTCTGCCATCATCCGATTCAACGATCCGATCAGACCTTTCATGAATCTACAATCAAGTGGCGTTGACTCTTCTTTTGTTTTTATTTTGCGAGTGTCGTGATTTGGAAATATATTCAATTAAACAGAAGAGCACCAACGCCGGATGGCGTAAAAAGAGAACACTGGCAACGAAATGTCGCATCGAATTTTTTTCGTACGTTGCTGAAAAGAAAGAGTACGTGCGAGCGAAATAATAAAACAAGGAGATGTGGGAAGAAAAGTGAAGCCCACTTTCACAGTTTGGGGGAGAAAATGTCATAGTCTTTAATTTAAACTTATTAACATGTGTAATAATTAAGTTGTGAGAGCATTGGTTCGGTACTTTTGCAGACCTGAGTTCGAATGTCAGTGACATTTACGACGGATAAGATCGGAATGTTTTCAAAGGTTTCCGCAAAGTTAATTTCACGTCCTGTCCCCTTAGATTTCTTCCTTACATTCATTTCACCTGACTGCTAGGACTTTATGACATATCTCCGAACTCGTGGAACATATATCTGGAGCGAATCAAAGACTAGTCCCGAACTGGGTGAAAGCCAGTTGATCCCACAGGGTTAGACATCCCTTGCCCGGTTTCCTAATCGGAACAAATTTATAGCACATCTAGAAGATGGTACTTGTGGTGAAGTAGGGTTCATTTATCCTTAAAGCAAAGGCATAAAACACTGATAGGTTTCAACGGTCTGTCTCAACTATTTGATTCTACCCCTACATATTGATAAATGCCGCACTGTAACATACACAAACATTTAGCAACTCTCATTTAACTAAATAAAAACTCACCAAAAGCAATAAACATATATTTAAATAAAAACATTTTCAAACGTAATAATGTAAAGCCAGTTGATCCCACAGGGTTAGACATCCCTTGCCCGGTTTCCTAATCGGAACAAATTTATAGCACATCTAGAAGATGGTGCTTGTGGTGAAGTAGGGTTCATTTATCCTTAAAGCAAAGGCATAAAACACTGATAGGTTTCAACGGTCTGTCTCAACTATTTGGTTCCACACCTACATATTGATAAATGCCGCACTGTAACATACACAAACATTTAGCAACTCTCATTTAACTTAATAAAAACTCACCAAAAGCAATAAACATATATTTATATAAAACATTTTCAAACGTAATAATGTAGGTTTTACTCCCGCACTCCAGTAATCTCTCTTTCAACGTTACTTTGATAATGATTTATTTTAAATAGCATTCAATTGTCACTTCTTTTGTTGTCTAGGTATTTGGATTTAAATTTGGACAGGGTAAAAAATAAGTCCGTTTTAGGATGAAAATAAAATTTATTTTGGATAATATAAACGTGATATAGCATATTTATTTGTTCGTTTGTATACCTGTCATTGAGTATATGAAATTGCTATAGACAATTGTTGTACAACATGCAGCATACAGGCTTAGAGTTGTCATTTACAACTTAGGCACAACATGACTATAAAAAGAATTCTTTTAAATCATAAAACGGTCTATCTAAGAACCAACCAGAAATAAGACATTTTAAACGTAATATGTCGAACTTAAACACATTCAAAGAAAATGTATTGACAATCCTGGGAATTATATACACAAAATTATTCTTATTCTTATCTAATATCCATCTAGGTAAGTCAAACTTATTATGGTGTCTAATATTGCGTTTATTTTATACTTAGGCAAGTTATGAATATTATCCATAGTTCAGAGTACTACCTCTAAAATATACAAAGATATCAGTCATAATTTGCTAAACAGAGGTTTACTATGGGTTATAGGAGACATTTTACACACAGGTCGTACAGTGATTTTTGAATAGTTAATATATTATGAATATGCATACAGCTATCCTATAACAATAGGTCATAATTGATATTCAAGGAATTATCCACAAAAATGTCCAGCATCTTATAGATCTTTACTTTTCAAAGTAAAAATAATATTTTTTTTGTTTTTTCTTCCTTTGAAAAATTCATTATTATTAAATTAGGCTTTTGCTGTACCTAGAATATAGTTATTTTCTGCTTCAAGTTCAGAATGAACGTTTCTTAATCATAGACATAACAAATAGAGTAAGCTGGTAGATTTTCATATAACTCCTTCATCATAATTATAAATAAAATCAGGCAAAGTACGGACCCTTGTGGCACTCCGTGCTTAATCATACCAAGATCAGAATAAATATAATTTATTTTCACACATTATCTTCACAAAGGATAAGAAATAATTAATTTCAGTTGTGCGTCCTTGATCCCAAGACGTTCAGTTTTGGTTATAACTAATCATGTATAACACAGTCAAAATTCTTTACGAGGTCACAGTATTCATGATATTTAAAATCTTTTAAAATAAAATTAACTAAATTACTTACTGCTTTAATAGTATTTTGATCATTGCTAACAACTTGATTCTCAGAAAGCGAACCATTCATTTCAAAATAAACACAAATCTGTGTTTTCATTATTCTTTCAATTACTTTGGAAAAAAAATACGCTCCAAGTGAATAGGCCTGTGATTGGTAGGGTCACATTTTTTTCTTGTTTTTAAAGAGGAATAATTTGTTTCGTTTGCTGAAAATTGAATCCCCCCATTTTTTGCAATGTTTTCTAGTTAATGTATTTGGACTTTTGTTTATAGTGACCGAATGATAAGCGACATTATTGCTATAATTCCCTCTTCTAAGTAATTTAGAAAATCATTAAAAAGTAATTGCAAGTATTACAAAAGAAACCATAATCCTAGACTTTATTATTATTATAATTATTATTATTGTTGAGATTAAACACAAAATTAATGGTATACTATTAATTAAATGAAGTAAATGAACACTGATAGACAATGCTATACGGTGTGGGTATTTTAAAACATTTTTAAATGTAACCATGTTTATGAACTGAACCCTTGACGTCACCTTTACATTCACTAAAATAGAGAGAAATAACAGAAAGAAGCACAACAAAAACATGTTACTATTTAAAAACAATTACAATGTACAAAGCAAATATACACAATGAACAATAAACAATTAAAATTCCACCGATTTTGTCTTTCAAATTTAATTTAAATGTTATTGTCGTAAAAACATGTAATGCAAACGTTTTCTGAAGATTATTACAGAGCACTCTTACATACAAATATAATTCTCACACACATATTAGATTAATATTTCACATTTGCTATTTTCACGACGATGCTTTTGTTAAATGTAAGACATGCAACGTGATAAATACAGTTTATATGCTGAATTACTTTGTCCTTTTATTTTGAATCAAAAGAAAGAAAATTAAACACTCCAGAGCTTTTTAAATATCGATTTTCAGGTATACTCTTACTCCTAATAGTCCGGTTTCCCTAATTTTCAGAAACTATATTTTTAATTTTATTTAAATTGTATATACTGAGTCCGTTGCGAAAAAGCAAATATGAATGCCGCTGAGCGATTTTTAAAATTTAGGCTTCAGACAAATCTTCCTCCTAATACTATGATTTCACTGATTTTAGGAAACAAAATTTCGTATTTTATTTCAATGGTATATACCAAATTTCATTTAAAACCATTTAAAATTGGGGGATTTTAAATTTTCGCATTAACAACCAGTCGTTTTTTCAAGTATACCCTTACTCCTAATGGTCCGATTGCCATGATTTTCGAAAACTTATTTTATCAATTTATTTTAAAGAAATTTACTGAGCTTCGTTGTGAATAAACAAAAAAATTGTGGCCGCTAAATCGATTTTTCATTTGTTTAATAAAGAAAGTCGCTTTAGATTAACCCCATCCCCAATTTGTTGAATTTTTCTGGTTAACGAACTCGACGAATCGCTTGTTAATTGATCTTTGCGAGTTTCGTTGAGAAAAAACATTTTTAGGTGCCTAGCTTGATGTAGATATAGATAGATTATTAAAAAAATATTTCTATGGGTATACCCGCAATAACTTACATTCTTTCGGAATTCGCTAAAACAGCCCAACAACCATAGGAAAATATTTACGTAAAAAGCACGAGCAAAACTTAACGATTTTCTACATTCCATAAGCAGACAGTTCTTTATTCAAGTCTATAGTAAGACCACTAGAGTCAACCCAGACACCTATCAACCCAACTGTAGTTCAACTCAAAAGAGAATAGAAACCGCCTGTTGCCCCCCCCCCCTTTTTATTTTAAGAGTTGAACCTTAGGAAATAACCACCGAGTAACACATTTTAAAGCAGAAAGTAAATATCTAAAAGAAGATCACTCTGAAAAATTTGAAAATGAAGAACAAGAAGTTGTGCAAGCCCGAGCGCGCTCCAACAATGTGTGGTGTCAGTACTGCTGTATATGTGTACGCGGGTTTTGCTGCGTCAGACGCTAGGATAGCTCTCGAGCGAGAGGTAAGGAAAGTATAGCTAGCAGAAGCAAATGGCAATGGAGCGGTCACGTCGCAAGAATGCAGGACAATAGATGAACCTACATAGATCTCCATGTGGGACCTATGTATAGGAAAAAGGACACAAGGTACACCCAGAAGAAAGGACAGACCTCTCCAAGGACCACGCAGGTCTAGATTTGTCAAGAATTGCAAGAGGAAGGTAAAAATGGAAATTTCTCGAGAAGCAACCAGTGCAGTGAGAAATGGAGTAACCAAATCAGTCAGTGTCTTAAACAGCTCACCACGTAGAATAGCTCACCACGTTAGGAAAAAGCGAGTTTTCCCTACTTGTTAGGAGTCCTTTGTCCTTAAGGAACACAATGGTCATATCTTTATCTTTTATACGTTTACATTTATCAAAAAGGCATATTCATAAAATCACTGTGATACCAGTTTGAAGTTCTGCTTTCAATAATTTTCATTGTTTTTTTTTTTTTTTTTTTTTAATTTCAAACTAAAAAAGTGTACAAAAAAAAGGAAATAAATTATAAATTAAATAATGCATTATTTTACGTTTTATGAATATTTTAAATTACTATTGTATAGTCGTTTTTAACTTATAGATCTATAAATTTCATTGAATTCAATTTCACGATTCAATTATTTTAAGTAATTTTAAGTTAATGGAAACGAACTGCTAAAGTTAAATCTATAAATAAAAATATTTTGAAATGTAAATTAACAAAAATATAAGAGGTTGTATGACTAATTTGTAATTATTAGGTTAATTTTAAGAACATTTTCAAACCTTATTAGGCGATAGAAATCTCAGCCATAGTACTGCAAGTTTGTGGGAATAAGAAAGGTTTGTGTTATTGATCTCAAACGTTATGCCTTTATACCCACCATGTAGTAGCAGAGGTGTAATACGAGGGTAAGTAATTAAATAAGTTACAAATGAATATAGAATTTAAACAATTAAGAGTACTGATTTGAAAAATACTTTTGTTTCTCAACATAATATCCCTGTAGATTGAGGCTCTTGTCCCATCACATCACAAGCCCCTAAAATAGAGCAACATAAATTTCTTTGGGCTGCTGTCGGAACCAGGCGGTGACTTTCCTTTCTACAGCTTTATCGTTCACCAGAAAGTGATGTTTAGAAGAACCAAACAAATGGAAGTCGCTTGGAGCAAGGTCGAAACTATATGGAGGACTTTCCACTTGAAATCTGGCAGCGTCTCATTTGTCTAGTTGGCAGTCATGCAAAGCAAGACTACCTCTTTGGTGAGGAGTCTGTTCGCTCCTTTTGTATGATCTTACGAAGTTTTCTGAGGATGTTATAGTAGCAGTCGGCATTTACGGGATATCTTTGAGACTGATTGCAGGGAGCAGTATGTCTTCGTGATTCCGGAAGACTGTGAGCGTCATTCTGCCGGATGATGGGGTCTTCCCCCCCGGCAGGCGACGCAGAATGTTCCTTTGCTTAGACCAACGTTTTGTCTCCGGCTGGTTGTGGTGAACTCAAAACTCGTCACCTGTAACAATTGGGGCTAGCATATCAGTGTCCTTCATTGTGATAGTGGCGTTTGAGATGTTGTAATGCAAGACATTTTGTGTTGTGGGGTCAGCATGCGCAATACCCATGTGAAAACTTAATCTGTCATGCATTATGAGACAGATTCACCTCTGTGTCAATCTCCGTTGGCTGGCCGACGCGGTGTTCGTCTTCGATACGTGTCCGCCCTTCAGAGAATTCTGCACTCAATTGTAAACAGCTGGACGTGACAGGTGCATCGCCGCCTTACAATTGCGTTTCGTTATTGTAAACATAAATTGTCAGGTGTAAATGTTACCGGAATAATGGTGTCATCTACTGACAATAGCTTCAGGTGTCCCATTCATCAATTTATAACTTAATTACTTACCCTCTATGTCATAGGAAACTGATACGTTTATCCTTCTGCTCTGTCCCATTCCTGAGAGAGACAGAGAGACAGAGAGAGCCTGTCTTATGTGAAGCAATTTCTTGGAGTAATTGAACAATTCCCGCCTGAAATGAGAGGAGACAATTTCTCAATTCTATGAATCCAAAGGTTCATGCCACTTCCACTAGGCTTGAGTTCCCGTGTCTGTAGAGTCCAGGGCAAAACCACCAGCTCCAGGTCCGAGATTTTGTATCCAGACAGTTACTGATAAAATACATGAGATTTGTTGAGGAGGGTGGCGCATTTCTGTGTCACATATCAATGATAGTATGAATGGAGAGAAGGAATGAAAGAACACAAAGGATGTTGATGGGATGCAACAGAAGAACGGGCAAACTAGTAGAAAAACAGAGCAGAAGGCTGTTTTTAATTTTTTTTTCATTCTAAAATTTGTCAAAAAAATGCCAAACTGTAGCAAGAGATAATGTTATAACCTGGAAGTTAGGCAAAATGCATTTCGCTATCTGGGTGAATATATACTTAAGAGTCAGATAGAAATCAACGTTTACGTGCTTTGGGGTCGTTGGGGACAGTCTTCATTTTGCCCTTTTTGCCTATTTTGACTTCTAATTAGTGAAAGAAACGCACAGGTAACTCGACTACTAACATCAGGAAATAAAATGAGGGAAGTACTGTAGTTTTGAATAGTACTGGCGAATCCACTATCCACCTACGCGAAATTTCTCATTTGCATAAATGCAACTGAGAATTGCAAGCGAGAAAGATGAGAGCGGTACAGCTGTGTAATAAATCTTTCTTACAACGTGTTCAGTACGGAAGTAAAAGAAATACTAACCTGATTCCCCTATAAACAGAAAATGGACTCGACCAGAAATCACTGTACATCTTTTGCTCATTCGCCAGGACTATTTAAAACTACTTTACTTTGTTTTGATCAACCTTTCAAATGTCCTGAAAGATATGTTCTATTGTAACAGGTATGAGTCCTTCTGAAATAACTTGTTTTAAATATGCTCCAATCACTTCATTATAAAGTTCTTTTTCTTTGTTGAAAATTGTTCTCTATATGACAGCTGATACCTTGAAAAACACCTTGTTGTTGCTTGAAACCTAGAAAAGTAAGTTTAAGTACTTTAATTATTAATAAAGAATTTATTATCTTAAATACCTATTTTAATGAATATTGAGTGATATTACTGTCTGTTTTTACTTTTAATAAATGCGTATTTCAATTATATTACTACCTATTTTCAGTATTTTAAGTGCCTTTTTCCCTGCCTATTTTAACCGAAATAAATGCCTGAATTTCCACGCTCTGTTCATAATTAAATTTGCGTCTTGCGTAAACAATGATCGAATATTTATTGAACTTAATTTATATAGGCAAATCTAAAATATTTACTACACAAACTATTAAGTGACATAATTAGCCAGTATGGTTTCCCCATAAAGGGCACTGATCAATTAAAAAGGGTTTTCGTTACTCAGTAAGCTGGTTATAAATAAATCTGCAGAGAAGCAGGCTCTAAGGAAAGCGAGCAGTAGAGACGAAATAATAAAACAAAAGAACGACGAGTGAAGGGATTCCCCAGCAAATTAAAAATTCTGTGTCGATGAAAATGAGTTCTACTGCTGCATCAAAGGTCTGGCGCAACTTTTGTGATCTATGAGCAGGAAATATTGGAGAAAATGTTGTCGAAATCCGATTTTAAGTTGGTCGAAACGTCAGCAGGTGTTAGATCGCTAGCGACATCAAAAGGAAATCGGATCTGCGCAGTGGAAGGCTAAAAGAGAATAAAGCTAGGACGCACTTCGGAAGCAGAATAGAGGTACTGCTTTAGGAAACCAAAGGAGCTTCCATTTACCTTTATTTATTGAATTGATCAAAGGCAGACCTGGATGAATTTTTTTTCTATAGTAAAGTTATAATAATGGGGGACAAAGAAACACAAGCGTATGTAATTCACTGAACCTAATGCAGAGTGTGGTATGAGAGTACCTAGTGTTCAGCAGTATTCAACACCAAACACCTCGAAAATGATTGTACAATTTTACATGCCCTACTTGGGAACAATACAACTACAAGGCGCGGAAAGTATACCAGATCTTTGGTGCTAATGCTGCGAATGAACGGACCACTAGCCAAGTTCCGGGAGGGTGCGAAATTCTGAAGAGTAAATCACAGATAGGTGGACCAAAACAGTGAATAACGAGGCTCTATTAACGACTTAAGAGGCAACTAATTGCAGAATTGTGAGTACGTGTCACATAAATTCAACGTCGGTAGGGAAAACTACATGGCTCAATTTACATAAGGGGCAAATATAAATTCGGTCGCAGGGTTGTACACGAACTGACATTGAAGGCTGACGTGGGGAGAAATAAGGGAGTAGAAAATAGAAGGAGCAGAGAGCAGAAGTGAGACAGCGACAACAGGACAGGTAAAAGAAGATGAAAGAAGGAGAAGAGAAAAGGAAGGAAGAAGGTGAGAAGAGAGGTTAGGTAAAGAAGAGAAGAGAAAGTAGAACGAAAAAGGAGAAAGGAGAATGTAAGAAATAATAAAGGAGGGAAGAGAGAATGGTGATAGAGGAGTCAGGAAGACAGAATTAAAAAGAGGAAATTGTGTAGGAAATAGGAAAGAAAAAGAGGAGAAAACTGTTTTAGGACTTAGAAAATGAAAGTACTAAGTAAATTATGAGTTAAGTAGAGAATGGGAGAAAGACAGAAAGAAGACGGAGAAAAGAATATGAGAGGAGAAAAAAGGAGACAAGAGTCGAAGAAAGTATAACGAAAGAGGGGGAGAAAGGAGAGGATAAGAGAGAATACGGGAGAGAAGAGAAAATGATGATAAGAGGAGTCAAGAAGATAGAAGAGAAGGAGGTGGAAAGAGGAGCAAATTGTGTAGGAAACAAAAGAGTGAAAGAGGAGATAAACTTTGAACATGAAAGTAATGTGATATAACAACTGTAAACAGACCATCTCCGTGAAGTCCTGCCTTCAAATCCCAGTCAGGTCAAACTGTGTGCATAAGGTTTTTTTTCTGAGTTTTTGCTTACCCTGAGAAGATGAATGTCAGAGAGTTTTAAAGCGCCAAGCACTCCGAGCTCATTTGTGCCTTATGAATTCTCCTACAGACTTACACGTATAGTTATCACATCCATCTAGAGACATCGCGAGGAGCCCAATGCAAAGTGACAGTAAATAAATAAATAAATAAAAGGAAAACAAATGCTTAAAAAGCAGTTTTTTCAACTTAATGTTACATATCTTCAAGAATATCTAAGATAAAGTCAGTGAACTGAGGTGCGCGCACTGAAACACACCGACTGCATTATTTTAACTAACAATATTTCTGTTCAAGTTTTCCACAACAAGAAACACATAACTTTCATTACTGCAAGCCTGTGCTTCTGTGTGACTACCAAATATCATTTTAGCGAATTGCGATTGTGTCCATGAAAAGATTTTTGAAAGATTTCTTCACACTTACCTACTAGGTACCAAAAATAACGACGAAAAATGTATATATATTAAATACGTGTGTATTCTGATAATCTCTAGCGGCCACACTTTTTTTCCCCTCAGCGAAAATCGACCCTCAATTGAAAAACGATTCATGCAGTTCGTTAATCAACAAAATTGGACCACCGGGGATCAGTAAAAATTTAAAATTTGCCCTAGCGGCGGCAGTTTTTTTTTTTCTGAACGAAACTAGGTATATACCATTGAAATAAAATAATACAATGCGTTTCCAAAATTCAACGAAATCAGACTATAGGAAGGGGGGTTTACTTGAAATCCAAAATTTAAAAATAGCTCTAACGGCATCAATATCATTTCCCGCGCAACGAAACTCTATATATACCATTTAAATAAAATAATTATTGTCGGACCATTAGGAGTGGGGACTATAGCTGAAACTAAAATTTAAAAAGCCGGGGTTAAAGCGAGAGCTTAAAAACGCTCTACCGGCAGCAATTTTTATTTTTTCTCAACGATGCTTGGTATATGCCATTTATATAAAACAATAAAAAGAGATTCTGAAAACCAGTGAAGGCAGGCTATTAGGAATGGGAGTTTACCTAAAACTCAAAATTTAAAAACCGCCCTACTGGCGCCAATATTTGTTTATTCGCAACGAAATTTTGTATATACCATTTACATAAAATAAAAAATAGTTTTTGATAATCAGGGAATTCGAACCATTAGGAGTGGGGGTATAGCTGAAAACCGAGATTTGAAGAGTGGGGGTTAAAGTGAAAAATTAAAAATAGCTCTAATGTCCGTAAATTTTGTTTTTTCTGAACGAAATTCTGCATATGATATCGAAATAAAATAACAAAAATACTTTCTGAAAACACGGAAATACGGTAATTAGAAGGGGGGATACCTGAAAACCGAAATGTAAAAAGCGCTACAGCGAAATCGATTTCTCTGTTCTAGCGTTCTGCATTATCGACCATAATTCGAGTTCCTGCCTGGTGAACTGTTTTAATTTCATACAACTAGCTGGCCGTAAGCAGCACGTTATATCCCAACAAGTAAATGCAAGTTGCTAAATGTTAATTAATATGAAAATTGTTTCTTCAGTTTGTTACTGTCTTCAGCGAAGAAACAGGACTGTAATGAAACAAAGGGCTTGTTGAATGTAGCGTGAATCCCAGGCGGGCACTAGCGGGCTGATGTGCATCTGATAACATTCTCTAGGCGTCGCCCGAGGTTAATATACTTGCCACACTGAATGACTGGCGCCCCACTGCGCAAATGTGCAATTAGCAAACAATAACAAAAGACATTCCTTTAGCTTCTGTTTAAGTTGCACTGTATATGGAATGCTTAGGAAGCAGGAAACTCTATTGGTGTATTAGTTATAGGTAAACCTAAATTTTGCTGTCGTATTCGACAGTAATTTTTCGAAAAATCAGGTTCCTATTGAAAGCTAAACCGTCTCTTTACACATTCAGTAGCAGCTTCTCAGCAGGGCATTTAAATGCCTGGACTAGCACTTCATAAAATTTGTCACTCAGTCTCTCTAAGTTTGATTTTATAGAGTCTGTCTGTAGTATCAGCAGTATCTACTGCTGTCACTGAAATGGAGAAATGAAAAAAAATGTGGAGAGCGCGTGTTCGGGACATTGTTTTCGAAAAAATTGCAGTTTCAAAAACAGGATCCAGTACATTTTTAAGTTTCGTTTCTGAACAATTCCTGTGATAAACGTCAATCACATAAATATCTTTAGTTCAGAAACACCTTCTGGTTTCCAGGTGTGCATTATTAATGTTTTTGTGAAGGTAGCGGCGCCGCAATTATCACTTGACTTGTGTAGAGATTTGTCTGTTTGCATATGTCCTATAAAAAGCATCGGCAAGAGAACATGACCCATGCTTTCAATTTCATTTTCTAATTAGATGTAAATGGTGTGAGAATGACTAGAATGTTGTGTATTTGTCGCCTGACTTTGTTCCTCTGGCCTGTTCAGGAATCGGAATTTCACTGTCACTGCTGTCAGATCCCATTCCAGGAATTAATTCATCACCTCAATTGTAAAAATATTCCAAATTTCTTCACCTGTAAGGAAAAAAAAAAACATTTTGTTATAGCCATGGTTATAAACCCACAACACAAACACTACACAGAAATGCTGACGCTGTAATATCAAGTATTTGTGCCGATAAAATAGTGTTGTCATACACTAGCCCATAGTTAGAAGTCCAGGGGGCTTGCAAGATATGAGCCTGAGAGGTCAAATGCCGCATGGGTATCTCACATACACTGGTACGTGTGCAGGAAAACAGTTAAGCCCCTCTCGCACTTCAGTCCCCTGCTGCTATCTTCTGATCGTCCGACTATATTCATCATTGCATAGACAGTGTTTGTTCACTGGAGAATTTGTCCTTGAGGGTTAGCCTAACCTGTGACGTTTTATCACCTTCCTTCTCAGTACGTGGTGCTGGTTGGACGTAACCAACATTGGAATGTTTATGTATTTTACTCCAAGTAGTCTGGCAGTACAGTCTCTATCAAATTGTTGTATTCGCGATCTTTGTCCGCAGTCAATCGCAATACTAATAGACGCTAATGAAATTGAAAGGGAAAAACTTGTGTAGTCAAAGCAGCGAAATACCGGGCTTTCACTTAAAAACTATCCCACACGCGCGAGATTTTGAGAACGTCCTTTAACTTCGCTTCTAAAATTGTGCATAAATGTTTAGTTCATACAAGATGCTGGAAATGCCGATTTCCCTTCAACTAAACAGATATTTCACTTTGGACACTGTAAAGTTTCTGATTTCATTTGTGATGTTTTCCTTTAGTTCCTCCAATGTGTGAGGGTTTGTTATATAAACTCTGTTTTTTCATGCAACCCCACAGGTAAACATCACACACTGTTAAATCTGGTGAGCGCGAGGGTCATACACCAGCACCAATTACTCTATCTCCAAACACTTACTTAATTTTATTCATGGACTCTGCTGCTGTATGAACAGTTACAGAATCCTGTTGAAACAATCCATATCATTTCTCTTCTTCAAGCTTATGAAAAAATGAGGTAAAAAATGTCCTGCCTTTTTGTATCTATTGTCGTCTCGTAAAAACTCAGACCGATTATACGCCCTGCGCTTATAGCACACCAAACTCCAACTTACAAGGCCATTCGCCAGGACTATTCAAAACGTATAATTCTTTCCTCACCATCTAGATTTGTTGATATTCGTATGCCCGAGGAAACCGTGCATTCCTTTCACTAATGAAGATTCTGCTATTTAAAGAGCTTAAGTGAATGGGTTGAGGAGAAAGTTTTTGACTGCTTGAAAAGAAATAAATGTATAACAAGATTCTCTATGAATATTATTGTGAGGTGAACGTGCCATTTAATTTTTATAAGTTGTGTTTTTTTCACTTCGATATATTGAATTTTTTAAATGCTTAAATAATCACTAAAAAATACACAATGGTCCAAAACAGGCAAAAAAAAAATTTTTTTTAACCTTAAAATAAGAAACAGAAGCCGAAATAGGAAAAAAAGGTCAAATAAAAGCTGGCCCTAATGATCATAAATGTGCAGAAACATGTTCGTTTCTATTTTACTCTTAAATATATCCACTCAAATAGAAAAAGCAAAGCATTTTGCCCTGTAGAACATGCAGACAATACAGACTGCCACCCTACCATACAAATTCAAATCCTATTCAAGAGAAAAGATGTGTTGTCAAAAATTTGGCGAAATTGGCTCTACGGAATGGGAAAATGCCTGTCAACACGCGGAAACAATTGAGCGACATTATTTTGAAAAATACGGCGCTGTAGAAAATACGATAGAGCGAATTCAGGACAATGGAGCTGCAAGCAGTGACAGCGGCGAAGATGAGTAGCGAGAGGAAGACGAGGGTGGTAGTTTGTCAGGTGTAGAAGAACTGGAAGACAGTGAGGTGTAGCTCAATATTTGTTTATATATTGTATATGTGGAGTCCGAAGATTGTAATGCTTTATAGCCACTGTCCAACTCCGCTCCGTCTCAACTTGCATCATTCTTCGACCTGAAGCATCTTAGGTCGTATTGTAATTTTCCATTAAAATTTTCACAGGCAAAATTACCTGACGCGACCTAATTACCCTCTAACTGTAAAGGCTGAGAGCGAACAGTGCGCCCTGCCTCATACACATCATGACTCAGATAACATTCCGGTTAATAATGTAGTACAGCCCATGTTGAAAAAGTCTACTCAACAAAGATTAATTAGCTGTGTAAATATGTTCATATTTCAACACACGTATCACTAGCCTTTCCATGTTATAACACATATCACTGAATATATTCTACATTGGCGGAAAAATGAATTGCATCACCCTTAACTCTAATATCTTCATTCGAATCTTTAAATTATTTTTATTAATTTTTTTCATTTTCTCCAAATTTTCGACATTATTATTATTATTATTATTATTATTATTATCATTTTGTTTTTATTTGGTTCCTACTCCTGTTTATTATAAAATAGAAACAAAATACTAGCATAAGGAAGTAAACTTTGGTAGTAAATAAATTTACTTATTTGTTATTTTTAAAATATTCAATAATAATGCTGTTTAACACTCATTGCTGACACTTAGCATATTAATAAACATAATTATATTTCAACTTTTTAGGACTTTATTAGGAATTTGCTGGTCAACCATGTTTTTGAATCACTGCTGGCAACGTTTGGGCATGTTAACGTATTCCTAAGTCAGTTCATGAAACCACACGAACACAATTGTCTCCTGAGCCCTATTGCAAAAAAATATGTATGGTCATTTTCATCCAGAATTCTGTCTACTAAATACTTTATGTGTTCTTTTATTACGTCGTACAATTGGATTTAGACATGTTTTCATCGTAAAGTGTATTTTTATTCGAGAGCCATGTTTTCATGGTTTCCTTCAAGGAATTTGAAGTTAGAAGTTTATCTTCTTGAGTGTTATGGCATGGAACATTATCAAATACAACAGGGGAGTTTGGGGCAAATTTGGAATAAGTTTGGTTTTCAACCGTTTAATGGTGTCCATTTCCTTGTGATAAATCTCCCGCTTTACGTATCAGCACGCCATTGGAAACCCCTGCGTCAACTGTGATAAGCATCTCGAGACTTGCAGAAACTTTAAGAGGCCTTGCTCCTTCGCGTGCAAAAGTGTTCAGTAGGTTGGAGAAAAGAGGCTGGGCGTTCTTTAATTACGAAAAGAAAAGCGGAAGATCTTCCAAGGCAGTTTGCAAGAAAACTGTCGAGCCCCCTATGCTTGAAAGGTATTCCCCTACAATGTATTGAAAATTAACATTATTCTTTAAGGATCAAGAAATTTTCTTCTCGCTAGACAGCTCACAGCTCAAAGGATATCAGAATATAACAGAACATTGGCAAAATTATCAAGATACTGTCGCCATATTTCTGAAATTATAACAGGTGTGTCGTTCTTGCACGCATTCCTTTGAATCCTGAACAAACACCAGCCTCTCCCGCTCCCTTTCTGCTCACCCGGCCGGGTCAGTTTAATTTTCTGAGTAGACAGGGTGTTTATACGTAGCTTTTATTAACTTCCTCTTCTTCTTCTTCCATTTTAAGCACAGCATTTGCACACTTTTGTGCATTATAGTTGTCTAAAAGTGCTTTACCTTCTTTCGATTCTGTACTAATAAATTTCCAGAAATATTTTAACAGTATCTTTGATCTCTGTCAAAGCTAATTCTGTTGGATTAAAGATCTGTATGATATGGCCAGGACCGCAAAGGGATGATATTATTGTCTATAGGATTTTTCTGTAGGGTTTGTTTCACTAAGAGAAGGATTCTTTTCGATTTGTTTTATATATGGAGGCTCTTTAACATCTCAGGTCATCAGCGACCCATTCAATTTAGGGCGTGAAACGGCCGACAAATTTTGCTCTGTGAAGACAAACAAGTCTGCGAAATGCCCGAGATTCAGGTAATCTGTGAAAGCGACGGTTACCTGCTCACGACGCCCACGCAGCAACCTCGAACTGAACCAATCTTGTCAGAAAACGCAAACTCCACAACAAGTTTTCACCACCTGTACATTACATTACGCATTAAGCTCACAAAGTATTTTAAAGTTCAATTTTAGTACGATAAATAATGCTGTAAAAATTATACAACCCTCGTATATTGCAAAACAAACGACAGTACCCAGACCGAAGTATAAACGAAGAAACTCTGATGTAAGTTAAGTGTAAAAGTAAAGTTTTATTGCATATTTTACACTTTTTAGTGCATACAGTACATTCTCTAATATGTTTTGTACATTCTTCATAATAAAAGAAACACATTAAAGAATTATTTTAGAAAAATCGTGTACAGTTCGAAATAGAACACTTTCCCCTGAATGGTAAGACTATTGTGCGTGCACCATAGCGCTGATAATTGACCAGAGAGGCTACGCCCAAAGCGACGGTTTTAATTTTCAAAACATGTCGGAAATACTCCGGAAGCAATGAACTGTATATGGCTATAGCAGAGACCTCTATAGAGCTTAGCCAGAAGTTGAGCGTGTTAGCAGCCTCGCTAAAGTGTCGATTTCAAAGTGATTGATGGGTCAGGGGTTTAATTACATTTCAGCTCGGTAGCTACCCCCTCCCCAACCACCGTATCGCCAGCCCCCAAAAAAGTAGAAACATACTCTCCAAACTTGTGCCTGCCTGTCCAAGTCGATCGTTTAGCGCTTCACAGTTTACTGAAATCAGGAGTTTATCTCCGTGACGAAGTATTCTCACGCCACTGAAGTACGGGCGGGCCACTTGACTCGACAAGATCCGTTTAATGAGCTGGCCATTAAATGTGTAACGCGTGTAAACTGAAAACAGAGGTAAGTAATTCCTACACTTTCCTTAATATTTGAGTAGATGTCGCTTTTCTTCACCTACTTTATTAGCGATATTCGAAGGAATGAAGCGAGTGCGGTTGTACCCAATGGAAAGATTGTTTAATAATCTACCCACGATTGTACCTACTAGGCACCTATAATGAAAGAAAAAAAAAATAATAAAAAATTTTATCTAATGTACACAGCGGTCGCAATTTTTGTTTTTCTCAACGGAACTCGGCACAAAGCCATCAATTAATAAACGATTCATCGAGTCGTAAACTACCAAAATTGGACCATTGGGGATGAAGGTTAACCTTAAGGGAAACTTTTTTAAAAAATTGAAAAATCGCTCTAACGGCTACATTTTTGTTTATTTTCAACGAAACTCAGTGTATTTCTTTAAAAATAAAAGTGCGTAATTAGGAGTGGGGTACACCTGAAAAAAACGAGCAGGGGATAAAACGAAACTTTAAAACCTCTCTAGCGGCTGCAATTTTTAATTATTTTAAAATAAATTATGCTATTGAAATAAAATTCCGATTTTTTTCCAGAAAATTATTGAATCGGACTATTGAGGGGGGGGGGTTATCTGAAAGCCAAAATTTAAAAATCACTCCAGTGACATATTTAATTTTTCGCAACGAAACTCCATATATACCGTGTAAATAAAATAAAATATATGGTTTCTGAAAATCAGGGAAATCGGATTATTAGGAGTGAGAATTGATGTGAAATCCAAAATATAAAAATCACTCTAGCAAAACAAATATTTGTTTTTTCACAATTAAACTTGTCAATTTGTCGTTTAAATCAAATAAGAAAAATAATTACTGAAAATCAGTGCAATCGGACTATTAGAAGGGCAGGGAAGTTTACCCAAAATTTAAAAATGACTCTAGTATCTTTAATATTCGTTTTGTTCGTACGAAACTCCGTATATAGCACTTTAAATAGAATAAGAAAAATAGTTAACTGATAATCAAGGTAATCGGGCCATTAGGAGAGGGGTTCACTTGAAACCAGAAATTAAAAATCGCTCTAGCGGAAACAATACTTGCTTTTTTTTACAATAAAATTAGGAATATACCATTTAAATAAATGAAGAAAATTAGTTTATAAACATTAGGGAAATTGGACCATTAAAGGTAGGAGTGTTCTTGAAAACCGAAAAATAAAATTTAATTTTCTATATATTGTTTTAAAATAAAAAGACAAATTCATTCAGCATATGAACTATATTTATAATGATGAATATATTTTATATTTAATTCGTGAAGATAGCAGCTGTGAAATATTAATCTAATATATGTGTGAAAATTATATTTGTATGTAAGAGCGCTCTGTAATAATCTCCAGCAAATATTTGCGTTACATTTTTTTACTATAATAACATTTAAATTAAATTTCAAAGCCATTGAAAATAGGTGTAACTTTCGACTGTTTTTATTTACTTACTACATTGCAATTGTTTTAAATAGTAACATGTTTTTGTTTTATTGAAACATATGAACATCATTTGCTTAAATACACAACGTAACTCGAAACTTTCTCTTATTTTTCTCTATTTTAGTGAATGTAAAGATGATATCAAGGGGGGGGGGCAGTTCATAAATATGGTTACATTTAAAATGTCTAAAAATATCCACACAGAGTAGCTTTGTCTATTAGTGATCATATATTTCATTTAATTAATAGTATACCATTAATGTTTGTGTATTAATCTCAACAATGATAATCCTACAAATCTAGTTTCTCTTTTGAGATAATATCACACAGTAACGCCATAGCATATTTCATTTCATTAATTAATAAAAACCATGCTTTGGATTTTATATTTTTTTTTTTATAATACTCGGTGAGAAATTCGCTTAGTTCACGCAGCTGCTGCATGGCGAACTTTTGGTTTAGCACTCTTTGCTATCCTTCTTTAAGGCGCTAAATACCACTAGCTACTAACACCCTACTGCTCAGCCGCGACTAGTGGCAGCATAGACCAGGTTAATGCCTGACTATTTATTTATTCTGGTAGAACCAAGGCTATTAGGCAGTTTCTTCCGTTTTCTGCCGAAACCCTACAAGTCTATTTGCTTATTAAATGTTCTGGGGGTAAAAGTTGAGCAAAAGAATCGATGAATGATTGATTGGTATGAATATTAAACAGTTTGGATTTAAATAAACAGAGCATGCTAATAATGAGGTAATAGAGGTTACAAAAATAACATATAAATATGCAATAGCTGTATTTTTCCATATTGCAGGGACGATTGATAACTCATGGTGGCCAGCACTCTTTAAACATTTTAGGAAAGAGAAATACCCGAAATGAATTTATTATTCGTTAATAGAGTATTTCAAAAACAGAGAAGTATATGTGAAAGGTGCAAGCCAGGCTATTATAAAAGAATTCACCAAAGGATTTCCGCAAGGATCAATTTTAGGGTCGATACTACGGGACACATTTTTTGAATTTATAAATATAAAAATAGATACTTTAGATAGTTTGAGATTATTGCTTATATATATATATTAATGTTGTTTAACGCCCGTTTTTACTATTGAGGCACCACAGGCGGTGAACATTGATGATACATGAAATGATAAATTGGGAAAGGATTTTTTTTTTAAGGAAGGAAACGTTCCAGTCGTAAGTTTAGTGTACCTTCCCGGCATTTGCCAGTAATGAGGACTGAGGAAAACCTGGAAAAAACCTCAATCAGGGAGAACGGTCCTGGCGGAATTTGAACCCCAGACCTCCCGCTCATAAGTCCGCGCCTTAACGACCTCGGCCACCGTGGCGGTGATAATATAATAATTATAATAATAATGGTAATAATATGATAATAATAGTATAACAGAAGGAAATATTGGGGGGGGGGGAAATAGAAGATAGATCGAATATAGCTGATCATGTAAACAATTCGTGCATAAAAGTAAAATTGGAAATAGCTCCTCACAAATCATCATTAGACCCTCGATCGCGGATTCGATCACGGCCGCGGTCGATGAACTTTTTCGGGCGTAAAAATCCTAAGTATGGCTGCCTTCGGAAGAGAAGTAAAGCTGCGGATCCCGTGTCGTACATTTACGGCATGTAAAAGAAACCTCAAGCCCGAAAGAAGAGGCCCCTGAGCAAAATTTGTCGGCCGTTTCACGTACTGAATTGAATGGTGCTCTGATAACCTGAGATGTTAAAAGGGAAATTCATTTAGAACATCATGAGAGATCAAGATAATTTTAGGGTAATCAATGATTTAACAGAAAAAAATCGATTATATAAGCAACAACAATTAAATAAATGAGAAAATACAACTGTCATAAATCGTATGCTTTCCTAGAAGATACCAGAGAATCAGAGAAAGGCAAGAAAGATACGTACAAGAAACGTCAGTTCAAAACCAAGAAGATGAACAAGTTGACAAAGGAGAAGGAAACAGAATTAAAACAAGAACAAGAGAAGGAGGAAAATATAAGGAACACACTGAAAAAGTAGAAGAGAAAGAAGAAGCACAGAAATAAAAAAAAAAAAAAAAACATCAAAGACCAATCCATGATCTAAGATGAAAAATGTACAGATAAAAGTTGGAATGTAGAAGAAGACGAAAGAGAAGAGAAGGAAATGCACAGTTAACACATTAATCCTCTGTCATGCACCCTATTCAAAATCCATTCACAAAACGAACTCCGGAATGCAGGGTCTCCCGGTTTAAGTTCTTGCACTTCAATACTTTTATAGCAGTTTAACTTTAGTAGCAGTACTAGGGGTGTATTTTTATTGTTATAACATTCTATATACTCATTACAAATATATTTTATGCTTCGGTCGTAGACCGTACATGCTTAAATATGACACAATTTGAAAGAGGAACAATAATAATAAAAATAAGACAACATTAATAATAATAAATAAATATTAGTTTAAAATATAAAGAAGGGCATTTGCAGCTATATAAATGGAAACATGTTAATTAAGTAACCGTTTGAACAGAAACAGGAAATAACCGTTTGCTGAGAAAATAGTCGCAGTGATTTTTAGGAAAACGTTCTAGAGCATGTTCAATGTTATCAAACTTTTTTTTTTTGAGTGTTGTATACGATTGGATGCGCTTTTTTGTTTATTTATTTTAAAAAGAATATTATTGGTTTCACGAAATGTAATTATAAATCAGTGAATATCAGGGAATTTCTCTTGAAGCAATTTCCGTACATCACCAGCCAATTCTGTTCGTAAATAAATACTTTTTGGGCAAAAGAATACCGAAATTAAGTTATGTTAACATAATTAATACACTGTGTTACGCGGCCTAATGAATACTTAATACACGGTCACACAACACACGAGAACATGTCCGTACGTCCCTAGAGTTAAACTCTTGCTGATTTCCTCTCCGGCTCCCCGGCCGGCCGGTTTTCAAGCTTGGGAACAAGAGCCGAGAACTGCACGGGGAGCGGTAACGTGAAGGAAAATAACCGAGGTTTGTTGAACAGCAATATGGACTCCTACAATAATGAAACACAGTAGACAGTAATGCATTGCTTATAATGTCCAGTGGGGATAACAATGATAAATGAAGCATATGATGGACATAATAAACGAGTATAAAAATATTAGAGTGCATTAATAATATAGACAGGGGCTGTATCTTCTTACAGGCATTTAGAATGCAGAATCAATGCATGCTGCTAAGCTGTCAATTTGCATCTCTTCTCCACGTGTACCAAATTACATCTGTGCGGCGTTTCCCTCAGTCTCTATACAAAAGGTCGGCCATCATATTTTTCGATTAGCCCACGTTATTTTCGTTATTTTGTAATTCAAATTATGTTCTAAATAAATGGTCGAGCCAGTAAATATAGCGACTCGATTAGAGGCGCTAAAATAAGGCTTATGGGATGCGATATTCGGCCAATTCGTTATATTAATGTGACAGTGGATTTTCGCCTTTCCTTCCAGTTGCAAGTAGCAGATGTTTTAAATGCTGCGATAATGTACTGGAGGCATAAATTTGCGGGAACATTTAGCGAATAGCGGAGTGCTAATTTGGAGACGATCTCTTTCCCTCCTCTCACCGAAAATACCCAAATAGGGCTGTAAATCTTTGACAAGTAGCAAGAGTAAATTTGCTACCATGCTGGGAGAAAACGCGTTGCGTTTCGTGCAGTGTTATTGTTCACTGATGCAGGCAGGCGTCCTTAGTGTTTACCTCGGCCTTTCAATCATCTCCCTCAACTATAATTACGCACTCACCTCTGTGGGTTATTTAATTTCAAATGTGTGAAAAAGGTCAAATCGATGTCATTACCAGGAAAGGTAAACACATTGCTCATTATTTGTCATTTTACCGTTATAATTTACTTTAAACATTTTTGTGGTTTGCTCGGAACTTGCAGCAATTGTGCGTCATATTCAGAGCGCAAGTTCTGCAAATATTTTCCCTAAATCGTTGGGTTAGCTATTACGCGCATGCGCTGTGATACTTCCCGTTCAGTGACAGTCGGCGTACCCAGTGCTTTCTGGTGGTAATAGTATTTCCGGAAAATGTGGTGGATTTTTTTCAAATGTTCGCTATACCATACCATCCATTTATTTGACCTATCCTTTCAAACAAACGGATTTTATGCAGTAGTGATGCCTTCTCTCACAAACGGCAAAGGAGAAAACAGAGTGGTAGTGTGCAACAAATGCAGGCGGATGGAACAGTCGTAACGCAAGGAAAAAAGCAATCGCACGCAAAATTAACTGATTAAGATGCATGTTAATAGTTAATTATATTCAGTATACAGCGAAACGAATTAAACTTATATATATTACTACTAAGGCACCACAGCCAGTGAACGCTAATGATACATGAGATGAAATGGTAAATTAGGAAAGGAGATTTATTTAAGGAAGGAAGCGTTCCAGGCCTGAGTACCTCCCCGGCATTTGCCATTTATGACTGAGGAAAACCAGGAAAAATCGAGTCCTAGTGATCTTCCGCTCACGATCTCGAGCACCTGTGGCGGTAACTGTAATGTAGTGTATTATTTACTTTACCACTAAAGTAAATAATAATCATAGGGATAAAGGCATACACTTTTAACACAAGTTTTGGGTATATATTTACCTTAACCTAAATTTGCAACCTTTGCGCTGTTTTAACACTACAAGTTTAATATAAAAATTAATTGCATTAGTGCTGTTCGAACCCAGTCCCTTCATTATTTGTCTACACTATTCCCATATAATAAATGTGAATTTTTGATGTGACAGAACAGAGCTAACGGACTTTAGGAAATTATATATAATAGTGTCTAAAATGTTGAGCTGTTTGAAGAAAATCAGATTTTCAAGCATCGACTTAGTATACATGTATGAACCACCCATTCGTGCGGAGATGGATGGCGGCTATTGGAGATGCATATTTGCAGCAGCTGGTGATCAGTCATGATAACACTAACACACATCAGAGAAGAAAGTCCAGCCCATGCAATGGCAACATTCAGGAGTTTTCGGCCCAAGAAATTTCGTGCTGTTCCATTTGCGGACAAGCAGATGATCACCGTCTTTTGGAACACTTCAGACCTACTGCTAATGAACTGATTTCCTCAACAGCAAGGTGAACTGCGAGACCTTCACAAGACTCAGAACGCAGAATTCAGCAATGGTGAAAGGAGAAGTGGTTGACAGGAGTATTCCTCCAACGTGACGAAGCGCGACTCCATTTAGGAGCTGTTCACGAATGGTGGCGTGGTACTCCCAAACATTGGTTTCGTGACGTCATAGCGAAGTTACCAGGAAGATGGCAACTTGCATAAACGTTGATGCAGAGAATGTTGAGAAACCCTATGTGCATTAAACCATGTTGCATAATATATAAGATACAAAAAACAATAGCGTAAATCATTTAAGAATCCTCCTTATATAATTATATATTATGAATCTCAAAAGTACTACATTAAAATCCATTACCAAATCAATATCCTCTAACTTAGACATCCCTTAATTAGGAAGAAGTTCAAAATTTTAGAGCTCCCCTTGAGCACTTTGAAAAAAAGAGTTTTATTCATGTAGAATGTGATTTGTTTTATTTACGGACCTCTTTAACGTCTCAGGTCATCAGCGTCCCATTCAATTCAGGGCGTGAAACGGCCGATTAATTTTGCTCAGAGGTCTCTTCTTTCAGGCTTGAGGTTCTTTATCGTGCCGTAAATGTACGACACGGGGCCCATGGCTTTACTTCCCTTCCGAAGGCAGCCATACTTAGCATTTTTACGTCCCTTTAGGTTCATAGCTTGACTAAGCACTCTAAATTCACAATAGCTGTAGCGATGAGTGAAATGAAATGAATTAATGATGGTGCAAATGAGCTCAGTCCTTGGCGCCTTAAAGCTATCTGGCATTTCCCTTCCTCGTGTTAATATGCAGAAAAGAGATTGAAAAACATGTTGAATAGATAAAATGAAACCGTGTGACGGTTTGTCATTATTGAGTTTTTATTTGATATATGAGTGTGTACTAAAATGGAACAACATTTATAATAATGAGTGAAGGAATCACGAATAATCATAACGTTGGTTTTTGAATATTTGGAATATTTCAAAAACTTTTTTTCAGTAGGGAATGGCTAAAAGAGAAGCGCTATCACCTCTACCGGATTCCCGGAAATGTATCGTAGTTTCTGGTGTAGAAGGTAAAAAAGTAAAATGTAAATGCGGTGTAGAGAAATCATCGAACTGTGCTGTGTATGGAAAACAGTTCTGTAAACATATTATGCAGTAGTTGCGAGTTAACAATGACCGTGTGATTAAGGTTGAATTTAGGATGACCGGTTAACCAATTATGAACCATGCGTGCCGATCAAGTTCGTTAAAATTAATATGACGTGCTGCGTGTAAAGCTGAATTTAGACTGCACAGTCAAACAACTATAACCCTAAAGGGATAATACATATGAAGGGCGCACAGAAAGAAGGGAAACTGCATTATTTCAGCAATTAGGGCACCTTCTGCTGTTTATTAGTTCTATGTTAAGGTACATTAAATAATGTGAGCGAAGAGGCTTATTTGAGGGAAAATGGCTAAAGGAAACAAATTAAACAGGGAAAGAAGGGGCCTATCGGCGTTTTCCAGCTAAAGAAGGCAGTATCACGTTATGTAATAGTTCAAGTTAATGTAACTGAAGAAGACACGTGAGTACACAGGATATAGTTTACTTTACTTTGTATTCTGCTGTTTAGTGTTCACTCAATGAACTGAATTTTTTGGAGTAACAGACACAATACAACCCCCCCCCCCCCCGCTCCAATGTAAATCGCATGCTAGCATTTCTGCAATGAATAACAAACTAAAACTACAATGGGAGATGACTGAGCCTATGCGCGACAATGTCAACCTAGTCTGAAGAAACAAGACACAACATTTACACACAGTTCAACATTATCATCAGAGCCCGGAAGTTCAGACATTTATTTTGGTTAAAGAATAGTCAGTAATATAATTAAAATAGACATTTATTATTAGGGAAAACAGAGAGTAATATCAATCATTATTAATGAAAATAGATATTTAAGATACTTAACAATTTCTTTATTACATAAATTAAGTACTTAGTTACTTTTCTTGGTTACAAACAACAGCAGGATGTTTTTCAAAGTACCAACTGGCATACTCGCCGCTTGTCAGAGAGAAACATTTTTCATCATGGGAAAAAGAACATTCCACTTCCACTAAAGTGATTGGAACATATTTAAAACAAGTTATTTCGGAAGTACTCATACCAGTTACAACAGAACATTCCCCTTTCAGAACATCATGGAAATGTTGATCAAGAGAAAGTAAAATAGTTTTCAATAGTCCTGGTGAATGAGCAATAGATGCGCAGTGGTTTCTGGTCGAGTTCATATTCTGTTTATGCGTTTATAGGGGAATCAGGTCAGTATGTCTCTTACTTCCGTACTGAACACATTGTAGGGACTGTCGGACCTGGTGGTGTAGTGGTAACTATACTTGCCTTCTAAACCCAAGATCGCAGGTCCAAACCCGGCCAGGACCGATTGATTTTTTCGGGTGTAAAAATCCTAAGTATGGCTTTCTTTGGAAGGGAATTAAAGTCATAGGTCCCATGTCGTACATTTACGGCACGGAAAAGAACTCAAGCCTGAAAGAAGAGGCCTCTGAGCAAAATTTGTCGGCCGTTTCACGCCCGGAATTGAATGGAACTCTGATGACCTGAGATGTTAAAGAGCGTCCGTAAATAAACCAAATGAATGAAAACGCCCAGATAGAAAAGACACTTTGCGTAACTTCCGGGTTATGATTATTTGCCAATATGCCATGCCGAATTCTGCCTATGTGATAATGACCCTCACACTATCTCAAGTTTCTTTAAAAGCGAAAAGAATCTCACACAAGTATATTATTTTAATATTGTCTTACTGTAATCATCAGCTAAAACTACAAACACCTGCAAGACCTACTGAAGAGATAAAAGCAAGGATTGCTCCTGAATTCCACATAATGCGCAATGTACACCTGCTTCTGCTTTCATTGTCGTCACTTCTGGCTCCTGCCTGTAATAGGTGGGCAAGTTGAGACATATTCAGTTCTGCCTACATCGGTCATGGTGGTGCAATGGTATAACCATACTTGCCTCGTAAACCCAAGATTACGGGCTCAAACCCGGCCAGAATTGATGGATTTACTTGGGAGTAAAAATGCTAAGTGTGACTTCCTTCGGCAGGGAAGTAAAGCCGTGGCTCCCGTGTCGTAGATTTACGGCACGAAAAAGGAACCTCAAGCCTGAAAGAAGAGACTTCTGAGCAAAATTTGTCGACTGTTTCACACCCTGAATTGAATGGGACGCTGATGACCTGAGATGTAAAGAGCGCCCATAAATAACCAAAACAACAACAATAGTTCTCGCTACGGCAAAATGGAGGTGACACCCGATGAAATGTTCAACTGAAGCCTAGGAAAGGTTTGTTGCTCTCTATAGCACAGTTCAAAATAAATGTTTAAAGAGGGGATGATTAAATAGTGTTTAACGCCCGATTTTACTACTGAGGCACCACACGCGGTTGAGGGAGCCAATCTATTTCAAAGTAAGGTGGACCGGACTCCAGTTTGTGCTATTACGGAAGAAAATATTAACACCATTGCTGTCATTGGAGAGAGATAAGAACACTTTCAGAAATTCTGACAATTTCAATGGATGCCACCCACCAGTTGGCTAAAAAGTTGCACATGAGACGTGTTTGTGTACGGTGGGTTCCAAGACTGTTGATTGCAGGAAGATGCGGAATTTCTTTCAAAGGTAAATCACTGCTGATGAAACATGGTACACAATTTCGATCCTGGGTCCAAACAACAAAGCTGTGTGGGGAACTCTCCAGAATCAGAAACATCAAAAAACAAAAAGCAAAAGTGGTTGCTTCTAATGGGAAAGTTATGGTCAGCTCATTTTTCCATATTCTAGAAATGGTTTTGTCATACTTGCACACATAACTGTAACTGGATAATAGTACAGAGATGTTCTAAAGATTCTGCAAGGCTCTGCCACATGAAAAAGGCTACCTTTTACCACAATAAGCTGGATGCTGTACCATGTGACAGGTCCTCACACCCGCGCATGCCCGAGAGTGAATGTATGAAATCATTTAAATAGTAGTAATAAGTAAATGTTATATAGTCTGTAATAACAAGCAAGAACATTTCACGCATCACAAAAATGTATTCATGGCTACTTGGACGATTCCTCCTTGACGAGAGGGAAAAGGCTGCCTATTGTAATCTTTCGTGCTCTTTTTTTTTTTTGAGCAGTGTTTAACGCCCGTTTTTACTACTGAGGCACCACAAGCGGTGGACACTGATGATACATGAAATGAAATGATAAATTAGGAAAGGATAAATTAGGAAAGGATTTTTTTTTTTTTTTTTTTTTTTTTTTAAGGAAGGAAGCGTTCCAGGCCTAAGTTTAGGTACCTCCCCGGCATTTGCCAGTTATGAAGACTGAGGAAAACCTGGAAAAAACCCCAGTCAGGGAGGACGGTCCTGGCGGGATTCGAACCGCAGACCTCCCGCTCACGAGTCCGTGCCTTAACGACCTCGGCCACCCGTGGCGGTTTTCGTGCTCTCACTTACTAATAATGGCTGGAGAAATGGTTTCTCTATTGAGACAAGGCTAAGTGTATGCAGGTGTCCGAACAGGTGTATGCAGGTCTTTCGTATCTTTAGCTGCTGGAGATGCTCCAAAATTCGTTTAAGATAGAAAAATTAACGATTGTTGGCGATGACGTCATTGCATCGAATGATCATGAGTTCGCCAATGAGGAGTCAAAGAGTTGATGGATTCAAAGTGAGCGCATTTGGGAGCACAAGAGCTCACCAATAATATTTGAATATTTCAAAGGCTCAGGAATGCTTGGGCCCTATTCTGTGGCCTCCGTGAGCTCTCAGGACCACGTGGGGATGCTTTGAATTTGGTATATAAGGAGAAACAACTTTGCAAACGTATCGTAGTTGCAGACAGTAGAGGGCAGTCTCCTGAAGGCATCTCCCGTCAGTCAGTCAGAACAACAACTACCAAATTGCAGTTCCAGACAATAGAGGGCAATCTCCAGATTGCGGTTCCAGAAAACAATGGAGGTGAGTACAGTAATTACCATGGCGATACAGCAGGCAAGTGAAAGACAAGAGGCACACAATGTAGTGTAAGGGCGGTAGATGCAATTTCAAGCAGCGTATGTAGCTCGTGGTGTTAATGTCAAAGAGATAACGAACTAGGTGGCAGGCAACAATTGAAACAAATTGTTGTGTGATTTGAACCCTTCCTTTTTATCTTTCTCCTCCTGTGACTGCGAGGGCACAAAAGGCGACTTCGGGCCCCTGAAAGACCCAGGGTATGAAATGATACCCTAGGGTACATCAACCAGAAAACTTTAACATCATATTTCAAACCGCTTCAAATTTGGCGCCCAGCGTGGGGCCACATCGTCGACGACCGCTTCAACCATGATAATGCACGACCACACATTGCAAATGTTGTTTGCTGAAAATCTCGTAAAAATCAAGGTTAAGTGCGTGGAAAACACAATAAAGGATTTTCAGAGATGTGTCATTTACGATAATTCTAAACCTGAGCTTTGCTCGCCAGAACTTAAACCTAGCGTTTTATACCAGAAATGATACAATTCAAAAACATATATTGTTATACTTTCCAGCTAAACATTAAGGAGTAAATTATAGTAATAATAGTAAAGCTTAAAAGCTCTCTCTGTCATTGAGAAGACAGCAATGAAAACCCAAAACGAAATCCAGAGGTGAAAAACACGACCCACCTTAAGATGTTTTACTAATTACCATTTATTTTGGTGAAAAATACTGGAATTTCGTGTTATTTAGAATATTATAAGTACATTTTCATTAAAGTTATTTGTTTAATAAATGAATCTGCCAATTTATACACGTAACAGCTGTGTTAGCTGCGAATGCATTTATTGAAAAGTACACCCAACTCGGAGTCGAATTTAGGAGCAACAATTCAAACGTGCTGATCCAAGAATTCCCTACTGTATGTATTTCTGTTATTATCACTTCGCCCGGTCCGCAATAATTATGACAAAACCGACACGGTAGGGAAGATACACGAAGGAAAATGGAATGGGAGAAAAGAAGATAGCTAAAAACGAGGAACAATTAGAACTACAAACGGGAAGAAACCGATAAAAGAAATTCTTTATAAAAAAAATCACCAATCCAAAAAGAAAGAAAAAATGATAATGACAAACCGTAAAGAACAAAAGAGGAGCAGAAAGAAACCAAAAGTCATGCATAAGACACAAATCACACTCGTTACTAAATAGGCATTGCAATATGATTCTCTGTATTCCATTGCAAAGTAGAGAAACAAAAGCCGTTCTGTACTCGTAGACTATAACTAAAGCTACTGCCAACGTTCCAGGATATTAAAAAAAAAAGAAGGAAAAAAAAAAAAACAAATAAAAACTTTACTATGCCTTTCCCTCTCTTATTTTTTCTCTTTGTATTTCTTGTGAACGGTTTTTGAGCTGACCCATTCAGCTGTGTCACAACTGGCGAGGCCTAGCGGCTGTCCCTGCAGTTTTTATTGGTGTCAGATGTGGGCTCCTGTACAGCCTGTTGTTGGGGCTCCTACGAAGACGTAATTAAATGTTTGTGTGTCTCTTTTTGTGCACTCGTGTAGCTTCGTCTCGTGCTCGTTCTGGGTTTCAGCTTTTTTATTGAAGGAATGCTTCGCCCAACACTCACGTTTCCTTTGAAATATAATTTACAGCTCAGATTAGAACATCGAAATCTCCTGAAAGAACATGCAGTGAAATTAAAATATTAATTTAAGTAGGTCGCTGTTTTTAAAAATATATAAAGCATGAAGATGGCACTTGCCTATAGTAGTAGCATTAATTCTGGACACTTTAGAGAATTTTGTTAATATTACATTACTTTCCATCTTCGTTGAAAATTTATGCTTTTTTAAATGAAAATTTCAGGTAAACAATGTTTCAAAATGAGCAATCAAAATAACAACTGTAAAGGGTACATTTTGGACAAATTCATATGAATTATTGTAACTGCTTTGTGTTGATATTTTGCTGGATATCCTTTTGATTTGATTACTGCCTCGATTCCTCACCAAACATTGGAGCTTTTCTGGTGTTATCCTCTAAACCAGGATTGGCTTATGGCCTCTAGTAGCTCTCTCTTCTTACACCAATACTTTCAGCCTTGACCACAAGTTTTCAATTGGGTTGAGGTCAGGACTGTTCCCTGGTCAAGGGAGGACAATAACATGTGGTACTTGGATTACTTCTGATTGATTCCAGCGGTACCACACTTCGCACTATCTGCTGGAAGATGCACCGCTGACTGTGACCCCCAATCCATTCACGAATAGTAGACAGCAGTTTTAAGTCTAAAACTTACTTGCTATTCGTTTGGACTTGATGTTTCCCTTTAACATTTTACTAGGCGCCCGACCCCATGCCTTGCCGTGCTTCACTACACCATGACGCTGACAGGATGTTTCATAGTGCTGATGATGCACTCAGGTAACTTGTCCTCACCTGTTCGGCGATACGCAAACGTGTTGCCACCACTTCCAAAGATGTTGATCTTCGTTTCACCGATCCAGTTTTAAATATTTTAAAAGGAACTCGGTATATGTCATTGAAATAAAATAATAAAAATAGTTTCTGAAAATAAGTGAAATCGGAATATTAGGAAGGAAGGGTGTTTACCTGAAAACCAAAATTTTAAAATCGTTCTAGTGACTTAATATTTGTTTTTTTCGCAATGAAATTCGGTAAATAACCATTTAAACAAAATAAGAAAAATAGTTCCTGAAAATCAAGGAAATCGGTTATTAGGATTGGTTTAGGATTCGGTTTAGCTGGAACCAAAAATTTAAAATATCTTTAGTGGCACCAATATTTATTTCTTCAACAACAATATTCGGTGCATAGAATTAAATAAAACAAGAAAAATAGTTTGTGAAAATTGGGGAAAATGGACCATTAGGAATAGGGATATACTTGAAAACCGAAATTTAAACAGCGCTCTTGCGTTTAATTTTCTCTATATTGTTTTAAATAAAAGGGCAAATTAATTTAGCATAAAAACTGTATTTATAAAGTTGCTTATGTTTTATATTTAACAAAAGCGTCGTTATGAAGTTAGCAAATGTGAAACATTAATCTAATATGTGTTTGAGAATTGTATCATAATCTTCAGAAAACGTTTTTGTTATATGTTTTCACTACAATAACATTTAAATTAAATTTCAAAGTCAAAGAAAATGCAGGAACTTCCGATTGTATATTGTCGATTGTGTATATTTGCTTAGTACATTGTAATTGTTTTTAAAAAGTAACATGTTTTTGTTTTATTGAAACATATAAACATCTTAAATATACAGTGTAACTCGAAACTTTCTGTTATTTCTCTATTTTAGTAAATGTAAAGATGATATCAAAGGCTTAGTTCATAAACATGGCTACATTTAAAAACGTTTAAAAATACCCACACAGTACAGCTTTGTATATCAGTGATCATATACTTAATAGTATACCATTAATTTTTGTTGTTTAATCTAAATAATAATTATTTTAAAAATGTGGTTTCTCTTTTGTAATACTTATAGGAAGGAGAAATCCTAATTTTGCTTCCCTAATACCTCGCAGTAATGCCACAATTTATTTCTTTTTACTAATTAATAAGGCCATAAATTGGAAGTTATGTTCTTTTTTAAAGTTACTCTACTAGGTGAGGAATCCGCTTAGTTTACGCAGATCCAGCGTGAGGGGACTGATTTATTTATTTGTTGTTTATTTACTTTTTCTTCCCAGTAGATTTGCTTCGTTTCGCTTTTGAACCAGAACTTAAAGTCGAAAGAACCCACACAGTATTTCATGACACTTGTGTTGTTTCCCAGAATTCTCTGCTTTAAATGCAATATAGTGAAATATTCTGGGACATTCAGTTAGTTACAGAGGCAGCAGGTGTGCAAAGCTGAAAGCGCCAGTTAGTAGAGTTCTCTGTTGTTAAAAGAGGGACAACTCGAAGCAGTTTCCTCCCAGGTTAGCATCCCTTTTGTCAAGTTCTTCTCGCTTTCCCAGCGCTTTTCTGCAATTTCCTTAGCCCAGTAATTGATGCTAATGACACTAGATGGAGTTAGCGGCGCAGTAATGTTGTTAAAGTGTGTTCAGATGCGATGAGCTGCGCGTTTCCTGCAGAGATGAGAACAACACGTGGCATGTTCAATGCATTCGTCTTTTCTACCGAAGTCCGGCTTCAAAGTGATGAGGGGTGTGCAAAGCCAAGAATACAATGTTTTTATAATAATAAAAAGAATAATATTTATTATTATTATATGTTTTATTGACCTTTAAACATTTTCATATGCAATTAATCTGGTCAAAAAATTAGTTCATAAAATAAATATATGAAGCATTTTACAATGAACAATCAAGGTGATAAAATTTAAAAATAGAGAATATTACTACAAAATTACACAATAGCAATCTTACAATTCATACAATTCACAACGACAGTACTGATTTGAAAAATGTTTTATTTCTCAGCATAATCTTCCTGTACAGTGAGGCACTTGTCCCATCGTTTCACAAGCCCCTGAAACCCAGCATCATAAAATTCTTTGGACTGTTGTCCGAACCAGCCGGTAACTTCTGTTTCTACAGCTTCATTGTCAGAAAAATGTCAGCCGAAAAATGCTCGTTTAAAAGGGCCGAAAAAAAAAGGAAGTCACTTGGAACTAGTTCGGGGCTGTATGGAGGATGCTCGAGGACTTCCACTTGAAATTTCGCCGCGTCTCATTTGTCTTGTTGGCAGTATGAGGATGCGCGTTGTCATTCAGAAGCAACAAGCAATTAGTGAGAAGTCCCGGGCGCTTCCATTATGGTCTTAATAAGTTTCCTGAGGATGTTACAGTAGAAGTCGGTATTTATTGTTTGTCTTTGAGGCTGAAATGCGGCGAGAAGTGTGTTTTCGTGATCCCAGAAGATTGTCTGCACCACTTTCCCGGCGAATGGTGTCACAGGATGTTTCCAATACATTGATATGCGCTTTATCTCGGGTTGATAATGGTGAATCCAGAACTCATCACCTGTGACAACTTGGTAGTGATTGAGATGTTGTAATGCCAGACATTTTGTGTTGTGGGGTCAGCTAGCCCGGCACCCAGAGTTCAGACGTTGTCAAAACCTAACCTGTCACGCATTATGAGGTTAGATTATGTTGCGTGAACAGCCAATAGCAGCGGCTATAGTGTCTACAATAACCCTTCTGTCTGCGCGGATTAAGTCAACTCATTGCAAATTCGTCTCTGTGGCAAACTTCATTTGCAGGACCACGTGGTGTTTGTCTTCGATACGTGTCCGCCCTTGTAAACATCTTGACGTGGTAGACACTTCTCACCGTAAATGGGAAGCATTTCTTTATGAACGTTCCTTGCTTTCATATCTTCCTCTCACAAGCTCACAACGGAGATTCGAGTTTTACACGAAGCCGCTATCTTGCAACTTCTGTTTCGCTATTTTAAACATCGGTTGTCTCATGTCGATTGTCGACAATTGCAATTGAACTAATGCTGTCACCCAGTGGCAAAAGCCTCAGGGTGCCTCAACAATTTTTAACTTATGACTTACCCGCATATGTTGACAATTTCATGTAATAGTTTAGATACCTTGAAGTAGGAAATATTGTCCCCAAATTTCCTATTTAATTATAATTGTTTCTGACGGTTATTATAATAATAATCGTATCTTGTTTCAGGTATTGTTTAATGCCAAGAATAGCATAATAGTCAAGGGTATCGATGTTACAATTAGAATCAGGAGTTCAATATTACATGTATGTATATAAATATGTCTTTTTGACTAGTAAGTAATATTCAAGTTATCTTTCTGTAATACCAATGATTGACAGTGCATATATGTCTTTGTAAATGGAATGTAAATGCTGTCTTTGTCCGAAAAGTTGAACATTAGCTTTACCTGAGAAAAGGGTCCTTTGTTAAACCTTAACCTTTCAAACCCTCTCGGACAGACTCGCCGGTCTCAAGGCGCCATATGTCAGGAATATGAGTTCAATTGGTAACTGTATTTGCCGTCAAAAGGAAATACCACACACAGAAACACCTGTTTTTACAGAAACCAAGATCTTAGCTATTTCAAAAGGAGGCCGCACATATCGTTGAGCGTGCTTTATCGCTGGAATCTGGAAAGAGCAGATGTCTCCGACTTTCGTAGCGTGGGTATAGCAGATGTATATTTCCTGGTAAAACCCAGAGACTTCAACATGTTACAAAAACCCGACGAATTAAAGCAAACTTGTAATAAATCATAATTTGTGTGATCCAATAAAATACTGTGAGGAACCAAGTTTAATAATATTTAAAGGAATTAAATTTTCTTACGTTTGTCTTAAATTTACATTTGTCAAAGCTATCTACTATGTTGTACAGCTAAGGTCCCAAAGTTCCTATTGTCGACAACACCTGACCTTGTTTCACCATTTTAGGTTGCATTGCTTTGCTAGACATCTTACCCAGATACTTGGGGAGGATGCCTATTCTATTTTTAGAGTAAGATGGAAGATTATTTGGAGTTATTTTGCTACTTTATTGCGGGCAATGCCTAGAAATTATGTAAGAACCTCAGAGAGAGAGAGAGAGAGAGAGAGAGAGAGAGAGAGAGGACAATGGAGCGAAGAAGACCTTCAAATTGCTATGAAGCGCATCAGGACAAGTGGTATGAAGTGTTTCAATTGTTGCACACAGCAGCAAAATACGTGCAATGCCTGCATTCAGAATTTGTAATAAGTGAGAGACTATTTTGAGTGATTAATTTTTTTTTTTTTTGTTACATACACGCATCAAACCAAATGTAGGTAGCAGGAGGTACATGTCATAATTGCATTTGCCATCTTATCTCGACTATCGGGAAACGTGTAGATAACAACAAAAACCCATGTGTGTGAAAACGATAGTTATTTTCTGTTTTGTGCCAAAATGGTTTTTTTAAATAACATCCAGGAGTTGATATTTAAATATGAAGCATATAAATAAATAACAAGTACCTTAAATTTCCCTTCAAAACAAAAAGTTTGGCATCTTCCGCAGATCTACGAAGGAGCAAAATTCCTTAGAACCTGATCTTATTCTGTTTGTTATTATTACGCGAAAATGAAAAGTGAAACATTGAATAACCATTTTCTACGTAAATTAAAATAAACGTAACTAACCATTTTATTTACAAATGAATTTGTTATTCTTCTGTATTCTGAGAAAAGTTTATTTAATAATTACTAAACTTTAATTATTGCCTTAACTTGTGAAATTTCGCGAGTAATTTGAGGTTAAGACGAAATAAACTCAGATTTGTATTTATAAAACCAAAATTTCCAAAATGAGCATAAGCGGTGGTTAATTTTATGCCTTAAGCTCAAGTCAACTCTTTATACAACTGGACCTTAATGTATACTGTCGAATTAATAAACGAACAACACAACATATACCCGGGAACAGCTGCGCTACAACTGCGTAAGTTAACAACTATGCAAGCTTGCTGCCCCACCCATGGCGCGCAAACGAGTAGGGGTTGGCTCATAGGAAAAACATGATCGCGGTGTATATGGCATATATTATTACAGAATGTCAACTCCGATCCGAAAACTTTCTGAATTTACTTCGTAATTCATAGTTAAGGAAGACTGATAGTGATATAAATAAGCTGTTTTAAGTGCATATTATTTTATTATTAGTACACACTTTCCCACGTTTAAAGGCTTTTCGACCATAAAAACAAATAAATACACATATCGTCATAATTTGTAATATCGTATTCATGAAAGACTTATATCCGCTAGAATGCAAATTACGTTATTTATTTTTCAACATAATTTTCCATTTACAATTCCTAAAACCTGAAAGGTATACAGGCAGCCTTGTTTATGCACCCGGCAGTAATGTGTTTCATGATAGACGCGTTACTTCCGTGAGGTCCGAAATGGCAGGTCAAACCACTCAATGAAAGAGAAGTTGCCTTGTTTAGCAAGACCCCCTGGAGCGCTTTCTTGCCTGTTCGTAGAACTGGAAACTTGGAGGTAATTGGATTATGAAGATGGGGTAGGTAAGAACATGGCTGCTATGACAGCCATTAATAGCTTTAGGGGCCCTAGGCGATGACTCCTTCAGAAGCACTAGCTTCCACCGCGGGAGCCAAATCTTATATGGCCACCTGTTTGTTATCAGGACGAAAGGACTTAACCTGCATAGAACGAATTTTGTATCACAGAAGTGAACATTTCCGTCACGTAGTAGTTGCGAAAACCAATCAAATTCCTGAGCAAGTGGAATTTGTGAAGGTTATTACAGAGCAGTGACTGGTGTGTGTACTACCAGGAAATACAGTATGCGGAAAAACAAACGACACTGGAATGATCGATCATTTGCTGACATTGATTATTTGTTTATTGTGCGTAAAAGTTTGACACATTGTGACTTCAGTTTTGTGTTGATTTCTGCAATTATGGTTCTTACTAAAGAAGAGACGGTGTTTATCGTAGAACGTATTTATGACCATATGATAGGACGTCAAAAAAGGACCGAGTTTGCTTCACGTGAAAGAGCAGTACGAGAAGAGATTTAATATTGAGGTATCAAATAACAAATCAATGCTAACTGTCGTTGGCAAGTTCCGTCGTACGGGATCAGAACGAAAGGAGACAAGAGGTAACTCAAGAACCGTCACCACAAACGGAATCAGGGAGCACTTCTCCAACAGGTGTTAGAGTTGCCAAAGCGTGGTCTACAACGAACATCACTGAAACTTTGATAGGTCTGTTCGGCGGATGTTTAAAGAACTGCTGGATTTGCATACGGGATTCAAGTTGCTCAACGTCCAACAGCGAGCCCAAGTATGAGGATCCAGTTTTCTTCTGCAACACATGCATGGTTTGTATTCACCTTGATAGCTACATCAACAGACAACTCGTTTTTTAGGATTTCAACGGCCTGATGTCGTTATACAGAAACCACTGCACAGTGCAGGAGTGACGATTTGCTGCGCCGTGTCCGGTCATGAAATATTGCACAGAATCTGTAAACAGTCAACCAGGAGGGCTACAGAGACCTCCATTTGTGCGGGATTTGAGCCTTTTTCGTCGCGCCCGAAACTTACCCCTCCAGTAAGAATGCAGTAACAGCCCACACCGCCGGGGAATCATTCCCGTACCCTGCCTGCTCCCCGGATCTCACGGCCCCTGATGCCTTCATATGGGGCATGTTGAAAGAATCAGTTTTCAAGACAGATGACCCACCTACAAATATTCCCAAACTAATGAGATTTTTCGTGTCCTTGCACAAGCCTTAATTCATCAACATGTTCAATAATCTTCAGAGACGTTTTGAACAATGTGTGGTACGTGATGGTACACATTTTGAACATATTCTGTACGAATGTCACATTTTCAGTGTCGTGTTTTGCACATACTGTATTTATAAATTGGTGCACCTAGAGCATTTTTTAAATTTCAGTTTTCAGGCATATCCCCCACTCATAATGATCCGATTTCCCCGTTTTGCAGAAACTATTTTATTATTTCATTTATGGTTAATACGAGTTTCGTTGCCCCCCCCCCCAAAAAAAAGATGCCGTTAGAGCAATTTTTAAGTTTTAGGTTTCTGGTAAACCCCCATTCTTAACAGTCTGATTTCGCTGATTTTCAGAAACTATTTTTATTAATTTATTTCAATGACATATATCGAGTTTCGTTGACAAAATAAAAAAATGCAGCCTCTAGAGTAACTTTTAAATTTTCGCTTTAGGTTAATTCCCCCACCCCCAATTTATTGTTTGTTAATTGACCGTTATATGTAGAGTTTCAGTGAGAAAAAATTAAAATTGGGGGCCGCTGGAGCGTTAAAATATGGGGATTTTTTCATCAGCATTTTTATGCCCAGTAAGTAGGATCGATGGAGATTTGAATAAATTTTTAAAAAATCTTTTCATAGTACAACCTCAATCACTTGGAAATTCGCTAAAAATAACTTCAGAAATAAATGATCAATATATGTAGAAGAAAGACATCTATCTAATTTTAATTAAGTTAAATGATGAATTTTTGAAAAATTTGGTAATACATCTATTTGAATATTTTATTTTTGGAAAATGTTAATCTTATTTCTCAATACATTTTGTCTAGGCAGCGACTCCCAAAATTTCCTTGTTAGCGCTCACAAAGTATTTTTAAGCCTAAAAACCATTTGATTCCTTGTTTTATGAACGTTTTTTTTTTTTTTGTAGCTAACTTTTTATTCTTCTTGCATAAGCTGGTACAGTCAGAAGATATCTTACCTGTAGGGTCTCCTTAACATCCCGAGCGCTATTATGATCACGTGGTCAACCGCATAGCGAGTTTACCTTCAGATGTTGGAGCGTCATTGAACCGAAATGACGTTCACAGGGCTATAATTGTTCTTTATTTAAAAATGCTTCTTTTGTCCTCCAAATCACACTTTCTTTTGAGCAGCACATTTGTACCGTTAGCCATACCTTTGTTACCATCAATCTGCCAAAAATATTTTCCTTTTAGTGAAAGGACTTGAGTGACTGCGTTTGTGTATTGCTTTTTCTTGATATCCAATTTTAAACACTTTTCATATGATTTTTTTGTGTCAAAATGGGCACAGTAGAAGGAAAAGACTAATTGAATTAGCAGTGCAACAAAATCAAGGAGAGCCTTACACTTTCCTTGTTTTTCACACAGTTATATTGTGCTATAGGAGGGTTACTACAAAGGTTTTGAGATAAGGAAAAGTGAATGTTAACCAAATTAAAAGGAATGTGACAATTGGAACTGCATCCCTAACGAGTAAAACGGCACCAGGTAGCGATCTCTCTCCCTCCTGCGTTCCAGAGTGTGAGGGTAAACAACTCCTGTGCACAGGCAGCCAGTCGTTACGATGGAGCTGAAGAGAGAGCATTTTCTCGCTATGATTCTTAATGATTATAAGAGTGATTTAAATGAGTTCCAAAGCCTTGATTGCTTACAACAGGCTTTTAGAGACCTTGCTCCATGTAGGGCAACAGTTTTCCGACAGTTTGTGGAGTTTAAAACGGGCGGAACTTCACTGCAAGATGAGGAGAAAAGTGGACGTCCGACAAGGGCAGTGACTGAGGAAAATATTGTCGCGATGGAAAAAAATGATGCACGAAAACCATCGGGTAACATGTCGAGTCAGCCATCCAGATTGGATCGTCAGCAGTGCACGATCATCTTCGTGTTAGGAAGGTTTCCTCCCGTTGGGTGCCCCACAATTTGACAGAGGTATAAAAGCATACCCGCGTCGAATGGTGCAAGGAAATGTGCACAAATTCGACTAAGGAAGTTCAGGGCGTGTTTCTGTTGTCATCACGGGTGATTCTGCCAATTTGGCCCAAGATCAAACTACAGTCGGCTGTTTGGATTTTTGCAGATGACGATCCACCAACGAAAGTGAAGAGGTGCCGAAGTATTGGAAACAAGTGGCCATGTGGCCGCAGTTCCTTTGGAAGAGCAAAGGACGGTTACTGCTTAGTGATACACACAGTTTACCTGTCGAAAGTTTTCGACAAGCTCCGAGATCACCGTCGTCCAAGGATAGGACTGAGGGGGTTCCTGCTTCACCACAACGCCTCCGTTCACACAGCTAACATCGCTATCCAGTTCTTGGAGTCGAAATTTAAAAAGCGCTCTGTAATACACTTCAAAATTTAACTTGCTAAGAATGAGCTTAGTTTACGAGACTCTGGCGTGGCGACCCATTAAGTCATTGTGCGCTACTTTGACAAACATTACAAATACCCATTAAAATGTTCTTTAGCGTGTTTTTGGTCCAGTCAGTAATCCAACACCAATAGCGCACACAGCTTTCATATTCATTTTTTCATGCAGAATATCGTTAATTTGATCTCACTGGATAACCTTCCTTTACAATACAATTATTTTTTCAATATATTTCGTAGTGACATCAATTGGGTGTCTGTACCGCTCTTTATCTTCAGTGCAAGTACGACCTTATTAAACTTATACACAAGAAACGACTAGTCTTAAAAGTTGATGTTGAGCCTGTAACTTAATTCAGTTCAGCTTTGATCTGCCCTCCTCTTTATCACAGATCTTTAACACGCCCTTTACACCACTGATGGAGATTTTGTGAATCTTGTAAGATGAAAATCAAAACAACGTCTTCCTCTGTTATTAAATGGTGAGCATTTATTTGTTAATACATCTAAGTGAAAAATCCTGTATAATTTTGGCAATATTTACCGAGAGAGAGAGAGAGAGAGAGAGAGAGAGAGAAATAATGAATTTTGATTTGTTTTATTTAAGGACGCTCTTTAACATCTCAGGTCATCAGCGTCCCATTCTATTCAGGGTTACAAATTTTGCTCAGAGGCCTCTTCTTTCAGGCTTGAGGTTCTTTATCGTGCCGTAAATGTACGACACGGGACCCACGGCTTTACTTTCCTTCCGAAGGAAGCCATACTTAGGATTTTTACACCCGAAAAAATCCATCGATCCTGGCCGGGTTTGAACCCGCGACCTTGGGTTTAGTAGTCAAGTACGGTTACCACTACACCACCAAGACCGACTAATACACAGTGAATTTAACTTGATTCATATGTGAACTCTTAATGATCATATCTTTGTGCGTGTGCTTTTGGAAATTCTGTTTTTTTCCCTCAGGACTATTAAAAAAAAAAAAAAAAAAAAAAAAAAAAAAAAAAAAAAAAAAAAAAAAAAAAAAAAAAAAAAAAAAAAAAAATTGACTACTTAAAATGAAATTTTGAAACAAATATCAAGGCAGCACTGTCTCTGTGGTTACTTGAAATAATTGCTTCGCTTGTGTATCGATTTATCTCTCTGCAACCAACAAAATGTCTTCAGGGAATATAATCGAGAACAATGATAGAAAACGGTTCACAGAGACCAAGCAAAACGTGGAGAAGCAAAGAAAAGCTATAAGTGAAATTTTGTTACTACCGGCATCACCCAAAGACATTGTAAGAGCATCACATGCGGCTTGATATGCGACAAAGTAAAGCATTTAACCGACCCCGTGGCAACTACGACGGTAATCCATTAAGTAAATTGGAAGTTGATATAGAAATTGCTGATATGAAAAATACTCTTATTACTCAACACTTGTTCCATCGTTTAACAGGCTGTTGAAATCCAGCATCATAAAATTCTTTGAGCTGCTGTCGGAACGAGGCGGTGACTTTCCTTTCTACAGCTTTATTGTCGGGAAAATGTTCACCCTAAAGATGAAGAGGACCAAACATATGGAAGTCGCTTGGAGCCGGGTTGGAACTTTACGGAGGATGCTAGAGGACTTCCCACTTGAAATTTTGCAGCGTCTCATTTGATCTGTTGGCCGTATGAGGCCATGCGTTGTCATGTAAGAGCAACACGCAATTCGCGAGGAGTCCTGGGCGTTTCAGTTGCATGGCCTTACGAAGTTCCCTGAAGATGTTACAGTAGGAGCTGGTTTGTCCTTGAGGCTGAAATGATACCAAAAACGTGAGCATCGCTTTCTCGGTGGCTTTGTCTCGGGCTGGTTATGGTGAACCTCAATTCTCATCGCCTGAAACGATTCGGGCTAGCATATCGTGTCCTTCGTCCTATATTTGATTCAAATGCTGCAATGCTAAACCCATTAATAAGAACAAAATTGCAGTGCATTAACATATAAAACAGAGTTTGTAATTACAGTGTACGCGAGCATATGGAACAATACAAAGAACAAGGTGACTTTCCACGGCAACTATTTGTCTAACAAGCAACACAAATTTACCTACCGGTTATTTTAACACGTAGCCAATCCTTGTACAGTAGGTAGCGATATACACACGTTGTCATTTGTATAGAGCACGCCCCAAACCATGTTTTGCCGCAGGTTATACTTTGTCATCAGATGCAGAACGTTCATGAGGTCAGCTCCGTGAGATTAGAGGCGAGAAATTAGCAGATCGCTTTAACGACAGAAGTAAGAAAGAAAAGAGAGACCTTAAACTTTTGAAACCATTTCGCTTCTCTAATAATTCTTGCACTTAAAATCAACAGTATCTTATAGGACTGCAACAGTCATTTGTAGGCAGTGGTAGCGTCGTTTGCTATCTTTACAGGTTCCTGTTTCCACACAGGACATATAACTTTACTTTTCTCTGTTACAGCGAAAGCGGCCCGTCAATAAGATGAGCCCGGACCCCAAAGAAAATGTCATAATTATTTACCCTTTTTTCTTCTCCGGTCAAATTTCAAAACAAAAATGCATGAAAACAGCGACGTTTAACCGATTAATTTTTAATTGTAACTTACGTAATAAGTGCATTCCTTTTCTACTGTAGTAGCGGTAGCATGCGGGTGCTCCGTAAGAGAGGGAAGCTCATGCGCCAGCCCGGAAAATGTTACGCCGTAAACTCATACCTTCACAGGCCAACAAAGTTTTACACGGACTTAATATTTGTCCTCCTCCAATATGATTAACCTTTCTCCTGCATACTTCAGCGTTCTCTTGGGCCAGCTGGAAGACGGTCCATGACTAGCGCTCGGTGTTCAGGGGTTATGTTTAGTGTAATGTAATAATAATAATGGGTGGTTCCTTCGCATAACGGCCAGCCGGTCGGTTCAAGCTGGTACAGCGGTGAACGGGAGTCAGAAAGCCGGCAGCTATGATTGTCGTGTAAGTTATTACTAACGCTTAAACGCTTAAAAGATTCATTTACTTACCTTTATCAAGCAAGAAGATCTGAAACTGCCTCTCTTCATTTTCCATACCTTTCCGGCATCGGCTTATGAATTTAACAATTCCCCTCTGCAGTTCGCTCTGAGAAATAGAAGACATTACTTCAAGAATTTTACTTTTCAGTTCATCTAAAGTGTGTGGATTCGTCTTAATACACTTTTTCATTACTGCTCCCCAGAAATAAAAGTCGCTTGCGTTATATCAGGGGACCGAAGGAGTCATGTTGTTAGTGTTGATTGTGTCGACAGTATTTCATGAATTGCATGCAAGGAGACATGGACTGTCCTATTGGAAAGTAGCGAACCTAAGTTCCCTCATAGTTAATTCACGAAAAAAGGGTTGCATCATATTCTGCATATACCTATTTCTTTATTAAAAATATGCCCTATTTTTGATCATACAAGATTCGTCTTGAAGTCGGTTAGGTTTTTCTAAACTCCAGTGTCAGTTGTTTTGTGAATTAATATACTCACATAGATGGAACTAAGATTCGTCCGCAGAGGAAATTAGATGAGGGCCAATTCTTCCTTCATGCACATTATCCAAAAAATCAACTGCCGAATGCAGGGTCACCCGGTTTAAATTTGTGGACTGCAGTAATTACATAGTTGTACCTTTGTAGCAGTTCGAACAGAGGAATAAGAAATTCCTGTTTGCTGAGAAAGAAATCGAAGTGGGTTTTTGGGAAACGTTGCAATCTAACGTTTCTTCTGTGAACACTGTACGTCTTTGTGTACTCATTTTATACAGAATACTTCCAATTTCACGAAATTTAAATCAAATAATCGTTGGCTTGACGACAACAAGGGAGACACCCAGACACGCGCAGGTTTCGTGCCTTTCTTTAATGTTCAAACATACATTCTCCATTGGCTGTTTTAAGTACACCTGGCATGCGTGCCATTTTTTCAAATTTTTAAAACATATTGTCAGTAATGGCTTGTTTTAAAGGCTAACAGTACAACAGCCGGTCGGGGTCAAAGCCCCAAACGGATATATAGGTCCTTGAGTTTATTAACCTTGCCAAGGCAGTTCTTTAAAAAAAGAAAAGGGGATTCACATATTACGCTCGGGTTTCTTTTTACGTACAGATGTATGACCTTGTTAAATTTCCAGCTAATGCAACGGACAAAAATCAGTGGCTTTCTCTTTTGTATAATTCTTTCATTGGAGTTAAAAGTTTATGCACAAATATATAAAATTACGATGCCAAAATATGATGACTGCGCTTACATAAATATATATATATATGATAATTATATTTCAGTGTGGGCGGGCAGCAAGGATCGTTTCAAAATATAAAGTAACAAATCGCAATAAAAACATTGTGAGAAATCTTCTTTGGGGTCAGTAGCTCCCCCCTCCCCCAAGTGTTTCTAATTTATATGGCCTGAAAATCTCCACTTACGTAATTATTTTAATACACCAGTATATATTACTATAATACATACCACTGTAACTTTATCGCATTTGAAGCGCGAAGTTGGCGGCAGTGGCCGGTCCATTAGGCATGCAGATACGAACCTTTGCGAGCGAGGGCGGGTTGTTTGCCTTATTTATTACATCAGACCGGAATTTTTGTTTGGACTGGCGGCGGGGCGGACAGAGCTGAAAGGATTTACTGTTTGTCAGCTCAAGATACCGCAACACTGTGAAGTGCCGAGCACAGATACACGATTTCCTGACTTCGGGGTCCAAGGAGGAAGCTCTGAGGATAGTGGCTGATAAATAGGGCAGAAAGAAGCCAAGCTCTCTTGAGGAATAATAACGTTCCGAAGAAATGCATGATTATATTTATATACACAGAAAGCAAACAAAAGACCTTTTTGATGTGTCTCTATGATTTATAAGTGCACTGAGTGCAAAAATATAAACCCTATAATGTTTGCAATATTTTTTAATTTTACGTATTATCATATATGAATTATTATAATTCCATTCTTTTTTGAACATTAAATACTTTCCAATCATTTTGAGTCTATAACTTCCTTTATTGCATGAGCATAAAAATGAATGCATTTTAATCACTTGGGCCAATTGAAACGTGTAATGGCATTGTTGTTACATAAGTTTTATTCTGTTGTTGAGGTATTTCAAGCAGTTTTACAATAATATGAGGTAAAGTGTCATTAAGTGGGGAGGAGGCTGCTAATGTTGCACGGAGCATGCGTTATGTTACCCGAGTCAATGCCTCTACTATACAAAGGTTCTGGGGACTTGGTATCTACTGCAGATGACAAGAACCAGGTCAGAGAGGGGTGACACCTGCCAGAGATGATCAATTTCTGCGGTTGAAAGTTTCGCATGATCGTCAAACAGCTGTAGAAGTTCAAAATCGCTTGCAAATGGCACCAGGAGTCAATCTCAGTGTGAGAACAGCGAGAAGGAGCTCACCAGAAGACCAGCCAGAGGCCCCTTGCTTACCCAGCAACATCGGCAAGCACTCCTTGCCTTGCAACATTTGGAGTGGATTGAGGCGCAATGGAAGCTGTCTGTTCACGGTTCAGTTCCCAGTTAAGTATGGAAGAGGGCTGGAGAAATCCCTTCAAGTTTAAGTGCGCGGTTGACAACGAGCAAGGCTGTAGCCACTGCAGCAGTTGAGTTATATGACATGCATTAAAGACGCTGTCTAGTATGTGTGTTTTCTGTTAGCTCTGTGGCAGAGTGTGCAGCGATGTCGTAGTTAAGAGCACAGGTTCGTCTACGGGCATGAAGCACTCTTTCTTTAGTAACATATTATAACAAATTAGTTTCCCTTACACAGCAAACTTTAACGTTAACATGTAACAATGCATGTTATGTTATTTCTTTCACTAGTGTTCTATCTAATTGCATTATACGCATACAAAGATGCTGGACTGAAATATGCAAACAAAAGGAAAGTATCCGCCATAGCATTACCAATACGAGTGGCCGAGGTCGTTAAGACACAACCTCGTGATTCGACACCCGCTAGGACCGTCATCTCTGATAGGTTTTCCTCAGTCCTCATAAATGGCAAATGCCAGGGAGTACTCTAAACATAAGCATGGAAAGCTTCCTTCCTTAAAAAAATCCATTCGCAATTTATCATTTCATTTCATTTATCATCAATATCCACCACTTGTGGTGCTTCAGTAGTAAAATCGGGCTATTAAAAAATCAATAAATTGTAGTAAATAATTCGACGGCAAAATGTGATGAGAAATTTGATTAATTTCAATAGAATCTATAATTGAGGTGTCGGAAAAGAAATATATAATTGAAAATAAAAAAAATTATAACATTAACACATGAGTATTAAGTTGAGGATTCAAAACTAGAAATTTAATTCTTTTCCAATTCTTCCTCAAATGTTAACTGAGCGGAGATATAAAGTCAATAGGAAAGCTCTCCAAGTGAATTTATTCTATTATTATTTGGTAAAGATTTGCGATATACATCTCTGCACATTATTATTATTATTATTATTATTATTATTATTATTATTATTATTATTATTATTATTATTATTATTTACGGACGCTCTTTAACATATTAAGTCAAAGACGTTCCATGGATTTTTTACGCTCGAAAAAATCCTTCGACCTGGCCGGGAATGAACCCGCGATCTTGGGTCTATGAGGCAAGTATGGTTACCACTAGACCACCAAATCAACAACTTTACACATGTAAAATACTCTGCGCCATATTACACATTACACACGTCGATTATTCGTCATAAGTTATCCAAAGGCTTTGATATTCTCTATCTAACGTTTTAGAAACACTTATCGAAGAGATAAAGTTATCAAATAGACATATTACGTTTCGTAAACGTTTATCCTTCAGAAAGTCTATCGAACAGATATCTGGCGTTTCAAAAATCGGGCCTATGAGCAGCCTGTTTCAACTATACACCAGGTTTTCCTCAATTTGCAGCGAACATGCAGTAACAAAATTTCACACAAATTATGCAAGATTTTACATAGTAAATGTACTTAAAATAATTATATTTTAATAATATTTAGTTACTTTAAAATGTATTTGTTTACACCCTGCGCCGGAATTAAAAACTGTCATGATTTCATAACTATGTGTATTACAAAAGATACATCGATGCCAATAGAATTAACGTTATAAAGTCCTTTAAAAAATAACTCGGAATGTGTAATTGTCGTCAGAAGCAATAGATGACACTATAAGCAAAAAGTACTGTTTGTATTGGTTGCCACATTTGCTTGTCATTTGTTGCATTGATGAAATGAATAAAATTGTGTGAATGCATTTTAATTAAGTTTGAAATCTGTAGCTATTTAGAGAGTTAATGACGATTCCTCAGGAACGTACAGTATTTTCGAATACCGTTTAAACATTCCTAAATTCCCCATAGCTGTAATACTTATCTGAGGTTTCACCTTTACCTAGTATTACCATAAATGCTGTCACAACTTTTGAGAGTGGCTGTACCTCCCCCCCCCAACAGCCTACTCATTCAGAGTTGTGATGTTAGTAGTGAGCCATTGAAAGTTCAGTTGCAGAAGCGGAAAGTTCTTTGTGTTAGTTTTCAAGATGGAGTGGGGCGATTACGAAAATGTGTGGGGTAGGCAAGTCCCTAAATGAGATTTCAAAATTCACCAGAAACTGAAAATAAGCAGGAGGTTCATGTACCGCGCTGGCCAGCACTTCCTTGAGATGCGAAATGTGAAAGACCCGCTCTAGGCATGGGTGCGCACTCCAGAATTGATGAAAGTAGTGGCGGTAAGAAACCCCGTACGGAGATAGTCAGTGACGGTTCGTGAGCTGAAAATTTCTAAAATGTCTCGCCCATGGAGCAGTGATCTGGAACTCCGTGTTTTCAACGACGGAAAGTGAGCTGAAGCGCCAGAGACTGTTAAAATGAAAACTTCAGCGTTACGCAGCTAATGATCACCGAAGAATCCTTTTCACCGATGAAACATTTTTCATTGTTGAGGGGACTTTCAATGCCCAAAATGACAAGCTACATGCCAGATGCTCTACAGTAAATGCTGAAAAGGCTCCAAGGCTATAGATGATTCCATTGCATGATTAGGATTTTCTTCTCTGGTAGTTAAATCATAGCCCGTCACAGCTGACCAACTTCTTCATTATTCAGTTCCAGTAGTGGACAACAGACTTCAATCTTTTTATCCTTCTGTGTCTGTGTCCAGTCCCTTGGAACCCAGTGTGTGTACACCTTTTTCATATTCAAATCGTCGTTAATAATGTTGTGCAGGTGCGGCCACATTTAATTTTATGATCATCCATAATCAATTCACACATAACCTCAACGTTCCTGGGAAACCGCCATGTTGACGGACGACCAGTGCTCACATTCTTGTGTCACTGGTGAATCTACTGACGCAGTTGTAGACTGTCTTCCGCGCAGGAGCTTCTTGGAGACATGCCTTTATTAAACGTCCATGAATTTCTGCAGTTCTGACGACTTCCTTCCACAAAAACCTTTTAGTCGCCTTTCCCTACGTCCACGCCTTTCTCTACTTGACAGCAAACTAACATGGTCCTTTCGCTACACACTCAACTTACAACCGGCATCTAGCGTTAACATGGCATACTAGTATAAGTTTCAGTTTATATAATAATAATAATAATAATAATAATAATAATAATATGCGTAGGAGTTGCAGTTGGAGGAGACGGAGTAAGTTAGTGGTGGTGCCGGTGGTATAATCGTCACATGGCGCCCGCATCTACATAGACATCAGTCAATGTGTCCGAATACATACAGCACTGCTGTATTGGGAAATAGTTCAACATCTTCACGTTTTTGATGACCTGAAGAGAGACATTTGTTTAAATCAATTTGAAGCTGACGAGAACATGTGTGACTGGATAAGGTTGTGAATTAGCTTTTTTTTTTTTTTTTTTTTATCCCGATAGTATAAATGAAGAGTATAAGGGAAAAGCAAACAAAATCAACTTTTTGCTTTTTTACAGAATGAATGTAACTTGAAGTATAAAGACGCTACAAAATTAAGCACATTAGATACATAGAAAAAAACATTCTTAAGATAGTTTTCTAACAGATCCTTCATTTGAAATTAGTGTCATGTGTTATTTGCATTCTTAATTAACAATAAAACCTTAAAGCTCACATACTTGTTAATAAAAACAACCAAAGTCCACAAACTATATAATGCAATGTACTAAATTACACTAGATATTTGCTAAGGTTAATATAAACATTTATGAAACACTATTGAAAATAATCAATCAATCAAAATTATTTATTGTCTATTACAGGTAACCTTGAAAAATAGAGCTGGGCATTTTCGGAACAAAATCTCTTCAGGCATTGTAGGTCATCATATTTGGTCTTGGAAAGTGAAATTAAACTTGAACACGCTAATCAGCCTGTGTACGACACATTTTGTCAACAATATCATGGGACTCCCAGGAGTCATTGTAGAGTGTTCGACTGGTTGTAGTTTTAGCAGAGGTTTTGTCACCTACACTTTCTCGCATTTCTTTTATCTTCATTGGGCATGTCGTTCTTTATTAAGAAATGACGAATACGATTTAATTTCATGCAACATCTTCTGATGTGCTCATTCCAATCGCTGGGTGTTTCAGAGTGTATTTTTTTTTATTTATTAAACTCATATTCTTCTCACATTCCACATACCTGTGGCCTCTAATGGGAAATGTCACTTTTACTGATTCAAATGAGTTGTACTTATGAACCATAGCATGAATAAGGCAAATGATGGTGTAATTGTTATCTTGGTAGGGGCACAAATAACAAAAAAATTGCAAATTTCGAATTGATGGGTTCAGATGATGGGAACAAAAGTTAAACATCATTGATATAACTTCATCAGCTCCCCTTTCTTGCTTTGGTCTCATTGTAGGTGTTTTATAGAGGACTCTGATTGTTCTTCCCCTGCACACTATTTTTTCTATGCTGATTTTTATGGACTACATTTGATTTTTTCCTCTGTATGAATGTGTTGCAAACTACATATCTACAATCTATTGGCACCAAAATCTCAAATTTCACCAAAACGTGGACTTTCGATTGTTTTTCCTCTACCCTTCAAATGTATTAGTAATGATGCATTAGTTTTGACGTAATAAATGCGCAATGACACTATTTGTCGTTTAACTGCCTCTCATGCAAATTTAACCCATTACACCAGTATTCAATAATCACATTTCTTAAAAATTATGTGATTAAATTATATTAGTTCATTTTCTGTTTGCAAGTTTAGTTCTCGAACGCATCCAAAAAAAAAAAAAAAAAAAAAAAAAGTGAAAAATGTATAAAGAAAAAATTGCCGGAGATAAATCATCTCGTGAAATACGTGGCTTAAATAAAGGCCCCCTCTCGGCACATACAAAGGAGCGAAAGAAGAAGTAGAGAAAACATTTCCGCATAAACAGAGTTGGCTAAGTGAATTCCACGGCCAACTTTGTTCTGCGTACGACATGTCCACAATGGGTCATCTTCCCCAACCGGACACAACCAAACTTAACAATCCTTCCCACTTCCTTTATTCTTTTGCTATTCCCTTTCTTTATAGATGTGCTACAGGCCATTGTCTACTGCCATTGTTGCAGCTGGGGGTCCGCAGCTTCGAACGCCGTTCTTACATTACGGTTCGTTAGGTGACACTGTGACCGAGAAAACCTGCTAAATTTTGACTTTTGAGAATCTATAGTAACCATACAGGACAGTTTAGCTAAAGAAAAGTATTTGGTCTTTTAGAACATAAAATCTAAGAGATAGAATATAGCAGCTCCTTTTGCGTTTCGTATTGTGGTTATATGAAGGCAGCATCAAAGTAATATTTAAACATATTCTACTATGCAGAGCTAATTGAAAAACCCGTACCATCTAAAATCTTTATCACAAAGTAACGCAAACTCTTCTATTTTAAATGGATACCCAATATTTTTTACATTTACAGAGATCGTTAAGGTGCGGACTCGTGAGCGGGAGGTCTGGGGGTCGCATTTCGGCCAGGACCGTCCTTCCTGACTGAGGTTTCTTCCAGGTTTTCCTCAGTCCTCATAAATGGCAAATGCCGGGGAGGTACCCTAAACTTAGGCCTGTAAGGTTTCCTTCCTTGAGAAAATCCTTTCCCAGTTTATCATTTCACCTCATATATCATCAATGTCCACCGCCTGTGGTGCCTCAGTAGTAAAAATGGATAATGCTTTTTAAGAGCTTTTCAAAAAGTATCCACATAAGATACTTGAGTACAAATTTACTGTTCTAAATCACGAAAGCAAAACGGTGTATCGAACAATAAAATTATCTTCCTCATCAAAAACAAAACCAAGCTAACTCAACGTTTAGGTTCTGTGTTTAAACTGCTCAGCTACTTAACAATGCTCCAATCGGTCATTAAGGAATGACTTAACCAGACTTTAGGAATGTCTTGCATCGCTTCCATTATTCGACACTCAAGATCCTGTAAGTTGTTGGGTCTTTCTCGATAAACTGCCGATTTCAAATAACCTCACAAAAAGGAGTTCAAAGGAGACAAATCTTGGGATGTTGCTCGCCACTCCATGTGACCTTTACCACCAATCCATAGTTGTGGAAAAACATGGTGTTAAGTACTAATGAAAATACTGTTCATAGTAAACTGCAGCTCCATCTTGTTGGAAATAGACTGGGTAGCCCATGGTTGACTGAACGTGGAAACAAATTTGCGATACGTGATATTCAAAACAAATGCAAACATCTATCAGCGTTTAGCCTTTCTATTAAGAAGAAGGGCCAACTAGTCAAGTCCAAATATTAAGTTTTTATGCATACTACTTGTGGTTCCCCTCCATACATTGTGGATTTAAGTCTGACCAGTGTCGGCAGTTGTGTCTGTTGACAAATCCATTCAGGTATAATCTGGGGCTTCATCTCAGAATACAATTTGTCTAAGAAAAACTCCACAATGAATTCACAAAACTGAATTCTTCTAAGGGATTGTACTCTGAACGTTCCTGCTAACTTGAATTTTAAAAAGGAAGTTGCTTGGCCTTTTTAACGATTTTCATCTCGTAACTTTCACTAATATTTTATTCTAACGACAAATTTATAACTTTTCGGTTTTCTTGCACACGGTGGAGAACATACAATGAAATATTACCATCAGTTGCACTTTTAGGGTGAACGCAACTGGCTAGGGAGACTTGGTCGATGATTGTTCATACGTAGCGAAACAACAGTAGAAGTTAAACCAATATAAAATGCTTTGCAGAGCTTACAAGACAACATATATACGACGTTCTTGGAGGAACACGAAGCAAATGAAGAAATGTTAAATTATGTGGATAAATTAGGACTGTTGAATGAATTACACGGCATAATTAGCGCACATGTTTTACATTTAGGACATAGGCAAGGATATGAGCCAGCAACGGGACGAGGTAAATTGGTTTGCGGCGAAATATACTTTTAAAGTTAGGAGGTGTTCTAAAAGTAAGGCGGGGTACAAATTTAGGGGAAAAAAAAAAAAGCAATTAAAGATGAATGCATTAATAAAGTATCGTCATGCTCTCAATTCCCGCCACGTAAGAAGTAACGAAGTTTTAGGTTTGCATTGGAAACTTGTGTGCTGGAATTATACGGCATTTTAAAAGGGAAGAAGGATATTTTTTATATTGGAACTTTTGCCCAACACGCCATATCTCATTGCAAAGATTTCGATGATGCATTTAAATTTAACACTTATTGATGCGTTACCAACTCATAACTGTGAAATCAGAGATAGAGAAATGGCAGCTATATTTTTGCATATAACACTTACCTCTCTCTCTTGCTTGTTTAATGTGTTTCCTTTTATTATGTTAACTTCGATATTCAATATTTATTTTTATCACCTTTATTTGTCTTCTTGCCTTTGAAGAACTCAAGAAGTTCGAAATATAACGATTGTCTCTGAAAGTTTACTCAGAGATAGAGAGATGGCAGCTATATTTTTTCTCTTTTTGCTTGTTTAATTGTTTTCATGCATTCCTTTGGTATGCAATATTTATTTTCACTGTATTCACTTGTCTTTTTTGTCTTTAAAGGAGTAAAGGAGTTCGAAATGTAGTGATTGTCTGTGAATACTAAGGTGTTATCCTTTTCTGCTTCTTTAGTTATTGTTATTGTATATACGCAATAGAACATGGGCTTTGAAGTACTAAATTATACATCATATGATACAATGCTGGAACAATAAATGTGTAAGGATCTCCTCTGAGATATTTTACTTGAATGGTGAACACATTCTCTCTTGAACGTATGCTTGTACAAAACGTGTCGTGTTATTTAATGCCTCGCGATACCAACTCTCAAGGCTATGCGTGTTTTTTGTTTTTTGCGTGCCCCAAGGGACGCTCTCGTGCTGAAAGAAGTGACGTTCGTAATGGGCGTGTGACAAAATTTGCGACAGAAAAAGGGAATCCCCCATCCACACCCAACAAACAGGGTGTGTCCCTGGCTTCAACATTGCAAAACTTCATGGCGCACGGAAGCCCCTCGGGACGAAATTGCATTATGCGGTTTCGGTTGAAAATCGTTATGTAGTTTGGTATAATATGCGGCGCCAAAACCAGCACAACGCGGAACCAAATTCAAGGTGACTGTTGATCGAGTTATTCCACAATAAACAAATGTATTTACTGTGTAACTTGTAACCTAGCGGTGCTTGTATAAAATACTAATTTTTCTATAATTGTTTTTTTTTTTTTTTATATTTAGCCTTTTTTCAAAATGAAAATATGTTACTTTCCTTACTTAATTTTACTTTAACTGCTAATTGAATTCCTTCGTATACAAACTGAATCACCTAAAATACCACCGTGCATATTTCTGAAACGAAAGGTACTAAAATGCACTACTTTAACCGAACTTCAGACATCAATGTACAACAAATTCCAACAGTTACATTAGGGAACAGAAGTTTTACCTGCGGGACAATAATGAACTATTTCTCTTCAGTTTTGATAGGCTGATACCGAATATGTCCTTTAAATTAGCCCGTTAGTCTTAGTTTTTATTTATATTCGATTCCCGACCATGCCAAAAACAATAATCGTATACTTAGGCTTTGTTACTTACACTGTATAGAATGGATACTAAACAAATAATTACACACAGTTTAAGCCATAATTGTTACACTTGATAATGCTTGAACTTGGCCAGCTCACTAACGTATTGTATCATGTACAACTTTATTACCGGAAGTAACTTGCTGGGATAGGAGCGCCTGGGAGGAAGTTTGCGGTAAATCTTAAGAAATAAATATACTGATAAACAAGTCATTGATTCCTTTAAAATTGTTCTAAGAGTAACTTGTAGATGTCGCCTACACTGAGTACACCTCTTTAACACAAACTCAAATTTAGTTGAATATTGTCAAACTTATTAGCCCATTGTCACTTAAGAAAAAAAGAATACTTGCTTCTGTGTATGAAAAGAGATTCCATTTAAATATCAATCCGTATGTATGCTTTACCTAATTTACTTGTTTTTATATATAAAATATCATTTACGTTATTATGCTGTTTGAAGATAAGATTAAACTATTTTGTCACTATTTCCTTGTTTGTATATATTTTATTTTGAAACCTATAGAAATTTAAGTATTAAATTTGCATTATTTGGACTGCCTTACTTCAGTGGCGGCTCGTGACATAAACTGTTGGTGCAGGCATACCTCATAACAAAGAGTTCAATTTGAGCGCAGTATCTAATATATATATATATATATATATATATATATATATATATATATATATATATATAAACAACTTATATACGCATTTGGGTAATGTTTGGGAATAGATTGCCTTATTCGTTCTTTTTATGTCTCTCATTGTTGCCACTAGAGGAACGCGAATGGCATTTGTAGCACCACCCGAGTCAAAAAACAAATTATTTTCATTATATACCAATACTAACTGAGCAAACTGGCGTAACAAATGCATAAGCAGGTGTATAATTTAAAATGGTATGTTGGTGTACTTATACAGGATTAATTGTTTGTAGGTCATTTTATGTAAATGTAATAATGCACCGAAATGGTTACAAAAGTAACCATTCACTTCAATATAAATAAAGATAAAGATAACCAAAGGTAACGAGTAGGGAAACGCTTTTTCCTAACATGGTGAGCTATTCCACGCTAGTTGTTTGTATGCTGTTTAAGACACTGACTGACTTGTTCTTTGGTTACTCCATTTCTCACTGCACTAGTTACTTCACGAGAAATTTGCATTTTTATCTTCCTCTTGCTACTCTTGACCTGTATGTTCCTTGAAGAGGTATGTCCATCTTTTTCTGGGTTTGCCTTGTGTCCTTTTTCCTATCCGAGGGTCCCACATGGAGATCTTGTAGGTCCATCTGTTATCTTGCATTCTTGCGACGTGACCGCTCCATTGCCATTTGTTTCCGGTAGCTATTTTTGCGATATTTGTTGCCGAGATAACTGATTTATTAATACTATAGGTTTTTTTTGTCCTTCAAAGTTATTTCCTGGATCTTACGTTGCATTTTTCTTTGTCATATTTGAATATTGTTCTTTTGTTAGTGACATGTCTGGCACCCGTATAGTAGACACAGGTTACGAGCGTCTGGAATCTGGTTTCTTGGTTAGTGTTTGGTCTAACAATATAAACTTAAGGGTCCAAAATCTCTACAGGTTAATGAGATCCTCTTTGTACTTTGTCATGTTGTCCTAGGTATGCGTATTCGATCACATGTGTGCGAATTATTCCATATATTTGTATCGGAGTTTTCGGTCCGTTTGAAATTAATTGCGTCTTCACTTTGTTTAGTGACAGCCCTGCAGATTTGCTATGCTCACACAATTGTTCCAGCATAGTTTGTAGTGCTTTTGGTGTTTTGGCGAAAGCCCACATCGTCGGGAAATCATAGATTTGTTAGTCAACTGGAACTAAATGAAATAGCCTTTTATATAATCTGTTTTTACTGCTGAGGCACCACAAGCGGTGGACACTGATAATACATGAGATGAAATGATAAATTGGGAAAGGAATTTTTTAAGGAAGGAAACGTTCCATGGCTTAGTTTAGGGTACCTCCCAGGCTTTTACCATTTATGAGAACCGAGGAAAACCTGGAAAAAACCTCAGTCAGGGAGGAAGGTACTGGCGGGATTCGAACCCCAGGCCTACCGCTCACGAGTACGCACCTAAACGTCTTCGGCCACCCGTGGTGGTAAATGCAACAGCATGTAAAATAATACGTTAACAACAAAAAACTATTTTTGTTGCTACAGACTATAAAACAAGTAACATATACCAGTAGATATTTTAATATTGTGTAGATAACAGAAGTACCAACAAAGTTGTATTTAACAGCCTGGAAATGCTCGCTGGCCCACTTCTCTTTTTGGGTTGCTATGGAAGCGGTAGACAATTAACGATACACATTTCTTCCCGCCTGTCTATTGTTCGTTTCTCCTTGTTAGGCTGTAACTGTTATCTCGGAGCATAAAGCAAGCGTCTACCGTTGCCATGTTGATTGCTATGATACAATCGCTAGTGGAGACAAATTCGTTCTGAAGAAACTTGGCTGTAGCAGAGGATACAGGTGTAAGAATCATGCTAAAGCAGAACGCAGTTCCCAATAAATTTGAGTTAAAAACTGAAAGTCATGCTGCATCTGAAACGCCGGTCCTGCTTACCTTATAACAAATAGCTCATATATTTAATTGTGAAACACACGACACACCCCTAATAGATACAAAGTTCTGCAGTCTTGAGTACGTGACGTCATTCTGTTAACCCACGGTGGTATGCCTTTCAATTTCCTCCCTACACCTGTTCTAAACGTGTAATCACCTTTTATAGCCTATTGATTTCCACACAAATGAGGTTGGGTTGCTGATAGAGCCCTTGAGAACTACCGAACTATGTGCGTTCTGCCACTTCTTAATGTTGGCAGCACTACTTGATGAAACTGGGCTGCACCAGTTGCCGAAAAGGAAATTAACACCAAAGTTAAGAATCAGAACCACAGTGCTAATTGTCGAAGCAGCTTCTGCTATGTAATTAACACGGCTTTCTAAACTACAGAGCGTGTGTCTAAAGGGAAAGGACCGACAGAAATATAATGGAAATGAAATAAGGTATGGCATTACTGTGTGGTATTAGGGGAACAAAATTAGAATTCTTGCAATCTATAATTATCATAATTGAAAAAATCACATTTTTAGAATTATCATCATAATCACGATTATTATTATTATTATTATTATTATTATTGTTGTTGTTGTTGTTGTTGTTATTAAACCACAAAAATTAATGCTATACTAATAATTAAATGAAATATATGACCACTGATAGACAAAGTTATACTGCATGGATATTTTTAAACATTTTTAAATGTAACCATGAACTGAGCCTTTGATAACGTCTTTACATTCACTAAAACAGAGAAAAACAACAGAAAGTTTCGAGTTACATTCTGTATTTAAGAATATGATGTTCATATGTTTCAATAAAACAAAAACGTTACTATTTAAAAATACTGTGCACTAAGCAAACAATAAAACAATAAACAATCGAAAGTTCCATCGATTTTCATTGTCTTTCAAATTGAATTTTAGTAAAAACATGAAACGCAAAAGTTTTCTGAAGGTTATTACAGAGCGCTCTTACATACAAATATAATTCTCAAACACAATAGATTAATATTTCACATTTGTTATCTTCACGGCGATGTTTTTGTTAAATATAAAACGTATGCATCGTTATACATGCTGAATTAATTTGTCCCTCTATTTTAAAATAGAATATGAAATACAACAGCGCTTTTTAAATGTCGGTTTTCAAGTATACCCCTGCTCCTAATCGTCCGATTTCGTAATTTTCAGAAACAAATTTTCTTGTTTTATTTCAATGTTACATAAGGAGTTTCGTTGTGCAAAAACAAACATTAGTGCCGCTAGAACGATTTTTAAGTTTTGGGTTTTAGGTAAACGCACTCATAATAACTTAATTTTATTATTTTGGAAACTATTTTTCATAATTTTATTTGAATGGCATATACAGAACTTCTTTTAAAAAGTTAAAATTGCGGCCGCTAGAACGATTTTTAAATTTCGCTTTAACTCCCACTCTTTAAACTTCGGTTTTCAGGTATACCTCCACCTCCTCCTATTGGTCAAAATTTTTTAATTTAACTATTTTTTATTTTATTTAAATGGTATATACCAAGTTTCGCTGCGAAAAAGCAAATATTGGTATCCTAAAGCTATTTTTAAATGTTGGGTTTCAGGTGAACTCCCACTTTTAATATTCTGATTTCACTTATTTTCGGAAAATATTTCTATTAATTTATTTTAATTCCATATACCGAGTTTCGTTGAGAAAAAACACAAATTGTGACCGCTAGAGCGATTTTTAAATTTTTAATAAATTTTCGCTTAAGGATAACCCACCCCAAATGGACCAATTTTGCTGGTTAACGAACTCAACGAAACGTTTGTTAATTTATTTTTATACGCCGAGTTTTGTTGAGGAAAAAAAATGTGACGCTAGATCGTTAAATGACACATATATCCGATATATGTGTTTTTCATTGCTACTTTCGATGCCAAGTAGGTAGAATCGATTGAAGAAAATTTTCAAAAATCCTTTCGTGGATACACTCGCAATAGCCACATTCCTTCAGAATTTGCTAAAAGGGTAGAAATGTTTGAGTACGTATATAGAACACTGTATTTGTGGGAAGGGAACGCTCGCATAGCATTGGGTGCCACTTTTTCGATCAGAAAAGCGCCCGAATGAACATTGGTGGCAAATGTTCTAAGTGCCATTTTTAAATCTAGTCATTTTATTTCAAAAATACGTTCTGTGTGCCCAGATGCATATTCTGGGTTGTGTTCTAGGTTAAGGAGTAGTTCAACTACTCCTTAACAGATAGCGCTGTTCGAAATGACATGCTATGCTGCCATTTGGTGTTCTAAGTGCCTTGCCATAAGGGAAAATATTTATAGTACAGAAATGGGTAGTAAGTTGTAAATAGCTTTTAAGTTGCGATAGAGGTTTCGCTATTATAGAGAAAAGAATGAGGGTAAGTAAGGCCTTCATTCCCCAAGATTTACATAGGGTTGCAGATTAAGCTAAAGCTATAAGTTCTTTTCCTGAAGTTTCAATGGAGTCAAGTGATTTCCTTGATTTTAAGAATGTTACTGATTTACTGTTAACATTAAATAAGTGCAACATTTCAACATGTACTATGCTTAAAGTATCTCGATCTCATCCATCTCAAATAGTTATTAAAAGAACTTACCATTAAGGGTGAAGTGTTTTTGAAGTTTTAAAGAAAGGAAATCTGTGGTTGATATACGGCAACCTGTGCTTCGCCTGAAAGACCAACCTCGTTTATTGGTTTAAACAAAGATAGACCTCTCGTCCATGTTGCCGTTTCTTTCCGAAAAGCAGAGAGAGTTTTATGAGGTATTAATTTCAAGCCCTGTGTAAGAATGAAAAACTAAACTTCTCCAGTCAGTTGTGAGGGGAAGATAAGATTGATATTCTTGTACATGTTTAATAATACATTTATATACTAACATTATAATATATGTTCCTGCTAATCATTAATGTTATTTTTGTAATCACTTTCCGGAAATAAAATCTAACAAAAGAGTGAATGGCACTTGTGACCGACTCTTCCATCATATGATACATAGAACCTTATTGATATAATTTTGTTCTCTCTGGCCATTGTATTTGCAACAATTTGTTATACAACTACTTTTATAGTAAAAATGTCTTCTTAATGATTTTGGGCGCAATAAGTTATATGCTAACAGATATGGGTAGTTTTTTAGAAAATGGCACTTAGAACTTTATGATATTTACACTCTTCAAATTATGATTTGAACTTTGTCGCGTCAGGACGCTGATATTTCGCGCCTTATGACACAATTTAAAGAGCGAGTCAATCCTATCTGTATATTTGAAACAGCTGAAGTGTCTCAGGTCGTATGCTTACATTTTTGAACCCCGTCCGAGTCACAAAACCATGTGGAGGGGATTTTTGTTGAGAGTTTATAAAAAGACAGTTTATGTAAGCGCTTACTGTTCATATATACTTTATATTCAATTCGGGGGGCGCGAAGTTGGCGATGGCTTTTCGTGTAAATAATTCAATACTTCGTATCGGTTAAGTGTCTTGTGCCGAGTGAGATGAAATTGCACTCTTATAAATATAAAATAAAAAGCGCAATACATGCAATTAGTATTGTTAAATCTGTGTATGGTTTTTCTCGGTGGGCATTGATGCAAATATCAATTTGTAGTAATTGACATTCGCCTATTTAAGGATCAGATTTCTGAAAAGCAAGGTATTATAAATGCCATTTTAAAAGTTTTGTGCAATTATTAATATTTTGAGAGCGAATTTTATGAACATATTATTTTATTCTACTGTTATTTGCGAAATAGTCCAAATTAATATCACCTTGCGTTCTAAGCTTCCTACAAAATTCAATTGCTTTAATTTATCAGTAAATTCAGAACATTACCTGTGATAAAATTACTGCCATTAATATTAAAATTCTTTCTTAAAGGGTATATAGCATTCAGAAATATATTACCGAAATACAATCTACGAGGGCTGTTCCATAAATAAGGACCATAACTTTTTAAACGACATACTTTTACTCATAATTTTCTGATCTTTCTCAGAGTAGTCCCCGATGGATGCGAATAACCTGGCTCAGCGTTTCTGCCAGTCTCCAAAGATGTGCTGGAAACTATTTTTGGACATCTCCTTTAGAATCCCCTCCGCAACTTTCACCGCTCCTTTGATGATGGAAAAGGTTTCCCACGAAGATGTTTCTTAAGGAAAACAGACTAAACCTGAACTATAGGGAATGTGAGAAAACATTTCACATTTTTGTGCAATTTTCAGCAACAAAGTTGTGCAACCATGCATTGTCGTGGTGCATAATTCAGGATTTGATATTTTTTTCAGGACATCTCTGAGGTATTTCCCAGTTACAGTTGCATGTGCAGGTACGACATGCTGGTAAACCGTCCCTTGGTTATAGAAAAATGAGATGACCACAAATTTCCCAGCAGAAGCAATCACTTTTACTGGTTCTCAGATAGAAATGATGTAGCCAAGTATCACCAGCAGTGATTACCTTTAAAACATTTTCTGTGTCTTCCTGTAACATCGTCTTCAACTATGTGCAAACCTGCACATGAGCGTTCTTTTGTCCGGGACTCGCAGTCTTGGAACCCACTGAGTACAAACACTTCTCATGTGCAACTTTTCAGTTACCAACATGTGGGTGACCTTCAGTGAAATTTTCAGTATTTTGGAAAGGGTTCTAAATATTATTTAATGATTCTCTCTCATAGTGACAGCAGCGGAGTTGATGTTTTCTTCCGTTAGAGCACAAGCTGAAGCTCCGAGTCTACTTTCCATTGAAATTGATTGCCTCCCTTCATCGAACTGTGCTATAGGGATGGCCAAGTCTCCATAGGTCTTAGGTACCATTGGTTAGGTCTCAACTGGAGATTTGTTAAGACGAAAGCAGTTATTCAGATCAATTTATTTATTCCCCGCGAGTCAGATCCTTTTTAATGTAGGAGGAACTGAACATGATTCAACTTGCACACATCTCACAGGCGGGAACAAGAAGTGACAATAATGAAACTAATATCACATGCATATTACGCTTTAAGGTAACAGAATATTGAGAAGTTAAATTTTAGCCTGATAAATTAAAACGTTAATTCAGAGATGACACAAATGTATGAAGTAACTCGAGGTTGCGATGGAAAATTGTATCTGTATTTTTATATTCTTCTTGCCATTAAAATTGCAACACATTTTGCGTATTCATAATGGTCATACTGAAGTGATATCTTTTTTCTCGTTAGATTGTTTGAAGGAGCCGTTGGCAACCTTCACGTCTGTGCGTTTGTCATACCTGGATTCACTGATGTATTGGTTTTGCTGTGGTCGCATTCTGCCCAATGCAAGCACAACGTTTTCTCAATGACATCCCGCAATCTTTGTATGCCACAATTCTCTGGTGATCAAATTCAAATGTCCTTCCTTCCTTCCTTCCTTCCTTCCTTCCTTCCTTCCTTCCTTCCTTCCTTCCTTCCTTCCTTCCTTCCTTCCTTCCTTCCTTCCTTCCTTCCTTCCTTCCTTCCTTCCTTCCTTCCTTCCTTCCTTCCTTCCTTCCTTCCTTCCTTCCTTCCTTCCTCCCTCCCTTCCTCCCTCCCTCCCTCCCTCCCTCCCTCCCTCCCTCCCTCCCTCCTTCCTTCCTTCCTTCCCCCCTCTCTCTCTTTCTTTCTCTCTCTCTCTTTATTTCTCTCCTTTTTATTTTTGTTTTTGTACCTTATGGTCTGATAGTGATCTTTCTTTTTTCTTCTTTCTTTCTTTCTTTCTTTCTTTCTTGCTTTTTGTTTGTTTTTGTACCTTATACCTTCAATAAACACTGTGGAAAAGCAATTTGCAGATCAACAGGAAATTGTAACGTTTTGCACTTTGTATCTGGTGCATAAATTAAGGATTACGTTAAATATCACATAAAAGATGCAAAAAGTCCTACATATTAGGCTAATAATTTACCTGCCAATATTACATATATTTCCGTTGGAGTTAATTCAAAGTTAATGACAGGTTACTGGTATAGCTTGAAAAAACGAAACTCAGTGAGTAATATTAAATAAAATGAAAGTTACATCATATCAGCAATGAACAACGAAAATTACTACAAAGCAAAGAAAATATTTTAAAATTTTAATATATCGCCGCAGGCCAGGCCCTGAGGTAATTAGTATTTTAGGTTATAACGATTTTCTGCATCTAATATTAAGTTACATCGAAACGTTAATGCGACTATTTCATTTTCAGCCCTCGCCGAATTTACCAATTTCCTCCAGTTATTGGATGCGAACCATTTCGCGTGAAAGGTGATATTGACAGTTTTTTATTCCGTGAGAGATCTTTTATACTCCCTTTGTAACATTTATTGGCTTTGCGAGTATAGAATATATTGCACTAGTAAAATTTAACGAACGAAATATATGTTTATGAACAACTGCCACCATAAAACTCCTTATAAATAACATTCCCTGTAGAAATAATACAATGCGTGTATATACGAGGTATAGGATTTATGAATATGTTCATTTTTCCCCTTGCAATGAAAGTTTAATCTCCTATTGTTACGAAAGTGCACGATTAATTAATCCAGGCAACAAAAGGTATCATTAGAACCCGGAAGTTAAGGCATTTATTTTGATTGAAATAGGCAGGCAAAAAGGGACTTAAAATGCTGAAAATAGGCAGTAATATAATTAAAATAGGCATTTATTAAAAGTGAAAACAGAGAGTAATATCATTCATTATAAATAGAAATAGATATTTAAGATACTTAATGTCAGTCCTGGTAGTGTAGTGGTAACCATACTTGACTTCTAAACACAAGATCGCGGGTTCAAACCCGGCCAGAACCGATAGATTAAAAATTCTAAGTATGGTTTCCTTCGGAAGGGAAGTAAAGCCATGGGTCCCGTGTCGACGTTTACGGCACGAAAAAGAACCTCAACCCTGAAAGAAGAGGCCTCTGAGCAAAATTTATCGGCCGTTTCACGCCCTGAATTGAATGGGACGCTAATGACCTGAGATGTTAAAGAGCGTCCGTAAATAAATAAACAAAAATTCTTCATCACATAATAAAGTGCTTAAACTTACTTTTCTTTGTTCCAAACAACAACAAGATGTTTTTTCAATGTATCAACTCTCAAGGTCAGCCGCTTGTCAGAAAGAACATTTTTCATCACGGAAAAAGAGCGTTCTACTTCCATTGAAGTGTTTGAAGCACGTTTAAAACAATTTCGAAAGGACTCATACCAGTTACAACAGAACATTATATTTCAAGACATCGTGGAAATGTTAATCTAGACAAAGTAAAGCAGTTTTGAATAGTCCTAGCGAATGAGCAAAAGATGCGCAGTGATTTCTGTTCATTTTCTGTTTATGCATTTATAGGGGAATCAGGTTATTGTCTCTCTTACTTCCGTATTGAACACATTGTATGGACGGTTTATTGCACAGCTGTACCGCTCTCATTTTTCTCGCTTGCAGTTGTTTTGTTACATTTATACAGCTGAAATTCCCTCATGTTCTCTACTTCCTGGTATTCGTATGCCCGAGGTAACCGTACTTTCCCTTTATTAATGAAGGTTCTGCTATTTAAAGAGCTTAAGTGAATGGGTTGAGGAGAAAGTTTTTGACTGCTTGAAAATAAATAAATATATAACAAGATTCTCAGGAGAAATTTTTCGTAGGTGAACAAGCCATTTAATTTGATGACTTTTTTCACTTCGATATATGTATGTAATTCCTTATGTGCTTTTTCAAATGGGTAATTAACAGCAGAAAAAATCCATAACAATCCAAAACAGGTACAAAAGAGAAGGTTTTAAACCTTAAAATAGGCCACAGAAGCCAAAATAGGCCAATAAAGGGAAATTAAAAACTAGCCATTCCGTCCCTAAATATGTTCATTTCTACCTGACTCTTAAATAATGTATCCACCAGATAGAAAAGACATTTTGCCTAATCATTATATCGCTTGTCTTCAAAGCGTGGTTTACCTTTAAGAAGGCGTGTTTAGCATTTGATAACAATATAACGTTAGCTTTTGTTCCCTGGAAACTATGAATAAATAGACTCTACTGCAATACATCATTTAAAGAAATTGCCCTTTTTTATATAGTTAAGAAAATTTTCACAGAAAACACTTCCCCTCCCCCTACAATCTACAGCACTTCAATTAAAAATTTCCCTAACTCCAGCTGCAAAAGCGACAATCCAATTGAAAGTATTGTAATATAGTAATTACTTTAATTCTGAATATTTATAGAAGTCACGTTTATATGATTGCTCCTGGTGAACCGTCAAATTCATCTCCTTTTTTCATTTTCACTTTTTGAAGAGAGAAAGTGAGAGCTAATATGGAGACTACAGAAACCATTTTTCAATCATATAAATGTAAAGAATTAAGTAGTCTTGGGCCGAATCGAATAAAATGGAATTTATATTAAACCTATTTCTGAATTTGGAAATAAATGTCATTAAATGCATCAAACATTTTACAATATCCATAAAATTAATCAGTAATATGTCATTGTCCATTATCTATGGCTCTCTTCCAACGTTGGTGCAATTACACGATTCCACGTCAGAGGAAGAAATCTGCTAGTTTGGAGCTGAAGAATTTGCCAAACAAATTTGTAAAAGCAGCTGCATTATCAAAGGAGTTCTCTCGAAGATTATTGGACAGAGATCGGAAAAGTTGGAAGTATGACGGCGCAAGATCGGGAGAATATGGGGAATGTGGAATCACCTCCCTCTGCTTTTGTTATGTTACCGGAGTGTGGGCCTGCATTATCGTGTTACAGCAATAGTTGAGGTAGTCCTCTTGGTCTGTAATCTTCAATTGGTTACAGTTGGTCATAGCTCATATCTGCTAATTCTCGGTTGACTGACGTGGATAATCATGGATTAAAGAGTTTAGAAGGTCTTCCTGAACGTGGTGAATTCACTCATGTAAAAGTGGCCCTCTTTGAAAGCTACAGAAACATTTCCGTGCTTTCTCCCCGTACATGTTTGCTTCTCTATTAAACTCAAGGAGAAGAACATGTTCGAAGACTTCGTAATTTCCACTTTTCCATAACTCTTAAATAATGCAAACTTTCCTCACATTTGTAAATTTAAAGTGTACCTATAAGCACAACGCTCCAAATAACGAATAACAGATTACAAACAATATCCTAACAACTAAAGTGTTGTTAAAGATGTTGCTGCCTTCATTTCGCAACAACGGAATCTCATCTGTGTTTTTCTGAGTCCCGCTTAAAGGACTGGGAGATGAATGCTTTTCGTTAAAAAGCGTAACATTTACACTGCACTTATTTACATTCGCATGTGTTTCTGAAAATAAAACTGGGTTCGGTGAGGTTACCTTGACCTACATTCAATCCTCGCAAAATCACCTTGCTATGACATAGTAAATATAATTTTTGACTGTCTGTGCCTGTCCTCGCGTTCAGGTCACCTGCCCTCTAATTACCAGAAAAAAATCTTTCCTAATATATTTCATTTCATGTATCATCAATGCCCACCGTCTGTGTTGCCTCAACAGTAAACACGGGCGATAAGCAATATAAACCAATTTCTACCGGAGTAAAACTGTGAATCGCACATACGAGTTAGCAACATGTCCTCAGACATCAACGAGAAAATGTGAGAAGGAAGAAATACAATTAATGAATGGATCCTGCAACAAGGTAATGCACCATCCCATTCATCATGGCTCTTGTGTTTAAACCAAGATATCCGCTCTTCCCCATCCACCATACTCTCCTAACTTAGTGCCAGCACTATTTTTTTTTATTTCAAAAGTAGTAATCCACATTGGGTGATAGGACAAATATTCGACTAAGTGGAGAAAGTAAAACAAAATTCGCAGACAGAACTTCGAAAAACGCATATAAGAAGCTGAAACTTTTTTGGGAGAGAGATATGAAGACAAAACTCAGTAAGATGCAGGTAAGCCATTTATTATAAACATAATCAGTTCGGTTATTTTTGAACAGACAACCGTCTTTGCCAACACAAAGCAGCAACTGTACTACTATGGGATCATGGCATTGCTGAGCAGAGGTGTGTTACTGTACTAGAAAGCGAGAAACGTGTCGCACACATGCAGAGCCCTAGTTTAACACATTAGCTGACGTGTCGCAAATATTTCGTTTTCACTATCGAAATGAAACGCCCCAGCTGTGACGTACTCCAAAGCTCAGTTTTCGTGAGTTACTCTGTTTCACACCTCACTCCACGCTAAACCACGTAAGTAACTCGCTTAGAAACAATGCTTCTTTTGTTTTCTCTCTGTGCCTGAGGAAAATTGAATTATTTGTTTATAATTTTAGACCGCTTTTCGTGGAGTGCTGCATTTATTTACAATTACATACAAAATAGCACCATTGAACGTCCTTAAGACACTTATATTTCTGAAAGTTACTGCTGCTGAGCTTGTATTTAAAATATTTAGCTAGTATTGATACTTTTAAAGTTGCCTGTTTTTACGTTTTTCTTGCAATGAAATATTTATTTATACAGTTATATATTTATATTTCAATTCGGGCCAGAGTCGATGATTTTAGGGCGTAAAATCATAGATATAGCTTCCTTCTGAAGGGTACAGTGTCGTAGATTTACTGCACATAAAAGAACCTCAAGCTTGAAAGTAAGCGTCCGTAAATAAATAAAAATGAATTGTTATTTACAATCTATGATATTGAATGTACAGTGCCTTCGTAAGGTTTTTATGTAGTTAGAAACTGAACCATGTAGCGCCTGCTAGCACTTCGCCTGCCCCTGCATAACTCACATGGCTTTATTTTAATTAAAACGCTTCACAATAATAACTAAACTAAACACGCAGATATTTGTGTTGCAGAAGATATTGCATTATTCCCATACATGTTCATCAATTTATCTCCTTACAGTCTCCTTCAGTTCTCGCGAGTTATTCACACACACTTTGTTGTTAAGTTTCACCTTGAATGAAAATAATTTACAGTGTGCTCGCACAGGTCATATTCCTCTACTAATAAGCCTATCTACAACACTTTGAATTAAAACTGTTTGTTGAAAACGTGTAGATTTACATTAAAATAGGTGTATATGATATTTTTACACAATGTATGCCCTGTATCATATTTCCATTTTCTCGTTTAAGTAATGGCTTTTCTTATACAGAACGATTCTCTCTTTAGAGCCCCAAATTATAATCATTGTCTATAAAAATGAATTTTGTTTACATAATGTATTGAAGATTTATGTACACACACATATAAAGATGCAAAACGCTTTCCTCGAATGCCACTTTTTAAGCCTAGGAAGAGAAAATAATGGCACAGAGTCATGTTAGGACTGTAGGGAGGAACGCGTTATGGGTTTGACGTTTGTGAACTCCGGGAACTGGATGGTAAAGCTGCATATGAGAGAAGACGTTGTCATAGTGAACCAGAATTTCCCTCAGTCCTGCCCTTGGGTGTTCTCGGAGCATGTCGAAAACTTTCCGCAGGCAGACTTTGGTGTACCAATGAGCATTTCCTTGCTCCTGGTCACACTTTTCTTCACAACACGTCGGCCCCTTTTCACTTTCGTTGGTGGGTCGACATCAGGAAATCTCCAAATTGCAGACTGTCATTTGATCTCAAAGTCAAATTGTTAAATCACCCGTGATGATATGTGAAACACGTCTTGAGCTCCCTCTGTTAAATCTCTGCAGCATTTCGTCACACCATTCGACGCGGGTGCGCTTTGGTGCCTCTGTCAAATTGTGGGGTACCCAATGGAGAGAAACTTTCCTAACACGAGTATGATAGTGCAGGATTTTTTATACTGCTGGCGATCCAGTCTGAAAGGCTGCTTCGATGTCCTTAAATGTTACACGATTGTTTTGGGGTACCATTTTTTCCACCGTGACGGTGTTTTCCCCAGTCACTGCCGTTGCCGGACGCCCACTTCTCTGTTAATCTTGCAGTGAAGTTCGGCAAACCAGCGGAAAACTTGCTTTACACTTATTTTCGAAGCAGTACATTTTAATTTAATATTTTGCGTTTCTAATATAAAATATGTTATTGCTTATAGTGTATCTGCCTTACTGAATTACGAAATACACACAAGCCGCTATATACAGTGAATTCTATGGTGAGATCATAGCACATTCAAAAGCACAGATGTCGGTCCTGGTGGTGTAGTGGTTACCATACTCTAGCTTCCTACACCCAAGATCGCGGGTTCGAACCCGTCCTGGACGGATGGATTTTTTTCGGGGCGTAAAAATCCGAAGTATGGCTTCCTTTGGAAGGGAAGTAAAGCCGTGAGTCCCGTGTCGTACATTTGCGGCACGAAAAACAACCTCGAGCCTGAAAGAGAGGCCTCTGAGCAAAATTTGTCGGCCGTTTCACGCCCTGAGTTGAATGGGACGCTGATGACCTGCGATGTTAAAGAGCGTCCATAAATCAATCAATCAAAAGCACAGATAAAACATACGAGTACATCTTGAGTGTAAATGGTTTTTCTTTAAAACAGATTGTTTTGTATTTCACATTTTGATATTTCCTTGAAATGCAGCATAAAGCACTAAATTACTTTAACATTGCCAAATAAATTGCTGGCGTATTTTATATTTACTGAGTATTTCTCTCAGACAATCAAGCCTAGCATAGATTGTTTCATATACATAAAAATATATGGCGGAATAAAATTTCGTTTCACATTCTACGTTGCATAATTTCAACAAAAATAGTACCCGAGGTGGTATCCTCAATATTCGGGACTGGTGCTGCCATCTCGACAGTAGTTGCAGTAGAGTTTTGTATCGCTAGGTGGCAACACTAGCACATCTGATGCATGCAGCTGGGTAGATGTGTTGAGCTTCTAGAGTACTTTTCATGATACTCTGTGTGTAGTGTGTGGCGATTTTACGATGAATCCAAGATTAGAACAGAGAGTGTGCATCAAATTCTGTGCAAATCTCGGGGAAAATGCTACGGAGATCCTTGCAATGATTCAACAAGTATTTGGGGGACAAAGCATAAACCGTACACGTGTGTTTGAGTGGCATGCTCGATTCAAGGCCGGCCGTACAGCTATTGAAGACGATCTTGAGTTTAGGAGGCAAGCAAGTACACTACACCATCAGGACCGACGGTAAAGGCTGCGGAGGCGATCTGAAGGACCGGGCAAACAGATTTGTGGTTTTTTTTTAATGTTGTTTAACGCCCGTTTTTACTAATGAAGCACCACAGGTGGTGAACATTGATAATACATGAGATGAAATGATAAATTGATAAAGGATTTTTATTAAAGGAAGGAAACATTTCAAGCCTAAGTTTAGGGTACCTCCCCGGCATTTGCCATTTATAAGGACTGATGAAAACCTGGAATAAACCTCAGTCAGGGAGGACGGTCCTGGTGTTATTCAACACAAGATCTCCCGCTCATGAGTATGCGCCTTAACAACCTCGGTCACCCGTGGGGGTTTCCACTTTGTCTTGGAAAACTGGCAGAAACTCTGAGAAAGGTTCATTGCATCCAACGGGGACTACCTTGAAAAATCTCAATCAAATGTAAACGTCTGTTTATCAAACAGATTATGATATTCTTAATGAACAGCCCTCGAATATACAACTATCTGTTTAACTGATGACATCTATAATCATTCCACATATTCCTTTAAGTAGCAGATATTAATTTAAAACTGAACTCATATTTTTTTTAACTAAATGAAAAATAGCATTGCTCCTGCTATATATTTTGATATATTTGCAGAATGGATGGTACTGTAGAGGATATGAAGAACACCAAAGGACACCCTGAGGGGACTTTTCCAGACAGACAGCATCAGAAACTAAAAAGATCAGTCACGAGACATTGGGCTGAATACTGTCGTTCCACCAGCCTACATGGTCTGCAGTATGTGGGGGAGAAACGGCGTCCTTGGTTCGACAGGTAATAATATTTATTCTATGTTATAATACTTGTAAACACATCAAGTGAATACGATGGGTGTAATCTAGGTTTCCATAGGAAAAAAGGAAAACCAGAAAAACGTTTAAATATGTACGCGTGATGTTTTAATTTCTATCTTATTTTCCATTTTTGTTATATATGTTCAGGTACGCACGAAATGAATGTTAATGAGGATTAATTCTAGTTAGAGGATTCTAGAAGTTTGCTTTCTAGGTATATTCAGAATTAGCAGTAGCAGTAGCAATTATAAACTGTGCAACCCGTTATTATGCTGCCGCCAGCCGCCAAGATACTGGATGCAAAACTGCAACACATCTTTTGCCACTTTTAGCTCGTATGATTTGAGGGCTTACTTAGAAAAATAAAGGTGATTAATATTTCTGTTTAGTTACATTAGAGGAACTACATACAAATCATGTATATAGTTATGTATCATCTGCAATTAGGCCTGCATGGATAGGGCGTTCTAAAAGTTCTCTACGTTCAAGAAAACAAGATTAAATAAAGACTATTTTTATTTTAAATATAATTGTCTTGAAAATCAAAACACTTGGTCCAATGACTTTCAAATTTTATACCCTCAATAAAATAAAATATGTCGAAATGTGAAAAATAAGTGCCTATCTCAGCTTCTACTTCATCATTTGATCTGAATCTTCGTTCATTCATCCATTTCTTCGGGTTTGGGAACAATAAGCAATCGCTGGAAACTAAATCCGAGGAATATGGCGAATGCGGAAGCACTTGGAAATGAAGGTCATACAGTTTTGTTGCAGGCGTTAATCCCAGGCGTTGTGAAGGCGCATTATCGTGATGAAAGAAAACTTCCTATAAGCAAGGTGTGGACGTTTAATCTGAATAGCATCCTCAGTTGATCCAGTGGTGAAGTGTAATACTCCTTGGTGATGGTTCTGTGTTCTGAAGGTTGTCTACGAGCACCACAACATTAGAATCCCATAAAACCGAAGCCATGGCTTTTCCTGCAGATGGAAAGGTTTTTGCTTTCTTTGGTGAACTTTCAGCTGTAGCCACCCACTATTTGGACTGCTGCTTCGTCTCTGGCGTGTAGTAGTGAATTCACGTTTTATCCACTGTTATGAAACGTCGGTGAAGCTCACTGGGATTACTTTAAACAAGTCTAAACACTCTTGCGAAATGTTCATTCGAATGCATTTTTAATCTATTGTTAACAAATGCAGCACCCATCGAGCGGAAAATTTTCTCATACCCAAAACCTCGGTAAAATATAAGGACACGGCCTATGAAGTTCTTTGCAATGTCACATAACTTTAAGTGGCGATCATTGAGTACGATATTTGCATTTTTGACACAATCTCGTCGGTTGTAGCAGTTTTGGGACGTCCTGAGCGTCCATCATCTTGAAAAGCGCTTAAATTGAGCAGCCCACTTTTTAACTATCGAAAACGAAGCGGAAGAATCCTTTAATATGGAATCTAACGCCTTTTGTATTTTTGTTGGAGTTAAAACCTTCAAAGGCAAGTACTTTAACACCGCTCGTATTTCAATATTTATCCATATTGTAGAAAACGTATCACTGGCTTGTTTACACGATTGTCACAAACAAATGACTGCACTTACGCGTCTGAAACATTACGGCGCGCCATCTAAAGGATGATACTTAACAACTATAGTCATTTAGCCATCTTCACTACATCTCTGAGTCAGGCTAAGAACAGCCCTCATAAGTGAGCCTACATTCGGAGCAAGTTTTTCATCTGACCTCACTTATTAACTCAAGAAATATAAAACGATCCTGTTATAGGAATGATTTTGTAAATTCATATCAAGCTACAAAAAGTGTTTTTGCTTTAAATACAATCAATATAATAGGTGCACGAGTCTAAAGGACCATACACAAAGGACACTAGGTCTCTTTGATTATATATATTCAACAATAAAAAATAAAAATAAAATAAAATAAGAAATACGAAAAGAGCAATATTTAAAAACATTAAAAACACATGTAAAATATAAGGAAATTCCGTTATGGATGGATAACACAGCGGATTCAGTCAGTTTGTTCCTCTACACTCCCTCTATTGCTATCAGCCTTTTCAGACCTGGGCTGTATTACTTTCATCAGAATATTTCCTAATCTCTCCCCTCTTTCCTTGCCTGCCAACAAAGTCGTCCCTCTTTTCGATCCTGTAAAGGAGAACGAATTTGGTATGTAACTAAAGTGTAAATTTGAAACTAAGAACAATTTAGTACAGGTTAAGAATAGTACGGGGATCAAGCACTTGTTCGAGCAGTTTGTCTGAGAGAGCAAATAAGGGAAGAGTTGGGCATAAAAAATAAGCAAAGGCTTAGACAAAATTGGACTGGGATATATTTGGTTAAGGGGACGGAACATTACACGCAATAGCTGGAAGATAGTAAACAGACGTTTGCGGGATATAGATAGACAAAATACTGGGACTCAATGAGCAGAAAAATATCACAGCCTACAGGTTCAAACAGATTAGATGAGGGGGAGGGGTTGAATAAAGAAAAGGGGGCTTAGGGGTTAGGGTTCTACGCATGTTTGTGTATATGTACGTATAGAAAATTATTCATAGAAAATGTGATGCAAGTATATGAGTATGTTTGTGTATATATTATGTATGTAGGGTTGTATGTTGCCTATCCATATCCCTTAAGCAGTTCCTAGCCCTCCTCCATGTGTTCTTTTGTTCCCCTGCCCCGCTATCCAATTGGAGCCCATTCTTGTTGTTTCTAGTCCCTTTCTCTGTTTGGATGCCCATGTCCTGTTCCCTCTCATTCCCAGCTGTTCCTGATAGCACAATGCATTAGTTAAAGTTTGGTTTCAATGAATAATTCGCAGCCAGTACTTCACTACTCTCATTTTACACTCTATCGTCTCGCTGTAGGCTCCAAATTCTCTCTTAATTCCGCAGTTCGCTGTGTCCCTCCTCAGCCCAAAACTCTTTCAGAAAACATATCCTCACCGCAGTTTGTTCCCATTCCCAAATTTCTTTCTTACCAGTGCCCCATAGGTGGTTTTCATATACGTTAATCATCAATGATGGTTTATGTAAATCAATACAGCTTACAAATGCAAACACAAATAACCAGAACAAACTGTTAATTAAGCAAATATCATAAATCGGCGAATTGGGTCCTATGCTAAAATTTGTCGTTGCTTTCTCAGGATATTCTGGATTTGCGTTTTCGTAGTCAGCGCCGGCATAGCTCTGTCTCTGATCGTCAAGCTGTGGGCCAAGTGGGAAGCTTCTCCAGTGCTGGTATCCTTTGACGATAAGGCCACGTCCGTCAAGGAGATTCCCTTTCCCGCCATCACGCTCTGCAGTGAGGTTAAAATCAAACGCACAGTTCTGAATTTCACCAAGCTGGTGCTTAACAACAGCGAGTCACGGGATATGTAAGTTGTGTACAGCTAACTGCGACATTCATAAGTTCAAGTACTTTCATTTATTGATCACCGTATTTGGTCAATTTTTCCTTTTCATTTCAGGTCCGACAAGCTTGAGTTTGCAAGTCTATTGTGCGATATCACAAGACCTGGTGAAAATGCAACAACAACTGAGAGATTTATCAATTTTTTAGAGGAGGTAGGTCTGTTAACATAACAAATATGGTCATTACATACATAACTTTCTGTAATATTTTGTCGGAATAAATAAATGTAAAACTCTTAATTAACTTTATATGGTTACAATTTATATACGAGGGTAAATCCATAAGTTTCCGGCCTCCCGATAAGGCTTATTGCCTTCACAAAGCCCTTATCTGGTGTCATACTTTATTCGTTAAATAAATAGTAGCAGCTGTAACTTCCGCTTCACTGTGTTCAGTTGTTCAGTTATAGTTGCATAAAGAGAGCTATGTGTAGAAGATTGTGACACGTTCAAAATGGAGTATCAAGCTGTAATTAAGTTCTTCACAAAAGAAGAACTTACTCCAAATGAAATTAAACAGTGATTGGACAGTGTATATGGGGAAACATCCCCCTCATATTTTACCGTGAAAGAATGGGATAAACTTTTTCGAATTGGTCGAGAAAGCATTGAAGACGAAGAGCGTGCAGATCGGTCCTTGGACGTGTTCACTCCTGAAAACATCGCTCTTGTGGAAGAAGAAATTATGGAAGACCGGCGACTCAAATTTACAGAAATAATAGCAAGGTTGGGCTATTCTAAAACAACAGTCCTTCGAAATATTCATGAGCATTTAGACAACGTTAGTGCAAGATGGGTGCCTAGGCTTCTTTCCTCAGTTCAAAAGCAGCAACGAGTCGTCTGTTGTCAGGCATTTTTGGAGCTCTGCCGTGGCAACGAGAGAGAAGTTCTGCTAACCATTGTTACAGGAGATGAAACTATAAGCCTTTACTATGAATTATTGTACAAAAAAGAATCAATCGAGTCGTAGGCGCAAAACTGGCCGCCTCTAAAGGCCAGTGTCACTCAGTCAACCAAGAAAATCATGGCCACAATCTTTTGGTACTGTGAATAAATACTCTTCATTGACTTCAAGGAGAGGAACACCACAGTAAATGAGGAGTACTATGCTGATCTACTGCACAGACTACGTGCTTCCATCAAAGAGAAAAGGTGAGGAAAGCTGAGTGATGGTATGCGCCTTCATGACAACGCGCCTGTGCACACAGCTCTTGTTGCAAAGAAAGCTGTGAAGAAATGTGACTTGAAGGTGATCTATCATGCACCCTACAGCCCAGATTTAGCTCCCAGTGACTATTTCCTCTTCTCATACCTCAAGAAGGTCCTTCGAGGAAGGAACTTTAAGTGTGACGAAGAAATGATAGATGCTATTTATGCCCATTTTGCAGACAAGGCTTCAGACTATTTTTTCGAGGGCAGTTGAAATGTTATTTCAAAGATGTGAGAAGTATATTGAAATAAAGGGTAACTATAATGAAAAGTGAAATATAGTTTTTGTCTTTATCATACCTAGAAAAGGTTAGGCTGGAAACTTATGGATCTACCTTCGTATTTGCTGCTAAATGGATAGGATAATATGAGCACTGATAATTAAAAGCTATCATTTTTATCTGCATAATTTTTCGCGCTAAAGTTTAACTTAACAAACACTTTGCTTGATGCGTAATGTACACGTGGTACTAGTTTTATTGTTGTCATTTACAGTTCCCGCCTGTGACAGTGTAAAAATTGAGTTCAGTTCTGCCTACAGCAAAATGGAGGTGACACACTTAGATGTGGTGATCTAGTGGTAACCCTACTTGCCTCGTGGAGCCAAGATTGCGGTTACAATCCGGTCAGGGTCAATTGATTTTTTAGGATGCAAAATTCCTAAGCAAGGCTTCCTTCGGAAAGGAAATAAAGCTGTGGGTCCCGTGTCGTGTCGGCTGTTTCAGGCCCGGCATTGAATGGGACGCTGATGACCCGAGATGTTAAAGACAAATAAAACAAATCAAAAACACCCTCAGCTGAGGCCTAAGCAATGTCACAGGAGGTCTATGGAGAGATTATACTTCCCCATAGCAGAGCTCAAAAAGATTTAAAATGTTTAAAGAGGGGAGGCAATCACTTCCAGGGGAAGATGGACCCGGCGTCAAATAACTTTCGGGGTACTTACAGGAATTCTGAAAATTTCATTGGGTGCAATCCGCAGTTGGTAGCTGAAAAGTTGCACGTGAGACGTGCATGTGCACCGTGGGTTCCAAGACTGAAGATTCGCAAACAAAAGGGCATTAGCGTGCAATTTATGATTTTACAGGAAGATCCGGAGTTTTTTTCAAAGTTAATCACTAGATGAAACTTAACTACATCATTTCGAAACTGAGAGAAAACAATAATTGGATATGCAAATATCCATCGTTAAAACAAACAAACAAACAAAATTGGTTACTTCTGCTGGGAATGGTTTACCAGCATGTCGTGCACACACAACTGTAATTGGGCAATGCTACAGATCTGACCTAAAAACTCCATAAGGTCTCATACTGCATCACGATAATGCACGCCCACGCAACGCAAATAATATTGTTACTGAATATCTCACAAAATTCAATGTGAAGCGTGTCCCTCACCACTTCTATAGTCCAGATAGCTCAATGAGGCTTTTCCTCAAATTAAAGAAACACCTTCAAGGGAGGCATTTTCCGTGAACGGAAGCTGTGGTGCAGGTTGCAGAGCCAATTCTGATGGATCTGTCAAAAAACGGTTTCCAGCATGTCTTTGAAGACTAGCAGAAACGCTGGGAGTTCCACCGAGGACTAGTTTGAGAAACTTCATCAAAAGCAAAGTTATGTTGTTAAAAAATATAGTTATCCTTTTTTGAACAGCGAGTCTCTAAATAGGATCAGCAATGAGTTGGGTTTGGAAGTAGCGTGGAGGCTATTACAAAAAGCTTACGACAGTGGGTTTTACCTGGTTGCCCAAGCGTAATTATTTTAGACTGGTATGCTCAGAATGTTATTTCGCTTCATCGGCCACTCTCTCTTGTTACAAACTTGCAAAGAGATGAACAAGGTGGGTTTCTGCAGCTAACAAATAATTAAATTATTTATCTATAACACAGAAGCAAGTTTTCTCTGACGAATGTAAACGGGATTTATACTTATGTCAAATCACGCGCCACCATACCAAAATATTTCATTTTCTAGGCCACTGCAAAACCTGAGCTTCTGGAATACGCTCGGATATTTCATTTCTCAATACAAATGTTCCATTCGTTCCGTACATGCCCCGTATTTCCAATGCGTTCGCCTTCAGTCCGCAACGGGGTGGAAGATACAAAGGAATGTCTGAAAATGCCTGAAATAATTCGACTATCTTAACGAATGCGTCTACTCCTGGTTACTGTTTCAGGTGTCGCCAAAACACGAAGACGTGTTCGGGGAACTCAAGTGCGTCTGGCACGAGGAATATCAATATTGTCAAAATATCTTCGGCCCTACCATAACTGACGATGGCCTGTGCTATACTTTCAACGGTTTGCCACCTGGGGAGTTATACCAACCAGATATGTAAGTACCAAAGAGAGATGTTTATCATATACAATAGGGTGAATGTGATAATATTGACAATTTTACAACAGCATACTTTCTTCAATGCACCACCACCACGAAAATGCCACGTTCTAGAACTGGTAACCTCAAACTATGTGAGTATTTTTTGGGAAAAACTCGGAACTCCGAGTTTGATTCCTGCCAGGACCATCCTCCTTGCCTGAATTTTTTTCCAAGCTTTCCTCGGTCCTCATGAAAGCAAATACTGGCAAGGTACTTAAGTGCAGGCATGGAACCTTTCCTTCCTTTAAATCAATCCTTTTCCAATTTATTGTTTCATCTCATGTGTCTCAACAGAGCGTCCGGAAGTTAAGCAAAATGCCTTTTCTGCCTGGGTGCATATGTTTAAGAGTCAGATAGAAATAATCATGTTTCTGTTCATTTGGGACCGGTAGGGTCAGTTTTCATTTTGATTTTTTTTTTGTCTATTTTGGCTTCTGTGGCCAATTTTAATGTTTAAATTGTCGCATTTTTAAAAGTACATACAGAATCCCAACATATCGAAGCGAAAAAATTTATAAAAATTAAATGACATGTTCACCTGACAAAAATATCTATTGATAGTCTCGTTATATATTTATTTCTTTTCAAACAGTCAAAGACTTTCTCCTCAACCCATTTACTTAGCTCTTTAAATAGCAGAACAACCTTCATTAGTGAAAGGAACGCACAGTTACCTCGAACATACGAATACCAGGAAACAGAGAGGATGATGGAAATACTGTAGTTTTGAATAGTCCTGGCGAATGACCTTGTATCGATCTGCGCTAGATGATTCTAGGAAATTTTGGAGGGGGTAGGTTCTCAGCTGCATAAATGTAACAAACAATTGCAAGCGAGAAAGATGAAAGCGGTACAGCTGTGCAATAAACCGTTCCTACAATGTGTTCAGTACGGAAGTATGAGAGATTCTAACCTGATTTCTCTATAAATGTATAAACAGAAAATTAACTCTACCAGAAATCTTTTGCTCATTCGTCTTGGTCAACATTTCCATGATGTACTGAAAGGTTAATGTTCTGTTGTAACCGGCAAGAGCCCTTCCGAAATAGCTCGCTTTAAATATGATGCAATCTGTTCAGTGGAAGTAGGGCGTTCCTTCCTCCATCTACCCTTCACTCAAATAACTTCACTATATTAAAGAATACAAATGATGTTAGGTATGTTTACAAGCTCCGCCTCCCTTGCTTTTACTTTTCAGGGTTTCCCATCCCAGTACAGGATAATCAACATCTGTTGAATGTTACAGACTGCAGAGTAATTGGTGGTCATACTATGACAGAGAGGTACCGAACTGGAGTCTGGAGGGTGGATATAGAGCGAGTGCTGAGAACTATCCCTGGAGAACACATTACTCGGGGTACAGAGCAGGGCTGAAGATACCCCTTATCCTTCTCAACGAGCAAGTCGACCCTCTGTGTCGCATACCCGTGGATGCCTACAAGGTAAATTTGTAAATATGGCGTTTATCTTATTCAAATGTATGATATATTAGAAGTTTAAACATTTTTACTAAAGAATAAGCAAATTATGTTACGAGGGTAGTTTTAGTTGGTTCGTATACTAATAGAGGACAACAGTAACATCAGTTTATGAGATCATAAAGTTTGCTTTCTGTACAGGATGGAGCAAAAGTATGAATTTCAGCTTACATGAGACTTCTCTTCCGAAGGAAGCCATACTTACGTTTTTTACGCTCGAAAAAATCCATCGACCCTGGCCGGGTTTCATCCCGCGATCTTGGGTTTAGAAGGCAAGTATGGTTACCACTACACCACCAGGACGATGAGATGTCGGGAAGATTGCCAAATTACTGGTTACCAAATGATAGTTGGTAATATCATCCTTTATATGAAGCGCTGTAAAGTTTCAAAGTGTAGTCACTTATTTGTGACGCCCACGTAAACAAACTAGCGTTAACATTTTCTACAAAATGGATAAAACGGAAATATTAGCTGTAATAAAGTATTTCGTTTTGAAGGCTTTAACCTCAACAGAAAAACAAAAGAAGTTATTACATTCCACACTAAAGAATACTTCCCCTTTGTTTTCGATAGTTAAAAAGTGAGCTTAAGCGTATTTGTACATGCATTCAAGATGGTGAGTGGTCAGGGCGTCCCAAAACTGCTACAACTGACGATATTGTGATAAAAAGTCACAATGCCATACTCAATGATCGCCGATCGAAGATACGCGGGTTGACTGACTAGACCTCGATAGGCCGTGACCACATTTTACACGAAGTTTTGAACACGAGAAAGCTTTCTGTTCGATGGGTACCGCATTTGTTAACAATTGACCAAAAACGCATTCGAATGAACAGTTCGCAAGTGTGTTTAGACTTGTATAAATGCAATTTCGGTGAGTTTTTCTGACGTTTCCTAACAGTAGATGAAACATGGACTCATCACTACACCTCAAGGACGAAGATGAAAGTGCACCAAACGGTTCCATCTTCAGCAAAAGTCATGGTTATGGTTTTCTAGCATTCTCATGTTGTGGTGCTCGTAGACTACCTGCAGAAGGACAGAGCCTCCATCAGGGAGTATCACGCTTCACTACTGGACCAATTGAAGAATGCTATTAAGCCTAAATGTGCATACCTCTTTCATCACGATAAAACTCCTTCACACACGTCTGCGTTTGTTGATGTAAAACTACATGACCTTCGCTTCCAAATGCTTCCGCATCCACCTATTTGTCGGATTTGGCTCCCGCGAAATGGCTGGGTGGACGAAGATTCACACTTAATGATGAGGTTGAAATTGAAACAGATGCTTGTTTTTTAGTTGGACAAATTTTAGTTTACTGAAGGTATTAAGTCGTTGGACTAAATTATTAATTTACAAGGTAACTATATAAAAAAAATTCTTCTTGGTCAGACCGAGAACTTTTAGAACGTTAAAGGTACAACTGATTTTTGAAGTTGGCATTGCTCCCTTCAAGTTCATGCCAATTACTTCCATCTGTGTTGCTGTCAGAACGCCCATTACTTTTTCATTTGCTCATATTTTAATATTTCTATATTCTCTCAACAGATGTCTGTGCATAGTCCAGCGGACTTCCCGTTGATGATGGATAATTTCTTGAGGATACCTATGTCCTTTGACACTCTTATCGGTGTCAGACCACTCGTCGCCGTAACGAGTCAAGGACTTCGCAGCTACAGTCCGTGGAGGCGAGGGTGTTACTTTGATGGAGAACGTTCGCTGAGATATTTCCACGTCTATACGGAGCAGAACTGTAACGTGGAGTGTGTCACCAACTATACCCTGAGTCACTGCGGTTGTGTGGCTTACTTCATGCCTCGTAAGTACCTTTTATATATTAATGTTGGTAATCTGCAAAACCAGGACCAGGGACCGAATTTTTCATGTTTTTATCCTGTAGTATATAACGTGATAACTTTGCCATTCATAACATTTGGTACAGTATAAGCACACCTTTATGGTTTAAATACCTACATATTTTTCTAACATTATATTAATCTATTAGATTACAATAAATATTTATTACTGATTTTAGAAATAAAATACGAACTAGAGATTATGATTGTAGTTAAACTGCAGCATAAGTTGCACAAGGAACGTGATTCCCAAATTTTTTACGATTCGCAAACCTCTTCATAAAAATTTGGACTGAGCGAACCTATTATTAATATGGGTGGGCAATGCTTGACGCAACCGCGGGATCGGCCGGCGGGAAGTACATTTCCCCTCCGCTGCGCGAGGCTTCAATGTGAATTGCGCAATAGCACGTGTTTGTTAGGCGACGCAATACAGTGTATTGAGTGAAATGCGGCAATACAAGTATTCTCTCCCCCAAAGAGTATTCATGTATGATTCATATGTGCGTACAGAATCAGCGCGTGCTATAAGGAGATTGTTTCAAGAGGAATTTCCTGATTCCCCCGGTTTAATATCCTGCGATTTTTATCTCGGTGGGGGGGTATTAAAAAGAAAGTGTACAAAACAAATACACACATTTTAGATGAACTTAAAAGTAACATTCGTCAAGAAATTGCTGCCATTTTGCAGAGCGAACTGCAGAATGTAATGAGTAATTTCCTAAGCAGGTGTCAGAAATGCTTTAACAACGAAGGGAGGGAGTTCCAGCATCTCCTTGCTTAATATACTTGAGTAATTTGCTTTTTTTTTAAAGTGTTTATGTTATAAATAACTCACACGACAAGCGTACTATATTTACTGCGGACTTCCTGTCACCCGCACCGTCGGCCGACCGTACACCACGGAACCGGTTGCGTGAAGGATCGTTCACCCCGTACAAGAGGGCTGATCAATAAAGAATGATCATTTGTTTTCTTACAGACATAATTTTTCGAGCTAAAAGTTTACTTTACAATATTTTGTTAGCTTAATGTGTAATGTACACGTGGTAGTAGTTTCATTGTGAGAGGTGTTTAAGTTGATATGTGTTCAATTGAACGTGACACGCGACAAACAATATGCAAATGAAATTCTGCTTTTTTCTGAACAAATATTCAGCTGAGGCCTGTACAATACGACAGAAGGCCTATGGGAAGTTTGTTCTACCTTATGGATTAAGGTACACTGGGAGTGAATATTCAAAATTCCACATTTTTGTATGGATTTTTCTAAAACTTTTACTTGCTTGCATTGCTGTTAAGTTAATATGTATGCCAAATTTCATTCAAAGTGGATCAATACTTTGCGAGTTATAAATTATTTCATAAATTTTATTGCGTAAATATGTAATCAAAATGTCCCACGAGGCTCGTGAGTTGAGAAAATTGGTTGGCATTTTTGCAATTGGAGCTTTAAATCCCATACAAAAACCGCATAGAAAGATATTTTAAATAACTTTGATGAGTGACTGTGATATTTTTTTTAAATCTATAAGAAATTTTAATCTTTAAAATTAATAAATTTTCATATACTTTTTATAGTTATTATTTGTATTAGCATGTATTTTATCCTATAGAATATTACAATGGATATTCTGCACATTCTGGTCGATTTTAATTGAATTTAATCACAAACTCTTACGCGTCTGACATTTTGAATGTGTGAAAATGAAGTTTTGAGAAAAAAGATGTTTTTTTTTAATATTGCACGTAATCTATAATTCAATAATTATTTATATTATTGATAGTTAAATGTTATCATTTTGAGCCTGAAAAATGTTATAATAACATCACGTACAAAGTTATTTGGTTGTATATTTACCAAAAAATAGGATTTTCATATGCCTGCCCTTTACAAAAAGCCACTAATGATTGTAATACACACATCACATACGTTCTCTGTAAATGTGGAATTAATGTAGGTATATAAAATGTACCTATATGTTGTTATATATATAGTTTTATTATATGCCCTGTATCTTGGAAATGTAATGCGATACATCACTTTTGAGACTTGTTTAAACTCGCACCGGAATTAGTAAAGGGCACATTATTTCATCTAGAAAGCAGTAAAATAGTTGAAATTTGTTGCCTGGTGTTATCGATGCAGTGTGAGTCTCTCCGGCCAAGCAAGCTCTGCGAGGAGAAAAAGATAAACATCCTTTGCAGTTCCAACCTAAACCTTTCTGCCGTTGTCTGCTGTGTCTTCAGTGCAGTGGTTTACTATGCTTTTGAGAGTATGAAGTTTATTCTCTCTAGGAAAGATGGTAGTCATACTTTGAACAAAAAATGCCTAAAATAAAAGCAAATGCGGGCGAGAAACTACTTCGTTTTCAACACAACTTTAAAAGCGAAGTTTTAATGACTGATGGAAGTGTGTTTTGTTGTCAAACTTTCTGAAAAAAAAAAAAAATATTGGTAGTGAGAAGCGCTTTTGAGTTGCTCACACTATTTCATCTGCAGTAAGTACAAGTAAATGTTTAGAGATTTCTGTTCAGAAACATTTTTTTATGAATGCCAGTGGACATCAGTATAGATGAATGGCTGTAGGTATTATGGCCATGTGTGAAGGCCAATGGAAGCCATTTTGAAAACTGATTACTGATGAAAAATATTAAAATTTGTTGTAGTTACTTAACTAAACGTTCTAATAATATTTATGGCAAGATTAGACATATAATCGAGTATTTCATTTCAAAGCAAGGGACAGAACTTAATGCCGGAATCCAAGTCCCGATATCCTAATGAAATATTTATGTCACAGGTATCAAGAACACTCCTATCTGCGCTGAGGACATGAGAGACTGTATTAAAGAAGCTAGAGGTAAGTTTATTTTCCAATTGTCAACATCAAGACAAAATAAAATATACTGTGTATATGATCAGCCGTACTTACTTTTGTTTTATTTACATAGCGAAAAGACAAACACAAAATACTCTTAATATCATCTACGCTCGTGTCAGTCACAAAAGAAGCACAGGAGAAACAGTAAATGGAAAAATAAAATAAACCTAAAGTTAAAAGAAAACAACAAAATGATAATTGCTTCAGCTCTAGGAATTTCATTTCTGCTTTGCATGAATATTAATATATTTTACAAGGATGTGGCAAACCGTAACCCTCAGGGCTTGATGTGATCCCCCCAAGAGAAAAGTGTGTTACTAAACACTGCAGATGACCTTGAACTTTTGCTTACAGAAATGTTTCATTCAGCAGCAGCGATACAAGTGGCCTGTTCCTGCTTGCCAGCATGTACAGAGATCAAGTATGACGTGGAATCATCCTCACAGGCTCCTTTAAAACTGGCTGCCACTGCTTCGATTCTTTTAAAGACCCACCCTGGATATGACTCTTCTACATCCAAAACGTAAGTAGGGAGTATCGAACTTCTGTTGGCAAGACATACGAGGGTAAGTCATTAAAGATGTTACACATTGATTTGGACTAGCACATGTTTGAGGCTATTGCCACTAGATGGCAGTAACAGTCCTATTTGTGACATTTGAAACAATCGATGTTTACAATATCGAAACACCACTTGCAAGGTGCAGCACATCAGAAGAGTGTATAACCTTCGAGCAGCGCTCTGTTGTGCGGTTTTTGTGGGCAAAAGTATGGAATCATCTACAGTGAGAAGTACATATCACGTCAAAACTGTTTACAATTGGGTGCAGAAGTTTGTATTGAATACAAACAACGTTTCGGCTGAGCCGAGTTGAAGACTTGTCCGAGCAGACAAAAGGGTAACTATAGCCGTTGTTAATGGTTGTTCTCACTGTATGGTCTACCTCACAATGCATGACAGCTAACGTTAGGTTTTGACAAGTTCTGTGTATGATGGGTGCCGCCCATGCTGACCCCAAAGCACAGAATGAATCTGACATTACAGCATCTCAATCTCTACCACGGTGAAGGACACGATATGTCACAGGTGATGAGTCTGGAGTTCACCATTATCAGCCAGATGTAGTGGAAACATCCTGAGTCACCCGAAGAAAAACAAGTTTAAAATGACACCATCCGCCGGGAAAGTAATGCTGACAGTATTCTGGGATCACCGCATTTCGGTCTCAACTCCTACTATAACAAAAAACTTCTTAATGCCATTCAAGGACCCCTCACCAAAGGCGCGTTGCTCTTACATGGCAATGGGAGTCCTCATACTGCAAACAAGACGAATGAAACGCTGTGTGGTAGGAAGTCCTCGAGCATCCTCCGTACAGCCCCGACGTTGCTTAAAGCGAGTTCCATTTGTTCAGCCTTCTAAACATCTTTCGGGTGAACCTTTTCCCGACGATGACGATATAGAAAGAGTTGTTTTTCAAAGTCTCTCGCCCTTCTTCAAATGATCGAATCCGTCTTGCAATGGTAACAAATAAACAAACTTGATCACATGAACAGCTAGCGGTTTTTATTCTTATTTTTCTTTTGTTTTGTTTTCCTCTTTCACCTGCTTATAGCGTGTGAAAATGTAGAATGTAAAGTTTTCTTTAGAAATTATTCATGATTTTTCACCAGCTATTGACACAGAACTGAACTCTACAGACTGTACGACAGTAACTATACAAGTTTAAACTTGCAATTATGTATGTTTTGATAGCTTTAGGTTCATTGTTGCCAGCTGCGATATTTACATTTTTGTACACATTATTGTCCAACAATGGATAGGCTGGTGCAACATTTCTTGATGTCTCTCATAGATCCTACTTATTCACATTATGTCATCTGAATTAAAACGCTGAATTAGGTGTAAACTACTGAGATTGGCGGCCATAAGTGCGGAATATGTTCCTATTAAAAGAGCTTGTTCTAGTTGGCGAAAACAAATTTCGCTGCGTTTGCGACGAAATCAACGTTTCACATCTGTATCTTCATTGATATCATTTTATTACAAGCTGAATTACTCATTCACTCTCTAATTCAGAGATTTTCGAATTGGCAGCAGCTTTATAATCTAGTTTCCAATAATTTCCATTCATACGCTCACAATGCAGAATAAAAACCGTAACATCCTCTAAATTCTATTACCAATTCACAACGCCAGTACGATATAAATGGGACAACGTAATAATGCAACCCATACAACGTTTCGTTTAATAGAAGCTGGCAGCTATAACTGTTTTAATTAGAGAAAGACAGTAACATCACCAACATAAAGTTATTTAATATTTTATGTTGAATTATTACATTGTAGTGGTCTACTTTCAAACATTGGACATAATTTTTCGCATTCAATACTCAGTAGATAGCACATAAATAAGAGAGGGTGTCTGAGGTAAAAGAGGAAATTTGCTTTTGATATAACGGAGAAAGAGTCAGACTGTGTACGCCCTCACCTCCTCCGAAATGAAGACGAAGAAAGGAAATTATTGTGAAGGACAGACGGAATTCATCGTTCAACTGTTTGTGGAACGCTCTGCTCTGTTCTCCCTCTATTCGCAACGGTGTGTGACATATCACCTGCTGCTGAACTGGGGCCCTGAAACCCCACCCCCTCATGTTCTTTTGATTGCAGATCTTACAACAATGACTCCATCGCATTGTCGCCTTACAAATTCAGTTCAGTTAAGTTATAAGTAAAGTGCTGCTACAACGGTACGCCAGTTACATGTCTAACACAAATGGGTTACATTATTAATTAACTATTTTATTGCTTAGATTTCTTTTATCTGTATTAACATTGAGTGTGTGCTTCCAGTTGGACAATGTAACCGGTACAGAGAAAAACCAAGGGCAAAAGATGCACAGAGGGGAGCTCACACGTTCTACGAGGGGCATTCAAAAAGCTTTGCAACCGGCCTATACATTCTTGGACAATAATGCCTATAAAATGTAACTAACGCAGCTGGCCACAATGAATCTTAAGCTATCAAAGCATGCATATGTATAAGTTTAAACTTGTATAGTCACTGTCGTTCAGTCTGCTGACTTCGGTCCTGTGTCAATAGCTGGTGAAAAATCATGAATATTTCTAAAGAAAACTTTAGATTTTATATTTTCACACGCTGTAAACTAGGTAGAATAGCAAAAATATCCATGAGGACTTGATAGCTGTTGAAGGTGATCAAGTGTGTTCATTTGATACCGTTGCAAGATAGGATTCGACGTTTGAAGAAGGGCGAGAGACTTTGAAAGGCAACCCTTGCTCTGGCCGGCCTCGGGAAGCTGTGAACGAGAAAATAATTAAAAGAGTGAGGAACTTAGTGCAGGAAAATCGACTTATTACTGTTGAAATACTAAGTATGGAAGTGGGTATAAGTGTTGGCAGCATTGACAGTACACTCCATGAATATTTAAAGCTGCGAACTATCTGCAAAACGGGTTCCTCATTCCCTAACCAATGAAGGGAAGAAAAGAAGAAAGAAATATGCAAAGAAACTGCTGAGCATTTTTCCACCAAATGGTTCTAAACGTCTGACTGATATATTTACTGGTGATGAAAGTTGGTTTTATTACTATACCGACTCAAATAAAGCTCAGAACTGCGTGTGGGTAAATGAGCATGACCCAAGATCAGTTCCTCGACAATATTTTCGTTCTCGGAAGCGAATGTTCACTGTTTTCTTCAAATATGAAGCGCCATTAGTGGCTGACTGTATGCCAGAAGGAATGACAACGAATGGAGAATACTGACACTTATATTTTGTATTCTTTATTTGAAGAGCAAGGCGGCGGGTTCAAAGACAGAAACTTCAAGACTGTTACTTTTGTACGACAACGCATCTGCTCAAAGAACAACTGCAAAGAACAGACTTTGAGGAAACTGAAAGTCCCAGTTGCTTGATCATCCATCATATAGCCCTGCCTTGCACCGTGCGACTTCTGGTTGTTTCCTCGAGTGAAATTTTGCATTGCTGAAAAACCTGTTAAACGAGTGCAGGACTTTGCTCAAATTCATCTCTGTTTACAATATCTCAGTCAGTGCTTTTGACAAGTGGTTGCACCGTCTACAGCTATGTGTAGAGAGAGAGATGGAGAGTACTTTGAAGAATTCATGCTTAGCTTGGACTATGAGGTGACACTTGCAAAACTTTTTGAATGCTCCTCATACCATGTGGCTATCGGTTCTACTGCTTTCTTGTACTGTGACCTTAATGTTCCTTGAGTATACCTCTTAGTGTAACAGTTTCTCTGGAATGTAAGGGACTGGGGTAAAAGAAGAAGAAGAAGTGCTTCGTTGAAGAAAGATACCATGGAAATTGTAAATCGCGATTATTATTATATCCGAGATTTCAGGGTTTTGATAGAGTAGAAAAGAGTTAAAAGGAATTGTACGCCTAAATCAGAAGGTTTTACATGACAAATAACCAGGGAGGCCTTTAAAACGTGTACTATTTGTTAACGTAGAAAGAGAAGGGGAAACTATGTAAAGTAACAGACAGGGAGTTCGATGTAAGCCTTTACTCTTAATGAGATTATTTTGCAGCTACGAATTCAGTCAACTGTTCTCTTTTAGTGAACTGAACCAAACAGCTGGGGATTGAATTCTGCTTTAAAGATAATCTCAAGCTCGGCCGCTGCGGGCATTTCTCCCCCCTCGGCTCCAGCTCACAGTAAACCAGGAAAAATGTTTACATTTTCTCTATATTTCCATTATATAACTTTAATTTTGCAATTATTTTAAGAAGAAATGTTTATGTGAACTTTTTCGTGCCCCTCCACCCATATAATGTGTCGTATCAGCTGTCCAAATACTCGCTTACTTAGAGCTATGGTGTGATCATCGTGGCGATGGAGTAACATTTATAATAGACAAAGCCGGGATTTGCGGATTTTCTCGAAATTCCATTTCATTGCAACACAAGCCTTCACTTCCTTTTCTCTTCGTCCCATGAGGTTCTTTCACCAGACGACTCCAATCTTCAGACCATAATGCGGTTATCGATAGTACACAAAAATGGCGTAGATAGAGTTCAGGTATGTTAAGCACATGCAGTTGTTTATTTGCTTCGTTGCAGCTAAGTGGGTTATAGTTGGAAGTAAATCAGATAGTAGCGTATTATTTCTTTTATTTTTTATTAAACGAATATTGATTTAGTGAATTTACACCATGAACTTGTATAATAGATAGTATTTAGTACAACATGGGTTGTTCTTGTTATGTGTTCGGTTGCACCTGTAATTATGGCAGGGCACCACATACTACTATATTTAAATTTCCTAAACAGCAGTCATTAAAGCATTAAAGGGGAATATATAAAGAGTATATACCAATGCACATTTGGAAATTACTGAAAAAATATAGTGTTTATTAAACATTTCGTATCATAATTTGTGGGTAGGGAGGACATTTCCCCGGTACAGTTTTCCATAACCGACATCAATTTAAAAAAAAATGTCAGACTTAGCAATGAAAGAAAAATCCGGAAGAATATATGAAGCGGGTTTTAGAGCGAGATGAAGAGGGGTTTAATGAATGGTGTAAGCAGGATGTTATAATATGTTTTGACTCCTTTGTAAGTGAGGTTAAGAAAAGACAGGTACACAGCATATTAAAAAAAAAAAAAAAAGAGTCACATATTATTTGGCTGAACTGATTAAAAATTTGATATAGACACATAAAATTAAGGCCTAAATTAGAACTTTACAAGTCAAGAGTTCAGTGAATGAAAAACGCAATTAGTAACAAGTAAGGGTTCACATGCCTCAAACATCAGGTGCTCTAAATAATCTGTGGTGAACATTCAGCGATAAGGGAAAAACCGCTTGCAATGAAAATATACAGTGAAAGCGAGGCAAGGATTTGGAAGCCGGACACCCTCATTGAAATGGTGTCATTATGTTTGACATTACAAGTAAAGGTGGGTGCAAAACATATATGGGCTGTAAACTATAAGTATGATTGACAATATGATCTGTTCTAAGTTTGTGGTTATGAAGAGAAGAAAAAAGAAGTATAAAGTAGGTATATGTTTGACCAAAATATGATTATGTGCTAGAATTTTTGTGTTAAAGATGTTCCCAATAACTTGCAATGTGAATATAAAATTATTCACATGTTAAACGTGCTTTATGTTTAAATAAATAAATATTTCTAATAGAGACAGATTTTTCAAGACACCAATGCTTCATTATTCCAGGATTTGAAATAGAGCGACTCTGGGAGACACATCTTAGTAACAAAAGGGCTTAGATATTGCGCGGTTAATTCTTGTGAAGGCTTTACATTGGGAAATAAGATACAATAAGATTTCTTTTGTTGCAGACTAAACAGATCGGCGTATGTTACGGTTTACTTCAACAACCGCTACTTCGTGAAAAGCAAGAGAACCGAACTCTATGGACTTGCCGACTTTATAGGTCAGTACGTGTGCACAGCAAGAATTAATCATCTCTTTTCATTACTGTTTCTGATATCATCTCACCATGGGAATAAACTTGCTTATCTGTTGTTGATATAGGACATCCCTGATCCCTGCAGATGAACCCACCTTATCCCACAGAACTTTATACACTTGTATCCCATACACGGCAAACGGAGGAGGTAATCTCAACCGCACCAACCACTGGAGAACAAGTACAGAGGGGTTCGAAAAAGTTTGTGGCTATTTCGCTTCCTCTCATCCTTTGTGATGAAAGCGATATGGGTGGCAGAGACCGTAAGGAATGGACTCGTTAGCGGGAGGTCTGGGGTTCGATTCCCGCCAGGACCGTCCTCATCTCATGTATCATCAGAGCCCATCGCACGTGTTGCCACAGCAGTAAAAGCGGGCGTTAAACGCTATTTAAAAAAAATGATGCGAAGAAACCTGTAAGAAGCTTTAAATGCAACTTGATTAAAAGTTTCACCGCCTTGCGCACACACCAAATAACCGAAGGCATTTTGGAATGCGCCAAAACATCTGTCATCAAAGTTCAACGCCATTTGATAAGTTACAGTTGGCATACACAATTACTTTGCTACTGCTACTGTACAGAAATATATCATTTGTCATTAGACTTCAGCTTTTTGGGGGACACCAAAGGAATTCTATCGTGGAGGAGGATAAAATCATTACTGGGGAATACTACGCAACACTTTGGGACAGACTAAAGACAACGATAGCGGAAAAACGTCCAGAAATGGCCAAAAAGAAAGCATGATAACAAGTCGTGATGCTCAAGACAAATTGAACGATTTACTTTTTGAAATGTTTCCACATCTACCCTATTTCGCTGTCTGGGATTATAATTTGTACCCAAAACTTTCCTAGCTTGAAAGACATGTAGAGATATATACCTGTATTTTAAGAGTGTAGAAGAATACACTTGTGTGAGGCTATGAGGAACCTGTCGGATAGCTTTGTTCTGTTTGCATTCAAACAACAACAACAACCTAACTAGACTTCCGGGCATATCCTCTTTAAATGTTAATTGTAATAATTTAGGAATTCTGCGATGAGGAAGTGAAAATTAAAACGTATTCATTTTCCTTTCTAAATGTGCGTGTTTTCTTAAAATTAATTGAGTTTATTTTAAATAAGTAAGCACTTAATCAGATTTCTTAATGAAAGCTTATAATGGGGTGTTTTATAAATAAATTTCGATACTGCTAACACGTTTTGAGATGTTTTTACATGAGTTGTAATGTTCAGAAGGCAGTCATATCTCGTACTTATAAATAATTGCACATTAAAGCAATGGGACATTTTCTCTGTGATCTGTTCCAGCAAACTGTGGAGGTCTTCTAGGATTCTACCTGGGCTTCAGTATATTGAGTCTCGTTGAAATTCTGTACTTCTTCAGCATGAGGCTCATCGGAAACATTGCTGCAAACAAGAAGGCCAAACTGCAATCCAAGGAATACACCCTAAACACGTAGCCCAAAGATTTGTGCTCCACAAACTATAAATATACTGACGTTTTCGTTGTAATTGTACAGGGCGATTCTTCTTCCCAAATTTTTGTTATTTAGATAAATGGCTTGCAAATGTATACAATTTACAAGATACCTGCTCAGAGTCTATGCTGAAAATTGTCTTCTCCCATTCAATTGCCACAATTTTACGTATATAACGCACTAGCAGTTGCAATTTTTGTATACCCAACGAATCTCCGAATATAACGATCAATTCGTCGAGTTCGTTAACCAGCAAAACTGGACCTTTGGAGGTGAGGATTAACCAAAAGCGGAATTTATTAAAACATTTCAAAATTACTCTGGTGGCCGCAAATTATTTTTTTCAACGTAACGCGGTAATTTTTTTAAAAATAACTTGGTAAATGCAGTTTCTGAAAATCAGGACAATCCGACCATAAGGAGTGAGGGTTTACCTGAAATCCAAAATTTAAAAATCGCTCTACTGGTATCAGTATTTGTTTCTTTACAACAACATGGTGTATATCATAAAAATAAAAGGAGAAAAATAATTTCTAAAAGTTTGGGAATTTGGACCATTAGGAGTAAAGGTATATAAAAACTGCAATTTAGAAAGTGCTCATGCGTTTAATTTTCTCTGTTGTTTCAGAATAAAAGGACAAATTAATTCAGCACAAAAACTATATTTACAACGATGCATACGTTTTATATTTAACAAAAGCATCGTCGTGAAGATGGTAAATGTGAAATATTAATCTAGTATGAATTATATTTGTATATAAGAGGACTCTGTAATTACCTTCAGAAAAACGTTTGCGTTACATGTTTTTATTACAATAACATTTAAATTAAATTTCAAAGCCAATGAAACTCCATGGGAATTTTCGATTGCTTATTGACGATTGTGTATATTTGCTTAGTGCATTGTATTGTTTTAAATAGTAACATGTTTTTGTTTTATTGAAACATATGAACATCATCTTAAATACAGAATGTAACTCGAAAATTTCTGTTATTTTTCTTTATTTTAGTGAATGTAAAATGATATCAAAGGCTCAGTTCATAAACATGGCTACATTTAAAAATGTTTAAAAATACCCACACAGTACAGTTTGTCTATCAGCGGGCTTATATTTCATTTAATTAATAACAAGTTGTCGTGGTTTAATCTCAATAATGATGGTGATGTTAACAACAACAACAACAACAACAACAACAACAACAACAATAATAATAATAATAATAATAATAATAATAATAATAATAATGAAAATATGTTTCTCTTTTGTAATACTTATAGATTGCCAGAATTCTAATGTTGTTCCCCTAATGCCACACAGTAATGTTATAACTTATTTCATTTCATTAATTAGTAAGGCGATAATTTGGACTTTATGTTCATTTTTAAAGTTACTCTAATAGATGAAGACTTCGTTACTTCATGGAGCTTCTGTGAGACGGACTTTTTGCCCAGTTTTTGTGGGAAACCAGGCATTATTTAAAACTGGAACTTGTTCATGTTAAAACATCTTTAGGTTTCTCCTCAAGTCGGCGATAAAAGGACGAAGATTCTACCCAATTGAGGATATAGAACTCCCAGACAGAACTTCAAAAAACTCACATCAGGATTGCTTTCAAAAGCTCAAATACTTTGCAAATATTATAAAATGAAGACGTTTTGGTTATTTTTTGAATGAACCTCATTCAACTTAACCAGACAAAGCCACGGCTAAGAAAGCGCTCTACCAAATGAATTGGTGGCATCTGGCGGTAGTACTGTGTACTCGTTTTATTCTCTCCTTTGTTCTGTCAGCGGTAAAAAGTATGAAAAATGAACAAGGAACTTTTCATCTATCACCGCCAGCCAGAAAACTGACTTAGCCCACTCTTTGACTATGCGAAGGATTTGGTTCTTAATCACTTACTCAGCTGGGATCCACAAAATAGCGAAAAGAACAGCAGACACACACAACGCTCCTTGATTGCACAACTTCAAAGTTGTCAACTCTGACAAACAAAAATTAGCTGACTCTCAGGAAGAAAGGAGAAGGGGAGGGGTATTTCCCTTCTTGGCGTCTCTCTCTAGGAGAAAAAGGCCAGGAAGCGACGAATGGCTTCCATCATGGGGTACGTCGGAAATGAGTGATGGCTTAAGAAAATGAAGAGGATGTTGAAAACATTGGATTTGGGTCGAGTTGTAATGCATATAAGGCTCCCCGGCGCCAGGCAACTTCCAACACGTACATAATACACCCAAGTTATAAAAGATTTCACTTTTTCTGCTCTTTGTTGAGTGCGGCATGTCTTTTAGAAGAGATGTTGAGTGGCGTGGATCTTCTTCATTCGGAGAGGAAACTGCGGGAGGGTGAATGTGTCGCGGAGTCCGGAACCAGAAAAGAGACTGACACAAGAACAAAAGTTACCGAGATCTTTGCAAGCCTACATCGCTATAGGCGCGCCATTAGATGCTTTCTTCACCTCCTTTAACTTACAACATATTATAAAGCGGCACTCACTACAATTGATCACTGGTCAATATAATTTGTTTCACAGCAACTGCCTGATTCCAGCGACTTTTTATTCTGAATTCAAATATGTCATCAGAATTTTCCCATCAGGCATAGTTTTTGTGACAATCATTTTTGTATAACATACACGTTTAAATATTGCGTTTATTTTAAACAGACAGCCAGTATCCACTGACCAGTATTGAGGTTGTAGTGAGGCGTCAACATATACAGGATGTTAATGAACTACACCGAAATAATTTCAGAGAGTGTAGAGATGTCATATATAAGCAATTTGGGATATTAGCATATTGCCTATCTGTTCAAATTTCGAAGCTATGGCTATAAGTTTCTAAAGCGCCAGTACGCCACTGACTAATGAAGATGCCCCTCTAAAGCATACCACATGATAAACGAAGGGCGATTTCTGAACGTATCACTCTGTCGCCTTAATTATGACATTAGTTTTCGAGTAGGAGATGGTCATTTGTTTTCAAGATCGACTTTCGTTCGTTTTTGTTTGTTTTGTTTTCTGACTGGCTTAAAAATAAGCTTTTAGCCTCCGTTTTAAGTTAATGTTTCATTTTATATACTTAAAATCTTAACATACCAATTCAAATAATTACAACCCTTATGTTGTTATTGTACTTACCAATCAGAATCGTCTCCCGAGTGTGTGTTAAATAAGCTAAGTTTTATGAATCCCGTTAGTAGTAAATTTATTAGCCATTGTATGTTGGTAATACACTCATTATTGAGAAATAGAATAAAACTTGAAACCATTACCTAAAACTCATTCACAATTCTTTAGTATGCGTATCGCAACATTTCATATTTAATAAAAAAAAAAAAAAAAATTAACGGCATGCCAAGAATGAAATCTGCAGTTTGCAAAACATCAGTTTTTGCGTTATGCATTACGTCACAAAAACAGTTAAAGAACTCCTTCTAGAGTAGGCTACATAATGCAAGAAGGCTGTTCATAGATGATCAGTGTCGCACTGTCACATGCGAGACTTGAGGGATTTTTATGGCACTAAATCTTGGAAACGCTGATAACGAGCTGAGGAAAATGAAATTTCTATGCTCGCAAGACAGTTTTAAAGACACTGTAAACTAATTTTTCACCCGGCTTCGCTTTAACAATAATTTATTAGCATCTGATGCCAATTTGTTGAACACCATATAACTGCGTTATGTTTAATATGGAATACATTGCCTATCTGAAATTGTTTAAATACGACATCTCTACATTCTCTAAAAATATTTCGGTGTATTTCATTATCATCCTGTATGTAGTGCCAAGACCGACTGCATTTACCAGACTCCAATACGGGAAAAAAATGGCTGCCGAAGTGTACCTTTTACTGCCAGTAGCATTATTATACAAAACTTTTACACGTATTATGTTTACAAGATGACATTATTTATTATTAGAAAATATTTACATGGCTTTTAAGAATCTGAAATTGTTTACAAACAATATTTCTCATACATAAGCCAAATATAAAATAATATATATTACAAACTTCGGCATAGATCTTACAGCATCATATTTATCATCGCCTATTTTAATGAAAAGGACATAGTTTTCCTTGGCAATAGTTATAAACGGGTGCCTTAATCTCACTTTCAAACAAGTCAAAACATATCATCTTGCTCACACCATTCATTAAAACTATATTCATCTCGCTCCAAACGATTCATATGTTCTTCCGGTCTTTCCTTTCATCGCTAACCCTCACTGTGATATATTATATTAGAAATTGCCCAAGAAAAATGTTCTGCTTATCCACAAATGTTGCTACAAAATGTTTAATACACATATACACTACAGTTTCATCATTAACTTCAAAACTTGCACTGTGTACACTCTTAATCCACTCCTCCTTTAATTACTGCTATTTAGGAAATGTTAACACGGTATTATGCGGTGCACTGCCTTAATTAAGACATGTAAGAGCAACCCATGTGATACTTACACTTGCTATTAAGCTCCTAGTGTGATGTCACTAAATAATATTTTTAAAAAAACAAAAGAAGTAGCAGGCTACTGTTGATTTACTTCCAACTATAAACCACTGCAATAAACCAAGTAATTGCAAAAATCACAGTCATATAATTAATATACGGACCACATATTCCTACATTTTTTCTACTATCGACACTTACATCGGGGTCAGGTAAATGTCGGTGTTGGTAGTGATTTCCGCTGTATTATTGTTATGTTTTATTACTTTTTCAAACGCTTCAACATGCTAATAATGTGTTTAAATAATCAAAACAATTTCTTCTACGTGTGTGGTGAACTAACTTTCAAATCTCAGAACGCCTCTTGGGTGTAAAGCTGGTGATTTTAATAAAGACTGGGTTCCAAATGTGTTAGGCCTCTCATGAATGGAAAAAGGTACATAACGTATGTCATTTTTAGTTCTATGATTTGGAGGAAACAGAAGGATCATTGAACAGAGTGTTATTTCTACTTAACTAACATTAAAGGAATCACATCCACTACAAAATATATAACTAATTATTCCAATTTGGCGTATGCAATGAGGTCTGTGCCACAAGTGAAGAGTACCCTGAACCAAAGTGTCCAGATTTCGTGATCTTATGTGATAACTTCGACCGCACCTCATACTGGAGACCAAAGAAACGATGGAAGTGATTCTACATTTAAAGCAAATTGTTCATCAGAACTTTCTTTTCAACTGAAAAAGTTCTTAATGACATTATAAGCAATGGACGATAAACATTTTGAGGAACTGTTACAGCCACCGGAAAAAGCTGCGTGGAAATAATTCAAAAATATTTGTTGTGATTTTCTTAGCAATAATAAAGAAGAAAATACAAAGCTATGGGATGAAACACGTCTTTTAAAATTTCACTTCTTGGACTCACCTGGACTTCTTCACAGAAAATCTTTCGCTGTCTCTGTTGACCGTTTTCATCAGCACATTTCTGCTGTGGAAAAGAGGTACCGAGGCAAATGAAGTCCTTGTATTCAGGTCGACTACTGCTAGACCATGAAGAGAGACATCCTGGAGGCAAAATATGATCGAAAATCAAAATATTCAACTTTTTAGGTACGCCAACATTTGACATATATTTATCATTTTGTTTCATAATTAGCAATTCTTTTAAAACTTTCGATTGTTTATTTGCTAAGTGATAAAACATGTATTAACAAATGGAAAAAGCTAAATCAAAAAATCCTAAAGACAAAATTCCTATTAACTTTTTGTAGATTAAATTTGATTTCATTTTATTTATTTTTTTAAGGTAGTTTAATTCCTACGTTATTTTTGTATTGTAATTGTTTTTAAACGGTAACATGTTTTGGTTTTACTGACACATACCAGCTTCTTTCTAAATACAGAATGTAACTCGAAACTTTTATTTCTCTATATTTCAGCGAATGTAAAGATGACATCATGGGCTCAGTTCATAATGACTACATTTAAAAAGGTTATACTCACACAGTATTAACTTTGCCTATCAGTGGTCATATATTTCAACTATTTTACTATTAGTTTTTGTTATAATCTCAATGATGATGAGATGATGATGATGATGATAGTAATAATAATAATAATAATAATAATAATAATAATAATAAGAAGAAGAAGAAGAAGAAGAAGAAGAAGGAGGAGGAGGAGGAGGAGGAGGAGGAGGAGGAGGAGGAGGAGGAGGAGGAGGAGAAAGAAGAAGAATTCTAAAAATGTGGTTTCCCTTTTGTAATACTTAAGGACTGCAAGAATTCTAATTTTGTTCCAATTACTTTTGAAAATTAGAGTAATTTCACTATAGACATTTATTTTCAAGCGATTTTGAAGGGGGAGGAACAGACAAAACTAGTTAAGTGATGTACTATAGTTCAATTTTTCTTGCATTAGTTAGCTTTAGAGTTTGTGGTACTAATTGCACACTGCAATGAAATCGTTAATTTCATTGGATTTTCAAATTCTTTTTCAAAGTTATTCTACTTGCTGAGGAATTTGCTTAGTTTACGCAGCTCCTGCGTGACAGACTTTTTTTTTCTATATCTATATAAGGGGTTCTCAACCGTGGCATTGGGTAGTACGTGAGCTATAACCGGGTGGTATGTAAAAAATTTAGCAAATAATATAAATTGATATTTGTTTTACAAACAACAATCTATTTACTGTTCCACTATAATGAAACAGAAACAATAGATTTATATTATCATAAAACATTTTGTATGATACTGTACAAAAATAATACGGCAGTTAAATTTTAATTCTAAGACAATGACAGTTTGGTCAGACAACAATGGGAAATATTTTGTTATTTGTTTAGTAGCAAGACGCATTTACAGTTAAGAAAGCAGTGGAGCTACACTATTGTTGTTGTTGAATGCGAGATTGTTATGTATAGTTTGTGCCTGATTCAGAAGTTTTAAGTGAAAGTTGTCAACTTTATTACTTCCAGAGCTACGAATTTACGATTATTTCATTTTGTGTAATGAAATGACTGCTGAACACGATTCTCACTGAAGAGGAAATGCATTGCGTCGTCTGTTTGAACTTCTTCTGAGTGCAGATTTTTCTCTCAGACTTCAATTGTTTCACCGCTGTGACTTGCCTGGCTGGTTACTTGGCGCCTCAACCAGCTGAACAAGAGTTTGCAAGGTGAGCTTACTCCCATATTCTTGGTACAGGATAAAATTGCGGCTCTTAAGAATAAACTAAACTTCATGATTACAGAAATCATTGTTAGAAACACATCTTCCTTTCTGTTGTTGCTTTTTCTTTAAGTGAACACGAAATGTCTCTTCATTGTAAACCAGCAGTGAATATTAAGGAGCACCTTGGGAGTCTCATCTCATATTTAAATGTATGTTGCCTGAAAACCTGGGTTCAGAATTTTGGATTAGATACCCGTTTTCTGTTGCTGACATTGACACCTTACTAGAAATCTTTACTCCTTCCGAGAAAGACAGTTCGGACATGTGACTGAAGTGTCAGACAAATGATCAAGAAGATGGTTTTAACAGACTTCTGACTGGCAAGAAAAAAACGAATATCCAGTGATGTAAACGTGTCGTTTGTGTTTGTGACTTCTTACATTTGTAACTGTGCATTTTCTTCTGTACTTTGTTTTTAAAATCACGTGAGTCAGAAATCAGTTAAATTTGTAAAGTTGATAGCTTTTACTATTGTACGTCTGAGAATGTGTGTTTGTGAAGTTTATGTATTCATTCACTATATTTTAACCATGACAAAATTAATTTTAAGGCTTTTCACATAAATAGCCCATTGAATAGGAATAGTTTGAACAAAATTTCTCCAATAAATATCCAATTCTGGATAATACTTACAAGAAATAACTAAATAAATCAATAGGGTTGTTATAAATGAAAAGAAATGCTTGTTTTGCCCGTACCACAAAATTATGCATTTTCCTTTAAATTTTCTATAAGGAAAAGGTTGAGAACCCTGGTCGGGTTGGAAACTTATGAACCGTACCTTATATGATTTCTTTAAAATAACCTTGGAAACAAAAATGTTATAAAAACGCATTTATTTAAAACTTATACTTATTCTTTTAATATAGTTTACATTGATGTGTGTACACTTGAGCCAGCAAGTTTCTTAATTTTTGATCCCGTCGGGAAGTACATTGATGTTATAATAGAATGTTATTATATAATTTTGACCCCTGCAAGTAGAAACTGAGGCTATAAACTAACATTATTACCAAATAAAAATATCACAAGGCTCTACAACGCCCACTCTAGCAATTACATTAAGAGAAAATTACTAAAACACATGATGCATCACCAGAAACGTCTAGGAAAAGAGAAACAAAAAATGTTAAACTGCTGGAAACGCTAATTAACTGAAAGAAAGCTGCTTGCCTACAGCATTTAACTTTTACACACAAAAACAATGTAATAAAAAGTCTGTTTACTGAAGTACGTAACAACCTACGTTAGAACTTCTATTTTAATGTAACTCTAATTATGTTTCACGTTACGTTATGGCCTAGCGAATTTGACATAGGAATTAACATATGGAACAAAGGCTTAGCTAGGAGCAAATATTCAAACAAGACTTGACACTTTCATCCTCTTCATTAAATATCTCTCATTCTGCAAGACTCCGATAAACAATTGTCGTTGCTGAAAATACGATACGATTGTCGCTACTAAAAACAGTTGAGTAACGTTCACAAATTAGGCAATACTACAACGTAAACTTCGCGTAATTTTCCGCTAGAATGAGGGTTTTGTACTTATATATACAAGTGTTACAATATTACGCATCATTAACTGTGATATTTTTCAGGTTAAGATGTTCCTATTATCTATTCGCTGTTACTTCTATCCTAACCTGAGCCGCGAGATAAAACTAATTTCATCTAGTGTTTTTCAATGAACATTTACATTTTATTTTATTTTTTATAAATGCTAGAATATTAACTGATATCTATAACATGCACAAACAAATGCTAGAATTTCCCTACATTTTAATTTTTTTAGAGAAACGAATATAAAGTCTGGAAGCAGCTGGCTTTGATCCCATTTCAGTTATGTAGGTGATTTTGAAACTCGAACATTTTGCATTAACATGGAGAGTATTACACTTGAGAAAACCTTAAGAGACATACAGAATACTTACATTGTTAGGAGTGTTAAAACACAAAATTAATACACCTAGGTATTTCAAAAGACACAATTTCCCTCTCTCCGTCTTAAAACTAATAAATTGTCACATTACTCCATCATAGAACAATCTATGCTCATTCTCCTTCCCATTTACTGCATGCATTTTGTAATGTTTTGCAAGCAGAGATGAAACATCTCGAAGTGTAAGTGTGGAAGATTTACGCCTACTTTAATTGGCGTTGGAGGTAACACGCTTCTCAAAGATTTCTATTTTTTACACACTCATATATATCGCCACGGGTAGCCGAGGTCGTTAAGGCGCGGACTCGTGAGCGGGAGATCAAGGGTTCGAATACCTCCAGGACCGTCCTCCCTGACTGAGGTTTTTCCAGGTTTTCCTCAGTCCTCATAACTGGAAAATGCGGGAAGGTACCCTAAACCTAGCCTGGAACGTTTCCTTCTTTAAAAAAAAATCCTTTCCCAGTATATCATTTCATCTCACGTATCTTCAATGTTCACCGCCTGTGGTGCCTAAGTAGTAAAAACGGGTGTTAAACAGCGTTCATTCAAACAACAGTCAACAGAATTCCAACAAAAGAAATTATACATCACACAAGGTACCGAGGTGGGGGGTTACTTTTACATTACTTTGACAGATCATTGTTTTATAAAAATCCCAACAATAAAAAAATTAAAACAATTACGCAGTTCAATAAGAGAGACAATGCCTCTGCTTGAAAATAAATAAATGTATAACAAGATTCTCAGTTTTTTTAGGTGAATATACCATTAATTTTTATAACTTTTCTCCATTTCATATTGAAATTGTTTATGAGTTTTTTAAAATACTGAAATAATCGCAGAAAAAAAATCATAAAGATATAAAATAGGGGGAAAAAATTTAACCTTAAAATAGCTAAGAGAAGGCAAAATAGGGAGAAAATCTGGTCCTACCGACCTCAAATGTACGAAAACAAGTTCTTTTCTATATGACGCTTAAATATACTCACCCAGATTAACTTTCGGGCTTTAGTTAATATCTCTTTTGAAAGTGCTCTGGCGCTAAAATGTGAATATTCTTCCAGAGAGACGATTTGCTTTCATATTTCATAGAACATTTTTAAGTTCTTTATGTCTAACAATGTTGTGGGTTGAAACCTTGCAGCACTGTAACTAATTATAAGACCTCTGTAGAGTGAACGTGAATTCTGTAGTCGTAAGCTCGTAGTTATGAATAAAATGAATTAATGCTGGCGTAAATGAGCTCGGAGTCCTTTGAGCCTTAACTATCTGGCATTCACCTTCTCAGGGTAAAGTAAAAATCCGAAGAAAAAAAAAAATACCTCACCCAGACCTGACCGGGAATCGAACTCAGCAAATCCTAGTATGGTTCCTTCGGAAGGGAAGTAAAGCCGTGTCGTACATTTACGGCACGAAAACAACCTCGAGCCTGTAAGAAGAGGCCTCTGAGCAAAATTTTGTCGGCCGTTCCACGCCCTGAACAGAATGGGACGCTGATGACCTGAGATGCTGAAGAGCGTCCGTAAATAAAAAAATAAAAAAAAAAAAGAAAAAAAAAAGAACTCAGGACCTACGGATTAGTAGTCGCATACACTACGACTAAATAACGGGAGCGGTCGTTGTAATTATTGTTGATATATTATTTAGAGATCTGCAAAACGTGTGCTGAAATTTAAAGGAAAACGAAGTGTAAATGGAACATGTATCTGCACATTGGTTTAAATTTGCACGTTAACGACGGAATGAACTCATAGTCAAAACGTCTCTTGTATTGCAAGTTGATATAAACATAAATAGAAAAGTTGTTTATGTTTTTACATAGTTCATATGACCTTGCTCTACGTTTCATTTTTCATGATTTAATCCATCCAAACACATTTATAAAAAACATTGCAGAACAGAAAAACTGGAAAATACTTTTCCACTGTGAACAGAGCGAAGTCTCTTCTCTCGGTGTTTGAGGATAACTTATGACGCCTCGGAAATGAGAGAGAAACGAAAGTTGTTCAACGAAATGCCCCTTCGCATTATTCCCTAGCGGGTCGCCCTCCCCACCACTTTGTGGAGTTTTGGATCCCGCCGAGCCGATGTGGCTAGAAGCAGCTTAGTAAGTCATACTAGCTAAACACAGGACCATGTGCCTTTGTTCCCAATAATGGACAGTACTGGCTTCCGGGGGACTAAGCCCCGCACTAGGGTAGCCGTAACTATCATTCATGACTTTCTTTACATTAAGCGTATTGACCCGGAATGCTTGGTAACAGCTGAAGCAGGGCAACAAAGCTGGGAGCACAGAGTCATTTTATTCTGCCCTGAGCAATTTTTGCTAAATGTGATCAGATTTCTAACTTCTTGCGGCATAGGATATAAACGATCTAAAGGAAAGTAGGAAATTCGGTAAGAGCCTTTATCAGCAAGCCTGCAATCCCTTTCAATCTCATGCACCTTTTTATCTCCAAGAAGTGTGACCAGAGCCCGGAAGTTAGGCAAAATGCATTTTCCATGTGAGTCACATAGTAATGAACATGTTTCCGTATATTTGGGGACGGTAAGGTCAACTTTTATTTCCCTTTTTAGCCTATTTTGCTTTCTGTTGCCTATTTTAAGGATTTTTGTTTTAAGTACATAAAGAATATCAATATATCGAATCGAAAAAAGTTATAAAGTTGAAATGACATGTTCACCACACAAAAATATCTATTGAGAATCTTGTTATACATTTATTTATTTCAAGCAGTTAAAATCTCTCTTTTCAATCCATTCACTTAAGCTCCTTAAATAGCAGAAGATTCATTAGTGAAAGGAACGCACGGTTAACTCTGATACCAGGAAATAGAGAGGCTGAGGGAAGTACATTGAAGAAGATTTGAATAGTCCTGGCGAATGATCTTGTATCCATCTGGGCAAGACAATTCTGGGAACTCTGTGGTAGGGGAAACTTCTTGGCTGCAAAAACGTAACAATTGCAAGCGAGAAAGATGAGAGTGGTACTGCTGTGCAATAAATTATCCCTACAATGTGTTCAATACGGAAGTAAGAGAGGTGCTAACCTGATAAACTTATAAACAGAAAATGAACTCGACCAGAAACCATTGCGCATCTTTTTCTCATTCGCCAGGACTATTCAAAACGACTTTGCTTGTGTTCAACATTTCCATGATTCCCTGAAAGGTGAATTTTCTGTTGTAACTGGTATGAGTTCTTACAAAATGACTTGTTTTAATATGCTCCAAACTTCATTGGAAGTAGAACGTTCTTTTTCCTCGATGAAAAATGTTCCGTCTGACAAGTGGCTGACTATGACAGTTGATACCTTGAAAAAACATCTTGTTGTCATAAAACTTTCAAAATACCCTCATACAACAGCATTGTTACTTTTTGAGAAAACTGGGTATTTAAGCATTAATAAAACGCAAAAACTAATTATATATGCTTAATTTTCCTAAATTCCTCCTGAAGAAGAGTAAAAAAAGCTAATAAAAGATAAATAATTATGAAATTTAAGAGAAAATAAATTTAATGTTTTAAGTAAATTTAGAATTAATTGCATTGCTTTTATTTTTACATTTAATAATTACCTAAATTCTTGCTTTAATGTCTTTTCTCTTACATTTTATCACACTAATATCTGTAGCTTGTGGATGTAAAAACATAACGAAAGCAGCGTTTATAAACGATGGGGATATCAGAAATTCTCAACTGTTCTACTGGACGATACGTTGACCTAATAAAGGTCAAGGCTAAGAAGATGTGAAGGCTTCTGCTGCCATCTCTGGCGTGAATTATTAACTGCAATGACAAGTGGCGTTGTTTGTCCACATATGTACGTATGTTAACGAGATGTTGACACATACATCATGTTTGCAAGGCCTCCTGTTTAACGAGCCCCAACAGTGCTGGTCACCTGTGAATTATTCCAACATATGAAGATAGTACTGACGCTAACACCTGTGTCGTCGTTCATCTAGCTTTGATTGTAAATAAGATGTCGACCAAACAGCGCACATGTTCGATTAGTAAATTATCAAACATAAATTCGGAAATCAAAGCACTGTCAGAGCCTGCTATAAAGCGCAATTAATTGTAAACAAATAGAGGTGGAAACATTTCGGCTGCTTCCTGGCTCTATAATTAACCTCTAAATGAGTAGACAGGGCCATCGCTGTGTCATAGATACTTATTTTCATCCTTTTCTCAAATAAGAAAACATCACTTCATCTTCAAAATATCTCCTAAATCAACGCATTTTTTATTTGTTTATTTACGGACGCTCTTTAACACCTCAGGTCATCAGCGCCCCATTCAATTTAGGGCGTGAAATGACCGACAAATTTTGCTCAGAGGCCTCTTCTTTAAGGCTTGAGGTTCTTTTTCGTGCCGTAAATGTACGACACGGGACCCACGACTTTACTTCCCTTCCGAAGGAAGCCATACTTAGGATTTTTACGCCCGAAAAAATCCATCGATCCTGGCCGGGTTTGAACCCGCGATCTTGGGTTTAGAAGGCAAGTATGATTACCACTACACCACCAGGACCGACGAAAGTGAGTACCAAAAAGTGACTTGTAATTTATTGCAAGGTAACTATAGGAAATAAGAGTTTAATGTTAAACAGCGTGTTCAAATGCTTTTCTTTTTTATCTAAACCGGATTATGTTCTCATTTACAGTTTATTTCGAAAATTTATTTCTGTAGTTTACTTAGAAAAATAAAATGAATTATAAAATGTGCCAGGAACATTTTCAATTGTCTTTTTCATGTAGCAAATTTAAGGTGAGATCAGAGGTCCTATATTACTGGTGTCAAGTTATTCGTTTTTATGTGTTTTTTCTCAGAAAGTATTACATATAACCTGAGTGAAACTTTTACTGCTAATTTTTCATTACATTATACGTTCTGAGCTCTAGTTTAGAGAGCATAATTTATAAAATAATAACTTATTATTTATTTATTCTTTTTGTAACAGCCTCCTTTTTATAAAAATAAAATATTACTATTTTTTTATAAAAGTTCTTATGCAAATGACCTGAAACTACAGCTCAGCAATGAATGTAATAATACAGATCAGCTGTAAAAATGTCAAGCTTCTTTCTTTATCGGTTTATGAGAAAAAGCTTCATATGTTGTAATTTTTTCACTTACGACTAAAATAGGGTTAAAGTTAATAAAAATAATTGTCAATTTACACGCAAATACATTTCTTGCACCCGCATCTTCACACAAAGTAATATTATCACTACAGGAGACAGTTTCACTGTAGTTAAAATGTTCAATATTTACTTTGTTGTCTTCAATATCCTCCATATAATTATCAGATATCTTTTCTTGGAAGTACTAGGGGAGTGTAAGTAACTAACTTATCATTCACTGAGTTATTCTCTTTAGAAATAGGCCCATTATTTTCATTAACCATTCTTTACTGGATAGGTTTTGTAATGCCTGTTTCCTTGTTTTTTTTATAAACCCTGGTGGACTTAAACATATTAAACATGTACAGCTTATAAAACTCAACTTAAACACAAAACTTTCCAATTGCTTAAAAAATTAAACACACAAGCAGTCAATACTGCTTTCAATTTTAAAACAGACATTTACCTACAAAATACAACAAACCACAGCCTTCTAAAACAAATGGTTTCAGAGATATTGTCATTTTATGTAATAGTCTGGAGTATTAAAAAGTAATTTAACACTTTACGTAATTAAAAGCACTTACAATTGGAAATTTTCAATAAATGATATTAAGAAGAACAATCCAAATAATTAGTTAAAACAAAAAATAAATTTGAATGTTTTTCAAAATTTAACTTTTGATCTTACCTTAAGTAGCTATTGAGATTGTAAATGGTAGAATTAGTTTAAATTATGTACTTTTAAAATATATACAAGTACTTTTACTCGAAAATATTGTGTCAATAAAATATAAATTATTTTAATTTAAGACTAAGTACTTAATTAAACGGTTGTAAAAGTAAATAAAATGTAAATAATACCTATTTTGTGTTTTATAGTGTGTGTTTCTTCCTTTTAGAGACAATTCTAGGCACCAAAATCATTGTTTAATACCGAAAAGTCACTCTATAGTTATATTAATGACCATGTTTAACATGCATTTTTATACAAAATTATTACATTCATTTTAACGATATCAAATATCCATAGCTTATTGTTCAGATATAGTTGAACCATATCCCTGTAATTCATCGTAGCAAGCAAGGAAGTTTAGTTTATTGTGCAAAACAAACGAGTGATTGTTGTTTATCAAAAGTTTTCTAGTTACACTAGTGTGCGTTAAATATTTTTTCATGAAGCAAAAATTCTTACATTATTGCTTTAAGTGATATGTAATTATGTTTGTCTGCAGTGCTAAGATGAAGCAAAGCTGGAGGCTTGGGTAACTTCACACATGAACAAAATTTGGAATAAAGTACAAGAGCACAAAGAGCTATAGTAGTCAAACAGCCCAGGGGAAGAAACCTTGGTAAGCGAGTGAATAGCAAATGTGGAGATTTGATCTCATGCCTTATTTAGGTTAACTTAGTACACTATTTAAAGATTTTAACCTTATTAAATATTAGAGTGCATGTATAGTAGAGTTATTACAGTTCTAGACTGGCGGAGTCTTAGAAGAAAGTTTTGTTAACGAATGGTTATGCATTAATGCGTTACTCGGCACTTTCGTTGTATTCCAACAGCACCGTCCTCCCTGAATGTTTTTTTTTTTTTCTAGGTTTTCCTCAGTCCTCATAAATGACAAATGCCGGGGAGGTACCCTAAACTTAGGTCTGGAACGTTTCCTTCCTTAAATAAATCCTTTCCCAATATATCACTTCGTCACATGTATCATGAATGTCCACCGTCTGTGGTGCCTCAGTAGTAAAAATGTGTGCCAATTGCTTTTCGTTAGTTATGCCACTACATAAACAAACTCTTGAACAGGTTTTTATGTATGATGCACAGGATTCTTACAGAGAAGTAAGAAAACATCCTTGCAGTCGTGTAGAGGAACTGTTCGCCAACTTGTTAAAAAGACAGATCTCTCATTGATAAGAACAAGAGTTTCCTCGTCGTTTCCACGTATGAAGGAAGCAGGTGAAATTGGATTTGCATTGTAAAGGAGTAGTTTGCTTTACATTTTCTTAATTATATCATTGCGGGATGTCAATCTACTGGTAAACAAACTGGAAACAACTGGATCTCTGGTGAGTGAAAAACGCAAACATCGTTCATGTAGACTGCCCACGGTTATTGTGGACGACTGTAGTGTAAGTCATTAAGACGTTTGTCGCAGGAGACAGGTACACATACTCAATGTGTCAGAGAGCTGCGAAAGAGGCCTACCTTAAACCGTATAAAGTTTCTGTTGCAGGAACCAGATAGGGATAAAAGAGTGAAGTATTGTCGTGGGTTTCAGGCGTTCATTGTGTAAAATCCTGACACATTGTCCATCACATGGTTCACAGATGAAGGCTGTTCCATTTATGCGGCTATGTGAACTCACAGAAATCACACTGTTGGGCTGTCCAAAATCTAAATGTCATTCATGAAACATCTCTGTACGTAGTTAAAGACGGGGTTTGGTTGAGCAATATTCGCACATAAGAGTTGTGTGATCAATTTTTAAATTTATTATTATTATTATTATTATTATTATTATTATTATTATTATTATTATTATTGAACAGACTGTGGGCACTGCAGAGTACCGCAGGATTTTCATGGAGTTTGTTGATCAACTGGTCGATGTAGAGCTGGGTCATGAATATTTTCAACAAGATGACGCTACATGCCATACATCAAACTAATTCATGGGCTAATTAAAAGTTTCTTTGACGACCGGATAATAATCTACAAGAACCTGCGGTCACCGAGATCTCCTGATTTGACAACATCTTTCCATGGCGTTACTTAATAGTTGGCGTTTACGCCACACAATCCCAGACATTCGAAGATCTAAAGCACAGCATTACACAGGAAATTAATGGTATTGATAACACAATCTTTATGAGCAGCCAGTAACATGGAACGACGTATTGAGTCATGTCTTATGCAGGAAGAAGGACATTTTCAACCTTTTCTACAGAGGTTAATAATCTCCCACAGAAACTCTACATTTGAAAAATAATAAGTTGTCACTAGCATCATTCGTTTTGAAATAAATAAAGAAAGAAACGTGTTAGTTTTGTATAAATCATTATGTAGTTTCTGTATACTTAGATTTTTTATGGTAATCAACAAAAAATACATTTTGTCATAAATTCGGATTCTCTAATTCATCACACGTCATCGCTAGTTTCTCTGTTGCTTTTGCTTTTTTTTTTTATAATTTATATCTGTAAAATATTAACATTGTACATTAATATTAAATAAATAACAAATACTTAAATAAATGGACAGCAATAATCAAAGCAGTACATATTTTTATACGTTAATACCTTAACGAAAATTATTTTTCAACATTTCATCTAAATGTCGAGATTTCAGAGGGAATGAATTTTCTTCCCATCTAAAAGACATATTTATTTTCTAGAATAATTTGCATTCTGCACTTCTTTTTATGCCGAGGACATATTCTTCAATTCATACTGCAAGAGGCTTCGGCGAGGATGTGAAATTGATGAAAAGAAGGATATCTTGTTCAATACGCGGATTATTCCACGTCCGGGAAATCTTTTCAAAAGACTTTTCGTATTTTTTCTTCTTCTTCTTCTCTATGCCTTACTTCATCAAGGTACATTTTAGGGAAGAATACGGGGCGAAAAGAGAGGACCTTTGAATCCTATGACTTGGGAGAAAAGAGTTGGAGGAGGCCATGACTTTGTGTGTTCGCGCGCGGTTCGTTTATTTGGCGGTGGAGAGGGTTTCCTGCTGAATGGAGAACCACATTACAAAATAGTAGAGCTTTTTCACTGAAATAATTCGATCAATGGCTCGGAATGAGTTGCTTCTGTTGGTACGCGTGTGTGATCTACCAAAGAGAGCGGACAAGAAACCCTCCAACTCCGTTTCCAAAAAGGGGAAGGAAGGAGGAGGAGGAGTAAGAGAATTCTGTAGGGGTCCACAAAACTGACAATTACCAGATAATTCCCCTGCTCAGAGCTTGAAAAGAGTACCTACCGCCCTTGTCTTTTAGCAGTGGCGTGGAATGCCACGATAAATTCGCCGAAATTACCACCCAGCTCTACGTTGGGATGTCCAGTTTATTGAACAATATAAACACAAGTTTGTATGAAATAGTCTTTCAGCGCCACCTATGTTAAACATTTAGAAAAGTGCATGTTCAGCTCTACATTAATGATCTCCCCGCTATGAACTGGCAAAATAAATGAGAGCGCTCAAAGTTTTTATTTTTCCCCAATGTTTATTTTCTTTTTCTTTGCTCCCTCCCCTATCAAGGACTACGTTCCGTTTCAGTAATCATTTAATCCCTTGCTATGAGTCTCCACCACACCTATTTCGTAATACGAGAGTTGTTCGCAAATGATTTACAGTAGCGGTTTTTTAAGAATACCTGCGTAGAAAGATGGCCTGATGCTACTACGCAGTGCAGGCTCTAATAAGCATTGTGTATGGACAGCTACAAGTAGTCTAACCGTCTCTTAACTCCCTTAAGGCTACGTGTTAAACTTCTTCGTTTTACTCCATAGTCATACAGTTAATTGTGTTATACTGTTCAATGATACCTTCTGCTTGTTTTCTTCTTTTTGCATTAGAAGACCTGGGCCAGAGAGAAAATGCAAACTTTTGAGACCGAAATTAAAATTAAAAATAATTAAATAATTTTGTAATCTATTTTATGTACCTAAAAATAAAAATTTCATGTCTAAAATTCCGAGGTCTATAAAAACTATGTACTTTTTCAGGTATTTAAACTATATAGATACGAGGGTAGGTCCATAAGTTTCCGGCCTCGCTCATAAGGATTATCGCCTTCACAGAACTCTTATATGGTGCCACATCTAATCTGTTAAGTAAATAATTGCAGCTGTAACTGTAACGCTGTGTTCAGTTGTTCAGATATAGTTGCATAACGAAGGCTATGTGTAGAAGATTGTGATATGTTCAACATGGATTTTCGAGCTGTTATTAAGTTTTACTCAAAAGAAGGATATATTACAAATGAAATTAAACAGCGATTGGACGGTGTATATGGGAAAGCATCCCCCTCATATTCCACCGTAAAAGAATAAACCAAACTTTTTCCAATGGGTCGTGAAAGCATTAAAGACGAAGAGCATGCAGGTCGGCTCTTGGAGGTGCTCATTCCTGAAAACATCGCTCTTGTGGCAGGAGAAATTATGAAAGATCGGCGGCTCAAAGTTACAGAAATAGCAGCAAAGCAATGCCTCTCTAAAACAACAGTCCTTCGAATTATTCATGAATATTTAAACATGAATAAGGTTAGTGCAAGATGGGTGACTAGACTTCTTTCCTCAGTCCAAAAGCAGTAAAGAGTCATCTGTTGTCAGGCATTTTTGGAGTTCTGCCGTGGCAATGAGAGAGAAGTTCTGCAAACCATTGTTCAGGAGATGAAACTATGGTCCTCTACTATGATCCCTTGTCCAAAAGAGAATCAATGGAGTGACGTAAACCTGGCGAAGCACCGCCTCTAAAGCCAAGAGGTCACTCAGTCAACCAAGAAGATCATGGCCACAATCTTTTGGGACTGTGAAGGAATACTCATCATTGACTTCAAGGAGAGGAACACCACAGTAAATGGAGAGTACTATGCTGACCTACTGCACAGACTACGTGCTTCCATCAAAGAGAAAAGGCGAGGAAAGCTGAGTGGTGGTGTGCGCCTTCTTCACGACAATGAGCCTGTGCACACAGCTCTTGTTGCAAAGGAAGCTGTGAAGAAATGTGACTTCAAGGAGATCGACTATCCACCCTACAGCCCATATCTAGCTCCCATGACTATTTCCTCTTCTCAAAACTCAAGAATGACTTTCGAAAAGGAAATTTAAGTGCGATGAAGAAGTAATGGATGCTGCGTATGCCCATTTTACAGACAAGGCTTCTGACTATTTGGGGGGAGGTGGAATTGAAATGTTAATTCAAAGATATGAGAAGTGTATTGAAATGAGGGTAACTATGCTGAAAAGTGAAATATAGTTTATGTCTTTATCATAGCTAGAAAATGGTTAGGCCGGAAACTTATGGGTTTACTCTCGTTCTTGGATGTTGTTTACCTGATATTTATAGGCAAAGGAGTCAGGTTCGTAACAATATCGTGTATTTGTTTCACAAATTCTACTACTGTTGCAATTTTGGGACTATAGGAAAGTAGGCTGCAAATTGTTCCACGCCATCTTGTTGATGTACATCCCAGTTGTCAACTTTTGATCCATCTCCACGCACTTCCTGTTTATCCTTAGGACGAGTTTTTTAAAAGGAAACTGGCGGAGTAGGAAATACGTCCGTCATGAAAAGTTTTTGGTAACCGTCCAGAGAAAGTAATAAGTTTGCACGAAGTTCTGCTCCCTGTATTTCCTTGCGGATATGCCGCCACTCCAAACAATAGCCAATCAAAAGTTAACAAACAAAAAGCTCTCTTCTGAACACTCACGTTTAAGTATTTCCTAATTCGTCTAGCCTCTGTGGCATCACTCAAACTTTATAGCAATTAGCTCTGAAGCAATACAAGCAAAGCTCATACATATTTTATGCGCCAAGTGACACCCACACTGTCCCCTATCCATGTTTGTTTAGATTTTACTGAACATTTAACATAACATGTTGGATAATTATAAATTTTAAAAGTTTTTTTAATTTTAGGAACTGAAATATATTGGCGACATTTCTAATTCAACCACTGCATGTGCTACTTATGTAACGTCAACACTGACCAGAGTGAAACGCTTGAAAATGTAACAAATTTCCCCTTGCAAGCCTCCGTACTTACAAGCCCTCCACTTTCACCGGACTGGACTCAGCTTTAAAAAAAGAACAGAACGTGGGAGACGAAGCTTCCATTCGCTCCATAATGCATCAGAATGCTGATGCTGACTGATTCACTTAGGCGGTTACTGGGCTCAAGGCAGCGTCCAATTTAGTTAACATCTCGGCGAACAGTTCACGGCGATTTACTGACAGTTGATGGATTACTGCAATGTTGCGAGTGTTGCATGGCGCTTGGGTACAAGAATCAGAGAGCAGTGGGAGGGGGGTTGGTACCCAGAGGCTCTCCTGCCATTCTCCACAAAGGTACCGCTAAATGTCCGTTCGCAAAGTGAAAAGCCGTTTCTGTATTATCTCAGAATTGTGTACACCGCTTTGTGTGTCAGTAAAGGTTGTCCAGTCACACAGACACGCTATTTTTTAAATTTGGCCATGATACAAAAAAAATCGGATTAGATAGCTGGCGAGTGCAATACAATCTTAGAATTAATATAAACAACTGGGCTCTGAAAACTGCATATTGTGCTTTCCGCACTTTACAGCTGTTGGACCATAAAGTATATCAAAAGCGGGGGAAAAGAGAAAAAAAAAAAAGAGTGTAAACAATTATGAGTATGCTCCTGCAAAAAATTCTTCACAAATTAAATCATTATCCGGAGCAAAATTCACTGCACATATATCACCTTGCATTGTTAACACCCGGTTGGCTATTAGAGCATTATTCATTATTAGGTGGACTATGATTTTACAGAAATGAATATAAATATTTCAACATGGTTATATTTGACATACTTTTGAATTATCCTTGAAAAACGGAATAAGTGCCACAAAGTTTTTTTCTTCAGATGTATATAAACCACTGCCAAAAAATTGGTAAAGGTCATTTCTTATATTCAAAAAAACACTGGACATAAGTTTCAAAAGCATTTCCAAGGGAATGCTATAACTGCCTCGTCATATAAAACAAAGTGGTAACGAACAAAGAAGTCTCTAAGTGATATAAGAATTGGGTTAATTTCCTCGTGATCGGACAAAGCAAAACTTCAGAATCTTTCAAATATGGGCAAATAATAAGAAAGGAATTTCTGCTGAAGAGAAGATTCTTCTATGGATAATAACAGTTTATAAATGTGAAATATAAATACTATAAAGATAAGAAAGCTTCTTAGTAAAGAATGTACATATTTTTATACGCCATACCTTTAACCATCCTCTTAAATTTGATGATCTATCTGAATATAGTCCCCATTGGATGCAATGCATCTGACCCAGTTTTTTCTGTCAGTCTTCAAACTATTTTTGACAGGTTTTTCAGAATCGCCTCCGCAGCCTTCATCTCTGCTTCTGATAAGGTAAATTGGCTCTCAAAAGGAGTTTCTTCAATTTGGGGAAAAGGAAAACGTCACACGGTGCTAAATCTGGGCAATAAGGAGGTTGAGGAACACACTTCACATTAATTGTCGTGATTTATTCAACAATAATATTTACGATGTACAGCCGTGCATTATCATGGTGCAGTATCCTTTTGCGTTTGCTAAGAGCCTTGCAGGTTTTTCACGACTTCTATGTAGTGCTGCCCCGTTACAGTTATATGTACATGCCGGTAAACCATTCCTGAATATGGAGAAATAAGATGACCATAACTTTCCCAACAGAAACCTCCACTTTTGCTTTTTATGATGATGGAGAATTCCAAAGAGAGCTTTGCTATTTGCTCTTAGGATGGAAATGATGTAGATAAACTTCATCAGCAGTGATTACCTTTGAAAGAAACTCTACATCTTCTTTCTGTAACATACACGGGAACATTCTTTAGTCAGGGAATCAACAGTCTTGGAACCCACCGAGCACAAACACGTCTCACATGCAACTTTTCCGTTAGCAGCGTGTGGGTATCACTCGGCGACTGAAAATGTTTTTAATGTTAATAGACGATCCTCTCTCGCAATGACTACAGCGGTGTTAATTATTTCTTCCGTTAGAGCAGAAACTGAAATCCCAGGTCCACTTTCCTTTGAAATTGATTCTTTAAACACTTTTTAAACCAACTCCAAACTGTTCTTTATGGAAGACCAAACTCCTGTAACATTACATACATCTCAGCTAAAGATTTGTTGGGACAAAAGCACAATTTAAGAGCAGCATATTGTTCGTCGCGTGTTACCTCCAGTTTGTTGTAGGCGGAACTGATCAAATCTCAATTTGAACACCTCTCCCAGCAGTGACAACAATGATGCTATTGCGGCATGTACATTTAACATTAAGTTAATAAAATGTTATAAAAATAAATTTCAGTGTGATAAAGTATGTATGTAAATAAATATGATCATTCTTTATTGAGCAGCGCTCTATATATTTTTCATTACAGATGTTTTCATTATCACTATAACAAAATGTTATACAATTTTGAAAGTATACGATAATCATTCGTAGTTTGTCTGTTTTGTGCATACATTCACGACTACCGTTATTACTGTTTGGAAACCTTTCAAGTTCAATTTATGAAACAAAACAATTATGCCCAACACAGTTTATTTTTTAGAGTGGCTGCTCTAGAATTTCACACAAGCACTTCAAAAGGTGCAGGTATGTCAGTAGGAGAAAAAAAAAATACACTTGAGCGTTAAATGCGTAACAGAATTTGGAAAAAAAAAAAAAAATCGCATTCCCCTTGTTTTTTAAAAAACGTTTCCTCGATGTTGTTGCTGCATTTAATCGCACTTGCAGTGGAATGTACTATTTTCGTTACTTATTCAGCGCCCGTTTAAAATACTTTAATTATTTTCTGCTTCCTTCATTTTGATATTTCCCCCCTCCCTCTCGTTTGTTTTTGAAATTTCTTCCGCAGAGCACTCTTTCCTGTGAAACAACTTGGTTAGTTGATTACAGCAGGCAAGAAAATCGAAACAGTCTATTTTGTTATCTTTATATGTCGTTTAATTAAAGGCAATGATAATTTTATCTTGTCTAAGTCCTGAATTTCTAAATTCTAAAAGCATTGTCAATGAAAATACTACAGCTTGTGACGAGAATCTGTGAAAAGTCCCTTAATGCCAGGTGGCAGCACCGTTAATCAGTAAAACAGATATCCAATGATAATACGGCCATTTCCGTGAATCAAACAAACGTTGAAGGCAATGACATTTATAGGAGGCCATGAATCACGTACTGAGCGTTTGTTCAAATCGCGGTGACAAATGAACGTGCTGGAAATGATAGAAACATCACATCAGCAGCAATAATCACTTATTCTGCGCTAACTGAAAGCAATTAATGTCTCTCTATTTATATCCCCTCATTCAACAGACTTACCCAGGTATGTATGCCTTCAGTGTTTACTCAACATTTAAATCACAAATACCGCGCGCGCTCCTGTTGTCTAACATATGATCAAAGTTAACATTCATTTTCTTGCAAAATTCTTCATTAAGAATATGTGGTTAATCAAAATTGATTTAAAGATAAATGTATAGTTGACTTCCCGGTAAGTTAAAATAGCATTAAAACCCTTATCTTCACAGCTAGTAAAGCAATGTTCTTTTATTGAAATACAATTGATATATTTATATTTATAAATAGTGTATTTCTCTTATGTTATGAAAATACTGCAATGTACTTTACTATGTCTTATAAGTATCCAATGTTTCTTTCCGCTTCTTAACTTTAACGCTGATATTTGATGTATGTATCTTAAATGTGCTTTATTTGCCTTCTGCTGTTTATTAATTTATTTTCCGCATTATCTGCTATAATCTATGGACACCTTTGTTCTCGTGTACGCCTTCCGTTTATCTCCGTCATTTTCCTCTGTGCATCGCCTTTAGCTGTTTCTGCATTATATTCCAGATTTAACAAGATTATATACTATATAAAGTTTGGAGCAATGATAATGTAATTGTACTCCAAATCACAAGCAATAAAGCAACTTCTAACACGTCAGTGTTGCCATGACAAAAAAAGAAAGAAAATGCACCAGCAAATTATATTGAACTTCATTACTATTAGTAAAGTGTTATTATCCAGAAGTTATTACGGTATATTGATGAAATTTTGTCAGGTCACTATTAGTCCCTATATGCATGATGTTGAAAAAACAGTTCCTTGTGTCCTTAATTTTTTATTTTTATTTTCTTTATTTTTTACAGTCTGTGCCAGAAGTTACCAAAGTGTAAGATGGAGAAGATTGAATTTCCTGCATTTGAAAGGTAAAAGTGTCCGGCAAATTCTTGAAGAGATAATGGCAATTTATAGAAACGATTGCCCATCTTATGATTCTATTGTGAGATGGAAAAAGGAATTTCCAAAGTGGTGACATGTCCCTCACAGACGAGCCAAGATCTGGAAGACCATCATTGATAGTCAAGAAACGAAGTGTTTAGTTGTGTAAAATAAAGAGCAACCATCATGAATGAAACTGGTATCAGTTATGTAGTGTGTGGGAAATGTTCATGAGGAACTGCACATGTTTAAGATGTCTGCATGTTTGCTAAACCCTTTCCAGAAACAACATGGTGCGACCTTTCAAGACATGCTGATACTGTTGGTTGAAGGATGAAGAGGATTCTTTGTCACATCTGGTAACCATGGATGAATCTTGGATCTCTCAATATGATCCAGAGACCAAAACCATGAGCATGGAGGGGGCGCATGCCGATTCTCCTCCCCCCAAAGGAGCAAAGGTGCAAATTCAGCAGGGAAGGTCATGCTCTCTCTCAGTTTTCTAGGGACTGTGTGGAGTCATCCTCACAGATTACTTTGCAACGGACAAAGCATCATTGGCACATTCTACAGCAATCTTTTGGACAATTTACGAGATGCTCTGCAGGGTATTCGTCTCCCAGCTGACAATGCACCAGTTCACATCTCAAGTTGCAGTTGACAAAGCAAGGACATGTGACTTTGAGTTCTTTCAGCATCTGCCGATTTTGCACCAAGTGACTTTTGCTTGTTCCCAGTACAATCTGTGGAAAACAGAGACGCCAGTTTTTTACCACCTGGTTTGAAAATATCACATACGTAGGACCATTAGGCTGACCAATGCAAAGAATTCAGCTTTATCAGTGTTTGTGTAACGTGGACATGTTGGTTCTCTTCGGTTTTGTTCCAGCTTTTTATTTGTGTGCTCTATAATCTCTGTTACTATCTCATCTGTAAAAAGATGTTTCCAAATGCTCGCGATTACTGTACGGCCTAAACAAACTGACAGTTTTATTCTTATTATATTCTCAGGGCGAGATTTCCTACCGAACTTTGTGGTTTTGAATTCCAGATGAAACATTTGCCTTTTCCATATAAAATAAACCAGATTATTCATCTTCATCTTGTTCTACTTCTACTTCAACGTTGTCAAAACCGTCATCCACATTTCCAATCCAGGTTCAGATTCTAAGGGGTGATCTGATATATGAATCATCATAATGCATACCCCTGCTCAGTGTTTTATTCAAGTAAGGTCTAAGCGACCAGTTTTTCTGTTCTAGAAGTAAAATAATATAATATAGTTGGACACGATATTCACAAAGAAACAACGCACATAATTGTTATACTCAATTTAGCGTAAAAAACTTACCTTTACAGTGATTACGTCTCAGGGGCTAGGTATGATAAAGTGGTCATTTTTTAAAACAAGAAAAAGCGAAACATTTTATTATTTGTCTGAATTTTGTAAACGTTTACATAAGTATGAATGAAGTTCACCTTGTTAATCCCGTCCTCCCTGACTGGGGTTTTTTCCAGGTTTTCCTCAGTCTTCATAACTGGCAAATGCCGGGGAGGTACCTAAACTTAGGCCTGGAACGCTTCCTTCCTTAAAAAAAAAAAAATCCTTTCCGAATTTATCATTTCATTTCATGTATCATCAGTGTCCACCGCCTGTGGTGCCTCAGTAGTAAAAACGGGCGTTAAACACTATTCAAAAAAAAAAAAAAAAAAAAAACCTTGTTAATCAACATAGCATTCAAAGTTGGTAGAGAAAGAGCGTTCTTGTCACTTGTTTACAAACCATTCATGTAAGAAAACACTCGTTCAATGGGGGCGTTAGTTGCAGGTAAACGAAGAAATTCCAATATTTTAAGAAAATTGAATAAGTCATGTTGTTCACATTAAAATGGAAAACAATTTCCACCCAAGAGTCGCTAGGTGATGTTCTTTCCAATTCCCATTTTCCCAATATTTTCAGTGTTATGTATTGTTTAATATACACTTACAGACCGATATCATCACTTCGCGAATAAAGTCTTCAGTCTTTTGTTTATCTTCCACTGCCTTGAGTGTTACCCAACTGTAGTCCCGCAAACTTTCCACTTATTTAAATATTCAGCTGCAGTTTAATAAAATGTATGGACATACTGTTAAATTTAATGATAAACCTCAATTTACCAAAAATTGGTGTGATAGTTAATGTTATGTAGCAATCTTCACCCTTAAAAACTACATTAGATTTTATATCATTTAACACAGAAATTATTTCAAAAACTGTAATTTTGGTTCAAAAGTACATTGGGTAATTTCAGAAGTACAGTCCATGGATCTGAAAGATGGGTTGTGCTGCACAGTATGATAAGCGAACGTTCCTTCAGCAGCAGCTAATTTTCTGTTTTCTGCCAAAGTCACAACTGTAATGAATTTCTTTCGACTGAAGCTTGTACGTTTGCAGTTTTCAATGTTGTTTGCAACATTCACATAAAACAGAGTGTTTACGATTAGTTAGTTGGCATCATGTTATCATAGAGAGCGCAGAGGGGAGCAGTTTAATTGTCGGCTACATCAACATTTACTGTACTTCCCCAAGGGAAGCTCCCACATTGTTGCAAGAGTACTTTGTCAGTTGTCAGTAATCTTTAATTTTTTTATGAAACTGATACTAACATGTACATTGTTATGCCGCTGTCATTGTCACAAATAAAAGACATTTTTGTATCTCGATTTATCTTTAAAAAAAGACGGGACAGAGACTAAACAAACAAGAGCTGTCTCGGCTAATTCGGGACGTCAAGTCACCTTAGGTATTACGAATATTGTTGACAATAACGGCAAGGATACACAATACGCCATTGTCGCGGTTAAACATCAACTGACGAACAGCTGAAGGGACAAGATCGGTACTGCCAACTTGAATACTCATACTGACCTATAGCTCCAAGCACATGATTGCACAGCACGCAGTCAGACCATGCGACTACTATTGCGAAGACGCGAAATCAAGCAACCGGTGGCTACTCTTTTCTTATATGAAGAAAGAAATTTAGTTATCACGAGTGAAAAACGTTGAAGATAAATCGGTTTGTTGTATGTTTCCGAATTTTTTGTAACGAAGCAATTTGGTACTTTAGAGGGACAGGGGCTATGGAAAGCAATAATTAACAGAGAGAATCCCTTAGTACTGTAAATAATGCATCTTGTTATTTTCAAATAAAAACAGACAAAAATTGCTGGAAAGAATATAAAGCAAATTGAGGATTAAGACTACAAATAACAATCGACGTTTTGAATGGTTATATAGATGCAGTTATTGAGAAATAATTATATTTAATACAGATATGTGTTTGCTAATTAATGAGTACATATATCGCTTTTGAAACTCCACGTATTCGCATCACATGCTCAAACGACTTTTAGAGCTGAAAGCGTCAACGTATAAATCGAAATAAAAAATGTGTTTTTTTTTATCTATGCTAATGTGCGGTTATTTTTTAACTTCTGAAATAAATTACATAAATATTTTTCTTCACTAGCAATATTCTCCAAAAAGATAACCCCTATTACGCAATATGGATTTACTGGGCACCAAAGCATATTGTAAATAAAGTGTTGCACATAACATTTTTCCTGGTCTATTAAAAAATTGTTGTAAAACCTGTTTATAAATAAAAGGAATCAAACTTTTCTTTTGAAAACTATAGAGCGACATCTTTATATTCTGTTTTATCTAAAATGATAGATGTGACTACATATAAACCAGTTATTAAAATTAAGCAGTAAATTTAATGTAATATCCATATTTCAACACGCTTTCCAAAAGCATAAATCTTAACTGCATGTGCTAGAAACAGAAAATAATAATATAACAAATGCCTTGGATAAGAAAGAAATTGTTGCAGTATTCCTTGATCTCACGAAAGCTTTCGACTGTGTAAACATAAAATTTTCATTGAATAAACTTGAAAAATACGATATAAGAGATGTACTACTTAAACGGATTGCATCATAGCTACAGAATCAAGAATAGTGTGATGAAATAAAGCGTGAATATGAAAATAAAACAATTAAATGAAAAAAAATTAAGTTAGGTTGCATTTATTTTTTTATTATACTTAACATGTGAAATTATTCACCAACGGGGAGGGTATGTAATTGGCTGTGCTGATGACATTGCTACAATTATAACCAGGGCCCGGAAGTTCAGGCATTTATTTTGGTTAAATAGGCAGGCAAAAAGGCACTTAAAACACTGAAACTAGACTGTAATATAATTAAAATAGGCATTTATTAAAGGTAAAAAACACAGAGTAATATCACTCATTATTACTGAAAATAGATATTTAAGTTACTTAATAATTTCATTATTATTACAGTTAAATCAAGTACAATTAAAGTACTTGAGCTTACTTTTCTTTGTTAGAAGCTACAAGAAGATGTTTTTTCAAGGTATCAACTGTCATAGTCAGAGAGAACATTTTTCATCGTGGAAAAAGAACGTTCTATTTCCACTGAAGGGATTGGAGAATATTTAAACAATTTATTTCGGAAGAACTCGTACCAGCTACAACAGAATATTCACCTTTCAGTACATCAAGGAAATGATGATCAAGACAAAATAAAGTAGTTTTGAATAGTCCTGGAGAATGAGCAAAAGATGCGCAGTGGTTTCTGGTTGAGTTTATTTTGTGTTTATAGGGGAATCAGATTATTATCTCTCTTTTTTCAGTACTGGACACATTGTAGAGACTGTTTATTGCACAGCCTGTACCGCTCATCTTACACGCGCTCTTTAACATCTCAGGTCATCAGCGTCCCATTTAATTCAAGGCGTGAAACGGCCGACAAATTTTGCTCAGAGGCCTCTTCTTTCATGCTTGAGGTTCTTTATCTTGCCGTAAATGTACGACACGGGACCCACGGCTTTATTTCTCTTCCGAAGGAAGCCATACTTGGGATATTTACGCCAGAAAAAATCCATGAATCCTAGCTTGGATCGAACCCGCGATCTTGAGTTTAGGAGGCAAGTATGGTTACCACTACACCACTAGGACCGACATGAAGCTGAGAAGTTACCCCCAACACAAATTTGCCTAGAATTGTCTCATGCAGATCATTCGCCAAGACTATTAAAAACTACGTACTTCCTTCATCCTCTCCATTTGCTGGTATTCGCATGCCCGAGGTAACCGTGCAATTTTCACTAATGAAGATTCTGCTACTTAAAGAGTTTAAGTGAATGGTCAAGGAGGAAGTTTTTGACTGCATGAAAAGCAACAAATGTATAAAAAGATTCTCAATAGACATTTTTGTGAAGTGAGCATAGCGTTTAATTATAACTTTTTTTTTCACTTCAATATATTGAAATTTATTCTGTACTTTTTAAAATGCGTAAATAATCACAGAAAAAATCCACAACCATCAAAAATAGACAACAATTTTTTTGAACCAAAAATAGGCAACAGAAGTCAAAATGAGGCCAAACGGGCAAAATAAAAACTGGCACTACCGGCCCCAAATACACGGTAAAATGTTCATTTCTATCTGGCTGTTAAATATAAATAGAAAAGCATTTTGTCTAACTTCTGGGCTCTGATTATAACATATGCAACAGTAGAGGGCATAAATGAGAGAGAAAATCAACAACTAATGTACAAATGTATGTAAAAAGTCTTGATACGGTCTTACATGTAAAAACGGTATGGCTTAAATTTAATTTGACAGTTAAGGGAGTAACAGTATTAAAATTAAAACACAGAAATGCCAGAAGTTGAACATATAAAATGTTTAGGGGTTACCATTGTTATTAACCTCAATTGGTACTTACATATAAATGAAAGAAGAAATAAAACAACAGCATTTATGTGATTGAGCAAGCATAACAAATTATGGACATGAAATATGTAAAACAAGTGCACTATGCACTATTCACGTCCAACATAAATTATGCTATAATTCTGTGGGGAAAGGGGAAAATAAAATGCAAAAGAAAGCAATAAAAACAATTAAAAATTAAAAATGCCAAATCCGTGTAGAAATAGATTTAGGGAATTGAAAATTCTGAATTTTCCATCATTATATGTTTTGTGTGTGTGTGTGTGTGTGTGTGTGTGTGTGTGTGTGTGTGTGTGTGTCAAATTCTTACTACAAAGGAGGTAAAATGAATTAACCACTTGACACTAGGAACAATATAACTGTTCCCAAATAACGTTAAACCACTGAGTAATAAAACAATGGAACAATATTTTACATCCTACTGCCAAATGATATAAAAATTAAAATTAGGGATCCCTCCAAACACTGAAAGAAAACATTGCTCAATAAAGCAAGCGTTTTATTCAACGAGGAATAGAAAAAACAGAGATCTCTGCTTTCAAAATGTGAAATAATTCATGTATATGTATACTTTGTGTACCCTTTGACAAGAGAGAGTCATCTCTTGAAGTTCTACTCTGTTACAACGCGCGGTTCACAAGGTAATAACAAAGCTGTGTATCCACTGCAGCAGTTGTGTATATGACATGAACTAAAGACGCTGTTTAGTATGTGTGTTCTGTTAGCTATGTGGCACAGTGTGGTGCCTCCCGCCTTGAAAACCTCTTTTTTTTTTATTACTAAGCCTTTGTAACATATTATGACAAATTAGTTTCATAATACTGTTTCCCATACACAGCAAGCTTTAACGTTATAATAAATATTATAATATTTCCTTCAGCATTGTTCTATCTAAATGCAATATGCTGCACACGCATTAAGGACAAACGATGGCTTATAGGCACAAATTCAAGAAGCCTGGGATGTTGTAGCCTCTCGGTCACACTACTATAGAAATCTGACATCATCTACGTACCCAAGATTGAGAGCAGTTATACAGCAGAAGGTTCACACACCCGATATTAATTTGTGTTTATTTTTTGTATTTTCACTCAAAAAGATAAATGTTTCTCTTTGTGTATTTCTTTATTTGTAAAGAATACATTTGCTTGCGATTACATTTTTGTGTGCATATGTAATGTCATAAAATTCAAAAAAATACGTAAAATATAATATGATATTAAGGCAACACGATTCTACATATACACTTATAAAACGAATAATTTAAAAAAAAAAAATGTTGTGTAGGGTTTGAACCCAGAAGTTTATGCAGAAGAGCAATGTCTTTTAAACCGCTCGACCGCCGCTACTCCACAGTAACGTTCTCTTTCCAGATGCTTGTGATTGTGAGTTACGTTTACAGGCAAAACCCTGGCTGCTCTCGTCGCATGCGCTTGTGAACACAGCTTTCATTAGCGTTTCTTTAAGTTCTCTGAAAGACACGTCGAATCTGGCGATGCTATTTTTTAAGCGTTTACATAGTAAAATAAACATTTTAATTATTATCATTTAAAGTATTATTATTTCACACGGCATTAGCCGAATGTCTGTTCAGAATTATTAAAACAAACCTGCTGGTAATTCGACTAGAAACTTTTTTTTTCTATTTAAAATGTTTTTGGCAAACTTATTTTCAATTTTATACTTGTATTGACATGTCACTTATATACGTATGTATACTTTGGGTAAATAAAGAAAAGAAATACACCGATCTTCTTATCATTCGTGTATAAAATTAGGGTTTTTTGCACTCCAGTATCTGCCCTTTTGAGGCGAAACGGTAACGTGCTTCATTAGTAAAGAAAGTTAGGCGTGGATAAATTATTCTTATTAACACTCTGTAACATTCAATTAAAAATATCTACTGGGATACCAGCTTCGTCTGCCATCAATTCGGAACTACAGTGACGTTGTAAACGTTCAAATTTACATTGACGCATTTCCGAAGATGGAACTTATGCATGTGAATGACGATTTTCTAAATTGATGCCAGAAACGTTTGGATGTAGTAGGACAACATGTCCTTCATAAAATACATACCTAAATTCATTGTAATTGCGAGAGCTTGAACCAATCCCGCTTTGCCGGGAGTTATCGCTGTGACTGCCGACCCACCAACTGCCATAAAACGGGACGACAAACCTATGAAATATCCTGTATTTGAAAGTATGTGTATTTGAGAGTCATATTTCGTGCATCTTGCTGACTGGGAGTTTAATTTGTTAAGTTTAATAAAATTATTCTTTAATTTGCTATTTTACCCATTCCTTTCTTTTTTTACAGAACGAAATCAGAAACTTCTTACAGAGCAGCTCACAAGAGAACATTTGTAATAGCTCTGACTGCAGGAACATCTTCAAATATTTGTAAACCACGTTCAAACGCATTGACATTCATATTCAAACTGCACTTTCCCAGCATATATCCCACCTCTTTTTTTACTCATTTGCTTTCGCCAGAAGTTGATGTTGTGCCTCAGATGTAATATTTTATCCATTAATCTTCTTAGTTGCGACGTGGCCTACCCTGTTTAAGGCCAAACTGACGACACCAACAGTGTGGGCGGGTGGAGATTAGTTCGCATACTTTCCACCACGGCGCTAATTAACAGTGGAGGTTTTATAAATTGAGTTTAGAGCATAAAACGTCGCCTGCTTGTGTTAGCTCCACAGTTTTTGTAGGGATAACTTTTGTGCAGTTAACAGGGTGGGTTTCAAAGCATCCGCAACCAACAATAACAATGAAAACAATTCTTTCCTCTTTAAGGTTGGGGACATGAATTAAAAGACTGAACTTGTATTTCCTCATTCTATTTGTTAAATATCATTTAGACTTCTGGGATCATAGCCACGTACTCTGATGCATGACTTCACTACACAAACAAAAACTAATTTGAATTCTCAACCACGCAGCCGGCCAATGAAAGTATAATTATTGCAGTAGCTGTCGTTTAATATTAAGCATTTATGTTCTTTGCTGAAATTTATTTTTATATGTTTATAGAAGTAAAACAACACGATAACGTTCGGTTCCAAGAGTTACCCTGTCATGTTACCCTGTGAAGTTTTTCAACACACATATCCATCAATCCATTGTTATGTCAATTTTACAACTAAATATTGTGTTTATACGAGGGGAAGTTATTAAGTAAGCTATAAATGGATATAGACAAGAGTGCTCATTTAAAAATACTTTTAGCGAATTCCGAAGGAGTGAAGCTATTACTGCCGTACCCGTGAAAAATGAAATTATTTTTAACTAATTTATTTTTTTTACCGAATTCCAAAAGAATGTAAACTATTTCCCATGGAAATATTTTTAATACTCTATCCAAATCTGTATCGATCGTACCTACTAGGCACCGAAGAAAAAAAAACTATAAAAATATCTACCCCACTCTCTCTCTCTGTATGTGTGTGTGCGTGTGCGTGTGCGTGCGTGCGTGTGTGTGTGTGTGTGTGTGTCTATTAACGCTCTAGCGATCGTTTGTTTTTTCTCAACGAAACTCGACATACCATACAACCAACAATTAACAAACGATTCGTCGAGTTCATTAACCAGGCAAATTAGACCTTGGGGGGGTAACCTAAAGAGAAAATTAAAACAAAACAAAAAAGAACGGTAGCTCTAGCGGCCGCAGTATTTTTTATCTCAACGAAACTCAGTAGATCTCTTTAAAATAAATTAATAAATGTAGTTTCCAAAAATAAGGGTAATCGGACAATTAGGAGTGGGGGTATACCTGAAAAACGATTGTGGAATAAAGCGAAAATTTAAAATCGCTTTAGCGGCTGCATTTTCAAATGTTTTAAAAAGGAAACTCGGTATAAGCAATTGAAATAAAAGCAGGAAAAACAGTTTTCGAAAATCGGTGAAATCGAACTATTAGGAAAACGGTTTTCCTTAAAACCAAAATATAAAAATTGCTCTAGCGATATTAATATTTATTTCTTTGCAACGAAACTGCATATATACAATTTAAATAAAAAAGTTGAAATCAATTGCTCATTTCATTAACATGTTACATTTAAAAATGTTTAAAAATACCCACACAGCATAGCTTTGTCTATCAGTGATCATACATTGCATTTAATTAATAGTATACAATTAAATTTTGTGGTTTAATTTTAATAATAATGATGATGATGATACTTATAGATTGCAAGAATTGTAATTTTGTTTTTCTAATACCACACATTAATGCCACAACTTATTTCATTTCATTAATTGTTAAGGTCTAATTTGGATTTTATATTTACTTTTATTAAAAGTTATTCAACTCGGTGAGGAATTCGCTTAGTTTACGCAGCTTCTGCTTGACGGACTTTTATTTCTCAAGATAATCTCCATGTACATTGAGGCACTCACAAGCCCCTCAAATTAAGCAACATAAACTTCTTTGGGCTGCTGTTGGAATCAGGCGGTGACTTCCCTTTCTACAGTTTTATCATCGGAAAAGCATTCACTCGAAAGATGTTTATGAGGGCCGAACAAGTGCAAGTCGCTTGGAGCAAGGTCAGGGTCATATGGAGAATGGAGGTAGGTTTTAATTTGACCCTAAATAAAAAGCTCATTCCTCTCTATAGCTTCCTGCATTCATTTTGCTTATGCTTTCCCTTAAGCGAGAGTTTCTTCAGCTGGATAGCCAGTAAGGCTGATATAAGCATCTCAGAATTGAAGCAGGATCACAGAGTACGCTATTGCCGTAGTGAAGACACTGTACAGGAGCCCAGGTTTCAGTTCAACCATTTCAGTGGCTGTTGGTCTCAGTGGAAGGTTTTTGACAATTCTGGAGAACTTCAGCAGTTCCCTTGCCACTTCATCTTCAACACTATGATGCACTAGCAGTTGTTCTATGTGATCTGCTGTTGCCATAGCAGCGGTAGCCACTGCACTACAGGCACTGACCAGTGCTACCAATCTTAAGGCGCTGATTACTCCCCAGGAAGGGACCACAAAAGGAGTCACATTCCGACCCAACAGCATGGCTAAGACGTAATACAAACTGATGAAAATAGTCAGGAAATCCGAGCACAATATAAGCAGCAATGGAAAGCCTAACGTTGATGTCCACTGCAGCGATATTTCGTATAACTCACCGTAAACAGCTTTAAGTTGTTTTAACCTCTGTGACAGGGTCAAAGGATCTTCTGGGCGTCTCACAAAGTCGTTGATGTAAGCAATGTGGATGTGGTTCCTGTTGTCAAAGTTATGAACTTGGCATCGCTGACACAAGCTGTCAATATCTCCGTTTACCACGTTGTACTTCTCTTTCAGTAATAGCCAACCGTTAATACAAATTAACATTATTAGCGTGTTTACCAAGAAACAGTAAGTTTCAGCAACTCTAGAGAATATCATTTCCATTCTCCTCGTCAGAATGTTAAGTAAAGATGCTGGAAGAATCATCACTAAGAAAACCGCCACTTCCTTTCTGACGAAAGATTTGATTCTGGCGTACAACCTGCTGAAAACTTCCACTTGTGTATCCAAGGCATCTATCTCGTTCAGCACTTGCACAAGTGTCGTTGACGTCTGCAGGAACTGGTAAGCGATGACGCTTGCGAAGCACGAACAGGAGTGTATCACAGCCGCCAGCTGGGCATCCAAAACAGTTTTATTCCATATGAAGGTACGTCCAACGACCGAAACGAGTCCACAGAAGCAGAAGACCAGCAAGGAGAAACACCACAGCACAGACATCCAACTCAAACTGGCAGCTTTTCCATCATACCTCCAGGTTATCAACCCAAAGACCTTGCAGAGATAATAAAATGCACGCATAGCGTGAAAAAGACACTTGTCGCCTTTGTGTAGCCGTTTCATTCCAAGAAGATTTGATTGAGCCATCACCTCTCGTTCAAACCTGGATGAAAAAGACAATGAAGCTTGGAAAGTAATGGATAGTGATAAAACATTAAATGTTACAGTTCGAATTATTTAACAAGGCAGAAATTTCTCTTTTAGATCCTAATTCCTCCTATACGACCTTGTTTGAATTTTGTGCAGGAAAAGTACATCCTTTGGCCCCCCCCCCCAAAAAAAAAGCAGAGAGAGGGAGAGAGTGTCGTTTCTTGAACGCAAAATTCTTCAAAGTCCAACTCGTTACAGCACGCAGTTGACAAGGTTACCAGCAAGGCTGGGTAGTCACTGCAGCAGTTGTGTTATATGCCATGCACTAAAGGCGATGTCTATTAAGTGTGATCTGTTAGCTCTTTGGCAGAGTGTGCAGTGATGAGATTAAGAGCGTAGGTTTGCTTCCCGGCAGGAAGCACTTTTCTTTTAAATAAACCTATGTAACATATTATGACAAATTAGTAACGTAAACATATATATATGTTTACGTTATTAATTTGTCATAATATATATATATATATATATATATATATATAAACCTATGCTTATAAGGATACACACACACACACACACAGGGTGCCAAACGTATACACACTTTCACAGTACATATCTATTTAATATATTTCAAAGTTGGACCAAAAACAACAGTAATATGTAGTATGATGTTTGTGAACAGGTGTGACTCACATACATTATGATAGCATTGCTACGTGACAGATAAATCAACAATGTACAAATGAAGCCAAGATTATCGTATGATGTTCTGTAAACAGATGCAACTCACATTACGTTATGCTAACGTTGCTACAACAAAATAAAGCGAAGATTGTCGTTTGAACAGCGGAAATCAATTTTGAAGTGGTACTGGAAAACGGGGAATATTGTTGAAGTTCAAAAGCAATGGAGACGTGTGTACAGAACAGAATCGCCAACGTGAGTAACAATTGCACGCATTCGAGACAAATTTGAGATTCATGGTACCGCATGCGATGTTTACAAGGGAGACCTCGCACAGTAACAAGCCCCGCGTCCTCGGCTATGGTTTTGGGACGTTTTGAGCACTCACCACAGAAATCTACAAAGCAATGTGCACGTGACAACTGGGATTTGCAGAACCAGCGTAGGTCGTATTATTAAAGCAACAAAGTTGAAAGTTTTCATCCCAAGAATTTAGCATGCATTAAATGAAGATGACCCTGATCGGAGAATGCATTACTGTGAGTGGTTTCGGAACATGGTGCAAGAGGATGAGACCTTCGTAGAGAAAGTTGTTCGGTCCGATGAGGCACAATTTAAGTTGAATGGAGCTGTTAACCGGCATAGCTGTGTCTATTGGTGTGCAAATAATCCATGTGTTATTTTAGAAAAGGCTGTTAATTTACAGGGAATTAATGTTTAGTGTGGGTTGTCATCTAGGGATCTAATTGGACTATTCTTTTTTGAAGGAACAGTAACAGGTCAAGTGTACCTGGGCATGATACGCACATCCTTTTCAACTGTCATTCATACACTCTGTGGAAATGAGGAATTTTACTTCCAACAAGATGGTGCACTACCGAGATGTACGTGCGTACCTTCATGGTAATTTTCCAAGGTACTGGATAGGACGAAGAGGAGTTTCCTCCGCGTTCTCCGGATCTAACTCAGTTGGACTTCTACCTATGGGGAACTTTTAAGGACGTTGTATACCGTAGAAAACCAGCTACACTGACAGCACTTCGGAAAGAAATTGACTGCAATCGCTGAGAACACTTTCGCAAACGTTGCTCAATCAGTAGTTCAACGTACTCAGAAGTGTATCGACGACCGTTTTAGCAACTGTTGTAACTATAAAAGTTTAAGATGATTAGTGCTCATCATTTTCCGTTTGTGTGAATTCAATTTTGTTATGTTAACACAGGTTTTTCTTTGCTTGAAGTGTGTATACATTTTTGGCACTCTTTGTATATATATATATATATATATATCATTCCTTAAAAATTCTTTCTCAATATATCATTTCATGTATCACCAGTGTTCACCGCCTGTGGTTCCTCAGTAGTAAAAACGTGCGTTAAACATCATTCAAAAAATATCACGTATCATCCATAGTGATTGAACATTTCTTACCACGAGCATGAAGTTACCTTGGCATCAACCATACTGTGTAGCTGATCTGCCTAGCGTTCCGATGTGTTTCTGTACTGCAACCACAAACCTTTATCCCCTACCTCTGTCGACATGTTCCCTAACTTGCGTCAGATTTATGCTAATGTCTTGTTAGTGTTGTAATTATTTCATAATGCCTTAGTAGAGAAAACAGGCGCTCGTAATAAAATATAAAGAGAGTTCATATAAAAAAGTGAACACAATATTACCGTAATGCGTGTTTTCAGAGTTTCAGAAGCAAACTGAACATCTTCTTGAATGCTTCTTATGTATCTCATTCGCCTACCATGATAATGAACAACTTGAACATGTAGTTCGTTCTGGTTGCACGTTCCCCTCTGTGGCAGGTTTGATTTTTTTACTGTGCAAATATTTACATCAATTTGTCGAATGTTTCCTGTCGTACAATGACAGTTTCCATTTGATGGAACCGGTGCACTTTGCTGATTTCCGTGGTATCAAACAAAACAATCCTAAAGTATACAATTCTGTTGATTGCCAAGCCCAAAGCAAATCGCGAAACGGAGGGTTTTTCACCATCGATCCGTCACCACAACCACTTGCCTTTCAATAGACCTACAGTAACACACTCCTGCGTTTTCTTTACTACAACATATACGCTTAATGTTGCCTACTTTTATTTCGTTTTGCTTCTACATCTCACAAGTTCTTTTCTTTATTCCGTAATCTCTCTTTGTCCCCTTTAATTTCTTCCTCTTTTGTGAGCTTAATTGTTACGTTATACTTATCATAATTTCCAATAACTTTACTATAAACGTTTGGCCATACATTTCCTTACACGAGTGTGTCTATGTAACTATGAAGTAATGTTTCCTCCGCCGTGCACGATCATACTGTCATCTTAAGGCCGGTTCTTGAAACGTCAAATATACACGAGGGTGAATTTCTCAACTCATAATCTCTTTGAGCTCAATACATTTTGTCCGGAGAGATTCCAGTTTACTCCTAAGAAGAACAAATATCTTGCGAACTGTGCATAGTGCTCATAACCTCCTTCATTCGACAAAAATTTCCATTCGCCACAATCAATTTTTAAGCTTTATTAAAGAGAAGAACATTATGGGTTATGTGAAAGATGCAGCTTTCACGCCACCATTACCGGATGATCTTCAAGAACTGCGGGCCCGCATCATAAACGTCTTTTGTCGAATTGACAGGGACATACTAAGCCGAATGTGGGACGATTGACTACAGAATTGATGCGAGTAAAGTCACTCAGGGAACATATATTGAGCACTTGTATAAACTTTGTGAGTTCTTCTATCTGACTGTACAGTTTTGTAATGATACCTCAAATAATACCTAAAGCTACAGTATATTTTGAAACCGCTCCAATCATTGTATGCACCGTGTATAAAAATTATACAATGAAAATGTTCACAAAAATTAATGCCCGTTAATACTTAAAAAACAGCTTTATTATACTTTTTTTTTACTTCTGAATTATTTGAATCAAAAAGAAGATTTTTCCAAAAATGTAAGTATTATTAAAATATAATCTTATAAAACATTTGCATATATTTTTCTGGCAATGTCATATGTGCTAGGAATCTTCTAAAGCGAGTTAGACGAAACGCTTTTTCTTGAACTTAATGCTTCAATTGCACGTTGTCGTAACTTGAGTCAATCAGAAATATGACCATTTTAAAACCACCTGTTCTTTTTTTTTAAAAAATGTACCCCTTGAATAATCCAACACTTATCTGCATTAAAATTAACCAACTTTTATTCGCATTTAGTATTTTGTTTTACGAATACAACTGGCACACAGGGACACTGCAAGCCGATCGGGAACATTTGCAGGCAGAAACTTTTTGCTACGCTTTTGCCCCGTAATTAATGCCAGGAAAGGCAGAAGACGAATTACTAGTGTCACAAAGGGTGTTTTCTGTGAGGTCGGCACCGTCCGCACTAATTACACCTCTCAAGTAGTGCTTAGGGTGAGGATATCGATGGCATGCCATAGAGAGTCGCCCTTATTAGCAAATTAACTGCATGAAACGCTCCTACGGTTAGTGCTGCTAAAATCACTTCAGTGCTGCTAACATTTGCACTGCAAAAAGTGAAACTGTGTTCAGCATAGAGGAAAATACTCAAGTCGAAAACAAGTGCTTTGAATGTGGCCAAAGGCAAAACGAAAAGAGAAGAACGAAGAAGAGTCGATCTGAAGAACGAAAATCGTCAGGTTGGCTGTAATAGCTGATGAAAACAACTAAAAAGTTTATATAATTAGTGCATAAAGACAGAAATATATATACATACATATATATATACATATACATACAAGGGTGGATCATTAAGTGAAAGAAATATCTCAGCACTACAGAAGAACATAATGGAGAGGAAGAATGGGTAGATTCCTGATGCAAAGTAAGTGATTGGTGTTAAGGAACTGTAATGTGTGTACAAATGATTGTCGGTCTAGGAAAGATAAATGCAACAAAGTTAGTAAAAAAAAAAAACAATAATTTGTGTCAATTGTCAAATGTATAATTGTGTAGGCACAGCAAGAAAACAGTTCAAAATGTGCAGAAAGTTCTGAGGAGAGAGGTGAGCAGAGCCCGAAAATTAGACAAAATACACATTTTGTCTAATTTCTGAAGGATATATTCAACAGTCAGATAGGAATGAACACGATTCTGTACATTTGGGGTAAATTTTATTTTGCCTTTTTAGGCCTATTTTGACTTCTGTTGCACATTTCAAGGTTTAAAACTTTTTTTTGCCTGTTTTGGATATTTGTGAATTTTTCTGCGATTACTTACGCATTTTAAAAAGCACATAAAGAATTTCAATATATCTAAGTGAAAAAAGTTATAAAATTAAATGGCACGTTTACCTCACAAAAGTATATTGAGAATCTTGTTATGCATTTATCTCTTTTTAAGAGTCAAAACTTTCTCCTCGACACATTCATTTAGGCTCTTTAAGCAGCAGAACCTTCATTAATAAAAGGAACGACGGTTACCTCGGGCATACGAATATCAGGAAATAGAGAGGATGAGGGAAGTACTGTAGTTTTGAATAGTCCTGAAAAATGACCTTGTATCGATCTACGCGAGACAATTCTATGAAATTTATGATGGGGATAACTTCTCAGCTACATAAATGTAACAAAAAATTGCAAGCGAGAAAGATGAAAGCAGTACAGCTGTGCAATAAACCGTCCCTATATTATGTTCAGAAAGGAAGTAAAAAAGGCACTAACCTAACTCCCATGTAAGAGCATAAACAGAAAATAAACTCTACCAGAAACCACTGCCCATCTTTTATTCATTCGCCAGAACTATTAAAACTACTTTAATTTGTCTTGATCAACATTTCCATGATGTCCTGAAAGGTGAATGTTCTGTTGTAACCAGTATGAACCCTTTCGAAATAGCTTGTTTTAAATATGCTCCAATCACTTCACTGGAAGTAGAACGTTGTTTTTCCTTGATGAAAAATGTTTCCTCTGACAAGCGGCTGACTATGACAGTTGATACCTTGAAAAAAATCTTGTTTTAACTTGTAACCAAGAAAAATACGTTTAAATCCTTTCATTATGTGATAAAGAAAATGTTTAGTATCTTAAATACTTATTTTATATATAATGAGTAATATTAATCTCTATGTTTAATTTTAATAAATGGTTATTTTTGGTATTTTAAGCACACATTTTGCCTGCCTATTTTAACCAAAATAAATGCCCGAGTTTTCGGGCTCTGGTGAAGTAATACTGACTTGTTCGGTAAGCGTATCATTAAAGATTCAATTTGAATATTATCTGAAACTTTTCATATTGTTAGTTTAAGTATGAATAATTTAATTGTATGCCGTTTCTATTTACAAATATGTCAGTGGCATTATGACATATAAAGTGATTAATGAAAATAAATATTAAACAAAGTAAAGTATCATTTATGTAAGTATTGCGTTATATTAAATTTAATTTTAACATAAATTTGGTTTAAAAATTTATCTGACATTGTTTTCAGTGCTGGTCATAAATTACTCCCTATCCCGCGTTAGGAGTATAACTTTCGTAATATTGAATGGAATTGCTATGGTTAGTTTTGTCCCACACTTTATAATCCCTTGCAAACGAATAAGAAAGGCTACCTGTGCCGAAAACTAATAAGCTGACCCTATACTTATGTTACCTAATTATATAAGTATCTTATGATGTATTTTATTTGAAGAAATCATATAAAACACTAACAAAATAAAGTTTCAAAGAGATTTTTAAACAATCATGCTATTTTTCTCCTATTTACCAATGGTGTTTTCATGCTTTAAGTTGACTACATCACAAGTTCCCAGTTGCTTTAGAAACAAAAGAGAAACAATGCTGTTATAACCAACCACACTTGTCTGAATTTTTATTTATAATATTTATTTGTGATACAAGTTGCTAAAGTGCAATTTCAAGCTAAAAAAGGAAGGAAGGCCTATAAAAACAACTTTAGGAATGTGTACCATACATTTTTTCTACACAGCACAACAGTTACATTAAATAAACATTTCAAGATGGATAGGTTATACTACTACGATTTCATGGCCATCTAAATCAATCGTAATCAACAAAGCGGTTAGGAAAAGTTGAATATCAGATGGAAGCAACGAACATTATATACGTAACTAGAAAAAATACGATTAAAATATGAGTATGAAATGAAATCTATTGCTTATTTGAAATACGTCACAATAGATGGAGATAAATAACTTATTTGCTACTGAATGAAGTTTGTACATTGGCAATAGCAGTCCTTTCTCGGCGTGTCACTTAATATAACCAAATAATTTCCTTAAACACGAGTTTTAAAGTCTTGCTTTGGGTACTATCAACAAAAGGGCGAACATCTCCGTGTTCTAGTGGTAGCGTCTGCGCTAAGGACCCCGAACTCATTTGCGCCATCATTAATTTCATTCATCCCTACAAAATTACAACTATAGTTAACTAAACGATTCCTCACCTAGTGGAATAAAATTAAAAATAAATATAGAATGCAATTTATGACCATATTAATTAATGAAATAAGTTATAGTATTATTGTGTGGTTATAGGGGAACAAAGTTAGAATTCTAGCAACCTATAAGTATTACAAAAGAGAAACCACATTTTTAGAATTATCATTATTATTATTGAGATTAAATCACAAAAAATAATAGTATACTATTAATTAAATGAAATATATGACCAATGATAGACAAAGTTATACTGTGTGGGTATTTTTAAACATTTTTAGATGTTACCATGTTTATGAACTGAGCCCTTGATATCATCTTTACATTCTCTAAAATAGAGAGAAATAACAGAAAGTTTTTTGAGTTATATTGTGTACTTAAGAAGTTCATATGCTTCAATAAAACAAGAGCATGTTACTATTCAGAAACAATTATAATGCACTAAGCAAATAAAAACAACTGAAAGTTACTTCGATTTTCATTGGCTTTGAAATTTAATTAAACGTTATTGTATTCAGTAAAATGTATGTATGTAGTAAAAATATTTTACCCAAAGGTTATTACAGAAACCCAAGGTCGCGGGCTCAAACTCGGCCAGGATCGATGGATTTTTTTCGGTGTAAAAATCCTAAGTATGGCTTCCTTCGAAAGAGAAATATAGCCGTGGGTCCTGTGTCGTACATTTACGGCACGATAAAGAACCTTAAGCCTGAAAGAAGAGGCCTCTGAGCAAAATTTGTCGGCCGTTTAACGCTCTGAATAGAATGGGACGCTGATGACCTGAGATGTTAAAGAGCGTCCGTAAATAAACAAATTAATAAAAAAACAGAGCGTTCTTACATAGAAATATAATTCTCAAACACATATTAGATTAATATTTCACATTTGTTATCTTTACGACAATGCTTTTGTTAAATATAAAACATATGTAACATTATAAATGCAATTTATATGTTGAATTAATTTGTCATTTTATTTTGAAACAATTGAGAGAAAATGGAACACAAGGGCGTTTTATAAATTTCGGTTTTTAGGTATATACTGTTGTTCCTCTTGATTTTCAGAAAATGTTTTTCTTATTTTATTTAAATGGTATATAGCGAGTTCGTTGCTAAAATGCAAATATTTTTGCAGCTAAAACGATTTTTTAAATTTTAGGTCTCAGGTAAACCCCCACTCATAATACTGTGATTTCGGTGATTTTCAGAAACTATTTTTATAATTTTATTTTTTTGGTTTATACAAAGTTTCATTGAGGAAAAAAATTGCCGCCCTAGAGCTATTTTTAAAATTTTGCTTTATTTTTAATCCCCTTCCTAATGATTCAATTTTGCTGGTTAATGAACTCAATGAATCATATTTTGTTAATTGATCGTTATATGCAGAATTTCGTCGAGAAAAAAAATATTATACTCTACTCTAACGTTGCCGTCATGCTGCCATTGTGAGAAAGGATCGTCGAATAACATTAAGAACTCTTGCAGAAATTCTGAAAATTTCACTCCACACTTTGGTAACTGAAAAGATGCACACGAGACGTGATTTCGGCTGATTCTGGAACATAAGGACATTCGCATGTAAGATTGATTGTATGCAGTTGAAGACGCGAGTTTCTTTCAAAGGTATTTATCACTGCTGTTTACCTCATTTAGCGGTTACAGCATGTCGCACCTACACATCAACTATAATTGGGCGAAGCTAGAGAGACATCGCACGCAAAAGGCCACATTTCCTACATGAAAATGTTGAAGAAGCATTTTGAGGCGAAGGCGATTCTGATAGCCCTGTCAAAACACGATTTCCGCTAAGACCGTTCTTTTCATCCCACGGGGACTACTTTGAGAAATATCATAAAAACATTGAACAGTTTGCTCATTGTGTTCCACAATGTCTAATTCTTCATCTTCTGAATATTCTATACAAGTGTCTTAGCTCCGTGATAGTGCAGGCCGCAGTTCCTCTCACAAGGCGAAGGAGAAACACCTCCGCGACGCGAAGTAGTTCCACGCACGAGATATCAAAGCCTTAACTCCCGGGGGCAGTTACTCATGTACCACTGGAAATTCCACAAGACGGCAACTTAAACGCATTCCAAATAATTTCCCGCGGGAGCGATGATGATAAACAGAGACGGGGTGGCACACCTGCAAAATGAAATGTAAACAAGGAAAGTTCCGTTCGTTCCCCTCCGACGGGGCAATAAAATCTACATACGCCTGATGTATTATTAGAATTGCCATTATAGATACCTGCAGCGCGTCTCGAGTTGTTATGGGAAACCGATTGTTACAAGCACCGCGGTTACCATGGCGATGCTTTGTATCGTTTCACGATGTTACCGACGCGACGTCTCGAGTTACACATAAAGCAGATGGATATTGCGCTCTTTACCGGTATTTTGAACTGAACGTGGGCATAGTACAGCTATCGAATTTTGTTTCACAATGTTAATAGCGTGACGTCATCCAGCATCAAGATACATAAGACGTAACATATTCCGAGGTATTTCGGAGAGGCCAATATCTTTCTACCTGTGTAACATGTTCACGCTCATCTTTTCTATTGCAACTATTGGGTAATAAATCAGTTTCATAATCCACCGAGTATGAAAATTAAACTTACGTTATTGTTCCTCTCTACAGTCACCTCACTTAGTTCACCTCGCCTCCAGTGATTTAATCCCTTAGGAATTTACGGTTCTGCTCACAACCTATTACTCCCTTCTTAAAGACGTCATCGTTGGGACATTTCCGCATACCAACGAATTTCTTCAAGATTCGAAAGAAAATTAATCAATGGGGCCAGATCTGGACAGTATCGTGGATGATTAACTTCTAAGTACATGCAATCCTTCATTTTTAAGTATTACTTTTAGTGAATTCCGAAAGAATATATCTATGCGGTTGTACGCATGAAACACTTTTTGAAAAATGTCTTTAAACCGCCATCGATCCTACCTACCAGGCACCGAAAATGACAATGAAACACACATATGCACAATATGCCTTTTAACGCTCTAGCAATCACAATTCTTGTTTTTTATGTTTTGCGGTAAAAATTAGCGACAAATGCTGACTCAGGATCAAAAGCGAATCTCTCGGCAAAGCCTGGTCCGTATTCAGACAGCCGCCTACGATTTGAGACACAATGATGAAACATGGATACACTACTGCACATTTGAAACAAAACAGCAGTATAAACAATGTAAGCATCGCGATTCTGCACCGTCACAGAAGACCAAGTGTGTGAAATGTGCCGGAAGATCATTGTGTCAGTTTTATGATTTACCAACATTGTACTGCTAATTGATTACCTTCCCAATGGAACTCTTATCACTGGAGTGTATTATGCAAACCTTTGGACCTATTAGAGACAAAAATAGGCGAGAAAAGGCGAGGTTTATCAAAGAAATAAAGTAAATTTGCATTCAAAATAGTTCTAGCCCTCGCACGTGTCGCTGCAATGGCAAAAATCAATGAATTTGCTGTCACATCCGCCTTAATATCCTGACTTGGTTCCATTGTAGTTCTATCTGTTCCCTGAACTGAAAAAAATTTCCATTGTGGAAAAATTGCAGGTTCGCTGAAGAGCTTAAATCATCAATTGAGCAGACTTGGAGGAATTTGACCTTCGTGATGGGATAAAGTCTTTAGAGCATCGCTGTAAAAAGTTCTATAGTGTCAAGGGAGAATATGTTGAAAAAATAAACATAATCTCGTGTGATTTCTTTTATTTACGAACGCTCTTTAACATCTCAAGTTATCAGCATCCCATCCAATTTAGGGCGTGAAACGGCCGACAAATTTTGCTCAGAGGCCTCTTCTTTCAGGCTTGATGTTCTTTATCGTGCTGTAAATGTACGATACGGAACCCACGGCTTTACTTCCCTTCCGAAGGAAGCCATACTTAGGATTTTTACGCCCGAAAAAATTCATCGGACCCGGCCGGGTTTGAACCCGCGATCTTGGGTTTAGAAGGCAAGTATGGTTACCACTTCACCACCAGGACCGACTAACGCATAATCTCAAAAAGCTATGCCGTCACTTTAAGAACTTTTCAAACGACTCCCGTACGTACTACGCTAAAGTTACATTTACTATTATTTTATTTTAAAAACAAAAGAGTAAACTCGACCGGCACGTCTGCAGTTTTATGCAGTTACAAGTGCAGTATCATCTTTAAAATACTTCACCCACCTTACACATCTGTTTATGCGCTACAGCAACACGAAACATCGTTGTCACTCATTTTCCATCACCCACTTGTGGTCACGAGATACATGCTATTGACTTAATGAGCCACTCACTGGTACGGCAAAAGTTTGCGGCAACACGCATTTCGGTTATAAAGTTTTTCTGCAATCATTACTTACTTGTAGAAAGAAGCATAAAATTGCAGCAGAACAAGTCAGTTATGTTCTATCTACATTAATTAAATTATTAAAAGACAATTTAGAAATCACAGGAGTCAAAGATTACTGGTGAATGTAGTGACTATTAATAAAGAACGCTACTAAATTGGTGATACACATTTGGAGGTTATATTGAAGAGGTAACAAAAAGTATTGAAAATGAAGAACCAGGCTTGAAATATTCGGATCACCGACGGGGTTCGAACCACAATTCTTTAATCACCTCTCTCAACTGATTCTATACAGAGTGTAACAAAAAGACATGTCACAGCTTTGGGGAAACTTTCCTTGCATACAGAGGGTAGAAATATGTTACATGAACAGGGTCCGAAAATGCTGAATTTCATTGTTATAACGCTTTGTCTACAACTCTGTTGTGATATGCAAGCATAACTGTCCTGAGACAATAACCCCACAACAGAACAGTTGCTTAATACGTATAATAGGTAAACATTCACTTTTACCTCTTGTTGTATTTACTCTTAATACCTAAGTTCATGTTGTGGTCGTTCTGTACCATGTAGTTCACTTGTTATGCTACTCACTTCATTGATTGACGTAACACCGAGCACGTAGTGTCAGTTCCGTGTGTTTACAGACCTCGTTCCAGGTACAGTAAAATGAGTTATTCAAATGCGGAGTTGGCAGATGTTTATATGATTTATGAATTAGCCGAAGATACAGAGCCTTCGTGCTCGTATTCTGCAAGACTGCCAGACAATACGAGATGCTCCAGGAATACATCAGCGCATCAGGGAGTTCATGTGACGGCGGGTCGATAGATGTATCTGTGCTATCCGAGGACATTTTGAACATTTCAAATGCTTTTCTGTTTCCCACACTTCTGTTTTCGAATATTCTGTTATGTGGTACAATGTAGAAAAGGGGATCTAACAAGAAAATAAAGCAAATCTGGACACTTAATCATATTATATTTTTTAATCCTGTATATTTGAGGAATGTTTCTTCAAAATTTCTACATACCTTTTTTGCATTCTGTATACTAAAAAGAAATTATTTTAACCTTAATACAATATTTCATTTTTTATATAATAGCGTGTGATAATATTTATGACTAGACTAAGGATATAGTAGATTTTCAACCCATGACAGTTGTAGGTACCAACAGCCTGGCCTGCTAGGTCTTCAGACCTGATTCTCTGCATATTTACATATAGAAACATTTAATCATTTAAGACCTATTGACAATGCAGAGATTCTCTACCCCATATTGAACTAGGATATCAGTTTTTATGGTAGACACCTGGAAAATGGGAGAAAATAAAACACTGGATGATGCGGCAACCTCCAGGGTGGCCGAGGTCATTAAGACACGGACTGGTGAGCAAAAGGTCAGTACCTGCCGACAGTTCTCCCTGACTTATGTTTCTTTTCCCCTTTTCCCCCAGTCCTCATAAATGGCAAATACAGGGGAGGTATGCTAAATTTAACTTGGAACGCTTCCTTATAAACATATCCTTTCCAAGCTATTATTTCATTTTATGTATTATCAGCGTCCAGGGCATTAAACACAATTAAAAGAGAGAGGATTTTTTTGTTTATTTAGAACGCTCTTTAACATCTCAGGCCATCAGCGTCCCATTCAAATCAGGGCGTGAAACAGCCGACAGATTTTGTTCAGAGGCCTCTTTTTTCAGGCTTGAGGTTCTTTTTCGCGCCGTAAATGCACGACACGGGATCTACGGCTTTACTTCCCTTCCGAAGGAAGCCATACTTAGGATTTTTACGCCCTGGCCGGTATCGAACCCGCGATCTTGGGTTTAGGAGGCAAGTATGGCTAACATTACACCACCAGGACCGACAAAAGAGAGAAAGTATAGTAGTAGGAGTAGTAGTAGTAGTAGTAGTAGTAGTAGTAGTAGGAGGAGGAGGAGGAGGAGGGGGAGGAGGAGGAGGGGGAGGAGTAGGAGGAGAAGGAGGAGGAGGAAGAGGAGGAGGAATGTCTTTTTCCTAGTAGCATAAATACAGTATAACTTCATATATATTCAACATTGTTATAAGATAAAAATAAATAACTTGATTATAATAAATATTCATTCAAGATTCATTTTAAAATATTAGAAAATTAAATAAAATATAAAGAAATAACATAACTGGACTCGGTCAACTAAACCCCTCCCCGGTTGCTATTAGCCTTTTCCGACCTGAGCTGTCTGCCTTTCATCAGAAATTTACCTGTATTTCCTCTCCTTCCTTGCCTCAGCAGAGCCCAGTAGAACATCTTCCTCTGTTTGATCCTGTAAAGGAGTGTGGTAAATTCTTTTCCTTCCATTCTTCCATACCTTTAGCCAGAATATGTGTCTAATTCTTCCTTCTCACAGATGGGACAAATTCTCTGCTCATGTTCGTCGGTGATAATCATCCGCCATGTCCCTAGTCGGGCGTTTAATCCCCGTTTTGATCTACTGCTTCATCGATCATTCAGATTTTAGACCACCTACAGCGAAATCATCACTCTGCATTGCGCAACCCATATCCCTAAAGTGGTTCTTAACCTTCCTCCATGCGCTCTTTCTCTTCCCCTGACCCGCCATTCAAATGGAGTCCAGACCTATAGTTTCCAGTCCCATTCTTTATTTGGATGCCCATATGTTGTTCTCTCCCATCTCAAACTGTTCAGGATGGCACAATGCCCTAATTAAAGTTTGGTTCCCATGAATATTTCGCAATCCTTACTTTGCTACTCTGATTTTACACTCTATAGTCCCACAGTAGGCATCTCTTAATTTCTCAATTCGTTGTGTCCCTCCTTGCCCTAAATTCCTTTCAGAAAACATGTCCTCACTGAGTCTAGGCCCGCACTTTGCTCCCAATCCAAGATTTTGTGCCCATGTCATTCTAGAATTTACTAGTGCTCCGTGTGGAACTGCGATTCTGTTACGCAATCGGACAAAAAAAATTGCGGTGTTTAGAAGTGCATGTTACAGCAAAATAAGCTATATATTTATATCAATTGATTTGTTATTTTTGCATATGCATCAATTCTGCAGGTTTTCCATAGTTAATAGATCATTGGTGCGCTTATAAATTCAGATTGTCATTATTCGAGCTGCAGTTTCAAAGTCCTTTGCTCGACGACCCCACATTTTCTGTATCTCTCTGAAATAGTTGATTTCCCAGATGGGTAGGGCAAGACATAAATAAAAACTGAGTGTTCCGTCATTTACCCACGGAAAACATGCTTGGTTTTAAACTGAGTGTCCCAGTGTAGAAAATTAATCAACAAATGAAATCATATCTCCCTATAAACCTGGAGTAATTCAGCAAGTTGTATTATGGCTCTTAATAAATCAACATAACTGGGTTTCGACCCCTGTGATGTAATAGTTATTGATTTAGGTATAGGGAGAGCGATACAAGTATTAACCATAGGGGAACTGTTTTCTTACAGGGTGGTTGTGGATTTCAAGGATATACGAGGTGCGATCAGTAAGTTACCGGATTGATAATGTTAGGTAGGTAAGTGATTAAAAAATACAGATCTAATTTTTAAATATAATCTCACGTTACCTAAATACATTTCTTAAATATCTGGATTAATATTTTATATTTAGCTTAGTCTTCTAAATGCTTGGAAACTGCGTGTTTCAGATCATTATCGTTACTGAATTTCCGCCCTTGAGGACAGATTTAAATTTTGAAAACTTGCAATAATCACTGGGAGCAATAATGTGGGTCGTACGGTGGATGAGTTAGTTCCTAGAAGACAAGAGTAGTCGTGCTGTGGAGTGGTCTATCATAAAACTTTCTCTACAGCCCCCCTTGTGTGACTGTGTGACCTTGGTCTTTCTAGGAAGTGCTTTGGCCTTCTTCCGGACCACGACTCTTCATTAGAAAGGTTTCCGTGAAGATGAATTCCAATAATGTTCTCTTATCATCGCTGTAAAGGTTCAAAAACTTCCGACAACATTCCACGCGCCCTTGAATTTGAATCGCTGTCCCCCGTCTTGCACTGACCTTATGTACAGCACTGGAAATATTATTGCATTATCCACAAAATATTCATGTTTTTCCCTTTATGCTCATCTAGAAGTATCAATCTTTTTAAATTTTATTATAATTATATTTCTGGGCATAACCCGAATATTTTTACATCTAAAACTTCATGCTAATCATCTTTATATCTGTTAACAAGTACATGTAAACAGGAGAAGTGACAAACGTTACAAATTATTTTAACTAAATATGCCATGTTTTGTAATTAAAATTGCATAACTTTAACTATTATTGTGTTTCTAGGTGTAACACGAGTATTAAGTGTGAACATTTTATGCTTATCATCTTTATATCTGTTAAAATTACATGTAAACAGTAAAAGTGAACAAAATATCAATTTTATAATATATAATAATTTATAATAAATAGCCACAATTGTGTAATTAAAATTGCATAAACCTAACGAGTCTTGTTTAATAATTATAATAAGAGAGTATTTTACACACATAAAATTAATTTTTCCCATTGAAAAATGCTGAATCAATACTTTGTGTTGGCTCCCGGAGCTTTTATTAAGGCATCGCACCGTCTGGCCATTGAAAGTACTAAATGTTTGACTTGGTCATGCGAAATCTCACCAAACCACACCCAAGGATAGGTTTAATCATGTTTTTCTTGTTTCTTGTTTCCCCCCCCCCCCCCCTTTACTACACCATTGCCAATCATCTTCCAACAGTTCATAATGGGGTTGATTGGTTTATTTATGGCCGCTCTTTATTAATGGGGTTGAGATTTGACTATTCTCTGGCCATGTGAGGGGGGGAAGTCCCTTGTTCTTCAAGAAAAATTTTAACCTGTAGCATAAAATTGTAACTTTTTAAAAAGAATTATGTGGATGAAACATGAATTTGTAAAATAGTAGTTCAGTTTGGTAAAATTAGTAGTGTTTAAGCACTTGCGGAGTCATTCTGAAAAGTGGAATTTTCTGGTGATACAAACTGCTCCACCATTGTTGCTATTAAACTTTTTCTTAAAATCATTATGTATGCATTTGTATTTACTGTTCTCTCGACAAAATGTAACGCACTCACTCCTTTGCTGGACATACAGCCCCATACCGTCACAACTTTCTGGGAACTTCACTGTTGAGTCCAAACATTCTGACAGAAATTCTTCATAAATATTTTTCCATCGTTTCCTCTGACATTTAAGAAGAGAAGGTGACTTTATTCCACATCTCTTCAGTTCAATGGGAATGTTCCTTCGTCGTGCTTTCTTCATTTTAACTGTCAAAACGGGACGTCTGTGGTCTTGTGTTTACTGTTACCTATGGTATTATCTATGTTTACAAGATGCCATTATTTATTGGAAAACATTTGCATAGTTTTTAAGAATCTGAAATAGCATACCTACACTCTTATGTGTAAATGAAACATAAAATAATATGAATTCGGGTTACATAAAACCATCCATGTAAAAATAGTAATTACTGTTTACTTCAGTGCAATAAGTAACAAAATAATAATAATAATAATAATAATAATAATAATAATAATAATAATAATAATAATAATAATAATGTGCATAAATAAAATAAATTAGTCAATCACTTTTCATTGACGTAACATTCATAAAATTATTTTAAACAAATTTGCTGTAGTGCATAAATTAATATATAATTTACTGCAATACACGTAGAACAAATAATTGTAACCACTCTTCTGTAAAAGAAAATTTAGTGCAAAATACAATTTACCTGATACAGAATGTAACAAAAGGACACGTCAAAACTTTGAGGAAACATTTCTTACATTTAGAGGATGCAAATATGTTATATGAACATGGGTCTGGAAATGCTTTATTCCTTTGTCTATAACTCCGCTTATACGTGTTATATGCAAGCTAGAACGCCAACATAGCTGTACTGTGACAATATTCCTAAAACAGAACAGTAGCTTAATATATATAGTTGGTAAACACTCGCCTCTAACCTGGTTAAATGGGATGGGGGTATTGTAACTACTCTTAGAGCCTAGGTTCACCGTTGTTGTCGTTCTGTACTACGTAGTCCGCTTGTTACTTCATTTCTTGACGTAGTACCGAACATGTAGTGTCAGTTCTCTGTATACGGACCTTGTTCCTGATACAGTAAAAAGAGATATGCAAATGTGGAATTGACAGATGTTCTATGGATTAGCCGAAGATGTAGAGAGTGTTCCTGCTCGTGCAAGGCTGCCAGACAATACGAGACACTCCAGGGATACTCAGGGATGGATGTATCCGTGCTGAGGACATTTTGGACATTTCATGTGATTTTCTGTTTCCTATAGTCCTATTGTTCAATAGTCTGCTATGTGATACAGCTTAGAAAAACGCTAGCAAGGAAATAAAGCAATTCCATGTTCACATTACTTTTTTTTATCCTGTATATGTGAGGAATGTTTCCACAAAGTTTTGACATACCTTTTTGTTACATTCTAGTGACTGCAAAGTTTAAACTCTTTTCTTGACTTTCCTCCAAGTTCAGCCGTACTTTTGGAGAGGGGGTCTGATTTTCAATTTTTTCCTGCCAAATTCTTAGTCTCATTTTTATATTTTAACAATTTTGTACAATCATTAGTAAATATGTTGGCTAACACGTTTCCTTACAATGCTCATTAAAAGCATGCAACTGCATGGTTTTCATAGTCGAATTCGCAATGTTATGACGGCTTTCTCTGATTTTTCAGATTAAAAAAAAATCACTCTCATACCTACTACTAAACAGCATTGCATAAGTTCATAAATTTTGCAACACAAACATATTGTGAAGCCACTTCTATTATATCCCCTAAAGTAAGAGAGAAGGTTATTCCTGTCAGAATGCAAGATCATATCTCCATCAGTCTGTAACAGTCTCTTGCACTCTATGCACTTTTAAGTTTTACCTAACTTTTCTTGAACTAGCTATGCATATCATTAGTTTGAGTCTCAAGAGAAACAAATGTAAACGGTGTTTCTTTTTGTGTAGATTGTAATTTGTTTAATTTTTCTACAAGGTTTTCGTGATTACATGTAAGTGCCAAACTTTTCAGAATAATCATTCCTAATTCAGCAGATTTAAGATGCAGGAAACTGAAGACTTTGAATTTTCTTACAGATTCAAGTACTTTGCTCAGGAAAATGTCCTTCCAACCGCAAAGTTTGGTTCGAAATGTTAGACACAGCAACAGTTTTATCATTAACTTCAAAATGTACACGGTGTCTACTCTCTTCTACTTCTTCCTCAATGGCTGCTGTTTAGGAAATTTAAATATGGTAGTATTCTGTTTAATTAAAGGTGCAACCTGGCAAACAAGAGTGACCCATGTTGTACTAAACACACCAAACACTTTCTACTACACAAGTTCCTCGTGTAATTTCATTAAGTTAATAAAAACAAAAGAACCAATACTCTACTGTGTATTTACTTCCAATTGCAAACCACTGTAATACATGTGACTGCAAAGGATCGAATAGCAGCAAGTAACATGCCTGAACCTTGATCACACATGTGGCTTCCAGACGCTGGATCATTCACCAGAATACAGCAACCTTCCAGGGCAAAATTTACGAGTTGGAAGACGTCGTTTTCAAGTATTTTGCAGACGAACCCTCGAACTTCTTAAGCGAGGTTGACATTTTAAGCGAAAGGCATTGAAATAAAGGAAGAATGCGTTGAATTATAATGCATGCATTTTTATTCTTTCACCCATCCAACATTGTCAGTCCGGACCTCACCTTGTATGTCCGCATTTTATGGTGCACATTGCACATATGACAAACATGCTGGAACAAAGTCTGAAAAATTATATATTTGCTGTTCCAAATATTCTAAAATAAAATGTCTGAATTAAATTAGTTATGATATATTTTATGACAAAAATAGTGTCAAATGTGTATGGGAAATTACGTTTATCTCCAACGGCTGTTTACTATCGTGAAATAGTTTCCTACACCGCAGCTGACTGCAAATGGTGTTACACGATTGAATTAAAACACTAAACACGTATCGCTGTAGTTATCGAAGTGCAATTAATCGATGTACCGAGTACTGAAGAGTCGACCTCGGAACAAATGAACATCGCGACCAGTTTTCAGTGGCCTAGCGTTTTAAAATACGTTCATCGGAACGGAATGTTGTAGCAAAAACAGCAGAAATCAATGTTATATTATTATTGTTTTCCCCTGCGGGAATGCGTTTCGCTTTTATGTTATCACGTACACGGAAAATGCAGTCCCCTAGTGCATATGCACAATTTTGTATCGTTCTTTTGCGAGTTGTGTTTATCACACGGCTCATTTCGCTACGAGGTTTGCTCTCCATTTTACAGAATCAGAACCGCATCGGAAGGGACAGTTGATCCCCTACACTCAACGCCTGGCCATATTTAAATGTATCTTTACCTCGCTTTTTAACATGCACTTAGCATTTGTAAAGTTTCTGCCCTTCACAATCTGGTGATAATTTTCCTCCTTAAGGTTATTTTCAGTTTTGCAAACAGCCCGAAGTCTCTGGAAGCTACATCTGGAGCATACGCAGGATATTCCAAACTCCTTATAACAACACAAGCGTTGTGGCTTGAAGCATTATTCAGCAGAAAGAGCACCATTTGCCTCAACTTACTGTGATATTTCGTCATTTTAAAAATTGCATCTTCATAATGCTGATCTCTTATGATGGTTACGTTCTGCAAATAATTATTCACAAGTACATTTTGCAACCCCTCCCCCCCCAAAAAAAAAAAAACCAAACAGTATTATCTTGCCTAGTGGGCGAATTTCTTAAGGGATTGCAGACTCTTGCTTTTTCATTTCTAGAACCATGTACAGAGCCTTCGTTTGGACGTGTGGCCGGCTCTGCGCTGTTTTCAACCAACCGTTTTTTTTCTCCCTCTCCACTTTCCTTCCTCTCCGTAAGCCGGTTAATCAGTTGACGAGAAGGTTGTGCTGCACAGAAATTGAACGTTGTGAGACCACGGTTTCAGTGTTATAGTGTGTTAGTACCGTTACAATGCCAAAAAAATTCATAAGCCCTAGCACACAGAATGTTTTCCAATATGACAACAAACTCATATAGAGAAGTGAGACGGCGATGTATAGACAGATTTCCTGCTGTTCGTGCGTCTCACAAAGAAACGGTTTGTAATCTTGTGAATATATTTAGGGAAATGGTATCTGTTTTTGGTAAGAAACCGAAAGTAAAACGCAGTGTTCTTACTGAGGAAAAACTCAATGACATAGGAGAAAAGTTAGAACGAAGTTTAAAGAAAGTTTGCACATTAATTTCGCAAAACTTGGCTTGGAATGACACTAAAACTTTAAAATTAAAAACCTATAAGTTGCAGTTCAGTAATTGAACCACGCAATAATGTGAGTAGTTAACTTCTGCAATTGGGTGTTGGGCAATGTTGATGTTGATCCGCGTTTAATTTTTAGCGTGTTTTTATTTACATGGCCATGTAGCGACAGTAAATAGATACTGGAGTGCAGAAAACCCCGATTTTGTTACACGAAATTTTGTATGATCAAAAACTTTATGTTTGGTGTGCTGTGGATGCTTGCAGAATTATACGGTCTGTAAGAAATCGCTGCAAATTCAAAAGAAAAATTAATGAATGTTAAAGCAATTTTTCTTAAAAGTTGTAATAGAGGCGTGTTCTAAAATCTTGTATGACGAAGGTATGGGGCTATTGTATTTATAATTTGAATGATAAACATATGCGCTTGAATTTAAGGGGATATAAATATTCGACTCCAACGGCAAACAGCGTGCTTCCCTGTGCAAAGCAATTTCTCGTTAAGCCGGCCACGCGTTCAAACCAGGGCTCTATAGATAGATTCGTGAGACCGTATCAAGTGGTAATGCCTGAGATTCCTATTAGCGGCACCCCGGGTTAATCCATGAGGCGCACGCATTTGCTCCAAAATTGGTGCTGTTTCCGCCACTAGGAATTCCATAATAAGCTAGGGTGCAGTATTTTTGTGCCACAAAATAGCAGAGTGTGTATCTATCTTCTTAATATTTAGTAAGTTTTTGGCTAGGTTGGCAATAAATTATCTTCCTTTATTACGTCATACCATACCATGCTTGGCTAATGTGGTCTAATGCCTGCCTGTCAGTCTGAACATGGAGGAGTCACATGAAGAGTTTAATTAAAATCTTTTTAGTCGTTTTTAATTCCCATTAGAGTTGGCGAGACCAATTCATAGGGGTCTACATAAGCAAGGTCAAGTCTCGTGTTCCAAAGTTAACTGTCTACAACGGTAGGCGAGTTCATTTCCCTACAACCAATAGTCTGTACTCCTACTAGCCCTCACAAACGTTGGGTCATTCACTTGTCTCTTATGTTTACCCTTCCTTAGAATAGTAATTTGTTGTCTACCTGACGCTTCCCTTCCTAGTTTGGCCTTCCGTAAACAATTACACCATAGAACGTTCTATTCTGACGATACAAATTTACGTCATACAGTAATACCTTATGATACATACGAAGGTAGGTCCATAAGTTTCCGGCCTAACCATTTTTTAGGTATATGACAATGACAAAACTTATATTACACTTTTCAATACAGTTGCCCTTTATTGCAATGCACTTCTCACATCTCTGAATTAGCAATTCAATCGACCCCCCCCCCAAATAGGCAGAAGTCTTATCCACAAAACGGGCATAAACAGCATCCATCACTTCTTCGTCACACTTAAATTTCCGCGCGCGCGCGCGCATACACACAATTTGTTACCCAATCAAAAGCCAGAGTTCCTCCTAACCCTCCTTATTCTCCAGATTTGATTCCATGTGACTTTTTCCTTCTCCCTAAAACAATAGAAAGTTTCCGTGATCGCCTTTTCTCAGCACATGAAGAGGTCTGTCGGGCTTACGTGGAGGCTGCGAGCGACCTCCCAAAAGAAGCCAGGTTAGATACATTTTCAATAGGTTTGAACGGATGTAACAGCTTAATGGAGAATACTTTGAACAGCTGTAAAAGTTGCCACTCAACTGAAAAATAATTGCAGCCAGCCGCTGCTTAAAACTTTCGGGATGATATCAATCTCTCACATAAGTCAATGTAAAGTTCGTCCCTCACCCTCTATAAACCAGATTTAGTCCCGTGTGGCGTAAACACCTTTTTGGGGGGCATTTTCTATCATCAAAAGCGGGGATGAAGCCTGCGGAGACGATTTGTCAACATATTATTTCCATTTGAAGACTGGCAGAAACGCTGGGAGGAGTAAATTGTACTCAACGAGGACTACTTTGAGCAGGATCATTGTGTCAAAATACGTATGATAGGAGTAAAAATGTATTGGTACATTTGAGGTCGATAGGACAGTTTTTTGTGCCTATTTTAAGTTTTGAAACCTTTTCTCCTATTTGAATAGTTATGAATTTTTTTCTACGATTATTTAGGCATTTTAAAAGCACAAAGATTTTCAATATATCCAAGCGAAAAAAGTTATAATAATAAATGACATGTTCACCTCTCAAAGTTCTATAGAAATATTTTTATACATTTATTTCTTTTCAAGCAATCAAAAACTTTCTCCTCAATCCATTCACTTAATCTCTTTAAATAGCAGAATCTTCATTAGTGAAAATTGCAGTTACCTCGGGCATAAGCATACCAGGAAATAGAGAGGATGGGGGAACTGTACTTTTGAATAGTTCTGTAGATTGGCCTTGTATCGATCTGCGCGGGACAATTCTTGAAAATTTGTGGTGGGGGTAACTTCTTAGCTGCATAAATGTAACAACAATTGCAAGCGAGAAATAGAAACAGATACAACTGTGCAATAAACCGTCCCTACAATGTGTTCAGTACGGAAGTAAGAGAGATACTAACCTAATTCCCCTATAAACGCATAAACAGAAATTGAACAACGAGAAACCACTGCGCATCTTTTGCTTATTCGCCAGGACTATTCAAAACTAATTTACTTTGTCTTGATCAACATTTCCATGATGTTCTGAATGGTGAATGCTCTGTTGTAACTGGTATGAGTTTTTCTGAAATAGTTTGTTTTAAATATGCTCCAATCACTTCAGTGAAAGTAGAACGTTCTTTTTCTATGATGAAAAATGTTCTCTCTGACAAGCGGCTGACTATGAGAGTTGATATCTTGAAAAATCTTATGTGTTTGCTTATAGCCAAGAAAAGTACACTTAAGTACTTTAATTATGTAACAAAGAAATTATTAAATATCTTAAAAATACATTTTTCTGAAAAATGAGTTATAATATTCTCTCAATATTCTGAATATTAATATAATATTGAATTATATTACAGCCTGTTGCCTTTTTGCGTGCTTATTTTAACCAAAATAAATGCCTGAACTTCCCGGCTCTTGTGAAAGCGCCAAAGGCAAAATTATACGCTTGAAATGTTTGCATTGCGCTTTAACGTAAAAGGGAATTGACTTCAATAGTACAATAAATTCAAGGCTTGGGAAAGGAGAAATGCTACAAACTTGTTCAAGCACAGTGCAAGTCACCTTGGGGCATAATTCAGAACGTTATTTTACCAACTTTCGTTTTTCTGTAGGGCCCAGCATCTTTCCTCGTCCACCAGAGCAAACTGCTAACTAGGAGAAAAAGGAACAGAATTCCAAGTCGTTTTTAAAGGCTCAATGAAGGAAAACAAAGGACCGCGGGGCATTAGTTAGACGTGAGGGGAATTCATACCATGTGGCCCAAAGCCCTTCGTTTGTCTGTCAGAACTCGGCACCATCCCCCTCTCTGAAAACAAGACACAAATAACTAACATCTGCAGAAAATTCCCCATTCCCAACCGAACCCTGTTCACTGCTTAGTTAGGTGAACCATAGCATAATCAACGTCAAGACAACCCTGTACTGCCCTACTACGTATGGGCTTCCTCTTTGTCCCTTCAAGTCGCAACTTCCATACATAATGAATAACACAGTAGTTGCCAGAGCACTAGAAAAACAAACACCTACCCAATGGAACATATAAATCAAAGTTAGGTAGCTACATTCTGAGCGTTTTTCCTTTGCGCGACCGCTCCACCCGCCGTTGGCCGCGATTGACCAAATTCTGCAATTCTCAGGCTGGAGAGCCGGAGGGGAGGTCAGTGCGTGTTTAACTCTACTAACTTACGGACGTATTCTTGTATGCTGAATGATATTGTATTACTTTTTTATTATTGATATAATTAGCACAGTGTATTAATTACATTCCTCTGACAATTCAAAATGATGATACACGACTAGCAATACGTTACTGTAAACTTCCTCTTTTGTTTCAACAACTCTTGAGAGGAAGCATATGCAGATTTTACTCTTCCCTATAGCTCAGCTTGCAGAAGATTTAAAATGTTTAAAGAGTTGGAAGCGGAAGGAATCAAATTCAAAGGTAGGTAGACCCGGGTTTGCAGTTTCTGTTCTAACAAAAGAAACATTAACACCGCTGTTGTCATTGTGATCTTTTTTGAGTAGTGTTTAACGCCCGTTTTTACTACTGGAGCACCACAGGCGGTGGGCACTGATGATACATGAGATGAAATGATAAATTGGGAAAGGATTTTTTTTTAAGGAAGGAAACGTCCCAGGCCAAAGTTTAGGGTACCTCCCCAGCATTTGCCTTTTATGAGAACTGAGGAAAATTTGGAAAAACCTCAGTCAGGAAGGATGGTCCTGGCGGGAATCGAACCCCAAACCTCCTGCACATGAGTCCAAGCCTTACGACCTCGGCCACCCGTGGTGGTCTGTCATTGTGAGAGAGGGTCGTCAAGCAATACTAAGAACACTTCAGAAATTCTAAAACAAATTCACTGTGTGCCACCTACACGTTGGTAAATGAGAAGTTGCACATGAGAAGTGTTTGTGCACGGTGGGTGTCAAGACTGCTGCATGTAAGTTGATGTTACAGGAAGATGCTGAATTTCATCATTGCTGACGAAACTTGGCTATATCATTTCGAGCATGAGAGCAAACAGCAAGGTTCTGTAAGATCACAAACACCAAAGTAATCTCTTCTGCTGGTAAAGTTATGGTCATCTTATTCAAGGAATGGTTTCCAGAGTATGTCGTATCTGCACACACAACTGGGCAGTACTGCAGAGATGTCCTGAAAACTGTGCAAGGTCACGCAAAACATGCTGGATGTTGTAACACGATAATGTACGGCAGTGGTGTTGCGGAATGTCTCCTAAACAATGTGAGTATCCCTCATTCTCCATGCAGTCCAGATTTAGCCCCGTGTGAGCTTTTCCTTTTCCACAAATTAAAAAAAAAATTGTGGAATGCTTTTTCATATCAAAAAACGGTGGTGAAGGCTGCGGAAGTGACTCTGAAGTATCTGCCATAAAAATGGTTACCAGCATTCCTTTGAAGACTGACAGAAAGCTGGGACAGGTGCATTGCATCATACGGGGATACTTTGAGAAAGATCATCAAAAATATGAGAATCAGTAAAGTATGTGTCAAAAATAAAAAATTGTAATAATTCTTTATTGAACAGTCTTTGTACAAAGTTCACCTTCTCCAGAATAAGGAAAGCCCCGGAAAAAAAAATAGCCCGACAGTTTGACCTGTTCGGGAATCGAACTGTGAATCTGTAGATTAGTATTCGCAAACGCTACTAAGGTGGTCCATAATATGCGGATAAAATGGTAGTGGGGAACAAAGAGACAGAAAATGAAAAGCGGTTAGTAGTACACATTTCGATCAAAAGGCTAAATCGAGTCGTTTGTGTTAACAGTTTCAAAAGTCACTGCTAATGATGCGGCCCGGATTGGACATAATGAATTTAATGCAAAGAGAAAATTAATGAACAGCTTAATTCCGACCACATTTTACCTCGTCCTTCGCAAACAGACCTTTCTCGTTTCAACAGACAGTAACTTCCATAAATTCCAATTCCCCAATGTGTTATCTCCATTTTTACGCAGGAGGCGTTTTGTCTCTATCTGTGTGCGATTTCTCTCGCGACATTTCTCATTAACTCCCTACGTTAGATGTCTCAAGGTATGTGGTACTAAAAACTAAATTAATTTCCTGGGAAATCAATCTCCACGCTACGAAATCTTTATTAATTTCCCCCTGAACCTTAATAAATGCATGCTATTACGTGAACTGTCGTATTTCTTGTCTTAATGTGCATTTGCTGATGACATAGATCCCTGAAAACAGCAGTCCAATTCGTATCTTTGAGTTCCTTTAACAACACTTTGTGCAGATTTCGGACTTTTGGCTTTATGTACAGTTTGCAAATTACACCCATATATACTTTATTTTTTTCCGAATTTAAATAAATTAAATATTTTAGCGAAGGAATTATTGCGGTTGTACCCATAAAAATAATTTTGAAAATTTTCTTCATATCTCCATCAAACAAAAAATATATACATAAATATAATGTATGTGTGTCTGTTAACGCTCTAGCGGTCGCAAGTTTTGTTTTTTCTCAACGAAAATCGGCATTTAAACATAAATTAACAAATTCGCCTCGTTCGTTAACCAGCAAATTGGAACATTCGGGGTGGGAGTTAGCCTAAAACGAAAATTTAAAAGAAATTTTAAAAATCGCTCTAGCGGCTAAAATTTCTTTTTTTTTTTTTTTTTTTTTTTCCTCAAAGAAACTCGGTATATGCCATTAAAATAAATTAATAAAAACAGTTACAGAAAATCAGTGAAACCAGACTTTTTTTTAAAATATTGTTTAACGCTCGTTTTTACTACTAAGGCACCACAGGCGGTGAATGCTGATCATATATGAGATGAAATGATAAACTGGGAAAGGATTTTTTTTAGGAAGGAAATATTCCAGACCTAAACTTAGTGTACCTCCCCGGCATTTGCCATTTATGAGGAATGAAGAAAATCTGGAAAAAAAAAAAAAAAAACTTTCAGAGAGGACGATCCTAGTGGGAATCGAACCATAGACCTCCGCTCACAAGTTCGCGCCTTGACGACCTCGGCTACTCGTGGAGGTACCAGGCTAGTCGAAGTGGGGGTTTACCTGAAATCCAAAATTTCAAATCGCTCTAACGGCAGCAATATTTGTTTTTTCGCAACAAAACTTGGTATATACCATTTGTATAAAATAAAAAAGCTTCTAAAATAAATTAAATTGGGCAAGTAGGATTGGGGTATACCTGAAAACCGAATTTAAAGAGTGGGGGTTAAAGAGAAATTTGGCAACCAAACACCATCACTAGGCGCCCGATAACACATATACAGAGCGTTAATGAACCGAAATAATTTCAGAGAGTGTAGCGATGTATATAAACAACTTGAGATAGGCAATGTATGGTCCACAACTAAACATAACGTAATTTTATAGTATTAAACATGTTTGCATCAGATGCTGATAAGTCCGTATTAAAAGCCAAGCCGGGTGAAAATTTGGTTTAGAATGTCTTTAAAACTGCCTTGGGAACATAGAAATGTCGGTTTTTCTCAGTTCGTTATCAGCGTTTTCAAGATTTAGTGCTATAAAAATCCCTCAAATTTCGAACTAATCATGTGACAGTGCGACACTGAACATCCATTAACTAATTCCTTACATTATGTAGCCTGCTCTAAAGGGAATTCTTTAAATGTATGTGTGGCGTAATGCAGACAGGCAAGAACAACAAGTGGCTCTTCAGTGGCTACTATCATTCGTGAACCTGCAAGGAAATGAGATAGCAGATTGGCAAAGAAAGAAACAACCTTACAGCAAAAAATAACAACCCCGCCCCTATAGCCTCTGATCATTCTTACAAAAACACAGTAGAGAACTAAAACAAATCAAAAGATAAATAATGGAAACAGACAAAGAACACCTGCAATCATTCCTCTCGAGCAATAACAATGTTCAGACTCAACAACTGTGTGGCTTCCACCTACACAAAAAAGTCACTTGCTTTCTAATGCAGCACCCACTAACATCATAAACTGTAACATGCACATTAAAGGACAGAACCCGAATTGTAATTTATCTACTGGAAAGTAAGAAAGAATGACATTTAAAGCACGACATTGCAATAAAAAACTTGTCAAACAATGTATTCGTTTCTGGCATAAATAAATCTTAAATGTGTTTTCGTATTTAGTTCCAAGAGAACAATAGGGTTTTCTTTATGAGAGCTGTCAATAAAGATACATTTTTACAGACATAATTTCTGTACCAAAATGTATAACCTTCAAATATTTGGCTAGCTTAATGTGTAATGCACACGTGGTACTAGTTTCATTAACACTTCCGATTCCCTGTGAGAGGTGTGCAAGTTGAGACATGTTCAGTTCCGCTTACAGCAAAATGCCAGCGGAACGCGACGAACAATGTGCTGCTCAGAAATTCTGCTTCCCTGTCACCAAATCTTCAGCTGAGGCCTATGAATTTGTCCCTCTCTATGGAATAGCTCGAAGATGATTTAAAATGTTTAAGGAGGGAGGCAATTAATTTCAGAGGAAGATGAAACATTTCGTAACTGTATATGGGGGATAAATAAACAAAAATTTAAAAAATAAATAAAAACAACGCCGCTGCTGTCAGTGTGAGAGGGATCGCCGAATCTTATAAAAATACTTTTGGAAACTCTGAAAATCTCATTGGGTGGCAACCCCAGTTGACAACTAGCAAGTTGCACATGAGACGTGTTTGTACACTGTGGGCTCCAAAATGCTGCGTGCAAATTTGATTGCAATTAAAGATGGTGTTACAGGAAGATGCGGAGTTTCTTTCAAAGGTGATCACTGCTGATGAAACTTGGCCTCATCATTCTATTCTGAGTGCAAACAGAAAAGCTCTGTGTGGTCATCAAGTGATTGCTTCTGCTGGGAAAGTTATGGTCCTCTCAATTTTTTGATATTCAAGGAAAGGTTTACCAGCATGTCTGTAACTGGGCAATGCTACAGAGATGTCCTGAAAACTGTGCAAGATCCACGTTGATGTACGACCACACATCGCAAAGGTTGTTGCTGAATATCTCACAAAACTCAAAAAACTCAATTTGAAGTGTGTAGCTCACCCTACCTAGGGTTCGATTTAGCCCTTTATAACATTTTCCTTTTCCCCAAATTGAAGCAATACCTTCATGGGGGCATTTTCCATAATCAGAGGCAGTGGTGAAGGCTGCTGAAACGGTTGCCTCCAGCGTGTCTTTGAAGACGCAGAAATCTTGAGACACTTGCATTGCATCCAACGAGAGAACTTTGAGAAAAATCATCAAAATTATAATTACAAACCGCAACTTTCATCACAATTTGCCCTTTAAGGATTTGTCACTCAACTGTTCAAAGCTATTTTTTTTTTTTTTTTTTTTTTAATAAATGACCTTCTGTAGCTGACAAGCTGCTCGCGGCCGTATTTGCAGGTTTCAAATTTCGTCATTCACACATAAAGCTTTGTGTTATAAATTTCGCTCATTGACGACCATTTCAAAAAGTAATGTCATTAAAGGGCAACATTTTACCCAAAACTGGGCGCCTGATAACACAAAAGAAAATAAGAAAAAATATCAGCCCTATTTCATTAAGCTTCCAATTTGTATATCCATTAGCGCGAATAAAAAGAGGAAATTTAATGATTTTTATGAGCCAAGCTATTATGTCTGTCCACTATGGGACATCGGTTTTGTTAATTTATTCCATCAGAGGTTTACATCCACCTCGATGAACAAGATAATCATTACTAGCGCGTGGTTGATGTTTCCACGTTGATGTGTAAACCAACTGCCTACGCTACCAACTTTGAAAGTTGCTCACGCGTGGCAAACAATAATTTTCATTCCGTGTTATCGAAAACCCTTCACTTGGTGCGTGCGTGGTTTTGAAACCGCAATTTAGAGATCGCAATGTTCATGTAACCGCAAAAACATTTTTAGCGAGCTTTGGTTTAAAAGGAAAATTTGCTAACCACAACGATTTTTCATTCCACATTTTCCAGTATTTTTATTATTTTATAACGAAAAACCTGACCAAAATCACAGGTATAAATTGCAGTGTACAAATCTGCGGCGATTTTATAAGTTTCGTTGTTTTTGTGTTATTTGCTGAACTGGGGAACCCGTTTAAATGATACGCTAAATGTACAGAATTACTTGGGTTTTCTATTGTCACATATTACACGTTAACACTTGAAGGACTGGCTTTATATGAGTACCTTGAAGGACTGACGGACCATATTAACCAGCACCATCATTTTCTTCTTTTTTTTTTGTGGATATATCGGGAGATTTAACTGTTTTGCGTTAACTGAACAGATTTAGAACTAGAAATACATCTTCCATAAGATTGTATTTTATGTTGGTGTAAGAATTAACAAACTACCAGCTGTGGTAATCATGCACAATGTTTTGGAGAACTTATGGTGTAATTAAAAAGAAGGATATCGTAAAATTCTGACTTTAAGCAACTTTAAAATAGAAATTATTAATTAATGAAATGAAATAAGTATGGCATTACTGCGTAGTATTAGAGAAACAAAATTACAATTTCTTGAAGTCAATAAGTATCACAAAAGGGAAACCATACATTTAGAAGTATTGTTATTATTATTATTATTATTATTATTATTATTATAGAGATTAATCCACAAAAATTAATGGTATGCTATTAATTAAATCAAATATATGACCACTGATACGTAAAGTTGTACTGTGTGGGTATTTTTAAACATTTTTAAATGTAACCATGTTTATGAACTGAGTCCTTGGTATCTTTACGTTCACTAAAATAGAGAAAAATAACAGAAAGTTTCGAGTTACGTTGTGTATTTAAGATGATGATGTTCATATGTTTCAATAAAACATGTTACTATTCAGAAACAATCGAAAGTTTAATCGATGTTCATTGGCTTTGAAATTTAATTTAAATGTTATTGTATAAAAACATGTAGCGAAAACGTTTTCTAAAGGTTATTACAGAGCGCTCTTACATACAAATATAATTCTCAAACACATAATAGATTAATATTTCACATTTGCTGTTGACGATGCTTTTGTTAAATATAAAACATAAGACATCATTATATATGCAAAATAAATATGTTCTTTTATTTTAAAACAAAATGGAGAAAATCGAATGAGCGCTTTTTAAAATTCGGTTTTGAAGCATTCCAAATGGTTCAATTTCCCTGATTTTCATAAAGTATTTTTCTTGTTTTATTTAAATCGTATATAATGAATTTTGTTGTGAAGAAACAAATAATGGCGGCGCTAGATCGATTTTTAAATTTTGGGTTTCAGGCAAATCCTTACTTCTAATGGATCGGTTTCCTTGTTTCGGAAACTATTTTTCTTTTATTTGAATGGTATATACCGAGTTTAGTTGCGATGATATAATATATGATTCTTTTATTTTTGGTTTCAGGTAAAATTATTCCTAATAATCTGATTTCATACGTTTTTTGAAACTTTATTTTAAAGGCATATACCGAGTTTCCTTTTAAAAAATTAAAATTAAGGTGACTATAGTGATTTTTTGATTTTGCTCTAACTGACACTCTTTAAATTTCGGCTTTATAGATATATCGCAACTCCTAATGTCTCGATTTCGCTGATTTTCAGAAACTATTTATATTATTTTATTTAACTGGCATATACTTTGTTTTTTTTTTTTTTTTTTAATGCGGCCGATAGAGCGATTTTCAAATTTCGCTTTAACCCCCTCTAGGTTTTCAGATATCCCTCTACTCTTAACGGGTCGACTGCTTTGATTTTCAGAAACTGCTTTAATCAGTTTATTTCAAAGAATTATACGGAGTATCGTTGAGAAAAATAAAAAGTTCTGGCTGCTAGAACGATTTTTATTTACTTATTTTAACATTTTCGCTTTTGGTTAACCCCCCCTCTCTCAATGATCTAATTTTGTTGGTTACCAAACTCACATTTTTTGTTTTTGTTTTGTAATTGATGGTTATATGCAGAGTTTCGTTATGAGAAAAGCAAAATTGATGGCCGATAGAGCGTTAACATATATATTCAATGTTCGGTATCTAGCACGTAGAATCGATGAAGATGTGAAGAAATATTTCAAAATTTGTTTTATGGGCACAACGGCAATAGCTCCATTCCTTCGGAATTCGGTAATAATGCAGACAGCGTAACAAAAACAGCAAGGAAACATTTCTTGCAAGTGATCTGTGTACTGTATGCTTACACTCCTTTAAGAAGGGTGTGAACACCACACTTTTGTTTTGCTTTGCACTTTCCACATACCGGCTTGTTGCACATCACGAGTTTTGTTTCCTGCACAATTAGCAACTTTGCACCTCACTCGTGTTTCTATAACTCTTGCGTTATTTTCACGTTATCTTCAAAGCATTCTGTGGATTTGGCAGAGTACGATTGCTCGTGTCCATAAAAGAAGCGCGGAGTTCCGGAACCAACTCTTAGACACGGTTTGTGGAATTTTCTTTTCATTGCTGACAATGTCAGCAGTAACTAAGAATTATTACATTTTTTTCTAAGTTTGCACTGGTCAGCGATTAATCGGAGTCACTTTCCGTGGCAAAACTGAGGTCCTTCTTTCACCAAAGGACGCACATCCTGCCTAGATGATTCACAGTTCCAACCAAACTGATTGCGTTAATTCTGAGCTTATCTGCAAGCTTCGATGTTGTAAAGATGTTGTCTGCAGTGACATTTACGTCTTTCCTGCGAAAGGAGTCAACAACCACACGTTCACCTACAGGTCGTGTATCGCCTGTACCTGTGCAAGGAAAGTCATTACACACGAATTTCGTATCTACTGAACAACAAGCCAAAACTTTATTCCAAATTTATCAGGCTTACTTGCAATGTACTAAAAAAAGCGATGTCAGCATTTGGAAGGAAACAGTTGCTCATCTACACTAAGATTTGGTTTTGGTTAAAAGGGCAAGGTATTCCATATTCAGATGTAACTCGTGGCCTCTGTAGAGCGGTGGGCCAGGGCACAACTACATGACATCTTTCATCAAATCGACACTCTCTCATAACTGCAGCGTCATCGTACTTTTGTGTAATAAACTTCAGGTTTATATGGAACTCTTCTAATTCAGCTGTTATAGTACGCCTTAACCCTTCTGCAGTCTGAAACGCAATGAATTTTATGAATCTTTCAACCGGTTAACTCACACTAATGCCAATGAGGTCGTAACACGCAGTTAGAGGATGCAGAAGTCGTCGCGGTAGGCCAAGGCTCACCCCGGGCTTTAGCTCCAAATGAGAAGTAGAAGAAGAATGTATCGTAATATCACAACAAATTGTGAGATGCATGTCATTTAGTCTGCATGTACAAAAGCGAAATTTTCTAATCTCAATCCTATAGACAAGATATCTTTCTCACTTCACACGCTATCAGCCAGCATGTTTTTACAAAGCATACAAATAACTTCTTAATTTTGTGCCGTCTTGCTGAGTAAGTTCCTATAGTTTTCGGTTGATGAGGTTCAAATCGCTTTAATTCCAACTTAACAGTTAAACTCAAATAAGAAAATGAAGTCTTCAATAAAACGTCCACTTTATTCATTGCCACAAAACAAATACGCTTTTTTGTAACTTAACAATTAACACTGTGAAAGTTAAACTTTCCACTAATAAACAGTGAGGAAGACACCCGATTTCAAACAAATGCGAAAACAACCCCTAGTCAGTTATGTGTAGTGTCAGTAACCCCTATACATGTGGTTCCTAAAAAGAGAGAATTCCAAGGGCTGGTCATGGGCAGTCCTCCTGCTGGCCCAACACACGGCAAAATAAGTACAAGAAAGGTTAACCCATCTTGGGGGAAGACAAATATAAGTCCTTGTAAATCTTTGCTGGCCTATATAGGTATAAGTTTAACGCGTAAATATTTTCCTGGCTGTCCATGAGCTTCCCTCGCTAACGGAGGGTCCGTATGCTACCACTACTACAGTAGAGGAAATGCGTAAGACAAATTACGAACTAATCGGTTATACATCGCTGTTTTTATGCATTTTTTATTTTCGTACTTTAAAAATCGACCAGGAAAAGAGATTATGGTAAATTATTATAGCATGTGCCGACTCATCTGGTCCTTATTGGCGGGCGCCTTGTGCAAGGGCAAATTGACTGCAGTCAAACGCTGTGTGCGGGTTGCTTTTATATCAAGCCTAAGGTATTTAATACTTTTTATAAATCTATCCCTTGCCATAAGTTTCTGTGAAGAAGTGTGGACTCAGGCTTTGTTCCACAAATACTTTGTTTAATTTGATGTTGTCCTATATGCTCCACAGAAGGGTCTAATTCCTAATTCTTCTTGTGTGACGATCCATGTGGATCTTCTGACCTCTTCTTCTGTACATACCAGAATGTTCTCACTTAACATTAGACGCCATCTTCAGAGATATTTCATTTAGCGTAAGGAGTTGGTCTGCTGTTTTGCCTGAGAATGTTATGGTTGTCACGTCGACCAGCAGTAGCCGTACCTGGTTCATGAGGGACGACTCTCCAACGTGTTCTATCAGCAGCGAGCTCTTCACGACCTATTAAAACATTTATTGCTTGGGGTTGCCCAGTATTGAAGCATCTCTGTAGGTCCTGAAGGTGTAGTCGTAACCACACTTGGCTCGTAAACCCAAGATCGCGGGTTCAAACCCGGCCAGGGTCGATGAATTTTTTTTTTCAGGCGTAAAAAATCTAAATAACGTTTCCTTCGGAAGGGAATTGAAGCCGTGGGTACCGTGTCGTACATTTATGGCACGATAAAGAACCTCAAGCCTGAAAGAAAAGGTCTCTGTGCAAAATTTGTCGGCCGTTTCGCGCCCTGAATTAAATGGGACGCTGATGACCTGAGATGTTAAAGAGCGTCCGCAAATAATCCAGATGAACAACAAATGAAGCATCTCTTACCAGTATTACACACGTTTGGAAGTGTTGCTGCAAAACTGCACGAACTTCGCTTCCAAGTGTTTCCCACCCACATATTCGCCGGATTTGGCTCCCAGCGATTAATTCTTGTTCCCAAACCTGAAGAAATGGGTGGAAGAAGGACTTTTTTTTTTTTTTGATTGGTTTGTTTACGGACGCTCTTTAACATCTCAGGTCATCAGCGTCTCATTCAAATCAGAGCGTGTAACGGCCGACAAATTTTGCTCAGAGGCCTCTCTTTCAGGCTTGAGATTCTTTTTCGTGCCGTAAATGTACGACACGGGACCCACGGCTTTACTTCACTTCCGAAGGAAGCCATACTTTGGATTTTTACGCCCGGTCCTGGCCGGATTCGAACCCGCGATCTTGGGTTGAGAAGGCCAGTATGGTAACCACTACACCACCAGGACCGACAAAGGGTGGAAGAAGGAACATTTACATTAAACGATAAGGTTGAAACTGAGACAGACACTTATTTTTCCAATGTGAACAAATTTTATATTACTGAGGGTATTATAAAGTTGAAAAGTCGTTGGACTAAATTTCAAGTCGAGAAGTTCTAGAACGCCCCTCTTATAAGAAAAAGTGGCTGCAAATCACTACCAAACAAATGAAGAACTAAAAGAATTTTTAGAGACATTACATCGCAGATGTTGCGTGAGATGTCACAAAGACCTGGAGATGCACGCAACTCTGCCCTGACAACTATGCAGTTCACACAGACCGTCAGATCATTAGGTAGATAGGACTTGCGGTACACTCTGCATATGTGTTCCTTTAAACATAGAATACACAATGCATGGTTCCCCTTTTCACTCAAAAGCTACATTTTAAATTGTATTAATGTGTAAATAAATACAATATTAAGAGTTCGGCAATAATAATAATAATAATAATAATAATAATAATAATAATAATAATAATAATAATACTAATAATAATAATAATAATTTTTCAGAATTACGGCCATAAGTGTATTATACATTTCCCTTCCAATTCTCTTCTGACAATTTTTAGCCTATTGAAATGAAGAAATTACTTATTAAGTAGATTTTAAATTTATTTACTATTTATATGTATTTGTTGTCATAATGGTATGAATACAAGCGAGTAAAAATTACGATGAAATGCCTGCGCTAATGGAGTAGCGATACTCAGAAACAAAAGATGCAGCGGACCTCACCCTTGCTATTCTATCCACTGTGTCGTTTCGCGAGCGACCTGGCTGGGTAACGTAATTGGTGTGGTGTACCGACGTCACAACAAACAACCAGTCAACCGATGCAATTGATCAACGAAAAGGGACAGCTAGATAGGGGTGACCATAGCCACAGAGGATGCGTCGTCTGCTTTATTTTTATCGTCTTCTTCTTCACATGTTCCGAACTCATTTTTGTGTAGGAGCACATGCTTTAAAAAATTCTTGGTCTGCACATGCGCAAGAATTTCCTCAGTCTACTCTCTGATAAACAATTTAACCAATTGTATCTTCTGCTTGCAGGATCAATTATAAAATTAGTATTTGTGTTTTATTTGTGGGTCCATATGTAAAAATGTATAGCGGAATTGAGAGTTCATTCTTGAAGATTGCCAGTCCTGGTGATGTAGTGGTAAGCATACTTGCCTCCTAAACCCAAGATCGCGGGTTCAAACCCGGCCAGGATCGATGCATTTTTTCGGGACGTAAAAATCCTAAGTATGGCTTCCTTCGGAAGGGAAGTAAAGCCGTGGGTCGCGTGTCGTATATTTACGGCACGAAAAAGAACCTCAAGCCTGAAAGAAGAGGCCTCTGAGCAAAAATTGTCGGCCGTTTCACGTCCTGAATTGAGTGGAACGCTGATGACCTGAGCTGTTAAACAGTGTCCGTAAATAAACAAATCAAGGAAAAAAAAAAAATCTTGAAGATTACGTGTAAAGGTCGCCACGAATTACAGCAGTAGTTCCGAAGCAGTTTTGTCACCAACACCCGCCACCTCCAATAGAATTCTTTCTTTGATTTGTTTTATTTACGGACGCTCTTTAACATCTCAGGTCACAGCGTCCCATTGAATTCAGAGCGCGAAACGGCCGACAAATTTTGCTCAGAGGTCTCTTTTTTCAGGCTTGAGGTTCTTTTACATGCCGTAAATATAAGACACGGGACCCACGGCTTTACTTCCCTTCCGAAGGAAGCCATACTTAGGGTTTTTACGCCCGAAAAAATCCATCGATCCTGACCGCGATCTTGGGTTTAGGAGGCAAGTATGGTAACCACTACACCACCAGGACCGACACCGATGTAGAAACATATATGCAATAATATATGGATTGGTCAAGAATCATAGTAGCTACAGCTGTTTGTTGAATGTATATACAAGAAAAATGACAAATATCAAACATCGTGCGGTTATGAAGTATTTGGTAAAGATGGGTATGAATGCAGTAGAAATTCATACAGAGGTGACAAACACTGTAGGGAACTCTGCAACATCATTTTCAACCGTTTCTAAGTGAGCCACGCAGTTATCGCCATGATTGACCGAGATCATTAAAGCGCGGATTCGTGAGCGGGAGGTCTGGAGTTCGAATCCCGACAGGACTATCCTCCCTGACTGAGGTTTTTTCCAGGTCTTCCTCAGTCCTCATAAATGATAAGTGCCGTGGAGATACCCTAAACTTAGGCCTGACGTTTCCTTCCTAAAAAATCATTTTCCAGTTTATCATTTTATTTCATGTGTCAACAGTAGTAAAAACGGGAGTTAAACGCGGCCATGAAAGTATGGAAGAAGATCCATTCAGCGGACGACCAAAATCCGTTAGGACATCAGAAATTATGGATAAGGTGCCGGACGTGGTTCTGGAGGGGAAAGCGTATTTCTCATTTTAAGGGATAGATTGCGCTTGAAAAAATTATGGGCAATATGAGTGCCACTACTGTTGACTCAGAATCAAAAGCCAATCAGAGTGCAACTGCCTCAGCAAAGTTTGTCGCGTATTCAAAGAGATTCCGCCGACTTTTTGCATCATTTTGTGACCAGTGACGCACTACTACACACCTGGAACAGAGCAACAGTGTAAACAACGGAAACATCAAGACTCTTCACCGCCAAAGAAGACAAGTGTGTGAAAGCGGTCGAGATTTCTGGGTAGCCAAGAATGCACTGCAAATATTATCTTCCCACTGCAGCGTATTGTGCTAACCTTTTGGACTTACTGAAGATAAAAAAATACACAAGAAAAGGCAGGGTTTATCAAAGAAGAGAGCCATCTTGCATCAGGACAATGCTCGCCCTCACACGTGTCTTGCAATGGCGAAAATCATGAATTGAGGCAATATCTGTTGTCACATCTGCCTTACTCTCTGAATTGGCTCCATCGATCTTTCATCCGGAAGAAGGTGATCTTAGGAGGAGGGCGTGGCCGGTACAGTAAGGTAGAACTTTACTAAATATATGATGTTCAAACCTGGTGTCAGGTAATAATTAATCTATATCCTGATACTATTGTTTTCCCCGTACTTTGTAGTTTTAAGAAATATTCTGATACAAGAAGTTGAGTTTGCCCATGTCCAGCCAGTTATGTTCTAATGTAGTAACAGCGAGTGCTCTGATAATTTGGGCTGCGACAATATACAAACAAACAATAAACATTCGAAAGTTCGATCTGTTTTCAGTGGATTTGAAATTTTATTGTAGGGGAAAAAAGGGAAATGAAAACATTTTCTGAAAGTTATTACAGAGCGCTCATAAATATAAATATAATTCTCAAATACTATTAGATTAATGTTTCACATTTGTTATCTTCACGACGATGTTTTTGTTAAATATAAAACAAATGCATAATTATAAATACAGTTTATATGTTGAATTAATTTGTTCATTTATTTCCAAACAATATAGAGAAAATTAAAAGCAAGAGCTCTTTTTCAATTTCGGTTTTCAAATATACCATCAACCCTAATGGTCCAATTTCCATAATTTTTGAAAAATATTTTATTTTATTTTATTTAAACAGTATATATAGATTTTTGTTTCAAAAAACAAAAATTGTTACCGCTAGAGTAATTTTTAAATTTTGGGTTTCAGGTAAATCCCCACTCCTAATAACCTGATTTCACTGCTTTTGGAAACAAAATTATTTTTTATTTCAATGGCATATACCGAGTTTCCTTAAAAATTGTAAAATTGCGGCCGTTACAGCGATTTTTAAATTTCACTTTAATCCCCACTCTTTAAGTTTCGGTTTTCAGATATATTCCCGCTCCTAATGGTCAGATTTTCCTTATTTGCAGAAACTATTTCTCTTATTTTATATAAATAGTATATACAGAGTTTCTTTGGAAAAAAATGAATATTTGTGCTCCTAGGGCGATTTTTAAATATTGGGTTTCAGGTAAACTCCTACTTAAAATAATCTTATTTTCCTAATATCGGAAAATATTTTATTTATTTATTTTAATAGCATAGGCATAGTTTCATTGAGAAAAAATAAAAACTGTCGCTACTGGAGTGAATTTTAAAATTTTGCAGTAGGTTAGCCCCCAATCCTAATGGTCTAATTTTGCTGTTTAATGGACTGGATGATTCATATGTTAACTGTGATGATTATATGCACAGTTTCGTTGAGAAAAAACAAAAATTGCGACAGCTAGAACGTTAACAGAAAATTTTTTTTTTTTTTTCATTGTCAATTCCGGTGCCTAGTAGATAGGTTCGACGAAGATTTGAAGAAAGTTTTCAAAAATCTTTTCATGGATACAACTGCAATAGCTACATTCCTTCGGAGCTCGTCAAAACAATTGCAGAAACGCCCAACTTATGATAAAAGTGCAACTTGTATCTACTTTAGGGATACCTAAAACATGTGACATTCTGACGTACTATAAACTTGTTATTTTATGACTTGCACGTCTCCAGCATTCCGCAGGAGTAGCTCCGCCCAAATCTTTTCCCACAAAGGATGTTTTAGAGTGCATTTCGCCTTAGTCGACCCAGTTCTTTCCTAATTTATAGACGTTACCCTTCAAGTTTATTTTGACGTTTCTACGGATGTGCTACCACGGAAAACAAACAGCTTTTCGCTGCCAATGTTGGCTATTCTGAAAAGAGAGTGGCAATAAGTAGCAGGAATGGCGTAATGCCAGGATCGAGACTGTGTAATACATTTCGAACAAGCACACTTAAGAAAACTTCAAAGTACATACTGCAGGTCTATATGAGTTCCTTTTGTGTTGCATCTCTGAAATTGAATAGCATACATGTAAATACATTTGTTTGTATCCTGCTTTTGGCTAGAATATAGAAAAAGTCAATTGCCCTTTAATAATAATAATAATAATAATAATAATAATAATAATAATAATGGTTTATTATTCTGGCACATTTTAGGCCGGAAGGTGTTATCTTACACTCAACCGGACTGAAATAACCAATATGTAAGATAGAAAATAAATGAATATAGAGAGTTTTTCAGTGAAGCATAATTTGTGTTTTACAGGTAGATGGAAAATATTTTAAAAATACAAAGAAAAGTGACATCTTATTTCTTAAAAATATTTATTTTATAAATATGAAACTATTCTAATGTGATTACTATGGCGTCATTGAAAACATTCTTTTCCACACTTCCCCTTCGATGTTTAACATTGTATCTTCATTTGTTTTATACAGAAGTGTATGTTACTATGACACACAGCAATATTAATCTTAGTAACAAATGAAGGTGTAAAGAGATAAAAATGAACGCTCTATTAGAAAATAAGAGAAAAAAAAACATATAATAAATTCTAATTTGAAAATTTCTTCGACTACGTCATATCTCGTACAAGTATGACCTTGAAAAAATTTCACATTTACAATATAAATATTTTTAATAAATAAGATTTAACATTTCTTTGTGTTTTTTCTTGTTCATCTATCTATAAATCAACTTGCGTGCAGAAACTTTTTTACGATTACTTGTTTGCACTTGCATGCAGTTGAAGATGACATGATAGGATTATGGGAAGTTTCTTTCAAAGTAATCCTTGCTAAAGATACTTGATAAATAATTTCGATACTGGGAGCAAACAGCAAAGCTCTCGTGTGGAAATCCCCATCATGGCCAACACCACACCCTCTTCATTTTTCGATACTCAAGGAATGGTTTACCACCATAGGTACCTACACACACAACTGTAACTGGTATGCGAAATTCTTATTTCTGGATAGAAAAATGAGTGAAACATGTGTTTAATGAATACTGCGAGAGTAAAGACACATTCAACCTCCCCTATACATAAATGTGGGCTTTTGAAAACTATGTAAAAGCAATCGATAAAAACTCCACTGCATTATTTAATTTGAAATTTGAGTTTCCTAATGTTAGTGAAACAAAACTGAACGAGGAAATAGTTATATAAATAAAATCACTGAAAATATGTTTTGAGAAAAAATTCAATTCGCTGTTGGAATGTTAGAAACAAGGACGTTGTACAAAAATACTTTTCTACCGAAAAACCGCGTGCAATGGCAAAAGTGCACAAATTGAACTTGTAGTTTATTTCTCTTCATCCTATTCTCCGAACTGCGCGCTTAGCGACATCTTCCAGCTCCCGAACTTAAAATTTTTGCCAGCTGGGAAAAAATTCACATATAATGGAAGTTTGACACACACAAGCACTCCAGAACTGTTTTTTTTTTATAAAACTTTTAAAGATTTTTCTAGGTGTTATTATAACTGGAATGAACAAATTAAATCTCATAATGAATCTGCACTTTCGCTACCTGTTTACGGCGAACAGATGCGCAACATTCTTCCCTGGCTGTTTCCACCGCCTCCTATATATCAAGACAGTTGCTTCTCTCACTCAGACTTTCACTTAGGGGGAATTCCATTCCATTTACTTAGAGGGAGTTTCAGAGGAATGGCGTAAGGGGTCACTGCTGGACATAGCGGTAGGGGCGGGGGATAAAAAAAAAGTGGAAGTATTCTGCGGAAGCCTTTTAGGAGACCCTTGCCCCTGGGGCACATTCATTCCTCCGCTACATTGTTACCGCAGCCTGGTCTTTTACTCTTGTTTTGCGGTCAACAAAAGCCTTTCCCAAACAATGCATTTTATGTCATCACAGCTGAAATTCTTGACGTGAAAATCCTCATTAGAAATATTACTCATTAGAACTGTTGTGTGAATCTTGTGAAGTTAAATGGGGCATTTGTGGAACTTTTGCCCTGGGCGCTCATAAAACAGCAAACCTCGTTCAAATCTCATGTTTGGGGGGTAGAGCAAAGGTATGGGGATATTTACAGTTCTCAAACACGACTCATTATTTCGTAATAATGGACAAGTCGAAAACTGGATGTTAGTTTGAGTTTAATTTGAATAGTTTTAAGATTTAATATCACACCGCCTTGTTTTACACTTTATTCTACAGATGGTCTTTAGGTATATAATAACACTTTTAAACAATTTCAAATCAAATTATGCCCGAATAATGTCATAATATGGAATATTAATGCATAGTAACTCATTGTTGTCAAATCCTTAATAGCGCCAAACATTGTTGGCCGTGTCTAAACTTCGTTTTTCAATCTCTATACTGAGATTATAGATTATGTTTTATGCACATTCAAATTTCATTAAAAGAATGTATCCCTAGTTCCATTTTAAGGAATTAATTAATAAAAACGAAGGACATCATATTCATATAATATACGATTTCCACTCATTTTAATAGGTTTAAATAGAAAAAAAAATTCTTGCATAAACGCTTTATGTCCTTTCGCTGTCTTTTAAAATGAAGTGCGATATCAGAGCTCGTATTTCAGTTTTATCCATTTTGTAAAAAATGTTAACACTAGTTTGTTTACACGATCGTCACAAACAAGTGACTACACTTATGCGTCTGAAACATTACAGCGTGCAATATAAAAGACGATACTTAATAACTGTCAAAGCAATATGGCCATCTTCACAACATCTCTGAGTCCGGCCGAGAACTTTTAGAACACCCCTTGTATTTCTGAGTGGAAACAAGCGAGCATGGGGTGTATCCGCTCCTGTCAAAGTAATAAAATCGCTTGTCAGCAGGGATGGTTATCTTGACATCTTTATGAACGTGGAACAGGCAATGCAGCTAGTTAGGATATAACCTACTGATAAAATGTCAGCTACCGATTCGAGAAGCTCTTACATTTTAAGACAACGCCCGTCCTGATAGAGCTGCTTTAACAAGGGAAAAATTCGAGGAAATCCATCCTTTAGTTCAGACAAATCCAGCCTGCGAATACCATATGTTTGGACAGTTAAAAGAAGCATTCGCAATTCGATAGCAAGAGAGGTGTGGAAGTTTTTTAGTGTAGCTGTATTGAAGCCCAACCTCATTCTTTCTTGAATAACGGAATTAAGGAGCTATCCAATGGGGAAAATGTGTTTGATAATCAGGAAATTATGTAGAAAAATGATATGTATTTCAGTTTGATTTAATTTGCTTTCACTACACTCCAAAAAAGTTAATAAAATAATTTTAAAATCCGGTTTATATTTGCTTCTCTGTTGTACTTTGTTTGATCTTGTACTATTAACTTGCTGCTTATAACAAAATTGTTTTCAAGATAAAGTTTTACTCCTTATAACGGGTCATCGAAAAATACCTCCGCACCTTGTTGATAGCGCTCCAGAAGCAGTTGTTATTCCTACAGTTGACCCACATTTTCTACATTCCACACCGATTGGATGTTTCCAGCCTGTAAAGTGCCCGTTGCTAAGTACTTTTAAGTGAAAATGTGCGAAGTGAAACAGCTATTAAAATGTAATCTTTAAAGAAACGTGTGTTTTGGTTGAAAATGTGGAAATTAATAAATTTCGGGAGACAGGTTCAGTACAAGAAGCTGGGAGGAGTGGTAGACAGATGAAAAACTAACATATCTTAGATAGTTTTTGAAAATAAATTAAAGCGAGTGGATTTGTGTCTTCAAGAAAAAGGTAAATATTTTCAACGTCATTTTATTTATCTATATTTCCTTTCATGCATTGCATACACGAAACTTACAAATTTTAACTAGCGGTTAACATTATAAGTTATAACCATAAGCCCGACAGTGCTGCCACCTGAATTCCCCTCTTTAGGGGAATCTTGGTTACACTCGCATTAACAAGGCGCTATTTGCACTTCTTGGAACGACCACTTTATCGTTTCAATCACGTGTTCAATAAGAATATTTGTGAAGGGTACAAATGAATGTATGCTAAACAGGAAGTAAATGAAATACATTGTGAACATATTTCTTTCAGTTTTGTCCAATTTTAGCTTTTAGTATTATAAAAGCTAAGAAAATATTTTGTCACAATTAAACCTGATTTAACGCCAGATTCAAAGAGTCTACAATTTGTTACTACATCCTTAATATATCACTTTAGCTTTAACCACCTTAACAATATTTTCCGACGGGATGTTAACTTTCATTTTCATTTTTTCTAGCTTGCGATTTTCTTTAGCTTTTTAAGAAGGTAAATATCAGCTGAAGATCAACGTAACTTTCGCGAGAGACTTTCTGCCTCAGTCGTAATGTGTTTAAATCGCTGGTCTGTCCTAGCTTTCAAACAGATGCATTAATTGATTCTCTATTGTAAACGGGGCTGTTAGCACCGGCGTTGCCATTCATTTGTTCTGCAATTTGTACACACAACAAAACTAATAGCGCCATGAACGGTTATCATCCGTTGTAATCCCGAGTGAATACAGGCTATCTAGCTAAGTTTCCATTCGCGTATTTGTTCACAGTATTGTGACGTTTAGCTGTCTCTTTGATATTGGAATGCTGTTAAGTACGACACATTTGTTTAATAAGCCAGCTTGTACATATGATACTTCAAAACTCCAAACAAGAAAATTTAAATCTTTCTGATGTCGCCCTTTGATCACAACATACTACCTGCAATTTCACGCATAAACATTAGATAAATTGAAAGTAATGCCGGATATTTAGTTTTTTTATCCTAACGTGAGATTCAGCAAGCATACAGTTTTGATACTGCAATGAGACAAGAACAATGACGAGGGAACGGAACTTGCAACATGATGAGTAAACATTAACAATGTAAAAACAGTTTATGCATTGAAAAAATAGTTCATGAATCTGATATATTGAGACAACACTATAGTGCAATGTATTAAAAACGGAATGTTTTCGATAATTTAATTTCTAAGTGTGTGGTGCAAAAGTGGATATTGTTTAGTTTACACTTCTTTTCCTTAAAAATTGCTATTTTGCGATTTTCAGTAGAAAAAGTCTTTAAATATATCTAAATGTCACTATTTTTTTAGAAAAATATTTAATGTTAGGATTAGGACGCAGATTCTTAGGTTTTAAACTATTTTGTTCCTTGTGATATTTTAACATAATTATCCGTTTCTTATCATGGGATTCACGTAGTTGAATGTTACGAAACCTAATAATTTTAAATGTAATTAATCTTAAATTATTAAAATTAATAATATTTACGATAAAATGATTTATTAAACATTAGCCAACAATGTTCATATTGATGAATATCAAAGACAAATCATTGCATTTAACTTTGTAATAGCATTATTGCCACGTGTTAAAAACATTGCCGAAATTAACTTAAGCGAACTGATTTTAATATCATTGTTGTCAGTCACGTTCAATGCTATTTTTGCTCAAATGACTTTCGAACGGACGTCTTCTGTTTCTTTATTGTCAGTCACGATCTGTTAAAGAAAACTGTCAGATGTAACTCTTATTTAAAAGCAAACTGAAGGCATTATGGAGGCAGTTTATTTACAGCAACAGCAAAACGCCAAAAGGAGAGGTTTCTAAAAGTTGGTTCATCAGATCGTGATTCGGCAACGATCTCAACTTTACCACAGACTCAAAATTGTATTATAAAGACTTGGAAATTTCGGATGCTTAGTGCTTTACAACTTTAAAAAAAAACTCAGCGCCCTGGCATTATAAAGACTTAGGAATTATAAGTACTCATAAAGTTTTAATGTCTTTATTCTATAGAAACTTAAACAAATTACCCTAAACGTGTTTATAACTTAAAAAACAACTTGACATATAAAAAAATTAATTCAGGATTTATAAAAACCTACAAATCCGGGCCCTATTTATGATTCTGAAACACTAGAGTAAGATTATAAAAAAAAAATGATCACTTAATTCTAACAAGATTAAAGTAATAGTGCCGATATTGATTAATTTATATTATTACAAAACATTTAGGACAAATGTTTCACCATAAATCAAACATTGTTCATCACACAGAAGAGTTTACATATTTTGGGCATTTATTATAAATTATAAGAAAATATTAAATAGCAACATATTTATACGTTGTAACATACAAATCTCTACTAGGTATGGAAAATTGAATTAAACGTTCTGACGGACAACCTTCATTGATAGTATTTTCTTAATGCACTTATGGGAATATAATATTGTATTTGGCCATTCAAATATCTAATGACCAACATGGTAGCGCAGGATTGCAATCGCTCGCGCTACATAAGCTGGGGCGGGCGGGTTACCGAACTGCTGCGTTAACCTCGAGTCTCACGTCACTCAGTATCGTTTGAATAGAGAAAAGTGTTTCTAATAACACCAGAGTTAAATGTGTTTGCCCATCGGTTCGCGCCGACACTACTGCAGTTCAAGTCAATCAGTACCCGTCGAGGTGTCGGCCATCAAAATATAATTTGATACGGTGGATACCTTTAAGCGGAGGGAGGGGAAAAAACCAATCTACCGCCACTTTTTAAATAAGTTTAGTTTTCTATGCCGAGTATTCTTTAATATATAACAATGTATATAATTTTCTTTGTTTCATATAATTCAGAAAATACCTTAAAATAAGTTAAACACATTTCAATAATATAAGGCGATTCTAAAGTCCTTCCCTGGTGTCGGGGTCGATAACAGAACTATAACAGACATAGCGGAAACGCTTATATCAATGGAAAGAGCATCTCTCCAAGTTCGCTTTCATAATAGGCGTCATGGTGTATTTGTAAATTCAGTCTCTGGAGAGCAGTCACAGTGAAAAAATGGCGTTCACTGGTACACTTAAAGCTTTCTGCGTGTTACAATTCGCTTAATGTGAGTCCGTTGTGACGGTACAGCGACAATTTCATGTGAAATATCAACAAGAACCACCTACAGCTAAAACAATTCGTGCGTAGTACAAAAGTTTGAAGCGACTGGCTGCTTGTGTAATGGACAACGAACATGCCGGCCAAGAGTGTCGGTTGAGACCGTTGAGTGAGTGCGAGAAGCATTTGTCAGCAGCCCTAAAAGTTGACACGTTGCGCGAGTCAGGCATTGCAGATTCCGCAGTCAACTGTCTGATGTATTTTACGTCAACAACTTAAGTGAAACCATACCGGATACAGCTGTTGCAGGCGCTGAGTCCCGAGGATCACAATCGTTGTCTTCAATTGTCTATTGATTTTCAAGAGCGGCTACATGAAGACGGTTTTGCTGAGAAACTGATTTTTAATGACGAGGCCACGTTTCATGTGTCTGGAAAAGTGAACCGTCACAATGTACGGACAAATCCGATATTGTGGTAGAACACGTCCATGATTCCCCTAAAGTCAATGTATTTTGTGCTGTTCCTTCGTTAAAATTGTACGGTTCATTTTTCTTTGCGGAGAAAACTGTTACCGGTCCAGTGCACCTGGACATGCTTCAACAATGGCTAATGTCACAACTACATGCAGGTAGCCAGGATTTTACTTATCAGCAAGATGGGGCTTCACCTCATTTTCATCAAGAGGTCCACGAGTACCTCGATGATGAAATGTCTCGTCGTTGGATTGGATGTGCTGCTCGAGATAACTCTCCTCTTCTTTTGTAGCCTCCGCAATCACCTGACCTAACCCCAAGGAATTTTTGGGTTATATCAAAGATCGTGTGTTCTAGCCGCCTTTGTCACATGATTTACCACAGCTGTGAGAGAGGTCGCTGGTATCGACCGTCAGATGTTGGGACGTGTGTGACGAGAGCTTGACTACAGAATTGATGTCTACCGCGTCACCAACGGGGACATGTGGAAAGGAGAGATGCTCTATCAACTATTTCCGCTATGTCTGTCATGGTTACTGTTCTATCAACCCCCGAAACCAGGGACGGGTTTCAGAAGTACGTACTTCACTTTTTCTTGACGTATTTATTGCATTATTGCCATATCCGTTGTCGATATAACCCTTGCTTTGCATTTTCATTACTCATGTGCACTTCGGCAAAACTATGTAGGAATGCAACTTTGACTTGGGAATCAATACTGGTGGTTAAAGTAATCCCTATTCTAATTGCTGTCGACAGAAAGGAGAAGCAATAAATATAATAAAATATTAACAATAGGCAGAAAAGCAATTACTAGAAAAGAAAGACAAGATAGAGCAAAATGTCAGAAATAAAAATCAAACTATTCATAATTTGCAAAGTTCCAATTCTTATAAAACGTTACTATCGAATTTCTAATCAGCCTTGTGCAGACCTACTTTGTGTCTAGTACATGCTGCCTCTGAGCCGCTGTTGAATGGAACACTTGTTAACGCTGGCACAAAGACATATTCCATCGATTTAGCGCCCCGGCTTCTTAACAAAGTAATGACGTCGCTTCTGCCCTAATGCGCCCCGCGATCGCTCTTCCTAACACCATTTGATGAGAGTTCGCTGCAGCGTGGTTCCCGGGCAAAAACTTCACCCATACGTTTAGGGTCAACGAGGTCATCATAATGTTCTCTTATGTTAGCACTGTCCCAAAAAAATAACAGGGGTACCCAGAGTAACGAATTTGTTTATTCAGTGTCAATGTTTTGGCATCTAATTATTTTCATTGGGTCTTCAAGGAGAGTCTTTAATTCTTTTACTCATAATTGTCAACAGTGCTTTTAAAATAACTTGCTCTACAGTAAGTCTTAAGTCACAAAGGTTATTCAATAAGCAACTGTCTCCTTTTTTTGACAGTATACGAGTTCCTTTACTCATCCTCAAACTTTTAATAATATTTCTCAAGCAGTCTCCAATGGTTGCAATGCGTTTGTCCCAGCGTTTCTACCAGTCTTCAAAGACATTCTATAAACCATGTTTTCAAAATTGTCTCCGCAGCCCTCACTACTGACTGCTTCTGAAGGTGCAAAATGCCTCCCAAAGATGTTTCTTCAATTTAGGGAAAAGTTACATGGGGTAAATATTAACTATACCTTTACAATATGCGGCGTACATCATAGTGGCTCCCTCTTGTTGTACAGAAAATGTGCCTTTTGCGGTTGATATCGCCTTGCACAGTTTTGAGGACATCTCTGTAGCATTGCCCAGCTACAGTTCGTAGATACAAATGTCGAAAAAACGAGATGACCGCAACTTTCCCAACAAAGATGGTGTTTTGATCGAAATAATGTAGCCAAGTTTCTGTCACCTTTAAAAGAAACTGCGATATAATCTTCAGCTGATGCAAACCTGCATGAGAACGTTCTTTTGTTCGGTAATCAGAGATTTGGAACCCACCGTGCACAAACACATCTCACGTGCAACTTTTCAGTTACCAAAATTTAGGTGGCACCTAATGAACTTTTCAGAATGTTTAATTGTTCTTAGCAATTTTCGACGATTCTGTCTCACAATGAAACCAGTAGTGATTAATGTTTGCTTCCATTAGACGCAAACGATATACATCTTCCTTTGACCTTGATTGTTTTACTTCTTTAAACCGTCTCGAGCTGTGCTATAGAGAAGAATAACAGGCCTTAACTGAAGATTTGGAGAGGAAAACAGGATTTCAGAGCAGCATACTGTTCCATTTTGGTGTAGACGGAACTGATTTTTCAAAGAATGGGCAGACTAGCATGATCTGTTATACTACTAAGAATGATCAAGTTAAATATTAAATAAATCACTCCATTTATAAATAATTAACAAAAATAGTATATGCCACATGTTAAAATATAAAAGAGTTACTTTTAACACTCGAATCATGCAACTATTAGCGAATTCCGAAGGAATGTGGGTAGCTATTGCGGTTGCACCCATGAAAAAAAAAATTGCAAAATTTCTTCAAATTTCCATCGATCCCACCTACCAGGCACCGAAAATTCCCAAACTTTTAAAAATCACTCTAGAGGCACCAATGTTTGCTTTTTCCAACAAAACTTGGTATATACCATTTCAATAAAATAAAAATTGTTTCTAAAAAACAGGGAAATCGGTGCATTAGGAGAGGAGGTTTACCTGAAAACCGAAATTTAAAAATCGTTCTTGTGGCACCATTATTGTTTTTTGTTTCACAACAAAATCCGGTATATACAATGCAATTAAAATAAGAAAAATAGTTCTGAAAATTACAGAAATCAATAATTAGGAGTAGGGGTCTACCTGAATATCGCAATTTATAAACGCTCCAGTGTTTAATTATCCCTATATTGTTTTTTAAATAAAGGGACAAATTAACTTGGTATATAAAATGTATTTTAACAATGCATATGTTTTATATTTAATAAAAGTATTGTGGTGAAGATAGTAACTGCCAAATATTAATCTAACATGGGTGTGAATCAGAGCGCTCTGTAATATCATTCAGAAAACGCTCACGTTATATATTTTTACTACAATAACATTTTAATTAAATTACAAAGCCAATGAAAATCCATTGGAATTTTCGATTGTATATCGTTGATTCTGTATATTTGCTTAGTATATTGTAAATGTTTTTAAATAGTAACATGTTTTTGTTTTATTGAAATATATGCACATCATCTTATATAGACAAGGTTATTCGAAACTTTCTGTTGTTTCTCTGTTTTAGTGAATGCAAAGATGATATCAAGAGGTAAGTTCATAAACATGGTTACATTTAAAAATAAATACTCACACAGTATAGCTTTGTATATCAGTGGTCATATATTTCATTTAATTAATAGTATACCATTAATTTTTGTGGTTTAATAATAATAATAATAATAATAATAATAATAATAATAATAATAATAATAATAATAATAATTCTAAAACTGTGGTTTCTCTTTTGTAATACTTATAGATTGCACGAATTTTAATTTCGTTCCCCTAATACCAAACAGTAATGCTATAACTTATCATTTCATTAATTAATAAATTCTTATTTGGATTTTATGTTGATTTTTAAAGTTTTGCAACTTGCTGAGGAATTAGTTTAGTTTACACAGCTCCTTCCTGAAGAACTTTTTTTTATATAACTTTGCGTAAAATTTTCTGGAGAAAAAAGCGAAATACTCACGTGTTTTATTTCGTTTTTACTAAACTTAAGTTAAAACTAATTCAAACTTTATATAAAACGAGCATTATTATTTCAATGTAACGATACGTTTTGATAGTAATGAACGAATCTGGAAAATTAACACACTCCTTGGGCTCTGCACTCTGCACATAAAAAGGAAGTAAAAAAAAGCCCCAAATAGTCCCTATATGCTTAAAAAAAACGAATATTACCTAAACAATGAATTATAAATCTATATTCTGTACCAAATTTTATTTTCTGTATGAATTAGCGCTGAAACTTTGATATTCTAAATATCAGCATCATATATGTTGCAAATAAAACATGTTCATACTTCTCAACCCTAGTGATTAACAATGAAGCCTATACGAAGTTACCTCTTAGAGATAATCTCTGTTACGAAATAACTTTGGATGTCTGCCGGATATGGTGACTGTAAGGGCATAGTGACATCGAGTATTTCCTGTTTGGCTCCGATTTAATATCTTAACGTAACACAGAGCTAATACGAAAAAAATAACATTTAATATAAATAAAAAATTATTTTCAGATATAGATATTTTACAAAAATGAGAAAATCTAAAGTATTAATATTAATTATTATTTCTCTGTTAAATAATAATATTGTTATTTAAATTTTTAAGACGTTTTGTCCTTAATGCCCTTTTTCGTTGTTTGTACAACAGAGCGGAGGATATATCGCGATTATCTTGGGCGAGATAGTAAGAAAGTAATATTGAAAAGTAAATTTGAAGTTGATTTTATTTGTCTTACAGCCCCGCGGCCCCGTACTCTCGAAATATCAAAGTAAAAGATGGCATGTTTATGCCTGACATCAATTTGGCATTCTTTCAGATTATCTTGCGGGTATTTTTCAATCTTTGCAATAATTTATGTATGGGAATTCGCTTTTATTGCGCCATAACACTTGCTTCTGCGCGTACAGCATTTGTGCCAAGAGATAGCATCTGCTGTAGAGATTGGTCCGTGGGCCTAGGTAAAAACAAGCTCGGAAAGGCGAAGAAGATAACAACTAAATGCTAATTTTGTGATTGCCTGCAAGGACATGACCTCTTTCATTTTTCCGATTACAATTTATTATTGTAATTAAAAATGTCATAAAAATCTGTAAAGTATAATAAAAAATTGTGTGGGTTCAGAAGTTAATAACCGACCAATAAATGAAAAAGTATCTATAAAACAGACATACACAGTCCGATAATTAAATAACGAGACAGGTTTTATTACGCGGCTGATAATAAAGGTACCTCAACTTTTTTATTCATAAAATAATACATTGAGTTTGAAAACATTTCTTCAGTTTTCAACCAGCGTTTCTTGCGACTCGTTAGTCGCAAGAAACGTCGTCGCCTCTTGCGATAAATAATTGGAAGGTTGCAGGTCCGGTGAAGTAGGAGGATGAGGTATACACTCAAAACTAAATCTATATTTTGTGCCTTAGAATGAGCTGTATGAGGTATGCCTTATGGTGCTGTAAGAATCCACCAGTTGCTTGTTGTTTGATTTATTTAAGAACGCTCTTTAACACCTCAGGTCATCAGCATCCCATTCAAATGAGGGCATGAAACGGCCGGTAAGTTTTGCTCAGAGGCCTCTTCTTTCAGGCTTGAGATTCTTTTTTGTGCCGCAAATGTACGACACGGGACCCGCGGCTGTACTTCCCTTACGAAGGAAGCCAAACTTAGGATTTTTACGCTCATCGGTCCCGGCCGGAATTGAACCCGCGATCTTGAGTTTAGAAGGTAAGTATGGTTACCACTACATTATCAGGACCGACACACAGCAGTTGCGAGCAAACCTCGACGTTTCGACCTGATTACAAGTTCCAGATGGTTCTGAAGCAGATCGCAATGTGACTCGGTGTTAACATTGCATGTAATGTTCCATCATTGCACCTTTAGAGTTGCAGAAGAGCCTGAGTATCAGTTTACCGGCTTACACAACTGCACGGTAGTTTTTTTGTTTTGATGGTGGTGAATACCGTCCGCCACTTTTTGCTGGTAGTGAACCCAGCACTCATCATCAGTGACTTCTTCGGCTTCACGACGTCGTAACATCTACACGACGTTCTTTCAGTTCAGGGGTGAGTTGTCTCCCGGAGACTTTGGGGTACTGCATAGTCATGATGATCTTCAATTCTACAGAAACCTCGTCTGCGCCACAGTGTCTGATGTATCGCAGAATGCTGTCAACCACAGTCCTATTGCACAAAAGTATCTTCTAATAATTACAGTGTATCAGTACAAGTTCTTGCAAAGGTCTTATAACTTTTGTTTCACAAAAGAAGTGCATCACTTGTAAAGTAATAATACAAAGTTAAAAGTGACGTCATGTAAGAACAAGATAGAACAGCTGTTTGACATACGTCGTCGTACCTTCAATTAGGTTATGTCCACTACCTAGGGAGTTTTAATGAACAAAAACAATTACTGTCATTCTTTTTAAACAGTCCTGCATTTTTCCTCAGTTATAATGATAGTTTAAATATGCATTAATCGATATTCAAGTGTAATAGTTAACTTTGAAACGGACAGCCCCATATGACTACATTTAGGAGCATCAATTTCAGTAGTCGAGAATCAAATTACTCTCAGTCATTTATTTTATTATCGATTTGATCATTTATATTTATTTATTTGTTTACATTGCTTGAAGATCACGTTCTCATTATAAGCAAAAACTGGGAAAATTGTGTTAAAAGAAAAAACGTTAAAAGAGAATGAAGAATGAAATGAAATTATTTTCGTTGCATGTAGCAAGAACATTAAAAAAAACATAAACTAAGAAGTTGGTCTGAAATATGCATCTGAAACAGGAAACGCCAATATCAGTCATAGGCCGTACTTCAACTACAAGTACTCATTTATTCTTTCTTTAGGCATACACATATTCCTAAATATCATCACTTTCATCGCTTGTGGTAACAGACCGCTGTCATGTTAGTGACATGGCGCAGAGAGCGAACTGAATTAAATTCAGTTCTAAACTCTGCAAAAGACAAGTGTATGGAGATAATCGTTAATCTCGTGCACAGTGTTCAAGAGTATGGCCGATTTAAAAGTATTGTGGTAACAATAGCAAGGCCTGAGCGTCCAATTTCAGTGCAGGGCGAGAATTTCGTCTAAAAAGTGAAAGAATGCGTTAAAGAAGATCACTGATTAAGACGGGAAATGATTAGTCACATCTTGCTGCAAGATTTAAGCGGCCACATTCATTGTCTAACAATCAAAAACATGGCCGGGTTTAATGCGCAAGGGATATCGCAATGACCATTTTCGGAGTCACTTCTTGGAAGGCGGCGCGAACAGCATTGTCGAAAGCATATCGGTGCTGCCGCACTCTTATATTTAATGAATCTTCAAAATGCATTATCTGGCGTGGTGAGATCAACGGAGGCTAAGGCAACGATGCAGGTGACCGTTCCTCGTCCAATCCAATGATACGGACAAAATGTGGCGGTGTAGCATCTTGTGCAAGATTTTAAACCGAGTGACTCTGCATCCAGGAGCAGGTTTTGTTAATGGGTTTTTAATAGCGTGCATGACGGAGAAATTGACCCTAGTCTAATTTTCTTTACGGACTTCCACTTTTGTGCATATGTCAGTTCACAAAATAATCAATGCAGGAGTTCAGAAAAACCCACCCTGCTTCGCCATTAGTGGCGAGAAAATAATAGGCCCTATTATTTTAAAGAAACAACAGGGATGGGCATGTGAGGAATATTTGGCAACCCATTTTCCTGAATTAATGGTGAGGGAAGGTAGTTTGGTGACTTTCCAACAGGCCTATGCATAGGAACATACAGCCCTTGTCTCTTTGCATGCAGTGCATGAAATATTCGATGTAAGAGTTGTTACTCTCTATTTAACGCCGTGCGATTTTTATCTCTGGGAGGCATTAACGGAAAGAGTATAAAAGACAAATCCATACATATTAGAGGAAGTGAAATATAAAGCTCGTGAAGAAATTTCTTCCTCTTCTCAGAGGGTAATGGTTAATTTCATGCGCCGATACCAGACATGTATGGAAAATTACATTATTCATTACTTAAATACCAGTGTCAATTATCTTAGGATAAATCTTTGAATTTCTTCGGCAGCTTTGTTCTTTCTTGACACCTGCAGGCCACAACAGAATAATTAACCTCCTCTTGTTCTACGTGTAGTGTTATATGCAGCGAACCATTTCCATGGACTTGTTCAGACGTTCAACTATACTGTCCACTTCAACATGATAGCTTTCATTACGCACTGAACTCTTTCTCCCTGATCATGGGGGGGGGGGGGGGGGCGGGGGGTATCAGCGAACATGTTCCTTAACAACAAAAATTACCATTCCAGGTGACCTTGCATTTGAGATCCCGTTACGCACTGTGTATTGCAGTATATGAAATGAAATAGATATTATCAAAACATTTTTAAGTATCTTATAACAATGGCGTGATATGTTGTGAGATATAAACTCTTCAGACATTCATGCTTTGATAGCACTAATATCAACAGATATCTGTTTTCATTGAACGCGCTAGACACCAGATCATATTCTTGTTCAAAAATTAAACAATACCAACATAATTATATTTGTCTCGTGATTTCACAGCGAACAATACAAAACCTTTTTCATTTTACAGAAAATATTTTAATGCTTCTTGATTGCTTAGGGAAGACAATATTTATATTTAGTTTATTTTTGTATACTGACTTTTTCAATATGGTGTTTACACAAAGATATCGCAACTTTCGAAATTATGCAGCAAAAATCAATTGATAACACTGTTTAGCGAGAGGCCACCCGTTTGTCACGTAGTGTTATATTTCGTCAAACTTCGCTACTACCCTCTTTGCAACTGTGTTGTGAGTGTTCTGCAATTATTGAAATGAGCAGCTCATTAACGTTCAATTTTAGTAAAGCTTTGTAAATCCTTAACTCAGATTCATGAAATAATGAAAGATGTCCATGGATATATTTGTTTAAGTCGTATTCACTGGTAAAAGTGGTCGGGAGTTCATAGTTGTATAGGGGCGTGCCGAAGTTCATTGACGTCAGCTGAAGACGCTCATGCAGTTAGCCTCACTAAGATACATAAAAATTGACACTTGGCTGTTCGACAAATTGCGAAGAGTATGACATTTCTCCTTATTGTATTGTATCGTGTTCTGTTGACACAAGAACAGAAAGACTACCACAATGAAGATGCAATTTTATGAACAGAATAGTCACTGGTGATGAAGCATATTCGGTCAAAAGTTTAATCATTACAATGAAATGGGGGGGGGGGGATTATACCAAAATCCAAAACAGCTCGTGAGGTTAGGTCAAACGTCAAAGTGCTGTTGGATATTCGGGGTGTTTATTTATCATGAATTCCTGCCGGAGGGCCAAACTACGAATAGCTGGAAGCAGGAATGGCTTGTCAATAAGGACCAGATTTTTTCAACTTTTAAAACAAAAAAATGTACGAATATAGCGATATATAAGACTTAATTGTATCTTGAGCAATAACTTCTTTTCCTCTATACTGCAGTAACGGACAATGTGGGCCCTCCATTAGCAAGGGAAGCTCATGAGCCTGTCTGGAAATTTTTACGCTTTAAACGTATACCTTCATGTGCCAGCAAAGTTTTACAAGGACTTATATTTGTCTTCCTCCAACATGGGTTAGCCTTTATCCTACTTATTTCTCCGTTCTTTTTTGACCAGCAGGAAGACGACCCATAGTCAGCGCTCGGTATTCTCTCTTTTCTTAGGAACCAGATGTTGAAAGGTTACAGACGGGTTGTTTTCGCACTTTGTCTGAAATTGGGTCTCTTCCTCATTGTTTGTTAATGGAAAGTTGGTTTTGACAGTGTTAACTGTTAAATTACAAAAAATGTATTTGTTTTATAGAAACGAATAAAGTGGACGTTCTATTGAAGACTCCATTTTTGCGTCTAAGTTAAACGGTTAAGAAAGAAGTGAAACAATTTGGACCTCATCAACCGAAAGCTATAAGAGTTTACTAAGCAAGAGGGTACAAAATTAAAATATACACATGGCTTTCAAAAAACATCTTCATTGACAGCTTGTTAAGTGAAAAACGTATTTTGTCTATAGAAACGAGATTTGAAAACAAATAGAGCAAATTTCGTTTCTGACAGTTCGAGGAAACGACAGATATTATATGCATGTCAAAATTTGTTGTGATATTACAATACACTAGTGGGGTAAGGAGGTTGAAAGATTCATAAAATTACTTGCTGTATCCGAATTGATCGCAGAACGCTTAAGGCGTACTTTAACAGCTGAATTGGAATATTTTCATCTAAACCAGAAGTTTTGTAACACAAACGTACGATGAGAGAATGTCGGGGAGGAGAACAAGTCTTGATAAAAGAGACCTTCCCCACGTCATTCAGGTATGCCCCTGTTCATCCTTCTACAGGAGCCACGAGCCGCCACTGACTGGTATTATCGAGATGTCCTTAGAAGTTTCTGAAAAACTTGAGAAGGAAGAGGCCTGGACTGTGGAGAGACAATTCATACACAACAACGCACAGTGCGTTCATTATTGCTTGACCGCGACTTTTGCGTGGAAAGCAAGAATGATTGTTCTTCATCATTCTCTCTACTTCCCCGTTTTAGCGCCAGCAGGTTAGAACTTCGTGCAGCCTCGACAAACGCTTTTCAGGGCTGCTATCAGAAGCCCAAACGTCGTTGGGAGCGGTTCATCAATGGAAGGGGAGGTTACTTCGAGGGTAACAAAGTTCAATAATGTGTAAGTTAACCCCAATTTTAAAAAATGAACATTTTCGGTTATTTTTTAATGTCGTATGTGAAATGTTGTTCTGATTCATGGGTTCCACACAGAAACCATCCCGCAGCGCTGGAAATGAGGAACGAAACGCGAAAAGATGATGACTTTAGGTGGGAAATGGAAGGTTTGAAATGACTTTCGCTGTGGGGTTGATGACCCGAGAGCTTCGCATCAGCTGGGTCGATCTTGTGCTTATAACAGAGAGGGCGAAGATGATAGCACGCAGTATGACCAAAGTTTGCTACTTAACTGTAAAGACTGGTAAAATGCTCTAAAGTATCGTTCCTAAAGAGGTGTGTTTGATTTTCTCTGTATGTTTACCCTTTGGCCAGCTAATGACGGTCCTGCTGGGTTTTTTTTATTCATTAAATCAATCAGTTTATCAAAACAATGTCTGCATTTATTTTCCCCCGTTAGGCATATTTATGTTCTTTTAGCTATCCTATTTATAGAAAATATTTATGCATTTATTGGTATTTTAATATTACATTGTAATTATATCTTTGCACAGTTAATACTTACTGCCCAACTCCACTGAAATATTATATTAATAAATATGTTGTAAGCCTAATCATTATATATTGTGTATTTTAATTAGTAATTTAAATATTATGTACATAATTGTGTATCATGAAGTAAACTCTAATATGTTAACTGTATGTCGTCAAAAGAGAAAAGTTCTTTGGTGTAACTGTCTACGGTAGTCCAGCCAGAAACGAAGCAGAGCTAAGGAGACAATAAACCGCTATTACTATGCCACTTCTTAAAAGACCTTCCGTTGGCGAGGGTTAATAAAGTCCAGGCTTTCAAATACGTTAGAATAACGAACTCGCCAAGCGTTGTACAGTTAACTTTAAACCAACCAATGCAAATAAATGTTTTAAACTTTCAAATAATAGCGGATGGCATGCGTTGGCAGATGATTTTGAACAGCGTGTATTTTGAACTTTTAAACCAAGACACCAGATTTGCGAGTGCTTGTGTGACCCCCGTTGGTTTAGTGAAGCCAACATTTAATTAATTTGAATCGAATATACAAGGGTAAGTTAGACTTTTTTTGTAAAAATAACAAAACTTTCTAATATTTCAAAAAGAGTATATTTTGGAAGCTATATTCAATGATTATTTTTCTACAAGATCTTATTGATACTCAATAAATTTTTGTATCGTGATAACAGTTGTTTTAATTCAGTGTCAAAGCACTCTCCCGCGAAAATTGCTACCCTCCTTCCACTTCTTGTTTTAAGTTATTCTCATTTACGAAACGTCCCCCCCCCCCAAGATTTGCTTCAGCTGCGGAAAAAGGTGCACGGTCAGGATAGTACGGTGGATGACCAAAAACATCACATCGAAACTTCTCAAACAGGGCTTGAGATTCACGAGCAACTTGTGGGCGAGCGTTATCATGGAACAAAAAATAAACTCTTTTGCGCAACTTTCTCCTCCTTTTGTTTTGAATCGCCCTTCTGAGATTTCACAACACTTCACACCTCACAATAGCGAGCAGCTGTAAAGTAATCGATCAACAATACTCCCTTGGAATCTCAGAATCTCGTTGCCACAATCTTGCCAATCTATTTTGGCTTTGACACTTCCTTTCCTTTCCACATCATACTCTGTCTTTTGGATTCGGGCGTCCAGTGATGGATCCATGTCTCGTCCTCGGTCGAACAAAAATGTCTCTCTCATCCTCAAAAAAAACTGCAACATTGCAAAGCAGCGCCTACTATCTGCTCTTTGAGTTGTTCTGAAAGCATGCGAGGAACCCACCTAGCAAACCCTTTTGATAGACACAGATCCTCAGAAATGATTTTGTGAATGTTGCACGGCTTATTTCAAAATTCGGAGGAAATTGAAATAGAATTTCATCAAGCGAAAGGTGCTGATCGGTGTCCATGGTCCTTCAGACCTCGTCGACAATATTAGGAGCGCGGGAAGTGGAGGGTGGGCCGCTTTGTTGTTCATCGTGTAACGTTGTTCTCCCTTCAACGAATGATGGTCGCCAACGAGAAACACAACGTCTTTATCTACACACTGCACAACTCGCGAAGAATTTCAGTCATACTTTTATTTTTGCCGTCAAAAAACTGATAACAACACTAACTTAGCAATGGCGGTAGGAGCAAGTGGAGTCTCCATTGTTACTGGCGCCTGAATGTCCAAGCGGTAAAGGTAGGCGCATAGGAATTTTACAGTGCTGCCACTACACTCATGCAAAAGTTCCCTGCAACTCCCGGACTTTTCCCGCCTACCGCGCGGATTTAAAAAAATTGTGTAACTTACTTTGGAGACGTCCCTTGCATAAGGAGGTGTTCGGTCGGCGGGAGTACCGAAAGTTTTATACTCTGCGCGGTCACTCATACTCAGAAGTTCAGTTCACATAGCAGTTGACATCATTGAGATAACAGACGATCAGTTCAGTTCATCAGTGCAGGAGTTAAATTCAGTTGTCAACGCAGTTCAGATAGTCAGATAATCAGATTCAGTTCATCTTGTTGGAAATCTGGCAGTCAAATTTATATTTGAAGTGCCTAAGCTTTATCGTGCACAGAACACCAGAGAACGCGCAAGATCTTGCGAATAATAAATGTCTATATATATTATATCGCATCGTGTAATTATTTACACAGCTGATATCCTCTATCAGTCCTGTTGAGCACGAATCACAAAATAGCGAGATAAAACTCTGAGATATTGTGACCATGAAGCGTGGACAACAAAAACCAAAACAATCAATGGCCAATTAACGATATGCCGCTACAAAGTCTGGCGATTAGCAACTATATCGATTCATAATTGACGACCAACCTGTCACCCTCGACTAAACCGTTTCAAAATTTAGCGCCCAACGTGGGATTGCCATGCTCTAAACCGCTTCAGTCTTATATATAATTTATTGCTCTTTCCGTGTTTGATACTTCTATTTTCATATTAAAATTTCATTTTTAATATTATTTATTTTATGCTGTTCGTTTCTTCTCTTCGTTGCTCTGCTGTACTTCTCTGAATGAAGATTGCTTCTTCATTAGTTGTTACCTCTCTTACGCAATTATGTGGCAGATTCAAACCTTGTTTGGGTCAAATTTTTGATCAAGGTTTTTCAACCCAACCATGAACTTAAGGTATCTCCATCACCGAATTTTCATTTCCCTTCTTACTTCTTTGCAGCAGCTTGAGATTATGTACCGTCTGTGATTATAAAATATTATACTTTTGTAACAACATGTTTTACGACATTTGGTATAAACTGTCCTTTGTAACTTTATAGCAAAACCTTACTCTGTCTTTGCCACTTTGCTCCTTCCGTTTGTTACTATTGGTTGTAAAATTTACCGCCACACTGAAACACCTATTATGTTTACGATTTCACTGTTTGTTGTATTCGTATTCTTTCATAAAAATGTTAGTTCTTTGACAGAAATAAAAACCAGAATAGGTGATATATAATAAAAAGATTTCTTCAAGTAATAAATAACCAAAAGAAATATAAAGGCATACATGTTCGCTAAATAAGGGGTACAACTTCGTGAACTAATTTGGGAGTAAAGAGACTGGCCAGCCAATCAAAATCATTTTATTTACATCCACCTTATTAAACTTATGATGGACATAGTCTAGAACACGGCCAATAGTATTAAAAATATGCTACAAAACTTACTTAAAATTGTAGTAGAAGTCATGAGGAGAAGATGTGAGCTTCTCGTAACCTGTTATATCTCCAAACGAATTCATCAGCAAGGGGAATGTGTGAATGGTATTACAGGGCACTAAAGCAAAGATATTGGTGCCGCTAGAGCGCTTTTTAAATTTCGGTTTTCAGGTACCTCTGCTCCTAATGATCCGTCATTTTAAGAAACCGTTTTTATTTAAATGTTATATATTGAGTTTCGTTGAAAAAAAAAAAAGGCACTAGAGTGATTTATAAAAGTTCGGGTTTCAGGTAAACCCCCACTCCTAATAATCTAATTTTGCTTATTTTAGAAAATATTTTTTAACGCTGTTTAGCGCCCGTTTTCACTGCTAAAGCACCACAGACGGTATTATTTTTCTTGTTTTATTTCAATGGCATATACTTAGTTTCGTTAAGAAAAATAATATTGCTGCAACTAGAGCGTTTTTTTAAATTTTTGCTTTACGTTAACCTCTACTCATTAAATTTCGGTTTTTATGTATATCCGCATTCATAATAGTCCGGTTTCCCTGATTTTCAGAGACTACTTTTCTTATTTTATTTCAATTACATATACTGATCTTGGTTTATTAAAAAAAAAAATATTGCGGCCACTAGAGCGATTATTAAAATTTCGCTTTAAATTAACTTCCAGTCTTTAAATTTCCGTTTTCATGTACACCCCCACTCATAATAGTCCCATTACTCTGTTTTTGAGGCGATTTTTTATTTTATTTAAATGGTATATATCGCGTTTAATTGCATAAACATTTTTTTTATTTTATTTCAATGGCTATATTGAGTTTCGTTTATAAAAAACAAATATTTCGGCCACTAGAGCGATTTTTAAATTTTCACTTTAGATTTTTTAAATGGTGTTTAACGCTCGTTTATACTACAGAGGCACCACAGGCGATGGACACTGATGATACATGAAATGAAACGATAAATTGGAAAAGAATTTTATCGCTTTAGATTAATTCCCACTCTTTAAATTTCAGGTATATCCACACTCTTAATAGTCCGGTTATCCTGATTTTCAGAAACTACTTTTCTTATTTTATTTCAATAGTATGTATTGAATTTCGTTGCGAAAAAAAATATTTGTGTCGCTAGAGCGATTTTTGAAATTTTGAATTTCGTGTCAGTCCCCATATCTAATAAACTAATTCCGCTCATTTTCAGTAACTATTTTTTAAATTTTCGCTTTAGGTTAACTCCCCTGCCCCAACGTTTTTCTTGTTTTCAAATTAGATAAAGCTTTTGTTAATTGATCGATATATGCTGAGTTTCACCGGAAAGAAACAATTTGTTTTCATCGGCATTTTTGTAAGTAAAATCGATGGAGATTTGAAGTAAAGTTTCAAAAATCTTTTCATGGGTATAACGCAATATGTACATTGTTTCGGGATTCCCTAAAAGCAATTTAATTTATACCAGATTAGGAAAGAAATATGCCTTTGGAGTTGTGAGGATTATGGTGACGTCATTGTAGTTGCCAACAGCAAGAAATGGAGACTGCAGCGCAGTTGAAATTGGGCGAAAATACTCTAGGATACACCTCAAGTATAGATTTAAGGTAGCTTTGCTATTGCAAACTCAGCGAACACCTAACTAACGTAAGCATATTCGTTATTACCGGAAACCTTGTAAAACGTAAACGTAACCTAGATCACCTATTCTAATTATTGGATTCGCCCGCGATTTAAATTAACAAGTTTCAGGCAGGCCTCGCTTGAAAAGATTAGCGTGAAGGAATGCCCTTATTCCTACATATAGAATGTTATGTAACAGTTGGCGACTCTGAAAAATAGTAGATAAACGTAAGAAAGTGATTCACAGAGCCCGCTAGTGGAGAATAATGCAATACGTAGACATGATGGCGCACAAACGAAGTAATTAAAATTAACAGAAGAGCGTCAGCGATGGGAAACACAAAAACAAGATACTAGACACATAGCAAGACTGACTACATTTACCAGACCCCAATGAAGATATCGATAGTAGACAAAATAGCAGAAAACCTGGTCCGTGCTTTTTAATTACATGTCTTTGTTAATTTGATTTGTTACAGCTACCTGCTTCATTATAGTGGGAAGTAAATCAACACTAGCATGCTACTTTTATCAGTTTTTATTAAATTAATACTGATTTAGTGAAATCAGGAACTTGCGTACTAGAAAGTGCTTACACAACGTGGGTGGTTCTTGTATGTCTTAACTATGACAGTGCACCGCATTATACCACATTTGCATTTCCTAAATATCATTTGAAGCAAAGTTTGTGGTTAGGGAGTATATTTTCCTTGGGAAATTTTCCCTAATCTACCACCATATATAACAGTGATGGTTAGCAATTAAAGGAAAGACCCGAGAGAATATATAAAGCTGGTTAGAGTGAGATGAATAGAGTTTTAATGAACGGTGTGAGCAGGATGTTATGTTTTGCAAGTGAGGTTAAGACAAGACAGACACGTCCATTTATAACTGTTGCCAAGGAAGACTCTGTCCTTTTCATTAAATCAGAGATAGTATATATAATGCTGCCGCACTTATGTCGATTAGTTTTAAGGTGCCCGGTAATTTGGGGGTTCGTGTATTTTATAAAGATTTGTGCCTAATGCGGAGAAGTTTATAATTCATATTATATTTCGTTTATACATGAGAAATATTGCTTGTAAATAATTTCAGATTCTTAAAATCCATGGAAATGCTTTCTAATGATAAACATGTAATCTTGTAAATGTAATACTGCGTAAAAGTTTTGTTGCTATTGGCTGTAGTAGGGCAAGGTTAACCTCCATTTTATTTTTCCGTATTGATGTCTGGTAAATGCAGTCGGTATTGTACAGAGATATATGTGTGGTGAAGTAAACTATTGGGGATACGCTAAATGAGCAGTTTCTTATAACTTTTTTCTTTTTCATTGTAAATGTTAAAATGATAGCATTAAGCAAATTTACGGGATTTTTAAATACTGTTTAGCTCCCGTTTTGGCTACTGAGGCACCACAGGCTGTGGACACTCTTGATACATGAGATGAAAGGATAAATTCAGAGAGGAGAATTTTTCAAAGGATTTGATTTTTGATTTATTTTATTTATGGACACTGTTTAACATCCCAGGCCATCAGCGTCCCATTCTATTCAGGGCGTGAAATTGCCGACAAAATTTGCTCAGAGGCCTCTTCTTTCAGGCTTGAGGTTCTTTATCGTGCCGTAAATGTACGACATGGGACCCACGGCTTTACTTCCCTTCCGAAGGAAGCCATACTTAGAATTTTTACGCCCGAAAAAATCCATCGATCCTGGCCGAGTTTGAACCCGCGGTCTTGGGTTCAGAAGGCAAGTGGGTTACCACTACACCACCAGGACCGACTTTTTTCTTTTAAGGAAGGAAACGTTCCAGCCTTAAGTTTAGGGTAGCTCCCCGGCATTTGCCATTTATGAGGACTGAGGAAAACCTGGAAAAACCCTCAGTTGGAGAGGACAGTCCTGGTGGGAATCGAACCCCAGATCTCCCGCTCACGAGTCCGCGCCTTAACGGCCTGGGCTACCCGTGGCGGTTTTACGGGCATAACTGCACGACGAGGGCACTGACGTGAACTGCTTAAACACGTGTAGTTTGACCGTGAATAAACAATGTAGATTATTGTTGACGAAACAAAGTGGCAGTTATATTGAAGCACATTGTTGAAGAAATTCCGATTGAAAGACCGTGAATATTTTTATTTTTTCAAAGTAGCGGTGCATAGTATTATGACGCAACAGATTGTAAGAAATATTATTTTTACAATTTCAACGCGGGCAGTTTGCTTCAGTCATCACTCAGCTCGACACTGCCATCTCTGCGAAACTTAGAGCAGTTTCTAGTCAAAAACCTGATACTCATTTCCTCATTTTCCCTCCCGCCCTATGGGACAGCACCGCCCGCCCTGAGCACAACCATGTTTCATTTGCATGTATATTTACTCCGGAAAGCAATAATGACGTCACCACACTGCTGCCAACCCCCCTCGCCAAAAAAGTTTCCGATTTAAAAAAGCATTAACATTTATGTTTTCCTGTCTATGTTGGCGACATGGAGGTGCGGGTAGGTTGTTTGAAAACAAGGATACACAGTATTTCCATGGCTAATGCCATTAGAATCAATCAACGATAGCGAGAAAACAAAACAAAACACCGACCACCGTTTCCGGACAAATAACCCGCATTCGGATAATTTCTTTAGCTCTATTTGTTACAGCAATGATGCTGAGATTATCATATGTAGATTTTAATGAGGCATATTGGCACAATTTTAAAAAGTTATTTCAGTGTTAATGATAAGGCTCGTTGCCTTCTATCTTCCAAACAGAAACTTTATTAATTACACACATTCACACAACAAACACAGTGTAACATGACGCTTGTTTGTTTTTATTCTACCGTGCGATCAGTTTTGTTTTTCCTGGGAGTGTTTTGACTATGGACGAGCGGCTCGTGCCGGTTAGTCGGCCAGTCGGATCTCGGCGATTAGCGGAAGTGTAAAGCAATAAAATAAACCAACCATACAACAATACACAAAACAATTTAAGAGACTCATTACTTACCAAATTATCAAATGTGGTGTTGAAACTGCCCGCCTTCATTCTCATTTTTAGCATCTCTTTAGGAAAGTATTCATCATCGTTGTAGTTAAATTTGAGAAATCCGGACAATTTCCTGACGAATATTATCTTTGAGTTCTTGTATGGTGTGTGAGTTCGTCTTATACACGGCTTTTTTTTTTAATTTACCCAGATAAATCAGGGGACCGAGGGGGTCACAAATCTCTACTAATAACTCTGTCTTGTGGAAACACATTGTGAAATGTTCTCATGGAATTATTCGCAGTGGCAGAGTCCTGTTGAAAAAATGCATGAGGCATTAAAAACTTTGTGTATATTGCTGAACTAAGAAACAAACATCACAACACACACCCGGGAACAGCTGCGCTACTACTGCGACAATAAGCTATGTCAACAAGTAAGCAAACTGCTCGCTACCCCCTCCATAGCGCGGCAAACGAGTGAGGGCTCGCTCACAGGAAAAACCACACGTCATGGAGGAAAGCATCACCTATCCCACTGTAGAACATGTGTGTGCTACAATAACCAAACTAGAAAATAATTACTTCACCCCAGTACCTTAATGGCAGGGAATTTATGTATATCTGACCTAAGAACACAGGATATTTTTGTATACTTCAGGAGAAATTAAAACATAATAAAAATTGCTAGGTAAATGACGTTAATAACAGTTGTAAATTGACTATGTTGATAAATGAAGAAAATAACTATGTACTCTCAAAATATGCTATGCCATTATATTTAATGGACGGTTTTAACACTTGTGTTCAACATCTCTTGCAACCTCACCTAAACACAGCGCGCCAGATGCTCTGTCCACAGCAACTTAAGTAAATGTCGACAAAAGTACGTGGCGGAAATAACTCTAATTTGCTGACTGCCTCTTTACTCTCAAATAAAGTGGATATAGCTCCTCTTATTAAATAATAAGCTTTGCTGTTTGGTTTTCTTTGTTTTCCTTTCTGTTTACGAGGTGCAATCCACAAATTTCCGGTCTGATATAGAAGGCCATGATCAATGTATGTTTATGCTATCTGATACTCACATGTTTCAGGAGTGCAAACATTGCGTTTTCTTTCCGGTCACACCATTCATTTGTTTGGAGAAGCTTAATTAAGTAGACATAACGTGATAATAAAAATTGAATACAACGTAGTGATTAAAAATTTAATTGGTAATAGAATGGGCAAATACTTTAGAGGAAAGAGGGATAAAAGTGAATATAAAAAAGAATAAGGTATTGGGGACAAGTGATAAGTTAAGAAGGAAAAGAAGAAATTAAAATAGCATGGAAGGAAGAGTTAGTGAAAAAAAGTTTTGAATATTTGGGAGTATTAGTTGCAAACAACGGAAAATTAGGACAGGAAGTTAATAATAGAGCAAAGAAAGCCATAAATGCATATTAAAGTGTACAAAACAATAGTAAGTAAATAAGAAATTAGTTTGAAATTATATATTGAAATGTAAATATAAAATCAAAGTGAACGGATTGTTCAACATTTTAAAAGGAAATATAAACTAATAAAACACACTAAAACATTCTGTTACAAAACCCAATTCAGTGAATGATAAACTAATGACTTGCACTGCCCCTAGTGCACCCCCGCAAAAATAAAAAAAAGTCTGGAATTATAAGGTGCATTATTGCTTTTACATAAAATGACTTTGACAGTGTATCTTGTGTAAGTACTCAAAATACTTTTTAAAAGTCCATTTAAGCAAATTTTTTCTTTTTTTCATGGTGTTTAACTGCCGTTTTTACTACTGAAGCACCCACCATAGGCGTTGGAGACTGATGATACATGAAATGAAATGATAGATTGGCAAAGGATCTTTTTTTTTTAAAGGAAGGAAACGTTCCAGGTCTCAGTTTAGAGTACCTCCCCAGCATTTGCCATTTATGAGGACTGAGGAAAACCTGGAGAAAATCTGTCAGGGAGGACGGTTCTGGCGGTATTCGAATCACAGACCTCCTCTCACGAGTCACACGAGAAAACACGAGAAAGCACATTTTTGGAATATATTGTTTAATTGCTTTTCAAAATATTCGTCTTTAAGATTGACACACTTTTGCATGTATTCAAACCAATTATCGAAACATTTTTTCCACTCTGAAGTTGGTATCTCAACATCATGGTTTTTAAAGGCTTCAAAAGCTTCCTGAGGTGATGAAAATCGCTGTCCAAGCATTTTTGGGTGACACTCGGGAACAAAAAGAAGTCGTTAGGCGATAAATCAGGTGAATACGGACAATGAGACAGTAAGTTCATGTTTTTCTCCTTCAAATAATAATCAATTGTTTGATTGTTGCGTGAGAGCTGGCATTGTCATGATGAAGAATAATGTGACGTTTTCGCTTGTTTTTTCTGAGTTTGTAGATGATTTCTGGTAAACAAATTGCTGTATACATTCAACATTAACTGTTCTTCGATCCTCTAAAGGAATGATTGCGACATGTTCAGTACAACCGAAGAAACAAACGATCATTTTCTTGGAAGTGCTTCGTGAGCGAACAATTTTTGTGTGATTCGGTTCATCTTGGAACACCCAAACACTAGGGTTGTTGCTTAGTTTTCGATTCATACGAATATATCCAAGTTTCGTCATCTGTTACGGATTTTGCAGTTCCTTGGTGGACTTTTTGAGCATTTCATCACCCCAATTAACACGAGCTTCGGTCAAATTATGCGGAATGTATCGGGAACAGATCTTTTTCACAGCTAAATGTTCATGCATAATGAATGTACTGCAGTCTTCGATATGCTTAAGGATGTCTCTATCTCCCTGTAAGTCACATGCCGATCTTCTTCAATCATGTTACGCACAGCATCGATGCTTTTTGTTTTTGTTTTTTTTTTTTTTTTGAATGACAACAGAGATTGGTTGACGTTCACGAAATTCATCACTGACGGACGCAAGACCTCTACGAAGTTCTGCAAACCAACTGTAAACAGTCTTTTCTCATAATGCTACCTTATCAAAAGTTGAACGAAGCGATTTTACGCATTGCTGTTGTGTTAGACCTTTACTAAAATCCTACAAAATCATTCAAGGAAAATCTTCGTAGGAAAAAAAAATTTTTTTTCGCAAAATTGCTTTGTTTAAACGCTTACTGTAAACAAACTACTCAGTCAATTTCTAAATTGCAACGTTTTTTTTTTCAATAACAAATATCCATTGTTGCGAAACATATCAATAGTGCCATCTAGTGATCGTTTGTAAAAACTTAATAGGTTACCCAAGCTCATCAGCCTTCTGTTGTATACTCGTGTGGTAGATATTCAAATTAAACTGCTTATGTGGCGGTAGAGCTGCACCAACAATTTCGTGTCACGAATAGTTAGAAACGGTACTAAAGACGATCGTTTGTACAAAAACCGAGTGAGGAAAGTTCCAGGTTTTACTGAACGTCACACACGTTCCGTAATTCACTGTCTACAAAGAAGCAAAAATCCGATAACAGCTACTTGGAATCTCCCCCAACTCGTAGTTTCCCCTTCTCATCCACAAACACATTAAATTCTGCAACAACGGCCGTTATCAGAATCGCATTTCACCGTAAAAATCCTCAGAAAACAATAACCTCCCCGTTGTAGAGGCCACTTTCGACAATCCCACAAGCGATATAAATAAAGAGGGAACTAGTGGAAATACAATATCTGCCATCCCGTGGCCCTGTCATGTATTGGATTTTCATAATTCCCTTCTTTTGTTTCTTTTTCACGAGACCCTGATATTCACTGCATGCTGGGGACAGAAGCTACAATTTTCCGGCATAGTCCATGCCCCTTGCCGCTTGCAGTCATGAGAAATGGCTTCAAGGTTCTTAAAGGCAACTTGGAAAGGGTATAACGGAACATATTTCAAATGAGGGCACGGTGTTAGAGGATTAGACGAGAAGTGTGTGACCTCTAAAACATTGCAATATTCACTAAAACTTAACTGCGTACCATTACAGTCCACAACGATGTATTTTGTAGAGTGAGGGCTGTTTCATAAAGAATAATCACAATTTTGTTTGATAACATACATGTCCTCAATGTCTTCAAAGCCAGATCCTTCAGAACACCTCTGAGGCTTCACCACTGCTTTTGGTGATGCCATGGCCCAAAGGCGTTTCTTCAATTTGAGGATAGGGACGGCTAAATCTGCACTATAGGGAAGGTGTGACATGGCCTTGCAGAGTTTTGACAGCATCTCTGTAGTATTGCTCAGTTACAGTTGTGTGTGCTGGTTAGACATATTGGTAAACCTTTTCTTGAATATCGAAAAATGAGATGACCTGAACCTTCCCAGCACAAGCAATCACTTTGCTTTTTGTATTGGTGATGATGGAGATTTCTCACAAAACTTTGCTATTTACTCTCAGGATAGAAATGATGTAGCCAAATTTCGTCAGCAGAAACATCTTCAACTGCATGCAAATCTACGTCATTTTGTTACCGCATACAAACACATCTCGTGTGCAACGTTTCAGTTATGAACGTATGGGTAACTCAGAATCTCTGAATGTTATTCGACGATCCCCTATCACAATGACAGCAGGGAAGTTGATGTTTAATTCCGTTAGAGCACAAACTGCAAAGTTACTTACTATTACTAATGAAAAATCTTGTTTAAATACCATAACTATAAAAGCATATTGGATTCGTACGTCCGTTACATTTTTTGTGTAGTATTGGTGCCACAGTAATAATTACAATAGCACCATTGAGTGTAGTAAAGTTGTATTTAGTTAGGATGTTTTCCTACAGTACCGAATGAAGCGCAGAACGCAAGGCCGTTTTTTGTAGTCGAAAAACGTACGAATCAATCCATTTTTAAGACGATCCTCTCGCGGAAAGGAAAACATACCGCAGATAGAAAAGCACACAAGGATTTTATTTCCAACAGTAATTGAATCTGCTATATCCGAGTATCGTGAGAGAAGACAGGGTGTGTAGTGGAGCTGGTGTTATTTCCCATCGGGGAACAAATAATGATCACTGTGAAACACTTAAGAGAAATACGATTAGCGTGCCTCTTGTTTACTAACGTTCGAGTAACTTTATAAAGTTTCTTCTCAGGCGGGAAAGCTTAACAGTAGCACGAGTTCAAAGCCCGCTGCGCCACCTTGGTTTTTTTTTTTTTCCCGCGACTTCCGCTGGTCTCTTAGGCGAATACTGAAATGGATATTTACATTCCAAAAACTTCCCGCTCTCCCATTTCATATTATTTATTTCCTTTGGTTCTGTTACAGAGTCAAAAATACCGGGATGAGGTGTAATGGTGAATTGCTCTTTAGAAATTTTTCTTTCCCTGCCATTTGCTCTATCGGCATCGGGGTATTCTATAGTGCGATCAGTGATGCTTTCCCTCTTGAGGGGATAGTAACCCTGTTTGCTTACTTATTGACCTTACTAGCGCAGCTATTCCCGGATGTGCGTAGTGCTGTTCGTTTCTTAATTTGACAGTGTACATAAAGTGTGTTTGCAACGGAACGATGTACGATTCATGTGTGTTAACTCAGTAGTGAAAGATTCATAGAACCAGTATTCTTTTTTAGTATACAGCTGATTCTGTTACATGAATATACCATACTAACCCTTTTTTTTCCAGAGAATTAACTGACAGGGAGTGTGATCGTGCATTTTTTCAACAGGACTCTGCAACTGTTAACACTGGGAATAACTCCATGAGAGCAATTCACAATGTGTCTCCAAAAGACAGAGTTATTAGTGGGGGTTTGTGGCCCCTTCGATCCCCCGATTTAACAGCCTACGGTTAGCTTCGGGGTAAATTAAAAAAAAATATCGAGTCCAAGACGAACCCGCACACCATGCAAGAACTCAAAGATAACATTCGTCAGAAAACTGTCCGGATTTCTCAAAATGAACTACAGCGAATGATGAATAATTTCGCAAAGAGATGCCAAAAATGTGTTGAGAGAAGACTTGCAGTTTCAACATCTCATTTGATAATTTGGTAACTAATGAGCCTGTTAAATTGGTTCGCGTATTGTTTTATGGTTGACTCGTCCTTAGGCAAAACACTCCGGGAGAAACAAAACTGATCGCACGTTATCTGGAAACATGCTAGGGACCTGTCTATGTACGCGCAGCTACCGCTAGTTGTTTCTTTCACAGCATCCCTTCCTCCCGGAGATGTTTCCATTGGAGGCATAGGTACAAACGACCAGCCTTGAGCAAGGCTCAAGTACCAAAGCATCAACTTCAATCTTAAAGAATCCAATTCAATCTAACACCAACAAGAGGAAGCATTGTTTAAACTGATATAAGCGGATCAATCAGTTAACTTGATGGTATATTGTAGTTTTTATGTTATTTTCCAATCAATTTCAAAAAGTGCTCATTCATATTTATGGTGACCTGACTTGTCGTTCGACACTATGGCGGACATCTTCAGAGGAATAAAAATTAAGTCTACTTGGCACTTAGCGGCTGATTCTAGGAATTTCCTAAGATTATTAGAATCAGCTTCTGAGTGTCAAGTAGACATTTTATTTTTTTCCTCTGAAGATGTCCGCCATAGTGCCGGACGAAACGCTAGGTCATCATAGATATGCATTGCCTGGTAGACCATGACCAGAAAGCCCGGAAAGTTTAATTTTAAGATCCAATGAGATACGAATTGCGTAACATGACTGAAAATGTAGAAACTACATACTTTTTAAAGAAACTACATTTCCAGTGTTTCTGAAATCGGAGTACAAATATGGAATATAGTTTAAAGTTTACTTAATTAAAACTACTTTTAAAATGATGTAGCAAAACATTTTTCATATGAATCTAACAAAAAAATAAATAAAATAAAAACGCAAAATCATTGTCAATAACCACAATCAACACGTGTCCACAACTGTTACATTTAACACAAGAGCTTGGTCACATTTTCCCTGCGTTTCCTATCCATTGTCTCTTCATTAAAAATCTCAGTCCTACTTTTACTTAAAAATGATGCGAGACTTGTTTCTTTTTGCTAACTGAAATGTCATGGTCTACAAGTTCCTAAAGAGGTCGTTCTGCATTGTAGCAGTACTAGTGGTGGGTGTATTAATGGTTTAGCAGACACACAAATTAAAACTCGTCTAGCGCAAGTGTCTAGCTGCTCCCATTTCACATAAGAAATGTTGAAGAAAAAACAACACATAATTGCATATATACACAGACAAAAAATGTTTAGGAAATACATCAATGACAGAGAAAACGTTATGTAATTAATAAGTAACTTAAATTTAAGATTACAGGGCACCAAACAAGAGAATACATAATTTATTACATATATATATATATATACAAAAATAAAAGGAACCAATATAAATAAGATCAGAGTTTAAATTTTGAAAAATATTCAAATTTAGTTCCTTGTTCCGAATAATTATTTATTGAAATTTTCATTTTTAAATGATTTTAATTAATTTATTTTATGTGTCAAACTACTTTGTTTAACATCCAGTACTATTGCATAAAAATAAAAATATCTCTTAAAACATATGTTATAGAGGGCTGTGGTTTGATATATGTTGTAAGTAAATTACTGTTTCAGATGTCAATAGCAGTAATGGCTGCTGGTGTGTTTCAATTTTGAAGCAATTGGAAAGTTTCGTATTTATTTTGATTTTTACAACATACATCCCATATTTCTGTGGAGGAGATGAGGAATGGGTACATATTGTGGCCCAAAGAACACCTGAGAAAAACGCTCATTTATGAAAGCTTTTTAAGGCAATTAGAGGTGGATTAGTACGAGTGGAACTGTTTCCCAAAGAAGTGAATTGCTTGGTTGAATATGCGCATTTTCTTAGCCAAAGTGCCTGAAGCTAGAAGCAATTTATTTTCTGGTTAGAACGCAATAATCCGCATATATAAATAATATGTAACATGTTTCCATTCATATATCCGTAAATATCGTTCTCTCCATTTTAGTGTTTATTTATTACAATTATTATTATTGTTGTTTTATTTGTATCATTATTTGTTACTTTTCTTATCATATGTTAGCATGTGCGGTGAACGACCCACGTATAAAATATATTGGTAATGTGTATATAGAATTTTATAACAATAAAGGTACAATTACTAAAAACATTACTTTTTGAAAAAGGGAACGCCCACAGAAACTAAGGCGAACCTGGACAAACAATACGACGAATTTGCATAGTTGCTTAGAATGTTTGACGAGTTCAGATGCGACCGAACGAGCACTCCTAATTTGTTTATCCCATCAGAGTGCAGCACCTACAGGCTAAAAACCTTGTTACTCCATATTTGTTCCCTTTTCCCTATAGGTACAAAAACAAAAAAGATACAACAAGCAATATGGACCTTTAATCGCACTTAATAATATGAAATTTCTGCAGCTGTGTAAAACACGCTTTTGTTTCGACGACAATCTCTTTATGTTGGGGAACAGTAAACAGACAGAGGAATCCAAACGTCTTGGACTCGAATATAGTAGGAAAGTACTAGGGACGCTCTGAAAGTTGTAAATCAATACAACGTCTTTCTAATACCGTCAGTAAAATAAGATTTGTCCATTTATGAAAAATAAGCGTCTATCTCAGGTTCAACCTGATCGTCATCAATCTTCCTTCAGGTTTGAACAAAAAAATAACCCTTGGGAAGTGAATCCGGCGAATATGGTGGAGGTGGCAGCATGTGGAAGGGAAGATTATGCACTTTTGCAACAACAATCCCCGGTGATGGTTCTACCCTTCTGGGGGTAGTCTACGAGCACCACATCATGAGAGTCCCAGCCATGACTTTTCTTGTATATGGAACGTTTTTTCTTTCTTTGTTGCACTTTCACCTGTTGCCATCTATGACTTGGACAGCTCCGTCGTCTCTGGCGTTTAGTGTTTCATCTACTGCTATGAAACATCGGAGAAACTCACTGGAATTGCATTCCCTTGTTAACAAATGCGATACCCAAGCTTTCTCATACTCAAACCTTGGTGTAAAACGTAGTGGACATGGCTATCGAGCTCTTTGCGATGTCAGCCAACTCGCATATCTTCAGTCGGCGATCAATGAGTATGACATTGTTAATTTGCCACAATCTCGTCCGTCGTAGCAGTTTTGGGACGGCCTTAGCGCTCATTATCTTGAAAGGATATACGCCCATGCTTAAGTCAGCAGCACGCTTTAATGTGAAATTTAACTCCCTTTGTAATTCTATTGGGGTTAAACCCTTTAAAAAAAGTATTTTATCACTGCACGTAATTAAATTTTTATTCATTTTGTAGAAACGTTTAACACTAATTTGTTTACCCGATTGTCACAAACTAGTGACTACACTTAGGCGTCTGAAACCTTACAGCGCGCAACGTAAAGGATGATTCTTAACTATCATAGTAATTTAGCCATCTTTACGACATCTCTGAGTCAGGCCGAGAAATTTTAGATCCCCCCCCCCTCGTTTATGTTCTTTTAATGTTATAATATGTTTCCAATCTCATGTCCAATACAGTGTGCGTTGTAACAACTTTTAAAAGCGAAATGTGACAAACGTGACTATGGAGAATGTTCCAGTTGTTTAATTACACTTTGAAAGTGTTACGAGAAGGAAGTTGACGTCAAACATCGCGACTGCCTCGGAACACCAAGGTCGCGGTGTTGCAGGCACGTTATCAATTTACAAACTTTAAATTGCTTATTCGCTCGGGCCAATAAGGCGAGAACAAGAAAAATTGCTCTCCCTGACGTCGGGAGAAAAAACAAACTTTGTAAGCCTACCTCCTGCATATAATGTAAGTACAGTGTAACTGTTCAGCAAAAACTTGGGTCGTTATCAAACATATTTCACGAAAATAACATGCAACGTTCCGTAGGTACATAGTTTAAATCAAAAAATTATATATATAAAATGTTAAAATGTCCAGATGTAGAGACAAAACTGCTGGCAATCTATGGAAAAAATATAACTAAAAATTATATTAGATAAATATCCATTAGAACAAGTCTCTCAGTTTAAATATTTAGGTCACGAAATAGTATAAAATCAGCCTAAGTAATTTAAATTTGAAAAAAGTGCACATACATGTAGCCCTATACATACAATTTTGCAAGAGAGTTACAATTCCAAAGAATACAAACCATAAGGAAAAAAAGAAACGTGCAGCGATCGCTTAAGAGATGGACAGAGACATAACAGCGAAGTGCCTAATGCTTGAGATGAAGTTGTTCTTTAGATCCCATGGAGAGGAATTTTCAAAGATATTAAATACCTCATACGTCTCATGAAATATTCAAATGTGACATACGAATATAATAACAAACATTACCATTTATAACACTGTGTAATAAACATACATTTTTAGAGTCATTACTTATCACCAGAGCCCGGAAGTTAGGCAAAATGCCTTTGGATCTATAGTCAGATAAAAATGAACGTGTTACCGTACATTTGGGATTGGTAGGGGCAGTTTTTATTTTTCCTTTTCCTTTTTTTTTTTTTTGCCTATTTTTGGCTTCTTTTTCCTGTGTTAAGATTTAAAACATTTTTGTTTGTTTTAGATCGTTAAGTATTTTTCTGCGATTATTTACGTATTTTAAAAGAGCACGCAAAGAATTTCAAAATATCGAAGTGAAAAAAAAGTTATAAAAATTAAATGGCCTATTCACCTTACAAAAATATTTATTGCAATATAGTCATACATGTATTTCTTTTCAAGCAGTCAAAAACTTTCTCCTCAGCCCATTCTCTTAAGCTCTTTAAATAGAATAACCTTCATTGATAAAAGGAACGCATGGTCATTTCCAGCATACAGGAACTAAAGAAGATGAGGGAAGTACTGTAGTTTTGAACAGTCGTGGCGAATGACCTTGTATCGATCTGAAATACGAGCTGTGAAAAAGCACTTCGATTTGAAGAGATTAACCCAAACACAAATACACAAGGAATTAGATTCCATATTAAAAGATTCCTCCCCTGCGTTTTCGAGGGTTAAAATGGGGGATGTTGAGTTTAAGCGTGGTTGTACATCCATGCAAGGCATTGGACTATATGTATTAATTTATAAGGTGACTGTTAAAAAATAAAAATAAATATTTCTCTTAAATTGGTTTCCTGGTCAGACTGAGAACTTTTAGAATGCCCCTCGTAAATGTCGGAAATCATCGGAAAACTAATTTCTTCTCCCTAAGTTTCAATTGCCGAAATATAAAGCAGGTAACGAACACAGTACATACAGACAGCTTAATTAAAAGTTGTCGTGAAGTAAGTTTTGTAGCTCATTTAAATAATTACAATTTTGTCGTAGTAATAGAGAAATAACATAAAACCCTCCATATTTTAACTCCACTCAACTCCTATTAATACAAAAATCCTTCCTCAATTATTTTGTTGTTCCTTAACAAGGAGAATCCTATAAAATGTTGAATATTTTGCTATTGGCTTAGGAGATGCGTGGTGTTTTCCTTCAGAACTCCTTTTACACAACCCTTCTTAATCTTGGTATGTGTTACAACACAATTTCAATATTTGGTAACTATGTATTCTATATATAACTGCAATTTAATTTGAAAAGTTATCCATTTGAAAGTTTACTTTTTCATTGAAACTAATTTGCCCATAGCAATAACTCATCCTGCTGCAGGAAACACTGTCTTACGAAATATATTTTCTGAACGCTGTAATGTCAGACTTGTCAACTTCAGTGCAATATCCTCCCCCCTCAAGGAAGAAAGCGTTGAATGTAAGTGAGGAATATTTTGCACTGGGTTTTAATTTAGTTTTGCTTTAGGAATGAGACGGAAAAAATGAAATGTATCTAAATGTTCTAGAAATATTAAAATACTCAGATAATATTAAAGCTCTTTATAGAGTGAAAACTTAAAATTAAAACACACGAAGATTAAAATATAAAGAGTGGTCTTTAAAATAGCAATACTTTAAGTATATCCATTTCTAGGGTTACCTGCCAGAAAAGTGTCATACTCCCCTTAATTATGAAATTGTTACAACAGGTGCTTGTTGAAAGTGTAGCGCATGTGGTAGGTTTATGCCGATTTTCTCATCATGAGTTCGGGTATGGCATCTTCTCCAATATCTGTCCAAACATGACCAAGTACCTTCATCAGTAAAGAATATTAAGGCGGTATCATTAAGGTTTTCAATTACAAACATTTACTCAAATGTCAAGATCGCCTCCTGCAATTCGTGGACAGTCAGTTCGGAAGATGAACTGCTACATATGAATGAAATTCTAAAAAAATAACTAAAATTATGGATATATGAGGGTATTTCCTGTCATAAGCAGAGCTCGGAAGTTCAGGCATTTATTTTGATTAAAATGAGCAGGCAAAAAGGCATTTATTAAAAATGAAAATTGAGAGTAACATCACTAATTATTGATGAAAATAAGTATTTAAAATACTTAGTAATTTCTTTATCACATAATTGAAGTACTTAAGCTTATTTTTGTCTTGGTTACAAGCAACAACAAGATGTTTTAAAGATATCAGCTGTCATAGACACTTATCAGAGAGAACATTTTTCATCATAGAAAAAGAACGTTCTAATTCCACTGAAGTGATGGGAACATATTTAAAATGAACTATTTCGTAAGGACCTATATCAGTTACAACAGAACATTCACCTTTCAGGATATCATGGAAATGTTGATCAAGACAAAGTAAAGTAGTTTTGAATAGTCCTGGCGAATGAGCAAAAGATGCTCAAAGGTTTCTAGTAGAGTTCATTTTCTGTTTTTGTGTTTATAGAGGAATCAAGTTAGTATTTCTCTTACTTCCGTACTGAACACATTGTAGGGACAAGCATATAAGTGGCACAGAAGGAGAAGGAATTGTGGAAAATGAAAATTATCAGTGTGGAACGAATGTAACAGAGACAAATATTAGGACTGTTGACGTTTGGTGATTTTTGAAATATTTTGTGTTGAGTTATAAAAGTGTTTGATCCATCATTTCAGATGACTTGGATTACCGGAAAGTTTCAGCAAGGTGGTTTCCTTGAGATCTCACTGAGAGCCAGGCTGCACGTGTGAGGCTTCAGACTCTGTGCCGGGATCGAGGAATCGAATCTGCGATGAAACATGGGTACACCATTATACTCCTGAATCGAAGAAAACAGCAAGGAGTGGAAGAAAAGCGGGGAACTGCTCCTGTCAAAGCAAAAATTCTTGAACTTCCAAGGCATTTTGTCCATTAGTTTTCTTCACTACTATAACGTTCCTCACAATATGATTTAATGAAATTAAATCAATATATGAAAAACAGATAATACTACAAAATGGTTATCCTTTCAAAGTTAATCAGGATATGGTTTGTTCCCACTATTACAGGAGTCAGGTCAGGTGAGTAGGGAGCTTGAGAAACTTCTTCACAGTTGTTTTCTCGAAGAAACTCCTGCGTCATGTTCCCACCCATCTGGAGGACGCTTTCAGCATTTCCAGGTATTCACAGGATTGTGTGCACAGATTCCACGGAAATGCCAACTTTGGAGACGATATCTTGCACACTTAATCGGCGATCCTCCAAAACAACTTTCTCCAACTGTGATGTCTGACTGGTGAGAGACTGACGTTGTTTCAGTTCGTTGTCACACAAGTTCGGCCTTCTTTGAACTGTCGCACCCAGAACGCACATTATTCACATCCATCATACCATGTCTCGCTCAACTGGCGATGAATTTAAATAGATGTCACAGCACGAAAGTGTAGAAAACGAATGATTACTCGCTGTTCTTGTAATTCTTTAAGTATCTTAGCACATTCCTCTCTCTAGCTGCAGCCACTAGGGTTCTGTACACCGTACAGTGCTGCATTTACAAAGAGCACAGCTTTAAGCTAACCCGCACTTTTCTACCTGCTTCCAATCCTGAGATCAGAGACATTAGAAGTTGAATGCACCTCGTAGGACGGTCGAGAACTAGGGTGAAAGAATAGCATACCTTTGGCTTGGAACGGGATAAACTCAGCCCTTGGAAAGACAGAAGAAGATAGTCTTCATGAACATAGAACATTTAATGCACTTTATTACTGTCATCTTATGTTTGTCGCCAACAACAGATTCGAGAAGTTCTTACCCCCCCCCAAGACAACGCCCGCAGGCATACAGCTGCTTTGACAATGGAAAAACTCGAGGAAAGCCATTGGACAGCATTGGAATACCCTCCCTGATCTAGACTTATTGCCTTGTTTGGGCCGTTAATAGCATTGGGGCTCGATGATTTGACAGCGCAAAGCATTCGCGTGCAAATGACTGAAAACCTAACTTTACTCTTTCTTCGGTAAATAATCTAGTAACTTCCTATTTGCTGGGAAAATCTATTTGTAAATTATGAAATTACGTAGAAAAATTAGATGTGCCCTATTTGTCATGTAATTTACTTTCAATAAATTACAAAAAGCAATATGGATCATATTTTTTCACCCTCATATTAAAACAAAACACTTCTAATATATACCTTTAATATTGTTGGTTACATAGCCGCCACTGCTCTAACCTCTTTACAATGGCAAGACCTCTCAATTGCATAGCTTACACTTACTGCCGTCAGAGGCGCTCTTAATGAGCAGTGCAATACAAGCCTTCGCACTTTGGGACATGCGGCAAGGAGATCAGCTGGTCGCGACGTTTTGACGGCTGCTAGAAACGTGACTATATTCCGGAGTGGATGTTGGAAAAGAAGAAAAATAACCCTGTTCTTTAGAGCCTACTTTCTTCCGTTAGTCTTCTTATGGCAACAGTTGTTGAAGAGTGACTGCGTGGAAAGAAAAGTAATCTAAGTAAGTAGGAGGGAGGGAGGGGGGGCAGGAGGGAAAGAAGAAAGGGGAAAAATGCTAAAAAGGTTAATTACTTTTACTTCCTTAATTTTTCTTTCTTTTAGTAAAACATTTGCCTCAATGTGACAGACTGCCATGTTGCTGTTTATTTCTTCAGAGCGAGAAGTGTGTCACTTTGGGCAATTATTTTTAGGGTAACCGGTCAAGCTTTTTGCTTTGTTGAATCAAATCCTTTTACAAAAAATAATTTGGTTCATCTTCTTTTAATAACCAGAAATAGTCTGCAATCATGTTTACGTTTCACTTTCCCTGCCAACGTTTTTATGTTCTGGTGAAATCATCCACCCTGCTCCTCGCTGACACAATCGAGGTTTTCGGGGAAAAAGTCCAAATGAGAGTGTAGGAAATGCAATTTGACACTAATGCATCCCAGATTTCGAAATTTCTCAAGTATATTTTCTACAATATTGTTGTGATTTGGATCCTTGTAATTTCCTATAACATTTTTATGACACTTTTAAAATCAACGCAGGCTTGTTTCTCAGTATACGTCAAGTTTCTTCAACATACATAAACTTCCTCATCTGTGATGCAACAAATATTCTCTCTTTAACTTTAGTATCAGATACTGAGGAAACTTCTTGCAGTTGTTGTTCTTGTTTAAACCTTCACGAATTGCTTCATTAAGTATAATTTTATATGTACATGAGATAATAGAAAACTTTTCGGGTTCACAAGACTCTCATGAGTTACATGTTTCATTCCTGGTTCGAGATGGTCTCTGTGCCTCCAATATTTTCTTGTCCAGTGATCAGATCGGACTGTACTATCCCATTCACATGTGAAGCATGGCATTTTAGTACAGCCTGATTGCTGACCTAGCAGCATGCTGACAACTTTTATATCTCCACACACCTGCCACTTATGCTCTTCATATTCGATTTTTCTTGAAGTAATTTTAAGTTCCCATATGTTTCCTTGATGCTGAACGGACAACTGGAACTAATGCATATTTCTTTCTATTATACGACATGTACACCTTTCAGACTTTTTTGAGGATTGTACAAAAAGTTTCCGCTGCTGCCAGGACAACCACTAAAACCGGAATATCTTGGTTCTCTTCATGAGAGAAATATGGAAAAAATTCCTCTTCGTGGTATCTGTACCACCACGTTCGCGAAGTCAGGACCCCCCCCCCCCCCAATATTTCAGCAGAAGCCTTTGAAAGACCCAAGTCCTAAACCAAATCATTAAGTTCTGTCAGTGTTAACTGTTGAGGTTGTTGAAAATCCTGTTTTTGGACTGTATCGAAATCACTGCCACTGTTTTGAGAAGCAATTTCAGAACCTGATGACTCCTTTCCACATGTTTCTGATGGAGAAGACACAAGAAGACCAGGGCCATTTTTGCTGACAACAGATTTGGATAAATGGTTTCTTTCATGTTTTTGTGTTGTAGCCTGTAACATCATATACACAAAATAAGCAATCATCCACATGTTTTCTGTTATTGATTTGGTTTATTTATGGACGTTCTTTAACATCTCAGGTCATCAACATCCCATTCAATTCCGGGCGTGAAACGCCGACAAATTTTGCTCAGAGGCCTCTTCTTTCAGGCTTGAGGCTCTTTTACGTGTCCACGGCTTTACTTCCCTTCCGAAGGAAGCCATATTTAGGATTTTAGGATTTTTACGCCCGAAAAAAGCCATCGACCCTGGCCGGGTTTAACCCGCGATCTTAGGTTTAGAAGGCAAGTATGATCACCACTACAGCACCAGATCGACCCCACATGATTTCTGGGTTCATAAGAGATAAATGGAAGGGCAAAGGGTATACTAGATTCCTTTTCATGACTCCATTTTCTTAGATATTCTACGCAAGTATCACATAGCTTTTGGGGCCCATTAATTGCCCAGGCCTCCAAAGTTCATGTGAAAATAGGTTTTATAAACCTTTTTAACAAACTTTGTAATTTTCTGTCTTCTCTTTCTAATAATAAAGTTACCACATATATGAGGGTTATTTTTAAACTTTCTGGAAGACATATTATTACAAAAGAAACAAATGTATGAAATACAACTAACACTGACAACAATAGATGCTCACTTTGAAAAGCAACCACAAACTGAGCCAAAGATCCAGGGATTGAAATGAAAATAAGAAAAGCATTGTTGTGTGTTAAGATTGGTGTCATTGTTGACAACAATTAAAGTCATAGTATTTCTTTGCTTCAACAAGAGCTATACATACAACTACATTGAAAACATTGTGGATAAATTGCTAATTGTAAAAAATAGTACATGGTAGGAAAAAAAATAACGGATTGTAGTTTTGAAATCAGCATATCAGATTTAGTAGATGAGACATATTTTGTATTAAGCCCCAAAAATCATGCATACCAGGGAAATATAAGAAATAAAATATCCTTGCAGTTTTGACTTGTTTTGTTTCCTGCTGCCTGCTGTGAAGAACCCACAGTGAGTGATTCAGTGGCAGCATACGAAAAGGAGCTTACACCATTATGGACTATGAATGCCGCCAGTGCTTCCAGTCCAGGATGACGAGCTGTATAGAAGGAATACTTTAAGAAGTAGTAGGGATGCTTTTTAATTGTGATTAACATCTGTCCCATATTCGGAAACTCTCTCCCGTACTCCTTGCATTTATCAAATTCGGAAGGAATTGCGGTTGTACCCATAAACATTTTTTTTTAAAAAAAGTCTTAAAATCTCCAATGATCCTACCTACTAGACACCGAAAATGACAATGGAAAAATGCATTTGTGGTGTGTGTTTATTAACGCTCTAGCGGTATACCCGAAAAACGAAATCTAAAAGAGCTCTAGAGTTTAATTTCCTAAGATCCCTCTGTAATAACGTTCAGAAAACGCTTGTATTATATGTTTTTAATACAAAAACATTTAAATTTCAAAGCCAATAACATCGCCACGGGGGGCCGAAGTCGTTAAGGGCCGGCTTCGTGAGCTGGAGGTCTGGGGTTCGAATCCCGCCAGGATTGTCCTCCCCGACTGAGGTTTTTTCCAGGTTTTTCCTCAGTCCTCAAAACTGACAAATGCCGGGGAGGTACCCTAAATTCAAGCCTGGAACGTTTCCTTCCTTAAAAAATTCCTTCCCAATTTATCACTTCATCTCATGTATCATCAGTGTTCACCATCTGTGGTGCCTCGTAGTTAAAGCGGACGTTAAACACTAATTAAAAAAAAAGTCAATGAAAACGATGGAATTTTGATTGCTTATTGTTGATTATGTATATTTGCTTAGCACATTGTAACTTTTTAAATAGTAACATGTTTTTGTTTTATTGAAACATACGACCATCATCTTAAATACAGAATGTAACTGAAACTTTCTGTTATTTCTCTCTATTTCAGTGAATACAAAGTTGATATTAAGGGCTCAGTGCATAAACATGGTTACATTTAAAAATGCTTAAAAATACCCACACAGTATAACTTTGTCTATCAGTGGTTATATATTTCATATAATTAATAGTAAATCATTAATTATTGTGGTTTAATCACAACAATAATAATAATAATAATAATAATTCTGAAATTTTGATTTCTCTTTTGTAATACTTACAGATTACAAGAATTCTAATATTATTCCCCTAATACTACACAGTGGTGTCATAACTAATTTCAATTCATTAATTAATAAGGTCTAATTTGGATTTTATATTAATTTTTAAAGTTATTCAGCTCGGTGAGGAACTCGCTTAGTTTACGCAGCTCCTGCGTGATGACTTTTTATTCTGAACACTTCCCGTATCCCGAAGCACATAAATCGTGTCACAATTTGGAACGGTAAAAGAATACAAAACACATACCAACTGTAACGCACTGGCAGTCTTCAAAACTCCCCTGACCTGCTAAACACCAGCGAGCAGGCAGGTTTTTATTTCCTTGATTACATCTTACTCTCTAGTAATTTCTGTTTTAATCTCCAACCCTTTTGACCCAAGTTTTCCTTCTCTTTGCTTCTTTATCTGTTCATTTTTCGCCTTCTTAGGCATCCAATTTATTCGAAGTATGCCCTTTCTTATCTCGCACATTTCGTCTGTTTTACGTTTCCTCTAGTCTTCAATATCAGCCATATCTCCAGTTCCTGATTAAGTTCAGTATTTCTCTTAAAAACCTGATCTCCTTAATTCAGAGAATATTATCTTTTTGATGAAAAACGAAACTTTCGGGAGAAGGAGAACGGGAATTGATAGACAGCGATGGGAGATGAGAATATCGAGAGAAAAGTTGGTGAAGATGTAGAAGTTTAAAGAAACAAACTGGAAGACGTTCAGTGCCCGATGTCTCCCCCCCCCCTTCACCCTCCCTCTCTTTGTCTGTATTCTCTCCATTTGTTAATAAAATATCACCTACTGTCCAGATGTATACGCGTCTCTTTTAACGCTCCAGCGGCCTTGTTTTTTGTATTTGTCAACCAAACTGTGCATTTACCATATAAATAAAACAAGAAAATAGTTTCTGAAAATTCGGATTATTAGGCGTGCGGGTATAATGAAAACCCAATTTATGTCACCGATGGCATCAATTAAGGTGGCCGGGTGAGAGGTGGTATTGTTGTTAGCAGACAGCAGCCATTCTGCAGCTTCAGTACCGAACGGCAGCGGAAAAAGCCGAAATTCAGGGAGTATTGGAGCGATGTACAAATCTTAAGCGGTATTGTGTATACTCTATCAACCTTGGTAGTGTGAAGTGTAATATAACTGCAGCCGGAGAGAGCACAACGGTTTCGGAACACAGAAAAGCAAGCAATTGTACACCTAAAACTAATTATGTAGCTTAATTGTTAATCACATCCCGTTTTAGTTGTTATGCAGCTAAGTGTAATTGTAAACATTAAACTAACAATATAACACATAAATAAAATAATAATGATAATAGAAAAACATATACTTATATGCCTGAAAATTGTGTTTTTATTAAATACATATACGCTAATTGATTTTACTACATTTTCTGTTCTAGCGCCCTATAACAATCTTCACAATTCAAATTGCTGAGGAATTGACTTAGTTTACGCAGCACTCCCGTGGCGGACTTTTTCTTAAGTAAGCATTGCTCTACTGAACGCTACCACATAATAATATTTTGTCCAATATAAAACAAATACATCATTATAAATACAGTTTATACACTAAGCTAATTTGTCCTTTTATTCTGAAACAATAGAGAGAAAAATAAGCGATACAGCGCTTGTTCAAAATTTCGGCTTTCAGGTCCTTTTAATGATCAGATTTCCCTAATTTCAGAAATTATTTTTCTTATTTTATTTAAATGTTATATGCCGAGTTTTGTTGTGAAAAAACAAATATTGGTGTCGCTAGAGGGATTTTTAATTTTTTGGTTTAGTAAACCCCCACTCTTGGTGACTTCGCTTTCCTTGAATTTCAGAAACTACTTTTTTTTTTATTTAAATGGAACATACGAAGTTTTTTTTTTAAAAAACATTAATGCCGCTAAAACGATTTTTTAATGTTGGATTTCAAGTAAATCCCTCCCTCCTAATAGTGTGATTTCACTGATTTTCAGAAACTATTTTTCTTATTTTATTTTAATGGCACATGCAGAGTTTCGTTGAGGAAAAATACAAATTGCGGCCGATAGGACCATTTTTAATTTTCGCTTTAAACCCCCACTAAATTTCAGTTTTCGGGTCAACCCTCACTCCTAATGGTCCGATTTCCCCGATTTTCCGAAACTATTTTTATTATTCTATTTAAATTGTATATACAGAACTTTGTTGAGAAAAAGCAAACATTAGTGCCGATAGAGCGATTTTCAAACTTTCGCTTAAAAAACTCCATCCTCAAAGCTCAACGAATAGTTTACTTTATCGTTATATTCCATGTTTCGTTGAGAAGAAACAAAAATTGCGGCCGCTAGAGCGTTAACAGACATATGGATGTGCGCGCATATATATATATACTTTTTCATGTACATTTTTGGTGCCTAGCAAGCAGGATCGATGGAGATTTGAAGAAATATTTGAGGGTTAAACAAAAAGTAAAGGCAACACAATCGCTGCATTGTGTTGCCCCTCGGTTCAGCCCCTTTCTGAAGTTCGCTCTGAATAGAAATATATGGGGCAGTGTATATCAGCGACTCACGGGTAACTGTCTATGTTATACCGCAATGGTGCTTTTGTGTCGTACCAGGGGGATAAGCTCGGGTTACTCACTTGCAGAGTTGCGGAGTCTGATGCTAGATTAGGCCGCCCTACCAGAGGACTTGGTGGGCTAGTGTCAAGGATTCCGCCCAAAAAGGGCTTATTCCTGGTACCGGCATAGTGCTTCTCCTGTGTCCTCATTATGTAAATTTTCTTATTATTATTCTTTTTTGCAGGAGTGGTCAACTTCTTTGTCATATAATGACAATTCCTAGATATTGTTCGATAAATGTATAATTCATGAATACTTTGTTAACTTGAGTGATCCATGAATGCATTGCTTAAAATTACTTTAAATTTAGGTATTCCTTATAGTTATTCTATATCACGTGTTACTGAGAAATTCGTAGACCCAAGTTCCCGGCCAGGATAGATGATTTTTCGAACCTAAAAATCCTTCGGAAGTGAAGTAAAGCCGTGGGTCCAGTGTCGTAGATTTACGGCATGTAAAAGAACCTCAAGTCTGAAAGAGGAGATTTCTGAGCAAAATTTATCGGCCATTTCACGCCCCTGTATTTACCATACTTGGATATTATCACGCCAGTAAGCTATTTTAAAGGGAAAAGAGTTAAAACTGTGCGACGCGAGAGGTTGTAACACATAAATTCACTTAAAGTTGCAGCATTAACTAACCTTAATAAGGAAATCAAAGAAACAAACCACAAAACTACAAACGTAGTAATATTGCACAACCTCTGTTTCAGAAACGTGACCTTTCTCTTACAAAACAGAAAGAAAATTTAATTCTAATGTAAAAAATGGAAGAAACTGAAATTTGAAAACGACAGTGGCATTTTTTGTCGTAATCTTAATGCTCTACGACACTATAACATAGATCAACTACTGTTCATTAGTTGACTGTGGTTGCTTGAGACAGGAGATAAATCTTATCAAACGAACTTCAAAATTAATTACAAGTAAAAGTTATACATGAAGCTTTGGGGTCGAGATATCGAATTTTGTTTGCAGACACACGTACTCACATGCACTCGCAGATAAACTGCTGCAACCCCCTTAAAGTGGAAAATTTCATCCTCCCAAATGCAAACACCACAAAAGCTGCCGTCAGGATGTCGAGTTTAGTAATTAAGACAGTTTCTCTCTATCTCTGTCTCTTGGATTTGACGAGAGATTGCCGCCCGCACTTGGGATCTTGCCTTGAATGGACTTGTCTAACAGTTGACACACGTTGTGTTTATGACGACAGCGAACAAACGTTCTCCGGTTTGGAGTACACACAAACGGGACAATTTTCTCTGTCATTGAAGCTGTCAGCTGATGAAAGTGTTGATGTTTCGGAGCAGATTTAGTTCTGAAGTGTCTGAGAGTATGACAAGCAAAGCCTGTTCTCAAATTGCAGACAGCCTTTGTTCTTTCTGAACACGCAGTCCGAAAATCTGGTCTACTGAAGTGCTAATCTTTTTTCTTTGCACACGATAAAAGGAAGAATTACTGCATACTTGATCTATTCTGTGTATTCGCCAATCTATCGACCTAAGCATCTGCGTTAGCGGCTAAAACATCTAAATAAATAATGTCTAAAATTGGCAACCAATCGTGGAAAATGTCTTGAAACTCTTTAAGAGCTAAAAAAAGAGTTAAATACATATGAACGGATTTACTTTAAAATACTCATATAAATGCACATCTCTTAGCAAGATTGCCTAAAGAAGTTATATTAAACAGGGTCAGGCAAATAGGTTAAAAGAAGATAAATGTCCTTTTTATCTGTCGGTGGAATTACCAAATCGTTTACAAAATCTGTAGTAAAAACAGGACGAATGGAATAAATAATTTTAGCGCTTCTTACAAAAGTCCTGTCAAAGATACTTGCTTAGGTCTATCAGGCCAATAGGGAGTGTGAAGGACATAGTTGTGATATGCAGCAACAACATTTGCGATGTGCGACCGTGCATTATCGTGTGCAGCATCCAGCTTTTTGCACGGAAGTGTGATATTTTGCGTGCGATACGGTCTTGCACAGTTTTCAGGATATCTTTGTTGCATTCTCCATTACAGTTGTGTGTGCGGGTACGACATGATGGTAAACCATTCCTTGAATATCGAAAAATGAGATGACTATAACTTTCCAGGCAGAAACCACCAATTTTGCTTTTTGAAGTTTGCTGTTTACTTCCAGGAATAGAAATGATGTAACCAAGTTTCACCAACAGTGATAGAAAGAAACTCCACATCTTCCTGTAACATCTTCAACTCATACAAGCCTGCACACGCACGGAAATCAGCAGTATGGAACCCACCGTGCACAAACACCTCTCATGTGCAAATTGTGTAGGCTGAACATTTATTGACATAAAACAGTATTTTAGAAAAACATATTGCTCACCACGTATCACTTTCAGTTTTCTATGGGTGGAACTGAACCCGTGTCAACTTGCACACCTCTCACAGGAGGGAATCGTTAAGTGATAACAGTGAAACTAGTACCATGTGTAACAAAATATTGTGGCATATAGGGGATTTAATAATGGAAACTATTCGTTAGTAACGACGTTTATTATTACAATACTAATAATGTACGCGTCACTATTGTAACAACAGAGTATTCTTGAACTGAACAATCGCGAGTTAGCTGAACAATACAAGCTCCGCGCATGCGTAGAGTTGTAATATTAGGAGATATTCGTAAGGAAGAAGCGTTAAAAAATAAATCAAGCCAAATGTATAACTATCCTGCAAGACCACAGGAAAAACTTTCTGAATAAAATTTTTCGAATCTCTCTAAGAAGCGTTTAGTCTATCGAGAGACGTGAGCGAGTCAAGATGCACAATTCCTTTCCCTGGCCATCGCAACAGCGTCCTCCAGGCAACATTTTCATTATAATATCAATAAAAGACTGCAGTAGTATCAGCTTAACTCAACTATCAGTTCATTGTATTGTTTGTGTTCCTCTTGTCTTATGTATACATTAACTTAGAACTTTTTCGGATTAAAAGTAGGATCTTGCCCCCAGTGTCCAACCTCGTGCGAAGTTAACTGTAAAGACTGATGTAGGAAGCGGAGGTTGCGACAGGTTTGATGGAGGCGCCGGGATATTTAGAGAAAATTTTGAAAAAAAAAAGAAGTTTTTGTTTGTTTTCAGTTTTTATTACGAAAACCTCCCAACATTGCATGCAAGGAGCTTTTTTCCTATGTTCACACACTCCAGCCGAGCGTGCAATTACCTCGCGACTTTTGACATTGACAACTACTGTTACAATAATGATGTGTTCCATTGTTCCTTTTTAAATTATTAAATCCGATTATTAGAGCATAATAAGCCCCCCTCCTATATTCCACAATATTTTAAAGTTATATTTTTGCAGAAGAAAGTATATTTGTAATTTTTTTTTATAATCCTTGAGCATTTCTCATAACAGTTGCTTTTGCAGTGTATTTAAGCGAATCAAACGTGTGCCATTGTTTATGATAAAAATGGTACGTAGATAGGAACATAATTGAGGACGTAAATGATGATGGTGCCGTTTTGGCAGACGATTTCATGTGTGATAGATGAACTAAATCATCATCTTAACCTGATGGCCGAGGACATTAATGCGGGGAATCGTCAACGAAAGGTCTGGTGTTCGATTCTCACCAGGACCACCCTGAGGTTTTCCTCAGTACTCATAAATGGCAATGCCGGATGGGTATCCTAAACTTAGGCCTGGAACGTTTCCTCCCTAAAAAATCCTTTCCCAACATATCATTTCATCTCATGTATCATCAGTATCCACCGCCTGTGGTGCTTCAGTAGTAAAAACGGGCGTTAAACACTACTCAACAATAACCTGATTCCAAGATGCATTTGAAGTTTTCTGTGGCAGATTTCAATTTGTATATCTGCAGATTCGAGTATAAACCACAGAATTTACCTTGCACTCAGATCGAAGTTTATACTTTAATTTTTTATTTGTACAATTTGAAGCACATGAGCACAAAGTCAATTTTATTTACTCTAATCATAGAACTATTTAACTGTACTTTTAAATATTACATCTTATTCAAACTAATAAAACCGCATTAAGGACCTTCATTCCTTTTGACTGTTCTTTTCTGTATAATTTTTAACTTTAATTATACAAACTAAAAATGTCCCCTCTATTTGTCGCGGTGTTAGCATGAAAGTAAAAATTCTTTCTCTTAATCAAATCAGTTTGAACTGAGGTGATCATTAAACTAGGAAATAATGATTTAAGAAGTGACAGGTAACTTAATAAAATGAGTCATTTTACATTTTCGCAGGCTGCACTATATTTTGAAATCTGTGCCGCGATAAATCAAGATAGTTTAATTTTGAGACATTCATTGGAAAATAAGCTGTTAGTGAAGAAGAGAACTAAAGATTAAAGGATAAAGGAACGATAAATTCTAAAACGGTGAAGAACAAACCAAAGGAAATCTCGCATTAAATTTCCGGAGACAGTTTGTATGAATGCTTGCTGTTTTCCTCACATAAATTTTCCAGTCTCCCACTTAGAGTAAACTAATTTCCAAAGAAAATTTTAAGAAAAGGGTGGGGAAGACTCGTCTCAACTGCTTCCCGCAACAGGCGCCTGCCGCGCAGATTACAGAGCGCTCTGGCGGAGGATGTGTCGCGCTAGAAAACAAAAGAAGAACACCCGCAAAGATTAATGGATGCCTTGACAAGGGCTGGAATAATTAGGGTGGGTAACGTTTAACGCGCATTGTAACAGTTGGCAGAACTGCCTCTCTCTCTCTCACTTGCACACGCGCACGCACACTGAACTTACTTAAGCATTCGTAATAATCATAATTATTATTTCGCCGCTACAGTTTCGAGGAAATGTACCCACTGCCTTCTTTTGTAACAGTTAGAACTTTACGTCATGGTTTAAAACAATAATAAGCAAACATTTCTATTTATGTGTTCTGCAATTATTGCGAATAACACATTACGTGTATACAAACTTCAGATGTCATCGTTATAATCCTGCAAAGCTGCGCGTGGAAATGGAAAGTTATAGTCATCTTATTTTTCGATATTCAAGAATGGTTTACCAGCATGTCGTACTGTAAATGTGCAATACTATAGGACGTTGTGAAAACTCTTAACAGATCATAACGCGAAACATATCATTTCCGTGCAACAAGTTAGATGCTGCCTCATGATATTGCAACGCCACATGTGTCAAAAAACAATGTGAAAAATGTTCCACACCCTCCCTATTGTCCAGGTTTAGCTCCGTGTGGGGAAGAACAACAAAGTACTGTGTGGAAATCCCCATCATAGAAATCAAAAGTGTTCGCTGCTGCTGGGAAAGTTATAGTTATTTTTCCATAATCAAGGAATGGTTTACTAGCATGTCATACCCGCAAAAGCAACTGTAACTAAATTAAGTAAAATAAAATGGAATCTATATAAGCGAATCTGGTATTTGGTTTCCTAAACCTCGGTGTATATAAACCTTTCTATTTATTAGTATAAACTTTACAGCCGTTTCTTATTTCCATTTTGTTACAGATTTTTTTCTGATACCTAGAATAGCATAATATATTAATAAGATAAAATATATAAAATAAACGAAATTAAAATGTAAACTATACTAAAACTACATCCCACACTAATCTCCCAAAATCTGCATATTTACTGGGAGCCAGTAAAGAAAACATAGCTGGTGGCCAGCTATTCTACCCCAAAATTATTTCATAACTTCACTACTAGCCACTGATTATCAGCGGTATGTACTTGTAACCAGTGCCTTTTTTATTTTTCTTTCTTATTATTCTTAAATTCTTTTATTAATAGTTCTAAGAGTACATTTTTAATTAACCTTTTATTTAAATTTGTGTAAAACATTAACAATCGCCATTTTTAATCATTACACTATACATTATTTCAAACCTGTTTAAATCAGTTTTCCAAATCTTAACGACCACCTTGTCTTTAATAACTTTATTAATTGTTCATGTTCTATTTTTTTAACCGTCAATTTTCCCTACACAACCTTAACTAAGCAATACTACAAAGGTGTCCTGAAAACTCTGGAAGGTAACATCACACACAAAGACCACATTTCCTGCGTAACAAGCTAGATGCTGTCTCACGATATTGCAACGTCACACATAGCAATGCTGTTGCTAAATATCTCTAAAAAATGTGAAGAATGTTTCTCATCTGCCCTACAGTCCAGATTTAGCTCCGTGTGGGGATAGAGAAGGGCCTGTCAAAAAAAAAAAAAACTGTGACTGTGACCAGCACGTCTTTGAAGACTGGCAGAAAGCCTGGGACAGGGTGCATTGCATCCAACGGGACAATTTTGAAAAGATCATCAAAATTATCAGGAGGAGTAAAGGAAAGTTGTCAAAATAAAAGTATGATCAAGCTTTATTGAACAACTTGCCTTACATGTTATTAAAGTCGTATGTTCTCCCGCAGCACTCATAAAAAAGTCCACAGCACACAAGTAGAGAGCCCATTATCTTGCACTCACGTTTACTAAACTCTGTTCACAATAAAGAATGGGTCATATCTCAATATTTGTTTCCGTATACAGACCCGCTCTACTTTTATTTAAACACGGCGTATTTTAGGAGTACATAAAATATATAGTGCATTAGCATTCAATGACATGTGCTCAAGGTTCTACAGAACACGCTAGGAGCTGAGTTTGCGCAACAGAAAGATTCCGCGGCTGACACCGAATTCGAAGCCGTTGTTACCTCATAACCTAATTAACAAGGTGCTAGTAATAAGAAAGTGGAGTGGTAGTCCGCTGCGTGCTAAGGAAAACACTACATCGTATTATGAGAAGGTATTCTCTGTTAAAAATTACTTCATGCTGCTTCCACGGAGGGAATATGCCAGCCTCCTAATAACACGTGGTAATGCATTGCGGAAACTAATTCGTTTATTTTCTACAGGAGATGAGGGGAGGAACTCAACAAGGGAAAGCTGTCTAGTCGGGGAGAATGCCTGTCGGGTAAGGGTTCCAGTGCCGCGTTGTGCAAATTAACCGCAAAATCTATATAGGAGAGGCGTTCTAAAAGTTCTCGGTCTGGACAAGAAAACACAACATGTAAGAGGAATGTTTCTTTCATTTCAAAATAGTCATCGACTTTCCAACCTTTTAATACCCTCAGTAAAATAAGATTTGTCCAAGATTCAAAAAATAAGCGTCTGTTTCAGTTTCAACCTCATCATTTGTTGTGAATCTTCGTCCACCCAGTCATTTCTTCAGGTTAGGCAGCAGAAGGAATCGCTGGAGCCAAATCAGGCGAATAAGGTGAACGCGGAAGCTTGCAGCAACAATCCCAGACATGTGTGAAGGCGCATTATCGTGTTAAAACACTTTTTCGCAAGGTGTGCATATTTAGCCTGAATTGGTCCAGTACTGAAGCGTAATACTCCCAGATGATGGTTCTGTCTCTCTGGAGGTAAATGCTTACCTATGACTTTTTCTGCACATGGAACGTTTTTGCTTTCTTTGGTGAACTTTCACCTGTTGCCACCCACTTCGTCTCTGGCGTGCAGTGATGAATTCGTGTTTCATATTCTGTTGAGAAATGTTGGAGACATTCACTGTGCTTAAACCAGTCTAAACACTCTTGCAAAATGTCCATCCGAATGCGTTTTGGACCCATTGTTAACAAACGCGCGGGAAGTTTTCCCACACCCAAAACATCGCGTAAAATTTATTGCATTGCCAGCCAACTAGCGCACCTTCAATAGGCGACCACTGAGTACGGCATTGTGAATTTTTATCAAAACCTCGTTGTCGTTGCAGTTTTGGGATGCCCTGAGCGCTCATCACCTTGAATGGATATACAACCACGCTTAAATTCAGCAGCCTACGTTTTAACCGTCGAAAACCAAGAGAAAGAATCCTTTTGTATGCAATGTAACTGCTTTTGTATTTCTGTTAGGATTAAACCCTTCAAAACAAACTACTTATCACAGCTCGTATTTCAGTTTATCCAAGTTGTGGAAAATGTTAACAATAGTTTGTTTGTGTTCATCACAAGCAAGTGACTACACTTACGCGTCTGAAACTTTACAGTGCGCCATCTAAAGAATGACACATAACAAGTGTCATAGTAATTTGACCATCTTCACGACATCTGAGTCTCAGGTCGAGGACTTAGAACATCTCTCACACAAGGATGTTTGATAAAACTTCGTTTCATTCTTGCATCGTAATTTATTTTTTGACGTAGTCCCCTAGAAGTGCAAAGCACTTGTTCTAACGTTTCTTCAGGTTCGTGATCCTCTAGTGGAAGTGGATTTCTTCGAGAACCTCAGAATGATCTTTTATCTTTTGTATTACCCCTTCAATTTTGTCCAATCAGGAAAGATTTGAGTTTTAGGGACGCATGGTATTTTGAAGGAGCGAGATCAGGTGAATAGGGGGGGGGGATGTGTAGTGCGGCCACTTTGTTCTGATTTGAATGCACCGGCGCATTGTCATGGTGAGATGATTGCTGGTTTTAGTCTCTCCATAAATGATTTGTAACGTTCTCCAGCATGGGTTTCTCCTTCTTCAGAAGTCCTTTTGAATGAATCTAAAATCATTCTCTGATTTCGGGGTCGATAGAACAGAAACCATGACAGATAGAGCGGAAACGCTTATATCAATGGAAAGAATGTCTCTCCAAGTTTGAAACGGTTTGGTCCTTGTCGACAGTTGCAACTGTTCACGAAAGAACTGCCATTCGGGACTGAGGGTTTCTACTTTCTCCGCCGATAGGACTGAGCGCTCTATAACGTGAAATTGTTTGTGCAGGGCTTGGCTTGTTAGCGTGTCAGTTCGCTACGAGGCGTGATTGAGTAAGAACACGTTAACTTTCTGCTTGCCCTCATAGCAGCGTTCGCGGAAGGTAATATCTTACCGTGTAATAACATGAGATAATAGTATTAAATAATGAAGTAATACATAGTTAAAGTTATATAATTTGATTTTCCTAATATTCCAGGATGTTGAGGATTTGTTGGGATTAGGAAAAGGAGTATGACCTTAGCGTCCAGCTACGTGCTAAGTTAGTTGAAAAATTACAAAAAGCGAGTGCTCAGAGTGTAGACTATGACAATAGTATGTAAAGTTATTAAATTTTCTGTTCCTCTACATATAGAAGTGTCCCGAAAAAAACTGAAAACTGTTCCCTTAAAATATTTCTCAACAAGAAACACTAGCCGTTTCTCGTGGAATAGTTAACGAGAATTCGAGTACTCTATATATATCAAGAGAGAGTATGTATATAACAATGTATAATTAAATAATCGTATTTGAGAAATAATTCTATAAACAATACCTTGTAATCAGTTATAAATTTACTTAGTATGAATGCAACTTTGTTTACAACAAGGAACAATAAATTGAAGTAAATGTGAAAATATGTGTGCATTACAATAGAATTAGTGCATTCTTACCTGCTGCTTTTTTACATTGATATCCAAATCATTTCAGACAGGAACTTCTTCCTTTAGCGCGTTATCTTCAGATTAGTTGCCAATGCCACGATAAACAGAGCAGGCCACATTTCCAGCTGTAAAATTAAAGATTTATGTTGATTCTAGGAATAAGTCATAAGTCTCGTTAACGAGGGACAACACGAAAAATCTAAGATATACGATTGAAAGTATATGGCATTCACTGCCGAGTTGTGCCACCAACGGAAGGATTGGGTTAGGTGGCTCTCGTAGGTAAGAAGCAAAACACAGGCAACGTGACAACATTGGTTTATTATAACTGAGCAAAAGTTACACACAACTACTTACCAAAATTGCAAATCCGTCACAGGACGGGTCTTCCAAGTAATCCATGGTGTTTAGCAGCCTTCGAAGTAGTCTCCAAGTTCATCGATGGTTCGTTGTCAGCGATGGGAGTTACTAACGTGAGTCATCTCACGTCGAAAAGATCCGCTTTATTAACAAAACATTTTCCACGTAATGGCTTCTTCACTTTGGAGATGAAATCACAAGGACTGAGATTGGGCGAATAAGACGGATGTGGAAGAACTTATCCTACGCTGTAAAAGACGCTTGACACTGGCGGTTGTGTGAGCAGTCGCGTTTTCGTAGAGAAAAAAGACGTTGTTCAAAAGTTCTGGCCGTTTGGTGCGTACGGCATGGTGCACTTGTAACACCAAAAACATCTGTAAACTGGGCGTTTGCGGTGGTCCCCTCACGCACTGCTTGATAAACAAGCACATCTTACGTCATACGCCAGAATGACCAAGATGTAGTGTATTTTGTAGTGAAAGAGTTTGGGAAACTTGTGTTTGCGTGGTGACCCAGGGTGACGCCATTCACTGGATTGTCGCTTGAGTTCTGACTCATACGCCCTTGTCCAGGTTACATCAATTGTAAAGATGCGAATCAACATGACATCCCCTTCTTCCTGAAATATGTGACAATGTGACATGTTTCGTAGCGCATCCACTTCTGTACCTCACTTAATTGACGTGGCACCCAATTTGCACACATTTTCCACATGTTCAGGACTTCTCATAAAATACAGTGCACTGTTTTTGCCGGACTTTCTGTTTGCTCTTCTAATTCCACAAAGGTCAAGCGCCTATCATCGCGTAAGGATGTTCCACCATCATCATCAGTATGTCCTTGTACGCGGACGCAGGACACTCATTGCGCGATAGATCGGCAGTCCACAATACGCCTCGTTTGAAGCTCTCTGTTCACCTCGTCACTGTTCGATAAGGCAGGATAGTTCCCGTAACACTTTCAATGGTATATCTTAGGTTTTTCGTGTTATTCATTTTTCTCGAGAGAACATTGCTATGACTTATGACTTATCCCTCGTAAATGCAGACATTTTGGTATGTGTACTGTATGAAATCTAAAAATTAAATGACAGGAAAGAATACTGTAGACAATATTATCGCCTAGCGACAGTCGTGCTGCTGAAAAATGGAACATGTTGTACCTTTACCGCTGTTATAGAATACTCGATCACCTGATCAATGTTACTTGAAATGTTGTGTTTAATTTTCAAAATGGCCGGTCCTGGTGGTCTAGTGGTAATCATACTTGTCTCGTACATCCAAGATCGCGGGTTCAATCCAGAGCAAGGTCGATGAAAATTTTCGGGCGTAGAAATCCTAAGTATAGCTTGCTTGAGACCTGTGGGTGCATGTCGTAGATTTACGGCACGTAAAAGAACCACAAACCCGAAAGAAGTGGCCTCTGAGAAAAACTTATCGGCTGTTTCATGCCCTGAATTAAATGGGACGCTGATGACCCGAGATGCTAAAGATCCCCCGCAAGTAAACAAATGAACAACAATTTCAAACGAACGACAAAGTTTAATGTGTATATATGAACTTAGCTAAATTCTCACCGCAGAAAAGAGAGACTCTCCAGAAGGCATACGTCCATGTACCGCTGATCAGTGATGTCGAGAGATCGTTTTCACTGTATAAGAATATAATTTTTGTTCCCCTACGGAATCTAATTCTTGATGACAGGAATAATACGAGGGTAAATAATTAAGTAAGCTGCTACAGATTTATTGGGGTACTACATGTTTGAATGATACACCGGTGGCAATTGGTGACATTCGATTATACACAATTGATGTTTGAAATAGCGAAACGGTAGTTGCAAGATGGCGGCTCCTCTGAGTATACAACATTCAAGCAGTGCTCCGTTGTCGATTTTTGTAGGCAAAATGTATGGAATCAAAGAATATTCATAAACAAATGCTCCCCATCTACGGTGAGAAGTGCCTGCCACGTCAAGGTTTTAAATGTGTGCAGAATGGCAGACACGCATTGAAGAGAACACCGTGTCGGCCAGCCAATGGAGATTGCCACAGAGACGAATTTGCAGTGATTTGAAGACAACATGAGCAGACAGGGAGTAACCATAGATATTATAGCCATTGCTATTGGTTGTTCACACGACATGCCTTACCTCATAATGCATGACCGGTTAGGTTTTCATAAAGTCTGTGCACGGTGACACATTACACAAAAAGCAAAGAAAGGTTCTGGCATTACAGCATCTCAATCGTTACCATGGCGAAGAACACGATATGCCAGCCCAAATTGTCACAGGGGATGACTCTTGGGCTTACCACAACCTGCACGAGTCGTACATAAACGCAGTGGAAACATTGTGCGTCATCAAGCTGTGGAGGCGATTCTGAAGGTTGTTTCCAGCATGTCTGTGAAGACCGGCAGAAACTCTGGGACAAATCTTTTATTAAAGATCATACAAACTGCGAGGATGAATAAAGAAATGTTGACAAAAATGTATGACGATTCTAAAGTAACTGTCATATACACAGAATAGTAACCGTCCAATCACAGAGTCTTGGGGAATGTCAGATTTCAAGGTGCACCAGGAGGAAACTCATCGTTGATGTACATCCAGGCTATGGCATTGCCAGAAAAGCGTAGTGGTCCTAATATTGAAATTAATAAATCTTTGTCCACAGTCATATATTCCAATCACTCAAAAAACAAAATAAAAACTATTTGGAATATAACAAAACGAAGATATAATCTTAAGTGTTAATAATCAAGAGATACAACACTTTCTTAATAGTTTTAAGAAAGGGTTTGTACTCTGGTGAAAAAAGAGAATGTTATGAATTTTACATTCATCTATCCACGGTCAAAACCAAGAACTAAAACCTTTTCATCAGAACTTAATATTATCATTTAGAAAACTAAAAGGTCTGTGCAAAGGAAATTAGTACTCCCTTAGTCACTTGTGTAATGAATCTTTTAACGTTGAGTGTATTTCCTGAGAGGCTAAAATATTCAATAGTGAAGCTCTGTACAAAAAGGGAGAAAAGATGAATGTGTCTAATTATAGACTATAGCTATTTCACCTACATTTTCTAAGGTGTTTGAGAAAGTAATGTACAATAGGCTTTACCATCACCTTGAAAGTAACAATATTCTAGTTAGTGATCAGTTTGGCTTTAGAAAAAGAAATTTCAACAGAAAATGCAATCTATAAACCCACTAATGAAATTTTAACTGCATTTAATGAAAGAGTACACGTAGGAGGATTGTTTTATGATTTTATGTGTGTTTCTGCTTCTCTGATTTTTGTTATTTTGGCTTTACTTTACTTTTGTTTTTATTATACACGTTGTATTTATGTGTGCTACTGTGGAAATTGTGAATGACAAGTGCTATGCTCGTAAGTCTTTGTGACTGTCTCGCGAACTCGCGGAATGCCCCAGGAACTGAACTGAACTTCGGGTACAGAAGATATTGACGCCTTCGTGAAACTAACTTCCCCATGAAGAGGGATTTATTGGAAAGTGCTTAAGGTCACCTCGGGAGGTAATGCAGAGATATTGTATTGACTATATTGTTAAACGAATGCAATTTAAACAATAGAAAAAATTATACTTCTGAACGCCATAAGAAGACCGCTTTCCGTAGGTAATGAGTTTAGAATAAGTCAGAATTTAAAAAATATTGCCTTGCAAAGCTTTATATGTCCACTGGTCAACAACGGTTTTGGTTAAATAAATACTTTTAACTGCTTTTTTTATGTATTTCTAACTGCTAATTCCAAAATTGAAGTCAGAAATTTTCAGTCACCCATTTTTTTTTTTTTTTTGTAATTTTGAAAATAATTGTTTCCTCTTTGTTAGTTAACCCTATGCTCTCGTGAGCGGGAGGTCTCGGGTTCGAATCTCGCCAGGACGTTCTCCCTGACTGAGATTTTTTCCAGGTTTTTTTCAGTCCTTATAAATGGCGAATGCCAAGGAGGTACTCTAAACTAGGCCTGGAACGTTTCCTCCCTAAAAAAATCCTTTCCCAATATATCATTTCATCTCATGTATTATCAGGGTACACTGACTGTGGTACCTCAGTAGAAAAAATTGAACGTAGCAGAAAAATCGGTCAGTTTTTAGTTTTTGAACACCATGCTTTATATATTTCCATTTTGATTGGTGAATAAGCATAAACAAGACCATACATTGACTGAAAGGCGCTCGCTTGCAATTACCAAAATTAATATCCCAAGAGGGTTTGAGAATGGAAAATTAAGATCCTCTTGAGATATTTGTTAGGACTATTTCACGTATAAAATAAGAATGTAAACATAATTCATCTAAACTTGGCTTACAATATTGTAATAATTATATATTTGTATCATGAATACAAATACCTTTTCAAGCCATCTTGAAATGTTGAGTGTCAGTAATGCCAACAGAGAAGAGTCAAATATGGGTTTTGGATTATTTCATGAATACAATAAGAATAAAAGTAATATTTATTCTAAATTCGTGCACAGAATATTAACATTTGTACAAAATGCTATACTTACTAATTAATATCTACATATTCAGAAAACGTGAGATTGAAATAAACTAAAGTCGAGTATTACAATTGCTGTTCGATCTACTAATACCAACTGAGGAAAATAAAAAAGAGATAACATTTTACCTTTCTAAACAAAGTGTTTATTAAAATTTATGGATCCTTAGTCCGATATTGTTACATAATTTACAACATTATTTCAGACTGGCTGTATACGCAACAATTGCTTGAGTGAATGCACATAAAGTTATTTAAATGTACAATTACTGAAAACATATAAAAGTGGTCATGATGCTGGGGGGTATAGAGTTGGCTACACTGACCACAAGACAAATGCATCTCGCGTGATAAAAGAGATTTGATGATCATTTCACTGCGATATCGGGCAGTGAGTGGTCAAAATTCAAACTTATATTTCATTTTATGGGTCAATTTTATGATGATATCACATAACTGTAATAGTCAGTATTATTATTGCTGAGATACCCCATCAGGAATAATCGTTTCCCATCTGTTTTTTAACATCTCATTACACGAACATAAACTGTGATTTGATTCCAGCAGCTTCATTCTTATCGTCACGGGTGGCCGAGGTCGTTAAACGCGGATTCGTGAGCGGGGGGTCTGGGGTTCGATTCCCGCAATAGCCATCCTCCCTGACTGAGGTTTTCCTCAGCCCTCATAAATGACAGATGCCGGGGAGGTACCCTAAACTTAGGCTTGCAACGTTTCCTTCCTTAAAAAAAATTCTTTCCCTATTTATGATTTTATCTCATGTATCATCATTGTCACCGCCTGTGATGCATCAGCAGTAAATCAGGCGTTAAACATCATTAAAAAATTAACTAGCCGATCTATTCTGAAATATTGTGCACAATTGTATCCATTTACTATTTTACACTCTTGCTGATTATTATTATTATTATTATTATTATTATTATTATTATTTTATTTGGTATATTTATGGACGCTTTTTAACATCTCGGTTCATCAGCGTCCATTGAATTCAGAGCGTGAAAAGGCCGACACATTTTTCTCAGAGGATTCTTGTTTTAGGCTTGAGGTTCTTTAACGCACCGTAAATGTACGACACAGGACTTACAGCTTTACTTCCCTTCCGAAGGAAGTCATACTTAGGATTTTTACGCCCGAAAAAAAGCCATCGATCCTGGCCGGGTTCGAACCCGCGTTTTAGACTCCTTATTACACAACAGAAGACTGATAAAGTAAAAACTACTATAGTTCAACATAAAATACAACTCATCAGAGGCACTACAGTAAATGTATACTGGAAAAAAGAATTTTTAGAAAAACAAATTGACATACACAAGATTCATTTTATGTAAGTGCAACAATGTACATTATGCACCATAGAAAACCGAAGGTACGAACAGTAATCGCTTCAATATAGCCGGAGATAAAGTAATACGTTAACAATGCAAAAAGTTGTAAGTTTGTAGCTCTATACCAGTAAACGTAATTAAATATATATATAGCAATCTAGCAATGCTCGTTGACTTGCACATTCGTCTGAGTCGCTACGGAAGCGGGGCAGCCAATCAACGATACGCATTTCTCCGCCCAATGTTCATCTCTCAGTTTTGGCTGTAATTCCTATCTTGGAGCACAAAGCAAGCGTCTGCCGTTGCCATGGCAACCGTTATGAAACAGATCGCAAGTGCAGCCAAATTCGTTCTGATTGATTTTATAAATAAATTCTTGTGTCAGCACTCAGCAATAGTTTAAATTTGAGTTAAGAAAGGAACGCCATGAAATTAATAATTACATATATACAGGATAAAAGATTGGTCCAGCCTGGCTGTGCCTGATGCACCTGAAAGCCCCAGCATGCTATGTATCTAAAATTTTAAATCGCACAGGCTATAATAGTAGAATATCAGGTATTGTCTATGTAATATATACATTTTATAAGCACCTAGCTTAAAAGCCACGTATTGCCTGCTAAAACCCTTTTTAACACGTGGAACATATTTGCCGAAGCTTTGAGTTGACAATTGTTGATGCTGTATGTTTTTACAGATATGTTTCGTATTGAAAAGTATGAACACCTGACTCTAGTAGCAGAAAAAAAAAAAAGTTGGTAGCGGAAGCTGTTACCCTAGACAGAGGATGAGTTTTATAATATTAACCCTTGCTTTCCCCTAATGGGGCGGCCATTACTCTATGTCAGGTGAGCAGCGTGGCTGGTTAATCAGTCGTGCAGCGTTCATCAAGTCCCGGCTTGGATGACGCGACAATCTGTCCCCGTGCGCCTCAGATTTCCTTAATTCGACTTTACAGCAAAAAGGAATTATAACATGAATTTTTATTAATGACTTCATTAAAAGAAAGACTTTCCCAGGCACAAGCGTAAACCAGAAAGGTAGCTAGTTCTTAAACGAGCGGAAATTCAGTTATTTTTAAAGTATATGTATATATTATTGTCTCACATTAAGACTGTTTGAATAACACGAAAGAAAAGCCCGTCGTGCAGAAGCAGCTCCTAAAAAAATTAAAATAAACGAATTCCTTCAACAAGTTTAATTTCTAAAGTGTTAGAGCTCAGTAAAAAACAATTAATGCTGATTGAAGATATACAAATGTATTCAATAAAAACGCATGACTTTCAGGCTTAAAAGTGTATGCTTTCTTCCTCATCATTATTATTTATTTATGTGTTATACAGAATGTTTAAGAAATACTTTTATAATCTTTGGTGTCGGGTTCCTCACGTCAAAACAAAGGAAAAAAAAAAAAAAAGCAAATCCTTAATTTTTGAGTTATTAACGGAACTTTATCAAAAGAAGAAAAACGTATTCATATAAACATATGCCGAGAAATTATTAGTTTCAGAGTTGGTAATGAAAGTCTATCAAAACAAGAAAAAAAAGTTTATATAAACATTTATCCGGAAATCATAAATTTTTGAGCTACTAACAAAAGTTTATTTCATAGTTAAGATGACTATTTCTATCACATCTTTAATACGGTTATTACCACATCACACAAATGGCCAACCTTCAACAGTGCTATTATGTATTTTGCAAATAATATTTTTTCATATAAGTATGCAATGCACACTGTATTGATTACTTACCAAAATTAATTTTATTATCTGTTACGAACTTAAGTTGATAGACGGGCAGTCATGAAAAGGCTCAAGTACCGGAATATTTCGCCTTTCTACTGTTATTATTTTTGCAATTTATATTTTACTTTCAATTGATTCCTCTATTGTAAGGTTGCACCCTCTTATCTCTTAACTTCGGTAATACTGGCCCCAGTGTTTGCAAGGATCGTTGCCGAACTCCGCCTAAAGCAGTGTCCTGTGTAATTTGGCGCATTAGAACCACCAAAGTACGGCCTACAACCTCAACACAAATCGTGTAATTCATGACGCCTACAAGTCCCAAAAATTACAAAACACAAAACTACCCTCATTAGTACACACCTATCATCAGGTGCTTCTATCACAAATCCACCAATTTCCGATCTAGAGAGCACATTTGATTTTTTCGCCCTATATTCCATTCTTTAAGAAATCAGAAACCTCACCAAAAAATTAAACGTCCATATTTTCTATCACTTTGGCCATATATATAAATTTCTACACACACCAGAGCGTCGAAGGCATACAAATCTTAAACTGATTAAAATAATTAAATTTAATAATCTAAATTACTTACCACGTTAATTATTAATAAACATTATATTATATACATTTATCAGCTCTGAAACACATCCCAACAAGATTTTGTCATTAGTTGAACTAACATATTTCTCTTTTCTCAATGCACAGAACTTGTCATATTCCATTTCGTAAACACTTTTCGATTTTTGAGTAATTAACAAACCCTCAGCTTCCTTTATAATTTCTTATAGAAATGTATCCATATTTTCGTTATCAAACAGTACGGAATTAACTCCATTTCCATTTGAATTTTTAAAAACAAAATAACATCGTCATAGAAACGAATACTAAGAAACCATACGATATAACACGTCATAACATCACATTTTGCAAACGTTTAATACTTTTTAAGGCAATAGTTCCGATTAGTTCATTTAGTGCATGTGCCGCTTTTGCATACGGAAATAGCTCCGCCGCAATTCAGGCACATTAAGAAAACGCGTTGTAAAAAGTGATAAAATGAAGATGAAACATGCCTGAAAAAAAAACTCAATTTTGTAATAATTAACAACATATTGCAGCCAGAAAGGTAAAAACAGCATACTGTAACAGTTATAAATATGTTGCTGGGTCTACTAGCTAGTAACCCCCCCTCCCCCCACAGTCCCCTACTACTCTCCGCGGAGGTACATTTTTGGGGATATTTCTAGAGAAGACCCGACGAAGAAAGTTAATGCCTATAATGAAGAGGGGGAGTAGGTAAATGGAAGGGGGCTCAAGAGTAAGGATTCCATTCATGTTTATGTGTTAGTATATAAAATTATTAATAGAAAACGTAAATATATCGAAGTATTTGTAGATTTAATGTATGCATGGATGTACGTATGTGTATGACCATTTTGATTGTTATAAAATGATATCAGCATGTACGGTCGTAAGGTCCACGCGACAGTTGTATTTATTAGAATGTATTCTAAAACTGGAACAATAAAACGTCCATTACTACTGTTGTTACTTATACAGCCACAGGCTCCTCCTGCTGGTGACGATTGCACCCCCTCCAGGTCGGATTTAAGAAGGGCAACATAACTGGGATTCCAATGCAATTTTAGCAAAAACTTGAAAAAAATGAAATTCGCAATTAATTCATTTACACACACACACTAACCTCGGGTATAAACCGGTGGACCCAGTGGTTTACCGGTGAGCTACGGCCTGACAGCCTACGCTCGCCTCCTTTTCGTAAATATAAATTGATAGCGGCTTGTGTGTTACTGTGTTAGCGGGTAAACCGTTATAGTGATGGCAAATCTCTAACTCCAGTTAAACGTCGTAGTGTCATCTAGCGGCAGAAATCACAAGCTAACTAGTCATGATAAAGGAAATAAGTGAGTGCTACAAGAAGTTAGATGCTGGATGAACTTTATAGAAACATTTCAATAAATTGAATAAACCGTTGTATAATCTTCATTCTCAATACTTGTGAAAACTAGCACGTGAGCGGAAGTGAATGCTAAACATGTACTCGTGCCACAATTACAAAGATTAAATACTGTCCAACTTCGGAACTGTTTGAGCGGCATTCTTTCACAAGTCCGAGACTCCGTACTTCTGCACTTGGAAAAACTGTTTTATTGCACGATGAATTTGTTTCAAAATCTAGGTACACTCGCGTGTAGGTGCATTTTTTCACAAATACTGATTATGTATTTAAGAGCTTCCTCATAACTTTTCCTCTTTTTGTCAGAAAGTAGAATGAAAACGAGCGGTATATATAAATTATTAAAAACTCCAATCCCGGTAAATAATTGGTGGACATATTTTAAAAGTCCCGTCTATGTCTATCTTTTCCATACGACAAATGCCCCTTAGATTTACTTTACGCGGAAAAACCCAGTATGTTGTTTTCATTACAAAGTAAAAATGATTCCCCTTTATTCGTAGCTATCGCTTGGTGTGCCTCAGTACTGATAACTTCGGAAGTAACTATCGTCATAAGGTTGAAGACATTGTTTTATTTATGTAGCATTACTACCCTAAGTCACTGGTTTTAAGTTCAGCATGCAGTAATTTAGTTAGCCTCTTACTTGACTGTTCAATAACTTTCCTTTTAAGCTTATTACTTACTTTTTGTCTGTTTATTAACACTAGGTGTGGTTTGTTGCGGTTGTATTCTTGATTGCTCTCAACGATTTCATGATTAACATTTAACTTCATGAAACACTTTCATGGTCGATCACAAATAGTCTTCCCCTCCTCACTTGTCATTGACTGCATGGTTCGTGCTCAACTGACTCCTCTCACGTTTTAACCTTTTACATGACGTCACAGAGCGCTTTGTATACAGTGCTTGGTTTTGTCTTGTCGAAGAACCAGTCCTTGGACTTCAGGGAACATGCTAAACGGGCAGGTAGCTGTGCATTTTAATAACTCCAGACACAGATAACATGCCCCCCCCAATCCACCTGAGAAAGTATAATAAAGTTCTGGTATAAAAAATTCGGTTAAGGAGCTAGCGAGCGTAAAATCTCGTTCAAGTCCTTGTTCTGCCTCATTGTGATGTCACGTACTCTAATCTGAATACTGGGCAGATCGACACATTACAACGCATTCATAATGCCTGTGTTCGTTTCGTCTTCTTTTGCGATGTGCGGCCGTGCATTATCGCGTGCAGCATCCAGCGTATTGCACGGGAATGTGGCCTTTTGCATGTTACATGACCTTGCTTAGATTTCAGGACATCTCTGCAGTATTGTTCAATTACAGTTGTGAGTGCAGGTTCGACATGCTATTAAACGGTTCCTTGAACGTCGAAAAATGAAATGACCATAAATTTCCCAGCATAAGTAACCACTTTTGCTTTCTATGATGGAGATTTCCACATAGAGAGCTGTTTGCTCTCAGAATCGAAATTACGTAGCCAAGTTGCAACAGCAGTGAACACTATCTTCAACTGCATGCAGAAATCTTGCAACTCACCGTGCACAAACACGTTTCATATGCAACTTTTCAATTACCAGCACCCAGCGAAATTTTCAGAATTTCTGAGAGTTGTGAATGTTATTCGATGATCCTCTATCTCACAACGTCAACAGTTTTTTTCCTTAAGAGCACAAACTGGATCGACGGGTCCACTTTCATTTCAAATCGATTGGCTCCCTTCTTTAAACATTTTGAAGCATCTTCGAGGTATGTATAGGGGGAAGAACAAAATCTCCATATGCCTGCTGTAATGTTACATAAGTCTCAGCTGAAGATTTGTTGAGATGAACGCAGAATTTCAGAGCAGCATATTGTTGTAAGGGGAGTTGAACATGTCTCAACTTGCATACCACTCAAAGTTGCGAACCGGAAGTGACAACAATGAAACGTGTACATTACGCTAACAAAAGATTGTAAAGTTAAATTTTACCGCGAGGAATTATTCCTGTAAAACTTTATAATTCTTTATTGAACAGTTCTCATATGTTACGCCATATGAGTAAAATATCACCAAACGTCGATGCCTGCCTGCTTTGTTTAATTAAACGTAAAGCAATCTGAAACAATAAGACAATGGCTTCAGCTTTCTTATCTCCTGTATTTGATATCCATTCTCTGCCGTCGCTTAGACTTTTTGTTTAAATAAAGTTCGGTTAAGTGGAGTTTCACTTTATTTCTAATAGAATTTCACATCTTAAAATACTCAGTTTTCTCGTATGCCTTCTTAAACATAACTAGCAGAACAATAGGTATTTTAGGTTCATTAAAATCAATTAAAAAAACATCCTATATAAATTTCTGACATACTTTTCGTATTGATTCTAAGTAACAAATTCCAAAATGCTGTTTTCCTCAACAAAGAGAAAGCATGATAAAATAAATCTAAAAACCTTAAGGACGCCATTTGTTAGAAGAGTGCTTATAGCGACTTCGCAGTTTGGAAACAAAACACTCGAGACATTTCTCCAGGAAAACGACGCCTCTCTTCTCTATGTGTCCCATTTTCGGTTACACAAAGGTTTCCTCTCTGGGGTGTTTTCTGAACAAACACTCGGCAACATGTAGGTCCTAGCCGGCGCCGCAGCTGCTGATGATGTTTACAATCCATGGTGCCTTCTAGTATGATTATCGTCTGTCTCTGACCGTCTGTAGTGTACCTACCACTTGAAAAACTATGCATAGCTAGAACGGGAAATGGTGTTCTAATGCAAACAATACTGTTTGGTTTGTACTCAATGACGGCGGTGTCTTAATAGACCTATTGTCCCTATTTATTTCCCAACATAGTTTCTAGTTATGTGCACAGAACGCCTTCAGAGTGTAATTTGTCATGTCCTGTGACTTTACGTGCCGGCAACATTATTTAGAGTTCCTTATTGTTAAGATTAATATCAACAAGTATAGAGCATATAGTTAGCGGTGATATCAGTACAAGAACCTAAATTAATGGAGTATTTTCAAAGCTTACTATACAAAACATTTATATCGTAATATAATGAAAGTATAATAATAGAAAGTATAAAAATGACAAGCCCTTATTGCTCATTTTTATACAACTGAGCTTACAACTTTCAAAGTTATATAAATTAGATGTAACAGAATTCTCCGAGGAAAACATCCTTGTCACATCACTGCAATCTCTTTCAGTATGCATATAGTAACAATAAATAATTTATTGAAATTTATTGATTTACTCTTCATATATTAATTAGATGCCTACAAACATTCTTTATAATACGAGTGGTAAGTCATAATTCATGGCAACTGTTTTTTTTTTCCTCTCTCGCGAAAGAACAACACGAAAAATCTAAGATGTACAATTGAAAGTGTATATATGCAATTTAACTGAAGCCACCAGATGGTATATATGAGCAGAGCCGCTTGTCTCAGCACGCCTCAAAGTTCAGTTGATGAACGACAATGTTCAGGAATGGAGGTCCTTAGAGTGAACAATGTGCTTATGTGAAAATAGCATTTCCCCGCGGCAGGAATGCACGAAAATGCCACAAGAGCTAAGGAAAGCGCTGGATGCGCTTGTCCTGCCCTATCGAACAGTTACAAGGTGGAAGAAGAACTTAAAACGGAGTAGAGTGTCGACGGCCGATCTGCCGCGCTGTGGGCTTCCTGTGTCTGCGGGTGATTGTGACGGAACAGTGCTTACGCGATGATAGGCGTTGGACACTTGTGGAATTAAAAGAGCAAACAGGAATTCCGACAAAATCAGTGAAACGAACTATCAGCAAGGGGGAGGGAGATTACCCAAAATTTAAAAATCGCTCTAGCGGCATTAATATTTGTTTTGTTTTTTTTTTTTTTTTGGAACGAAACTCCGTACATAACATTTAAATAAAACAAGAAAAATTGTTTCTGAAAATCAGTGAAATCAGATTATTATAAATGTGGGTTTACCTGAAACCCAAAATTTAAAAATCGCTCTAGCGGCATTAATATTTGTTTATTTTTTTTCGTAACGAAACTCCGTACATAACATTTAAATAAAACAAGAAAAATTGTTTCTGAAAATCAGTGAAATCAGATTATTATAAATGTGGGTTTACCTGAAACCCAAAATTTCAAAATCGCTCTAGTGGCACCAATACATATTTTTTCACAACAAAATTCGGTATATACCATTTAAATAAAATAAGAAAAATAGTTTCTGAAAATTAGGGAATTTGGGCCATTAAGAATAGGGGCACATCTAAACATCGAAATTTAAAACTCGCTCTTGCGTTTAACTTTCTCTGTATTATTTTAAAATAAAAGGATAAACTCATTCAGCATATAAACTGTATTTATAGCAATGCATATGTTTTATATTTAACATATGTGTTTGAGAATTATATTTGTATGTAAGAGCGCTCTGTAATAACATACAGAAAACATTTGTGTTACATGTTTTTATTATAACAACATTTAAATTAAATTTAAAAGCCCATGAAAATGAAGTAACTTTCGATTGTTTTTATTTGCTTAGTGCATTGTAATTGTTTTTGTTTTATTGAAACATATGAACATCTTAAATACGCAATATAACTCGAAACTTTCGATTATTTCTCTTCATTTTAATGAGTAAAGATACCAAGGGCTCATTTCATAAACATGGTTACATTTAAAAATATTTCAAAACACTCACACAGTATACCTTTTGTCTATCAGTGATCATAATTCCATTTAATTAATAGTATGGCATTAATTTTTGTGGTTTAACCTCAATAATGATAATTCTAAAAATGTGGCTTCTCTTTTATAATACTTGCCTATAGGTTGCAATAAATTTAATTTTGTTCCCCTAATACCACACAGTAATGCTGTAACCTATTGCATTTCGTTAATTAATAAGATCTAATTCGGATTAATTAATTTTTATTAAAGGTTATTGAACTCGATGAGGAATTCGCTTAATTTACGCAGCTCCTGCGAGACTGGTTTTTATACCTGACATATTTGTAACAATATACGGAAATAATTGTCAAATTTATTAACTTTTGTTGAAACAGAAACCTGGTAATTTTTCAGCATTGTCGCTGTTACTTTCGTGCATCAAAGATTGAGCAGAAACTATGAATATTTCACTTTTCTCCAATTTTGAACAAGACATGAGGGCGTCTTAATATGCAAAGAATAAATTAATATACTATATTACCACTAAACGTATACTGAAAGAGATTGCAGCGACGGGAATTTTAATTCTTCTTCTTCTTCTTTTCTTCTTCTTCTTCTTCTTCTTCCGCAGACGTCGCAGCATGTTTTCATTGCTTTGTCTCGGAATGGTAATGGTGAACACACAAGACTTATCACATGTAACAATTCGGGCCAGCATTTCGTGTCCTTTATCGTGGTAGCGATTGAGATGCTGTAATGCCAGACACATCTTTGCATTTTGTATTGTAGTGTCAGTAAATGCGACACACATCGTGCACACTGTGAAAATCTAACCTGTCACGAATTATGAGGTAAACAACCAATAGTTATCCTTCTGTCTGCTAGGATTAAATCTTTAACTCATAGCAAACTCCATCTCCAGGTGTTCGTTTTCAATACGCGTCCTCCTTTCAGAAACTTTTGGACCCAAGTGTAAACATCTTGACGTGACAGGTATTTCTCACTATATATGAATGCATTTCTTTATAAATATTACTTAATTTCATATTTTGCCCACAAAAATCGCACAATGGAACGTTTCTCGAGGGTTATACACTCACACAGAGACGCTACCATTTTGCAACTGCTGTTTCGTTATTGTAGAACATCGATTGTCTCGTGTCGAATGCCACAAATAGGACTAATGCTACCATCTAGTGGCAATATCCTCAGGTGCCCATTGGAAATACTTCTACAAATAAGTACTGTAAGAAGTGACAGGGTAAAAGATATTAATTATGGGCTTAAAAGGAATATCTATCTCCTTCTGGCATATAGAGATATGATTTCCCTCTTTTCAAGACGTTTGTACATAATCAGCTATATCTGAAGTCCAAATGTGTTCTAACAGGCGTGCTGTGAAGCTGGTAGTGCAGGTTTCTGTTTTATCGGAAGGGAGTGGAGTGTTGGTAAACTCTTGTTAATCTCGTAATACCTTCCCCCGTATGTGCCCTCACACTGTTTCAACCCTAGAACTAAGTAATGTCAGGGATAAAGACACTGCAAAGTGGAATTCCATGTTTATATTCAGCATAAATATTGACTATGGACTTAACAGTTTACTTTTGAACAGCTAGGTACATTTTGAATAATAGCATTTACGTTACAATGCTTTACCTACTTAAAGTAACTACAACATATTTAATATTTTAATTTTCTTTTAATGTATGTATTTCAAAATTTTAGCACTATTTAGTTCTCAAAATGAAGCCATTTTGTACTCGAACATCCCCGAGTCTATCTATTTATTAATAACAACATATACTCCATCTTGTGCGAATTAATATGAGCAAGCAGGTAAATTTAGTTTTATAACTTATTCAGTGCTAATAACTGTTCCTTCCTAATTCTAAACGGCATTATTGACACCCATTGTTGAAATAGTTAATTGCAGTTATAGCTTTTATTGATTGTACTAGAAGTTAAGCAATTTGCTTGTGTTTCTAGCTGTTTTAACATTTTATTTAGCAAGCATATTTTTATTCATGATGGATATCACACCTAAGAGGGTATGTAAGGTCATAACCCTCCATGAATTTAGTAATACGACTCAGAGACAGATAGTAGCTGAATGTAGTGTAAGTTTGAACGCTGTTAATAATAATAATAATAATAATAATAATACTTAATAATAATAATAATAATAATAATACTTAATAGGTAAAATGAGATAGGGTCAAGGAAAGGACGATATAGCCGAAAACGAAAAACGATAATGCCATTCTAATCAGATTCAGCTAAATTAATCCTGAAAAGAACAATTTTGATTTACAAACAGATATGGAGGCTTTGTGAGGTATGCTCCCATTAAGAGGTGAGTGAAAATTGCTTGGAAACCTCAGACCTAGTCGTCACGTAGGCATGCTACCCTAAATATCGGAAGTAGGTAAGCACTGAACACACAAATATTATTAAACCATAGGCAAATTGTATTTATAAACAATAACTATCACTTGCATTCATGATGGATGCCAACCAAGAAGGCTACCCCGGAGCAGTCGGCGGCACGTCCATTCTCCTCAAGCTCACACACTCTACACTTCAAATCCGTTAAAGAACGCTGTCTAATCGCTATGTTGCCCATGTGCAGACCCTAATTTTCTCTACGCAATCTTTCCAACTGTCATTTCTTCTTCTTCTTCTTCTTCTTCTTCTTCTTCTTCTTCTTCTTCTTCTTCTTCTTATTATTATTATTATTATTAATGAACTTAATGCTACAATACATTTCTCTACATTGTCAACCCCCTGTATGCCACAATATTCAACTATTCATGGCCAAGGAAAACTGAGGGTAAGATTGAGTAGCATTGGAAATCGAACCCGAGACCTCCTGAATATCATTAATCTATAATACCCCTAAACTACTCAGTTGGTATATCTGCGTTTTTCGTTCAGAAAATTCACAAATGTTATGTTAGTTAATGGTGGTATAAATTATTATTCAAGTTTCTGTAAAGCATCTGAGGGTGTTATCTTTCGATTGAGCCGCCAAGAAGTTGATAAATATTACCACCCCTTTATTCGATAGGAGGAGGTGGGAAAAAGTGCTCAGATATATGACAGATTCTGTAGACACGCCATCTAGTGGCGAGTTGTCGAGTTTTATCGATAGTTCTCTAACGTGGAAAGATTTAGTGGAGCTGCCTGGAAAATCAAAATTGCCCATGTCCGGGACTTCAGTCACGTAAGGATGAGGGATGTAGCTGTCGGTGGGCATTGACGCCGGTGCGGTGAAGAAGGGGGAATGGCAATATGAGCTGAAGACACTCTTTTCAGCTCCTATTATTCATTCCAGAAACAAGAGAGTTGTGCGGGGAAAGTTTCCTTGTTGGCAGAAAAGTGAGGTTATGATGGAGAAGACGTTACGGTCAGATACGTGCCGTGGGAAAATGAAAGAAAACAACACGCGTGAGTACAAAGCACGCATTTCACTCAGCTTTAACCTCATTACAACACAGCGTCTGTTAAAAATGTCACTACTTTCGCAGAATAAATGCAACAATCAAATAAACATTTCAAGAGGTGAAAATAAAACTTAAAATTTTCTGAAAAATGATCTTATACTTGAATCGTATTACAGAAAGCAGTCAATCATTCAAGTTTGCCAATTTTAAAAAAAATTAAAAACTATCACCAGACTAAATATTTTGATAGTAGTTTTAACATTTTTTGCTGAAAATAGTATTTATTTCAATACTTTTTATTTAAAGATATTTATTTTGTGCTTTTTAACTTTGCTGTAAAAAACTAAACTGTTTTAGCACTTCTGGTTTCTACAATAAACGAATGATACAAAAGTATTTTTATGACACAATTCCCGAATTTTGAAGGATTTTGTCATAAAACCCATACTTGTGGGAAAAGAAAATATTATTAATAAGGTTTAGACCTCATTGCCAACATAGAGATAACAATCCTCATAAACAAATTCCACAATATTCTGCCTCTGAGTAGACCATTCTAAAATGTTGTCATAAAAGTGTTCATATCCCATCAGATTTTAGGACATTTAGGTTTTGTATCTTCTTTATATTTATGGGAACTTAAAACAATAACGAAGAAATTTAGGGCTCAGACCGAAACATGAATGAACTGTATCCAAAAATATTTAGGTTAAAGTATATTTTAAAATTTTGTAAAGAACATTGTTACATGTAAGCCTAAGTAATATTATGGCAAGTAAGCATAATAAAAGATATTTATAAACTTTACTTTTCCTGAAGGATAGGTCATCTGGATGAGTAAGTCAGGAACACGCTCCGTTTTCAACAGAGTGAAACTTGATTGAATGATTCCAGGAGAGTTGTAACAAAACTGTTTGTGTGTCGATATCTTGAAACTCTCATTTTAGTCTTTAGGAACACCTCTGATATCTTGGGAGGTATCTTTGTGAACAGTAAAATTATTTGTTTTAAGGCTTTCAGTATAAGCTCCACACATTCCTCTGGGGTGTAAATTTAATTAACTTTTTTCGGCAGATACTTTATAGCCCCAAAGTCTACAACTGTGTGATTCTTGTTTTGTCCTGATGAACGCTATAAAGAGTAAGTTTTTTTTTTTTAACTATATTGGCTAACAAAAGCACATAATGTGCCCGCAGTTTTCTGCAGAAACCAGACAAGCAGTGTCGTTTGACTGGCTTCTGATCTAAACAAGAAATTCAATGTCATGTCTGACCATTATAGGAGGACGTTGGTTAATGACTGATTTCTGTACTAAAATGTGCGTATACCCTCATAGAAACATCTCCACCACTAACTCGTTTTTTCTTATTCTGGCACTTGACTGGTTTTTGAAATAAGCGATTCAATTCATGCATTACGTACTAAAAAGTTCGGTAATTTCGTGATACATCTAATTTCATATTATTTCTTTATTTCATAATAACTACAGTAGAAATACCAGAAACAGCTTGCGCCGGAACCATTGATATTCTTGCCTACAACGAATCCATTTGATATCGCTTTAAAATCAACGCAACTAACGATAAAATTAGAGATTTATTAATTACCTTTTCTTTTTAAAATAGACATCAAATGTCAGTGCCTCTCACTGAAATAAAATGTAATATGTAGAAAACATTAATTAAGGTGTGTTAATCTTTTTTACTCTCGTCCTATGCTTTTAGCAAATTCCGAAGGAAATTACGGTTGTACCCATGAAAACATTTTTGAAAATTTCCTGAAATCTTCATGGATTCCTATCTACTAGGCACCAAAAATAATGCTTATATTATGTTCATTGTTATTTTGGTGCCTAGTGGGTAGGAATCGATGAAGATATATAATAATAATAATAATAATAATAATAATAATAATAATAATAATAATAATAATAATAATATCAACATCATCATTATTATTGTTGTTGTTGTAAGCTAGAAAGTGTTACACCTCTGAATTTTACCAGATACAAAAAGTTAGGTTAAGTCGCTGGCAGGCATAGCTTATATTTTATAATAATTACTATCAAATGTCTGGAAAACTGCAAGTTTTTTTTCGTGCTTTACAACTGCTATCTATTGTTCTATAATCGAGGCAGGAGAAGGAGACAAAAATATGGCAAGGAGAGTGAGTGTTTAAGCAAAATTACTAAATAAAACAAACCTTTATCCGAGAGTAAATTTACCTCGAGTTGTCAGTTGTTCTGTATTCATTTTATCACGCAAGAACATAACCTGAAACAACAAAGACAATGAAGAAGGATCACCCTACTGATATTACATTTTAGTATCAATATTAATTATTATTGAATGAAACACTTTTCATGCTTTTAAGATTTTCCAGCAGTGAAAAAACAAGAATTGTCTTCAGATATTTTCCTCTACGCAATTTGGGTGCTGATGTGAACTGCTTATTGTTGTTGTTAAATAGATTACTAAATCAATGGCAACTGTGTCCCCAATGGTCCAGATTTAGCCCAGTAGAACTTTTTTCCTTATTCCCAGATTGAATTTTCCATTATCAATAACAGTGGTGAAGACTGCAGAAGCGTTTCTGAAGGATCTATCGAAAATATTTTGCAGAAACGCTGGAACAAGTGCATTGCATCCACGGGGACTACTTTGATAAAGCTTATCAAAATTATGAGTATGGTGGTCAAAGAAAAGTATGGCCATTCTTTGTGGAACAGCGTTGTATTCAGCATTTCTGTGTTTTATTAAAAAAGTTTTAAGAATTTTTATACTAAGGCTAGATTACGCCACTGATTGCAGCATGATAGTGCTCCCTATAATCGGATACATTCAGGTGCTCTACGATGCCTCCGTAAAGCAAAATGCTCTTGTGTGACGGTTTGTTGACAATGGACCTAATCAAGCTCATCTTGTTTACTTGCACAGTAGCGGTGCTTGGCGGAGAACCGAACAACTTATTTGCTGCGATTCACGAGGAGACCGGCCGGATTGACAGCAATCAAGCCTCTGTTGTTAAGCCTAAATCATGACATCTCTCTTTCACTACCCCATTTTGGTGACTTGTTCTGCCGCAGCTAGCAAACCAATTAACCGATTATGATAGACAAAGTCGACGACCTACATCTTCTCCTTTCTCTGCAGTTCTTCTTTAGCACACTTTTATTTTTCTCCATGCTTTCATTCAGCTTTCCCCTTTTTTTAATTTGTTCTCTATTCGGTGTCGAAATGCGTTTATCTGCCTTCTTTGATTTTTTCATTTTCTTTCGAATACTATATCCTTTCGAGCAGCTTAGAGCAAACGAAGAAAAATAAGCAAAACAAAGAAAGATAGAAAGGAAAAGCGAGACAGCAGAAAAAGAAAAGTACAGTATTTAATGTGGTACTAAAATATAGAGAGCAGAAAAGTTTAAACTTTCATATTTTAGACTAGTAATCGTAAAGTGCTGAGAATTATAATTTTTATAACATACACCGGGAAAGCTTCAAGTTTATATAATTTTTGTGTTTTAGTACGTGTAGAATCCAACAAACACAATTTCAACTTTCATTTTGTAATATTTGTCATATTTTAGGCAAATTTAAAGGATTTATTTATTTATTTTACAGTTTATTATTTTTAAACTTATTTTAAGTGGTCTTGTACCGTTTTAAAAGGTTTTCAAATGAAGGGTACAAGAGGAAAGAATCAAAGTCCACTTCTTTACTTTTTTACAAGAACGTAAATTGAAGTTTAAAAACCCACAAAACTAAGTAAGTATAGCCACTTTAAACTTTGCGGTATACAACATAATTTTCAATCATAACTTAAACTGAAGAATAACTGCGGATGTTCCACATACGCAGATTTTATTTGTTTTGTAGCCATGGTAACGAAATAAACAATACATGGCAAAGAACTTTTTGTGTCTTGGAATTAGCGGAACATAATTCAGTGGGTGTATGGTCTTAACGCTCCTTCTGGTAACAACATTCGTAGGTGGTACAATCAGATCCAAACTCTGTAAAGGAAAGAGTACCTGACAACAGAGTATGTCAGATGAGAGTGTCAGGACGGCTTTAGCGCACAGTTCTAAAAAATCTGTGCGTCGGTGGAGACGAGAACTAGCAATTTCAACAATGATAGCATGGAAGGTGTTAAGCAAACATCTCCAACAAGACCATGTCGTCAGCAATTGCTACATGCTGTCCATAGAAACTTCTGCAGAGAAATGCTGGAACAGGAAGATGGTAAGTTTCTCAGTGCCGAGTGCACATTTCATCTTAATGGAATGTAAAAGTGAACAGACGTATTGTTTGCATCTAGGGATCGGAAATTATACAGTATACGTGGGATTCATCGAAATTGAACATTTTCTGTGCGATATCTCATCAACATGTCTATGGACCCTTTCTTCTCCTGGAAAAAAATGTTACTGGATGTCTACCTAGACATGCTCCATAATTGGCTGTTTCCTCAGCTACAAGACCAATAGAACAACAAAGCATAATTTCGCAGCAAGATGGCGCTCCCCCTCTCTTCTTAAAAGATGTGCGGGAATGGTTGAATGCAATTTTTTCCCCATCGTTGGATTGGTTGTCATAGTCCGGACGCCTTGGCTCCGAGGTCCCCAGACCTGACCCCTCTGTGAATTTTTCTTGTGGGGTACATAAAGATCGTGTATACTTACTACCTTTACCTGGGTTGAGACGGGGGATTATTGCAGCAGTTACACCAGACATGCTAACGTCAGCGTGGACTACCGGCTGGATGTATGCCGTGTCACAAATGGATCCCATATTGAATATTTGTACAGATTTTCTTCAAATTTAAGTTATGATTCAAAATTGTATTGCATACGACAGAGAACAATTATAAGTTTAAAACAGCTATAATCATTTGTGTACATCCTGTACAGAGATGTATTGAAATGTTTCAAGAATAGTTCTTAAGAAAGTTTTATAGCAGACCCTTCTTTTGAAATTAGTGCCATGTGTTATTTTTTCATGTTAATTAACAATAAAAAGTCAAAGTACGCACATTTGTAAATAAAAACTATCAAAGTCCCCTAACTATATTATGGAATGTACCAAATTACACTAGATAATTGCTAAGCAAAACATAAACATTGATGGAACAATATTGAAAATAATCATTAATCAAAATTATTCATTGTCTATTACAGGTAATCTTGAAAAATAGATCTGAGCATTTTTGGAACAGAATCTCTTCAGGCATTGTAGGTCATCATATTTTGCTTTGGAAAGTGGAATTAAACTTTAATAGGAAGGGGCAAGCTGCTCACCAGTCTGAGTACGGCACATTTTGTCAACAATAACATGAGACTCCCAGGATTGTTCGACTCGTTATAGTTGTAGAAGAGGTTTTGTCAGCTACACTTTCTCGTATTTCTTTTATCTTCATTGGGCACCTCTTTCCGTATTCTTTATTAAGAATTGAAGAGCACGATTTAATTTCATGTGGCATCTTCTGATGTGCTCATTCCAATCTCTGGGTGCTTCAATGTGGGCTTTTTTATTTATTGAACCCATCCATATCTTTGTCACACTCCATAAAACTGTGGCCTCTGATGCGAAAAGTCACTTTTACTTATTCAAACCGATTGTACTTATGAACCACAGCGTGAATAAGGCGGAATATAATGTAATTTTTATTTTAACCTGGGCACGAAACACAAAAATATTTTAGATTTCAAGCTGATGAGTTCAGATTATGAAACAAAAGTCAAACAACATCAGCTCCCTTTACTTGCTATGGTCTCATTCTCCTTATTTTGAGGACTCCTGGTTGTTTTTCCCTGGACACTATTTTTTCTATGCTGATTTTTATGAACTACATGTGGTTTTTTCCCTGTATGAATGTGTTGCAAACTACATACCTACAATCCATTGGCACCAAAATCTCAAATTGCACTAAAAGTAAACTTAGATTGTTTTTCCCCCATACCCTTCAAATGAAAGTTCTTTCTGTTCCGACTAATGCATTTAAATTTTCTTACTCATTTGCTACATTGTCAGCACTTAACCGCAAGGTATAACGAACCCTTCCTCCTTTGATCTCTTTCAACAGTCAACAAGTTTCAGGGGTCTGAGCTTTTATGTTTTTTAACATCACATGCAGGTTCAAAGCATGTGAAATTGTATTTTGAGCTGTTTCCTGAAACATAGTGCTGCAATATTTAAACAAAATCAGAAACAGCTGAATTTGATTGCTTAGCATTAAGGGAAGAATATAAAGAAAGTTTAACAAAAAAATTATTTTGTTTAAGATGGCCGGTCTTTATCAAGATGCCGAAAGAAAATGAAAGTTATTGTTGCTCAAATTTCAATTGGGAAATCGTGAAAGCAAATACTGTAAGTAAATTAATTTATTTATAATATGTATGTAACGAAAGTCGTATTTCTAACGAGAAATGCGCAAGATAAATCATTAGTCATGGCAACTACTTGTTTTCCCTCACGAATAATGAGCAGTACAAAAACAAATCTAAGATTTATGATTAAAAGTATATAGAATGTACTTTTGAATGAAGCTACCAGACAGTGTATCGTATGTGAGCAGAGCTGCATGTCTCAGCACGCCCCAAAGTTCAGTTGGTGAGCGACAGTGGTCAGGAATGAAGGTCACGAAGAGTGAACAACGCATTTCCTCGCAGCAGGAATGTTCGAGAAGACCACACAGAGCTAGGGGGAAGCGCTGGATGCACGTGTCCTGCCCTATCAAAGTGCGAGGTGAATAGAGGCGTTCAAAGGCAGAACGTTGCCTGCCGATCTGCCGCGCAGTGACCAAACAGGAAATCCGTCAAAAATAGTGCACCTTATTTTACGGGAGGACGAACAGGCGGAAAATATGTACAACGTGGGAGCCACATCAATTAAGTGAGGTACAGAAGTGGACTCGCTACGAAACATGTCACATATTTCAGGAAGAAGGGGATAACACTTTGAATCCCCTTATTGCTATTGACGAAACGTGGACAAGGGCATATGAGCCAGAACTCAAGCGACATTCCCGTAAATGGCGTCACCCTGGATCACCACGCAAACACAACACTACAAAAGTCTTGGTCATTCTGGCGTATCCAGTTCGTGAGGGGACCTCTGTGAATGCCCAGTGTTACAAGTGTTTTTGTCACAATTGCGCCGGGCTGTATGGACCAAAGGGCCAGAATTTTTGAACAACGCCATTTATTCTCCACGATAACGCGACAGCCAACAGTGTCAAGTGTCTTTTACGGCTGTAGGGATGGAAAATTCTTCCACACCAGTCATATTCGCCTGATCTCAGTCCCTGTGATTATGATCTCATCCCCAAAGGGAAGCTGCCATTTCGTGGAAACATTTTGGATTATTGACAGCATTTAGACGCGAGGTGGCTCACGTTAACAACTTACATGTAGCAGATGGTACTCAGCACCTTCTCCATCGCTGGTAACGAACCGTCATGTACTTGGAGACTACTTCGAAGGCTGCTAAACACCGTGGATTACCTGGGAGACTCATCCTGTGGGATTTTTTTTATTTATTTATTATTTATGGACGCTCTTTAACATCTCAGGTCATCAGCGTCCCATTGAACTCAGGGCGTGAAACGGCCGACAAATTTTGCTCAGAGGCCTCTTTTTCAGGCTTGAGATTCTTTTTCGTGCCGTAAATGTACGACACGGGACCCACAGCTTTACTTCCCTTCCGAAGGAAACCATACTTAGGATTTTTACGTCCGAAAAAATCCATCGGTCCTGGCCAGGATTGAACCCGCGTTCTTGGGATCCTGTGGGAGATATGCAACTCTGTGTAACTAGTTGTGTGTAACTTTCGCTCACGTTATAATAAACCAATGTTGTCTGGTTGTCTACGTTCAATCGTACATCTTAGATTTTTCATGTTCTTCCTAGTCCGCGAGGGATTTAAAAAATAGGGGGAGGGGGCATGACTTATTCCTCGTATCTAAGTTCTCGTTTTAAGATTTAATTTATTTCTCCAGAACGTCTCAATGTGTTCATTGTATTTCGCTCTTTATCTCTTTTTGAATTCAAAATTTCAAAGTACGAAAAATATCAAAATTAAATATCTGTTCTGCAGTTTGTAGAACTGCCTGTTCTAGATTTACACATAATATGAAGAGGAAAAGTGGGTTTCCTATCTGGAGAATCGGTTTGTCTTGATGTTTGCGTCATCTGCTGCCGATATCAGGTATGCAGAATGCAAGGCACATCGACGGAGCAAAGGTTTCGCGAGTGGAGCGAAGGGAAGGGGAAGAGGGATGGGGGAAAAAAATACAAGAACAGCATCCGAATACGTATGGCCTTCGGGCTTTGGAAGAAGGGATGTTTTATGTTGCAGTTGGTACCACTTCGCTAGATTACAGAAGGCCGACGTGTGCCGTAAACTTTCTCTTATTCCTTCCATTATTTATTTTTATTATTTTCCCCTTCTTCCTACACGACTTGCCAATGAGGTGCAGGCAAGTGCTTTAGCCCAGGTGAGATCTGATTCTTCATTCGTTTCCCTTGTATAAAGAGGCTCGTAAGGTAGAAATAATTTGGAGTGCGTTTTGTTTCACCTCTCATCATTTGGGTTGATTGTGTTTCACTTGTATAGGTTATTCAGAAGTAGCTCATTACTAAGCTGAGAGTGTTGCCTAAATATCTATCGCATCTTTTCGATATAAAACATGGAAATTAAAACTAATTGTTATATATGTAACTAGTGCATAACTTTGGCAATTACTGTCACAGGAGTGAATGTTTAGCGCATGAGCGGAAATGAACGTACTAATTTTCACGAGAGTGAAGCTTATACACCTGTTGCATACAAACTTTTATGCAATTTTAGCATTGAAATATTTTTAACAAGTATTAAAATTTTGCAAAAGTGATGTTATGATGTACTAGATATGACGTATTTTATTACATGGGGTCGGTCCTGGTGGTGTAGTGGTAACCATACTTCCTTCTAAACCCAAGGTCGCGGGTTCAAACCCGGCCAGGATCGATGGATTTTTTCAGGGTGTAAAAATCCTAAGTATGGTTTCCTTCGGAAGGGAAGTAAAGTCGTAGGTCCCATTTCGTACATTTACGGCACGAAAAAGAACCTTAAGCCTGAAAGGATAGGCCTCTGAGCAAAATTTGTCGGCCGTTTCACGCTGTGAATTGAATGGACGCTGAAGACCTGAGCTGTTAATGAGCGTCCATAAATAAACCAAATCAACAAAGTTATTACAAGGTTTCTTAGTACTCATTTCTATGACAATGTTATTTTGTTTTTATTTTGAAGAATTCAAATTGAAATGGATGTTAATTCCGCAAAGTTTCATATTAAAAATATGGATATTATTCCAGAAGAAATTATAAAGGAAACTGAGGGTTTGTTAATCCCTCAAAAATCGAACAGTGTATACGAAAATGGATATGACAAGTTCTGTACATGGAGAAAACAGAAACATGTTAGCTCAACTAATGAAAAAATCTTGAACATGTTTTTCAGAACTGGTAAATATATAATGTAACATTTATTGATTATTAATATGGCAAGTAATTTAAAATTTAGATTATTAGATTTTTTTTCAATCGAAGATTTGTACACCTTTGAAACTCTGGTGTGTGCATTCAACAGTAAAATCAATGTAGGAATCAGTTAAGGAAGTTTTCTGTTAGTTTACTAGTAATTATTAAAGGTTCAAGATTAAGTTTTGAAATAAAAGATATTGTAATGTAATTAATTAATTGCATTTTCAATATTTCCAAGTTAACGAAAGTTTATTTATGATGAATAATATCTTACATTGTTGCTGTCGTTTCAAAACACTTGTTTAATAAAATGATTATCGTGTTTCAATATTGAAATGCTTGTTAGAGCGACGATTTTAGCATTTTCTTACAGGTGCGTTGTTTGAAATTGTGTTGTGAAGGCGGTGACTTCATAGAATATCAGTTGCTAGGTAACCATATCAGAATTAGGCTAATTGTGCACGATTTATAGCATAAGAAGCCTGTTTTAATGCTTGGATTGCACAAACTTATATTTTAAGTAATTTTTTGTTGGATAAAGGGCATTTATTAGTACCTATAAATGTCTATTTTAACTGTATTGCCTCTTTTATTTATATTGCGTATTAAATAGCTTAAAATAGCAGTTTATACGGAAAAATAACACTTAAAATTGATTACTTTTGTACTTTATTCTCCAGATGACGCATGATAAAATTTCATAAGTGTTATTTTTAAATTGTAAATTAATTACAATAATGTGTATAGTAGCTGTCAGTGGCGTTTCCAGATGTTTAAACATGACAAATATAACTGTAATTCAATGTATTTATAAGATTTAATATTTTATCTTAAATTTGGATTGTAACTAGACTTCATGTTCCTCACAGGGAAAAACGTTTAAAACTGTTAGCAGATAAATTCCTATAGTTCAACGGCATAAAATACAAATTGTAACCTTTCGCTTCAAGTAGTTTCTGAGAAAAGAAAAAACATTTTTTTTTTAAATTTTCCTTCAAACATGTTATAACGTAATATTTTTTACCTTTTAATTTCCAAATTAGCAATTCCTGCTAAATGTAAAACAAATAAATTAATAAATATGACATAGAGAATTAATGACGAAATTTTAAAAGTTTACCTATTATAAATGAATTTATAACAGATATCTATCAACAGCGATTAAATTTATATATGAAAAACCCTGTAAGTATAAATATTAATTAAAATTGAAATATTAAATGAAACAATAATACAGACTACCTGAGAATCACTTGAAACAAGAAATAAAAATCAATAGCAAAATATAAAATAATAAATAAGTTTATTCCTATGACTATATAGTGTAGCAACGCCAATAAAAAAACTGTTTAAGGATTACACATTAAATACTACATTATAAATTCATCAATCTTTTATACAATATTTACCTTTCATTGTTATGCATCTATTTCTTATAAGAGTTCAGATGCAGACATGGTATTCTCGATGGCAACTTATTAAAATTTATGGGCCGCATATAGAAAACTTATTTTTTTTTTCAATCCGATCTCTCTGCTACGTGACCAGACAAGCACAAGGAGGCGGATCTGCGCACTGTGCTACTGCGCTTTGACCCTACCAAGGCGAAGTTCAATACATCAGTTGGAGCTGGGCTAAAGGCACTTCAACATGGCCGGCATGATTGATTCTCCCGCCAAGTGCGAGTTGCGAAGCGTCATTCGTTTTCCATAGGCAGAAGGGAATCGTGCAACAGAAATTCATCGCAAAATGAGCCGTGTGTATGGTACAAACTTTATAAGTGAGGGTGTAGGAAATTTAAAGAAGGCGCAATTGACGTTCATGATGAAGGTAGACAAGGACGCAGGTCTGTCGCTTGTTCAGCGAGTTGATCAAGTGGTTCGAGAGAGACGGAGGTTTACTATCAGTGAGTTGTGTGTGGAATTTCCGGACATTTCCAGGTCAGCTCTGTACACGATGTTACAGAACACTTAGCCTATCGAAAACTTTGTGCACGCTGGGTTCCCAATAAAGTTCTATCTCCATACCCTGGCGGTAAACTTCTATAAAGAAGGTATTGGAAAGCTCGTCTATCGATGTGACAAATGTCTTAATCTTCACGGTGACTGTAGAAAAGTAACTGTGACTGTACTTGACTCCTGATAGTAGAACCATCTTGTGATTCACATTTGTCTTTTTGTTATGCCCCATCGGAGGTTGAAAAAAAAAGGCTTCGTATTTATCGTTTTACTAGATTTATATAAATATTCTCTCTATTTCTATGAGATAATTATGATGTGATGGACACTTTGTGTTCTCTTTTAAATAAGATTTTACATACAAGATACAAGACAATACCCACAATGCCCAGATCAACAAAAAGTGGTTTCCAATGTGTTCTCAGAGGAACTCCTGATATAATTCTGTAAAATAAGTAGTTTACTAGCTGAGAGATGGCTGCCCCACAAGAGAATGATTGTAAATTTGTCCATAGTAAACCATAATTGATGAGTACTCTACTAAGAATACGAAGCAATATAATCAAGACAGCTTCAAGTACCTGAATTTGCGGGCTGTGTTGATCAGCATACAAGCCGGTCACCTATCACGCGGCTCCCTAGATCGAAGAACGCCAGCTCTCCACCAGACGTCTGTGCTGGGCCCCGTTCAAAACCTCCCTAATTTTGAAAACTTTATAAGCAGGCACTCGGGCCTCCCGACGAGCAGTCAATCACGCTAGCCACTAGACGTAGGATGTGGTCTCATAATTAATCTATAGTCACAAATCTATCAAGAAATTGTTTTTGACTACCCAAAAATATCTTATATGTTCACTCTAAATGATATCTGCCTAGGTGCCAACATATTGCACATAATTTTGTAATTTCTAATTCTTAACTAAAAATATTGTGTGATAAGCTTGTTTCAATCAAGGTCCTTATTTGTGAGATAATTTTGCTAGGAGTATCACTATTTTCATTTTCACCTGCATTTGAATGCACGACACAGTGAAATGAATGAATTAATTTATTTTCAACAAACAGACATTATAACCAATATTTTCATTATTTTATAAATAATCAAATATTATTGTTGATTTTGAACCCTAGTTCCCGGTTGGCAAGTATTACTGGAATATTCAAGGGACCAGGCTCCAACACTAACCATCATTATATAAAAATAAAAAATAAATACAACCAACTTATTCTAAATTACCCATTTATCCCTAAACAAACAACATATCTAAAAATCGAACTTTACCAAAAACTGAACAAAAATACTTAAAAACCGATGTCATACTTCCCCTAATCAATCAAGTGACTGCTCTATATTACTGATTTCCTATGGACACCTCACTAGTCTCTAATATAGCAGTTATCCTAGCTATTGAGCCCTATTTTCCCTTTATATCTAACAAGCTTACTTACTTTCATCATTATCTGCTTACTAATTTTCCTTATCATTTCCTATTTAATGTATATTTTTTCTTGATTTACACTCATCATTCCCCTCTCCCTAATTTCTTATTTCTCTTGGCAAATTGGGCCATTCTCTCTAAGATTTTGATTTCTTCACATTCTAGCAATAGATATGTAACAATTATTATCTTTTTGGTTATATATACCGAGGGTGTCAAAATGTATACACACTTTTACAGTAGATATCTATTTAATGTATTTCAAAGTTGTGCCGAAAAAAAAAAAACAACAGTAATGTATAGTATGATGTTCTGTAAACAGATGTGACTCACATACATTATGATAGCGTTGCTACGTGACAAATGAAGCCAAGATTATCGTAAATCAACAATGAACAAATAAAGGCATGATTATCGTATGATGTTCTATAAACAGATATGACTCACATACATTATGATAGCGTTGCTACTACAAAATGGAGTCAAGATTATCAAGATAATTTTGAAGTAGTATTGGAAAACCGAGAATGTTGTTAAAGTTCAAAGGCAATGGAGACGTGTATACAGAACCGCCAACGCCAGTAACAATTGCACGCATTTGAGATAAATTTAAGACTCATGGTAGCGTGTTCGATGTTCACAAGGGCAGATCTGGGAGTACAGCAACAAGCCCCGCGTCCTCGGCTATGGTTTGGGAACGTTTTGAGCACTCACCGCAGAAATCTACAAAGAAATTTCCACCTCGTTCTCCAAATCTAACTCCGTTGTACTTCTACCTATGGGGAACTATTATGGATGCTGTATACCGTAGAAAACCAGCTACATTAGCAGCACTTCGGGAAGAAATTGAAACGGCACGTGCTGTAATCGCTGAGAACACTCGCAAACGTTGCTCAATCAGTAGCTCAATGTACGCAGAAGTGTATCGACGCCGACGGTGAGCATTTTGAGCAACTGTTGTAACTGTAAAAGTCGAAAGTGATTAGTGCTCATCATTTTCTGTTTGTGTGATTTCAGTTTTGTTATGTTAACACAGTTTTTTCTTTGCTTAAAGTGTGTATACATTTTTGGCACTCTGTATGTGTGTGTGTGCGTGCACGCGCGCGTGTGTGTGTGTAACCGAATATATATGTCTTAATGCTCTAGCGACCGCAATGTTTGCTTTTTATTCACGAAACTCAGCACATAACGTCAATTAACAAATGATTTGTCGAGTTAGTTAACCAGCGAAATTGGACCATTGGGAATTTAGGGGTTAACCTAAAGCAAAATTTTAAAAATTGCCCTAGTGGTTACAGTTTTGGTTTTTTTTCCAACGAAAGTATGTCATTAAAATAAATTAATAAAAATAGCTTCCGAAAATCAAGGAAATCGGGTTATTATAACTGGAGGTACATCTGGAAACCTAAATTTAAAAAGCGGAGGTTAAAGCGAAATTTAAAAACTGCTCTAGTGAGCGCAATTAATAGTTTTTATGGAAACTCTGTGTATGCCAATGAAATAAAATAAAAATAGTTTCTGAAAATCACTGAAATCAGATTATTACAAGTGAGGGTTTACTGAAACCCAAAATTTCAAAATCGCTCAAGCGGCATCAATACTTACTTTTTCACAACGTAATTCGATATATACCATTTAAATAAAATAAGAAAAACAGTTCTAATAATTAAGGAAATTGGATACCATAAAGAAAAGGGGCACATCTAAAAACCGAAATTTAAAAAGCGCTCCCTCGTTTAATTTTCTCTATATTATTTTAAAATAAAAGGACAAATTAATTAAGCATATAAACTGTATATATAACCTTGCATATATGTTATATTTAACAAAAGCATCGCCGTGAAGATAACAAATGTAAAATATGAATCTAATATATGTGGGAGAAGTATATTTGTATGTAAGAGCGCTCTGTAATAACACGCAGAAAACGTTTGCGTTTAATGTTTTCACTATAGTACATTTAAATTAAATTTCAAAGCCAATAAAAATCAATGGAACTTTCGATTATTTATTGTCGATGGTATATATTTGCTTAGTATATTGCAATTGTTTTTAAACAGTAACATGTCTTTGTTTTATTAAAACATATATACATCTTAAATACGCAATGTAACTCAAAAATTTCTGTTATTTTTCTCTGTTTTAGTGAATGTAAACATTTTTTTTTTGTTTGTTTTATTTGCGGACGCTCTTTAACATCTCAGGTCATCAGCGTCCCATTCAATTCAGGGCGTGATACGGTCGACAAATTTTGCTTAGACTTGAGCTTGAGGTTCTTTTTCATGCAGTAAACGTATGACACGGGACCCACGGCTTTACTTCCTTTCCGAAGGAAGCCATACTTAGGATTTTTACGCTCAAAAAAATACATCGATCCTGGCCGGGTTTGAACCTGCTATCCTTGGATTTAGAAGGCAAGTATGGTTACCATTACGCCACTAGGACCAACAATGTAAAGATGATACGAAGGGCTCAGTTCATAAACATGGTTACATTTAAAAGTGTTTAAAACACTTACACAATATAGTTTTATCTTTCGGTGGTCATATATTTTATTCAATTAATATTATAGCATTAATTTTGGTGGTTTAATCTCAACAACAGTGTTATTATTATTATTATTATTATTATTATTATTATTATGAAAATGTGATATCTCTTTTGTGATACGTATAGGTTGCAAAAACTTTCATTTTGTTCCCCTCACTTTTGAAAATTTGAGTAATTTCGCTATGGACAGCTATTTTCAAGTGATTTTGAAGAGGGGAAGAAGAAGAAGAAGAAGAAGGAAAAAAAAAAAACAAGTCTAGTTAAGTAATGTATTATAGATCGGTTTTTCTTTTATTGGTTAGCTTTAGAGTTTGTCATGCTGCAATTCCATAACTTATTTCATTAATTAATAAAGCCATAATTAGGATTTTATATTATTTTTAAAAAAGTATTCAACTCAGCGAGGAATTGGCTTGGTTTACTCAGTTCCTGCGTGACGGACTTTACTCCATTTTCCACAAACCGTATCTAGTGCTTCAATTACTTTTATTGATCCGACATGGGTTACTGATCCTGCTACGAAATCATCTGTAAATAACAAATCAGGCATTTCTATGTTACTAATTACTGGAACATGTCCATTAGACATATTAATTGCCTCTAGAATAATATCAATGAACAAATTAAAAAGTACCGGAATTAGCTTACCCCTATATCATTTTGAATAATTTAAGTCACTTTGTATTTTAAATTCTTAAATAAAAACCATTATCTGTATATATTCTTTGTCATATTCGTATAAACGTATTACTTATGCCCTTCCAATACACTTTGGTCCACAGTGCTTCCCGAATTACTGTATCGAAAGCCTTTTCAAAATGTACAAACAATATTTATAACCTCCCTCTCCCTAAATACCGTTGTTAAATATTTATTTGTTTACCGTGGTTGCTATCACAAAAACAGATCACTCTTCCTAAACCCTGCTTGGAATTCTGATAGTTTACCCTATTCTTCTACCCAGCTTTGCAACCTTTCAGCCAAGACCCCAGTGTATATTTGACCTAGTACTGACAACAAGCTGGCTGAATTGCACGACACTATCATTTTCTTAAAGTTTCTGACATTTTGACGAATTACCGGAGGAGACATTTAGTTCATTTGCAGGTATGCACAGCTCTTTGCTCGAAACTTCATAAGTGAGCCAGTACCTCCGTGCTCTGAAGTAAAGCATCAGTGTGCGAACTTAAAACTGCGCACGCGCAGTGCTCCATAAGTTTCCGGCCGACATTATTCATTGTTACTATGTTCATGCATCTGATACATATTTCAGGAGTGTAAACACTGCAATACCTCCCCGGCCACGCTATTCGTTTGCTTGGAGAGGCTCATTTAAGTCAAACGTGTTGCATAATACAGGGAAATGTTCAAAATTGAATACAGAGTAGTGACCAAATGTTTAGGTAAGAAGGACTTTCACCCAGCGATGTTAAACAATGTGCCGGTATTGCATTCAGCGCACGATCGTTATTTGTAGGTTATGTAAAGACGTCAGTGTTTTCGCATTAGCTTGATCATGGAGGTTGAGTTCATTGGCTAAAGCATGTTGAGGTTTGTTAGCTGATAAGGGACGTTGCGCGAGATGGGGGCAGAGCATTGGTACTCAAGGAAGAACAACAGGACTTTGGTGAATAGTCCTGGTCGCTTCCTTTGAATGACCTTGTTTTCTGAGGATGTTACAGTAGAAGTCGGCATTTACCGTTTGTCCTTGAGGCTGAAATACGGTGAGCAGTGATCCCAGAAGACTGAGAGCATCACTTTCCCGGCGGATAATCTCTTTTAACATTTTTTGCTGGCAACGCAGTATGTTTCAGTTGCATTGAGGCGCGCTTTTTCTCGAGCTGGTAATGGTAAATCTATGTGACAATTCGAACTAGCATATCCTGTAGCATTGGAATGCTGCAATGACAGACCCATTCTTTGCATTTTATGTTGTGGAGTTATGAAAACCTAACCTCTAATACATTATGAAGTAGGCCATGCCGTGTGAACGGTCAATAGTAGTGGCTATACTGTCTATAGCTACCTTCTGTCTGTTAGGATTGAGTCTTCAACTAGTTGCAAATTCGCTCCTGTGGCAATCTCCGTTGGCCGGCAGGCGCGGTGTTCGTCTTCGATACTTGGATGACAGATACTTCTCACCGTAGATGGAAAGCAATTATTTATGAATATTCTTTGACTCCAAGCATTACGTCCACAACAGAGCGCTGCTCGGGCGTTGTATACTCACTCAGAGGAGCCGCCACCTTGAAACGGCTGCTTTGCTATTGTAAACATCGATTATTCAGTGTCAAATGTCACCGAACTTGTGCTGCTATTTAGTGGCAATAGCCTCAGGTTCGTCATCCACTCTTGTAATACTCCACGTCAATTTGTAGCTTACTTAATGACTTTTTTATTGAGTAGTGTTTAATGCCCGTTTTTACTACTGAGGCACCACAGGCGGTTTAATGACATACCTTCGTTTATGCTGGAAGAACGGTACTCGATCCCGAAAACTTGGCATTATGGTACTAACAAAAGCGTGAAACAAGAGCGCACAGAAATTGTTAGTGTTCTCTTTGATGTCGATTTTCATAAAATCAAAATAACATTTAAACTTTGTGTTTATATTCTATTAACGTTTATGACACTTAAAGCACTTCCCGTGTGTTTCAAACCTTGTCGTGTGCTATTTTGCAGGTCGAACGCACCAATACAAGACTCTCGGGTGATCTCGCAACAAATGTGCAAGGTTATAATACCTGTGTAAGGCCGTTTTGGGGCCATATGTAACCACAAACCTTGATGGAACGGGTTCCTTAGCCATATTCATAGCGAATGGACCTCCAGGGAATTGCAACCTCCTAACCTACTGCATTATTCACCGATACGGGAAGGCGGTGCGTTTCTGGTCAGACGCCGCGAGATGGTGCTAGAAACTCTGATATATATACTCTTTGCTTCCAAGTCAACTACCATGCTTACATAAATGTTATGCTTTGCGGGGAGCTTATATAGAGTGTTAAAAGCGCCCTGTTGGCAAATTCGAAAACTAAGTTTTTGTATGAAGAGCTAGAAGGCATTAATTCCAGAGTGTTGTTTTATAAATACCATTATCTTGAGCCAGATAGTTATCTGAGATTAGTAGTGTTGGAAAACAGACACAAGTGGAAAAGGTTAACACTATTACGAGGGCAGTAAATAAAGAATTATCATAATTTTTTTGACAATATTCTTTAATTTTCTCATAATTTTGGTGAGTTTTCTCAAGTAGTCTCCGATGGATGCAATGCATCTGTTCCAGCGTTTCTGTTAGTCTTCAAAGACACGCTGAAGACTATTTATCTGATAGGCCCCTCAGAATCGCCTCCACAGCCTTCGTCACTACTTCTACCCTGATGACCTGAGCTGTTAAAGAGCGTCCGTAAATAAATCAATCACTGCTTCTGATGTTGGGAAATGCTTCCTACGAAGGTGTTTCTTTATTTTGGGGAAAATGACAAAGTCACACGGGGCTAAATCTGGACTATAGGGAGGGTGAATTTTGGTTATCCTGCGATAACGTTGCACTCTAATGTCAAACGACGATTAGAATGCACTGTGACATGACCTTTAGAGACTTGAGTATCCGCGTGGGACTTCCCAAAAGCGAGTCATTATCTGTTGAACGAAGTGCTTGAACCATTCATAAGGACGCTATGACTGTAACATTTCATGGGTTTCTATAAACGCTTCCCTGAGTTTAAAACAAAAGTTGACCCTGCTGCTTGTAAAAAGCATCCATCGCAAATCATTCCGTGCAGGCATGCACAAAACACGATCTACAACCACTGAAGACGGCAGGAATGCGGGTGAAAGGAGGTTATAAACAGACCTTCATTTTTCTTATGATTGTCGATTGTTCATGCTTTTGTTGCTATCAATAGCTCCCCATCGCCTCTAGCAAAAGTGGTCAGTGATGCGTGTTCAGGAATTATATAGTGGAGATATAGAATTCGCTACACTGACCACAAAACAAATGCACGTCGCGTGATAAAACAGATTTGATAATTTTTTCTCAATAATTTCACTCGTATTCCGGTTGTGATTGGTCAAATTTTAAAATTTGTTTCGTTTCATTGGTCGATTTTAAGATAACGTCACATGAGTGAAATAGTCTTAGAAAAATGAGAATTTCGCTGTGAATTGCAGTAAAAACAGAGGACGAAGATCCTCCGACATGCACACCATTAAAAAAATCCAGAAATCCGTTCGAACAGATGAATAGGAAATTCCCGTTTTCTGAGAAAGACGTCGAAGTGTTTGTTTTAAGGAAACGTTCCAGAGCATGTCCATTATTGTTTAATATTTCTTCTGTGAATATTGTACGTAGCTGTGTACGCTTTTAACTAGAATACTTCCTGTTTCACGATAGTACCAATCTGTGAATCGAACTTCGTACTCTGCTCGTATTAGCAATGTCTTTGAACAGATTGAATCGATTGTGGGAAAATTTTGATTATAAACTTGATCTGCCTAATCAGTATGTAGGCGCACATGGAGATATGTCAAAACTTTTTTTTTTTTTAATTTTTCTATGTGCCTGTTAAGTTAGTTGTTAATTTACAAATTCTGTTTGTGGCAACGAATAAAGTGGACGATTTATTGAAGAGTTTAACTGTTAAGTTGGAAGTGAAACGATTTGGACTTCACCAACCGAAAGCTATAGGAGCTTACTCAGCAAGAAGACACACAACTAAAGTTTCCTTCCTTCCTTCCTCCCTCCCTTCCTCCCTTCCTCCCTCCCTTCCTTCCTCCCTTCCTTCCTTCCTTCCTTCCTTTTTTGAAAAATCATCTTGATTGACAGCGTTTGAGGTGAAAAACGTATCTTATCTATAGGAATGAGATTAGAAAATAAATAAAATATCAAATTTCATTTCTGAACAAGCCGACGAAACGGCAGATATTACATGCATGTCACAATTTGTTGTGATATTACGATATATCAGTGGGAGTAAATCGGTTGAAAGATTCATAAAATTCATTGCTGTTTCTGAATTGACTGCAGAAGGCTTAAGGCGTACTTTAACAGCTGAATTAGAAGAGTTCCATAGAAACCTGAAGTTATAGCACAAGCGTATGATGGCGCTGCAGTTATGAGAGAATGTCGGGGAGAATTGTAACTCTTGATAGCCATTTGGGTGTCATGTAGTTATTCCCATGGTCCACCCTTCTACAGGGGCCACGAGCAGCCATTGGTGTCCATTGTCTATTAATTTACTCTATTGAACATAGTGTATTGATTTTTATAATACTCATTGCAGTTTTACTTTTTATACGAAATGAAACAATTAAGTTAGCGATAGCAAAATTTTTCGTAAGATAACCTTAAGCTTATACCGTTAAGTTTCAGTTTTATATTACTTGTTTAGTAGTTTAAGAACATAACTACTTCTTCTACTATTCAAGAATGTTTTCTGTGGATAAAATACTTGCTAATGATCTGACGACACTGGTTCGCTATATTTGGTGTATGTGAGCGTTAGTGTGTTAAAGCCACTACTTTTTGGAACAGAACGAAACCAAAATCACAGACGCATTCATTATTCACAGAGCTATTTATTTTCATTTAACACCGTTCAGTTTTAAAGTTGCGAAAACAAAACAAAAACGAACGGAAAAAAAAAAAAAGCAGGCACAGCTCTTGTTTGTTTTGCAGCATTACCAACATCGAGCGAATTGCACTACAGTGTTCCTACGTCAAACACAGAGCATCTCTTTTCACTCCCATAAACACGTATTACCATAGTTATACATTCCCAGTTTTTTTTGTGTCGGAGCGCATAACTGCTCGCACTGCAAATTATCCCTGTTGAATATTTCAGGCTGGCTCCAAAGGATGCATGCATACAGCCTGGGCCGCTCTCTGTCTCTACATTTAATTAAATTAACTTTGAATGTTTAGCTAAAGTGCTTCTGAAGCCACATAAATTCATTCCTCCACTCTAACCAGATGCCCAGCCGTACAAATAATAATAATAATAATAATAATAATAATAATAATAATAATAATAATAATAATAATAATAATTATCATAATAGTAACAACACATTACAGCACACATTTTTTGTGTTATGAAGTTCGTATGACTGCTATATCGTCACTTGTGAACAAATTCGTTACGCCTTTGTTTATTTTGCGAACTAGCTAAATAGCGTGAAGGATACAGTTATATGTACATATTTATTTATTTATACTTTTTCCGCTTTGATACACTCTATCGGGACTGTAACCGAGCCGGGTGACTCAGGGAATAAAGCTTGAGATTCGCATTCGGGAGGTCCCGGGTTCAAATGAATTGGAACCGATCATCCTGCTCTTGGGTATTTTCAATTTTCCTTGGTCACTTTGGCGAATGCTGGGATACATTTTTGTTCCCACAAATCTTTTGATTTACAATTTCATATCATTTCATTCCGTTGGTTCTGTTATAGGGTCGAAAGTGCCAGTGCGAGGTGGACTGGAGCGGTGAAACACTGACCGGGAAGGTCAGCTTTGGGAAGGTTTTAGATATGGAAGCGGGCCTTTTGAGATGCTCGAAATCCTTGGAGGATGGGAGCCGAATCTCTGGTCAAATCCCATGGGATTTTTTATAATAAATATGAGCAAATAAAATCTCTTTTTTTTTAAATAACAATCTCAACCTCTTTTGTTAAAAACAAAAATACATTTACAACAGAATAATCTCTTAAGCATTTCCTAACTCAAACCTTGCTTTTTGATGTGTATTTTAGCTTTGTACTTTCAAATTTAAAATGCTAATTTATTTATGTTATGAAATTGGTTTTGTGTTTTGGCTAATACATGACAGAGATGTTGCTTATGTTGTAACAAATTTCCTTGCGTGCTTTTTATTTCCTTATATTTTCCTCTGCGTGGTATCAACATTGAAGCCTGTAAGGCATACACAAACAACTGTTTCTTAATGGAGTAGGTTTCCTTTAAGTTATAAAGTTTACGCAAATATTAACAATTATAACACAGTTTGGACATATTATTACTAACCACACTCTTAGCTGTGTAAATTCAGTATCTATTTAATATCTTCTCATCGATCCCGTAAAAAATGTTTCAGTCAAAATCTGACTTACGTAATATTCCTCAAACTTTTGAACATTTATTTAATTTTATAACTCTTTTCACTTCGATATATCAAAATTCCATATGCACTTATTAAAATGCGTAAATTGCAGAAAAAATCCATAACAATTCAAACCAGGCAAAAAATTGTTTTAAACCTTAAAACAGGGAAGGCAAGTCAAAATACGTATAAAAAGGCAAAATGAAAACTAGCCCTATCGACCCCAAATGTTCGAAATATGTTCATTTCTATCTGATTCTTAAATATATCCACCCAGATAGTAAAGATATTTCCGGGCTCTAGTGATAACTGTCGATCACCTTACAAAAACATCTACTGAGGATCTTGTTATACATTATTTCTTTTCAAGCAGTCAAAAACATTCTCCTCGTCTCATGCACTTAAGCTCTTTAAATAACAGAATTAGTGAAAGGAACGCACGGTTACCTCGGGCATACGAATACCAGGAAATAAGAGATGATGAAGGAAGTACTGTAGTTTTGAATAGTCCTAGCAAATGATCTTATATCGATCTGCGCGAGACAATTCTAGGAAATTTGCGGTGCAGGTAACTTCTCAGCTCCATAGATGTAACAAACAATTGCAAGCGAGAAAGATGAGAGCGGTACAACTGTGTAATAAACCGTCTCTAAAATGTGTTCAGTACGGAAGCAAGAGAGATACTGACCTGATTTCCCTGTAAACGCATTAACAGACCAGAAACCACTGAGCATATTTTTCTCATTTGCCAGGACTATTCACAACTATTTTACTTTGTCTCGATCAACATTTCCTGATAGGTGAATGCTCTGTTGTAACCGTTATGAGCCTTTCCGAAATATCTTGTTTTAAATATGCTCCGATCACTTCAGTGGAAGTAGAACGTTCTTTTTCCATAATGAAAAATGTTCTCTCTGACAAGCGGCTGGCTATGATAGGCGATGCTTTGAAAAAACATTGTTTTTGCTTATAGCCAAGCAAAGTAAGCTTAAGTACTTTAATTATGTAATCAAGAAATTATTAAGTATCTTAAATACCTATTTTCATTAATGAGTAATATTTCTTTCTGTTTTCACTTTTAATAAATGCTTATTTTAATTATATTACTACTTATTTTCAGTATATTTAGTGCCTTTTTGACTGTCTATTTTAACCAAAAAATGCCTAAACTTCCGGGCTATCACTAATCAATACTAGCTTTCAACAAATCGAGTATGCGAGGCTATCAAAAGCATATGTGATAAGCGTGTGCAAACTCAAAAAGTGATAGCACTAGATTGCTTTCAACGTTACCTTGACAACGAGGCAAGTAAGGATTGTGTACAGTAATTATAACAGTTACGAATATTAGTGCTTGTTTGACAGTCATTTTCTTGCTAAAATTTGTAAACAACCGTTCATATGAAGAGACACGACCTTTCGTGTATTTATAAAACATTATTTTTGAAAGGAGAAACGTCCTCAGAAACTAAGGCGAAATTGGACAAGTATTACAGCGAGTCTGCCCCTTCGCTTAGAATGTGTGCGAACGAGCACAAGCGATGCGGATACTTCCGGACGTCCTGTCAAGATAACAGACTTTCGGAATGATTGCTGAGCGATGGGAGACTGAAGGTGCGGGAAATTGCCGAAGTTGTTGGCATAATATTCTGCACAATCCTTTGCAAATGAAAAAGCTTTCAGCAAGGGGGTTACCGGGTTTTGCTACCGATTGAAGAGATATCACTTTAGCGCAGGATTTGAAGCTGTTTAAACGGAATTCAAGTAAATTTTGGAGACAGTCCATCATTGTACACCGGAAACAAGATATGTAACAGGATAAAGAGCTCTAAAGATAAAAACAGTCCTCTCAGCAGGGAAAATAATGATGACTGTGTTTTGGAATTGCCACGGCACAATTTTAATAGATTTTTGGAAAAGTTAAAAAACATAACAAGTGAATATTGCACTGAGGTATTGGAGCAATTAAACGACGCGATCAATAAGAAGAAAAGGTATGAAATACTTCCTCATCCTCCTACTCTCCAGATTTGGCTCCTTGGGACTACTTCCTATTTCCTAACATTAACAAGTGACAAGCAGGAAACCCGCATCAAACGAGAGGGTTGTCGTCGAAACAAATGCATATGGGATAAACTAATTAGATAATCGCTTCAATAAATGTATAGATTTGAAAGGAGGTTATGTTGAGAAATAAAACTATTTTTGCTAATCTTTGAATATATTGTATCTGACTCATTTGTTTTATGCTTCCCATAATGCACGAGGGTTGCATGGGGTTTGTGAAAGTGAAGGAGAGTGTATGTTCGTGAAACAGTAAACTGAAAACAGGCGGGAAATGTTCCGAAATTCCGCGAAAGGACTATTTATGACGTCATTATTCTGCCTCGCGGTCTGTGTAGTAGTGGGTAGAAATACACATCCCGTGCAATTTTTTCTCAGGCATTTTTATTACCCGGAACTATCATTGGGTGGCATAAGCTAACATTTCGGCCATAGATGGGGGATTTATGAACGAGTGTTCACGAGCAAATGTTTGTAAACCCCGTCAATGATGTCAAAAGATGAAGAGCACGTGGATGAGGGCTAAGCGTAAGAGCAGGACACAATATGCCCTGTCTTCACGAATGTATTTATCACATGCATTGCGAGTATCTACAATATCGACTAAATTCTTGTCTCATTAATACATGTTCTAAATTCCCTTTTGGTTAGAAAGAAATGTAAAAATTACTTCATCACTCCACCAAGCTACCATCCCTGCAGCAACAAACCGTCTTCAACGGGAAGCTACCGCTAAGGGTGGCCAAGGTCGTTAAGGCCCGGACTATTGGGCGAGAGGTCTGGGATTCGATTCCCACCAGGACCATCCTCCCCGACTGAGGTTTTCTAGGTTTTCCTCAGCCCTCATAACTGGCAAATGCCGGGGAGGTACCCTAAACTTAGTCCTGGAACGCTTCCTTCTTTAAAAAAAATAATTTCTCAATTTATCATTTCATCTTATGTATCATTAGTACCCCACGCCGTGATGCCTCATTTGTTAAAACGGGCCTGCTTTTCATCGCATCGCGGCAAAAACGGCTCCTTTAGGGACCACCAAAGAACATCATTCTTCAGTACTGGTGTTTAGTAATTATCGTGCTTGTGTGTATTTCCATGGATTTTGCAGCATCAATAATTATCATATGCGAGCGATTGTACTCTGTCACACTGCGTTATATAATGAAATAACGCGTGTTTTGATTCCGGTGGTTCTCCTTATGCCATCCGCGCACCCCCTAGTGCTAGCTCTGGGAAACATAAAACAAATAAGTTGGATGCAATATATTCAAAGATTACCCTATTTTTTTTCACGAATTTATCAATCAATCCTCGTATTAAGACACTTCTATAACCATCTAAATAGCAACTGTACTTGACAACTGAATGAAAGGGTTTCTAGTCGGTTCTAGTGGTGTAGGTAACCATACTTCCCTCCTAAACCCAAGATCGCGGGTTCAAACCCGGCCAGGATCGATGGGCGTAAAAATCCTAAGTATGACTTCCTTCGAAAGGGAAGTAAAGGTGTGAGTCCCGTGTCGTACATTTACGGCACGAAAAAGAACCTCAAGCCTGAAAAAAGAGGCCTCTGAGCAAAATTTGTCGGCCGTTTCACACTCTGAATTTAATGGGACGCTGATGACCCTAAGATGTTAAAGAGCGTCTGTAAATAAACTAAATCAATCAAGCAAGGGTTTCTGAGATACATAACAATGAGCAATAACAAAATGCTCTTACCGTTTCTTTTCAAAGTGCTTTTTCAGTAAGAAAATCCATGATGAAATTTTGCATAAATTCAGGGAAAAAAAATCCATTTTTTTAAGCATAAAATAGTTGAAATATTCCGCGTATAAAAATGTTCCATCAACTTCCAAGCACCTCTTTGAAAACCCATAGGCATGTTTAAATATCCCTTACATATTTAAAAGCTACCTCACCCGCACCCACATTACCACACATCTAAACACGTTTACAAAAGGTGTAAATTCTTGCGCTTGGTGCAACAGACAGCATGTTGAGCAGTGAACTATCCCATGCAGAAGAAATGCCGAGTCGAAATCGCTATCGATTTGAAATATTGTGGCATTACGAGGACTTCACTCAGGAAACAAATGACATATGATATACACAAGGCCTTGCATATAAATCATATTATTAATTTGTTATCGTATGATTCATCTTGTTTGTGTCTGTCTTCAAAAACCTATAAATAAACTACATAACATTTGGAAAATACCATGCCTTACACATTAGTACTGTGATTCAGGACTAAGAATTGCCCTTAAAAAGTTTTACTTATCGCCATGTGTCCTGGGAAAACGATATGTCTTACCGGCATTTCTTCTACAGCCCAGTATACAGATACACAAAAAGGAAGCTGGAGCTGTCTGAAAAACCTTCAGTAAAAATGATGTCCATAAGTCACAGATGGGCATCTGCATCTACATTATGTATCAAAGATAAATTCAGAATGCAACTTCCTCTTTCATATAATAATATAAAAATATACTGTAAAGATAGCTTACGTTACACTTTTGGTATTTCTCTTAAATCCGCTCCGGGTTGCATTTACTTCTCAATGAATACAGCTGATGTCGCTGCTATCGCCGGCCCTAACCTATGTGTTTAACGAACAGCTGTTAACGTGAAAGTTACAGATTCATTAATTAAAAGGTTAACTGCAATGGAAATGTGCTTATTCCTTCCAAAACAGACATGGAATTCTGTTGTTTGTCACTGAAATAAAACGTAATTACGTAGAACACAACATTAATTAAGGTGGGTAACTCGTGGTTTTTTTTTTTTTTTTTTTTTCCTTGTTTTAGGTTTTACTTGTTTATTGGTGTTGGTTTTTATTCCTAAATCCCTGCTTTATGTACAGCTCAGAAATAGTAACTTTTCTGAATTTCACCGGGATACAGAAAAGTTAGGTTATGGCGTGCATAGTTTAGTTTTATAACAGTAACAGTAAATGACTTGTGTAGTAATCTGTGAACTTATCTATGTTGTTTCCCGTGCTTTATCAGTTTTACCATTTGATACTTATTACTCGATAATCGAAGAGGGAATAGAGAGAAGTATATCATAAAGAGACGTGAATGATGTTCTGATAAAGTACTAAATAAAATAAAATAAAATAAGCAATTATCCAGGAGCAAATTTCATTGCACAAAATACCATCTCCAGATATTTATTTCTTTAGCAGTATTTTGCCAGAAAAGAATAAATTAACATAACCTGAAATTGATTTTGATTTGTTATATTTATGGATAATCTTTAACATCTCAGGTCATCAGCGTCCCATTCAATTCAAGGCGTGACACGACCGACAAATTTTGCCCAGAGGCCTCTTCTTTCATGCTTGAGGTTCTTTTTCATGCCGTAAATGTATGACAAGGGACCCACGGCTTTACTTCCCTTCCGAAGGAAGCCATACTTAGGATTTTTACGCCCGAAAAAATCAATCGATCCTGGCCGGATTTGAACCAACATGATGGGCACAATTAAATTACTAAATTCATTCTTATTAAATTCATTAAATTAATGTATAGCGTATAGGAATATACACACTTCCCGCACAACTGTATATTCTTATACTGTGATTACGTCATATGCAATAGCGTACTTGTGGACTTGCCCTCGAGTTCCAAGTGAATGCTGACAATCTTGTTTGGTAATGTTTCATGCCTTTTTGCTTTTTTATTATTATTATTATTATTATTATTATTATTATTATTATTATTATTATTATTATTATTATTATTATTATTATTATTATTATTACGGCTAAATGATATCACTGTTCTACGCTGTATAGTGCACGCGCCGTGGTACTAACAAAAGGTAAACTGACAAAGATTATTTTCATCATTACCGACACGGATGGCCAAGATCGTTTAGACACGAAATCGTGAGCGGAAGGTTTAGGGTTCGATTTACGCAAGGACCGTCTTTCCTGAGGTTTTTTTTTTACAGGTTTTCTCCAGTTTTCATAAATGGCAAATACCGGGAAAGCACCCTAAACTTAGGTGTTGAATTTCCCCTTCCTTTCCCAATTTATCATTTCATCTCATATACCATCGATATTCATCGCCTGCGCTGCCTCAGCAGTAAAAAGGGGTGTTAAATATCATTAAAAAACCCTTCTTACCGAGTTTTTTTTATTTGGTTTATTTACGGACGCTCTTTAACATCTCAGGTCATCAGCGTCCTATTCATTTCAGGACGTGAAACGGCCGGCTGACAAATTTTTGCTCAGAGGCCTCCTCTTTCAGGCTTGATGTTCTTTTTTGTGCCATAAATCTACAACACAGGACCCGCTGCTTTACTTCCATTCTGAAGGAAGCCATAGTTAGGATTTTTACACCCGAAAAAAAATCCATCGTCCTGGTTGGGATTGAACCCGCGATCTTGGGTTTAGGAGGCAAGTATGGTTACCACTACACCACCAGGACCGACTTCTTACCGACGCGTAGGCACTAACAGCATGACTGAAAACCGATACCGGCCCTAACAATTCAAACCAAATTCAATTTATAAAAGATGTTTTAATAATTTACAATTCGGTTTTTAAGGTTTGCACTTTTTCTTAAGACAACTGATATGGGTTCTTTGAGATAAAGAATAAAACCTCTTTTTCTCTCAAAAAGAAATTCGGTTAAGCAGTTAAAGCAATAAATGAATTTAATCTGCAAACATGAACATACGAGGGTAGGTCCATAAGTTTCCGGCCTAACCAATTTCTAGGTATGATAAAGACAAAAACTCTATTTCACTTTTCAATATAGTTACCCTTTATTGCAATATACTATTCACATCTTTGAATTCACATTTCATTTCCTCCCCCCAAAATAATCAGAAGTACTATCTGCAAAATGAACATAAACAGCATCCATCACTTCTTCGTCGCACCTAAATTTCCTCCCTCGAAGTCCTTCTTGAGTTTTGGGAAGAGGAAATGCTGGGAGCTAGATCTGGGCTGTAGGGTGGATGGTCCATCTCCTTGAAGCCACATTTCTTCACAGCTTCCTTTGCAACAAGAGCTATGTGCACAGGTGCGTTGTCGTGAAGAAGGCGCACACCACTACTCAGCTTTCCTCGCCTTTTCTCTTTGATGGAAGCACATAGTCTGTGCAGTAGGCCAGCATAATACTCCCCATTTACTGTGGTGTTCTCTCCTTGAAGTCAATGAAGAGTATTCCTTCACAGTTCCAAAATATTATGGCCAATGATCTTCTTGGTTGACTGAGTGACCTTAACCTTTAGAGGCGGTGCTTCGCCAGGTTTACGCCTGCCACTCCATTGATTCTCTTTTGGACAAGGGGGCATAGTAAAGAACCGACCAGAGTTCCATCTCCTATAACAATGGTTTGCAGAACTTATCTATCGTTGCCACGACACAGCTCCAAAAATGCTGACAACATATGGTTCGTTGCTGCTTTTGGACTGAGGAAAGAAGACTAGGCACCCATCTTGCAATAACCTTATTCATGTTTAAATGTTCATGAGTAATTCGAAGGACTGTTGTTTTAGAAAGGCCCAACCTTGCTGCTGTTTCTGAAGTTTTGAGCCGACGGTCTTTCCTCTTTCACAAGAGCGATGTTTTCAGGAATGAATACCTCCAAGGGCCGACCTGCACGCTCATCTTCAATGCTTTCTCGACCCATTCGAAAAAGTTTGGCTCATTCTTTTACGGTAGAATATGAGGGGGATGCTTCCCCATATACACCGTCCAATCGCTGTTTAATTTCATTCGGAGTAAGTCCTTCTTTTGTGAAGAATAACAGCTCAATACTCCATTTTGAACATGTCACAATCTTCTACACCCTTCTTTATGCAACTGTATCTGAACAACTGAACACAACGGAGCGGAAGTTACAGCTGCATTTATTTACTTAACAGATAAGGTATGACACCAGATAAGGGTTTTGTGAAGGCGACAATCCTTATCGGCGAGGACGGAAACTTATGGACCTACGCTCGTAACTATTACCAAAACATGCCATACATTAAAAACCAATATAAGTTTGGAAATATAATATTTGCTTATATGCCCCTTTTCCAACTAATTCTTCCATGTATGCGAAAGCGAAGGAAACTGCCAGCCGTTATTGCTTAAGAGGCAAAAGAAGGTTTAAAACGATTTTTTTAAAAGATATATGAACTTATCCCCGGTTATTTCAAAACCAAAACAACACACTTAACGTGTCTTTTGATGTGCCCTTCAGACGAATAGGGGAAGATGATTGAAAATTTGCCAGAGTGTAATTGAATTCTTCAGCTTGGGTTCCCGGCTGGCCCGCGGCGTTAGCAAACAGCGGTGAGGGAGACTCAGAATGAATAGGATAGAGTAACTGACAACGACATGCCCTTGCTTTATTTTAACACTAGGGAAGGAGATACAACGAGAAGTTTCATGCACTTGATAAAAAAAATACGTTCTGTTTAGTAGTCTAAGCCGGAAAGCTCAGAAAAATCTACGAGGATGCCAGTTGGAATACTTTGCACACAGGCATTGCATTATTGGAATACATAACGCTTTCCTTATAATGGGTTTCGCGTTACTTCCATCCCTACTTAAACAAATGTGTATGTATCACTCCGCTGTGCATGGTTCCGAATAGTTAAGTAGCTCTGTTAGTGCTGCAAACAGCTGATGCATCATATTTATCGTTAGCTCTGGTTGTTATTTATAAACTAAGATAATAAAAGTGTTGCACGATAACCTTTACGTCACTTTGCATCGAATTTCCTTCACGGTGCTGTACAATATTAGCAGGACCAGTACATGTTTCCGCCATGACACCCCTTTGCGTTGAAATTGATTGCGCTGTACAGAGAGCAGGATGTGCGTAAATTATAACAATCAAAATGAGTAATAAGGTATTCATAACGATTTGTATCTCTCCAGATTATTAAAGTATTCACTAATATGGTTTTGTAAATGATACGATTAATGTTTAAATAGTAATTTCTTTTACAAACAACTGAGCACAACATCAGGGTGTAAGTCGTCCTGGAGTCAATGAGAAAAGAGTTACACCACATAATTATGCTAGTGAATCTTTAGTGCTTCCCTGGTTTGGAGGGTCGACAGAACAACAACACTGACAGATATAGCGGAATCGCTTATATCAATGGAAAGAGTATCTCTTCAAGTATTCATTTGTAATAGGCGCCATGGCATAGTTGAAGATTTACCCGCTGGAGGGCAGTCATGGTGAAAATGTATTCATTGGTGCACATAAAGTTTTCTGCATGTTACAATTCGGCAAATGTGAGTCCGTTGTGACAGTACAAAAACAAATTCATACTAATCATCAACAAGAACCACCTATAGCCAAAACAATTCGTGCACCATGCACCATAAAATGTTTGAAGCGACTGTCTGCTTGTATGACGGACAACGAATAGGTCGGCCGAGAGTGTCGGTTGAGACCGTTGAGCCTGTGCGAGAAGCATTTGTCATGAGCCTTAAAAAGACATGTCGCGCATACCAGGAATTGCTAATTCCGTAAATAAAAAATAATAATAAGAAAAAAAAACCTAGCAGGCGTATTTTACGCCAATGACTTAAAGTGAAACCATACCAGATAGAGCTGTTGCAGGCGCTGAGCTCCGAGGATCACAATTGTCTGCAATTCTGTGTTGATTTTCAAGAGTGGCTAGAAGATAACGGTTTTGCTGAGAAACTGATTTTTAGTGACGAGGCCACATTTCTTGAGTCCGGCAAAGTGAACCGTCACATATGCATTTGGGATACGGAAAAACCTGGTGTTGTGGTAGAACACGTCCATGATTCCCTTAAAATCAATGGTTTTGTGCTGTTTCTTCGTCAAAAGTGTACGGTTAATTTTTCTTTGCGGAGTAAACTGTTGCCGGTCCACTGTACCTGGACATGCTTCAACAGTGGCTGTCACAAGTATAAGTGGATAACCAGGTCTTAATTTATCAGCAAGATGCGGCTCCACCTCATTTTTATCATAAAGTCCCTGAGAACCTTTATACTGAAATTCCTCGTCGTTGGATTGAACGTGCTGTTCAAGATGACTCTCCTCTTCTTCTGTAGCCTCCACGGACACCTGACCTAACCCCATGTGTTTTGTTTTACGGGGTTATATAAAAGATCGTGTGTTCGTGCCGCCTTTGCCACACGATTTAGCACAGCTGCGAGAGGATCACGCATGCAGTCGCTGGCATCGACCTTCAGATGTTGGGACATGTATGGCAAGAGCTTGACTACAGGATTGGTGTCCGCCGCGTCACCAACGGACATATGGAACACCAGTTAAAAATTAATCATAAATTGAACCTCATTGTCCGATTGCTACTTCAAAATTAACGATTCAGTGATTTAACTTAATTATTATGAAGATCACGATCTAAGAACATTCTAAGTCTCATAAAAAAAATTAAATTTAAAAATCATATGGCATCTGGTGGCATTCCTCGGAGATCATTTTATGAGAGTCGATCCATAAGTAATGCACTTCTTGCTCGTCAATTCCGAAGGAACGTAGAACTATTGCGGTTGTACCCAAAATGAAATTTTTGAAAATTTTCTTCAAATCTCATCAACTCTACTTATTAGGACCAAAAATGATGATTAAAAATTATATGTACATATAAGAGTCTGTTAACGCTCTAGTGATTCACTTTTGTTCTTTCGCTACGAAACTCTGCATATAACGAGTAATTAATAAACGATTAATAAACGATTCAACAAGCAAAATTACACCATTAGGAGTGGTTAACCCAAAGGACACATATATCCATCTAGCGAATCAATTTTCGTAGAGCTTAACGTTTAACTATTGAGCAAACATAAATGTTTTGTGTTTACTTATTTTCATAAATAACGGGTCAATTTCAAAGCTGAACATCACGATTTTTCCATAAACAAAACAGCCGTTTCCGTATTACTGAACCCATATATCATACTACTGCAGGATCTTTGCATAGCAGATGTTTCGAGCCTAGAATATATAATGTACTAATTAAAACCCACCCAGTTTGGGTGATCTTAACTCAAATAGATTCAGAAAAAGAATGAAATCATTGATCTATTTATTATTTTTCTGTAATAATTTCCCACCGCCATGGGTGACCAAGGTCGTTAAGGCGCGTACTCGTGAGCGGGAGGTCTAGGGGTTCGAATCCCGTCAGGACCGTCCTCCCTGACTGAGGTTTTTTCCAGGTTTTCCTCAGTCCTCATAAATAGCAAATGCCGGGAGGTACCCTAAACTTAGGCCTGGAACGCTTTCTTCCTTAAAAAAAAAAATCCTTTCCCAATATATCATTTCATGTATCATCATTGTCGCCGCCTGTGGTACCCCAGTAGTAAAAACGGGCGTTAAACACTAAAAAAAAAAAATAATAATTTCCTGCACATGTTTGTGCAAAAAAACACACCCACACCCACCCACCAACCCACGCACCCACCTATCCACACACACTCTCATGCTTCAAGTTAATTATATATAGATTCCTACAGATGTATCATTAAACTGTATATTGAATATCTGTAAAATAGAAATAACTATTTTGGTAATCTATTTTGAATGCTTAACTTTTATTCTAAAATTTTGAATTCATATTATCACATGATAAGAATCTTTTCCACTCATGAGCTTAATATGTTGCATACTGAACCTTCAATATACCATTTCAAACCTGCTGACATTCTAGTTAGCCATGTAGCCAGTTTGAAGAACCAACTGCTCCCCAACGGGAAATTGCAGGTTTGAAATGAACTGCACGGTAGTATCAGTGGAAGATGGGGTAAGTTACCTGATTAATAACATCACTTCATAAAATTTTGAAGCTAATAATGTACAGAAAATATGACATAAATTAAAAATAATTGCCTAAGGAAATATCCTGCAATTGAGATGATTACAACCGCAGGAAATTTTATGATACATTCCTTATTATGCAGCTTACTGATGTCTAACTGATGATATCTATGTATGATACATTCCTTATTATGCAGCTTGCTGATGTCTAACTGATGATATGAGGTTAGTTTGATATTAAGGAGAAAAAGTTCAGTCTTCTAACACATTTTATTTTTCCACATACATTTCTCCTTGTTTGTGTTTACTCATGAGAGTTGATTTCTTCCAGGCACTTAAAATACTCCTGAGAGACCTCTTCATTTGACTTAAATTTGTGTTCAGCCCAGAACGTTTTGAATTTTGAGAATAGAAAGGAACAAGATCAGTTAAATAGGGTGAATATGCAAGCATTTCAAATCGTCATGAGTGACGCAGCTTGAATGCACCAGCACATTGTCATGGCAAAACAACAGCTTTTTGACCAATTCTAGACTTTTTTCTGTGATCACTCTTCATTATCTCCAAAAGTAATGCACAGTATTCTTCAGTAGTTTACCCTTTCCCCAAATAGCCAATCAAGAGAATTCCCTTTGCATCCCAAAAAACTTAAACCATCACCTTTCCAGTGGATGGAACATTTTAATCTTTTTTCAAGAGGGTTTGTCTTGTGCAGTCCAATGTTTAGACTACTGTTTTGTTTCCAGTGTGGAGTGATGAATCCACATTTTGTCTCTAGTCACGAATTCAAGCACGGCAGAACAAGCATCGAGAAACACAATGTCCTCCAGCTCCAAAATTAATCCCTTTACCCACTTTTTAGTTAAATTTAAAGTCATAAAGTCATTTTTAAAGTATTTAGGTCATTAAAATTCAGGCTCCAGTTATCATATGTGTATGCTATAAATCAATATACAGTCTTTGACACATTTTCTGGGGTTTTATACCAAAGGAATTTCCGGTAGATTTTATTACTGTTGTAACATTAATTTTTAAGTGCTTGTTATGTATTTTTAATGGAAGAAAAACTGCAGTTTACGGTGATGATGCTTGAAATTGATGTGTTTGCAGATCTATGGACAAATATTTTATTGTTGATATTATTATTATTATTATTATTATTATTATTATTCAATGCAGTGAAATTAAGGCACAGGCACTTAAAGAAAAAGCAACTGGAAAGTTTATTTGTATAAATATAATTTGATTAAGCCATGAACACATATTATACGATATTCTTATTTTTTCTTTCACTGGGATGGTTTTTAATATATGTAAGACTCAATGGAATGGGAAGGGTTTCTGAAATGCAGGCAATGTAATCAGTACAGTGGAGTTCTCTTAATCCAAACCTCTGTAATCCAAAAATCCAGTTAATCCAAATTGAAAGTTGAACAATTTGCAGAAAATATGAAATGAAAGAATGTTTTCCAGAATGAAGCTTAATTATTAATTTTATTCTTCATATAGTAAATCAACACAAAAGATAACAACATTTCACACATATTGCTCATTGATTGCATTTCTTCACAAAGTCAATTATTTTCTTTTGCTGCAATAATTGGAACCTGTCTGATAATGCATTATTAATGTTAACATATAGTTTCTGATACTACCATGCATGATCAACAGACGTTTGCTTGTATTTTCTTTCACTGATCAAATCACTCAATTCTGGCAATGAATGAGAGATCTCCATTCATTATATTATTCATGTGGTGTGGCTCTTCCTGGATAAGAAGTGTCTTTCTGTCGCTCATGTGAAAATCATAAGTACAATGTTTTATCAATTTTATTACATTTTTGATGTATGGCAGGTTTCAAGAACATCTGCTGTTCGGAAGACCGTTTAATTGTACGGTGTGAATCAAATATAAACCAGAATTTTTATTTTATCCTTGTGAGTGATGGATAGTGTAGAGTCAGACATGTCTTTGAGACTTGGAAGTTCAGAGAGGTGAAACCAGTTCATCTTGCATAGCTGCTATTTATCAATAGCATCACATGTAATCAAGAAGTACAGTCTCCTGCATTTGTGCATCACAGTACCAGCAGTGTCACTATAACCCTCATGGTGTATGGACAGTCTCTGTTACCTGTGTGGCTTTATGTATAGCAGCTGTCTGTGCACTGGTGTCCTGTGACATTTAAGTTTTCGAACACTTGAGCACATGACAGGGATATATTCAAATATATCCAATGAAACAGTCAAAGGTCAAATAAGCGTCCTGGTCATATTGTCAGAGTAGTACCTACCACATCCCATATTGTGCAGCAAATAATAGTATGGCAAGACAAAGGAGATGGTCTTCATGATCACAGAAAAAGAAAGATAGCAGGTGGTCACTGGAGCAGCAGCTGATACATAAACAAGCAGCAGTGAGGAGGCAATGACTTCGTCCTGCATGATGACATAAATGCTGGAATGTATTACAAGTGTTACAGGACTATACTGCATGGGTAGCTCCATTGCAAAGTCATACTACACACACATGGGTAACCGCTGTACTCCTGAGAACAAGTGAGCATGGAGTGGAAGAAAAGTGGGGAATCCACATCTATCAAAACTAAAATTCACTTGTGAGTTGTAAAGATTTTCTTAACAGTTTTTTGAGACTAACAAGGCATTTTGTTTATCAATTTTCTCTCCATTAACGTTGAACATTAATGCAGCTTATTACTTAATGCTGAAACAAAATAACAGTCTATGGTATGGGGTCACACCAATTCCCCAAACTAGCCAAAGAAAGTCCGTTGAATTTTGTCAGCAAAGAAGCTGACCATGATGGCCACCACGTTTTGGGATGTTACGGGAATCTTGCTTATAGAATTCAATGAATGTGGTACGACAATCACTTCTGAAGTTTACTGTGAGACTTTGGAAAAAGCAAGAAGAGCTACCCACAACATACACAATCTGCTGACATCTGGAGTTCTGTTCTTGCATGACAAAATTTGCCCTCACAGTGATTGGCAAACATAAAACCTTTTTAGGCAATTCAAATGGAATGATCTGTTCATTCATATGAAGAAGTGGCTTGGGGCCCAGCACTTTGATGATGGTGAAGATCTTCAAAATGCTATGACAGGTTGGCTACATTTCCAGGTGGCCAAGATTTATGCAGAAAGGATTTTTAAATTGGTGAAACCCTATGACAAGTCTTGAATTTAAATGGTGATTATGTTGAAAAATAATGGAAAACTGTAATTTTCAGATGTATGTAATAAACTCTGTGTGCATGTGTGCGCGCGTGTGTGGGTGCATGCAAGCAAGTATATGTATGTGTGTGTGGCACTTGCACAGGGTTTTTATTTATAGCCAATTTGTAGTTTTCAGTCAAAAAGAGAGACTGATTTTTAAGAAAATTCACCTACCATCCAGTAACTAGGAATATATTCCAAAAAAATTGTAAAGCTATTAACAATGAATTGGCACCTGTTAACAGATACACTCTAAAAATGCTTTAGTGGACAACAACATTCAACAGGAGAAAAATTTTATACCTACAAAATAACATGTAAGATATATGTTGGTAAAACTATAAGGAATATAAGAACACAGTTAAAGGAACATTTCAGGAACGTTAAGTACAAACAGATAGATATGTCAGCATTGGCACACCATTTTTGGATAGATAATCACGACATAAAAAGAGAAATAAAGTTACTTAAAGAAGCACACGGACATACAGAATTGGACACATGGAAGAAGATTTACATTCATAAACATAGGGAATCATCTTATGAATTTCCACATTACAGGAGAATGTAATACAAATTTCCAGTTTATAAAAAAAATGCCACCAGGGCAGAGCCACAGGTCCTCATAGAAGTTAGTTTCTTCTAGTCATCAAGTTGGTTCAAGATGGAGAGGATGTCTCTTCAAAACCGGTCCCACCGTATTTAAAAGAAAAGTGAAGCATAAGAGTGTGTTAGACAACAGATTAGATAAAAATTCATATATCCCATTTAAATTTATTTTGTTTCAATTAAAAAAATTATAAAATCTGGTTTATAAATGATTTATCCTCATAACATGTTTTTCTTCTAACTGAAAACTGTAGTTTTTTGAATGCCAAATTTTGATGTACTTTTAACCTTATTCAAACATTTTAGTACTAAGTACACATGAGATGTGCTTTTTATTGCTTGCCATTTTAAAACTACCTACAGTTAGTTACCATTAAACAATTTAAACAATGACATGCATTTAAAAAGAAGTAGCACAGTGTTGCTAGTAGACTGACACAATGAACCAGTACATTGCACCAATGCAAAGACCAAGTGTACGGTTGCTTCAATCTCTCACTGATGCATTATTATAGTCTGTGAGATTTAACTTGTCAGGTGCCTTTAGAAAGAGAAAGGATTTAACTAAAAATGTTAATTGGAACTTGTACAGTAAAGCTAATCATACAATTAAGATCATTGTATAATTGAGTTGAGTTACACACTATAAGTGGAAAAAAGTGGAGCAATAAGAATTTGAAGCTCAACTCAATCATACAATGATCTTAATTAGAGAAAAGAACACTCATCATCTCTCTCTATGGCGATGCAGGCATATCATACACCTCATCCAGAACCATTATGGCACCAGTGACAGATTGGTCATCTTCTGAATGTTCATCAGAGTTGTTTGAAACTTGAGATGAATCTTGATCATATTCATCTTCCGATTTTTCTAAATCAATTATCAGCTTGTCAGTAATTTCATCAAAAAGTCTGATTTTTCACATATTTTCATGCTTTTCTCCAATTTTCTGCAGTCACCTTTTCAAATAGCATTATCAAAGAGCACTTTTACATCACTACTCTCAAATGAAATAATATGTCTGGCAACTTCATCCCTTATCTGCAAGCATATAAACTCTATAATTGATCCTGGTGGTGTAGTGGTAACCATACTTGCCTTCTATACCCAAGATTGCGGGTTCAAACCCGGACAGGGTTGATGGATTTTTTGGGGGTGTAAAAATCCTAAGTATAGCTTCCTTCGGAAGGGAAGTAAAGTCGTGGGTCCCATGTCATACATTTACAGTACAAAAAAGAACCTCAAGCCTGAAAGAAGAGGCCTCTGAGCAAAATTTGTCGGCCATTTCACGCCCTTAATAGAATGGGACGCTGATGACCTCAGATGTTAAAGAGTAAATAAAACAATCCAAAAAAAAAATTCTATAACATTAAAATCGCAGTGATACGCTGGTAGCTGCACTACGATATGCCCATGCATTTCTGCAATGGTGTCCATTTCACACATTTTGAAATTAGAATAATTTTCATTTTCATAAGTTCATACAACACTGCCTTTGTGAATCATGGAACAAAATTGATGTTCTTATTTCATAGCCATAACTGCATAATGGGTTTCACAGATGATGAAATGGATGCCTTATTAACTTCTACTGAGTGATAAGAGACATTGCCCATGGCAATTATATTATAGGAGGTAATGTTTATTAACGAACTTGTCCTTAAATACTTTAGTGTCTCTTTCTTCATGATAGTCCTTTGTGGATTTATATTTAGAAGTGAGCAACACATTGGGAATGAATACAGATATCCAGAATATAAAACAATAAATCACTTATATTTTTCCTATTGCAGTTTTCAGAAGAAAGTTGCTTTCATCTAGTTCAAGTTTCTCTACTTTATCATCCACATTTCATCTATGTATACAATAGGACAAACAATAGCCCAAAGTTCTTTCGTTTTGCTTTATAACCTGAATCTTTTTTAAACAAAATCCCATCTTTCCATTACATGTTTCCCACCTCGATAGTTTTTAACATAACTGCATTGGATTTTTTTAAGAATTTATCTTATGGACCACATACTGCCTTTCAATAATTCCTCAGCCTTTAGTGCACTATATACATCCTGCAAACTAGGCAGGAAATCTGTTCGATAAAGAGAATAAATAGTTTGCCCTATAGCAGTGACAGTGAATGACACTATTTGAGATGTTTTGTGTTTCCTGTTTAGGCGCTTCTTACCTAGAGTTTGCAAACCACTTGCTTCAGATTTATTTTGATTTATTTCTTTTATTTTTATAATACTCATATGCCTGTAGCTGCAGCAGTTCTTTCAACTATACTGGTCATTGAGGTAGTTGCCTTCCCACATTTTAAAGCTTCACATTAATCACTAAAAAACCTGTGAAAGTTCACAATCTGTCCCTGCCATCAGATTTTAGGGCTTTCTGTGCTTTCCAATCTGAAGAACAATTAACACAAGTGTAATGAAAATGAGACAATTAAACTGGAATAGACTGTAATTGTATATCAGAAAACATTTTCAGAGCACAATATCACTCACAATCTTGAACTCAAATAGTCTTCCATTTTATTCAATTTTAGTGGTGTGTATGTTACAATTTCCACTAAATTTTTTAAAAATGTCAAAATACACAGTCTAACTTTAACTGAACCACCATATCTTTACAAAATGCAGTAAGTTAGGCATAATGAGGTAAGAGTGGGGAAGGTATTTGAAGGGCTGCCGTTCAGGAATTTCCAGGTAATGTGAGAATGGACATATGCCCATTGTTAAAAAGAGACAGTAAAAAAAGGAACAAGTTAAACTTCACAGACTTTAGCAGTAGAATTTGTAAGTTAATATCTGAAACCAGATAAACCTATCTGAGACAATGCTTCATTCTTGGAATGATTTTATGGTTGATCTGAAAATTTTGCAGTCTGAACAGGCCAAACTAATTAGTTTGGATTAAATGAGATTCCACTGTATTTTCCTTTAGGAAAAAATCAGATTAAGAAATATTAAATTCTATTAACACAAATAAGCACAGAAAATATAATACTTTAATACAGACACATATGAACACAACATTTAATATACAAAAAGTGAAATTTTGTTAATAATTTTAATGTCTAAAATGAACAATGAGCATTAAAACATACAATTTGGTCCATAATGTTAATCCACTTTCAGTTTTTTTTTCCCCGATGCTGATTCTGGAGAATGAAGTCTCTTTACTGTTGCATTTCGTTCACTGTGTCCTAAAAAAATTTTATTTATTAGGATAACATAGAAAGTTATAAATGGTCCTTAGCAGCAGTTTTGATACACAATTATTAAAGTCAAGGTAAAAAAAAATTTAGGACAAATGCACAGACCATTGTTCATAATCTTTAAGAGCACACTACAGTTGTGACATATTTTTAAATAAACTATCATACTCTTTTATGAGCTTTATATAAACATAGCTCTGCACCTCAAAGAAGATTTTTAAATGGTACAGCTCTTTTCTTTTTCCTTACTCCTTACAGGCATCTACAGCACAAAGATTAATGTTTCCGATTTTTTTTTTTTTTCTGGAGTTCAAGGATAAAAATCCTATGGAGAAACATCAAATGATTTCGTGGTAATGTTACTCAAAGATATGTCATGGATTCCTGTTTTCTGCTTCATTTCCTCAAGAAATTTGAAGTATGACTTTAGGTTTATCGTGATATAATTGTTTGTGCCTAGCTATTTGAAGCTGAGATATCAGTGCAAGAAATTGGAGCTTGTATGATAGCATTAGCATTTTTAGCAAAATAGCAAATAACGTCTGATTATAATAGGATTTGATGATAATTTTTGGAATACTGAAGAAACCTCGAGAGTTGTAAGTTTCTTTGTGGTAGCATTGGAAACAGTGTGTCCTGATTAATAGTCACAGCAGAGATTAGTGTGCAGCTGTATGCAAATAGTACTTGTGGTTGGGCGCTCACTGTCCCGAGATAGAAGTGGACCCAGAGCACTTTCATGCAATGATTTTTTTATGATTATAAATGTAGCCTGAACTAAAAAGAATGCTAGGAGAAATTACAGAGAGCTTTCCACACTCTATTCCTTCTCATGCAAAAGAGCTACATGAAGAAAAACAGCTTAAAAGATGAGGAATATATGGGGCATCTAACAAGAATAATCATAAATCTGCAAAAGACTTATAGGAAGAGAGAGGAGTTTCTAAACATTCTTTCACTGCAGAGCCTCGTTTCACAAAAGTAAGGTCTAATACATACAAGTGTATTAGTGCAGGTCCTTGTAAAGTATGGTCTTGTAACTTTCTGTTCCACAAAAGAAATGCTACACTGGTGAAGTATTAATAAAACGTTACAAGTGACATCATATAAAAGAGTAAGATGGAGGAAACAGCTGTTTGCCTTACTTCACCATATCTTGAATTAGGTTATATCCACTCTTTAGGGAGTTTTAATGCACAGAGCAAGATCATTGTCATTCATGCAAAATGGGTGTTGTTTTTTTCTTAGACATAATGACAATTCAAAAACTTTATTACTTTATTACGTATTTATTTATTATTACGTATTTATTGATATTCACTTTGAGATGGCAAGGAGCATCAATTTCAGCCGTCAAGAGATGGCAGAAGAATCAAGCTTCCCAGTTGCTCTTGGTCATTATTTTATTAGTCCATTTGATTCTTTATATAGTTGTTTATATTGCTTAACAATCATGTTCTCATAAGCAGGAAACTGGAAAAATTGTGCTAAAAGAGATTATTTTAAGAGAGAATGAAGAATGAAAAGAAATTATTTTCGTGGCATGTAACAAGAACCTTAAAAACATATTAACTTAAGATGCTGATCTGAAATATGATTTGGAACAGGAAATGCCAATATCAGTCATAAGCCCTACTTTATTTGTACTTAATCTAACTTTATCATTATACACAAATATTTATTTATTCTTTCTTTATACATATTCTTATTCATCACTTTCACTAATACTCAGCACATTTGGGTCAACTGGCTACCAAAATCATTAAAAATAATAATAAATTTTGTGCTAATATTTTAAGTTACCAATGTTCCTACATTTGAAATTTATACAAATTACCAGTGCCCGAGTAATAATAGTACTTGTGTGGAACAGAACAACGAATAATCACTTATACATTTGTAAGTATGGAGTAGTAAAGTGCAAGAGTAGCAGAAACCTTTGTGGAACAGAATTATAATAACACACACAAAAAAAACACACTCACACAAAACAAAAAACAAAAACAAACAAACAAAACCACTAGTGGAACAGTGCCAGAAAATGCACATTGTTTCAACAATTGTAGTTTTTGACGTTTCTGTGATATCTTTACATGTAATAAACAATGGATTTATCAATACGACCTGGAAATGAAGAGGCAGTCAGTGATTAGGATCTTCCCACAATGACCCTCCAGTAAAGGTTATGCAATAATGAAGTGCAGGCCAGAAGATGATTACCTAATTTCCATTTCTTTTCATAAGTGGCAAAGTCACTGTTAAATGGCACACACAGTTTGCCTACTCAAGATCTTGAGAACACTATCAGCAAGAAGAATGGAGTTTGGGTTGCTGCTTTACCATGACAATATCTCTGTATACACCACTTTGAAATCTGTGGAATTTCTGCCGATATTGGGAGTGATACAGATGAACTATCCACCATACAGTCCAGATGTGGTTCTCGTGACTTTTTCCTAAAAGAAAAGCTGAGGGCTATCAATTTGGGAGTTTGCAAGAAGCTGTTATGTCCTATGAAGAGAAAATCGGTGGCATCTCTAAAGAGCCTTGGTATGGTTGCTTCATGATTCGTTCCAGAGGATGAAACTTTGTATCAAGAGTGGTGGATACTACTTAAAAAGAAATAAGCAGAGTTGGTGAGTGATGGCCTTCTACTCACCAGAATTCTGAAAATTAAATACTAGCTTCATAAGTAATGACTCAAAGTGCACAACAGTTTGATCACAAAGTGACCTTAATTTGGTGGTTATTTACTGTAATTGTTTTATTATATTGCACATCACTAGTGGAACACTTCTCTTTTGAAGGCCAATTCTGAACTGAGAGGCCTTATAATACATATTAAAAAAATACTAAAACTCACGGACACCTAATAATTGGAAATAAAAAACAGAATCAGCTGACTAATTTAAGTATCATCTGAAAAGAACAATTACTCAAATCAGAGGAACAAATTTAGATGTTAGAAACAGAATTGCTTAGTAAAATTTGTATTTCTGCAATTTTATTCAGTTTGAAGGAAGGAATTCATGCATTTCCAGAGCTACAAAGTTACAGATCTTTAGAAGTAATGTTAAAGTTGATAATAGTTTCTTGGGTGATTAGCCTTGTCATTTAACAAGAAGCTATAAAATATAATCAACAATGTGAAGACTTTAAGTCCAATGTTAAAGTTGTTCTACTATATGGTTCAGAAATATGGTTACCCAAAAGAATAATTAAATAAATGTTGCATTCTTTTATAAACAAATGCTTGTGGAAAAATCTCAAATGCTTATTGATCTATGGTAATAAGCAACAAAAATTTTAAAAAATCCAAATCAGCAGAGGTAAATGGAAAAGAAAAGGAAACATGAGAGAAAAACTGTACATGCTATTATATTTATATCCAGATATTCAAAAGGCTATGTAAACATTATTCAGTTTCTTACCCATTGAAACAACATAGTCCTTCCACACATTTCCTGGGAAGTTTCTGAGTTGTTCACTGTCAACCGCAACAACCACATATTCACCATCACTGCTCTTTAACTTGCACTCCATACTTTCAAGTTTCAATTTCAGGAATTTCTAAAACACACATGTAGATCATGAAAAAACAGATCATATATGCCATAACCTTTTATATTATGAGGGTCATTTCAAAAGTTCTTGGAATGACCCACAGATGGCAGTGGGTCATTCCAAGTATTGTCATTAAAACTTGCCTTCTTCCATAAAAATATTTGTGCAATAATACATGGATGAGTCAAGAATCATAGCAGCTATAGTGGTATGGTGGAATACAAATATGTGTACATGGGAAAAATGGCAAATATGGAACATTGTGCGATTATTAAGTATTTGATACAGAAATATATGAATAGATTATAAATTCATACAAATATGACAAACACTCTAGGGGACTGTGCACCATAATTTTCAATCATATACAAGTGGACCACAGAGTTTAAACTTGGTCTTGAAAGCTGAACCATGTAGTGGATAATTAAAATCTATCATAGCATCAGAAATTATTGATAAAATGCATGGTGTGGTTCTAGAGGACTGCCGTTTAAAGATGTTTCTCTTTTGGTAGAATGCGTATTTCATTTTTTGAGGGTAAAATTGTGCTTGGAAAAATTATCTGTAGGATGAATGCCATAATTACGACTGAGGATTAAAAGCGAATCAGAGTACAACTATCTTTGCAAAGTTTGGCCTGTTTTAAGAGAGATCCCATCAATTTTATGCATACATTTGTGACCAATGATGAAACATGGGTACATTATTACATATCTGAAACAAAACAACAGTCTACACAATGGAAGCATCACAATTTTTCACTACCAAAGAAGTGTGTGAAATCTCCTGGGACAATCATGATGTTGGTTTTCTGGGATGCCAAGGGTGTACTGCTAACAGATTATTTTTCCACTGAAGCATATAATGCTAACCTTCTGAACCAATTGAAGACAAAAATATGTGAGAAAAGGTCATGTTCATCAAAGGAAAAAGTGATCCTGCATCAAGTCAATGCTTGCCTTCACACTTGTCATTGCAATGGAGAAAATCACTTGCAGCCACATCTGTTTTATACCTTTGACTTGGCTCCATTGGACTTTCAACTGTTCCTAAAACTGAGACAATCATGGAATGGGAGACAATGGGTGGGAAGAAATGTTTATCTGATGAAGAGCTTAAATCATTAGTTTAGGCATTTTTCAAGCCTAGATGAAACTTACTTCTGTGATCGGAGAAAGGCTTTGGAGCATCATTGGACAAAGTGTTTAGCATCAAGGGAGACTATATTGAAAAATAAGAATAATTTCAAAAAGCTATACTGTTATTTTGTGCTTCATTCCGCAAACTTTTCAAATGATCCTTGTAAATGGCAAGAAAATTGGAAGAAGAAAAAATGGGAACCAGTAATCCATAAGAATAAAAAAATTAATAAAACACTGAAACTGACACACAAATAGCACATTTTGAGCTGCTTATGTTTTAAATTTTGTTTTTTGGTTATTGTTTAATTTACCCAAACATTTAAAAAATTTAACTCCAATTTTACATAATTTTAAACAGTTATGCACAATTGCTATAAATAAAATAGATTCAAATTAGTAAGTCTCTAAGTTTATCTGTCTACCAATATTACCGGTTCAGCCTATTTAGCTCTGATGCATTGGATGGCGTTATAAGACTAATCTTAATCTATATTACAAAAGAATATAAAAATATGTTTACACAAACCTATAAACTATCCAATTAAATATGGTATTAAAGAGTTCAATGTTTAAAAGATTTAAACAATTTTCAAACAGAAATGACTGACATATTTTCACAAGAATTGTAACCACTTTACAACAGATCCACATGGTCAAGACACTAGATGTTAACAGTACCATTTATTAAATGAACCCAAATGTTTTACATTTGTAGAGTAAAAATATGGAAGGAACTTTGGATCTATGTTCTAGAATCATAACTAAGAGTTAACCCTTCAAAGTCACACTGGGGTCCCTTAAACTCCAATTCTTCTTTTTTATTGCAACTCTTTCAACAACCTCCAGTGTATTGTTGTCTCATACATATTCAGTTCTTATCCATATGCTGATAGAACAATTATTTTCCAGCACATTGTTGTCTCACAAAGTTCTGTTCGTATTCATACACTGATAGTGCAACCATTTTCCTGCTCTTTGTAGTCTCACACAAATTCAATTTGTATACATTTCTGATAGTGCTAAAATTTTCCAGATAAATGTTGTCTCACACAAATGCAGTTTGTATTCAAGTGCTGATAGAGTACTCATTTTACAGATCATTGTTGTTTTGCATTAATTCAGTTAGTGTTCATGTGCTAATAGTGCAACAATATTCCAGATCATTATCGCCCTACATCTATTCAGTTTGTATTCATATGTGATAATGCCACCAATTTTTTTATAAATTTTCTTGGCTAGTCATCACTAACTACAGAGGCTGGCCTACCACTCCTCAGTTGATCATTAAAAAGTCAGATCCACTAGCATAACACCTTCACCCATAAAGTTTGGGCTGTATACAGCACACAATTCATGATGAATATCTGCTGTTGACATGTTTTCCACAAAAAAATCTTATCACACTATGCACATTGCATTTGGTGGGATTTTCTATTGCAGCATTCATTTTGTGAGGTTGTAATGAGCAAAAGCGTGGCACTATGATACCCCACTAGCAAAGCTGGAAGCTTACTGAATCATATATTATGTTGATGTAATAATGGCACACTCAGTTCGCCACTACTAGTGCTATGGAACAATGGAGGTTAGTTTCTGAACCGCCCTCATATATATTTTATATACTATGAGAATGAAATACAGCATTAATATTTTTCAAAATGCAGTTTTGGAGTTAAGAAACTGCAGAAATAATGGGAGAGGAGGGTGAGCATGTTAATAAATGAAGTAACTTGAGTTTATTTTTCCTATATTTATAAAATTATAATTAAAATTTTATTATGATCACAGTCTCCTATACAGTAACTTAAATACAATTACATTTTAAGATATTACCTGCATGAAACATGTCCAGGAAGTGTTTTCAAAACAGGTTAACCAGGTGTCTATCAGATGAGTCGGAACATTGCTGCAGTAAGTCATACTGTAACCCACAGATAAAGATATATTCCAGAGAAAGCTCTCATACACTTTGGTACAGCTCAAAGTAGCATTATCAATACAAAATACTCATTAGCAACTTCTATAAAAAGATTAACTGAAATTGAAAATAAGGTATATTAATGACAAAAATATGAAATAACATTCTTTAGCCTTTCACAGTTGGCATTGCCATTATCAAAATTGATCATTACTGGGCTACTTTCCATTTAAACCCAAAGCTTTTGCTGGCTTTTGCAGCCAGCATCGTTAGTGAACTGAATGAAAGTGTCTGGAAAGACATAGGAATATAATCATTAGAAGGGAGGGAGTAGGAGTGGTGGGAGAGTTGTAGTGCAGATATTTGCTAAAAGTAACAAATTCCATGTCTTGCTTATATGAAAATCTCTATCTTGGTTTTAATTATCTGGATGTTGCTCTATTTCTAAGGCAACTTTTCTAGCCAGATTAAAACAACATTTTGCAACTGCTACTTCTGGTTTTTTTTTAATGCCACAGCAACTTGGATGCATGTTTTGCAATCACAAATATTTCTGGCTGATTAAAGTGCAAATATTGCTCATACTCTCCCAGCTGACATCTGGACTTTATCAGCCCCCAAACGTGTTATAAAGAAAGAGGAGGAGGAAGAGGAGGGGGGGAGGAGGAGGAGGAGGAGGAGGAGGAGGAGGAGAAGGAGAAGGAGAAGGAGAAGAAGAAGAAGAAGAAGAAGAAGAAGAAGAAGAAGAAGAAGAAGAAGAAGAAGAAGAAGAAGAAGAAGAAGAAGAAGCCACTGCAAAAACAACAGGATATTTTAATCTGGCTAGGAGAGAGGCCTAAGAAATAGGGCAGCATCCAGATATTTAAACAAAGACAGAGATTTTCAAATAATCCATTAACGAATATAAATCTCAATATGAATCAACACAGCAAAACGTATGTAATTTCTTTATATTTCAAACAGTTAAACAGTTAAAACTTCTTTCCCAAGGGAAAGTTTAAAAATTTAAAATGGTTAGAATGGTTAAAATATTCAACAAAATTGAATCCATTAATGCTTAATAAACAACATCTGTGCCACAACTCCCCCCCCCCCCCACTACTACCCTCTCCCATTTCTAATATGTAGTTAGAATTTAATAAGATGTAAATATGATATGCAGAAATAAATTATGGATATTACCTGGTATTTGTGCCTTTGCTACATGAGTATAGATTATTATGCCAATATTTAGGCAATGGAGAAGAGAGAGAGAAGAAAGAAAAAGAAATAAAACTGTAAGAACAGAGAGAAAAAGAGAAAAGATATTACGTGAAAAATAGTTAAAAAAAGAAAGACTTATAAATAGTGGAGGAAAAATTGAACAATAAGAGATCAGATGAAGAAAGAATAAGGGAAAGCAAAAACAAAAATATTGGAGGACAAAGATCAGAAGAAAATAAGATAGTGGCACATAAACATCAAAATATGTACTTAAATAGTGAGAATTTTCACAGTAAATATAGTATTATATAACAAATTATTTCCTCAGAAATAATTTGTTATATGTCAATAAAGTACCTGATTAGTTCAGAAGCAGCTTCCTCATCAATGAAATTTTCACGGCATAACTTCAAAAGATCTGTCTTGAAATGTTCAGGTGAGCTAGGTGGCCAAGTGTCAAAAAACTGAACTTGCATACTGGTGAACAGCTAAGGAGAAATCGATAATATTTTTACAAAGTATTCAAGTTTAGCCTTGGAAAATATTTTATACACAAAATAAATAATTTATAGTTTTTTACCTTTCAAATCTCTTACAATTTCCAAGTGGATGTAAAATATGTCATATTTACATGCAGTATATATCTTTAGTTTGTCTCTTATTTCTGTATTTTATATAATTATGTATATTGTGCTCTGTATTTTGCCGATATTATTTACTGGTTGAGTGGAAGAGAAGGCCCCATGGCCTTAACTTTTATCAGGGTAAATAAATAAATATTTCCATATACACCTACAGTAGTAAATTTTGAGGCAAAACCCAAATTTAAATGACAATGTCCATTCTGAAATAATGCAATTTTGGCTAGTAAATACAAATGTGTATTTACTGCATTAACTGATAAAACATATGGTATTGATGACAGCAATATTAAGTAAGGCAGATAATTTTGTTTTGTTTGAAATATATTTATGCATGTTGAAGTCAAAGGGAAAGTCCAACATTAGGATGCATTTTGCACACAGCTTGTGCCGTACTAATTATGCTCTATTTACATTTAGTATTAAATTTTAATTCTGTAGAAATAAAGTATATTAAAAAAAAAAATCTAACCTTAGCTCTTAATATCACAAATGAGAGCTACTTACATTTGTCAGATAAGTTTTGTACTCTTCAGTTTTAAAGTAGGAAGGCATGATTCCATATGATCCTTCCATTGTTAAGTCTTCATAAACTTCAGTCTTTGGTAAGAATTTCTTGAACTCTGGAGCACCAATAGTACAACGCAACAGCTGTTCTGAGGTTGTTAGTTTCAGCATATTCCTGAAGGCTATGTTATGGATTTCAAATGCTCTTCTTGCAGGCTACAAAACCGATAGACAATATCCTAATTTTTATATAACTTGATAAAAGTTTATTATTAGCAATAGAGAATTTTATAAAGCATATTGTGCACAAAACATGAAACCTAACTTTAGAGAAATTCCAGACATAAACTCTCCAATATGACTATTTTATCTAAACAGATAAAAATAAGAAGACAGGATATTGAAAAGCAGGAAATATGGGCCAATCTTAATGTCAAAAAATCTGTAAAATTATATAGCACACAAAAAAATGGTTGGAACAAGAAAGATACATTGAAACCTGCAATAAGGCAGAGAGGGAAGGACTGGCATGGTTTAGAACAGGAGTAGTATGTTTGAGCAGAATAAAAAATGGATATATAAAGAGAATATGTACAATGTGTGAAGAAGCAGATAGTACATGGCATTGTATTTTAGAATGTAAACAAACCAAGTTTAGGAGGGAACAGTTCCTTTTTTTACCAAAGTGGAAAAACATATCAAATGAAATAAGAGGCAGAAGAATTTTAAACTTGAAATCAGTTGAAAATATAAAATAAACTTGGAAAATACACTAAGAAGGTGAGACAAAAAGGTTATACAGGGTGGGCAAAACAAATGGGAATAATAATATTGACAATGGCACTATTATATCCCCATTAAATATACAACCTGGTGTTAATTGGAATGGGGCATGGAAGGGACGAAATTCCAAAAATTGCAGGTTATTAAGTGGGAAATTTAAATAGTTGTAAGTTTACATATAATGAGAATATGGTTTTGTAAATTATTTACTTTGATTTTGACTGTTTACTTGTTTGTTAAAACTGCATGAAATTGATTCTATTTATATGACAAAAATATTATAACTGCATTTAAATTGGAATAAATTCATTCATTTATTGATGCATTTCAAGCATTCTTATGCCTTGAAATATTTTTTCATCAATAAGAAACAGATAAGGGGCAGAGCATGTGGATCAATCCTCATAATATTTGTTGGTCAACTGATAACAAGAATTTATTATGGGCGAAGTAAACACAAACTTTGATAAGTGGTTTTAAATAGTGGGAATTTTCACGTGAAATATAGTATAATACTGCAACCCTTTATAAGGAAATCACTCACATTTTAGTAGAACAAAATTAGTGAAATCTGAGTGATTTGCTTATAAAGGCTGCACTGCAAATTTTGATATTTTATAGCATCTTTAAAATGAAATAAAAATAATAGATAAGAACAGTGTAGCATATCTTACCAATTCATTCATTTTCAACATATCCTCAAATTTTCGGGCATCTATTACTTTATCCCATGTCCTCTCCATCAGCTGTATAATAAGTTTTCTAATGGTAGTAATATGGACAAGAGGCTTTCCATGGCAGGTCAGAAAAACGTAGCTTAATGCCTGTGAAAACTGAATTAAGAGCAAAAATTATTAATTATAACTTATGCAAAGTTCCTTTATTGTTATTGTAATATTTTTAAGAAGCATTTATCACAGATGGAAAACAGTAAACAAAGAGTGAAAATGTCAAACGTTGTGCCTTTTGTACATTTTACAGAATAAGCAAAAAACTACCCATCTCTATTACCATTCAACTTACTACACCCAAAATCATAAATACAAAATTATTTTGTATAACAGATTGCTGCCAAGAATACAATGGTCAGGGAGAAAAAAATCATTAATATGTGTGGGTTCTACGTGCCATATGATCAAAGAGTTGGTTACAAGTGTCATCGAAACTTTTGTTACATTTTATTTCAGGTTTTAGAGGGAAATAATTACAAAATAACATTAATGACTAGCAGCAACATATATTATAATGTTATTAAGCACAAAAGCTAGGGCAAAAGTGCAAGAATACCAATCTTCATATTTTCTCCTCACAACTGACAAGAACAGTAAACTTTTTCAATTTTTACACAGGGGTTGATATTTATATCTGATAAAACAATCTGTGCTCTTCAAGAAGGAATGGCAACAAGGATTAGAGATCTTTCTTGGTTTCAACCAATCAACTGGGGTTGATCTTTCAGACAAAGCACAGGTACCTGTATATCAACCACTGATTTTCCTCTCTTAAACCTTCACCTTTCTAATTGGGAGTAAGCTTTTTTAATAGCTATATGAGATGGATGAGAATGAAACACTTTTAAGTATTGTGCATTTTGAAATACTGCACTTTTTTATTTTAACAATAAATCAGCAACATTCTTAAAATCAAAGAAATAATTGACTGGATTGGAACTACATGAAAAGGATTTATTGCTTTAGCTTAATCTATAATCCTATATAAATCTTTTTTGTTGAGTGTTGAAAAAAAGATAAGTTAATTTTTAAAAAATTTACATATCATCCATGGGCACATGGTTAAAAGAACATTTCAGAAACATAAAATATAAACAGTTGGAGAAATCAGCATTGGACTCTCATTTCTGGTCAGAAAACTATGACATATTGAAAAAAACAAAATTATTAAAATGAGAACAAGGACCTATAGAATTAATACATTTATAAGTACAAAGACAGTTTAATGAACTTCCACACTTCCCGTGATGAAAACATAAACTTCACATTCTCATCATACCTCCACCAGAGCACATTACAAATCTCCACAGCATAATGGTTTATCCTCCAGTCGACAATGGAGGTGATGATGTGAACGAAGTGTTCAAGAAACCGGTTCTACATATTTAAACAAGTAAGTGGAGCAAAAGAGTGTTAGTTTGACTCAATCACACAATAATCTTAATTTATATTCTCTTCTTTGTGTTTGTTACTCATTCAATAGTAAATGTGGGTATTTGTTGCTTTAGATGGACAACAGATCTACATTTTAAACATTTATATTGAGTAATTAAGGTGAATGGTGAATGAGTTATTTTGTTGAAATTCATGCATTTAACTGCACCTAGTTTGAGATAGCACTGAAATAGGTTTAAAGTATTTAATGGAAAAAGAGTATAAAGTGGATAACTCGCTGTTGTTCACTCATCACTTTTATTAAGCAAATTTGTCTCCCAAGAGCTGAAGCAAAATGACAGCTAAGCCCTTCTTTAGCCTCTGATAAGTGGGTTGAATGTTTTAAAAGTATAAGAATTTTGAATAATATTCAGCACTTCTGAAAATGACTCAGCTTTATTTTTATTTACTGGAGCAAAATTCGAATGTTGAAGGATTTTCTCTTTTAATGAATAGTCAATGGACTGATGAAAGGAATAGGCATAGAATGATTTCTGTAAAATCAATTTTAATGTTACAATATAACTTTATAGACAAAACATGAGCTGCATCCCATAATTACCTCATGAATAAAGATGGTTTATTAAAAAAATTTAAAAATCTGCTAAGTATGACTGATATTCAAAGAATAATGTAAATTCAAACAATATGTAACAGTACAAAATAAATCCAGTTAAATGTTATTTAGTTCTGCTATTAATATAATATACTCAAATATTGGTAATTACTTGTTTCTGGAGGTATTTGTCGTTTCAAATTGTGCAGAATTTTTATGCTCCTGGAATGACAACCCTATATGCATGCAATGGCTGACTGAATAAATTCTGGTATTATCAATCCACTAACAGATGGTTGAATGGAATGCATGATATTATAATTGGTGTCCATATGTTTTGAAAAGTGAAACTAAATCCTTATTTCATTTAATTTATTTCAAAATGTTGAAACCTCCACTAAAGGTCTATTATTTATTTTTGTATGTGAATGATGTTCATGCACATTACATAGAATGTTTTTGAAACTAAAATGTTTTTTTTTTTCAATATGCATTTCCTTCTTTTCATTATAATTGTACTTATATTCATTCTATTTGGAAATGCACACTCTCTTCAATGATTATTTAATTGTACTTTCATGCTTCTATTGTACTTGTATTTATTCCCTTGTAGACTCATTACAAATTTTGATACATACACAATTTTGTGACTTCTTTAAAAAAACATGTTTAACTTCCACTGAACTCCTGTCTTTGGCTCATCAGCAGTTGTCTACTGGAATTCCAGAAATCAATGGCTCTACTATAATTAACATCTTTTAGGTTAAAGAAAAGCTATATCATAAACGTATATAACCAATTTTACATTTCTATCCTACCCTTCCACTTTATCTACTTAGAGAATATACTGTTATAACCAGAGAGCTTATATATTACTTTGAGCAACGACTCAACAAACTGTATCGTCTGTGAAAAAAAAAGAAGTTTAAAGTGACACTATCCACCAGGAAAGTGATGCACACGGTCTTCTGGGATGACAATGGCATATATTCACCATATTCCTGCCTCAAGGACAAATCATAAGTGGTGATTCCTACAGTAACATTCTCATAATACTTTCTAAGGCCATTCAACATAAGCAAACAGGGCTCTTCACTAAAGGCATATTGTTACTATATGGCAATGCACATCCTCATACTGCTAATAAGACAAATGAGACGATACCAAATTTCAAATGGGAAGTCCTCAAGCATCTCCTGTATAGCTCTGACCTTGCTCCGAGTAGCTTCCATTTGGTCCTCTTAAATATCATCTTTCATCTAAACGATGAAACTGTAGAAAGGGAAGTCATTGCCTGGTTCAGACAGCAGTCAAAGAATTTTATGCTGCTGGATATCAGGAGCTTGCAAAATGAGGGGACAAGTGTCTCAATATACAGGAAGATTAGATAGAGAAATAGAAGTATTTTTTCAAATGAGCACTATTTTTTATTTAAGTTCTATATCCATTTGTACTTACTGATGACTTACCCTCATAGCTGTGAGACAAAGTATTTTACACAAGTTTTTGTTCAATTGTACAGTTTTACTCATGTTACATATCTTATATATTTTACTTTATTGCATTCTTTCATTTGCTGTGGCTACTACATCTGGGTTTGCATTTTGCCATAGCAGAAATGTGACAAAAGTTAACAACAATAAAAAAGTGTGTGACAGACAATGCCTTACATGATAGATTAAGAGTAAAAGTTGTGTGGCACTAAGCATAGATAAGTTCAACTTTCGAGGTATTTTTAAATCTTGCATACCTATAGTTAATATTTCATAATTCCTGCATTAACCTATAAGAGTTTGCACAATTTATTACACCCTTTTACGGATCAAAAATAATTTACAGAGCACCATCACTTTGGGCACTAGGATTTGTCTTGCTATTTATCGAATGAACCTTGATTTCATTCATGATATAGTTCAATGGCTAGAATTATTAAAAAAATAATTCTAGGAGGTTGTTTAATTAAGAAATTTAAATATGTTTATGTATTTATTATTCTTTTTTCTATTTGCTAAAAATTCTTAGAGAGTATATATAAAGTAGCCATTAGTTACTCTACCACAGATAAACTTACCATTGAGTCAAGTAAGTCCTGCTTGTTACACTTGTGGACAGACATGTGGCTAATCCTCCCCTCTGAAATGTGGTCTTGGACATTAAGATGTTTCATTACATCCTCAATGTCTACTTCACCAACAACTATCAATGATACAGGGATGCCTCTATAATGATATTTTGATGTAACCATACTATCAAAACGATTTTGCATATCCTGCCAGGTTCTCTTATTAGCAGAGAGCCAAAAAATTGCACCATCTGCTCCAGACATAGCTTCACAGTCTTCTTTATCGCCTTCTCTTAGTTTAGGACCAGTGAGACATCTCACACTGATTGTTATATTGGAAAAGATTTTTTTACATTCCAGGAGCATGGGAGAGCTCTGAAAAAGTCACCAGAATAAGTGCATATTAAATGAAATGGAACAAAAAGATATCAAGATCTAATGGTAACTAAAAATATAATAATAATAATAATAATAATAATAATAATAATAATAATAATAATAATAATAATTTAAGGCTAGTAGTAGTGGATGGAGTGCTGCCATCAATATACTCTGTGATTCAGTAAAGGTTCCAGCTTTGCTAGTCAGAGCATCAAAGTGCTATGTGTCTGCTCATTATAACCTCACAAGCTGAATGCTGAAATAGAAAATCCTGCCAAACATGAGGTGTGATAAAATTTCTTTATGCAAAACATGTTAGCAGCATATTCATCATGAATTGTGTGTTATATATGACCCAAACATTATGAGTAAAGGTGTTGTGCATCAATGGATGAGAATTTTCAAAGATGGAAGAACAAACATTCATGATGAACCATGGAGTTGTAGGCTTTCTGAGTTAGTGATGATCTTGTCAAGAAAATTGTAGAATAAGTTTGTGAGAATTGTTGATTTACAATCTCGGAACTTTCTGAACAATTTCTGCTAATTTCTTAGACTGTTTTTTAGGAGTATGTCACCAAAACATTAGGCTATGGGAAGTTCTGTGCTCAGTTGGTACCAAAAACTCTGATGGATATCCACAAAAGCAAAAGAATGGGCTCTGCCTTAGAATTTCTTTCACGGTACAACATGGAAGGAGAAAATTTTTTAACAGAATAGTGACTGGCAATGAGACTTGGGTGGCTTATGTGAAAGGTGAGAAAAAACAACAGTCTATGGCATGAAGTTGTACCAGTTCTTCAAACAAGCCAAAGAAAGCCTGTAAAATTTTGTCAGTGAGGAAGCTTTGGGCCACCATGTTTTGGGATGCTATAGGAATCTTGCTTGTCGAATTCAGTGAACATGGTATGACAATCCCTTCTAAAATTTACTGTGAGACGTTGGAAAACATGCTTCATTGTCTGCTGACATCTGGTATTTTGTTCTTGCATGACAACATTCACCCTCACAGTGCTTGGCAAACACAACATTTTAGATCATCAGCCCAGACTTGGCTCTATCTGATTTCCATCTATTCACTCACATTAAGGAGTGGCTTGGGGTTCAGCACTTCAAAAACAATGAAGATCTTCATAATGGTGCGACAGGTTGGCTACATTCCCAGGCTGCCGAGTTTTAAGAAGAAGGGCTTTTAAAATTAGTGAAATGCTATTACAAGTACTTGAATTTAAATAGCCATTTGTTGAAAAACAGTGGAAAGCTGTAGTTTTCAGATGTACATAATAAACTATTTTGTACCGCCTATTGGCTATTGGTTTCGGAACTGCCCTTATATTTACATATAGATCACCATCTATTTTTTACTATAAGTTGACCAAAAAAGTTCAGTCATTTTCACTCCAGACATTTCAAAGCATCATTTTCTGAACAAAAAAATAGTATAGTTATCATGCTATCAAAGACCTACTGCTAACAAGACAGAAGACTATATTTTCCATTCTGATAGAGCTCCTTATGGCTGGAGGCAAAAAATCCGTTCTGTACAGTTTTCAAATTAGCAAAGGTTTGGAAATGCTGTCCTTAGAGCTGATTATTATCCAATGAAACAAAAAGAAGTTAATCTAATGGTGGAATGTCTTGAGAATATGCTGGGTTCACTAAAATCTCCCTACCAAAGCAGCTTATATTTTACAAGTTGCCATAGCTGTATGAGGTGTTGCATTTTCATGCAAAAGAATAATAGCAGTGCATTTCAAGAGTGCAGGCTCCTTAATTTTCAGCTTTTCATGGATATGTTCTAGCCAACTTGATTAAACAATGATATTGATTATTGGGCTAGCTGGCAGTAGTTAATAATACATAATGCATCAAACACAGAGTATAACCTTCTTTTAGTGTAGTGGTAATTTTGGTTATTTGGGAAAAGATCCAGAACTGCAAACCAGTGATGACAGTATCTTGGCGTGTTGTAGGATCTACCTATCACATGTCTGTAGCCTTCCTTCTGCTTGTGTGACAACAATACAAAACAGACATTAGCTCCTGCAACTCTTCTCAGCCATTGTCAACTCATGTGGAACTTGGCGGCTGAGTTGATATCTTTTACTAGATGATGGAGAGAGGGAGCCTTGTGATTTCTTAACTGATACTGAATTGCTGAGCTACATTCTCACAAATCTGGCTGTTGTTTATCTCAATAGCTGCTAAAAAGCCCTGTGATCAATTGTTGGTTCTTCTAGCCATGGCTCTCCTTGCAGATTTTGTCTTCTTCCTGGAACTGTATAGACCATCTTTATACCATCCATTCATTCATAGCATAAGCACTAGGTCGGACATATTTTTCATACACTGCATTCTTTCCCAGTTTAAATTCATATGAGAGTATTTGAAAAGTAACCAGGTTTGATATTAAAGAGAACAAATTCGTCTTGCAGCATACATAGTCCCTTGAAGTTAAATTAATTTGCTCCGTTTCTTCAGGTTTGTGATTTCCTCATGGATGTGGGTTTCTTCAAGGCCCTCAAAATACTTGAATACCTCATATATGATCTCTTCATTAGACTTAAATTTTTATCTAGCCAGGAAAGGTTTCATTTTTGGGAGCAGATGATAATCCAAGTGAATGAGATCAGGTTAATAGGTGGATGTGGAAGCATTTTAAATTACAGATCTGTCAATTGTCATGCCCAACAAGGATGGAATGCACTGGGGCTTTGTCATGATGATACATCATCTTCTTTTTGGCCATTCACATATATTTTTCTGCAATCACCTTCAATCTCTCCAAAAGTGAGTTTTTATTCTACAGTAATGATTTTCCCATTATCCAAGTAGCCAATTAAGAGAAATCCTTTTGCATCCTGAAAAACTGAAGTCGTTATCTTTCCACCAGATGGAACACATTTAATATTTTTCAGAGTGGTTTTGCCGTTTTTTTTGATTTGTTTATTTACAGACGCTCTTTAACATCTCAGGTCATCAGTGTCCCATTCTATTCAGGGCTTGAAACGCCCGACAAATGATTTTGCTCAGAGGCCTCTTTTTTCAGGCTTGAGGTGCTATATTGTGCCCTAAATGTACGACATGGGACCCACGGCTTTACTTACGCCAGAAAAAATCCATTGGTTCTGGCCGGGTTTGAACCTGCGATCTTGGGTTTAGGAGGCAAGTATGGTAACCATTATGTTGTTTGCCTTCACTCATTATTAATGAAAATAGGTATTTAAGGTACTTAATAATTTCTTTATTACATAATTAAAGTATTTAAGGTTACGTTTCTGGTTATAAGCAAAAACAAGATGTTTTTTCAAGGTTTCAACTGTCATAGTCAGCAGCTTGTCAGAGAGAATATTTTTCATCATGGAAAAAGAATGTTATTTCCACTGAAGTGATGGGAAAGTCTTGAAAACAAGTTATTTCAGAAGGACTCATACCAGTTACAACAAAACATTCACCTTTCAACAAATCATGGAAATGATGATCAAGACAAAGTAAAGTAGTTTTGAATAGTCCTGACAAATGAACAACACATGTGCACTGGTTTTTGGTCAAGTTCATTCTTTGTTAATGCATTTATAGGGAAATCAGGTTAATATCTCCCTACAATGTGTAATGGCTTATTGCAAAGCTGTACTGCTCTCATCTTTCTCGCTTGCAACTGTTTGTTACATTTATGCAGCTGATAAGTTACCCCCATTACAAATTTTCTAAAATTATCTTGAGCAGATCAGTACTAGGTCATCTGCCAGCACTATTCAAAATAAAAGTATTTCTATCATCCTCTCTACTTCTTGGTATTCATATGCCCAAGGTAACTGTGTGTTCCTTTCTCTAATGAACGTTCTGCTATTTAAAAAGCTTAAGTGAATGGTTTGAGGAGAAAGTTTTTGATTACTTGTAAAGAAATAAATATATAACAAGATTCTCTATAGATACTTTTTATTGGCGAACATGCCATTTAGTTTTTACAACTTTTTTCACTTCAATATATTTAAATTTTATATGTGCTTTTTAAAATACATAAATAATCCATCCATAGCAATTAAAAAAAAAAAAAAACTTAAAATAGGCAACAGCAACCAAAATAGGCAAAATAAAAACTGGCTCTACTGACACCAAATGCATGGAAAAATGTTCATTTCTATCTAACTCTTAAATATATCCTACCAAATAGAAAGAGCATTTTGTTTAACTTCTGAGTTCTGGTGATGAATCTATGTTTTGCCCATAGTCAAAAAATATCATAAAAAATTTGTTGGATTCTTCTTAAACATTTCTGAACGGTTGGCTGATGTCTGCATGTGATTTTTCTCTGAATTCAGCAGAACATCTCCCAATTTGTGCAAAATTTTCATGTGAAATTCATTATGTAAAATAAAGTGAACCTTCTTGATTGAGAAGCCTGTTACCTTTGCTACTTGCATACTATCACTCTTATCTGTCAGCCAAAACAACTTCATGGATTTCATCAATGAATTCTGGTCTCCAGGATATGGTGTGTCTTTGATGCTTGTTCTGCCATGCTTGAACTCATTCATCAAAAGTCAAATAGTTTCATAGGAAGGGTATGCATCACCCAATGAAGCAAAACCCTCTCATGAATTTGCTTTATTGTTTTTCCTTCCAGAATACAGAATTGAATCACACCATAAAGTTTAATCTTATTAAATTAATCTTATTATAACTGAATCATACAATGATATCAATTAATTTAATCTTATTAATTTTTCAGTATTAGTTGAAGTGCTTATTTTTAAATAATTTCCAAACAATGAGCTAGACATCAGAATGACTTATAACCATCGAATATCGATACATAGAAAGTACTGTAAACTTAAAAGAAGTTAGGAATGTTAAATATACAGATGAGTCAGTATTAGGTGACGCTAAAACTTCACTAACTGGTTAATTTTTTAGAACATGTTTCAAGAGCATTCACTCTCATACTCAGCTGGGGACCAACTAATGCTGGCAGGTGAAGTAGTGACCTGTGGTGGTTCCATTAGATAACAGAACAGAAAGTCCATTCGTGGAATGTCAAAGTTCATAATTCTATGTTTAAATTTTATATTTTAAAAAAATAAACATAAGAGTTATGAACTTTGACATTCCACCAATGGACTTCCTGTTCTGTTATCTAATGGAACCGTCAGAGGTCACTACGTCACCTGCCAACATTAGTCGGTCCCCAGCTGAGGATGAGAACAAACGCTCTTGAAACATGTTTTGATGGATTAACCCATTAATGAAGTTTTAGTGTCACCTAATACTAACTCATTTGTATACATAGAAAGTATCCTTCATGATCACATAAACAGATGTGATTTGATAGCAAATGAAGTTACTTATCAAACTACTCTTGTAGAGCATGGAAGTTTGTATAATTATTTTCAGATGCTCATGTATGATCATATTTCTCGAAATAATGTCTTAACACTTGGAAAAAGTTAATCTAACTTAACTGCCTAATTCTTTGCAACAATTAGTTCCTCCATTAAATACATTTATTGTGCATTTAATTGCTGCCAATGTTTGAAATTTGAGTATCAAAAGAAATCTGACAACTGTTTTGGTCAACTGTATAATTCAGGATGTGGACAAAGATCCATGAGCATGCTCTGATAAAACCTGTCATGGCTTCTTGAATTTCAAAGAATTAAATATTTATCCTAATACATACTGTGATCAATAAATATGATGAGCTCTTGATTTCATGATTTATTTATTTGCAGGAAAACACTATACATGTATGCAGGAATATAGCTTACTGTCCTTCAAAATAATTGCCTTCCAAGGTTATGCACTTTTGATATATGTAGCTTATGGGATGTGGTTGATTTGTGTTCATATTGCATTGGATGTCTGCAGTGTCCAAAAATCATTCTCCTTTTAAATGTTTCTTCAAAGGAAATAATCAGCAGGGGCCAGATCTTATCTGCCAGGAACTGCTGCACAGTTATAGTGGAATTGGGGCATGCATTATCGTGCAGCAGACACTAGCATCCATTTGTGGTATACTGGGGATGCATATGTCTGATTCTCTTCAGGAAGGGATCCAAGGTATTCATATAGGTGGCTACATTCAATGTCGTTCCTTATGACAGGTATTCTTTATGAATGATCCCCTCCAGCATCAAAAGATAATCAGCACTGCCTTGATGTGCAGCTTTAAGCATTTTGGATTTCAATGACTCTTGGCTGCACCACTTCATGCTTTGTCTCTTTGATTCTGGGCACTTCAGGCACCAAGATTCATGGTCCATTATGATCCATTCAGGAAAGACTATCCACCATGTCAATAAAGTCTCCATACATCTCCATCTTGTTTTGTTTCTGATCAGAAGTCAAGTCATGAGGCACTAACCGCATACATAGCTTATGCTTACCCAACCTTTCGGTTAAAATTGCATAAGCACTCCCATGACACTCCTGTAGGCTACAGCACCATTCAAACCGTCAGTCAACGATCTTTGGTAAAGAGTTGGCAAATTTTCTTGATGTTTTCAATGCTGCATATCTTGCACTTTGTCCTGACCATTACATAAGTGATTGTACCACTCTTACACATACTTTTTCTATAAAGCACTTTTCCATATACCCAGTGCAGCATATCTTATCCTTCCCTTAGCATTTTCACAAGTTTGAAGCAGAACTTCACATTGTATGTTGCTCCATTTCACCCTTAACAGCATCGCTACATTACATTTTTCTTCCAAAACACATACATAAAGTGTTTATTTGGACAACCACTGGCTTCGCGAATGATGATGACTGATTGATCTCAGGCTTCACTGACCTGACCAATCAACTGGTAATATAAATTATACCGCATGCCAGCAATTCATTCACAATATTTATTGATCACAGGTTGTAGAATACTGATACCTAATAGAATCAAGCATTACCATTTTTATAGGTGTAGCTGATTTATCTTCAGGTACAAAACTCTGCTGTGTGAAGTTCTTGGAGAGATGGGAGAGCTTGTCACATTCCTGTGCATCAGGACATGAAATGGCAAGCTTAAAGAAAATGTTTGGACTGCGACACTTTCTAAGAAGATGTAGGAAAAATGTAGTAATCTCAAATATGGAAATCTTTGGTGCCTTTAAAGGACGTATTGTCAGAATGTCATCTATAAAAAATAAAATTAAATAAGAATTAGCCATTACATTACAAAATATAAATTAAAATTTAGTTAAATTCTCATTTAATTTTTTTTTATATACATTAGGGTGAATGGAAAGTAATGCCTTAGTGAGGATTAATCATAATTGGTTAGGAGGATTTTAATAAATAAATTAATTAATTAATATCAGATTGGGAAACTGACAGTGGAACCATGCTGATGATGAAAACAGCCTTTGAAATATGTCCAGTAAGTTAAACAAAGTTAGTGAAATTTAACGGATTTCCTTTTAAAGGGTTGCAGAATTAATTTAGAGTAGCTTCAATATAAACAAGCTTTATTAAAAAAGCAAAATGCATTACCAAATTTCAGTCCTTGTCCAGGAACAAGAAAAGGAACTTCAGTTTTCCTCTTTCTTACATAATCTTGCCAGCTTCTAAAATGTTTTCTTAGCAATCTGTTACATATTTTCTTGTGTAGGTAGTTGTACCTGTAATAAACCAAGAGATATAATTAAGACCCAATTAAAAAAATTGAAAATATAACAAATTCTTATGCTTGAAGAGTGTGTTAGATGACAGATTAATATTAATTTACATTTAACAAGCTTCACTGTGCGAGTTCCAACAGAATTTTTTAAAAAAATGTCTTTTTTTTCAAAAGATCTTAAATGAAACTCTTGATCATTTGATTTCTTTTCACTTCAATATTTACATACAGAAAAATTTCCAGCTAATAAAATTTAGAACTTTCGAAATTTTGCCATCCCAACCAATTGAGTTCTAACTGGATAAAATTAACAATTTGGATAATCTCATCCTCAGTGATAGAGTTAAAAATAAAAAAAGGAATTTATGCTAGGTTCAATATTGATTTTAGTAGGTAGATGCATATTTTTTGTTAAATCTTTATCACAAAAAATAATTATTAAAAATATTGGTTTGTAGCATTATCCCATATTTTTAATTTGTCAAATATCTTACATTTGTTTTTTATATAGAGCAATTAGTTAATATTGTGTCATTTTCATAAGATTTTTGCTGAGCAGATATGTAGAATTAATTTAATTATTTTATCTGGATGTTTATTAACTACTTTTATAAAATTCAAGGATTTCAGACTAATTTTTTTATAGAGTCTTGCCTTGCTATCCAATTGATACTCAGTCAAGTTCCAATTGTTAACACTTTGATCTTGCTCTGGGCAGAAATATGCCTTGTGTCCTGCTATTGAATGGCATTTGATACAAGTCTACTGTATAGTGGAGGAAAAGGATCTCTGATATGCATCAACACAAAGGTTAATTTTTCTGGGCCTACTACACCAAGCAGATGTTTCCTTTCTTCAGTATCTTCCCTAGCTATATACATCATTCCTTGGTTATATGGCAGAGGCTATCTTCCTGTTGTTCTCATTAGATTGGTATTGCCTCTCTTATTACAGATAATTGTTAACAAATCAGTATAAAGCCTGGCAGACCACCATATGGAAGGCAACCAAGTGAACCATATGAACAATACCTAAACCATCTCAGCAACACAAGGTGCGCTTCTGCCCTAAAGATGATCACAGCAAGATGGTCAAAATATTGGTGATAAATAGTAGTACAGCATCAATCAGACAACCAAGACAAGTAAAGTTTTTAGTTCGTAGCAATATAAATTTATTAATTTCTGACAATATGGACCTTAAATTAGTTAACAGCACAATTGCAATAATGCATAAGAGGATCATTCTATAAGTTTTGAGGATTAAAGCAACAAAACTTTAAAAATTGTGACCAAATCATTGTAAATGTTCAAAATATTTTCCATTATACAACATTTCATTCATACAAACCATTTTGAAAATGCTAAATGCCATGTTTCTTGGGACAGGATGCAAATACATTCTTCATATTCAGCCCCTGTGGCTTTTGGTGATTTAAATTGTTAACCATGAATTGTTGCATTCAGCCATATCTGGACTGTAGGGAGAATGGGCAAGGCACTGTTGTGATGCAACAGGATTCTACGCAGATCAGTTTTAGAATGCTCTGTTCTCAGTACATTGAAGACCTGGGATGTGCATTTTGTGAAATCTGACAGTGAGTAATGAATAAATTAATTAATTCATTCATTCAACTGACAGTGACAGTATTTTGTCCCTCAAGTGGAACTGTCATAATGTGGCCACTAGCTCAGAAGAAAGAACAGATCATCTTCTTGTCAACACTTCTCATTCGCTTTGATTTTATTCCGAGATCCACTCCAAATATTGTTGTCTAGTTTCTGGATCATACTGGCATATTCAACTTTTATCACCTGTTATAAGAAATTTTTTTGATATTCCATCATCAAATTTTTGCAACATTTTCTGACACCAATCCACACATGCTGTTTTCTGCTTATATGTGAGATAGTGGGCAATGCGACACTGCACAGCTCATGACATGAAGTTTTTCTTCCACTGCAGCCAATCCAATATTTAGGCTTTCTTGAATCTGATAATACGTAAAGCGATGAACTTCCCACAACATAGGCTCTGCTTTTATCACTTTTTCATCCATTTTTGCTACAGTTTTGCCATCCTGTTCGGTCTTTATTTTTGAGAGAGTCCTTTCCTATTCTGAAATCTGCAAACTATTATTGATAAATAGTAGTATGCAAAGGGCAAAAATCTACTAATGCACAATGCTACCTTTCAAGGTATTGTCTTTCTCTTAAACTGACTTTAAAGTTGCCGTAAATCATAGCACAGAAATGCTCTCACTTGACATCCATCTTAGCATTGGAGCCATATACATGCTTGCACATTTGATATCTAAACTTCAATCTAATACTAGAAAAACCTGCTCTAGCTCGTCACAACTCACTGTTGTCCATTCCAAAGTTTTAAGAGTGACCCTCATATTTTTGGTGAATCCCTTTCAAAGAAAATTTCCATTTAATGAACAAATATCAAGTCATTAATTAAAATGTAATTGGAACTTGCACAGTGAAGCCAATCAATAATATCAATTAAATATCAAATCCAATGAAATTCATTAAAAGGGTTACAATGAGAACGAATGAATGATTTATTCTACATATTTCCTTTACATTAACTTTTACAATTTGTATAACTGTTCTTTGAGTGCTTGTTATTTTAGGATCTTATACAATTAACATCCTGGTTATATATGTAATAGATCCTATTTTCCACTAACTACACATTTCAATATTATCTCAATAAATATCTTCTTCCTTTAATTTAATCACTTTTTTCCACTTTTCTCTTACCTTCTCTATATAGTTACCAAATTTTCCCCCAAATTCCTTGCTGTCAATTTTACAAATTTTTAATGTCAAAATTGCTATCTGTAAATTATCCCATTTTATAATCCATATTTCTTCCCTCTATACTTTAGCTGCTAAACATTCAACTGTACAATGCAGATCCTTTATTTTCACATAGTGGACACTCTTCCTTTTTCCCTCTCCTCTTCTGTTATAAACATGTACATATTTTTTCCTGCCCCCATTTTTTCTAAATTTCCTACAGTATTTCAAGGCACACTTATCTTATAAAATACTCAATATTTCTTGCTTTTCAATATCTATTCCTTGTTTCACTTTCATTCCATAATCCATGTCTATTGATTATATGTTGTCTTCTAAATCCCCTCTTACAATCTCTTGGAATATTTTTTTAATTTGAGATAGCCAACATCTTTCCCATTTTATTTTCTCTTGTTTCTCTAAAAAATATTTCACTATATATCCTTCCTCCCAAAAAGGATTACAATGTAATATGCAAAAAATAAGGGAATAATTTTTTTTCAGCATGTTTACAGTATACATAAAAAAATGCTATGGTTGAAAATTCTACGAGCATAATTCAAATTCATTTTTACCATTCCTTACACAGGCAGTTCCTTGCTTGCTTCTTTCTCATCTTCAGTTACTATTATTTTTTTCCCAGCATGTTTACAACACGAGGGTCACTACAAAAGTTTTAAGATAAGGGAAAGTTTACTTGGGGATCTGTCATGGGGTAATCCTATCCTCTGTGAGTAAGCTGGTATCAGGTAGTCAGCTTTACCTCCTCACATTCAGTAAAATGAAAGCAAACAACCCCTTGTGTGGCATTTGCCAGTTGCTACAATTGAGCTGGAGAGAGAGCACTTTTGTGCAATGATTCTCTATGATTTTAAAAATGGCTTAAATGAGTCCCATAGCCTTGATCTCTTGCAATGCAACAGGCTTTTGGGACCTTGCCCCTTCCCATTCCACAATGTTTTGGTAGTTTCAGGAGCAACCAGCTGACAACTTCAGTGTCTAAGGAAAACATTATTGCTGTTGAAAAAATGGTCTATGAAACAATTGCATGACATTTAAGACAATGAGCCGAGTTAGTAGATTGCATTGCTGGCCATGTAGAAAATTCTGCACAATCATCAAATCAGGAAAGTTCCCCCCCTGATTACAATTACACAGATGTGCAAAAGCACAACTGTGTTAAATTGTGTGAGGAAATGCTGACAAGGTTCGACAGATGTTAGGCAGGTGGCTGATACCATCACTACTGACGAAACTTGGATTTACCAGTTTGAGCCAGACTGAATGTCAACCAGCAGTATGAATATTTCCAAATGACAATCCTGCAGTGAAAATGAAGGAACACCAGAGCATCGGCAAGGAAATGGTGATCACTTTCTGAAAATTTGGCACCCATTTCTCTGGAGGAAAAAAAGACAGTCACTGCTCAGTTTACATCATAGTATGCCTGCCAAAAGTAGTCCAGAAGATTCAAGAAGAGTGGCCAAGAATGGAACTTGCATTCACACATGCTGTATACATCCAGTTCCTGAAGTCCACAGAAGAAAAATTGCTGACCCACCCACCTGAACTGGCTCCATGTGATAACTTCCTGTTCCGAACAGTGAAAACTTACATGCCTGGAAGGTTTTCCAGCCCTGAAGAAGCTGTCACAGAACTTGCAGCCCTTGAAGAAAGTAAGTGGTAAGAATATAACATTTAATTTCGTGTCGGAACCAATACAGTGAAGCCACTATTATGTTCCTAATTACCTAGTGAGTCAATTTTAATAATCTTATGCTCCACTTACTAGTGGTGCATAAGATTATTAAAATCAACTCACTAGGTGATTAAGAACAAGTGGTAAGAATGTTTTCATAAGTGGTTTGCAAGAATAAGGAAGCATGTAGAGTGTGTGGTGAATATTTTTGAAAAGTTGCAACAGTCGGAATGATTTTCCCAGTGACAGTTTGGGCATGTCTCCAAACCTTTCATAGTGACCCTTTATATATATATATAAAAATTAGCAATAGGTGAAGGTTCTAAAAGCATAATACATATTCATTCTTACCGTTCCTTACAGAGGTAGTTCTTTGCTATTCTTTTAATTTCCTCATCAACTTCATTTTCAGTTAATGTATGAAGCAGCTTCTCTGCATATTCTTCTGCAGTTATATTTGCAACCTGAAATATGCAAATATAAATCATTAACTCTATTCAGCAATAACAATAAAGAGGTTTATTGAAGATATTCCTAATGACAGGTACTTTGCTATTAGTCAAGCTTCTGTATAAGAGATATATTCAAAACAAAAATAAGGAAAATTTTGAACTCCCAAATAGCAACCTCATCACTAAGTTCACAAAATCCACATAGCGACATCTTAACACCAAGCTGGGAAGCTGACAGTGGAACCATGCTGATGATAATTACAACAGCCTTTAAAACATGTCCAAGTAAGCGGAAAAAATTTAGTGAAATTTGAGTGATTTCCTCATAAATAATTTACTATTATGAAATAATGATGATGAAGATGAGGTATCTCTAGTCTTCTGGATTCCAGTAGGTAACTTACTGGTAAACCAGAGGTTTCAGCTTGTTGCAACTTGTTTAGATAATAAACAGCTTCCAGAACATACCCTTATTGCACCAGGTTTTGTGTTTCAGTAGCTGGACATGGCATAGTGGCTCTAACTTTACTCTGACTTCACTTCTTAAAATGATGTATAAAATCTTACCTTATAATAAACTGGAAATGTCATCCTCCCTCAGCCGGCATTATATTGGATAAACACATTTTGACTGAAACAATTTAGTTCGACTATTGTAATGTTTTGATTTGATTTCATATGCTTTCCTTCAGTTCTTTCAATGTGTGAGGTTGATTTCTCTTCTTCCATTAGCTAATTAAAACTGCAGTCATAATGTAATTTTGGCACTTCTCTCCATTTACTTTCTGCTTGTAAAAATCAGATAATTATGCATCTTGTGCTAACTGCACAACAAACTCCAATTTTCATATTATAAAGAGGGGTTTCTTGTACAGTAGAACCTCGATTCGTCGTTTTTGAAGGGACCAGGTTAAACAAACAATGGATGCGGGCAAACAATAGAAAAGGAATGTGCATAAATCATGAATGAAATTAATATACCCAGTACATAAGCCAATACTATATTTTACTTTTTTTTCCCATTTGAAACAAAAAATTTTTCACATTCACTATATTTTGTTGTTGACTAACATCATTGTCATGTGCATAGATACATGACGGCACAGTTTCATATGCTCTCATATGCTTCATATAATACTGAACCGGAAGTTTATGTATGTTTTTGAAGCATCTCGGATTCTGTGGCTTACCAATCACTAAGGGAACCAGTTTATCTGTACCATCACAATTGGCACCAGAAGAACAATAATCCTATCCTTGACTCTCTTCCCTCCATGATAGGCTTCTTCTTTCAAAGCCAATGTATTGTCAGATAAGCAGGTAATAATTTGCCAGTTTCATCCACATTGCAAATATTCCTAGCCTTGTACTCCTCTACAATTCCTGGTAATTTCCTCATCCACAGCAGTGCTCTCTCACCGGCCAACTTTTTCACTATCATTTCATGGTACTCTTTGAAGCAGGAAATCCAGCAATTGGATGCAGAAAACTCTGCATATTCCATTCTTGAAGTCACCTGCAGTGCTTTCTCTCTTAGAATGTTCCCATTAATTGGTATACACGGTGCCCAGACTGGCTGATACCATATAAACAGGACTTCCTCCAAGTCGCTGTAAGTTGAGCCCTTTCTGATCTTCTGTTTCTTTGCAGATGTGCCACATTTATTCACTTGGTCCTGAATCTCACGTTTCTTGGCCACAATGGAATTCAGAGTAGAAGGGACCAAAATCAGCTGTTTGGCTATATTAACTATCTTTTCAAATGGGTTTCTCTCCACTTTATCAATAATTCAGAGCCTTTATTTTAAGGTTCTAACTTGCTTAACAGATCTAGGCATAACTTTGGGTTTTCAAGGATAACAATAGGATGAAAAACTGAAGGCTGAAAAAGAGGAAATCATCAGAATGGGTATTTCAACATAGGAATGGAAACAAATCAGTAACAAAAATAGCAATAACAAAAATGGAATAATATCGACTGGAAAAAATGTAACAAGGAACAAGCTAATGGGGGATGGACAGGCGTCCATCCCCCGTTTTGAACAATGGCATTCAGTCAAGAGCAGCAGATGATCGGAGGAACCTCTCCCAAAACTAGTCCAAAGTTTTAAAAAAGTAAGTGGAGTTAGTGTTAACAATTTGACACATTAATGTAGGATGCAGAACCACTTTGTTGCCACAAATTCCACAACTGGTTCCAGGGATCAAACCTAATAGAGGCTAATAGTTTGACAAGCTTGCCACAGCTCTACCAAATTTCAAAAAACTTCTACTTTAGTTCAGCCTAAATTTAAATCACAATTCTGTTACACAAGTGTCAATACTTACTGAGTTCACAGAGTTTGCAGTATCAATTGTTTCTGAAGAATCAAATTGCTCTTTTAACTCTTCCTGACAGAATTCTTCAATGACAGCAGTATCACACTGTTCTTCATCAGTTTCCTCCTCCTCTTTCTCCTCTTGCTGCTGCTGCTGCTGCTGCTGCTCCTCTTCCTTCTGTGGTGCATCTTCCCTTCTATCTTGTTCAGCTTCTTCATCATAATCTGCATCCTTTGACTGCAATATATAAACTTATTTTTACTTCATGTTGTTTTTATCCTTACAGGCATTAAGTTTTAGGATGACCAGAACATTATTTTCTATAAAAATAATCTCTGAGTTACTGATAACAAATGAATTGGTTATTTTTGCTGAAGGTATTGTTTTAAGGAAAAGGTTAAGATGAATCTGATATTTGGTGCAATATTTTTAACATTAAAACTTCACTAATTTTTTAATGTTTGAGCATGTATCGAATGTCATTGCTACTTACTCCAACTGTTGTTTCATCATCTTTCCTCCCTCTTGTGGTTTGCACGACTAACTTCTTGATGTCATTTTCGGGTGGTATTTCATAATGTGCTGGTTGTTTTAAATGTAAAGATTTTTTCCCAAATGGTTAATTCTATATTATTAATTGCTGTTTTTAATAGTTTATTTTCTCTGCGTATTTTATGGTTTTTCGAACAAATATGTGTGGGCACTGCAGACTTTTTCTTTTTCTAAAGTGTTCTTTGGTCCTTATGTTCAAATTACAGTTTATCTATTCTATATAAACGTACTGAAAAAATATAGCTTTCAGAAAATTCATAAATTGGGAAAGGAAAAGTGGCCAATTATTGACAGTGTAGACACCCCAATATAGTCCACATCATCAGCTGTTAAACAACTGTTGAATCCTTCGTAGGAGTTGGGTAGGTAGGTAGGTCACCGGGTTGACTCTGGTAGTCTAGTGATAAACTTAAAATAGTGCTGTCTGCTTCTGGGATGTCAACATTCATAAGATTATGCTCATGTTTTTTTACATAAATCTTTTCCCATATTTTTAGTTCTTTTGGTTGTTGAACAGTTTTTAATAACTTGATGCCTTTTTCTATTTCATGACTTTCATACCAAAAATGTGCTGCCACAGCTGATTTATCTATTTATTTGTAATGGGTGTTTCCCCAATGTTCCTTCAACCTAATGCCTAATGCCTATATCCAGTGGGTTCAAAAAACAGATGATTAACCAAAAAATTAAAAAAGATTCCAGAAACAAGAAAGAATTAAACAAATAACAACTTGGTTAATTTATCAAGGGAAAAAGCATTTAAAAAGTTCACCCATCAGCCAATAAGAAATTTCAAAAAAATTTCAAGCAGTACAATATCATCTTAGCACCTCAAAACCGACACAGTGTAAAAAATTTATTGAAATTAAACAAAACAGATTTCAGGCCCAAAGAGAAAAAAATCTGGTATTTACCAGATAAATTGTAAGGATTGTGAAAAAGTCTATGTAGGGAAGATAAAGAGAAATATAGGCATTAGGTTGAGGGACATTGGAGAAACATCTGTTACAAACAAATAGATAAATCAGCTGTGGCAGCACATATTTGGTATGAAAAGCATGAAATAAAAAAAGGCATCAAGTTATTAAAAACTGATCAACAACTAAAAGAACTAAACATATGGGAAAGAATTTATATAAAAATATGAGCATAACCTTATGAATTTTGACATCCTGGAAGCAGCCAGCGTTTTATTTAAGTTTATCACTACACCACCAGAGTCAACATAGATACCTACCTATCCAGTATCTAAGAATGATCCAACAGTTGCTTAATAGCTGATAATGTAGACAAAAGTTCTATGAAACATATGTCCTGAGTAAATCTCATGTAAGTGAATCCATGAAGAGTGTTCTAAATTCCGACTAACAAGAGATTATTAATGGTTGTTTCAATGTGTCTGATTTCAAATTGAATTAATATTTAAACAAGGTATAATGTTAGCTCCAAAGAACAAATATAATATCAAAAATTCATTAGGTTGCACACTAAAAGACACCATACCAACAGAACAGAAATCAGGAATTTATGAAATCAAATGTGTGGATTATGATCACAGATACATTGGAAAAAAAGCAAAGAAAAATTTGGAGATTCGGATAAAAGAACACTTTTGGAATATTTGTTTTAAACAGGTTGATAAATCAGCAGTAGCAGATCACTTTTGTGTCAAAAATCATGAAATTAAACCAGAGACTAAGCTGGTAAAAGATTTTTATCTTAAAAAATAAGAAAAACTTAATGAATTTTTATTTTCCACCCACATGGATGAACTCAGCAAGTTCCTACTAGAACCATATGAGACTGTCACAAAAGCATCTTGAGATCCAGCCACCAATTCGAGCAGTAGTCTCTCTCTCTTTCTCTCTTGTTACTGAACACTCTGACTGGCCAATACCTACCAGTAGATGTTAGAAAACTGGTTGATTCCACAATTGGACTCTGGTTACATTCTCCAAATTTATGCACATTCTCAGTACTGAATTAGCCACACTACAGATGGCAACAATCATCTCCTGTAGCCACCCATTTACCGGACTTCACACTATGCAAGTTTTTTTCCTTTCGGTATTAATTAAAGAAATGTTTATGTACCATCATTACCTGCATCCTCCATGATCCTTGTGGTCATATGACATGTGCACTACAGGACATAATGCTGGGCATGGCAGGAATTTGACTTGCATTAATGAGTACCATGTGTCTAAGGGTGCACACAATGAAGGATAATGATTAATGTATCTCCAACTTGAAAAGCTGCTCTTCCAAATGATGTAAGATAGACGTGTATAAGGTAAGAAATAACTATTCACTTGCAAAACTGCAAAGACCCGCAATTACCCTCTCCCAAGTATGCTGAGTCTAAAATGAATCTGACAATATGATTATGATGGGTACAATGAAGCGAAAAGTTAAATGTTTAGTATAAGATATTGTCTGTCTCAATATAACTACTCACGTCTATTTCTGCATATCACTTTATATTTGAATTTGAAAATTACACAACCCAACTTCTGGATATCAGTGTCACAATAAACACTTCTGCATAAGCATTTGGCATATCAGATGCATTTAATAATCAAATAATGATATTATGAAAATACTAACAGAGCTGGTGTGTTCCTCTACTGCACTGGTTTTCACTGGTAAAGCATCATGTTCTGGGGCACCAATGGTAGAAATCTCTGATTTAAGCTGTCTCTCATCCGCCACATCTTCTTCTTCACTGCTTACATGCTCGTCTGTTACTGGTTTCACCTGAAGATGTACAATACAACAGTATAGACACCATCTTAACTAAAGCACAATTCTCTAGACCACCTACTGACTATTCCTTAAGTATCACAGGTACACAGTGCTATACCCTAAGGAAAAGCAAGTTCTTCAATGTCCTAGTATTTTACATATATTAAATAAACAATATCCACTTCATTTCTATTTACAGTTACAGGAGCTCACATTTTTGCCTCACTTGCAACTTCCTATTCACATTCAAAGTACCCTATGACATAACAGCAGTTTGCCCATTGCAAACCTGAAACATTACAGCCCAGATGACCCAGTAAGAGTGTACTTTGCCAGGACCAAAGGACTAACACACGAGCCCATTTTTGAACTACAGATGGCCTGTTAGAAGCAAACTTTGCTAGAGTGAAAGACCGATCCTTGTGCCTGTCATGTGTTGCTACCCTTCTTCTGTACAAATTCAAACTTCTCAATGTTTTCATGTGAACTGTACATGACAACGATGAAACAAATACATACGAGAGATAAATCGTGGCAATATTTTTTTTCTTTCAAACAAACTTGAAATATCTAAGAAATACAATTGAAAGTATATGGTATTTACTTCCTGTGGTGCCACCAACAGAAGGCTGGATGTAGGTGGCTCTCGTAAGGAAGAAGCAAAATACAGGCAAGACCACATTGGTTTATTATGGCATTTGCAAAAGTTACACGCAACTACTTACACAAGGTTGCAAACCTGTCACAGAATGGGTCTCCCATAATCCAAGATTTTTAACAGCTTTCAAAGTAGCCTCCAAGTGCATCAACAGTTTGTTGACAGTGATAGGGAAGGCACTGCATACTGCCTGCTGCATATGAGTTGCTAACATGAGTCATCTTTCGTTGAAATGGTGTCACAATGCCTGCTTTGTTAGCAAACATTTCACACACAATGGCTGCTTCACTTTGGGCATGATATCATAATCACAAAGACTAAGAGGGGTGAATAGGGTGGGTGTGAAAGAACTTCCCATCCCCACTGCTGTGTGAGCTGCCCCATTATTGTGAAGAATAATGACATCATGTATCAAATTAATTATGAGGAAGTCACTCAAATTTCACAAGTTTTATTCCACTTACTTGGACATGTTTCAAAGGCAAATTTCCTTCATTGTCAGCACAGTTCCACTGTCAGCTTTCCAGCTGGGTATTAAGATGTCGCTCTTTGGATTATATAAATTTTTTGATGATTTTTTTTAAGGAAGGAAATGTTCCATGCCTAAGTTTAGCATATCTCCCCATCATTTGCCATTTAAGAGAAATGAGGAAAACCTAGAAAAAACCTCAGTCCGGGAGGATGGTCCTGCCAGGATTCAAACCTCAGACCTCCTGCTCAAGAGTTCGTGTCTTAACAACCTTAGCCACTTGTGGCTGTCCAACATTTGAGAGAAAAGGCTTGGTTTGAGAGGAAAAAAGTCACCTTTCACCAAGATAATGCATTTGCCCACAAAAGTGTTCTGGGAATTTCAAAACTGAAGGATTTACACTATGAATTGTGGAACATTTGACCCACTCCCCAAATTGGCTCCCTCAGACTTCCATCTCTTTCCAAAGTTCAAGGATTTCTTCATGGGAAATATTTTTCTTCAAACCAGGAGGCGAGCTGCAAATGCCTATTTTGCTGAGCTTCCAGAAAACCTCTAGAGGGATGGTAACAATGCTAGAGCATGGAATAACGGTATTGTTCTTGAAGGAAATTTTGTTGAAAATCAACAAAACAATAATTTAACTTTTTCATTGTTAGGCCAAGAACTTTTAAGATGGCCTTCATATAAAAGATTTGATAATAGTGTCCCTCAGTAGCAATATATTGCCAGCATCTGCATAGAAAATTCTTGCATTTCATTTAACTTTTCTTCTGTAAGAATGTGACAGTTTCTTTTCAATGAGCGATTCTGTCTATCATAACTTTTTAACAAGCTGGGGATCAGTTCTGGAACACAATTACGAAGATATTTTCATGTGAATCGCCGTACTTCTCTGCAGGAATCTCTTTTCACATATATATCATACATTAAAACCTGTTCTTCAAGACAATACAGGGTTGATTGTTAATTTTTTATTTATGGATGCTCTTTAACATCTCAGGTCATCAGCATTCCATTCTATTCAGAGCGTGAAACGGCCGACAAATTTTGCTCAGAGGTCTCTTCTTTCTCTCTTCTTTCAGGTTGCAATGATAGGTCTGACAAAGAGGATCATTTTTTGTCATACAACAGATGCTGGCTGATGCATTGTTTACGAGCCCCTTGATTGAGCAGACAAATTGACTGTCGAACCCTTTCCAACATGGTCATGTTGCACACAATAATCAACTCTTTACTTGTATCAACTGGGGTGACATAAAGGATACTCTTTACATGCCTCCAAAGAAAGAAGTTGAGCAACATTAAGTCAGGCGATCATCTTGGGCATGCAATAAGTCCTCCTCTCCCTATCCACTTCCCCCTAGAGGTGTTGTTCAGTTCTCTTACAGCATGGCTGAAATGTGGCAGAGACTAATCATGTTGGAACCATATGCTCCTTTGTATAGCAAAGGGCAAATTCTCCATGAATAGTGGCACTGATTAAAGGGATCCTACGGTACACAGCTCCATTTAAACTTTGTGGAAATATGATTGCTCCCAGCAACTGATCACCAATAATTCCTGCCCAGATGTTGATGGAAAACTGCTGCTGGTGAACTCTAACGAACAGTGTATGAGGGTTTTCATCATCCCAGATGTGACTGTTCTTACTGTGAAGTAACCTACATAATTCATTGACAGAAATACCAATTACAGTTATAATAAAAACATTAATGCAATAAACCAAGGTTAGGTGTATTAGGTGCAATTTACCATTTTGCATGAAGCAGGCCTCATCACTGAAGAGAGTGTGAGTTGGAAATGGAGGATCGGCAATAGAGAGATGTACAAATCACTGGGCAAACTGCAGATGAGGTCTGTAGTCACCTGGTTCAAAATACTGTACTTACTAGGTGATATGCATGAAATGTTTGTTCTTGCAACACTCCCCAGACTAAAGATTAGCTTGTGCCCATAGCATGGAGAATGGCATGCATGCTAGTGGATAATTCATTGCCAAATCTCTCAAGCAGTTCAAAGTCAGGTGTTCTAACATTGCATCTTTCCTCATCAATGTGAATATGTTGATTCATTTGTGCAAACATTGTGTGGTGGGTGCTGTCTGCAAGGATACCAGTGTTGTTAGATACAAGAGCTTCTCTTGCATTTCCTGTGGCCTTCGTAATACATGATCATATCAGTGAGATCAGGTAAATCATAAACATCCATCCTGACTGTCCTGATGATAGCAAATGAATGCTGATCATACGATGTGTATCGGTATGAGTTAGAAGGGTGTAGTTTGGTTAGTAAACTGTAAACAAAGTCCACGACATTAAGTGGCTCTCATAATTCACTGGTAAGATGGGAGAACTGTTGCATGCAGTAGGTTATCAAACGGGTGGGCATCATGGAACAGAACTTCAATCTTGTGGCTCCTAACAAACACATCAGCCAACATAAGTTTATCCTCTTTGTGAGATGTATCATTCCATAAAGTTTGTTGCAGAGGTCCTGAATCAGGGGCATAACTAACGAACAATTGGCACATATTTTAAATACAATGAAAATACAGTAACACATAAATGCACAACCACTCACTGGCAAAGCCCTCCTCAAACTAACTACAAGCTGCTATCTGCACTATGCCAGCCTGTAACCGCAATAGCCCTATTGTGCATGTGCTCCAATATTTAATAAGGTCAAAATCTTAAAATATTATACTAAGTCGGCCCAAGTAAGTCATGAGATCAAATTTACTATTCACATAAATATAATTAATTACCACAGTTTCTGTCCTTGAGCTGCTTGCCTGCCTTACTCGTTTGTACTCTTGCACTTCATTCCAAATTTTGTTCAAGTGTGAAGTTATCCAAGCATCCAGCAATACTTCATCTTGGAACTGCAGAAAAATATAATTACAGATAGCTTATAGCAATAATATAAGCATTTTGTACTTCAGAAAAAAAATGTCTAAGGTCAGAAGCATCACTAGCAAACTTTTGATAAATTACAATCTCACAATAATTGCACTATTATTTAATTTTAATTACGCAAGTGCATATATAACATAAGATTACAATAAAAGAGTTCCAACCCTGTAATAGCAAAAACTCTTGCTTGGGTGCAAATTCAGTTATTTACATATTTATACAGAGTGTTAATAAATGATGCCAGGTTGGCCCTGGTAAACAGATTTAATGTTAAAAGCCTACTGACAGACAATGTTAATGACAGTATTCCACATGAGAAAAAAAGCAGGTATTTACACAATAAATTTTGCACAATGTGAAAAAAATCTACATTGGAAAAACAAAGAGAAACATATGCACATGGTTAAAGGAACATTTCAGGAACATAAAGTACAAACAAACAGAGAAATCAGTAGTAGCATATCATTTTTGGACAGAAAATCATGACAGAGTGAATAAAGCAAAATTATTAAAATCAGTAAGGACCTACAAAATTAGCTACTTGGGAGAAAAACTACATCTACAAATACAAAGACAGTCTAATGAACTTCAACATTGCTGGGGATGAAAACATAAACTGCAAGTTTATCACACCGCCACCAGAGCACAATATACATTCCCATAGATTAACAAATTATCCGACAGTTGACTTTTAGCTTAGCACATGATGCAAATGAAATGTTCTCAAAACCAGTTCTATATATTATGACAAAGAGTGTGTAGTTCAAATAAATCATACAATAATATCAATTAATAATATATCATTCACATATGAAAAAGATATAGATAACATGTTACCATTCTTGGACATTAAAATAATGAAGCATCAAGCAAACCTAAAATTTGGAATGTACAGAAAGAATACACATGCAGACAATCACATCAAGGCTGACAGTTTTAATCCAACAACACACAAACATGCAGTGATCAACAGTTTAACATACATGTTAGTTAACCTACAAATAAGTAAAGAAGCATATTTTAAAGAATACAAATAAATGGAAATAACAGCAATTAAAAATGGTTTTAAAAAAGAACTAGTACACAAAAAGGTATAGAAATTCCAGATGCAAAAACTTATTAAAGAAACCACAACACTTTCAGCAGGAAAAGATAGGCTAATTTTTAAAAAATTCACATATCATCCATGGGCTATCAAAAATTTCAAATATTCTGAAAGATTTTAATATTAAATTGGCACCTATAAACAGATTTAATGTTAAAAATCTCCTGATAGACAATGTTAATGACAGTATTCCACAGGAGAAAAAAGCAGGTATTTACAAAACAAGTTATACAGAGTATGAAAAAAATCTACATTGGAAAAACAAAGAGAAACATAAGCTCTCGGTTAAAATATTTCAAAAACATAAAATACAAGCAAATAGAGAAGTCAGCAGTAGCATCTCATTTCTGGACAGAAAATTATGACATATTGAATAAAGCAAAATTATTATAATCAGTACAAGGACCTACAGAATTAGCAACATGGGAGAAAATCTACATTTATACATACAGAGACAGATCAATGCATTTTAACACTTGGAATGATAACAAACTTTAAATTCACCATACCTCCAAGAGCAGAATACACATTCCTATCATAGCATAACGAATTATTCGGCAGTAGATGTGAACAAAGAGTTTGTGAAACCAGTACTATATATTATAAACAAGTGGAGCAATAAGAGTGTGTAGTTAGACTAAATTATACAATGATTTTAATCATAATATTAGTTTCGCTATACAAGTTTCAATTAATGTTATTAATTAGTTATTGTCTCATTTATGTACTTGCTATCGTTCGATACTTATTAATAAGGGACTTCAAAGGAGTTAAACTATTGATCATTACGCTACTTGAATGTTAAAATATATCAGAATATGCTGATAGGATGTCCAGTGATGTATGGAAGTTCTGATTTTTTCCATTAAAAATGTTTTTCCTCATATAAAAGATGCATCCTGTGTTTTTTCTAAAACTGGAAAAAAATTTGCAACTTTTATATGAGTAAATACAGCATTTTGTGTGGTGCAGAACCAGAGAATAACTACCTCATAACCACTTGGCTTATGCTAGTTTACCTGCATAAAACTTCTGCCAGAACTGTTCAATAAAGAATGATCAATGATCATAATATTTTTTGGCAACATATCTTTACTTATTTTCATAATTTTGATAAACTTGCTCAAAGTATACACCATGCATGCAATGCACCTAACCAGGTGCAAAGACATACTGAAAATCATTTTTTGAAAATTCTTTCAGAATAACCTCAGCAGCCTTCACCACTGCTTCTAATGATAGAAAATGCCTCCCACAAGCATGTTTCTCCAATTTGGGGCAAAGGAAAAAGTCATATTGGGCTAAATTTGGAATATTCTGAGGGTGAGAAATATAATTCACATTGATTTTTGTGAAATATTCAGCAACCACATTTACAATGTGTGGTCATGCATTATTGTAGTGCAGTATCGAACTTGTTGCATGGAAATATAGCGTTTGCATTTGATGTGCACTTGCACAGTTTTCAGGACATCTCTATAGTAATGTTAGTTACAATTGTGCGTAAACCATTCTTTGAATATCGAATGATAACTTTCCCAGCCACTTACTTATTTGGGTGTTAATCACACAGAGCTTTGCCATCTGCTCTCAGGATCAAAATGATATAGTTTTTATCAGCAGTAATTATCTTTAAAAGAAACCCTACATCTTCTTGCAACATCATCTTCATTCCATATAAACCTGCATGTGAATGTCCTTTTGTTTGGGTATCAGCAGTCTTGGAACCCACCATATACAAACTCTTCTCATATGCAACTTTCCAGTTACTAATATGAGGGAGGCATCCAGAGGAATTTTCAGATTTTCTGAAAATATTCCTAATGTTATTCGACAATCCTCTCCCACAATGATAGCAAAAAATTACTTCATCAGAGAACAATTTAGGTCCATCTTACTTTGAAACTGATTGCCTTCCCTCTTTAAAAATTTTAAAAATTTTCTAACTGTGCTATAGGGAAGAACAAACTTTCCATACACCTCAGCTGAAGATATGTCCAGACAAAAGCAGAATTTCAGAGCAACATATTGTTTGACACATGTCAACCATTTTGCTTTAGATAGAACTGAATTTGTCTCAACTTGCCTCCTCTTATAGGTAGGAACCAGAAGTGACCACAATGTAACTAGTAACTATGTGTATATTAAGGTAGCAAAATCTTGTAAGTTAAATTTTATTGCCAGAAATCATGCCTGTCAAAAAATTATGATACTTCTTTATTGAACAGCCATTGTAATAGTGGTATAGACACAAGCATTATCCTATAGGGAGCAAACAAGGTAGTGTCATATTAAAATTTGCAGTATATATCTGAAGTGCTTTTTATTTTTTATATATAACTGACTTACTGCTTATTCAGTTAGATTTTACATCTTCTTGAAACTTTCTCTGTATCTTGTTTATTTTGTTTAGTGGCAAAAGCACAGAAAATGATACATATTTTTGTGTACATAAATGAAATTAAAACAATAAACTTACAAAGAGAGGCATCTTCTTTAATCTACCAAGCTTGCCCTTTTTCTTTCCATTTTGACGCTTTTTACGACGCATCTTCAGTAACTCAAGAGCCTGCGATTTCTCTGCAAATTCTCACAATCTTTGAACTGCCTTATCAATAAGCCATTTTATGTAAGGCAAATGTTTCTGAAATACACAAGAAAACTTCAACATTATAATTAATGCAAGTATTGTCTACTAGAGATGGGTAATCTATACTCTCTATTTCCTTGATACTCAAAAGCTATTACTGAATGATACTGCTGAACATGTGTTCAATAATTTTTGAGACTTTGTTAATTCAATGAGTTTTAATTAATATTGTTACAAGTAGCACCCTTTAAAATGGTCACAAAAACACATGTCTCATTCACAAGTTTCTAAATAGTGGGTGGCAGACACCACAAAATTAAGTGCACTTCTAAGTCTGACTGCCAACCACATCCCTGTGGGCTTCTAATGGGGTTCATCACTTGGTTTACATCTTGCCCTAGACCAGCCACCCTCCCTACTCACAACTGCCTACCTGCCTGTCCTTGAACTTCCAAGCAGTCATTAGTCTACATTTGTTTAAAATGCATTTTTGTACGTAAATTATAAATACAAGTCAGCAAGCATTCCTGAGGATTTATTTGGAAGTTTTCTGGGCAATTGCATCCTTGCACAGCTGCAATTCATGATTTTGTGAATAAATTTGACACTAAACACACACACACACAGAAGACAAATTGGATGAAAATGGCACAAAACGTTTGATGAAGTAAGTAAGGAAAAATTCGATGACATCAGAGAAAAGTTAGAAGCAGCCCAAAGAAATCTCTGAGAAATTGCATAGGAATCAAGAATTCAGCAATTCTCAGCATAGAATGCTTCTCAACGTTCAAAATTAAAACCCTCTAAGATAGCTGTATACCAGGAATTATACAATAATGCGATGAGAGTTAATTTCTGCAATTGGGTGTTGGATAATGTTAATGTTCTCTCTATTGACCTACATTCATTTTTTTATGGATGAAGCATGATTTTATATGCATGGCCATGTAGCGACAAAAGTAATAGATACTGGAGTGCAGAAAAACCCGATGTTGTACATGAAATGCCACTGTATGACCAATAAATTGGTGTTTGGTGTGCTGTGAATGCTTACAGAAATCTATGCACTTGAATTTAAGGGGTTATGAATATCCAACTCTGTGGGCAAACAGCATGCTTCCCAGTGTCAAGTAAATCCTCACTAAGCTGGCCACACATCCAATTGAAGGCTCTGTATTATCAAATTATATACGGCTTCACTATCAACAGCTTCTGTTTAATTCATCATTGGTCAGCAGTTTTCCTGTCATCATCTGGACATGAAAATGTAACTGATTAAACTACAATCTTACCAAAAGTTTTTACTTTGCACCATCCTGTGCTGAAAGAAATATTAAATATGAAAAAACTATCTTCCTTTCAAATGCAATTACTGCATTTAAGACTCAGTTTCTCCAAATAAAAACTGCATTTTTCCCAAAAAGATCACATTTAGCACTAATACAGGATAGAAGAACTTTTAGATGAATAAGTTTTGGATTAAATTAAATTAATGTATGAATATAATTTCATAATATCTAAAATAATACACAATGCTCCATTGTACAGATAAATACTTACTGCTTATATGTAACCTAATTTAACAATATTTGAGACATCTTCTTTGCTTGTATTCCTCTTCTGAATTTAAAGCACTGTTCTTCCAATCAGCAACTTCTGCAGAGAGAGAAAAAAAGTATTACTGGGTTACAACATGTAAACCACAAATTCTTTAGAGTTGGCACATGTATGTGCCAGTCATGCACACATTCATCAGCAAGTGTTTTAAAGGGATAGGTACTTTATGCAGAGCCAACATAACAGAACATGACTATGTAGTATAGCTGTATTACCATATTAATAAATAAATAGTTTATATGAAATTAATCACTTAAAATTAAATACATGTACTGAAAAAGTACAAAGCAAATTGAATATTAAAAGACCAGTAATGCTTAAATCAGGGTGGATCAGATTCACATCGAAAAAAAAGAGGACAAACAGCTTCTAAAAGGAGAACAATGTTTGAAAAAAAGAGGACAAAAAATGTTTATTTATATTTAGGCTTATATTACACTTAAAATTATGCCTATATTTATTTTACACAAAATATTTATAGTAAAAGTAATAATGATTTTACATGCAAAGAAAATATAATGAAAAATATTAAATTATCAAAAGAAAAAAAAGCAGTACTAAATGTGAATTTAATATCAATTTGTAATGTATTTCAGAGGTATTAGGTTGTGAATCCATAAATTTTACATTCAACTAACATGAGAGAATATTTACATGTATACTGAAAGTACAGTAGGCAGACTGTGAAAATATGGCTAAGAAACTACATTCACACTATATCTGTTTCAATCTTTTGATTTACTAGCTATCTTTAAGCAAAGAGAACATTTCTGCTGCTCCTGCCTCTAACAGGCAAATTATTTTTAATAGAGCTATCAAAAGGGATAGTTCAAAATGTTATGAAAAGGAAGATAATTTCATGATTTTTAAAAAAAAAATCTGTCCAGACTCACGACAAAGGTGTAAAATGATGGTCATGTCAAAAGAGGACGTCTGGTCACCCAACTTAAATGTGTTCTATGTAGCCCATAGCAACGTCATCAGCACCTTGCATATATAGGTAATAGTAACCTGAATCAGACAATAATTTATTAAAACAATGTTTAAACTATCAAGAAATGACCACAAACCAAATTTGGGCAAGAGATTTAAGCATCAATTTGGAAACTAATGACTTTGGAGAAGTATGGAGAAAGAGAGAAACTAACATTAAAGGTTTCTGGAGGGGTATAAGAAAAAGTTTTGAAGTTATTTCTACTAAAAACTATTTAGTGAACTAAAAGAAAAGAGGTCACCAGCGTTCTATGTTCCAATGAAAAACAGTTGGGAAAGAGAAAAGTATTATACATAACACAAGTAAAGAAGAAAGAGAGGGGATGCATGGTTAAGAACTGGGGTATGGAGGTTAAAAGAGTGAAGAAATGGGTACATGCAAAGCAAATGTCTTCTTTATGTAGGGGAAGAGAAAATATAGAACATATAGTTTTGAATGTAAAGAAACTGAGATTATTTTATTTATGGATGCTCTTTAACAGCTCAGGTCATCAGCGTAAGAAACTGAGATATGGAGAAGGGAAAGCATAGGTAAAAATTGGCTTAAAATGATTATTACAATTCAAAAGCTTATCTTTGAAAAAAAAAAATAAAGGACATAGGTTAATATTTATTCAAAGTAAAAAACAAATGGAAATGGTCAGTTAAAAAAAGAAAGAGAAAGAATGATAATTAAATATGCACACATGCTTGTATAGCTATACAGAAAATTAATCATGTGTATAATGCTTTGTATGTAGTTGTAATACAGATGACTATCTAACTGAAGAAATGGCCAGCTGTAATTACTTAGTACTTTGATGATGATCTGTTAAGGAAGAAAAAGTATTGCCTACATAAACTAAGACCAAAATAAAACAGAAATCACATATGACCAATTTAAAAGACAGAAATACACTTCTGTTAGTGCTCTATTTCTGCCGCCAGTTTGTAGTATTTTGTCTACTGCTGTAACTTGTTAAATTAAACCTAACCTAGAGTTCAGGTTAAGCTATGTTTAGTTAGGTTAGGTTTGTTGTTTAGCTAGATGACATTCACAGAACATTGACAAGTACTCTAATTAAGTGAAAACTTTCTTTTCCCTAGTTTTAGGGCCTGTATCATTCAGTGTAATGTTACCATACTTTATATATATGCTTTTAGAGCGCATATATTTTTATATACTTAACATGTGCATTCACTAACATCTCACAATAATTATTCTGAATAGTTCATCCAGCACTTGGGTTTTTGTTGCACTAACCTTTTATTTATCATGACTAACTGTTTATAACTTCTGCTGCTAGATGACACTATGTAGGTTATGCTAGAGTTAAAGGAGATTTACCTCCACTATAACGATTTACCTCCTAATATAGTAACACACAATCAGCTATCAATTTATATTTATGAAAATAAGGTGAGCATAGACCTGTGTGTGTGTGTGTATAATTAAATGAGAATTTCACTTTTTCCAAGTCCACTAAATTTATGAGTATTCCAATTATGTTGCCCATTCTTATATCCATACTGGAGGGGGTATAATAGTTCATCAGTAACAAAAAGCTGGGACTATATAAGTAATGCATCCCCTAGAAGTGTGAGTGGGGACTGTGGGAAGAGGTTACTAGCTAGTAGATCCAAGTGCTCCAGCAACATATTTATAACTATAAGGTTATGCTGTTTTTACCTTTCTGGCATTGCAGCCACTTATTGTTCCTTATTACAAAATTGAGTTTTCCAGGCATGTTACAACTTGATTTTATCACTTGTTATCATGTGCTGTCTTATTACCCCTGAATTGCAGCAAACTATTACTGTGTGCAAAAATGGCATATGTACTGGATATATTATTCGGAACTGTTACCATTTATTTTGATACATCCCAAAGCAAACTAGTTTCTACTTTCTTATAAAGCAGAAGAATGCAATGCATAGAGAATATACTATAGCCTTAGATACTACTATAGAAAACTAAATCAAAAAAATCTTCTGGCTATGGTGAGATTAACAGCAAAGCCATAAAGGTCTGTGCAAAGAAAATTAGTACGAGGCTAAAATATTCAACAATAGTGAGGCCTCTGTTCAAAAAGGGAGAAAAGATAAATGTCTCCAATTATAGATCTATAGCTATTTCACCTACATTGTCTAAGTTGTTTCAGAAAGAAATGTACAATAGGCTTTACCATTACCTTGAAAGTAACAATATTCTAATTAGTGATCAGTTTGGCTTTAGAAAAGAAATTTCAACAGAAAATGTAATCTATAAACTCACTAATAGAATTTTAACTGCATTTAATAAAAGAGCAAATGTAGGAGGAATATTTTGTGACTTAGCAAAGGCCTTCAATTGTGTCAATCACGAAATTCTGATAGATAAATTAGCTTTCCATGGAATAAAAATCCAATGTTTAAAACAGTTTATATTCTGCCTTGACAAAAGGAAACAAAAAGTACTAAAAATTGTCCCTTTAAAAATAAAAACCAATGCATCAGAATGCGGAATGATTAATCATGGAGTGCCTCAAGGATCTGTTCTGGGCCCTCTTCTTTTTCTGATATATATATATATATATAAATGATCTATCCTTATCTATCCAAGATGTAGGAAATGCTGTTCTATTTGCAGATGACACAAGTATATTGATAAATGGAAAGAGCCTTAATGATTGTGCCATTAAACAAAATCTAGTTCTGAGTTCTTTGTGTGTTTGGTTCAAAGCAAACAAATTGTCTCAAATCTAGATAAAACAAATGTTATGAAACTCATCATTTACAGATCTCCAGATACACAATTAGAGATGGAATATTATAACAGTGTACTTCTAGAAACCAAATATATTAAATTCCTTGATTTAATAATTGATAAACATCTGAATTGGAAAGATCACATCCATCTTATCATACCTAAACTTAGCAGTGCATGCTATGCAATAAGTGCATTATGTTGGAATCAATTAAGACTTTAAACGTGTCTTCCTATTACAGAAAAAAAAATCCATACAAATAATTGCTGGCACATATAGCAGACATTAATGCAGAAACTCTTTAGAAAATTTGAAATTTTACCTCTTCCTTGTGAATATATTTTATCCTTCATGAACTATTGTATAAGAAATAAAGAAAAATTTGTTCAAAATTAAAATATACATGACAAGAATGCTAGACAAAATGCAAATCTACATAGATCAGCTTCAACACTTTCCTGCCATCAAAAGGACATTTATTATGAATGCCTTTTAGTACAAAATGTTCTTCCCTCTAGCCTAAAAGCCTTAATAAATTATAATTTCTTTAAATCTGCTCTTAGAATATATCTATTTAAAAAGGCCTATTATTCTGTAAAGGAATATATGAGTGATAATATTATGACTAAAAAACACTGCAATGATTTTATACCAATGCGTAAGTAAACATGTATATAGTAAAATTTATATGATTAAGTGACTTGTCTATTTTTGTTGTTTGGTTGAGTTGTTCTAGGCGTTCTTTTTTTATTTTTATTGTAACTATTTATGTAGATGTAAACAAATATTTTTGTAAATGTAGATTGAGTGCTACTGTGCTAATTGTATATGACAAGTTCTATGTTCGTAGATCTTACTGCTTTGTGAACTAACTGAATGCTCCAGGAACTAACGTAAACTAAATTAAACTAAACTAAGCAACAGCAGCAGCAAGGTTTAGATTTCAGATCCGTTATGAATCCTTTATTGGATTGTTAGTACCATACCTAACAAAATTTGGTGGCTAATTCCATATCCAAAATACAAATTCCTGTTGGAGTATAATGACCCTGACGGCTACTCACAAGCAGGCAGTAATTAAAATAAATTACAGCATTCATGACTAGAGATGGGAAATGCAGAGTCATATGCAAAAATGCAATGATTTAGTGCACTATAATTCAAAGAAATTAGGAGACTGCTCAGCGAAAGGGCATATGTGTCTATATACTAAATCGAATTTTGGGTGCTCTTCTAATACAGGAAGAAATATTTGGAGTCTTTGAGAAGAAAGCCTACAGAAATATGTGATAATTATACATTATCTTAACCTCACTCATTTTTATGCAATGACTCCTAAATGCATAATAACCACATAAAACACGAAATTTACGAATGATGAATTAATGCACCTGCATTTAGATCGTGCTGTAATAAAATTATAGTCCTATGAACGGCGTGTACACACAATCAATGTTAATTAAAATATAAACAAGCTCATGTGCACACTTTCACAAACATTTGCTGTATTGCCAACATTGATGGCTGCTACGAGGTCGCCAATCTATGAACTGTCAAAGAGATTGAACAACGGCAAATTATCGCGTGCGCTCGCTGCCACAGAATGGGCAATAAGCAGGCTTATTTACGGACGCACTTTAACATCCCAGGTCATCAGTGTCCCATTACTTACCCATTCAGCAAGAAAGATCCGAGTCTGCTGGAGCAGTAGAGCGGTTAGAGCTACTTGCCCTTAGCACGTTATCTTATTAGAATTCGCAATTAATTAATACAAACACACTCACCTTAACGCTAAACTGGGCAAATCCTAGAAACCGATGGACCCAGTGGTTTGCTGCAGATCGCTACGGCCTAACGGCCTACGCTCGCCTTTTTGTAAATACAAGTTGGTACGGGCGGGTAAATGACTAATTTTTACCACGTGTTGTCTTATTGGAATTCGCAATTAATTAATTAATATATACACATACAATAACCTTAACGCTAACCACTGGTAAATCCTAAAAAATGCTGCAATGGTTTGCTGCGGCGAGCGTAGGCCAAGCCTAACGGTCTCCTTTTCGTAAATATAAATTGATAGGGCCAGTAAATCACTGTAATGATAGTAAATCTACTTTGATTCCAGCAAAAAGTATAATTTATAGAGCATTATGTGCATGGTACTATGTTACCAAGTAATCATTGTAATGATGGCAAATCTTAACTCCGACAAGGTAGGGGGGGGGGGGGGACATCAGTATGTAAGAATACCAAACCACTATCTTCACAATTATAGTACGACGCTCAAACCTTGGGAGTCATTATGCCAAGGTGCTTGAGATCGTAATCACTACCTTCGGCTTTCTCGCTATCGCTCGGGAATAGCTCGGGACTGGAGTTCTAGCAGCTCTGAGAGCTCCAGCAGACTCAGATCTTTCTTGTTGTATGGGTAAGTGTCCCATTCAATTAAGGGCGTAAAACGGCCGATAAATTTTGCTCAGAGGCCTCTTCTTTCAGGCCTGAGGGTCTTTTACGTGCCGAACACGGGATCCACGGCTTTACTTACTTCCAAAGGAAGCCATACTTAGGTATTTTCCGCCCGAAAAAAAAAAAAAAAATCCATCAACCCTGGCCGGGATCGGACCCGCCATTGTGAGTCTACAAGTCAAGTATGGTTACCACTAGATCACCAGGACCAACCATAATCTGACTAATAAAGAGTCCATGTACAAACGTTTTTTTTATCATAATTATATTCCAAATACAGTGACAATTTATCAATTATAAGCATTTCAGGGATTAAGATTCTAGCATTTCTAATATCACACAATACAATCTACTTATCAGAGTTTATCATTTAAAATTAATATGTCCTATGTTAATACCTAAAATACATAATATTCTGTTGTCTTTGATTTTAACAACAACAACAACTTGGTGCAATTATATGTGCAAAATGTATACTTTTTTTTTTTATCTTAACTGGTAATATTTATGCTAGCCACTATTGATCTTTAGTGCACTTTTGCACCCAATATGGCTTGTTACTTTAAATAAAGATAAATTGCAATACAGGTGGCACCATGCCCTATAATCATGTGTTTAAAATTGCACGTTTACCAACCAGATTCGACCCCAGTGAGACATATTTGTAATGAACTAAGTGACTTCTAAGCAGGTTTTTCTTTGGGTTCTTCTTCCATTTGTGAACATCATTCCTTCATCACAGTTCAGCATAATTTAGTGCACTGGGTTACAGTGCGCAAATTGTACACAGACTATGCTTCTGCTCTGTGCCACTCCAGTGCAGAACTCAATTTGCCTGTAAATGAATTGGCATACTGCACATGTAGGTATGGTAGTAGTGTGATCATTCCCCACTATCTAACTTACAGGAAATTTGTGACACAACTTCCCTGTTACTCATTTGGACTGCAAGCTGAGCAAACCTAAATAGCAGCAAAGGAAAATCTGTCCTCCTCTGTTGATATAACTACACCTGGGTCACCCAGTCAGTAATCAGCCATTAACAGCAGATAGTATGAGCTATAGCTTATGGTGGGCACTGCATTATCCCTGCAAATTACTATATGTATAATTTTCCATATTTGCTTGATCCATGTGCATGATTTAGCAAGTTTTATTGCTGGTTAAATATGTGTTTTAAGCAGATATTCAGTAAATTATTGATTATTTTACACAATCATTAAAGAAATTAATACCCCACACTTCTGCTGCATAAAACAAAATAAATCAGCATTTCAAAAATGATTATTTTCAGGCAAAAACAGTTTTATCAAAATTCAGGTTGGTCCTGCCAGTCTAGTGGTAACCATACTTGCCCTGTAAACTCAAATTCGAGGTTCAATCCTGGCCAGGGTCAATGGATTTTTTGGGGCATAAAAATTGTAGGTATGTCTTCCTTTGGAAGGGAAGTAAAGCTGTGGGTTCCATGTCGTATATTTGCAGCATGAAAGACATTTTGCCTTCTGAACAAAATTTATGGGCCATTTCATGCCCTGAATTGAATGGGACACTGGTGAATTGAGATGTTAAAGAGTGTCTGTAAATAAAACAAATCATCAACAACCCATAATTCAGATTCTTCTGTGCCATATTTACTTTAAAAATTCACACACTTATGTTCAACAAAATTGGAGAAACTATAAAACAACATACCACTTTTGTTTCTGTAGATGGGAAGGTTCCCATGCTAAGAACGTACCAATACTCTCTTGTATATTCATATCAACTATATAACAAATTATATAAAATGGAAATATGACATCTTTAGATGTTACTTGTTTGTAATGAAATAGATGCCTGATTTGCCTTGTCAATTTTCATTGAGATGCCAAGTTACAAAATTACTGCCTTGGAATTCCTGGTGGCATTCTTTGTTAGATTCAACAAGGAGTAGGCTCTCCTTCCACCTTTGCAAATTATTAATACAAAAATATTGAAGAGAAAAGACAGTTTTTTTAGTAAATATCTTGCATATTTATGTGATTTTTTGTTACAGCTAATGTTTCTGTTTAAAAAAATATATGAATCATTATTTAAATTGTTTTCTTATAACACATAAAAGGGATTAAACACAACTTCAAAGAACTAATAATTTAAAACAACTATTTTTGCAAATTTAGTGAGTATTGCATTTAAATGTTAGTTACCAGGAATGGTTTTTTACTGCCTCTATTACATATTTTCAATATCTTTTTACTGCCTTTTTTCTACTCTTTTTAATGCCCAAGTACCTAATCATCAATTTTATGTTTACCATACTGTGCTATTATTTATTCTGGGCTGACTCTCTTTGGCAGTACAGCAGTGCACTTTTGGATTTGCAATAAAACAGCACATGTATGTTTTTATGAATCAGAATAATTTTGCAATTTAGAAATGCATGTTTATATACAGGGTGTTAATAAACTACAATGAAATAATTTCGGGGCATGTAAAGATGTCACATATAGGCAATTTAAGTGTAGTTTTATGAAACTGTAATCTTAAAAGAAGTTAGAAACAGTGAAGTTGTTAAATATACAAATGAGTCAGTATTAGGTGACATTAGTTAGTTATATAAACAATGTAATAAAATTTTGTTCACATTAACTCCATTTACTTACGCTTAGTGTGAACAACATTTTATTACATTGTTTATATATATACCATTCCATTGTCAACAGCTTCGTAAGTACATTTAATTAAGATTAGTTAGTTTAGGTATTATGATGTTAAACATTTTGGCTTCAGATGGTGATAAGTCGGTGTTAAAGGCAAGCTAGGTGAAAAATTGGTTTAGAATGTCTTTATATCTGCCTTGTGAGCACAGAAATATAAATTTTCTACAGCTTAGTATAAACATTTTCAAGATTTAATGCCATAAAAATCCCTCAAATCTCAAACTAATCATTTGACAGTGCAATAGAATCTAGTAAAGGTAAGTAATATTCCTAAGGTTTGTTTGTTCAATGGTTTTTTTGTTACTTTAGAATTAAAAAATTGGGCTTGAAAACTTTGTGGAGTGGGATTATCCCACAATTTACTTGGTTTGTCCTTTATATTTAGTAATGTATTATATATTTTTTTTTTGTTAAAGTGTTTTAATTATTTGTCAACACTGAATATTGTATTATGAGCCAAGACTTATTCTAAAGAGAGTGCTTTAACTGCTTGTGTGGTAATGCATAATACAAAAGCTGATGTTCCACAGGCCGGGGATTCCATTCTTATTATGTTGTTAAATTTTTTTATTTAATACGAAGTGTTGCGATATCCATATTACAGAATTATGAATGAAATGTACTTAATTCTTTCACATTTTATTCTTTTTCTCAACAATCAATGATTTACCACATACAACGGCTAATAAGCTTACTACTATGATGCCTATCACCTAATTTACCTAACACATACTCAGGACACCGCTGAAGTACACAACCACAAGAGTTGTAATTATATGAATTGATATGCTAAGATTTAAGTCTATAAACTGAAACATCTACTCAATAGTAGGTTAAAAAATGTATTGTTAGGCCCTAGTCGGAAAAAAAAAATGTATTGTTAGGCCCTAGTCAGTAAAAAAATGTGATGAACACCACTTGAACTTGAAAACAAATGATCACCTCTAACTTGAAAGCTAATGGCATAACAATTGCTACAGAGTGATACATTCTAAAACGTGCTTTTGTTATCATATGTTATGTTTTCCAGGGGTATCATCATTAGCCAGTGGTATACTGGCGCTTTAGAAAGTTGTAGCCATAGCTTCAAAATTTAAACAGATAGGCCATATGTTTTTATCTCCAATTACCTAAGACACCTCCATACTTTCTGAAATTATTTTGATGTAATTCATTAACACCTGTATATAGCTAATGTTCATTATTTGACAATGAACTTTGCTTTACCATATTTGGTGACCATATCTGGGTGCTTCTTCAAAGCTTGAGATGATTTAAGGTGTTCCACACCATAATCCTCTTCTGATGTACACAGTAGACATCTTGGGGAAGCTTGTAACCTATTAAAGGATATGTCCCCCAGATGGCAGATCAGGGAATGCATCCATTGGCATGCTGAAATATGAGTGTGGTTGAATCTGTTACATCAGCATTGAGCTGCAGATTGTCCATAGAGTGTACAATGAGTGATGCACCTTGCCATTAAGCTAGAGTCAGCAGGCAGATAAAGATTCTCACCAACAGGGATCACTGTTGTTACATGCACAAGAATCATTTTTAAACTTCGCTAGAATTTTGTTGAATTAAAAGTAAAACTTCTAAAATCATGTGAATATATTAAACTCTCTTGACGTTTCACATTAAAACTTTTTTATTAAAAAGTAAGTTGGGACTAGTTTCGTGAGTCACTTGCTCACATTGTCAACCAATTGATGACTGACTTACTTTTTAATAAAACAAAAGTTTTAATGTGAAACGTCAAGAGAGTTTAATATATTCACATGATTTTAGAAGTTTTACTTTTAATTCAAAAAGATTATGATAGTTTCACTGTGAGGATTCTTACATTCATTTTTAATTGAATTCGCTAGAATTATTCCATACAATCAATGAACAATTTCAGGAAGAACTTTGAAAAAAGGACTATGATGGACATCTAAAATGCAGTACCACAGTAATGGTCTCTGCTAAGAGTAATTCATAAACCAGTATGCTATAAATTAGCATGATGGCATCAAAACTTCATTCTAGGGAAATGGAAATGGGTAATATGATCAGGTGAATGTTGTTTCTGTTTATATTCTATGAATGCAAGGCAAAGTGTGCATGAAGTCCTTTAATCCAGATTATCACTTATGATGCCCACCCCAGTCATGGATGAAAATCTGGGAAGATGGAGAAAAATCCCATTAGACTACAGCCTTACAGTCCAGGAGATCCAGAATTATTGACACTGGCCATGAAAGCCAACATAGCTATTGTTGCGCTGCTATATAACTGGTCAAAATAATAATTCAACAGTTGGTTAAACATTTTTAATAAGAATAGACATGAAAATGGACAAGTTCTTAAATAAAAGTACTTTCCCCCATATTTAGTGCGTTCCCATATCCAGTGTCCCCCATAGAGGTCCAGACCCACAGTTTTGGAACCACTGCCTTATGTTATGAGTTTGTATTTTTTTTCTAGCTAACTTTTTATTCTTGAAAAGCTGGTACAGTCTGAAATTTATGCATCCCCATATCTGCCCATAATTAGAGTTTCCTTAAGATTCTGCCCTCCAAAGCCTTATTTTGTCCTTAAAATTCCACTTTCTTTTGAATTGCCCATATGCACCATTAGCCAAAACACTGTTACCACCAAACTATCAAAATATTTTCTTTTTAGTGTGAAGACTTGAGTGATTTCCATTGTGTATTATTTTTTTTCCTTGTTGTTCAAGTATTACATGCTTATTATATGTTACAAGGTGCAGTATTTTCTGGGCTTATGGGCCGAGGCCTACTGGGCTCCTTTTTTCGTTCTAACAGAAGTCTCTACTGTGACTGTGCTTGTTGCATTCTGGGTTGCAATATTTATAACAGGTGCTAGCAGAATATTTTGTGATCAGTTTGGGTTAGCTTGAGCTGAACCTGAGTGGGCAGAGTGCTGTGTAGTGCTGGCATCTGATTGGTTCGGATTGAGTGCTTCACTTTGACTTTTGTCGCTGTTGTTTGTCATATTCTGTTGAGTTTTAAACCTTCTTTCTGTTGATGAATTTCAATGGCTTCACGATATAAACATGAATGGTAATGAGAAACTTATCACAAGATTTTCTTATGTACAATAAAAGAAGGATAGTTAAATTAGCAGTGCAACAAAATCAAGAAGAGCTCTACCTTTCAGAAGACTCTTATTTAAGATCATTGTGTGATTGAGTCAAACTAACACTCTTTTGCTCCACTTACTTGTTTAAATAGGTAGGACCAGTTTTACGAACCCTTTGTTCGCATCATCAGCCCTAGTCAACTTGAGTGATGATGAGAATGGAGGATTCATAAAACCAATTCTACATATTTAAACAAGTGGAGCAAAAGAGTGTTAGTTCAATTCAATCACACAAAGGTCTTAATATATGATTAGCTTCACTGTGCAATGTTCCAATTAACAATTTTAGATTCCTATTCTTATAGAATGCTCATAGGAAATAAAAAAACCCATATAGTATGTCTAATATAAATGTACTCATTTTATTTTTTGAAAATTAAAACATCCAGAAAAATAAATACGACTGCACCATGAGCAAAATGCTCATAAATGACCAATCTCAAAAATTTTTGTCTAGTGATCACTTATGGGTTAAGAGATACCAAAAATATATGAGCAGTGATGGTGACCAGTAACAGCACCTTCCTTTATAAAATTGGTAAGTAAAAACCTTTTAAAATAGTTAAGCAAGCTGCTGTACATTGTTAGCACCACTCTACAATACCTGCAGATAGCAACAAGTACCACTCTCACCTATAGGCTAAACACCATAAATTGGTTCTTAGTTCATTGGGCTGTTGTGTATTTTGTATGGTGAGTGTACAAGGCAGAAGTTCATTTGTGTTACGTTTTATTAAACAAAGTCATACTAAACACTATAATGCAAAAAGATATGTTGAATTAAGACATAAATTTCTGTAAGAGGAAAACTTCTAGGGACTGGTAAATTGTTCGTGGAATAATTCAATCACTCAGCAGACTAACAAAGTACTAATTTATTAAAAAGTAATATATTTTCTCCAAAACAGAGAAATCTGTGCATGTAAGATGATCACTGGAGCATGTTCTGAGCTAAGTTAAAGCTAGTTAAATAAGTTTCTAAAAAAAAAAGCCCAGTTTATAAAATTTGCAGATCCATGCACCACAATTTATTGCTGGTACAGTCATTCTTCTCAGGTGGAACAACTTAAAAAACACTTTTCTGCTGCAATTTTTCCTTGACAAATAGCACACTGCTGTATTCCTGCTGTAGTTCACTGATAGTCTTTTCTGCAATGCAGTTTGTTATAAGAATATGAAGTGTGGAGAAGTGTTCCAGCAGCTTCTTGATCAAGTTGTATAACGTGCTGCTTTCTTCTAATGAAAGGAGTATCAGTTTGGTGAGTTTTGGAGCTTGAACCTATCATCAAAAGCAAACAATTATTAAGGATGACAATTTAAAGTTTTAATAAAAAAGTTTTGAGAAGTTTTGTTTATACAAATTTTAAGTATTATAAACTTGTAATAAATCAGTCAGTAAGGGGAAAGACCCATAGTTTGGTTGGATTTTTGTTAATAATGTATTCCAATGAGACTAAGATAGTTTTGTTCTGCACATAGTTTCATTCATTTTAGATAATGCATTTTTTCTGTTTGTAATTTTATTGATTATACTAGAACCATTATTTTTTCGCATGATTTTTTTTCCAATTTCATGGAAAGAAAATTGCTTTTTATGTTTTTTCACAATATATTACCAACTATACCTTTAAATTTTATAATAATTTTTTACAATAGCATTTTTAAAATTAGCTAAATATACAATTTATTAGAATGGGAATTTAAAAATAAAATACTTAAAACTTTACTAATTTATTAAATTATTTAATGGTAATTCTCAAATAATTATTTAATTCCATCTTTAATGATTTTATTTTCTAAAAGAGGTCATGGCATACATTTTAACAGAGCTCTCTTTCACCAACCATTTTGTGCCATTTAGTATCCAATTGTATTGTGAAAAAAACATCCCTGTTTCAAGCATAAACAATGAGCTCAAATAGATTTCAATACACTACAGGCAAATTACAAAGTGGCATTTTTAATGCCTGGATAACTGTATGATTTGAATGTTTTTGTTAAAATAATCCTCAATTTATTTATTTATTCTAGCAGAGTTAAGGCCATTAGGCCTTCTCTTCCCCTCTACCAATCTAATAATGATTCCATTATGTTTTAGTGACAATATCACAGTTGTAATATAAACGGTAATAAAGATGATAATTGTACATATATAACCCACTGTAAAACATGAATAATGAAAATTAATATTAAAAAACATTAACATGAGAAAAATAAAAAGAATAATAATAATGCAACACATACTAACAATGTCAATTCATGCACGTATAAACCGTGTAAATCATGAATTTAGAAATAAATATACTAGTAAAAAAAAAAATGAAAAAAATCTAACAATACTATCAAGGGGATAGGAATAATTATGATAGTAATCACAATAAGAATAACAATAATAAAATGAATAATTCTACAAAAGGATAAAACAAATGACCTGTATTTTAACATAAGAAATCAAAATCTAGGGTGGTGGATTATTTCTAATAAACTTAAAAAATTTCTTTTCCCAAAGTTTGGCAATCTCTGACATCCCATGGTAATAAATTCTAGAGATGGGCAGTGGTTATGGTGAATGATGAATAAATAATAACAGTATGCTAAAATGCTCAAAAACTAAAACACAAAAGAGAAACACAGAAGTAGTAAACTATGCAAGAAAGATAACATGATATACCCACCTCATCTTCATGAAATCTCTCTAGCACCTGCCTCAATTGATCTGTCTTGCTTGTTAAAAGCTCCAAAGTAGACACATGTCGGAATATCTGTGAGGGAATTCTGCAGCAATCAATACCCTTAAGCTTTGAAAAGTTCAAACGTAAATATTCCAAAGATTCCCAGTCATCTCCTCCATCATACTCACTCTCTGGGCGTGTAATGCAGTTAGACAAAATGAGGTGTCTGAGATTACGGCAACACCTGAGCAACACACTGCAACACAAATATGAAGGAAATGCATTAAATTACTTAAATGCAACTTTGTAGAACTTCCACAATGAAGGATACATTTATAAATACATTTATTATACAGAAAAATTCTTAAGGGCGAAGTTATTTTAAATTCTGGTATTTGGTTGGATATTTTTAACACTAGAACTTTATTAACCTTTAAATGTTTGAATATGTTTCAAATGCCATTGCATTCTACCCCAGTTAATTGCTCAAGCTGTTGTTTTATCATATTTACTCCCTCTTGTGGTTTGCATCATAAATTTCTTGATAAGGTCATCTTCTGAGGGTATTTCAAAACTAATTGGCTGTTATTTGTTTTTAAATATAAATGTTTTTTACCACATGGTTAATTTTATATTATTAGTTGTTGTTTTTATAGTTTAGTTTCTGTGTTTATTTCATGGTTTTTTGATCAAAAATGTTTGCCACTGGAGATTTTTTCTTTTTCTTTGTAGTTTATATTCTACAAGTGCTCTTTGTATTTATGTTAAATTTTCTTTTGTCTGCAGTAAATAAATGTGGTTACATTCTTTGCAAATAATTTTATATATAAGTTGAATCACGTAAGAATTGCACTGCAAATATTTCTGAAATAAAAGGTATTATTGATGTGCTGCTTTTACAGAAGTGAAGTTAAGGCAAGGGTTCATAATTGCTTTGCTGCCCATACATAGATGCTAATAATTATTAAAATGTGTATTTCTTGAAAAAAAACATTACATTTTTTCAATGCCTACTGGCATCAAGATAATAAAACTAGAAGAAATTAGAATGTCAATGGTGTTTTTGCATGATTTTAGTGCAAGCAGTTTACAAGCTATCATATATGAAAATTTTAAATACTACAGTTGTCTGCTCTATTTAACTGCTTAGTTACTACACTACGATGTTCGTATGTTTGCTTTCCTTAGTTAGTATAATTTTTCCCCCCTCCCCCTCTGAATTTCCAAGAAAACACATGTTACATTTTGTACTTATGTGTTTTTACTGTACCATGTGCCAGCACTCTCTTAAGAAATAGAAAAGTAAATAAAGAAATTCCGTGAAGAATAAAGAGAAAACTGGCCTTCACAGGTTGTGTTCAAAATGACGACCACCAGTTACAATACAAGCTTCCAGCCTGTAATGTAAAGATTGCTTCACATGTTGTAGCATTTCAGCAGAGGTTTCAGAACAGGCAGCTGTAATATGTCATTTGATATCTTCTGGTGTAGTCAGCATGTCCTTGTACAGTGTCTTTTAGTTTTCCCTACAGAGAACTGTCTAAAGGAGTCAAATCTGGTGAACAGGCAGATCAACATACCTTTTGTCTAATCCAACAATTTTGAAACAATTAGTGAACACAAGCTATAGTACATCTTTTGGGATATCTTTCAGCATACACATTACAAGACAGAAAGCATTCTTCCTACACTCCTTGTAGACCATGAGCCTGTCGGCTTTTTCAGCATTAGTAAATACATTCTTCAAGCACGTCCTACCTCAAGTACTGTCATAAAATACTGGCAAGGAAGTCACAATGCCACCAGTGTAAACAAACAAATGAACATCATAGCCTAGTAACTAAACATGGAATAGACATTTAAAAGTTTCATATTATAATAGTTTTTAAACTATTTGCACTAATGTCATGCAAAAACACCATTGACATTCTAATTTCCTAGTTTTATTTTCTTGATGTCAATAGGCATTGTTTCATTATAAACACATCCTAATAGTTATTAACATTCTGTGTATGGGCTGTAATTATGAACCCTTGTCTAAACTTCAATTCTGTGAAAGCATCACATCAATAACACCTTCCATTTCAGAAATATTCTCGGTGCAAGTTTTAGATTATTCATTAAGTATATCTGATCTGTTGTTGCAATTTTATCTTTTTGCATGGTTTTTAATAATTTATTTATACTTAATTTGTTCTGCGGAGCCAAGATAATGCTATGTTCCTTGAATATCTTTCTTTTTATTATATGCCAAAGAATGTGAGAATTTTTTGAAAATTTGTTTTCTTTTTCGAAGATGCTTGTGTCTTTTATGTGTTTCTGTCTTTGGTATCTTTTATTAATTTTTCTATTAGTTCTTCCCTGAAACCATTATTTATTGCAATCTTCATAATGTACTGTCATTCTTTTTGGACTCCTCTTTGCTGAGTGGTAACTCAGTTAATCTTTTGCTGAGGATGAATGTAATGGCATTCAAAACATGTCTAAACATTAAAAGTGAAGTGAAGTACTAGTGTTATGCATAGCCAACCAAATATTAGAATATGAATTATTATAATTAAAATGTAATTTGGAATTTGCACAGTGAAGCGAATAATATCAATTTTATGAATTAAATGTTTTAACTAGTGAGTTAGTTACATGCACTTATTTTTCACACTGTCAATGTTTATTGACAGAATATGTTTTGTGGACTCTTGTCCATATCTGACTGTTAGTTGACTGACAGGCAATTCAAAACTGCATCTTGGACACTTACAGCTAATTTCTGGTGGAAGATTATTCAATTTTGTAATTAATTCATCATTGTTGTGATTTCAAAATTCATCAGGCTATACTCATTGGTGTAGATATTTTCCCATATGCTAAGTTTCAAAGATTGATATGCTGATTTTAACAATTTTGATTTCTTTTCTAATTCATGATTCATTTTCAAAAAATGGTTGGCCGCAGCAGATTTATCTGTTCATTTATATCTGATATTCTTGAAATTTTCAACAAGTCTGACATATAACAAAATTATTTATGAGGAAATCACTAATTTTTTTTCATTGTCAGCACAATTCCACTGGCAGCTTTTCAGCATGGTATAAAGATGTCGTTCTGACATACTTCTTTTTGTTTATCTAATATGTATTTTATTACAATCTGAATTAATCTAGTAGGTACTTGTTATCTTTATGTGGGAATTTAATCTACATAATTTGATGTTATGAGATTCTTTTTACTGTACTCGTTCAATGGAATCAGAGTGATGTTAAATTCTGTGAAAATTTTTTGAAGTTTTTGTAAAGAGTAAGGACGATATGTGAATTTTTTTAATTTCAATTTCTCTACAGATAATGCAGTAGTTTACTTTATCTGTTCTTGCCTTTTAAAACTCTGCATCTTTTTATTCACTAGTTCTTTACTGAAGCCATTATATTCTACACTTTTGATTACATGTGTAAATTCATGTCTGTACACAATAGGCAATAGTTTTCCTTGATTAATTTCAGCCTGAAGAAATGTTCTGACAGGCAATCATTTTGGACAATTAAGCAGAATTGGCCAATTTCAAATTTTCTTGGTTTTAATAAAAATGGTTAAAAAATCTTGAGATATTCACATGATTTTCCTACAAGTTTTTGTTGTTCTTGTTCCATCAATTGAAGAAAGTTCAAGTTAAAAAATTGGTGTTAATTTTATGTTGGCTCCTTTTTTTGTTAAAATATCAGCAATGCTGCTACCCTTTAATCCAACATAGCTCGGGATCCATTGTAAAACTATTTCTGTATTTCTGATCAGGATTGTATGATATAGTTTTCTTATAGTGTAAATAAATCCTTTTATTTAAGGGGGTATTTAGTCTTTATCTTAAGCTATTGATTTTTGCTTGCTGGGGAGATTCCTAATATAATTGAAAGCCAGAGCAGAGCAATGGAAAGGCAATTCCTTCTTGATGGTAATTGGATGACTATTTACTAATGCCATATTCTTCCAGGAAGGTTTTCCAAATATTGGTTATATGTATGCCTTGATCTCCATGTTAAACCTGCTTTTGTACATTCTATGGCCTTCCAAGATATTTCTCTTGTTTAAAAAGTTTGATTTTTGTTAACAGCAATTTGTTGAAGTCTGTATTTTTTGCTCTGGATGTAGTGTTCGGCAAACACCAATTTTTGCAATATGTTCTGGCAGAAGTGTTCCACTTTCTAGTTGTTCAGAGAGCCGCTTATTTGTCCTGTGTACATTGTGCCACATTCATAAGGTATGCAGTATATTTCCAGGAAAGCATGGAATCTTCAAGGTCTTTATGGTCATAGTAGCTGTAGCTTGCATGTGGGGAAAATATTGTTCTTCTTCAGTAACCTGACCACTTTGTCTGTGACTCCATGTACGTAGGGGAGTGTTGTTAAAGTGCAAAATTTCTCTTTAAGAAAAACTGCCATGAGGAATGTAAAAAAAATAAATAAATAAATAAAAAAATAAAATAAAAAATATAATAATAATAATAATAATAATAATAATAATAATAATAATATGAATGCAGTGTTAAAAGAACTACTTTTAGTATGAGTGGTCTAAAAATAAATTTTAATAAAAAGTGGTTATTGTAAGAAAATATTTGGGAAACATAGCAATAAAATACTTTAACAATTAATAAAGCAAAAAATTATCTCAAAGGATCAAATAGGCATAATTTAATATATAAATATTACACAGCTGCAAGCCATTAGAATACTATTTTTAAAGCTCACAAAATCTTTTTATTTAAAATCTAATATGCAAATGAATATTCTAACCTTGTTAAATTTCTCAAAATATTATTATTCACCTGAGCTGCACAAAAACCACTTTGTCAAGTTCTAGTTCCAACAGATGATGGCCCAACACTTCAAAAAGTTGTCTCTCGAAACGTGAATCTCTCAACCTCAGTGTGGTGATGCACTTGAATCCAGGACACTCTGCTGGAAGCACATTGTCTGAAACATCCTTCACCTCAAGCTCTTCAAGGTTGGGAAGTTCAGCATTTGCCAAATGGGACAGCAGTTCACGTCCTGTACATGTCAGTTTCCTCAGCGTGGATGATACACGACCTGCATCATTTTCTCTATGAACACCAACTGCGCGCAACAATGACATTGCTCCCTTACCAACACTTCCTCCCTGCAATTGGAAAATTAGTCAAATTCTCTGGGATGCAAAAAATAAATACACATAACATGCAGTATAATGCTATCTGTGTTATGCTAGAGTTGCTATTAAACTATCCAGATTCAGCATAGCTCATCAACTGCATCTGTTTCTTTTGTAATACTTTACCCTAAAACTTAATGTAAAGTTCCATACTCTGGAATCAATCACTGTGCTCTCTGCCTCACACTTATTTAGATGACAGAACTTCCTCTTCTTTTGAGCTAAAGCTTCTTCCAATTTCCAAAATTTGTAGCTTTTCCTAGATAGATGTGAACATAGGAGACCATCCCTGCTCACACCACTAGGTACCTGAGCATTGTCCCCCCACCTAAGCTTTCCATAGGTTCGTACCATATGCTTTAAACTGACCCCTCTAAGCTCCAAATGCTCATGAGTCATAGTTATAGACTGGTTACAACCAACCACCCTGATTTCTAGAGGGATGAAAACATATAACGTATATCTCACTACGGATATTGACATATGTCCTTGGGGGTTAGCCTAGCCAGTGAAGTTTCATTACCTTCCTTCCCAGCATATGGTGCTGATTAAATGAAACCAAGATTGGAATATTTATGTATGTTACTTGAGCAGTCTGGCGGTACAGTCTCTATTAAATTGTTGTGTCTGCAGTTAATCACAATTCTAATAGACAGTACACCTCCCATTAGTTCCAAATTGAAAGGTAAACCTTGCACATCCAGAGCCATGAAATGATATTGAATGTTTACAAGTTTAAGAAAAAAGAAGCGAACAATAAGGAAGAATATAACAAATTATTTATGAGGAAGTCACTCAAATTTCACTAGTTTTATTCCACTTACTTGGATATGCTTCAAAGGCAAATTTCCTTCATTGTCAGCACGGTTCCACTGCCAGCTTTCCAGTTTGATATTAATATGTCGCTCTTTGGATTTTATAAACTTTTTGATGAGGTTGCTGTTGTTTGGAAGATCAAAATTAACTAAATTTTCTTTGTTTTCATTCAAGAATATATTTTCCCACATTAATTATTTCATAAATAATTTGTTATATGATACTACATTTCACTGTGAAAATCCCAAACTATTCAAATTTATAATTAGGAAGAAGTTTGTTCACATGTTTATTTCAAGAAAATACAGAAAGTAAGTCTGGGTTGCAAAAGCTACTGGAGTGTCAGTGTGCTCCATCTCTAGGTTTCTAAAGGACAGTGAAAAACATGCTCAACAAGATACTTGTTTTGATACTCCAGGCAAAGAATACAATGAGCCCAAAAGAATCAGAAATATTGATGACTTTGACAAATACATTGTCAAACTTACAATACACAATTTCTACACTCAAGAGGGAACTACGCCTACAATTGGAAGACTGCAGACATGGTTAAAGGAATTAATAGCATTTGAAGGAAGTCACACAAGCCTTAAGAGAATATTTCGGGATTTAGGATTCAAATGAGGGGAAAAAAGAAAAAAGAAAAAAAAAAAAGCAGAAGTAACACAAAGTGCTTTTTGAAAAGCATGATATATGCTCACAGTGAGAAAATGATCTTCTATTTCTCTGACAGTATAAGAACAAAGGTAGACTATTGTGTGTGAAAATGAGACGTGCACACACAGTAGCCATAAAAATCCAAAAAGCTGGACTGATGAATGTATTGCTGGTTTATTAACACCTGTATCAAAGGAAGAAAGAGTAATCACTGTTCATGCTAGTGGAAGGTATGGCTTTATATCAAATGCCCTACTTATGTATAAGTTTAGCAAAGATCTGGAGATTTCCACCATAAATGAACTCAGAAAACTATGTAATTATAATTAATCTGTCATCTACCACACTCTTATGCTTCACTTACTTTTAAATATGGTGGGACTGGTTTCGAAGAGACATCCTCTCCATCTTGAACCAACTTGATGACAGATTAATTATAATTTACATTTAACAAGCTACAATGTGTGAGTTCCAACAGAATTTTTTAAAAATGTCTTATTTTTTGAAAGTTCTTAAATGAACAGAAAACTATGTTAGGTGGCTGAAAACTACGCTTATTCCTCAAAATTCTGTTTTGATTGAATTGTCAACATCCAATCCCTGAATAGTGTTATGAAAGCCTGGCTACCTTCAAAGAACTGTTTTCAAAGACAAAATTTTATGGTTTGATCAAAATTTGTAAACCCAACAAAAAATATTATGTAATAGATCGGATATTGGCAGAACATGAACACTTACACTCGTGACTTCCACCCTACCATCCAGATTTAAATCCTATTGTTAATCTCGGGAGGTATAAAAGAGTGATGGAGTAGGGAATAGAAATGCAACTTTAAAGATAAAAGATGAAACCAAGATTGGAATATCTTGGCATCACAGTTTGGCAAAATTGGTCCTGTGGAATGAAAAAAGCATGTGAAATCAATTGAGCAACATTATTTTGAAAAAGATGGCATTGTACAAAATAAGACTGAGCAAACACTTATTCAGGATAATGGACCTGAAAGCAGCAACAGCAGCAAGGATGAGGTAGCGAACATTTCTGGCATAGCAGAGGAAGAATTTGTTCAAGTGTGTGTGGAGTCCAAAGGTTACAATGCTTTATAGTGACTGCCCAGCTCCGCTCTGTATCAACTTGCATCTTTCTTTCTTTGAGCTGCAGCATCTTATGTATCATAAATAGATAAGGTATGTGACTCGCATCTAGCTCTCCATTAAAATTTTCATATGCCAAATACACACCTATAAGCAGCAGACTATCTGGTCCACCTCCCACTGATCCATTGGTAAGACAGTCATGTCTAGCATTGATCTTCCCAACTCTGCGGATGGGTAGCCTGAGCATTTTAGGTAGCTCTCACCATCACCCACCATTGCAGTCTGAGTAACACAATGGCATCCTCAACAACAAACGAGTTTTATGCCACAAACCATACCAAGTCCAACTCACTCTGGACAACTACTAAAAGGGAGAGGCTTGGGCATGCAGCCCGGTGCTCTTTTAGCAACATCAGAAGAATCACGGGTATTTAGAATCTGTAGAGCTTGCACCAAAGCATCTGAAGAGATATGCTGGAATACAAGGTCTGTTCACATTTTTAAAATTCTGTGCCAAAGAGGAATTGTTGCAAAAAGCAGTTGGTAGAACCGATTATCTCTGACCTTGACAAATGTCTCTCATTTGCTGTATAGTGTTATCATATTTCAGTTGAGTTCCATGCTACTTCCTATACAACAGTATTCTGCAATTATTGGCACAGCAGGCTATTGTGAGCAGCACATAAACATTAAATTTTACATGAAACTTTGAAAATCCTTTACTAAGACTCATGAAATGATGAAAAAGGCATATGCAGATGATTGTTTAAGTGGTCATGAGTTCATATGACGTGCTCTACCTGTATGCTGACAGACAGATGACACTCATGTGGCCAGAATAAATATGATCATCCATGAAAATTGATGCCTGACTATAGGTTCTGTGGGTTCATATCATGAAATCCTGACAGAAAAACTGGGTATACATTGTGTTCCACCAAAGTTTGTTCCTCTGCTGTTGATACAATAAAAAGTCAAATGCGTTATGATCAACAAAAAACTCTTGGATTACGTTCATGAGATTACAGCTTTTATGGGTATAATAATCACTGGTGATGAAATATGGGTCTGTGGTTATGATGTTGAGACCAAAGTCTAATTATCACAATCAGTTAGAACATCTTCACCAAGACCCAAAAAAGCTCATCAGTTCAGGTCAAACCTCAAAATGGTATTTGCCAGTTTTCTTTGACATTCATCATGAATTTCTACCGGGAAGAGTCAAACTTCAATTGCTGGTATTATCAAGATGTACTCAGATGTCTTCAAGAAATTATGAGGACAGATGAACTGTGGATTGCTTTTATGATTAACTATTTACTTAAATATGTATCACAAACTCTATTTTTATCTGAAAGTTGGCAAATTTTTCATGGAATGACCTTAGCAGACTTTAAAAATTCATTTTTGTTCTCAGATCTGCTGAAAAAATGCCTATTATTGGCATTTCCACTAAAGCCTAAATTGCAACCTGATACAAAACACATTGGCATGTTGACTTGTAATAACCGAAGTAATACACTATCTTAGCATAGTTTCGAGTAACGGAGGTTCCGTGAGCAACTGAAGATGGGAGAGATTCTCCCGAAACGCGTCTTACTTTTATGTAAGTGAATGGAGTATAGTGTAAGAAATGTGAATACATGAGTTGAGGTTAGAGTGCCATTCCATTGTCAACAGCTTCGTAAGTACAATATTTGGCAGAATTAATTAGTCTGACCTCCCTCTACCACTTTATGATAATTAGGAATTTAACAGAACTGAAATTACTACACCTACACAAATCTTAGGTTACACATCGATGAAAGATGACTATTATTTTAAATTTATCACTATTCAGCAATTATGCATTTTAATCTACAAATCTATTCTTACAAAAATTCAGCTTTCATAGCAATTTAATGCACTTCCTGAAGAAAGTAGATATCAATCACAAAAATATTTACTGCCATGAGCAACACTAGAAGCCAGTCATATTTTTAGCATCCAGTAAAATATTGTGACTAGTTTTGAAAATCCACCACTGACAATAGAAGTCAGCACAATTTCTCTTCTTCATGCTCTGGTGTAGGGGTACAGTAACTTATGACCCACTCTGCTGAAAAAATTACATGCACTCTTTCAAAGATTAGACACAATTTCTTAGAATTTGGATAATTTAATACTGACCCTAGTATTACATGCAATTTAATAGTCAATAGACATTTTAATAGTCATTATCATGCAATGCTTATTAAATACCAAGACCAAGCACAGCAAATCTGCATGTAAGATGATATCAAATTAAGTGCTCTTATGTAAAACATTACCTCTTAAATTAAGATAGTCTAAAATTATGGTAATGGTTATATTATGGTTTAATCTATCCATATTTTTGTAATGCAACTGAAATTAAGGAATTCAAAATGTTAACTATAATATCATTATATGTGTATAAGTAATTCTATTTGTCATTAATGATCATGAAAAGATCCTAAGTGGACTGCCACAACTATAGCTCTCAGACTCAGAACAATTATCATCTGAATGTAAACAAAAAACTTCTGAAAGAAATCCAAGAGTTTTGGGTAACATTTTGTACAATAAACTGCAACTAACAATTAAAATTCAAAGAGGGGAAAAATTTTCAAATAGAACTGAAAAAATTTATGATAACATAGATAAATGTATATAGAGGATAAATGAATTATAAATATGCACATAAAATATAATTTACTGTAATTGTTTATAGTTTAAATGGAAATATCCCATTATTATATGAAGTTATTTGCCTCTTATTTTAAATTGTTTGGCACCTTTATCAAGATATTTTGTAATTAATGTATTTTCTCGCAATGACTGAAACTCAAGTGTAGAGTCTATGGTCTGCAATAAAATAATAATAATAATGATGATGATGATAATAATAATAATAATAATAATAATAATCACTCGTTTCTGTGTCTGACTAGTACTCAATTAACACTAAAGGCTCAACACTCTTATTAGCCTCTTATCCTGGTCTTTCATGGTTTTGTCATGTGGGTCCTGGTGGTGTAGTGGTTACCATACTTGCCTCCTACACCCAAATTGCGGGTTCGAACCTGCCCAGGACAGATGGATTTTTTTGGGTGTAAAAATCCTAAGTATAGTTTCCTTCGGAAGGGAAATAAAGCCATGGGTCCCGTGTCGTACATTTGCAGCACGAAAAAGACCTCAAGCCTGAAAGAGAGGCCTCTGAGCAAAATTTGTCAGCCGTTTCACACCCTGAGTTGAATGGGACGCTGATGACCTGAGATGTTAAAGAGCGTCCATAAATAAATAAATGGTTTTGTCACCCATTTTTCAGAAGCTAGTGGCTCAGCAGTCATAGCAGTAAATTCCAGCAAAATGGATATAATATCTTCACAAATGATTCAAATTCTCGCAATTGCAATTATAATTACAATTAAAAAAACACGTACCTTATCAAAGGAGATGTTGGAAATGTTCTGCTATAGCCACATATTTCTTGCATCTTTTTAGAAAATTGTCATTCACACACACATCTGCTCATCTTGCTAAATTATTGCCACAGGTGGCCGAGGTCATTATGGCGAGGACTCGTGAGCAGGTGGTCTGGGGTTCGATTCCTTCTGAGATCAGAGGGTTTTTTCCAGGTTTCAGTCCTCATAGATGGCAAATGCTGGAGAGGTACCCTACCCTTATGCCTGGAGTGCTTCCTTACTTAAAAAAAAAAAAAAAATCCTTTCCCAAATTATTATTTCATCTCATGCATCATCAGCATACACCGCCTGTGATGCTAAGTAGTAAAAACAGGCATAACACTGTTAAAAAAAATACCCCTACTAAATTGAGTCAATTTAATTTTATTTCAGTTCTTCTAGGACTTGTTCCATATACTTTACTCCATAAATAAAAACCTGATACTGAACTTTAGCCTCGCTGAAGATGGGAACTAAATGTTCTCGAAACCGGTTCCATACATTTATGAAAAGTAAGTGAAACTTTAAGAGTGTGTAGCTCAACTGAATTATATACAATGATATCAATTATATGATTAGCTTCACTGTGCAAGTTCCAATTTACATTTAAGTGTTTAGACTTGTTTAAATGCAATTCTAGTGAGTTTCTCTGATGCTTCATAATATTAGATGAAACACAGATTCATCTCTATATGCCAGAGATGAACAAGCAGGTCAACCAGGTGGTAACAGGTGAAAGTGCACCAAAGAAATTAAACGGTTCAATCGGCAGGAAAAAGTCATGGCTATGGTTTCCTGGGATTCTCATGGTATGGTGTTCATAGACTACCTCCACAAGGGCGCAACCATCACCAGGGAATATTATGCTTTACTGGACGAACTGAAGGATGCTTTCAGGCTAAATATCCACATCCTAAGAAAAAGAAAGTCCTCTTTTAACAAGATAATGTGCCTTTACATGTGTTTGGGATTATTGCTGTAAAGCTCCATGACCTTTGCTTCCACATCCACCATATTTGCCAGATTTGGCTCCCAACGATTACTTTTCATTCCCAAACCTGAAGAAATGGCAGAATGAATGAAGATTCACATATGGTTGAAGCTGAGACAGAACTTGTTTTTCACAGTTGGACAAATTTATTAAAATGTTGGAAAGTCATTAAGACTAAATTTATTGATTTACAAGGTGACTATGTTGAAAAATTAAAAGAACAATTCTCTTAAATCTTGTGCTTTCTTGGTCAGGCTGAGAACATCCCTCATATTATTTGCATAATCTTGCTGAAAATATCTAAATCAGCATTCAATATAGTCAGTTATTAAAAAAATGGTGTGAGTATATCATTTCTGCATATATGATATTTTTGAAAAAGATTGACCCTATACTCTGTATGCATTATTGCACACTATATACCAGTTTTATCATCATGAAACAGGGTTTCATGTATAAAATCAGGTTTTTCTATATTCTAACTTCTGTTGTTTTGCATTGAAATATGAACATTGTAAATGGAACTATTATTCATTTGTAAAGAACATTAAGCTTTGATCAAATTACTCTATAATTAAGGTTCCATAACATCCAATTATGGAAGTTTATCTGGGCCATCTGCAATTTTTAAGTAACAATGAGTTTGTATGTTTCCAAGTGTAACAGTTTGGTAGCTCACTATGGTGAATTCATTAGAATGTCTTGTTTCCTGTGCACGCAGTCGGGATTCTTGAAGAGTGTATGTGGATGTAGCATGACATCAAACATCTCCTGTCATTAAATGCACATTTTCATTGTAACTGTAGTTATAACTGCCAGAACTTAACCAGTTGCACAAATATTACATCTGCTTTGCAGGGAGATACTGTTCCAACTAGACCTGCCCAGCTGCCATGAATTGGGCAACAAATCCATTAAAAACTCAGTAAAAAGAAGGCTCATTTAAGATTCAACTGGTATTACGATTGGTCACTAATATGTACAATAGAAAACAGTGCAACAAAATGTCATACAGCACAATACATAAGACATTGTTTAAGTAGAACTACAAATATTCTACATCCCATACAGATATCCAATAAATATCCTAGAAAAAATCCATGATAGAATGGTAAAATTTGTAAAAGTTAAAAAAAAAGAACATGGAGACAAAAAAGTCAGAGCTAAGGCTCTGCTAGTGATTCCTAACCTAAGGGTTAGGAATCACTAGCAGAGAGGTGTAAAAAAGAGACGTTGAAGCCCCTGTTTCAGGATCTATAATCTATATTCAGGTGTATTATTGAAATTCGGAGGATATGGAATACTTTGTGTGTGTGTATATATGTTTATATTAAAGATAGGGAAAATTTATAATGTACATGGTTAATAATTACATTAATTGGGAGTTTATTTGTTAGTTTGAATAGCATCGTTATATAAAGCTTATACAGAATAAAATGCATGCAGAGATATCACAATTACATTCAGAAAACCAATATACTATGGTAGTAACGATCATAGTTTTAAAATCGATTGTAGGCAACAGAGAAGAGATGTAAGTAAATCTTCTTTTGTAAATAAAAGCATAAGTGACTGGAATTAATTACCTGTAACAAGATTTAAAAATAACTTAAAATCTTATGTGTAGAAATATTTCATTAATATAAATAGATATGAATGTAATTAGCATTCAATTTTAAGTCTTTCCCAGACTATTAAAATATTATATGAATAAAATCATGTGATATATGTCATACTAAACACTCTTATTGCTTCATTTACTTGTGTGATATTTGGAACCAGTTTTGAAGACCTTTGTCTTCATCTTCGGCCAACGGTATGACTGATTGGAGAATCCAATGGCTCTGTAGAGATGAAGCGCTGCCCTGGTGGTGCTTTAATGTACTTAAAATTGGTGTTTTCTATCTTTGGAATATCAAAGTTCATTAATCGATCTCCGTATTTATGAATGTAAATTTTTCCCCAAGTATCCAGTTCTATATGCCCCCGAGTCTCTTTTAATAAATCCACCTTCTTCACAATTTCATGGTTTTTAGCCCAAAAATGATATGCCACAGCTGATCTATCGGTCTGTTTATATTTTATGTTCCTGAAATGCTCTTCTACACGTGTGCCTATATTTCTCTTTGTTTTTCTAATATAATCTTTTCACAATCTGTACATGTTATTCTGTAAATACCTGCATTTTTCTGTTGTGGGGTCTTTACTGCCATTTTGTCTTTCAAGATGTTTCCTAAATTAAATCTGTTGATGGTGCTAATTTTATATTAAAACCTTTAAAACTATTTTGAAATTTTTTCATTGCTTTTGGATATATAAATTTTTAAAAATCAGTTTTTCTATATCTGCTGATAATGTAATTAATATATTGTTTAACTCCTTATTGTATTTAATTAACTGCTTCACATAGCTTGTTTGTGTATTATTTAGGCTGATAAGTGTTTAGATCTAAATATGCTGAATTATATTTGATAAAACTAATAATTTTACAAATGTAATTAATCAAGCTAATGTGTGTAAAATGAAATTGGATGTATTTAATAAGTTTGATATCTTTAACTAGGTTGATGTGTATTTAACTAGAATGATATGATTTTAGTTAGGTGAAATGTACTTAAATAAATATGTGTAAAATTAATTCAACATGTATTTCAAGTAGATTGATTTATTTGATTCTAGATTAGCATTTATTTAATTAAGTGAACTGGTTTCTTTTTTAAGTATAATCATTGTATTTTCATTATTTTTCACTGCCACCAGGTGCAAGTTCAACCACACTTAATAAATACATACATGCATACATAAAAGATAAAGATTATGATAGCCTATCGTGTCTGTCCTTTAAAGGGCAAAGGCTTCTTAACAAGTAAGGGGAGTTTTTTTTCTTCTAACATGGTGAGCCATTCCATGCTAGTTGTTCAATGCTGTTCAAGATGCTCCATTTGACTTGTTCTTTGACTGAGCTATTTTTATTACTAGTGTAATAAACCGGCCAAAAATTGTCCAAAATTATTCCCAGAACCTTGCATTGCAGTTTTGGAATTTGTTCTTTTGTTCTTCTGTCAGTGACCATGTCTGACACTTTTACAGTAATATAGGATGTATGAGCGTCTGGAATCTGATTTTCTTAGTTAGTGTTTGGTCTAAAAGTATAAACTTAGGGGTCCAAAATATTCTCCATGTTAATCAGATTCTTATTTGTATTTCTTTTTCTATTTTATCTTGGAAGGAATTTGTTGTCCTAGATATGTTTATTCGCTCACATATGTGAAAAATGCTCCATCTATTTGTATTGAGGTTTCAGGTCCATTTGATATTAACTGTGTCTTCAGTTTGTTCAGCAAGAGCCCTGCATTTTTGCTATGTTTCCAGCACAGTTTGTAGTGCTCTTGTTTTGGTGAATAAGACACATAATCTGAAAATCTTAGATTTGTTTGTCGGCTACTATTTATGTTGATTCAGAAATTATTGTGCCAGTTCATTTTCCTGAATATATTCCATTACACAAGTGAAGAGCTTAGGAGAAATTAGATTGCCTTGGCAAACTCCTCTTTCTATTTGGAATGATTGGCCACTTCTATTTTTAATTTTACAAGATTTTGTGTAGAATATAAATGCACTTTGTCTTTATTCCTTGTGCTGCCAGATTGTGTAGTATGCCGGTATGTTCTGCTGAGTCAAAGACCTTGCTATAGTCAATAAAGGGAAGATATAGTGTCAGATACAATTACTCTGCTTTCTCTATCAGCTGGTTTATAGTTTGGAGATGGTCTATTGTGCTAAATCTTATATGAAAACCTGCTTGTTCGAATGGATGATTTTCATCTGGGCTCTTTGTTATTCATCTAGTTTTTTTTCCACATATCCACAATTAACTTACAATTTGTTACTACAATATAGCCTCAATTTATAATAACTGCTATATCTTTACATCATTTTCAACCTACTCTTTTTACTCTAGATCCTAGCAGCATCCTCCAAAATACAGTTTCCTATCTCATTAACCTGTGGTTGTCTGACTGTAAGAAACCTCCTTTTACTTTCTGCCTATTTCATTCCCACTTCTCCTTAATTTTACCCCAAAACTCTTCCGTTTTCTGAATGTTTTTTACACTCTTGTTACTTAACATTTTATTTAATACTAAATCCTTCTCTAAATTGTCCTATTTACTGTCCCAAACTTTTTCCTGCCACTATTTGACTTTCTCGCATTCCAATAAATAAGTGGACACATTGACCTCTCCTCCACACATACTGCATCAATCATTATTAACTCCTCTATATCCTTTCAGGAATATTACTCCTGTACGCATCCAAGCCCAACCCATTCTACCATTTGATTACAAATTTCAATATATTTCTCTCAGAGGTTGAGTCTAGGGGAAGGTAGCCAGGAAGTAGAGAAAATAGAACTGAAATATATAAGATGTTATAAATGGACAGTTGAGCATGAAGAGCACTTCTGGGCTAATTTGGTATCAACAATAGGAGTGATAAGGAAATAGAGTTATGGTAGCATTGAGAGCAGGTAGAAAAGAGGAGGCAGTGTGAAGGTTGGATTCTTGTAATGTGGGCAGAGAAAAAGATGAGGTATATTAGAGAGAGAAAAAGGAAAGGTTATGAATGGTATGATCAAGAATGCAAATTAGTTAAGCATGAAGTGCCAAAGGAATTAAATATTTGGAGAAGATCAGAACAAGAAGTAGAAAGGTAAATACATTTAAACACAAAAAAGGGTTAGAAATGTTTAGTACAAGAGAAAAAGGAAGCGTGGCAGTGGAAAATGAGTGAGAAAATTAAGGGAGCAGTAGCAGCTAAAGATAGTAAATATATATTTTGGGCAGTAATAAAGGGAATTCACAGAAAGAAAAGGGATGGAAGTAAAATAAATAAAATAGTTTTTTGTAAACAGTTTGTATATATTTGACATCAGGTTATAGGTTTGTAGTTACTTATATCATTTCGTGTCTTTTTTAAGTAGAAGAACAATTAGTTCCTATACATGCATTACACTAAATCTTCTGAGAAAATACAAGCGACATTTGAAAAGTTTGGTAAAAGAAAGCAATCTTATGCTCCACTTACTGTTGAATTATGCAAAACTAGTTTTGCAGAATTCAACAGTAAGTGGAGCATAAGATTATCAAATGGACTCACTAGACAATTAAGAACATAACAGTCGCTTCACTGTATTGGTTCAAACACGAAATTAAATGTTATATGTAAAAGAAAGCAAGTTAAACATAAATTTGGCTCATCTGACAGGCCTAAATATTACATATAAAATCTTAAAACAGAGCTAAATTATGGGAAAACACCAGTAACTTGCCCCATTTCACACATCAGCCCTTTGTAGGCTTAGAAGGTGAATTATTAATATAGCAAAATTTCACACCAGCACATTCACATATATGTCTTCCATTCCCCCCCCCCCCCCCAGCAGCTATTTTAGCACTTTCATCTTTCTTTTCATAGTTGCCAACCATTGTATAATTTTATCATTACCACTGAAAAGGAGGCAAGCAGAAGCATTGAGGCTACAATAAGCCACTGGGTCCTCCAGTTTTTAGGATTCACTGAAGGTGCTATTGTATAACTCTAAAGTCAGCAAACTATGCTGCCATTTTCTCCTTCTTGGACCAATTTTATCTATAAAAGTTTATGCTCTTTTTTGGGATGGTGGGTGGGTAACAAGCTTTCAACATCATCTCCTAATAATATTTATATTCTCTCCCGTGTTATAGTATGTTAGGTAAATTTTTTTTACTTGTGGCTTGCAAATATGGAAACTTCACCAAGGTTTTTTCTGAAATTTTCCCTTACCTTAAAAGATGAATACCAGGTAACATTAGACACTAGAAACTTTGGACTTATTTGCATCATAATTTCATCCATTCCTTAGCAGTTGGCAGTTAACAGAATGTTAAACACTTAAAATAAAAAACTACTTTATATCCAGGGACCTCTTCCCCCTCCCCAGGTATGTACCGCCACGGGTGGCCGAAGTCGTTAAATTGCAGACTCTTGAGCGGGAGGTCTGGGGTTCGAATTCCGCCAGGACCGCCCTCCCTGACTGAGGTTTTTTCCAGCTTTTCCTCAGTCCTCATAAATGGCAAATGCCAGGGAGGTATCCTAAACTTAGGCCTGGAACGTTTCCTTCCTTAAAAATAAATTCTTTTCCAATATATCGTTTCATTTCATGTATCACCAGTGTCCATCGCCTGTGGTGCCTCTGTAGCAAAAATGTTAACAGGCATTAAACACTATTCATTCATTCATTTCATTTCAGGTATGGACTTTTTTTTAATATGCCATAAATCTATAATTTGGAACCTCTAGTCTAAAGTCCCTTCAGAAAGACCTATGCTCAAAATTTTTACATCCAAAAAAATCTATCATTCTCAGATAGGTTTAAACCCATGAACCTTACCTCTTGAGGAGACCAACACATCCAAAACCAATCTACTTTAAATACTAATCAATATTACCCAGTGGCGTTTTCTGCTGCCAGAGTGGAAGAGATCACCCAAAGTGAGTGCACATCCACTGATGTCCAGTCTTTCTAAGTGCTGTAGTTGCCAGAGTGCATGGCAGCTTGCCTGGGTAACCAGTCCTGAATTATGAATGTCCAGATGACGAAGATTGGGAGCGCCCTTTGCCAGGTCTAACAGAAACTCATCATCACAGTAACTAGAGAATATTACAGTCTCCAAAGCTGGCATTGGACCTAGTCCTAGCCAGTGCTCCACAAAACAACCCAAATGAAGCACTTGCAGTTTAGGGAGACTTGGAAGCCAGCTCAGTATTGCTTGTACTATCCCAGGATGCAGAGTACTCAGATTCAGCTCTGTTACAGAAGGATGAAGAACAGCTTTCACCTAATAACAATATAAAAGATTACATCACTTAATTAAATTGACATGTTTCCATTACTAATGTTTTATATCTTATAAGAATGTATTAAATATGTTCATACCATGATTAAAATCATTTCTGATATGTCGACCTAAACACTTGCTCCACTTACTTGTTGTAAAGTATGGTACCAGTTTCGAAGACCTTCATCTTCATTCTCAGCCTCAGGACGACTTGCTGAAGACTCCACCAGCTATGTGGAAGTAAAGTTCTGCCCTGGTGGTATTTTAATGAACTTAAAGTTGGTGTTTTCTTCTCGGAATATTGATGTTTGTTAAACGATCTCTGTATTTATAAATGTAAATTTTTTCCCATATATCCAGTTCTATAGGCCCTTGTGCTGCTTTCAACAATTCCACCTTTTTTTATATAATGTCATGATTTTCAATCCAAAAATGATAAGCTCCTGCTGACTTATCTGTCTGCTTATATTTTACGTTCCTAAGATGTTCTAAATGTGTACCTATATTTCTCTTTGCTTTCCCAATATAAATACTTCCACACTCTTAGCAAGTTATTCTGTAAATACCTGCTTTTTTCTCCTGTGAGGTCCTTTCAACAGCACTGTTCTTCAGAATATTTTTCAAATTAAATCTATTGAGAGGTGCCAGTTTTATATTAAAATCTTTAAAAATACTCTGGAATTTTTTCATTGCCCTTGGATGGTATGTAAATTTTTTAAAATAAGTTTTCCCTTATCTGCCAATAACATGGTGGTATCTTTAATAAGTTTTTTCCTTTGAAACCCTTTTATCTTTTTCTGTAGCAAACCTTTATTAAAACCATTTAAAATTGCACTATCTTCTATCTTTTTGTATTCTTTACTAATTGGTAAGTTAACCAATTGATATGTCAAACTGTTAAAAAGTGCACATTTATACATTATAGGGTTAAAACCATCTGCTTTGATGTGATTATCTGTATGTGTGCCTTTCCTGTATAATACCAAAGCTCAGATTCCCGTGGCTCTTCATGATTTTAATGTCTAAATAAGGCAGCATGTTATGTTTCTGTTTCATATGTAAAAGAGATGTTTCTATCTTGTATATTCAGGAGTTTTAAGGCATCATCAACCAATTTTTTGTTTACTAAGAAAATGTTGTCAACATATCTATACCAACTTTTAAAAATGTATGGGAAGGCAGAGGTGATACGCATTACAAAATTATTCATGAAGAGATTAGCTAAAAAAGGAGATAAAGGATTACCCATAATAATATACTCTAGTAATATAGAAGATTATATAGTAGATATGGAAGTTGTTATGGAAAATTTAAAGAAAAAGAAATAGAATAAAATCAGAAAAAATCAGAAACAGGTAAGTGGAGCAATAAGAGTGTTTAGGTTGACATATCTCAAATGATTTTAATCATATAATTAGCTTCACTGTGTTAGTTTCCTATATTTTTTAAAAGAAGTTTTAAAAAATTTTTTAAAATGTTCACACTAACTCTACTTATGCTTCATTAAGAGACATGTTTCTGGAGGAACTGCTCCCATCTTCAGTGTTAAACAACTATGGGATATGGTGGCTGGATCCCAAGGTATTACTGTGGTGGTCTCTGAAGGTTCCAGTAGAAATTTGCTGAGTTCATCCATGGGTGGAACATCAAAATTCATTAAGTAGATAGTTCTATTTGGTTGAGTTGTGATGTTCTTTCAGCAGCTTAGCCTCTGGTTTAATATCATGATTTTTGGTCCAAAAGAGAGCTTCCACAACAAGTAGTTACAATCTGCACATTTGATTTCGTACATTCCTGATCTCTGTTCTGTTGTATGGTGTCCTTTACTGTGCAACCTAATAAAGTTTTGATAGTATATTTGTTTTCTGGGGCAAACTTTATGCCATGTTCTTTGAATATCCTATTGAATTTGTTGTGGTAAGTTGGATGGTATGTGATACCTTTGAATTTGTATCTTTCCTTGATATTCTTCAGTATGGGAACTTCTCTTATAGATATTTCTCTTAACACTTATTGATAATTTTTATTGCAGTCAACAGTGTCTTTGTTGGAATTATTGATTATTGCTTATTACCTATCTATTAGTATTCCATTTTGTACTCTTGTTTCTGTGAGTGGAATGTTAATTATTGTGTGTATAAGGTATAATTTATAAGAAACATACATGAAAATTACATAAAAATAACAGTTACAACCCCACTCCACATAAATGTGCAGTGTTCTACAGCTTGGCAGTTAGCCCCAGAGAAAAATATAATATCAACAATTTATTAGGTTGCACAGTAAGACTCCATGCCAATTTAATGGAGATCAGAAATTTAAGAAATCAAATGTGCAGATTGTAACCAAAGATATATCGGAAAAACAAAAAGAAATTTAGAAATTCGGAGAAAGGAACATTGTAGCAGTATGAATCAAAAATCATGAATCAAAAATCATGAAATTAAACCAGAGGCTAAGTTGCTGAAAGAAGTTCACAACCCAATAGAGCTATCTACTTGGGAAAAAATTTTCATCCCAAAAAATAGGAAAAACAATGAATTTTGATGTTCCACCCATGGATAAATTCAGCAAGTTTATACTCAAACCTTCAGAGACCGCCACAGAAGCACCTTGGGATCCAGTCACCAAACAAGAAGTTGGTCAACAGTGTTAATGTGAACACTTAATACATCCTTATAGGATACATTGCCACTCCACTGTCTACAGTTTCATAAATACAATTTGATTAACTAATAATGTTTTAGTTAACATTTACACAGTATAATTATCTTCTAGCAATTCCAAATACTGCCACGATTCAATGAATCATTGATAAACTTCAATGAACTGCTAAACAAAGATATTGGCACATTTTTTATTTATGGATGCTCTTTAAGATATTGGCACATGAACTTGTTATTGTGTTACTAACATAATTATGTGCACTGAATTCAAAATTGCTATCAGAATGTTTCTGTCACCCCCAGTTTTTCTGTGATAAGATTTTTTTAAATATTTCTTTCGCAGAATTCTTTGACAATAACTCTTATGAGAAACTGATAAATATACTGGAACTTCAAGAAATTAGGGGAGAAAATGTGTAAAATATTACAATCACACTTAAGCAATAGTAACAGCCTTCAAAAAAGTATGGAGAGAGAAGCTTATTATAAGATGAGTAATATTCGGACAAGAATAAACATGTTGAGATGATTCATAGATCTATTATCACAAAGGTACATCGCTGTAAAATGGAATGATGTCCTCTCTAAGTGGCACACAACTAAAGTAGGCCTTCAAGGTGATGTCTCCAGTTAAATTCTTTTTAATATTATTATATTATCATAGATGACATCAATGAAAATGCCAAGTATGGAATTGTTTGCAGACAATGTCACCATATAGATTAGCTAAAAAAATAAGCAAAATAAAGAATATTACAAAAACCTAAAATGTCAAAGTCAGAAAATTATCAATAACATGGAAACATGGGCGCCCACAACAATATGGAAATAAACACTAAAAAGACAATTTTGCAGCTTTTCAGTCCTTAGCATGGAACAGTGATTTGCTACTTAAAATCAATAATGAACTACTACAACAGAAAAAACACAATAAACATCTTGGAATAACATTAGGCAAAAACTTTCCTTCTCTGAGTAGATCTACAATATAACAAGAAAGTGAATAGGAAGAACAACATATTGAGAAGAATAGCAGGCATCAAATGGGGAGGATCCATAGGACTCCTTAATAACATGTACAAAAGTTACATGCAGCCAAATTCATTCTGTTGAAGTGAGATAATATCTACAATAAATAACCACTTAAAATTAATTATATACAATACAATCTAGTTCATTAAGAACAATAACAGGAGCCACAAAAACATCACCTATTCCTGCAATGCAAGGCATAACAACCTGCCAATTAAAACAGATCTAGATATTAAAATGGCAAAATTCAGACAGAATTTAAAAAGTAATCACACAGGAATAAATGGTTTCATATTCCTGACATACAATAATTAAAATTAAAAACACAACAGATTTTTAAAAATTACATAAAGAAAGCAGATTTAGACAAAATTTAAAAAATTAACACTAAACCTGTCATCATGCAATGGCCCTTAAAAATATACAGATATCAGCGTGAAATTAAGTCTGGATATAATGGTCTCCAAGAAGGGCGATGTACCTGAAATATTAAGAATGACAGCACTTAGTATAATAAACAACTATTATCCAAATGATATGGTGTACAGTATAAATAAATTGATCACTTAAAAATGGAGAAGCAGGATTTGGAATATATGTGAAGATTATCGGAATATACACCCTTGGACAATATGCTAACAATTTTGATGGCAAAATAATAACCATTGGAACAGCAATAGTTGTTGTTGTTGTTGTTGATTTTGTTTATTTACAGATGCTCTTTAACATCTCAGGTCATCAGTGTTGCATTTAATTCAGAGCTTGGAACAACCAATACATTTTGCTCAGAGGTCTGTTCTTTCAGGCTTATATAGATGTTAAGCTCTACTGATGTTATAGATAACAACCAGTTTTGTTCAAGCATTAGCTGTGAATGCACACTGCAGTTTCTTTTTTGTTCTGTTTTATTTAATGCTTTATGGCTAATGTTAAGTGTGTTGCATTCGTGAATAAATATGCCAAGGAAATGGGTACATGAGCTGAATAACTTCTGTTACTGTGTGGGGATTTAACATTTTTTGATTATACAGCAGATAAGTGTGAGTGTTGTGAACCAAACTGAATAACTCTAGAAAATAAAAGCAAGAGGAAGGACCAGATGCATATCAAACTGACCAGTTTGTAGCGTATCCGTAATGTTTCCTTGTTGCATCTTGCTCGTCTCCAGACTCGATGGAAATACTGCAACAGGCTTGCTGTGACCATGTCTGCTAGTCTGGGAGGAATGGTGTTCTTCAATTTTTTGTGGAGATGTTGACATGTTTCCTCTGCAACTTCTATTTTGTTTTTCTGTGTTGACATTGCCAAGTTCAGACCCAAGATCCAGATGGAGTGGCCCAAGGCTTTCAAGGAAAGGTTCTCCAAGGTGTCCACAAATGTTGATCGTGGCATTATGTCCTCTCATTTGGTATTTGCTGATTTTGCTACAAAGAGAAAAATAAACTGCAGGGAGTTTATTACCTTAGAAAACTGACAATTTGCATTAAATTTGAAATAAATATTGCTAAGTGAAGACGTGTGCAGATTCTGCATCAGATACAAGATATTAAGGAATATTTTACATCAGGTTATACTGCAAAATGGTCTTGATTACTAAGGTAAGACCTCCAAATTGCAGAGTTGTGATCGAAGGGAATTCCTTTTCCAGATGCTTCACCAGCAACTATAGCCAACTTCTTATAGAACTTTGAAAAATCAACTATGCCATTGAGGAATCAAACATAGTTGCTCATAGAATGTTTGGGAAGAGATGGAGTCCCAATTGACCACAGCTCTACAGTCCCAAAGTCTTAACTTATGTGGCATTGGTCATGAAAGCCTACAATTTAAACTAATCTTGATATAGTCAACCAAGTTAACTAAGTTAAATAAATACAGACATTTGTATATCAATAAACTTTTACATAAAAGGATAGATATTGTATTTAATTGTAAACTTTGTGAAATTGTACTTCCTCTAGGTAAATTTAGGCAGTAATATCAATTTATAATGAGAGTTCTTAATAAAAGGAATTCAAAGTTAAAAAAAAGAAGTACACTCAACCTTCCTAGAGTTGATTGTTTTTTTTTCAGTATGTTGACTGCACAGGTAAAGCATTCATTAAGGCTGTAAGGCTGAGCGTACCCAAAATTAGTGTGTCGGTTCATAGTGTTAATTTTTATTGATGCACTGAAACAATTCCATATTTGAACTATGGCACTGTCATTGACATAATGTCCAATCACCAATAATGTGGTCAGATGCTCAGCCTATCTTGCGCAAGCATAGTAATGATTTTCAGTTTCAGGGAGAGATGAAGTATTTCATTGGATATGTTATTATGGGTAGGCTAGCATTGAGTTCAGCCCATATCAACTCTTCTGGAGTTTTGAAGAATCTGAAGCCCAAGATGCACACAATATTATTTTAAAATACAGTATTTCACGCTTTTTGGTTGTACTATGGTAATATGGAATGATGTAGCTATTTTATTTTAACAGTAAATACCATGTGTTATTATTTACAGTGTACTAAAAGAATGTCATGTACCAGAGATGTACTGGGAAGAGAGAATTGGTTTGGGGAAACTATTAGAAGAAATTGGAATAGGGAGTGTATGGCAACTGGGTAAAATGTTTGTGGATTTTAAAAAGAGGTGAGAAAGAGGGTAGAAGATATACAGAAGTAAGAGATTTGGGCTAGCTTAGAGGATAAACATTCTTTAGACTTATATAAAATTGTTTAAAGAAATTGGGGATGGCAGAAATATATAGATAACTGTAATTAATTCTGAAGAATAGGTCTTGCATGATGCATGCAGGGGTATTATTTCTAAAAGGATTAAAAAAAAATTAAAGAAGGATGTATTATGTGCAGGAAAGTGAACAGTGCATTCCACTGTCCAATAGAATGTGAAATGGTAAAAAGTTGGTAGGATAGTATCTGAGATGAAAAATGGGAAAAACTACAAGATATAGTGGCAATTAAAATATCAGATATGAGGATAGAGAAATTAAACAAGTGGGGAATTCTTAGAAAAGTATAAGGAAGGACCTTGAGAGAACACACACAGAACACACAGTTGTAAAAATTATATTTATTTTAGGTATCCTTTATCATACATATAACCAGATGGTTAAGATATGAGAAAACCTTAGTTTTGATATTGCTAAATTCTTAGACATTTTGTTTATTTATGTAAATGTAATTGTAATGTTGTTAGCTGAAATAAAAATTCATTCATTTCATTATTTATTAATTTTAAAACTCACTTAACTGTATCTAGTGTAACTGAGTTTGCAGATGAGATGGAATGATAAATTGGGAAAGGATTATTATTGTTTTTATTTATTATTTTTTTTTTAATAGGAAGGAAACTTACAAGCCCAAGTCCAGGGCACCTCCCCAGCATTCGCCATTCATGAGGACAGGAAAACCTGGTAAAAACCTGTCAGGAAGGATGGTCCTGGCAGGAATCAAAACCCATACCTCCCACACACCAGTCCATGCCTTAATGACCTTGGCCACCCATAGGGATGTAGATGATATGATAAGTTGGAACTCTTCATTTATGTTTTCCCTCTATTCCTACATAATTGTAAACTGCAGCAGAATGAGTTTAGGTTTAGGTTAATGCAGAAAGGAGAGGTAAAAAGTTCAGTGAAACATCAAGAATTCAATTTAAGATTGAATTATGTATTTGCACACAAAAAAAACCCAACGAATTTAGCTTATATGCAAACAGATTTTAGGGTAAGTCAAGGAACAATTAACTATTTTTTTAATACTGTATATAATTCATTTTAATTATCATGCATAGGCATTGACTACTTGGGGGCAAGAGAGCATGTGTTCTTAAGAATCTTGTCACTAGGAGACCTAAGAAACATTGCCTTTGTATAGGCTTACCATATTTTTTCAGTCCAACCCAGGACATATTTTTGAAATTATTTAAAATTCTTAACAGTTTACTTAAACATTAAACTTTACTTATTCAGTTGTATTTTTTACTAGACATGCCTTTTTTTGATATGATTTGTTTGTTTTAATTACATCATAAAATTCACAAAAAGAAAGTTCTGAATTAATTTTAACATTTAGCAGAAGTTTAACAGTAGATACTGAAAATCTACCCCTTTCTGCAGACCAAATGTTCCCCGTAATTGAAAAAACTCTCTCAACGGAGCAGAATGTCCCAGGCAAAGACATTGCAAACTCAACCATTTTAGAAATATTGCAACACAAATTATCAGTTTTTTGAAATACCTTAAAATTGCTTTCCACTTCTCTTCTATAGTATCTCACACTTTTTCAGAACTTGAACCACAACCTACCCCTTTGGTTTTGAATTACCTGGTTTAACAATGTACGCTTCCGTCAAAATCAACATCAGCGTTTGCTCCAAGGTTGGCTGAGAGATGCACAGCTGCAAGAGAATGTTTAAAAATGTGCCGTCAAACATATAAGTCTAAAATAAGATAAAAAATAAATAAATAAAAAATTTAAAAAACCTTCACCAGTCATAAAAATTTTAAACCCTGCACATTACTCCAGACAGCACTAAAAAACTAGGACTGTCTGGGCTAATACCATACGTATCGTAAGCCTACCTATATATTGTAAATGGGTTTTTTTTATAAATACTTAAAGCTAAAAGAATGCATTACATCATATGATAATAATTTCATATTATAGTCTTGGTTGTATCGTTTAGCATTATTATTACTGATGGATAACAATATCAAAGAAGACATTTCATGTGCGGCAGTTTCATTTGTTTTACATTATTATTATTACTGATGGATGACAATATCAAAGAAGACATTTCTTGTGCAACAGTTTTGTTTGTTTTAATGCAAGGTGCAGAAGGTAGAGTCCACTATCAACAATGTGTGATGCATGTGATTGCAGACAAAGGAAATAATCCACCTACAGATGTAGATATGTAAATACATTAAACTGAAAAATACATTTATTAAGGCAATGTTGCATGTAAGGCAATGTTTATTAACCATTAATGAAAGTTGCTTATAATATTTAAGCATAATATATCTCCTGTACATTCATTAATTTTTGTTATCATGAGTGCCCCCAATTAAAACTCATTACTGCTATTGTACATTATCATAGTCACAATAGCATCATTTTGAACAAAGCCCCATTTGTGGTATATTTATCATAAATTAGATTTTCCATTAACTTCAACATCCTATGTGTCAGCCTATCCTATACAAAATGTCATATTTCGACACTGGTTGGTCACTTATTTTTTAATTTTTAATGTAAAAAAACCATAAATGGTACTAGAACACACAACATGAGCAATAACTATCATAAAGAATCCTTTTATATCCAATATGAATTGCTTAAAATAGATATCAAACGTGCAATTGATTCAATTCAGATACTGGTGTGCATTGATCAAATATATTAAAGTAATTCTGAATGTTTTTTGCAATTTGTGGTTTGAGTTGGCTGTTGTATAATGAAAAAAAAATGTTGATTTGATTTTTTTGAAGGAGAAATTTGATAAAAATGTATAAATTATTTTGTAGAATCAGTATAGTTCTTTTGGAAAGAATTGGATTTACTGCTGAAACTTTCTGCCCAGTCTTCAATACGGAAACTATTTTTTAAACATTTTCAGTGTTTTGCCACATATATCTACATAATCATTTGCTAGAACTCCGAGATCAAATTTTGAAAAGGGAAAATTCCATTCAGACACAATTAGCAAGTGCTCTACTGTTACTTTATTACTTTTTCATGTACACAGAAGATAAAAAATAATATTATATAAGACTTTAAATTATTTATTTATTTTTTCCATGCTTTCCAATATGAATTTCTGAAATGTAATCCTCCAATGTTGTCCTTGAATTATATAACTGATAACTTTTTTTTTGTATTTTCAAAATTGCTTTAAAAATCTCTATATTTTTCAGCCATGTCTCTGTAGCTTATTCTTCTCACAGGAAGCTACTAGACAGTACTGTCCTTATAAAGGTACATGCTGTGATAGATTTTGAGCCAGCTGCCAATTTACCACAGATCGTTGACTCTACACCAGAATTCAATATCATTCTTTAACAAAGACTAATATATTAAGATGCCATTATCTACTACTGTAGCTACCTCCACGGGTGGCCGAGGTCATTAAATCGTGGACTCGTGAGCGGGAGGACTGGGGTTTGAATCCCACCAGGACCATCCTCCCTGACTGAGTTTTTTTCCAGGTTTTCCTCAGTCCTCATAGATGGCAAATGCTGGGGAGGTACCCTAAACTTAGGCCTGGAACGTTTCCTTCCTTAAAAATAAATCCTTTCCCAATATATCATTTCATTTCATGTACCACCAGTGTCCATCGCCTGTGGTGCCTCTGTAGCAAAAACGGGCATTAAACACTATTCATTCATACTACTGTAGGTGAATAAGAATACTATTTGGCATATTTTAATACCTATTTTACTTATAAACAATTAGTCTAACATACACAGGTTATAAAAGTTAAGACAGTGGTCATTTTGTAACTAGTTTCTTTGTCACTAATATTGGATGAATTTTAGCATTTGGAAGGGGGTATGTAGTAGTTGCTATGTGAAATGGGATCACTAAATTATCTTGATGTATTCTGCTCTGCTGCTTGCACGAATTAATCATCGTTGACTCAAGGCTGTATAAAATGGTCAACTCTAGGCAGTTGACAGTGCCTACTTTTTGCTTGTTCAACCTTGCTCAACGGGTCTTTCACACCATCTCCTTATTCTTCACCATGACTTCTGATGATGGAAATTGGCTCACATAAGTGTTTTTTTCCTTCAATTTGGGGAAATGGAAAAAGTTACATGGAGCTAAATTTGGACTATAAGAGAGCAAGAAATATATTCACATTGATTTTTGAGAAATATTCAGCAACATAGTGAATCTGCAATTATACATTATCGTGGTGCAGCATCCAGCTTATTGCATACACATGGCCTTTTGCTTATCATATTATCTTGCAGAGTTTTCAGGACATCTCTGTAGTATTGTGTCAGTCCTGGTGGTGTAGTGGTAACCATACTTGCCTTCTAAACCCAAGATCATGGGTTCGAACCTGGCCAGGATTGATGAATTTTTTCGAGCGCAAAAATTCTAAGTATGTCTTCCTTTGGAAGGGTAGTAAAGCCATGGATCCCATGTCGTACATTTATGGCATGAAAAAGAACCTCAAGCCTGAAAGAAGAGGCATCTGAGCAAAATTTGTCAGCCATTTCACGCCCTGAATAGAATGGGACATTGATGACCTGTGATGTTAAAGAGTGTCCATAAATAAACAAATAAAAAAAAATCTGTAGTATTGTCCAATTATAGTTAAGTGTGCAGGTACAACAAAAAGATATCCTGGTAAAGCATTCCTTGAATATTGAAAAATGAGATTACTATAACTTTCCCAGCAATAGCAACCAATGACCTTTGCCATTTGCTCTCAGGATCGAAATGATGTAGCCAAGTTTCATCAGTAACAATTACTTGTGAAAGAAACTTCTGCATTTTCCTGTATCATTACCTTTAAATGCATGAAAATGTCATTTTGTATGAGAATTAGCAGTCTCTGAACCTAGTGTGCACAAACATGTCTCATGTACACTTTTCCCTTATGAATACATAGGTGCACCCAATTACATTTTTTCATTTCTGAAAGTGTTCTTAAGGTTATTCAATATCCTCTTTACAGCATTGATGTCAATGTTTTCTTCTATTAAAGCACAAATTGGAGTGTTGTGCCCAGTTTCCTTTCATATTGATTGTCTCCCCTCTTTAAACATTTTACACAATCTTGGAGCTGTGCTATAGGGAAGAACAAACTCCCCATAGACCTACAGTTAGTTACACTGCATAGGCTCAGCTGAAAATTTGAGATGAAAGCAGGATTTCAGAGCAGCATATGGTTAGTCTGTGTCACTACCATTTTGCTGTAAGTGGAACTGAACATGTCTCAACTTTCACATCTCTCACAGGCGAGAACCGAAAGTGACCATTATTAAACTAGTAGAACACGTACATTATACATTTAACACAAACTACTGTAAAATTAAATTTTAGGGCAGAAATTATGCTTGTAAAAAATAATGATCATTCTTTATTGAACAGCCCTCAATTCTATGATGAAAAAAAAAAAAACTATATACACAATTATCCAGGTTCAGAGAGGGCATCTTCCTTGAGGAAAGATTACACCAAGAACAGACATTCCTCCATTTCTGTCAACAAGGTATAAAAACCAGATCCAGGTAATATCAAAAAGATATCCTGAAAAGTAATATGAGGTCCTTGAATACAACACTCTTCAGTAAAAAAAAAGTTATAGAACTTCAGTTATAGAGAAATTATAAAGTGAAGAGTGCCCATTACTATAAAAGAATATATAAATGACAATGTATTATACTGAATTAAAAACACTGCAATAATTTTAAATCAATGCATGTGTAAATATGTATATAATAAAATTTGTGTGATTATGCGATTTGTCGGTTTCTGCTGCTCTGGTTTTTGTTATGACTGAATTATTCTAGTAGATGGTGCTTTTCCATTTTTTATTGTAACCATTTACGCAGATGCATGCAATATTTTTTTGTAAATGTAGAATGTGTGCTACTGTGATAACTGTAAAAGACAAATTCTATGTATTTGTTTATTTTGAAGCTGTTTACAGTCAAGATATTATATATTAAATAATACATGAGGGTATATTTCTTACCCCAATTCACTTACATTTTCAATTAGGACATGTTTCCCGATCCAACATTCTCATCCTTGGCTGTTGACCCACTGTTTCCTGATGTTCACATTGGTCCCATGGAAGCTGTTGTTCTGGTGGAAGAGAAATGAATATGGAAAGGTAGTCCCATAGAGGAGGCTAGAAATTCATTACGTTTTTTTAGAATGAAGATATTCTCTCAGGCGGTTAATGCATATGGGTTGTTTAGTTCTTTAAGAAGTTTATCTCTGGATTTATTTAATGGTTTTGGCTTCAGAAATAGTGTGCTATTGCTGATTTTTCTGTTTTAATTTCAAACACGTCCTAATTCAAAACAATAAATGAATTGATGTAAAAATTTTACCCTCATTGTATTATTTAATAGACAAATTCTATGTTCATAAATCTCTGAGACTGCTTCACAAACTCACTGAATGCGCCAGGAACTAAACTAGTAATTAACTCAAGAGAGAGATGAACTGGTAGTGAAAAAATAAGAGAGAGCATATGGTTAATTAACAAGCAATGGCTATGGGGCCATTAGGTGTGAACTGTCACTCTCAGACTGCAGCAATTGGATTCTGCAGTAAGGTTATTTTTATTTAAATTGTAGAACGTAGTAAATTTTTGATATTATATTTGTTCTTTGGGGCTAACTTTATGTCATGTTCTTTGAAATTGAATATGATATGTTAGCCCCAAAAGTCCAGTAGAAGGCCAATCCATTTTCGCTTCCAGTAGGGGAGGAATGACTAATTAGATAAGAGATAACATGTAATCGAACTGTTTCAGAGTTTTTAAGTTTGCATCCATGTATTTTATACAATTTACTTAAATATAAGTCAATTGTAATAGTTTAATATATTCTATTATATAACTTAGTCGTGTGATTGTGTGTGTGTGTGTGTGTGTGTGTGTGTGTTTTTGAACAAATATTATCTACTTCTGATAGGTTTGCCACTTTAAATTAGAAAAGTAAAATTAAAGGTAAAATACTGCACTCGCTAACCAGTGAAGTAGTAAACAACATCTAAAAATATATGCAAAAGTATGCAGAGAATGGTATGGTACACATTAGCATGAAAAACATTGGAAAAAATTGTAGCTGAGGAAACAGGTGTTTCTGAAAGAAGCATAAGAAGAATGACTGAAGAAACCATAGACCTCAAGTCACATAAAAAAAGAGATCTAAGAATTTTTCTGAGTCAGTTTGGATTGTTTAAATGAGGCAGTAGCTCACCGATAATCAATCAGTTTTATATCATGCATAAACAAAGTTTTTAAACTGAAAAAGATGCATGCAAAATTAAAGGACACCAATTAGTTTAGTTCTCGGAGCATTCAGTGAGTTCGCGGAGCAGCCACAGAGACCTAAGAACATTGAACTTGTCATATACAATTATGAAGACTAAATATCTATACTTAGGAAAATACTTCTGAGGCTGGGCTTTGGTTGGAAAAGAACTGAGAAGAAATGGGGAGTTTTAACGCAGTGCCAACTATTTCAAGATAATTTAACAATTTAAAAGTGAAGTTTGTCTTATAATAATATATGGATGAGACATACCTTCATACATCACATACTATTCTGTATGCTTGGAGAGATAACAGTATTCATAGACCCCTAGCACCAGTTGCAAAAGGCTAACCTAGTTATTATTCTTGCAGTAGGAGAGCAAGACTTAATCCCTAATTTATGTTCATTTAAAATCCCATCAGAAGACCAATAACTACCATGATGATATAAATTACTCCAATTATAAGAAATGGGTAAAAGAAAGACTGGTGACTGCCACAAGTGGCCAAGGTCGTTAAGGCATGGACTTGTGAGTGGGATGCCTGGGGTTCAAATTCCACCAGGACTGTCCTCCCTGACTGAGAGGATTTTTTCAGGTTTTTCTCAGTCTTCATAAATGGCAAATGCCAGGGAGGTACCCTAAACTTAGGCTTGGTACATTTCCTTTCTTAAAAATATCCTTTTCCAATATATAATTTCATTTCATGTTTCATCAGTGTCCACTGCCTGTGGTGCCTCAGTAGTAAAAACGGCGTTAAACACTACTAAGAAAATAGACTGGTTCCCAACTTTAATCAAACTCTGTTCTGGTTGATAATGCCTGTATCATAAAATTTTTCTAATAAGTTGCCTAATGCATGATCCAGAAGAGATATTTCTGGCTAATAGAACAGTTCAGTGCCATCAATTTCTCCTGCCTTCATAATTCAGATACTTGCAACATGCTAATTACCCTGAAACCTAACACCCCACTTACAAAACAGACAGCATTCTTCATGCACATAATTGTATGTTTTATGCCTCCAACCTTACAATTCTAAGTTAAACCAAACAGAACTCAAATGGGCTATCATGCAAAACTTGAGTACAGAAAAAAATGTCACACTTAAAATGGACAACATAATTAAATTTGCTGATGAGATGTTTGCTAATATTTTTGTGGAAGACTGGCAAAAAAAGATGAAGGTATGTGAAACATGTTCAACAAGACTTGATGTGCAGTGAAGATTTGCTGGACACAGAGCAGGAAATAGTTGTTCATATAAGTGACAATGATGACAACAGTAGCTCAACCAAGGACTTTTTGAATGAAGATGATGGGGAGGACAATGAACAAGGAAGAAGTGGAGAAGAAGCAACCAAATCTGTAAGTGGAGTTGCGCTTGCTTGAAACCAGCTTCAAGATAAGATTTGTGCATAGATACCCTCCCTCAAGACATTGTTTTCCCAAACACTCCCACTTGCCCCTCTTCTACTGTGCATAGAGCTGCAATCTCAAGTTAATCATACTTTTATTTCATAACACTTTCCATTATATATTATAGCAGAAAGTTACTTTAATAGCAATCCCAAATTTCCCCTGCCTTTGATACTAAGTAATTATTTGTAAGATTGAGTATATTTGGATTTTAAAACTTTGCTAAACTCTAATTTTCTTTTATGTATTTGTGAATGCTACACGTTTCCTGTACTGTGAACAATTTATAGTCTTTGATTTGCAATTACTGAATGAAGACAATCAGAAAGCACTACTGCACAAATTATCATATTGCAATTGCATTTCCTGTTATTTGGAACAACTTACTATTATAATTTTAATATATTTGGGAATCAACACAGTGAAAATGAGTACAAGATCTCCTGTAGATAAAATATTTTAAGATGCTAAAAACATTTCTGTGGCTTCTCTTCCAATGAATACAGAAGCAGTCTGAGCTAAAAAAATTTTGAGGGTGAAATATTAAGAGTGCTTTAACATTTAATCTAAATTTTAAATGCTTTTTTTTAATTCGGACTGCTTCCGTGTTCATTGGAAGTGAAGCCACAGAAATGTTTTTAGCATTTTAAAATATTTTATCTACTGGAGAACTTACTGATTAAATCACATTTATAAAGTTTATCCCAGTCAGAGAGTTGTTAAAAGCAACTCCATATTTTTCTATTTGATCTTCTCATTACAAGCTATTGTAAACATGTTGGTTTAGGCAATTTAACGAATTAACAATTTCTGAAAAGGAGTTCTTCAAAGTACACCTGAGCTTATATGGGCAATAAATAATAAATGAAACTGCATTGTAGTACATTTATGATTTCAACAGATTGACTATAGGCAGAATTAACCATAAAATGGGTTTGTTTAATTTTTCGCCTAAAATTTGCATCATCTAACTGAAAAAGCAGTCAACTGCGATATTTGAATACATCGGAATTTCTTTCATTAAGCTGTTACCGTTGACTCTCTGGAACCTTTTTTCAAATTGCATACAATGGGGCATTCATAACAACGAAGCATTAAAGTTCTCGTCATTCTATGACTACGACATAAAATAACTGCGTTGTATTATAAATTACTAGTATACCAAAACATCGCTAGAATAGTTTTATGATAGCTATTTATTTGAACCACTGCTGATATGGGGTACCTCACTACGTTTAAGTTGTGGATCTGACCAAGAATATGATAAGCATTTAATCTGCCGTCATTCATTCGAATGATGCAAATGAACGAAATATTATACTAACCAGGTAAGGTTAGTCTGCAGTTCAGGAAATCTTGGCTTTACTCCATAATCATTATAAAGCAGTTATCCTTCCACACTACTCAACTTTTAAATCTCAAAATCGTTAAAAGACTGTAAGCTTCTCTATTAAAAGCTTCTATTTTATTATAACAATAATTATAGCATAATACACTGTTGCAAGTGTTGTCTATGCACCACATGCGCTTTAGCTTGCACCTTGCAGTAGTGCTGAAGCCCCATTGGATAATTACTAGCTGCGCTCAACGATACCTGTAGCGCGGCACATATGAAATAGAAAGTAAATTATTTTCTCATCGTGATTGCAGTAATTATTTATGTAAGCTTTAGGTTACCGCCGTAGAATGAAACGGCTAAAATAGAAACGTCCTTGTTGAGATATTTTTGCACAGTGAATATTACAATAGTTCATTGACGGTTGCTATTAATATCATATGCTGTTCTTACCTTAAGACAGTTGGTTGATTTTGGTGATTGTGAATAAATGCTTTGCTGTTCATAAACAGAACTTACTATTTGATGAAATCTGCTTTTTAAAATATCTCCAGGAAGATTGACTAAAGAAGATTCGAATCTGTGCTCTATTCTGTAGTTGACTTTGAATTGAGGCCTGAACAACAGTTGAGAAAATGTGTGATGGTGTAAAAACATTTATTGGCATAGATTTGAAACAATTTCAGCTTAGGTAATACATTTTCAACAAATTATTTGACATTTCAGAAACAACATTGCATACTCTTTGCTGCCCAGCTGATTTCAGTCCATCTGATGTAAATGGCAGAAGTATTATGTGTTAAAATCTCACATTCTTTATTATACCAGCATTGTTTCCTTCCTCCGTCATTATTCAAATGCTAATGCTTATCAGCTGAGGGTGAGCACAGGTTCAGTACCCAATCAGAACTTATTTTACATTAACAAATTTAAAACTTATTTAAATTTACCTAACCACTGAACTCTTATTTTTAACTCATCAATGCTACTTGTGCACTTAAGTATTATTTTGTGAACACCAGGTAAATTTAAATGCCAGCAGATCCCGTACTGATTTTTATCATCATTTCATTCATCTCAAAAGACCCACAGCAGTTGATAAAATGTTCCAGCGCTTACAAATAAATAATGGACAATCTAAAATAAAGTGCCAGTTGTAATGGCTGTGCTTGTTCCTAGAGATATAGACCTGAGTGTCACTGGTTTTATATGTGTCTCAGACAGGAATGGACTTTATATGTATTGTTTAGCAGGCAGTAGCTTCTGAATTCCATTGTATTGTTCACATGATTCATACCAGGTTTGGAAGAGGTCTCATCCTTGAAGTCAATCAACTTTTATCTGCCAAGAGCTCAGTAAATGACCAATCAGCATTCTCCATTAAGGATTTATTGTCAGAACCTTGGTGTTACTAACACGTGTCCTCTCTTACATAAATATACCTAACATATGCTAGAATGTTAAATTAAATCCTTAGGGCTGTCTCAAAAAGAGTATTTTCCAATAGCCACTAAATAATCAGAGAAGGCCACGAGCTGAAATTGCAGGACATGCTGACATGCATGAATATGGGAATTATAAAATGAAAGAACATTTTCCAGGTGTTATTTTCAAGAAACATAGGTCTACTGGCATTAATAAAAATTTGCACAGTGTACTTTTTTATTATAAAAAACTCTTACAGAATTGCTACAAGCCTATAACTGGGGCCTTGGTTCACTACCTTTAAAATATTTTTCTCTGAGGTATAAGAGGAATTTCTGCTGTGGGAATGTCCTTTTAAACAAAAAAATTCAGCAAAAACGTAGTCAACCGTTTTGTTAGTCCTTATGGTTGTATGATGCAAGCTGCTGATGTGGCAGGCTCCTGTGGGATGCCACAAGAGACAGAGCCACCTACAAGACCCTCATTCTTCTGCTCTTACACGTATGCTGAATAAAAGGTTTTGACTATTACCACCAGAGCCTGGAAGTTAGGCAAAATGCCTTTTCATCTGGGTGGATATATTTAAGATTCAGAGAGAAATTGCATGTTTCCATACATGCAGTATTCGTAAGGCCAGTTTTTATTTTAAGGTTTAAAATCTCTTTTGTCTATTTTAGATATTATGGATTTTTTTTTTGCAATTATTTACACATTTTAAACAGGACATAGAAACTTAAATGTAAATTGGAACTTGCACAGTGAAGCCAATCATATTAATTGATATCATTGTATGATTCAGTTGAACTACACACTCTTAAAGCTTCACTTACTTTTCATAAAAGTATGGAACCAGTTTTGAGAACATTTAGTTCCCATCTTCAGCCAGGCTAAAGTTCAACTGTCAGATCATTCGTTGAGCTCTTGAATATACATTCCCACAGCTCAACGAATGATCCGACAGTTGAACTTTAGCCTGGCTGAAGATGGGAACTAAATGTTCTCAAAACTGGTTCCATACATTTATGAAAAGTAAGTGAAGCTTTAAGAGTGTGTAGTTCAACTGATGATACAATAATATCAATTAAATAGGACATAGAAAATTTCAATGTATTGAGGTTGAAAAAGTTATAAAAATTAAATGGCATGTTCACCTCACAAAAATATTTATTGAGAATCCTGTTATGCATTTCTTTCTAAGTCAAAAAATTTCTCCTCGGCCCATTCACTTAAACTCTTTAAATAGTTTCTTTCATTAGTGAAAGGAATACGCGGTTACCTCCAGCATACAAATACCCTGAAATAGGGAGGATGAGGAAAGTACTTTTCTTTTGAATAGTCCTGGCAAATGAATTATATTGATCTGTACAAGACAATTATAAGAAATTTGATGTGGCGGTAACTTCTCAGCTGCATAAATGTAACAAACAATTGCAAATGAGACAGATGAGAGCGGTTTACAGCTGTGCAATAAACCATCCGTACAATATGTTCAGTATGGAAGTAAGAGAGACATTAACCTGATTCCCCTATAAATGCATTAACAGAAAATTGAACTCAACCAGAAACCATTGTGCATTTTTCGCTCATTTACCAGGACTATTCAAAACTACTTTACTTTTTCTTGATCAACATTTCCACAATGTTCTGCCATAACTTGTATGAATCCTTTCAAAATAGCTTGTTTTAAATATGCTCCAGCTACTTCAGTGAAAGAAGAATGTTCTTTTCTCATGATGAAAAATGTTCCCTTTGACTATGACAGTTGATATTTTGAAAAAACATTGCTGTTTCTTGTAGCCAAGAAAAGTAAGCATAAGTACTTTAATTATGTAATAAAGGAATTATTAAGTATCTTAAATACCTATTTTCATTAATAATAAGCGATATTGCTTTCTGTTTCACCTTTAATAAATGCCTATTTAACTATATTACTGCCTATTTTCAGTATTTTAAGTGCCTTTTTTGCCTGCTATTTTAATCAAAATAAATGCCCGAACTTCCAGGCTCCAGTGTTACAATTGTAATGTCCTCATCTTTAACCCATAAGTAACTTAAAATTATTGTGAGAAAATGTTCTCTTTCAAACTACAATTTACATCAAATATCAAAAGCCCTGACTGTTTCAATAGTCTTCTGATCAGAACTTAATGGATAAAATCTTCTGCAACCGGCACTGTTGTGGAATGCAAAAAGAAGTCTTTCATTGGTATATTAGTAAATGGCACTGCTACTGTATCTCATGAAGGGCTGTCTCAGTAAAATTGTTTTCATAATCTTCCCATTTCATGGTAAACCTCAATGTACCTACCCTTTCTGCTCCAGCTGAAATTAATGAGGGCAATAGTGTCCATGGTAAACTTATAGTGAATGTCAATTAAACCATGTGGCAGAAATAATCTTAATTGGCTGACCTGCTTCTTTATTCTTAAATTAACTCACAAAGTAGTACTGATTACAAAATGAATATACTCTATTATTTGTATGCCTTACTATTTCTTTTTGTTACTTACATAAGATACTTTAATTTGATTTCCGTCAAGAACTAATATATTTATGAAATACATATGCAACAGATGATGAAATCATACAAATATGGTTGAGTTTACAGGCATTTCAGTGAGGCAGTAAATTCTACAGCCAATAGCAACATGATGAGTAATATTTTACTATAAAGTTACCATGGACAGTTACAGAAGTAAAAGTGATATTGAATAGTCGAAACAACTGGTTCAACAATGTTCAAAAGTTTATAACTGTTTATTACAAGACTAGGTACAAGCATTGAATACAGTACAAAGTAATTAGGGAAGATATGTCAGAATGCAGTTCAGTCTTTTATTACAAGAACCAAATACAAGCATATGTTTGATTTAATATCTTGTTATCCAAATTCAAATTCATCATCAGAGCATTCCTCTTCACCAGCTGCAACAATAATAGATGCATTTTTCCTCATAGGTGATACAGGAAAATTCTGCACATTCTGTAAATAAAAATATGATATACTGTTGAACATTAATTATGTTTCGTTTTACTTCCTCTGTTCTTACAGAAATGTAACAACAAAAAGAAAAGGCTGATTAAGCAAATGGCAAAAGCAAAGTACCCATTAAGACTCTAAAGTTAAAACCTACCCAAAATCATTGTACTGGCTTGTACGTGTTGATTTTTATTGACAAATTGAAATTTTTCCTTATTTGAACTAGTATGCTATGACACAGATAATCAATTACCAATAATATTGTCGAAGGCTTGCTTTGCCCAAGTGCAGCAGTGATTTTTATGTCACTGTCAGGGAAAGGTGAAGGGAGTTATAATGGAGTATTCATTAAAGGTTTTGGCTAGCCTTGATCGCAATCCATGTGATTGTCTGCCCTCTTCTAGCATTAATCTGAAGCTCAACAGAAGAACCAGGAAGCAGACAGTATCAATTTAAAATATAATATTTTGCTATTTTTAATTGTATGATTGTAATTTGAAATGATGTAATTATTTTATTTTAACAGTAAGTACATTTACTGACTGCCTCTTATGAGCTTTTCCTTACCCTGAGAAGGTGAATGCCAAATAGCTTTAAGGCATCAAGGATTCCAAGGCCTTTGATCACATAGGCCAAGCTCAATAGAATAACTATCTTTATTCAGAAGGTATTCCTTCTAAATTATCATAATTAATTATCAATCTACAATTGGAGAATGAAACCAATATAAAAACCTCAGGATAAAACAAAAGTGGTTCCTATATCAAGGGTGTGATGCAGGAGTCCCCTCTCTCCATCTCTCTACAAATTAGCAACAAATTAAGATGATTTGAGTGAGGAGACCTTATGCAGTCACTATTCAGAAGACCTTTCACCTATCAAATTATGGGTTTTGCAGATGACATTGCTATCATTGGAAAAGAAAAAAAAAAAAAAAAAAACTCACTGAACTCATCCATATAACTATGCAGCATTTTCTTTAAATCAGCTTGGAAGTTAACCCAAGTAAATGCATTGGGCTTCTTATCAAGAAAGGCAAACTCCAAGAAGAACTTATGGTAATCGATCAACTGCACAATTCAGACAATGAAGAAAGGAGATTCAATAATGTGTCTTGGTGTCTGTTTATGGACATGCTGATTTTTTATGAAAATGGCACAGTCTAGAGCCTCTGTAAAAAATTAGATTCTTACTAATATTTTTCTCATTACTTAGATCTAAACAAAAATTCCTTGTTCTGAATTCCTTTATCTGTACATTATTAATATATCCATTTCAAATAACAACATATACAAAATACCCAATAGGTTTCTTTTTATTATATTAAAATAATTAAAAGGACGTTAAAAGAAATTCTACAATTACCAATCAACACTACTGATCACATGTTATATATCGATGTGAAGTTTAAAGGTCTTGGACTTCTTAAAGCCGGATGAGAAGCTTATTTCCACACATGCAAATTTCTCTTTCAATCAGCCAATTCACAAACCTAACAGGCAAAATTTTCAAACGCCTCAATTCATTTAAACTAAAAGAAGCTTAAGACGAAATCAAAAATCCTCATTGTTTGATGAATAAGCTTTTATGAAAGAATGAAGTAGATACTTAAATGTAAATTACAATGATAATGAAGTAGATGTTTGAGCTAAACTCCAACAGAAAGGACTTGGCATTGCCCTTTCCTAAGAATACACTCCAACCAACTTAAGGATTTGACACCATGAAGGCCTCACTTCATGCAAATAGTGAAAAGCTATGAAATTGATAGTTCATATCTCTGCTGTGCAATCTCCAGTGGGCAGACTCAGGACAACCACCTCTATAGCAACACAGAGAGAGAAATGCTTGTATACATCCTGGGTTCCTGTACTTTTGGAGAAGCACTGGCTAACTCTTGCCATCAGAGGATTTGCTCAATAATCACAGAAGAGCTCTGATCTAATAACTTCGAGGTATTTGAAGAGGTTTACTGGCTGGCAACTACAGAAGTTCAAGAAGAATCAATATGATTACCATCTCAAACAAATGAGTTTTAGATCCTACTATTAGATTTGAAAAACATGTGGGCCAACCTGAGAAAGTGAATCATGTAAAAATTAATATTTACAGCACATAATACCATACTTTAAGGAAAATTATAAATTTCAGAACAGTATTGGCGGGAGCCCAAGGTACTATTCTTCTACACTTTTTCAAAAAGAAAGAAAAAGAAAAAAGAAAAGAAAAAGATGTAATAGCTGCTACCTTACATGGGTTCTTATTTCTACTTTGCCATTTCCTGTACAGAATCCTTATAGAACAATTTTAAGTAATCTCTCCTTTTCATTCTTTTTATACACTTGGGGAGGGGGGGGGCACAAACACTTTTCTATTTGCTTGTCATAAAGTATTATGGTAGGCATTGTTATCATGGAGATATGTAGGCTATATTGAATGTTTTTTGTTTTATAAACAAGCCATTATTGCCGAATATTTCAATTATGTGTATAAAGTCTTAGATATACAAATTTGTCTTAACCATTTTGTGCTTCATTATCATTATTTCTTTATTTTTACATGCTGTAAATGTAATTATGGTTGACACATTTCACCTTAAAAAAATCTGACCTGAAGATGTGGCTATAGCTATAATGGACTCAGTGTACGTTACATTGCAAATGTAACCAATATGGCTAGAAGCATAGTCCACAATGTCTTAAAATGATTAAGAAAGACCCTAGAATATACCAGAAGACCAGGTTTGGGTCATCCGAGGGCTATAAATAAAAATGAAGACAGATACATGATGTTGACAGTTCTTAGGGCCAGCTGATGCAATTTGCCAGCTATGACTGTAATCCAGCAATTTGTTAACATGCATGGACCCGGATTTTTGCCAAAAATGATAGAAGAAGACTGAAAGCAAGTGAACTGATATCAAGTATACCTGCAACTCATCCCAATTTGCTCAGAATGCACTAAATCAAATGAATGCATTTTGCAAATGATCATTTGGGTTGGAGAAATGAATAATAAAGCTGTGTTCTGTTCACCGATGGGTCCTGTTTCAATCAATATTTTATTCCTTTAGATATTAGATAGAGAAGATCATTATAATAGAATGCAAGATTTGCTACATAAAAAGGAATGTGTTCAGATCCATTCAGATCCACTGAAGGGATGTATTAATTCAGTCAATGAGGCTCTAAAAAATTAAAAAGGAACAAAATATAAAATAAAACAGAACAACCCTACAATAGCAAAAATATGTGGAAGACTGGAAATGGTATGCAATCAATCATTAACAATATTAATACACCTTGATATTATTTAGCAAAATGGCTAGCTGAAAGATTTAAGACACTACAAAAATTTCAAAGCAGGAGTATAAATAATTCATTTCAGTTAATAGAAAAAATTAAGGACATGAAATTGCAATCTTCTGACAATTAATATCTTTTGACATAGAATCGCTGTTCCACAGCATACCTAAAGGTAAACTCCTAATTTATCTAGAAGATTGACTAAGAACAAGTGGAATTAATGGTGCATACATAAAAGAATACATTTATCTCATAGAAATTTGCATAAACTAATCCTATTTTTCTTTCAAGTTAAATTTTATAAACAATCTGGACTTACTATGGGCAGTCCCTTTCTCCATTTCTAGCTAACCTCATGAGCAGATTTGAAACATACATCTCAGCTTTCCCATACATATTTAAAATATGATACAGATATGTTAACGATATATTTACCATAGTTAATAAAAAACTCATTAATGATGCCATAAAACGTCTTAATTTACAAGATAAAAGCATTTCATTCACATAAAAAATTGAAAAGATAACATGTTACCTTTCTTGGACATAAAAATAATGAAACATCAAGAAAGCCTGAAATTTGGAATATACAAAAGAATACATATGCAGACAATCACATCAAAGCTGCTGGTTTAAACCTCACAATGCACAAACATGCAATTATCATCAGCTAGTTAACCTTAAAATTAGCAAAGAAGAATACCTTAAAGAATATAAACAAATAGAAAAAACAGTGGTTGAAAATTGTTATAATAAAGAACTATTATACAAAAAAGTACAGCAATTCAAGAGGCAAAAACTTATTAAAGTAACCTCAACACTTTCAGCAAAAAAAGATAAGCTAATTTTTAAAAAATTCACATATTAATGAACTACAAAAAATTTCAGAATATTCTTAAAGATCAGGTTAGCACCGAGTTTAAAACACTGCAATCATTTCATATCAATGTATATAGTAAAATTGGTATGATTAAGTAACTTGTCTGTTTTTGTTATTTGATAGAGCTGTTCTAGGTGTTCTATTTTTATTGTAATTATTTATGTAAATACGGACAAATTTTTTGTAAATGTAGATTGAGTGCTACTGTGGTAATTGTATATGACAAGTTCTATGTTCGTAGGTTTCTGTGACTGCTTCGTGAACTCAATGAATGCTCCAGGAATAAACTAAGAAGAGAGTCCAAAACAGATTCTTGACGCTCTCCATAGTTAATCGTTCCCCACTCTTAACCACTCTTTTTATTTTTAAAGTGACAATTTATTTATTGTTTTCCCCTTTTGCCAAAATAGGATATAAACTATTTTAAATATTGTTTTCTTTTTATTTCATAAAGAGTTAATTTATCTATCAGACTTTCATGACTGACATAATCAAACGTCTTTGCTAAATTACAAAATATTCCTCCTACTCTTTTAATGAATACAGTTAAAATTTCATTAGTGATTTGAAATTTCTTTCCTAAAACTAAATTTATCATTAACTAGAATACTGTTATTTTCAAGAAATGGTAAAGTTTATTGTGCATTTCTTTCTTAAACACCTTAGAAAATGTAGAGGAAATAATAGGTATATAATTAAAGACATTTTCCTATTCTCCCTTTTTGAACAGAGGCTTTACTACCGAATATTTTAGCCTTTCAGGAAATAAACCAGGATTTTCCTATTCTCCCTTTTTGAACAGAGGCTTTACTACCGAATATTTTAGCCTTTCAGGAAATAAACCAGTTGTTAAAGACTCATTATACAAATGACCACGGGGATGCTAGTTTTCTTTGCACAGCCTTTATAATTTTGCCGTTAATCTCATCATAGCCAGAAGCTTTCTGATTTTAGTTTACTAAAGATGATACTTATTTCCAGTGGAATAGTGGTATTATCGGTTAGAATTCATTATTTTGACTGGGAAATAATGAAAGTATCAAAATATTGAGTATTGTATAGGTATCAAAAAATTATTGAGAAATTTTGGAATCAATCCTTTAATTAAAACCTGTTATAGATCTTTGGATTACCATTATTTTTGTTCTAAGTATATTTTCTTTATCCTTTGAAGTGCACAATTACCAAGATAAATTTATAAAGTTTATGTTTAACACTATCTGCAGTGGGCATGTGGTTAGCTTTTGCTGTCTCATGGATAATTTTCATTGAGTTTTCTTCTAATTAAGAGTTGAAAAATTATGATTTTAACAAAATTGTCATCTTTATGATGTAACTTTTATTCATGAATAACAAATTGTGCTGAATGAAGAAAATTTTTAGATATGGACATGCATATAACCAACAAGAGAGAACAGGTACCCAGACAAAATTGCACATATAAAAATTACAAGTTCATTATATGATTCTTTTATAATGCTATCAACTTTCACTGAAATGCAGAATAGTACAGCATGCTTGTAGCCCTCACAAGTACATACCTGTTTGTCAGAATAAAATGCATATTTCTGCTTCACCAGCTCATCAGCAATGTTTACATCCCATCCATTCTTTGTTTCAAACAGTTTCAGCACTGGCTCGCCTTTCGTTCCCATGTCCACTACCTCAGCTTTCAGGATCTTCCATTTGGCAACATTTGTCACTGAGCAGAAGTAATCTATAGCTTCCTCACTCCATGACCCTCCACTGGGCTTGACGTTTCCCAAAGAACACTGTACAGCCTGGAATTTCATTCTTAAGAATTCAGGCTTCAGAGAAAATGCTCTTTCTTTTTCAATTCTCTCATCATCTCCATAATCCACATAAAACAGTTCCAAATCCATCCCTTTCTCACTCTGGATGATTTCTGTAACCCGTGCTCTGTACAAATTGCCATCGTCGTTAAATGGGGCAGCAACCAAATCGTTCACAGAAACATCTCCTAAAGCATGTAATTGACAATTCTCCTCTTTTGAGTAATAGGTATTTATTTCTTTTTCTAAGTGGTCTAAATCTGTGGCTTGTAAGTCTATGAGCTGCACCCAAAAGCAATCAGGATCTATTACAGATGAAACAAAAACTTGAATCAATACAGGTTGATTGATTGGCAAACTTACTGTGTGTTGACTCCATCGCAACGCATCTGTCCTGTCCTTTGCCACATGCTTGTTTTCCAAATGACTAGCATCGTATTTGCTGACGATATCAGTATGAGAAGTTACCTTTTCTGTCCTCTCATTACATTCCTTCAAACGCTCTTTCTCCTCATAAAGGTTTGCAAAGTTATTTGCAATTATAATATATATTACAGATTTAGCAAGTTCACCATCTCTCACACCACCTTCCAGTGTACAAATGTTACATCCACTAGTACCCTCCTTAAGAGTTAATTTTGTGCCCGTTTTCCGCTGTATTTCTTCTAACACTTTTTCGGTTTCGCTGTTAAAAGATAGACAAGACTGGGGGACTTTCATTTGCATTTCACTCATGTTGTATGCTGTGCATTCTTTATTTTCATCTTCTTCCTTTTTTAAAAGCAAATAACTGAGGTATGCTCCAGAAACGCTTGCCACAGAAATACCAATTAAAAGTGGAACATACTCTGTAAAACTCATTCTGCCAAAATGCAGTTTCAAACACTATACAACAGAAACACGTGTTACATGTCAAAATGATGTGAATTTGTACTAACTACAATGTGCTGATCCTTGAATAAAAGTTGTGAAAAACGCGGTAAAGGTAGGACCAACTGAAATCTTAAGAAACGTACACCCTATCCTACATAATTTTGCAATACTTTTTGTTACACCTCCCATGTCTCAATTCCACGTCAACCTTTTTTTATCTATAACATTATAATATTTTTGTTCTAATGTTCATCACACTTATTTGTTATGTTGGCTATTTGAACTTTGTGTTGGCTGCGCTGCGAAAGAGGCGCATAAGCTCCAAAAAGTGAAATTGAGTGAAATTTGAGAATAGGCTATTATATAAAAACAAAATGATAACGAAATCACTTGAACATTATTAGTAAACATGTCATCTTCTAAAAACAAGGTATTTGCCCTTTTACAAGATATAAAATGTTCAGAAATACATTGCCTGTGTTGATAGGACTTACTGTTACCGGTATATCTGCAGCATACCTTCTCTATTTATTCTTAAGAAGAGAAGAAGATATTTTCGATGGGCATCTTTTGAGTGTAAGGTCAGGTCGCAATACAGAAATTGAGGTTAGGATACCAAAAGCATGCATAGGAGCAGTCATAGGAAGAGGGGGAAGTACTATAAAAGAAATCCAAGAGAAGACAGGCACGAAAATAAGTTTCAAGGAAATTATAGAGTTGGAAACACAACAAACTGTCATTATTCAGGGGGCACCGGAAGATGTGGAGTCTGCAGAGAACCTCATACACAATATCATAATGAATCAGCCATTAATACAAACACATGAAGTGTTTATTCCTCAGCATGCATGTGGGAGAGTAATTGGTAGAAATGGAGAGAATATTCGCACTATTTCAGAGGCTTCAAATGCCAAAATTATTGTAGAGAGTGGTGGTGCATCAACAGAAATACGTGCTACCTGTCGCTTGATGATCAAGGGAACAGCTGCACAAATAGAGTTGGCTAAATCCATGATAGATGATGCCGTTCAAATGACAGAAAGAAAACGTCATGTGTCAGATGGAGTAGAAAAGTTCTTACCAGAATGGGGCACAAGCCAGATGCTAATGTCCGCCGAGGCAGTTGAGCGAGAACAGGCCAAGGAAAACAACACAGAAGTGTTACAAGTAATGTTAATAATTTATTTAGTTTTTTCAATATGTATTTTAATATCTTTTTATTAACTTCCCTTACATTGCTCCCCTTGACTTGTATTTTTGCATGAGCATTAACAAGGTTTATAGCATTTCTTTTGTTCATTTAGTTTAGCTCTTGGAGCATCCAGCAAGTTTGCAAAGCAATTACAGAGACTTACAAACATAGAATTTGTCAGCATTTAAATGGTAAATACTGAATTTTGTTGTGAAAAAACAGATATTGCTACCACTAAAGCGATTTTTAAATTTTGCACACATCTACATTTTCAAAAAATATCATGTACATCTATCTGTGTAAATAGTTACAATATAAATGAAAAAGCAACACCAAGAGTAACTCGGCAAAAACAACAACAACCAGAGAAGCAGAAATAGACAAATCATTCAATCACACAAATTTTACTATATTCAGTTTACATATGCATTGATATAAAATTGTTTCAGTGTTTTTAACTCTGTTTAATATATTGTCATTCATATATTCCTTTACAGAATGATAAACCTTTTTAAATAGGTATTTTGTAAGAGCATTGATCTTTATAAACATTTAAAAACAAACATAATCTATATTAAAACTCCCAAATTGTTACTGTCAGTTCATAATCTTTTGTGCACCAATAGTCTTCATTGCTAATTAGTCTAGCTAAGTATGCTTAACGAAATTATTAGAAATTGCATGCAATCTCTCTTCTCTGGTCCAAAAATTGAAGGTAATATAAATATTTTTGAGGGTTAATTAATATACTACTAAAATGATTTCAATCTTATTTGTGTAATAGAATGAAAAATGAAACCAGCCACCATAAATCCTTGATAGGGATTATAAAAAAAGGTGTGTCACAGGGATTGATATTGGGTCCTCCACTTTTTTAAAATTTTTATCCGTTATCTAACATATAACTTAAGGCATGAATCAAGAGTACTACTTTTTGCAGATAATATAAGTGTGCTTGTTTAGTTTAGTTCCTAGTTAGTTGTAACAGGGAAATCATTAGAACTTGTATATTAAAATACAGCTACAAAAGCTTTTTGTGATTGCACTTATAGTTTTAAGCCAATAAATGTTGCTGAATGTAGATAAGATAGTTTATTCAATTCAGAACAAAGAGTAAGTATATATCACATCTCACAATCAATATCAAGTTCAGACCCTAAAAAAATCAGTGATAAAATTCTTAGGGTTACAAATTTATCACTTCTTCAGCCTGTTTTGCTCTAGGAGTTTTCAAATGATCTCTTACCAAAAGATGCTTTGCATGTGATATGCTGTACATATTTTCATTTTGTAATGAAATATGGAATTGTTTTTTCGGGTAACTCCTCTTATAGAGCAAACATTTTCCACTTTCAAAAGAAAGCTAAAGAATAATCTATGGGAGGAAAAGAAGAAAATTTGTAAATATCTTTTCAAAAAATTAAATGTAATTTCACAGGAGAATATATATATATGACCTAATGTGTTATGTACCTAGTAGATAATCTCAAAAATTTTTAATCCAATTTCAGTGTATATAGACTTAATACAGAAACAGGAATGATTTGCATAATCAATTAGCTCTTTACAGGTTTCCCAGAAGGATACCTACTATTCTGCAATTCAGATATATAATAACCTACCCAATGGAATTAAATTATTTGGAAATGAGAATTCTCGTAAAGAATTCTTAATAGCTCACACCTTCTACAGTAAGATAAATATTTTGGACTTAACTCATCTTAATTATGTGTATTTTTCATTTTTTTGACATACTCTATATCCTAGAGCTCTTGCTCAACTCAGGATCTACAGAAGAATATTATATGTATGTGAAAATAAAATACCTATAATTACATATCCTTTTTCAGAACAGTAAAGCAAGCCATAATCTATATTTACAACAAAAATTATGATTTCTTTATCTTTTTGTTAAATTCTCCTTGCTGTGATTGTATCAGTATGTTGTCCATTTGAATAATAAAATAAAAGCTATACCATGACAGATAAATGCACATTACCATTGCATTGCATACAGCAAATGTTTAATGTAATTTCCAGGTATAGTTGCACCACAGAAATACCACGTGAAAACTTTTCAATAAATGTAGAGTTACAGGATATGTTCTAGATAAAAAAATTGTTTAAAGGTGTGTGCCTCTGAGAGAAGCGAGACAAAGTTTTAATGATAAAATCACTAAAATTTCATTAATTTTGTTCTACTTAGGCATATTTGGAAGCCTGGTGCTGTCATCATCTGCATGGTTCCACAGCATGGTATTCAGATATTCTGTAGATTTTACTAATTCAGTGATGAGGTTATTGTTGTTTAGAAGATCAAAATGAACTAAAGCTTCTTTCTTAAAGTGGCATACAATTGAAACTATCACAGTAAAGCGAATAGAATGTTAATAAGTTGTGGTGATTTGAACTAAACACTCTTACAACTTTACTAACTTACTTTTTGATAGAACACGTTTTGCGGACGTTTGTCTTCCTCATCAGCGACTTGTCAACTAATGGAAGGCCATAAATCTTAGAGGACATACCATTTTGGCTCTGGTGAACATTTTATGTACCTTAAATTAGTGTTTACTTTCCCCAAGATATCAAAGTTAATTAGCCAATTCTTGATTTCTAATTATAAAATTTTTTCCCATGTGTTAAGTTCTGTATGTCCTTAAAACGTCCTTTACCAATTGTATTTTCTTCCATTTCATGACTTTCTGTCCAAAAATGAGCTGTATCAGGGGATTTATAAGCAAATAGAGAAATCCACTGTCCATAAAACATGTTCTAATGAAAAGTAAGTTAGTGAAGCTGTAAGAGTGTTTAGTTCGACTCACAAGAATATATTAACATAAATTTTCTTCGTTTTTGTGTATGAATATATTTTTTCCCCTGATATCCTTTATAGCCTTTTAGTGTACTAATGTCTTGTATTTGTTTTTGTTTTCCGATTTTTTCTAATTTTTTATTAACCAGATCTATTGTGTAGCCATTTTTCTTTGCTATATCCATGATTTTTTGATACTTGGATTTGTATTCTGTCTGGCTTATTGGTAGGTTTGTTAATCTGAATATAAGGCTGTTGATTATTGGGAGTTTGTTGTTTTTGTTGTAATTATCTGAATAGGCATTTGTTCTAAATATGGCAAATTCCAGTATATGAACATTTTTTTATAATTTTTACATCCAGAAAGGGAAGAACATTGTTTCCTATTTCCATTGTGAATTTAACATGTGATTTTCTGTTTCCATTGTTAATTTAATGGTGTTGTCTTGTAGGTTGAGTAATTTTACTGCATCCACTTTTCATTTTTTATTGCAAAGACATTGTCTACATAATGTATGTATGTGTATATATATATGTAGGGAAGCATAAACTAATTTTGTTTCTAAGAAACTCATGTACATATCTGCCAAGAATAGTGTGAGTGGATTACCCATTGCTGGACCACTCTTTTATATATAGACATTGCCTATGAATGTGAAGTAGACTTGATTAATGCAAATTTTGGTGATATGTAGAGATTGCTATTACTTATAATGATCATTCTTTATTAAACAGCCTTCATACATTATTTCTAGCCATACTGTATAATCTGTTCTCACTAATATCTCTATAAACTTACTTCTAACTGCTTTTTTCCTTAATTTGGTCTAGTTTCTCTCAATTGTATCAAAGACTTTCTTTACTTTAACAAAACTATATATAATCTTCCACTTTTATTATGTATTAATTTATTTATCTACTAAAGTGATTAATTATATAGTCTACTGTTAGTTTTATAGCATGCAGTATTTTCCTAATACAACAGTTTACTGTGTTCCAGTTTTTAACCACATATTAAACTTTTGTACCCAGTGTAAGCAGCATGGTTTATCTTAACTTACAAATATTGCTAACTGCTTTTTGATATGTTGTAGGCCACAGGAAAGGATGGTTTTGTGGAGGTATATGCCTCAGCTGTAGATAGTCCTGAGCGCTTCTGGTTGCAAATGCTGGGCCCAAGAGCAATAGAGCTAGATAAGCTTGTGGAGGAGATGACAGAATATTACAAACAGGATAATAACCATGAATTCCAAGCCATTGAGGAAGTGTTTGAAGGTCAACTGTTGGCGGCTCCATTCTCATTTGATGAGAAATGGTATAGGGCTAAAGTCATAAGCTTTTCACTTGATGATTATGATGTCAATGAAAGTATGCTCACACTATATTTCGTAGATTATGGTGATACAGAAAAGCTGAAGAAAAGACAGGTGTGTTCCCTTCGCCCAGACTTTCTTAATCTGAAATTTCAAGCAGTTGAATGCTGCTTAGCTAAGGTAAGCATTTAATAACTCCTGTTCAACACCAGTTCTTTTCCATTTTTCAGTATATATATATCAGTATAGTGCTAACAGGTGACCCAATTATGTTTGAACCACAATGCTGTAATACTGGGTGAATCATCTGAAACTTGCAATGCAAATATTTCTGAAATGGAAGGTGTTATTGATGTGCAGCTTTCACAGAATTGAAGTATGGGGAGGGGCTCATAATTGCAGCCCATGCACAGATAATTAGAATATGTATTTCTTGAATAAAGCTACATTTTTTCAAATGGAACAATTGATGTCAAGAAAATAAAACTAGAGGAAATTAGATGGCAATTGTGTTTTTTTGCGTGATTCTAGTGCAAGTAGTTTACGGGCAATAATAATATGAACATTTAAATATCTACAGTTGTCTGCTGCATTTAACTGCATAGTTATGGGGCTACAGTCTTCATATGTTTGTTTACATTTTGCTAACCTTTACACTGATTTTATTTGAACTTCTTTGCCATTACTTTATGATAGTCCTGAAATAAGATGTGATGGAAGATGGTATTAAAACTGAAAAAATTTAAATGGAGAATGTAAAAAGAATGATATTCTTGTAATGTGTATGCTGAAAGATATTCCAATAGATGTACTATGCTTGTTTTCACCAATTGTTTCAAAATCATTAGATTGGATGAAGGGGAGCTATGTTGACTATGTTCACCAGATTTGACCCCTTTAGACATTACTCTGTGGGGAAAGGGAAAGTTAAAAGACACTGCCTACAAGGACATACCAACTATACCAGAAGATATGAAATGACGTATTACAGCTGCCTGTTCCAAAACTTATGCTGAAATGCTACAACATGTGTAGCAAACTTTACATTACAGAATGGAAGTTATTATTGTAACTAGTGAATATAAACTGTGAAGACCTGTTTTTGTATTTCTTAAGAGAGTGCTGATATATGGTACTGTATGATATATCGCATTGTAAAAATACATAAGAACAAAAGGCAGTTAAAAAAAACAGACAAGTGTAGATATTTAAAATGTTCACATTGTGATAGCTGGTAAACTACTTGCATTAGAATCATGCAAAAAAAACATCATTGGCATTCTAATTTCCTCTAGTTTTATTTTCTTGATGTGAATAGGCATTGTTCCATTTGAAAAGAAATACACATTCTACTAATTATTAATATCTGTTTGGGCTGCAATTATTAGCCCATGTCTAAATTTCAATTCTTTGAAAGCAGCATTACAATAGCACCTTCCATTTCAGAAATATTTACAGTGCAAGTTTTAGGTGATGCATTATGGCCACTATAAAGTGTTACTTGACAACTCCATGTAAAATTGGTAGTTGTATTGCATCACTTTAGGCAGTGTGGCCAGGTAGCTGACAGCTAGGCACGAGTGCATGAGGTAGATTGTTTAGATTATAATCAGATATTTATAGGTAGAATAATAAGAGATTTGGAGTCAAGGACAAAAGAATGCTTTAGAAATATAAGATATAAACCTGTGGATAAATCAGCAGTTGCAGAATATTTTTGGATGTACAATCATGGCATTCCAAAAGAAACCAAACTATTGAAAGTTACTAACAATCCCAGGAAATCAGCAATATGGAAACCACCAGAGATCATATCTTCACCTGCCAGCGTTAGTCACTCCCCAGCTGAAGATGAGAGTGAATGCTCTTAAAACATATTCCGATAAATTAATCAATTAGTGAGTATAGTGTCACATAATACGGACCTCTTAATGTGTATAATAGCTCACAGCTGTTGATATTCATGGGCTATTTTTAAAAGTTCTGAGAGTGAAGCACAAAATGTAACTAGTTTTTTAAATTATTCTTATTTTTCAACATAGTCTCCCTTGACACTAATGCATGTTGTTCAGTAATGCTCCAAAGCCTATATCCCTTCACAAAAATCATATTACTCCAAATCTATAAAATACAATTCACCTGACGATTTAAGCTCTTCCTTTCCAAGAAGAATTTTCTCAGTTTATGGAAAAGATGGAAGTCTGATGGAGCTTAGTCAGGGGAATAAGGTAGAGTAGCAGAATGTCATAACCCAATTCATTAATTTTTGCTATTGCAATGACACACATGTGGGTGAGGATTGTCTTGTCATTGTGTTCATTAAAGTTCAAGTTTTATCAAAATAAATTCCTAGGAATTTAGTATTTTTTACTTGCTCAGTAATTGAATCATCATATACTATTTTACATACAATTTCTTATTAATGGATATCATTGTATGATTCAGTTGAACTACACACTCTTAAAGCTTCACTTACTTTTCATAAATGTATGGAACCGGTTTCGAGAACATTTGTTCCCATCTTCAGCCATGCTAAGGTTCAACTCAGTTGAACCTTAGGTTGAACCTTAGCATGGCTGAAGATGGGAACAAATGTTCTCGAAACTGGTTCCATACATTTATGAAAAGTAAGTGAAGCTTTAAGAGTGTGTAGTTCAACTGAATCATACAATGATATCCATTAATATGATTGGCTTCACTGTGTTAAGTTCCATTTTACATTTAAGTAAATACAATTTCTTGTTCTCTAAGCTGAAATAGAATGCATTTTGTTTTATCAATATTAACTTTAAGTTCAGAAGCTTTTAATATTCAGACAGGTGTAGTAATGATTATGATGCTTTGATTCCAATACAGATGTTGTTACCCTCTATTAGCATTGGAACTAAGTTACTTATCAAACCACTCTTGTATTTGGGGTGTTTGCCAGTTGTTTAAACAGAAGGGTTTATAAAAATAAATTTCAGCATCATCTAAGAGCAGACCAGGTATTTCTTTTCTTCCAAATATTGGGAAGTATGAGTTAGTTGCACAAACTCTTTCTAAAATATTGTCTGCTTTCTGTGTTTAAAATTTTTACCATTTTGTTCATCTTTTACAGGTGAAACCAATTGATGGCACTTGGTCTGATCAGGCAATTGAGCTCTTCGAAGATCTGTGTCATGTTGCACAGTGGAAAGCGATAACATCTCGGGTTGCATGCTACAAAGAGAGAGAAGAAGGCAGTGCAAAACATAAACCAGTGCCAGTTGTAGAACTGTTTGACACTGAGTGTGCTCAAGATATTGATATTGCAGCAGAGCTTGTCAAACAGGGTTTTGCAGTGTATGAGGAAAGTAAAGAAGGTAATAACTTATCAACACAGATCTTGTCACAGAAAAAGAGGCTAATCTCAGAGTCTTCAAATGTATTTGGACAATGTAGTAATCAGAGCAGTTTATCACGAAATAATATTCTGCCTACTGAAGAAGAGAGCTCAGATGAAAGTGAAAATGATCTCATAATTGAATAGAAAATATAGAATTTGTTATAATTGTGCCATATCTATTAAGAGTTTTATAAATAAGCCCCAAATTTTCAGGTTCTATAAAACTAAAATTAGGTTTTATCAAACAACATTTTAGATTTTCCATGAAGGTTTTCATGTAAAAATATAAATACACAATATAGGCTACTACTGATACTCCTATGCCTTCATTGTACTAATATAATCTACTTATTAATGCTTTTAACATGACTCTGAACAAAGAAATAATTGAAATGCTAATTGGAACTTGTGCAGTGAAGCTAATCATATAATTAAGATCATTGTATTATTGAGTTAAACTCAGTCAAATATTATGCGAAAATTTCAAAACATTCTAAAATATTTTAATATCAGATTGACTCCTCTAAACAAATTTAATGTTAAAAATCTCCTGAATAACAATATTAATGACAGTATTCTGCTGGAGGAAAAAAATCAGGAATTTACGAAATAAGTTGTGCAGAATGTGAAAAAGATATATTGGAAAAACAAAAAGTAACATAAGCGCAAGTTTAAAAGAAAATTTTAGGAACATAAAATACAAACAAATGGAGAAATCAGCAGTAGCATCACATTTCTGAACAGAACAACCATGACATAGTAAATAAAGCAAAATTATTAAAATCAGTACAAGGACCTACAGAGTTAGCTATATGAGAAAAAATGTAAATTTACAAATATTAGACAAATTAATGAACATCGACACTGTCCGGGATGAAAACATGAACTGAAAGTTCATGACACCTCCACCAGAGCTTTCCTTCAAAGCTTGCTGGTTCAATCCCGGCCAAGGCTGTTGAATTTTTGGAAGCCCTAAGTATGACTTCCTTCAGAAGGGAAGTAAAGCCACGGTCTCATGTTGTAGATTTATGGCACGTAAAAGAACCTCAAGCCTAAAGAAGAGACCTCTGAGCAAAGTTCATTGACCATTTCACACCCTGAATTGAATGGGGTGCTGATGACCTGAGATCTTAAAGAGTATCCGTAAATAAATCAAATCAATAAATCCACCAGAGCAGAATATATATCCCAAAGCATAACAAATTATCCAGCAATTGATGGTTGCTGAGGATGCGGACAAAGGTCCATGAAACGTACTAAATTTAAACAAGTGGAGCCAATAAGAGTGTGTAGTTCAACTCAATCATACAGTGGTCTTAAATAAAAGAAATATTTTTTCAGAAGTAAACTCTCTTGTGCCCTGCATGAAAATCCACATGAATTTACAACAATTGTCCTCCATGTCACACTATATAAGAGGTGCAAACTTCATGTGGTGATTTTCTTAGGATTTTAAAGCAGCTCTTCTTGTACCTTCTGACTACAAGTCAGTAAGTTTTAACATAACTTACTTGTTCCATCCTCTTGAAATCCTGATTGTGTGCCTCCAACTTCTTGGTAATGGATGCCCCAGAGTTAGTCCAGGAGCCATTTTGTCCTTCACTTCTTGGATGAATTTTAGAGCTTTGATCATTTGAAGAGCTACTTATAATTTTTTTGAAAATGGGTGGGAAAAATCAATCTTCATATAGGTGAACTCCTGTTCAACAGAACAAATGCTGTACACTTTTTTGCATTTGTATTTGAGACAGCTTCATTTATGTATTAAAGACATCCATAATGCTTCAAAATTCTTCACATGCGGCAATCCCCAATTGCCGGCCACCAGCAACCAACCAACTCTTCTAAAAATATTTTCAGGACTCATTTTTGGAGAGCTGCAACAGGTACATTGGTGGTAGTGAGAGATCTTCACATAGATGCAAGTTAAATGTGCTTTCAGATCCTATGCTGAACTTAAAACATAAACTTTGCTTTTGTTTGGATCTATTTCTGTTTTTAACATTTGCTAAATGTAAATGATAGCTTACTTTGATTCTGCAGCATGTGGATGCATTTTTCTGCTGGCACTATGACAAAGGAAAAATTTTAATAATAGTGTAATATACTGAGAGAGCCAAAATGCTTTCACAATAGATATCTACTTAATATATTTCAAGGTTGGGCTGAAAAACAACAGTATTGTGTTGTATGATGTTCTGTAAATACATGTAACTCACATTATGATAGCATTGCTATGTGGCAGGTAAATCAACAATGAACAAATGAAGCCAAGATTATGGCAAATCAACAATGAATAAATGAAGCCAAGATTATCGTGTGATGTTCTGTAAACATATTTGACTCTTATTACATTATGATAGCATTGCTACAACTAAATGGAGCCAAGATTATCACTTGGACAACGTAAAGCAACTTTGAAGGGGTATTGGAAAATCGAGAATGTTGTTGAAGTTCAAAGGCAATTGAGACGTGTGTACAGAACAGAACCTCCAACGCGAGTAACAATTCCATACATTTGAGACAAATTTGAGACTCAAGTTACTGTATGCAATGTTCACAAGGGCAGATCTGGTAGACCTCACAGCAACAAGCTCTGCATCCTTGGCTATGGTTTTGAGCACTCAAGAAGAGGTCCGATTGAGTTTCCCTGTATTCTCCAGATCTAACTCCATTGGACTTATACCTATGGGGAACTCTTAAGGATGTTGTAAATCGTAGAAAACCATCTACACTGGCAGCACTTAGGGAAGAAATTGAAACAGCATGTGCTGCAGTCGCTGAGTATATTTTCACAACATTGCTCAATCAATAGTTCAGCATACTCAGAAGTGCATTGATGCTGATGGTGGGCATTTTGAGCAACTGTTGTAACTGTAAAAGTCTAAGATGGTTAGTGCTCATCATTTTCTGTTTGTGTGAATTCAGTTTTGTTATGTTAACACAGTTTTTTCTTAATTTGAAGTATGTGTACATTTTTTTGGCACCCTCTGTATATCCAAAAGATACTCCGATAATATTATGAAATTTCATCAAAGGAAGAAGGGTAACTTTGGTTTATTTTAAATATTTAGGGGAAAAAATAAGCACATCACTAAATGAACCACAATAAGTTTCTCACATGCTTAACAGTATATAAGTTTCCCAATTGTAGAAAGTTGTTATTGATTCTAACCCACTCTTGCAGTAGACCATTTCTTGAGGCACGATTCCTTTTAATGTAGAAGTTAAAATAGACATATTGTGTGATATCAACACTATACCACTAAATAATAATGCTTTAAACTATTTTGTCTCAGGTGCAGAAAACAGTGGTTATGTTTCCATTTATATGATTGTCATGAACTATTAGCCCAAAATGTTTTCAAATCTGTTTTGAAGATTGGATTAGTGTTTCTGCCAAATATATCCTTTATTTGGTTGCTGCAATTAGTTGTTGAGAACTCTTATGATTTCAAAGATCACCAGCTACTGATACTGAAAGCATGGTTGGTTGGTAGTGGAGAGTTTCAATTTAGAAGGAAGTTCTGGTTCAAAAATTGGTTTTAATTTTATAGTGGCTCCTTTTTTTTTTGGATAATATCAGTATTTTGGTTTCCCTTTAATCCAATGTGGCTCAGAATCTCAGAATCCATTGTAAAATTATTTCTGTATTTTGTTCTGGATTGTATGATATAGTTTTCTTATTTCATTTATAGTGTACATTTGTGGGTAACTGCAATTCATTATAATTTGTAGTGCCGCTGTAGAGTTGCTTAAGCTAACACTTCCTTTAATTATATTAGGTTATACAGTAGATTTTGTAAGCTGTTCTAATGGCCATTATTTTATCATGAACACTGCCATACTGTCCCAAAGATTGAGAGAATTCTTCACAGTATATTCCAAATCCTGCTTATCCATTTTTAAGTGATCCATCTGTATATACGCTACACCATGTATCAGTTGGATAATGGTTGTTTAGTGTACTGAGTGCTGTCAATATTATTATTATTATTATTATTATTATTATTATTATTATTATTATTAATAATAATATTTATTGAAAGATAAGTAAATACAAGGAACAAAATAAAAAAGGGCCTCCACCTCTTTTGCCCTGGCCATTTTAGATGTGACCCCTCACATTTACAAACTTTTTAGTACAATATTTAACTAAATACAATCTACAAACTACTAATTCCTTTATTCACTCTCCATTTCCATTTCTTTTTAACTCTTAATAAATAATGACCCACACTGTTGCTTGCCATTGTAAATATTTTGTTCAGCATTATTCTTTTATCACTTTTAAGCTTAAACTTAATGAATTCATTTCTCCATTTTTCAGTTTCTTTATGATCAAACACTTAATGTTCCAAGTCTTCTTTCCCACCACATAATGGACATTCCTCTAAGTAAAGCCTTCTCTTTCACCTTTTAACTTCCACACACCTGTTCTTGCCCACGCTATACCCTCTCTTTCCTCCTTTATTGCTTTATCAGTAAAATTTTCCCTTTCCCATGCCCATTTCATCCTGATATAAAATTCCAGCAATGTCTTTCCAGTTAAATTTTTAAACAATTTTTGTATCTCTATTTCTCGGAAACGTCTTCTTGCCTCTTTCCAAAATTCTCTAACATTTGTTTCTTTTATCATCCATATATACCCTAATCCATTACTCTCTAAAATATTCCTAAGATTACTCAGCCACCCCTTAGTAAAATATGATTCTTGATATATTAAACATTGCAGACTATCTTCATTTAGGTTTAAAATCATGTGCTAATATTTTAAAACTCTCTCCATAATTATACCTTTTCTTAAAATTTAGGTATTCATTTTTTACACTAAACTTCACTTACTTACATAAAAGTAAGATGCGTTTTGGGAGAATGTCTCCCATCTTCAGTTGCTCACTGAACCGCTGTTACTTGAAACGATTGCTAGACAACTGGATGTTCCTGTGGTGGCCTCTGTTGGTTGAAGTAGGAAATTGCTGAGTTCATCCGTAGGAGGAAACTCGAAATTCATTAGGTTTTCTCTATTTTTTAATATGAAAATTTCTTCCCAAGTGGATTACTCCAATGGATGGTAAAGGTGTTTCAGCAGTTTAATTCCCAGTTTTATTTCATGATTTTTGGTCCAAAAGTGAGCTGCTACTGCTAATTTATCCACCTGCTTAAACCGATTCGGTTTAAGAGGCTACCACAGGAACATCTGGTTGTCTAGCCATCATGTCGAGTAGCGACAGTTCAGTGAGCAACTGAAGATGGGAGAGATTCTCCCGAAATGCATCTTACTTTTATGTTAGTAAGTGGAGTTTAGTGTAAAAAATGAATATCTAAATTTTAGGATATATTACCACTCCACTGTCAACAGCTTCGTAAGTACAATATTTATATCTTTTCTTGTTACTCTTCCCATTTCAATTTGAGCAATTTCTTTTACAGTCGCAATTGGTAAGCCAAGAATTTCTTTGCAAAATGTTCTATGTAAATGTTCTTCCACCATAATGTTCTGTTCCACCATAAATTATATATTGTTTCTAGCAATTAAATTTCTAATTGGGGTACTTTAAATAAGCATCCTTTTATAATTGACATAGCTGCTTTCCCTTTTGCAAGTACCTTATTTTTTTGCTTTTCCCATTAACCCCTCCATCCATTGTTATACTTAATAAATGCACTCTTGTACAACCTTGTACTCCTTATTTCCTTTCTTCCAATTCTCATACTTACTCAGCTTTCCACCTTTCTTACATATTAAGATTTATCTCTTGTCTTGATTCAACTTTAAACCCCATTCTGAACAGTAATTACCAGTTTCCTGCAAAGCTGAATTTAGGCCAATTACCATAAACCAACTACCAAATCATCTGAAAATTATAGGCTGGGAATCTGGATATTGTTTAAAGGTGGCTTTTTTTTGCAATAGGTTATCAATATATAAATTAAACAGAACTGGACTTAACTTACATTCTTGCCTAAGCCTCTTTTTGTCTTACTTCTCCAGTTATTGACCTTTCCTTGAATGTTACACAAAAAGTATTTTCCATATATAGAGCTTTTAAAACTTCTATCATGTATCCTAAACTTAGATATATTTTTTACATTAAACTCCAATTACTTACATAAAAATAAGACTCGTTTCGGGAGAATCTCTCCCATCTTCAGTTGTTCAATGAACCACCGTTACTCGAAAAGATGGCTAGATAACCGGATGTTCCTGTAGTGGTCTCTGTTGGTTGAAGTAGGAAATTGCCGAGTTCATCCATAGGAGGAAACTCGAAGTTCATTAGGTTTTCTCTATTTTTTAATATGAAAATTTTTTCCCAAGTGGATAACTCCAATGGGTTGTGAAGATGTTTCAGCAGTTTAATTCCCGGTTTTATTTCATGATTTTTGGTCCAAAAGTGAGCTGCTACTGCTGATTTATCTATCTGCTTAAACTGAAAAAATGTGTAAAAAAATGAATACCTAAGTTTAGGATATATTACCACTCCGTTGTCAACAGCTTCGTAAATGCAACTTCTATCATGTGTCTACTGACCCCCTTTTTCTGAAAGCTTGTACCACATTGATTGGATTTCAATTCAATCAAAAGCTTTATCCAAATCTACAAAAGCCAAATATAACTTCCCTCTCTGTTTTTTAAATATTTATCTATTATAGCTTTTAAAATGAATATATTGTCAGTAGTTTTTCCTTTTCAAAATCCCATTCGGTATTCAGATATTATATTATATTTTTCTATCCGTTTTTGTAATCTACATTGGATAATAAAGCCACATCACTGTAACTGTTAAGATTATCTATATTGCTTTTGCCTTTATATGTATGGTGTATAATTGCTTTCTTCCAATTTTGCAGTAAGTATTCTTTAATTTTTATTGAATATATTTGTAAGTACTTTCACTCTTTCCCCATTAGTGCACCAATTTTTAGAAATTTCTGTTGGTATATTATCTATTTCATTTGCTTTTAATAATTTAACCTGTTCTATTAGTCCTTTTTTTATTTCACTATCCAAAATTTCTACAAAATTATTACCAATTTCTACAGTATTCCTAGCCCCATACACCCTGATATTTCATAAAGTTTTGTAAAATGATCTAACCTTCCCCCTGAGATATATTGGGTGCATTGGTATGTCTCTTATATGTTGAGTTTATAACCTTTCATATTTTATTTGTATTTTCTTATTTATTATGTTAACTCTTTTAATGGCATTTTCCAACCTCCACTTATTTTTCTCATTTTCTATCAGCTTCTGATAATATTTTGTACTTTCTAGATAATAATCTTAGGAGATATCATCTTCTATCTCTCTCCATTTTACTAGTCTTTGTTCCACATTATTTTATTTATTCTACATTCTTCATCAAATCACTCTTCCCTAATTTTGTTTTTCTTCTTTTTCAGTAGCATCTCATCACCTGCCCACTGCATCATAAACTTTAGTAAGCTCATTGCTTTTTCTATTTCAGCTTCTGTTATCATACTTTTTATTCCAAGCTGACATAATCAGTCTATGTTAAGAGTCCAACAATTGCAAAAAAATTACCCTTGCATTCTTTCTTCCATTTAAATCTCTTGTATTCGTGTTTACAATCCTTATAATCAAAATGTTGCATATCTAACTGATAAACTAGCCCTAATGTCCAGTGGCCAATATTTGTGTATGGTCAGTTAATTCAGGGAGGTTGTTCTTGAAGATTATTGTATTTTGATTTAGTTTCTAGCTGATATCTGTATATTGTAAAGAATCAGTGGGTATAATGACAGGTTTAGTGCTTTTTTTATTAACTTTGTCTAAATCTTTTTTCTTTCAGTAATTTTGCAGCTTGTGTTTCTGTTTTTAATCGTGTGTTGTCAGGAATATGAAATCATTTTTTATGTGTTAATATTTTTTTTCATTTCTGTCCCATATTGCTGTTTTATATCTAGCTCTGTTTTAATGACAGATTGTTGTTATGCTCTTAATTGCAGCTATAGAATTGTTTTTATGGTTTCTGCTGTTAATTATAATGACCTAGATTGTATATTATAGTGTGTTCTTTATCTTGTATCGTTCATTATTGATTTTAAGTTCAAATTGTCTATAATGTGTTGAAGAATGAAAAGCTGGAAAACTGTTTTTTTTTCAGTGCAGTTTGAAATAGTAGGGATTTTCACAGTGAAATATATAATAATCTTGCAGTTTTTATGAGGAAATCATTCAGATTTCACTAATTATTTTGCTCCTCATTGAAACATGATTTGAAGGCTACATATTTTCTCATAAAAATTGCAAATTGTCTTTTTAGTGTTTATTTCCATATTGTTGATGAATGCCCATGTTTTCATGCTATTTTATTTTATAATTTTTTGTAATATTGTGTGTTCTGCTTTAGTTGGCTAATCCATATGTTGATATCATTTGCAAACAATCCATATTTTGTGATATCATATATGAAAATATTAAAAATAATTGGACTGGAGACAGTACCTTGAAGAAGGCCTACTTTACTCATATGATAATAAGAGAGGACATTTTTCCATTTTACAGCTTAGTTTTAATAGATCTATGAACCACCTCAACTTGTTTCCTCTTATCTATATGTTACTTATCTTATAACTAAACTTCTCTCTCCATAATATAACAAATTATTTATGAGGAATGCACTCAAATTTTGCTAGTTTTGCTCCACTTACTTGGACAGTTCTCTCTCCATACTCTGTCAAAGGCATTTTTGCAGTAAACAAAGAGAGTAAGCATTATATAACAAATTATTATTGAGAAAATCACTTTAATTTCACTAATTTTGTTCCACTTGGACATGTTTCAAAGGCTCTTGCCTTCATCATCAGCATCATTCCACTGACAGCTTCCCAGTATGATATTAAGATGTTGCTCTGTACATTTTAAGAACTTAGTGATGAGTGCACTGTTGTTTGGAGATCAAAATTAAGCAAACTTTGCTTGATTTTGTTTTTGAATATATTTTCCCACACTTAATTCTATGGGTTTCTGAAGAGTTTTGGTTCCTTTTGGAATTCGTGGTTCTTTTGTCAGAAATGGTCTGCTATTGCTGATTTTTCCATTATTTATATTTTACATTTCTTATGTGTTTCTTTAAGTAAGGTAACCTTTCTTTTTGTTTTGCCTTATATTTCATATGCAGTCTTTGCAACCGATTTTGTAAATGGCTGACCGCCACAGGTGGCCAAGGTCGTTAAGGCATGGACTCATAAGTGGGAGGTCTGGGTTTGAATACCGCCAGTACCGTCCTCCCTGACAGGTTTTTTCCAGGTTTTCCTCAGTCCTCATAAATGGCAAATGCTGGGGGGGGGGGTACCCTAAACTTAGGCCTGGAACGATTCCTTCCTTAAAAAAAAAAAAAAAATCCTTTCCCAATATATCATTTCATCTCGTGTATCATCAGTGTCCATCGCCAATGGTGCCTCTGTAGCAAAAACGGGCGTTAAACACTATTCATTCATTTGTAAATGCCTGATTGGTTTCATGGCAGAATTTTGTCTTCTGTATTGGATTTTAGGAGGCTTTTTAAACTACATTTTTTTAATGGAGTCAAAATGATGTTTGCTTCTTTGAAAATCTTCTGAAATTTTTGGTGTGGTGATGTCTTATTTGTTATTGCTTTTTGAATTTTCTATTTCTATTTTCTGTAGACCAAATCTATAGTGTAGCCATTTTTCTATGCTATATCTATGATTTGATGATACTGCAATTTGTATTCTGTCTTGCTTATTGGTAGGTTTGTTAATCTGAATGTGGGGCTACTGATTGTGGCAAGTTTATGTTGTTATGGATTGTGACTGATATTTTTTATATATAAATAATGCAGATAATTAATCATGCTGATGATGAAGGCCTTTGAAATATGTCCAAGTAAGTGGAACAAAATTTATGAAATTTGAGCAATTTCCTCAATAATGATAATTTGTTATATAATACTATATTTCACTGTGAAAATTCCCAATATTCAAAACTAAGAGAAAGCATTGTTTATTTTTTGTTGAAGGCATTTTTAATATTCTGTGTTAAATGTAAAACCTGATGAATTGTTTAACATTGCTTGATGGTCTGAAAGATTTTTTTTTTTTTTTTTTGATTGATTTATTTAAGGACGCTCTTTAACAGCGCAGGTCATCAGCGTCCCATTCAACTCAGGGCGTGAAACGGCCGACAAATTTTGCTCAGAGGCCTCTCTTTCAGGCTTGAGGTTCTTTTTCGTGCCGCAAATGTACGACACGGGACCCACGGCTTTACTTCCCTTCCGAAGGAAGCCATACTTAGGATTTTTACGCCCGAAAAAATCCATCGGTCCTGGCCGGGTTCGAACCCGCGTTTTGGGTATAGGAGGCAAGTATGGTAACCACTACACCACCAGGACCGACGGTCTGAAAGAGGACTTTTAAATTCCAGATAATAATTTTATGTTGTTGTAACCATTTTCTTCATTGAAAGCATTGTTTATTTTTTGTTGAAGGCATTTTTAATATTCTGTGTTAAATGTAAAACCTGATGAATTGTTAAACATTGCTTGATGGTCTGAAAGAGGACTTTGAAATTCCAGATAATAATTTTATGTTATAGTAACCATTTTCTCCATTGTTTTAGCAAGTACTTAGATTAAAGAAATAGGCCCATAACTGTCCAACTCATCTGGTTTGCTTTTCCTCTTAATTGGAATGATTATGGTATGAAAGCTATCTTTACTATCTACTAACTGATCTACTGAATATGTTCAGTAGTACTTTCTTGACTCTACACCGTAATTTCTTGATGTATTCACTATGAATGTGATCTGGTCCAGGGTTCTTTTTGTTCCTTTGAATCACTATTGCTTGGTTGAGTTCTAGATGTAAAGCTGTCAGAAAATAGGTGTTGGCCAGCAAATTTCTCGGACTTAGATCTTTTTAATGTTTTCTTTAATATCCCATTGTCTCTATTGAATTTGTGCATTTTGTAATGAGTGGCAAATCTGATGGCTGTATCTTTATTGTGAACTTGGTTATTGATAATAAAAGGTTCTTGTTTTGTTACTGGAACATTGTTTAATATATTAATATATTTATACTTAAGTACTATTATTTCTATAGTCAAGGTAACTAAGGAATTTATTAAATGACACCTTCTTGGCATATTTTATATTTCTCTGTTTAGAAATGCAGTTTTTTCTTCAATTTTTCACAAAATCAGCATTTTTTGTTGCTTCTTTTGTTGTGGTATTATCTCAGATTTTTTTAATGTGGTTAATCTCTGATTCCAAAAAGATTTGTACCTAGTACCCTTTCCTTTGGATATTAATGTCTTTGCTGCATTAATAATTTTTTATTAATTTCAATTATTAGTTTTAGAGGACGTTCCTCCATGCCACTATTTTGCAATTTTTTTTTTCAGTGAATTTCCTAAAAGCTATGTAATTTGCTTTTTGGAAGTTCCCATCTCTTCAGTCAGCTAGTTTTTATATGTAACTCATGTAGTATTGTACTCATTTTTATAGCTTATTGTCTATAAAACACAGTATGCTGATGAATTTGGACAGCTATTCCAGTATTAAAATAAAATAACACATCCATAGTTTTAATTTCCCAATTAAGGTCTTTCAGGTCCTAACAGCCAATATAAGTATTTTAGATCCTACATTACAAATTAGGTATTTTAGGTCTTATGGAATTTATGTATGTTATTTATTAATACATGAAATGACAACCATTTATATTTTGCAAGTATGAACATAGGATCTGAAGGTGCAAACCTATGAATCTGGGGCTTATTTAGAGTATATCTTGGAAATAAGAAACAGAAGCTCTCTTGCCATGAAAGATTATTTTTTATATCTGCTGTTATACTACCCAATATAACCCCTGTTTGGGTGACAACATTCATTAAGAAAGTTTATTGAATTATTTTGTATTAGAGTTGCAAGCATACTAAATGTTCAGTCTTTTTCTAATTTATATCTGTGATCAGCCTAAAAGCAAGTGTCATTTTATTATTCGTTGCAGTTATTCTCATTAATAAAAACAGAATAAAAGAAATAATTTATTGGGATTTGGCACTTTTAGAGCTTATAGATGCTGATGTTTAGTTGGATTTCTTGCTTATATATGTCATTTAAAACGATATTCTGAATTGTTTAAAAATACATAAGCATAGTATCAGAATTATTAAGTGACACTTTATAGCAGCCTGATTGTAGGTATTTGTATGTAGTGTTAAAGAATTCTCTATATGAATATTTCCCAAAAAATTGTCACCATCTCGTGCCATTATTGAACTCCTACTTCACTTTTGCCTATTCATTTTATAATGCCAAAGTTACTATAAAGCCAAGAAAGAAGTTTTAACAACTATCGTTTTAAAGTATTCAGATAATTCAGTTGGCAACTACAGATCTGATTTCAAAACTTAATGCTCTAAACAATAATTTGTAGCACATAACATCTGTATTTTGAATTTTTCCCAGAGTTATTACAATTTCATTATTCATTCCATAAACTTGTTCCCCTATAGTTGCTCCTTTCACTCATTCTTCATCTTTTTTCTGCTTAATGGCAACCACCCATCCTGGTTTAGACCATCTGTTAGCTTTAATTAGAATTACTAGATTTTCCTCAGAAAATAAAAAGAAAAGATTTCAATATTATATTATTTAATGATGGTTGGGACATATTTTTTATTTATGTATAAGAATGTGGAACCTTTATCAATATTTCAAGTACAGTATGTAGAAAAACTACAGGGACAAACTTTGGGGGGTCAAGCTTCTCATACCAAAATTAGAAAACAGTTTGTGAGTTATTATTGAAAGATGGCATTCAAGCTGTTTACAGGTACGGTCCCACTAATTAAATGTCGTAAAAAAGATGATGTTATAATAATAATAGCAATAATAATAATAATAATACACCTTTTCAGATTATTCACTGATATGATCAATACAAATTAGTCTCTGATATACATGGTACCCTAAATAGGAACTTGTCGCCATGCAGATTTGTTTACATTTATCGGGTACTAAATCCTTCCATGGCTTTCCTCCCTGCCTGAGGTTTTTTTTTCCTCTCCTGTTTCCTCACTTCTCAATAATTACAAATTCTAAAGAGGTATCTTAAAAAATAGTATTAATTTATTTTGATTTATTTGAATGCAAAATTGGATTAAAAGTAGTGAAAAAACATCCTACCTGCTAAGTCACAATCAAAATCATAAAGAACATGGAAATTATTATGCATTTCTTGATGAATCAGATTAGCCAATTGTAATTTTAGCTGCTGCTGCTGAATTAAAAATAAATATTTGGTAAATAGCAGCATCAACTATATAATTTTTAAATTGTATTTTAACAAATAAAATATAAAAATAAATAAATTGAAGATAGCATCTTGAGAGGGAGAGAAAGAGAGAAGTAAAATTAACCAAAGAATATAATTTACAGGAAAAAGGTAGGACCCAGTAACCCTAGCTCTAGTAAATACCCCTTATCTGAGATTGTAGTGATTTTCCCCTATTAATCTAAAGAACCTCAGTATCTGAATTGCAGCGACTTCATCAATATCTTGAAGTGGGTGTAAGCCAATTTTTACATAGTGCTGGATCCCATGATTGCTTTCTAAAGCTATATGAGTTCACTAGTGGTGTGGATGGATTGCAGATGAAGCTTGTGGTGCCTTAGGATTCATTCATCTTCTCATGCAAGGATATAATAAACCTATATATAGGCTGACATGCTTCAAGTCATCCCCATATCTCATTCTATTCCTTATTCTTATCCTTGCCTTAAAGCAACAATCAGAATGGCATCTTATTCAAACTTTTATTTGTGCAGTTCTTAAAATGTTATCAGGTTAAACATATTGCATCTCGTATACTGATATACAAAAAGTAATTTCTGTTGTTTTGTTTTTTCTCCTACCATTATAAGTTTCTGCTATATTATGGATATAAATAAGTATAATGTATGTCTACTGTGTCATTACAACTGTTTATAAGTTTATAACATGTTTATGATAAAAACCAAAAAAATACTGCTTCAAATTTTCAGAGAAAATGTGAATATTACACTTGAGAACTGAAAGTGTTCCTTTGTTCAATCAGTTAAAATAAAGTTTATTAAAGTTGCACCTATATGTAATATCCTCTGCTTCTTTAAACAGCTTCCTAGAAAAAATTCCATCATATAACAGCTTGTAATAAATGTGTATGCTAACTACCTATTGACTGCAATCAATACAACTTTTTCTTATAATTGTAAGATATATTATGCATTCAGTGCATAAATTTTCGGCGTGACCATTTTATGCTAAAAAGCAATTTACCACCACAAAGGATGTTCTAAAAGTTCTGAGCCAGAATCAAAGATGTCTTGAAGATACCAAATTACTATGATAGCTGTTAAGTATCATATAGGTGTCTCGCTGTACAGTTTTAGATGTGTAAATGCAGTCACTTGTTTTTGACGGTCGTGTAACAAACTAGTGTTAAATTTTTCTGCAAAATGGATAAAACTAAAATACGAACTGTGATAAAGTACTTCGTTTTGAAGGATTCCTCCCCTTCGTTTTCGAAGGTAAAAAATGTGCTGCTGAATTTAAGCATGGTCGTACATCCATTCAGAATGATGAGTGCTCAGGGTGTTTCAAAACTGCTACGACCAGCAAGATTGTGCAAAAATTTACAATGCCGTAATCAATAATGGCCTATTGAAGGTACGCGAGTTGGCCGATGGTTAATTTTACAAAGACTTAGATAGGCCATGTACGGTACATTTTACTTGTATTTGAGTGGGTGCCGCCTTTGTTAACAATGGACCAAAAATACATTTCAATGAACATTTTGCAAGTGTTTAAACTTGTTTAATCGCAATTCCAATGAGTTTCTACGATGTTTCATAACGGTAGATGAAACCTGGATTCATCACTACACGCCAGAGATAAAGAAGCTGTTTAATAGGTGGGTAGGAACAGGTGAAAGTGTACCAAAGGAAGCAAAAATGTTCCATCTGCAGCAAAAGTAATGGCTACAATTTTCTGGAATTCTAATGGTCTGGTGCTCTTAGACTACCTCCAGAAGAACAGAATCATCAATGGAAGCGTCAAGCTTGACTACGCACAACTGAAGGATACTACGGCATTTAAGTTCGCAAAAAATATTCTGGTTTTAGTATTTTGCCTACAAACTCTTTTCATTGTAAGACTTAATTGATGAGCAAAGCAGTGTAAGAAGTGAGCATTGGGGTACTCATCCTTAACTTTCATCTACACGCCACTCATCACTGGAGCGCCATCATATGTCTGATCTATCACTTTAACCTTTTCATTCTTTAAATATTACAGAGAGCCGTGATAAAATGCACTCTGCAATGTTCGTTGCATTTTGCCCAAAAGGTTAAATAAATAGCAGAATTTCTCAATAGGACACCCTCGACTATCACAATATCTTAACACAAGGGCAAGTTGGAAACTGTCTGATATGTCCGTGGCCTCATCCAGCATGACAGCCACACATTCAATCTCAGCAACTTCAGATAAAATACGTTCTCTGCAGACATCCAACATGCACTCTTTAACAGTTCATTTTCCGCCTGTGGTGTTACAATAATAAAAACTGGCGTTAAACACAATTAAAAAAAAAACAGTTCATTTTGAATACTCTCGGATGTGCTTTAAAGGAAGAAGCGCTATCTATATGAGATTTAAGCATTGGATCGAGTTCACTTGGGTATTTTATTGACAAAAATATACCAGGGTTTTGCGAATTCTCATATTCATCGTGTCCTCTTAGTGGTAGTTCATTTGAGGCACTAAAGTTTAGGCAATTAATATTTTGGACAACGCCTCTATGTTTTTGCGAACCTCATTGTTGTGTTTCGCAAGACTGGATCTTGGTAAGCCTTACTTAAACCCATACAGACATCAACCGATAGAAGAACAAGGTTCAGGACATTATTTAACGCTTTTCAGATTTCGCGTGTTTATGAATTTTTAATGAAGTCTTTTTAAGTTGGACACTCCTTTATCAGTCCAAGCCGTATTTGAAGCGTCACTCGAAATCCCAAAGAGAAGACACGGAAACAAAAGCGCATTTTTAACTTCACAGCCACAAAGCAAATCAAACTTGTTAACAATTTCACGATTAAAAAAGTTGGAGTGTATTGTTTTTGTCTACTGGTAGTGCAATGAGAAATAGTTAACATAGGAGTAGGGTCCCAAGTGCTTTTATATCGCACTTTTCATTCAGTGTTAAACTACTAACTTTCAATGACTTTAAAAACTTCATATTGATATTATTAGCCTCCATTATTGTATTTGCCATGCAGAAACTACATTAAATTGAACTAATGTTTAACTCGCCAACCAGCGCTCACTGAAAATGTCACCTGTGTGTTTCGTTTTGTAAGTTGTAACAACTATGAACCGGTTGAACTGCATTCGCTGCAGCCCGGTCGAGCCCATATAATACGTGAAGAGAGGGAAAAGTGGAATCAAGAGCTTCGGTTGAAATGAATGCCATTGGGACTGCCAGGTGCAAAGAGGGAAATAGAAAGTACCGCAGCAATTATTGAAACAAGGAGCAAGGGGATATGACGCTAGATAATCTAGTTCAAGTCAAAGTAATGTTTGCAGATTGAAATCCAGAAACATGAACTAAGTTCTAACAAATGCATTAAACCAATAATTTTTCTTCATGCTGACCCTAATGGGGCGGGGGGAGGCTGTAGCCCACCTTTAAAAACCGCCACTTCAGACATTCCTCGTAGTTTCGATGACCTTCGTGATAATATTGAAACAGTTCTACACAGTATAGCAGGGAAACAATGTGATGGTATGCTTATTAGAATGATAGACTGTATGGAACATGCCGTACTCATGGTGAAAGACATATGTAACACAGTTGTGCGATATGTAATCGCTGTGTATAAATGCTTACTAAAGTATTTCGGTTACTTTTTTGGGGAGGGCATCCTGTATATATTCTCTTGAGAGTGAGTACAATTAATTTTATGAAAAGAGGTCTACAAGATTCTCTTCTTTTCCTCCCACAGATTATTCAATAGCAATCTTTTGTAAACGGAATATGTTTCTTCTATAAGTTATACGCCCCAAAACAATTCCATATTTCATTAGAGAATGAAAATATTCAAATATACCATACCAATGCATCTTTTGATAAGAGGCCATTTAAACTTCTTAGAGAAAACAGGACGAATCAAGTTCGGGAACTATCATTTCAACTTGTTTCTTCCGGTTAAGTTTTTGATCAATTTGTAACTCTAAGCATTTTGTATGACTGATTACTTTTAGGGTCTGATTTTTATAATTGATTGTGAGATCTGGTATATATCTATTCTTTGTTCTGAATTGAATAATTTTTTTCTTATCTGTATTCGACATTTTATTGATTTGAAACTATAGAATTATTTCATAAAAATAGCTTTTTGTAGCTGTATTTCACAGAAGCTGTTGTAATTTCCATTTTATAAGCACACTTTATATAATACTGATTCATGACTTTAGTTGTATGGTTTAATTTAGCTCCTGAAGGGTTCATTGAGTTTCAGAAGCAGTCACAGAGGCGTACAAACGCAGAGCTTGTTTATATATGTGATGTGTGTGTGTGTGTGTGTGCGTGCGCGCGTGTTGCAATTACGTTACCCTCGATATTCAGTATTAATTTTTACCACTTCCATTAGACTTCTTTCCATAGAAGAACTCAAACATTTTGAAATATAGCTATTACTAATCTGTGACTGTTCTTAGTGTTTTATTCTTTTCTGCTTTTCTAGTTATTGTTATTTTAATTACATTGTTAATAGTGTTACATTATTTTCCATTTATATTATATTATATTTATAATATGGTATGTCATTAATGATAATGAAAAATATTAAAAAAAAAAAAAAAGAACCAATATTCATCCCTGCGGCACACTTCTTTTTTATAACCCCTATCAAGAAATCATAGTGACTGGTTAAAATTTGTTGTGTTCTATTGCACAAATAAGATTTAAACCATTTTAGTGTAACTTTACCTAACCAATAGATATATAATTTTTACAATCGCAGTTCATGATATAGTCAAATGCTTTTGTTAATACGCATATGCTAAAATCAATGAAAAAATATAGCTATTGGATAAATGATGTTTTATTCAATAGTATGTGAGTGAATGAAAATAATTAACATTTTAATAAATGTCAACAAAATTTGTGAAAGGATATATATTTTTTTCAGAAATGTTTGGTATGTTTAAATTTGGTATTGCACGTGCTTTTCGCTATTTTTGGGGGGTTCATTAAATATATATTTCAAGTTGTATTGGGTTTTTCTGCAACAAGTATATTATTTGTACACTTATATAGCACAAGTTATAATAAACAAATTAATATATAAACAACGATTGAAAAATTGAAAATAGCAAGATGGCAGTGCTGTCTTTGGTTTTTTTTTATTTTCTATTATTGCTGTTTCCAAAACGAATAATTTATATATTACTTCAGTATGAAATAATTAATACTCATGTCTTTGTACATTTTGCATATTTTGTACTTGAAAAAATAAAAAAGTAAATGAGGTTAGCCAACAGATTAAATTTGTGTGTGTATACATGAATTAGTTGCGAATTTGAATGAGAGGACATTTCCACCTTTACAATATTTCACTCGTCTAATAATGCCCCTTATTACGGTAATTTGCCCATGTCTATCCGTTTATATTTACAAGTAAAATGATAAAAATGTGTGTGAATAAGTTCCGCTCCCTCCGCTGTCGCTCAAGTCTCACAGATTATTGTTTCAGCTTTAGCAGCATAGTAGCTTTTTTTCAGCCCTGCCTATAACGTCAGCAACAGCTTGGTTCTGGTAACGCCAATCTGTTTTTCTCGTTGGCTGCGGTTGGCAACACTGATAGTGAGACTGTGAAGTGTGAGGTATAATGGCAAGAATGGGAATCCATTTTCTACCGGTCTAAACTTGTTATGAATTGTGTTATGTTAACTAGCATTCAGTATTGTTAACCATTTCCTAAGGCGTGTCTGTATCTTGGACTCTACTGTCAGAATATCGTAGAAGTTTAGTGTAAGCTGGAACCGAATAAAGATGGATACACAAAAAGTGGATAACCCGCCAAAACTACCTTGCCCCGCGTTACCGCCAGGCTGGCTGCGACAGGTTGTTCAAAGAAGATCTGGTCTATCTGCTGGAAAATGTGATGTTTACTATTACAGGCATGTATATATAATATTAAAGTGTAATTGTGCTTAATACCTTTAACATGAACTCACTAACGTAATATAACCTAAACCGAGCTAGTGACGCAGTTAAAAATTTCACCATTGTAACACCTGATTTCTAAAGCTGATCGGGCAGTGATAAAGAATAGTGGTAACGTATTTATAGCAGGCAAGTGCAAAATGTGTAGAGGAAACGCAGGACGCCTCAGTTCTGGTCGAAGTTACTAAATTTATTTCTTTTAAACGATACGTTTTAAAAGGATGCAAACCGAGGCACTGTTAGCATCAGGGGAAGCTCCTTATAATTATGTTTGCAGCTCTCGGACTGCAAAGTCTATAATATGATTCGTCAGTAGTAAATGACGTAAGAACTCAAAACTTGGATATCTCGGTTACATAATATTATATTGCCTGGTTAGTGAGGGTTATGGGTGGATTGATTGTAAAGAGGAAGGAAAATACATATGAATTTGTCTTTTGCACCATTTAATTATGTGTATTATGCAGTTTTCTGCAAATCTACCCATGTGTATGAAATAGGCCAATGTTAAGATTTGCTGCTTGGATTGCAATTCAATAAGGTGATGTTTTAAGAATGGGTCACCTTATTCATTTGTTGATTTTCCCCCAGAAGACAAAGAGTGCAGGCAGGATTTTAAGAGTAAAACTGCTAAGGTAAAAGCAGAGTTTATATTGTTTAAGGAATTATTTATTCTAAATAAGTGTGAAATGGCAGGTTCTAAATGTCGTATCCAAACAATAACACTTAAAATTTGCTGCAGCTGTGGGTAAGTGCTAAATGAGTACAGCAATATAACCCATCATTCTGCAAAATTGACTTTTGTAGTGCTTTATTGTAATTTGCATTATTATGCTTCATTCTGTTAGGTGTGGATACAAAAGAAATGAGCACAATATCTCACAGGCATTTTTTTTATATCTTCATTAATTCCTTTGTTAAGCATTCAAGTGTACAATTTGATGTATGACACATTTTCAGTATCTATAATGCCAGCTAAATTCTGTCTTGATAAAACATTCCCTTTAGGTTTGAGAGAAAGGTAAAAATTATGGCCACCATTCCATGCACTCCAGTTAGTTACCACCCTTCAATAACCAGCTGTCATCAAGAGTACATGCAGTTATTTATCTCAATCATGGTTTCCAACAGCTACTTTAGGATGTACCAAATATTGCAAAATAGCAATACATCCATGTGACCCACAATTTATTTGCCTTCAAAGATTTTATGATTTTGATAGTTTGCAACTACTGAAATCTGGTATCGATGGTTAATGCATTGCTATGCTATTATGCATACTTAGTCTTCTGCCATAAAATGAAATCCACTTGTGCTATATGATGAAAATAACTATGTTTGACTCTGGTATTTCTGTACATGCAATTGACAGTGACAGCTCTGGGAAACAAAAAACAAATAAGGTGACCTATTCACAAACATTTCCTGCAATAAATCATAATGGTTTGTTGCTGGCACATGGTGCTAACATTCAATTAATGGGGTGCAAATATCAAGATAAAAGTTTGGAGGGTTTAATAGTTAGCTTAGTTCCTGGAGCATTCTGTGAGTTTGTGAAGTAGTCGCAGAGACAGACAAACGTAGAATTTGTCATTTACAATTACCAATTCTACATTTACAAAAAATATTGTGTACATCTGCTTAAATGGTTTCAATTAAAATGAAAAGGCAACACCTAGAACAACTCGGCCAAAACAACAAAAACAGGAGAAGCAGAAACAGACAAACCGCTATCACATAAATTTTACTACATACATATGCATTGATACAAAATTGTTACAGTATTTTTAAATCAATATAATATAGTCATTTCTTTACAGAATATTAGGCCTTTTACATAGATATTTTCTAAGAGCAGATTTGAAGATATCCACTGAAAAAACAAACATTATTTAGACATTAATAAAGTCATCTTTATAATGAATAGTTAACACTTTAGACACAACTGCCACAGGTGACCGAGGTCATTAAGGCACGGACTCGTGAGCGGAAGGTCTGGGCTCGAATACTGCCAGGACCGTCCTCCCTGATTGAGGTTTTTTTCAGGTTTTCCTCAGTCATAAATGGCAAATGCCGGGGAGGTACTCTAAACTTAGGCCTGGAACAATTCCTTCCTTAAAAAAATAAATCCTTTCCCAATTTATCATTTCATCTCATGTATCATCAGTGTCCACGCCTGTGGTGCCTCTGTAGCAAAAACGGGCGTTAAACAATATTCATTTCATTCATACTTTAGACACATGATGGACATTAACTAAGATGGTTTGCTGGGAAGGATGTTGACACAACTGCTCACCTGGAGCTTCCACTTTCTTCTCTCTCTCAGAGTGCTGTTAAAAAATGTTACCGCTCCCTTTCATGTTACACATGAGCAAACTCTAAAAATACCTTGGTTTTCAGCTGCCTATTTGGCTACCGAGATAAAGTTTTAATGAAGACATTGGTCTGCATTTAATGAGGCATGGAGACCAGCATTTACTATTTTAAAATTCAAGAATGGAAGAACTTGTAATGAGAATGGCAACAGGCAACTGATGACCAAGAGGCTACTAACCTGCAGTTGAAGTGATGACAGTAGTACTAGCATTCCAGCACATATCTCCAAGGATCTGCTTATGATGGGCCAATGACAAAACATTGTGTTAGGATAAGTAATATAGGTGTATTATTGGTTAATTGTTCCGAGCCATCACAGGTATTAAAGTTTACTATAAATGATCACCCAGATGCTCTTCCATAGTATACTCTGAAGAACATCATGGAGCAAAAATGACCAAAAACTTGGGCTTTATCGTAAACATCACTCGACTGCAATCTATTGAAATCAGAAATATGATACATGTTTATATTAAAATGGTTATGTAGTAATAAAAATGCATGTGAAAATATATCTCTATTCATATCAAAGGAAGTTAACTCAATACTGACATATTAAGCTCCATAAAATTCTGTAATCCCAAGCCATCATGATATTAAACATAATTACAAAACATATCAATTGGTGACATTTACATTTTGCTGCAATACTATTGATGTGCACATTCTTTTTCTTGGTGTTACTATTTAAAATTCATTCTGTTGCTGGTCTTTAGGAGATGCCGTCTTTCCTGCAACAAGCTTAAACAAATGAACATGTTATATCCCCAGTTTTAGCCAAGCAAATGTTCACTTGTATCCCTTTTAGTAATACAAATATTCCACTATATTTTTAAATTAAAGATTTTATAGCACAAAGAGTAGTATTCAGGTATGGATTAATTTTGGTTATCTTTTGTTGATTTGTTTGATTTACAGATGCTCTTTAACTCTCAAGTCATCAATGCCCCTTTCAATTCAGGGCGTGAAATGGCCCACAAATTTTGCTCAGAGGCCTTTTCTTTAAGGCTTGAGGTTCTTTTTCGTGCCATAAATGTATGACATGGGACCCATGGCTTTAATTCCCTTCTGAAGGAAATCATACTTAAGATTTTTATGCCCAAAAAATCCATTGGTCCTGCCTGGGTTTGAACCCATGATCTTGGGTTTAGAAGGTATGGTTACCACAACACCATCAGGACCTACTTGGTTATCTTTGCAAAATACCTTTTGGGCAGTTAAATGTAATTTGTGGAATTATAATCCTAAGTAAAAGTTGATCCAAAGGCCTGAAGTTACAAAATTCTCAACACTTCCATCTGTTAAAGTTCTGTAATGAATATATAATATAGGACGAGAAATCAAAACTGGAGCCAACCTTGTTCTGTGTTTTGGATTTTAATCATTCTATCTATGATCTTTAAATTAGTGCAGACAAGCAGTAAAGTTTGTGATACAAGTAAACTTTGTTTGTTGTCACCCCCAAACCACGGTGAGGTACCACAGGGCATGAAGGGGGAGGGACTCAGGAAATTTTGAAACTTGAGACTCAGTTGCCAATAAGGGATAACTATTATGCTGATGCTATGCAATCTCTGGAGCCAAACTTAGAGCAGCTAACTAAACTGTACCCTACCTAGCTGTTAGCTATTCTGAACACTGCCACAGAGGTTACATACCATACCCACATAATCGCAAAGATTGAGGCAATAGAACATGCCATCCTGATTGACATGCCTGAAGAAAAAAAGTTTTCTAGTATTATTCACTTATATTTAAAACTGGTTTTATAACATTTTGAATCGCAAATAAAAACATTCGAAAAGCTGAGTAATAACCAATTAACATTAGAAATGTTTTTAAAACTCGCATTTAAAAGAATTTGCAAATCTTTAAACACTAAGATGTCTGAGATTGAACTTACAAGAAGTGCAAGAGAGAAACTTGCCACTGAAAAACACAATACAGCAAGTGAAATATCTACTTAACCTTTTGATGAACCTGAAAGCTGAAACAGAAGAAAGCATACTACAATAGCACTAATGTATCAGCACATTTCTCTCTTCATGTATTGCCCTTGATCATGTCTCTGACATTACCCAGCCAACAGAGGAATGTCAGTCCTGGTGGTGTAGTGGTAACCATATTTGCATCATAAACCCAAGAACGTGGGTTCAAACCTGGGCAGATCGATGGATTTTTTAAAATCCTAAGTATGGCTTCCTTTGGAAGGGAAGTAAAGCCATGGGTCCCATGTCGTACATTTACGGCATGAAAAAGAACCTCAAGCCTGAAAGAAGCCTCTGAGCAAAATTTGTCGGCTGTTTCACGCCCTGAATTAAATGGGGCGCTGATGACCTGAGATGTTAAAGAGCATTCGTAAATAAACCAAATCAACAACCAACATAGGAATCAAGTGAGATGCGGAGGTAGCGGGTTCCAGGTATTGCACAACCTGGCTTACGCACTATTGTTAATATATGACCTAATCAGTGTCATGAGGATTGGGTTTAGGCCTGGAACGTTTCCTTAAAAACATCCTTTCCCGATATATTGATTCATTTCATCTATCATCAGCGTCCACCACATGTGGTGCCTCAGTAGTAAAAACGGGCATTAAATATATTTTTAAAAAAATGAGGATTGGGCAACCTAACCAGGAACATTACATAAGGAAGAGTAATTGTTTTAAATACAGAATACATAGATAATGCTAGAAACAGTTTAAATGGTTAAAATTAACATTGGCCAAACTGTGTGATAAGACATTTATAGTCCAGCTGTTAAATGATGTCAAGCAAAATTGAAAACCTTGGAAACAAGCAAAAACTTTTGGATTTGTAATAAAGAGAAGACTAAAACAATGAGAATAAATGCAGAATCCTACAATTATGAAAAATGTAGCTTTAAATTTTTAAGATTAGCTCACTTTGAAATGAGATCATAACACTGATGAAACTTAGATATACCCAAGTACTTATTGTATGGTTTGAACTGCAGTTTGTTTACAGGAATAGGTAACAAGAAATTCTTAAATGGTGATTGTGTTTCATCTAAAAATCCAGAGGAAACAAAATTAAAGGTATCTTTTTGTAGTTTGCATCACCACCAAACCACAAGATTGCTATAAATTACTGTTCTAATGTCGATTGCATGAAAAATTAATTAATTTAAAAACTGGAAACCAACTAATTTAGAGGAGATGCTTCTATATGCATTCTTTTCTACATATTAGTAAATGATGTTAATAAGTGTTAAAATTATTAAAAAATTAAAACACAAATGTTTAGAAAAGCAGTTCTTATAGCTTATTTTGAATTTTTATTAGATTTTTTTAAATTTAATTTATTAAAATTTATTGTCTGTTTTGTTCACTGAAATCTGCCACAAATGCTTAACTGTGCACTACATGAGGAGCTGAGACTAAATTAGAGGGGATTAAAAACCTCGTCTTTTGCTCAGCATGTCAGTTTACGCTTTCCCAGAACTATGGAACATATCTTTCAGAGGTGAACAGAATTATCTCACCAAAAGCAAGAGTAAAAAAGGTGCAAAAATGAAAATGTAACTAAAGAATTTAAGAAAGGAAACAATGCAAGTAAGTAATTGTATTTTATATGGGAATATTAATGTCACTTTTGTCAAAATCTAAAATAAATGAAAACTTTCATATTAAGCTGCAATGCATACAAAGATCACATTAAAACTATTATAACTTAAAAATAGTATAACTTTCTTTTGTTTTAATTTGTTGTAATGCAAGAAAGATCAAGAAAATAATATTCTATCATACCAGCACTCTCTTCTCTATGAATCAGAAGAAATCTGAGAAAAGCTAGTCATAGCGGGAAATTTCTTCACTGCAATAAAAATGCATTATTTATGTTTGTATCGAAAATGGGTGTATTTCCACCTACATCTTTTGTGGCGAAACGTTTTGAAGTAGTATAGCAAGCTAGTTTCTTCTGCAAATTTTTCTTGACAGGTGTCATAATTACAAATTCAAACCTTAACAGCCTACTATATCATTTAATAAACAGTATAATATTCAATGCTTATTTTTTTATTTATTTTTTTTTTTTTTTTTAAACTTGTTAAAGCCTATTAATGTACCTAGATTATATAAACAAGATGATCCAGCATAAAAATAACTTAATAAAAGTTGGTTGTAAAACGCTAACATGAAAGGAAAGATCAAAGACATCAAGGTCATACCTTGAATGGACAACCCAAGCCTGCTGACTTGTCATAAATGAGATACATTTTCATAGAAAATAGCAGTAACGTGTTGGCATTTATTCAGTCTTTAATGCATATTTTACACACCGGAGAATCACTCAACCCAAAAGAGCTCACGTCCAGAATGACAGAATTAATGCTAATTCTAGAGATGACAAAATTTGCAACTTCCTTTCATTATAATACATTGTTGTTGTTGTTGTTATTATTATTATTATTATTATTATTATTATTATTATTATAACTACTTGTAAAGAACTGTGTCGTCCCTGTGCCATCTATGCATTGGGTGTTTAATAGAGAAACATGGGATGCAATATAAGACACATTTATTTAGGAAATTGCTGTTATTTATTATGAAACTTATTTCATCATCTCTAGATTTAAGAAATGCATCAGATCCAGAGCAAATTAATCTATTAAAGCAAGTGAACAAAATAATTTTAATAATTTACACCAAATATATGCCATATTGGAATATGAAATTCTCTGTTACTACTGTCACAGTATTTCAAATGTGATTTATTGCTAGGAATGTGTTTTAATTCTTTATCTAACTTTTTGCAAAGGAAGAATAAAAGATTGACTTTAAATGTTAATTTATTTTAAAAGTAGATTTATTGTTACTGTCATTTATACATTTTTATTTAAAACGTTACCCGAATCCCCTCTATGACTGGAGAAGAGCGCGAATCCGAATGCTGTTTAGATTAAAATCAGTAACTTATAGGCTAATTGTCTGAACACCATGAATGAGATATTTATAATTATGTTTAGCATGCATCTAATAGAACAAAGAGTCCACTTAATAGAACTGGTCCACAGGTTGTCTAGTTGAGGTTTTTCACAATCAGTGGTTACCAAATGTTTAATAAATAAAATGTGATTGACAAATGCTTCTTTCAAGCATTGGCAAATAGTAACTTATGTTTTATGTTGGTATCGGTAAAAACTGGTGAATAGGTATTTATAATCTAAATCTTCCATATGTGCATGCGTCATTTGTTAATTGAAGAATGCAAACTATTCTGCTCAGCTGTAAGTGGTGTGCCTAGTTTGAATATTTAGCTACTGCATGCAGTATGCACTCCCGAAAGAAAAATTTTGTCGATCTGCTTTTCAACTTACATCTTTTGTGCATAATATAGCCTGGTAACGGGGGGAAGTAGTTTACTATGACCACTATCTCTCTAGTTCCCCTCCCATTATTGTAAATGAACAAAGCAGAACTTTACTTAATTTAATATATATTCTTAGATATGCTTATAATTGTATTCAATTGCTAGGGAAGGATATTTCGGTACTTCAACCTTGCTCAAGATCTGGCCCTTTGTGTCTACACCTCCTAGTTGGGGCACCTCCAGGAGGAAGGGATGAGGCAAGGAAGACACATGGACTGTGAAGGGCCACATAGACAAGATCCCTAATATTTTTCCCAGATAGAACACCCTAATGCCGACGGAGCCCCTCCATAGAGTTTGAGCCTCTCAGAAGGGCCGATTCCATACCAGAAGCCGGGGCAGAAACTTTTCCAAAGTGCAAGCTTACGTCACACTGTATCATTTCATCTCGCTTGGCTCTTTCTAGCCTGTAACAGAACCAACTGAATGATATGAAATGGGATGGCAGAAAATTTGTGGGATGTATATATTCATACTGGCATTTGTCTAAAGGACCAGGGAAAATCATGCGAAAACCCAAGGTCAAGATAGTGGACTGCAAGGAATTTGAACTTGATACCTCCTGAATGGGAATCCCATCATTATTGCCTCAACTTACCCTCAATTACACATATTATGGGAAGATCTATAATTAAATTATAAACTTAATAATCAATAGTTTTATAATTATTGTTTGTTTGCAAATTTAAAAAGAGGAATATTTGCATTTTGGAAAGAATTTAGAGATATTTGTTTTATAGCACATAAAATACTATTAGCTATTATTCAGAATGATATTTAACTAAAGTATAGAAATAAATGATTTCTACATAATTGAACAAATGATCAACTCTTCTACTTCTCACCCCTTTCGTTACAGATTGATTATAATTTATGTTTTTATTTATTGACATAAATTTGCTGATAAAGATGCCATTTTGCATTATATAGGTACTTAAGAACTAGGAACTGAACTACAATCAATATGCACTTACTGGAAATGGGACAATTTCTTCCTTTTCTTTCATAATTTAAACGAAAGTCTGCTATTTGGTAATGTAACATCTCAAGTCATTTCTCATTCCCATCTTACATGGCAATCAATCTAAGGTATGAATGTAACTATCTTGATAAACAGTATGGCTAGACAGAGTACAGTTTACTTTTATGTATAAGAATTCAAGTCAAGATGCTTGTTATACAGAGAGCTGTCTTTGGCAACTCATTGAGGAACTATAACCATAATACTATTTGGATAACAAATAATGAACTAATTAAAAACATTTAAGCAGATCTTAAGACTGAAAATTGGTTATTTATCAATTCCCACAACCTAGTAAATAACAAGAATGATTTTCTTAAAAAAAACTATAATTGGAAACAGCTTAATCTCCAAGAATAAAGCATAGTTCACATTGAATAATAAAAATTCCTATGCTAGTAAATGGAAATAATATTTTAAATATGTACTAGCAATTATGAGGGGTATTCAAAAAGTTTTACAAGTGTAACCTTAAGGGAATGAATTTCGAAACTTATCCTCATACTCCTTCACAGTACTCTCCATCTTTCGCCACACAAGGTTATAGATGGTGAAATCACTTATCAAAAGCCTATAGTACTCAAACTGAAATATTGTCAACAGAGCTAAATTTATAGCTTGAGCAAGGTCCTGCACTTGTTTAAAAGGTTTTCCAGTATTGCAACATTTCACACAAGGAAACAACCATAAGTCGCAAGGTCAGGGCTGTAGTGTGAATGGCCGGGCAACTGGAGTTGGCAACTTCCAGTTTCTGCAAATTTGCAGCAGTTCTATGAGGAGACACATTGTCATGCAAAAGCAACAGCTTAGAGACATTACCATCTCAACTCTTCAAATAAAGGATCCAAAATAGGTGTCGTGGTATTTTCCATTCATTGTCATTTCTTCTGGCATACAGTCAACCACTAATGGTCTTTCATAGTTGAAGAAAACAGTGAACATTCCCTTTTGAGAACATCTTTTCAAAGAACAACCTGCCTTATGTAATTGTCATTTATGTACAATTCTGAGTTCTTATTTGGTGTGGTATAGTAATAAAACCAGCAATCATCAGTAGTGCATATATCTGCTAAATGTTTAGGACTCTTTGGTGGAAGCATGCTCAGCAATTTCCTTGCACATTCTTCTTTTCTTCTCTTAATTGTTGAGGGAATGTGGAATCCAGCTTTAAATGTCCATGAAGTATACTATCAATAATGCTGCCAACACTGATACCCACTTTCATGCATTTCAACCTTAATATTTTAATTTTCCTCCATCACGTTCCTCTCTCTTTGAATTGTTCTCTTGTTCACAGCTTCCCAAGGTCTGCCAAAGGGAGCATTGTTTTTAAATGTTTCTCTCCCTTCAAATAATCAAATCCTTCTTGTAATGGTATCAAATGAACATATTTGTTCACCATGAACAGTTGTAAGAAATATGTTTACGGAATGTCGGAATCCACACAGTGAAACTTTTGTTAATCTTATTTTGATTTAAAGTAAAACACTAAAAATCATGTCGTCACATTAAAACTCTCTTTAAGTTTCACAAACACACTTATAAAAGTAATTTTGGTACATGTTTCGTGAGGTACATTCCTCAAGTTGACAATGTGAGGAATGTACCTCACGAAATATGTACCAAAATTACTTTTATAAGTGTGTTTGTGAAACTTAAAGAGAGTTTTAATGTGGCGACATGGTTTTTAGTGTTTTACTTTAAATCAAAATAAGTTGTAAGAAAGTTGGCTTTAAACATACAATAACAAAATATTTAGAAATTTATTAAACTTGTAACTTACTGGATTACTGGGGTAGACTGGTAATCAATTTTCATTCCTAATATCCCTAGTAAATGTCCCTTATGGAATCCTGAAAATATGACAAGTCTATTCAAACCTCATATTACACTTATTGGCGTTAAATACCCAGGCAATGTGAATAGCCCACTGCTAGCATTTAATTATATACCAGTTTATGTTATGCTTATTGTCGAACCATCACAATTTAATGACTTGCATTTATTAAGTAATTGAAAAGAATAGGTGTTCAGAGTATAAAAAATAAATGAATACACCAGAGATTTAGCTTGCAACATATCTGTACATTTAACAGCAAACATGACATAACATACATAGTCATATATATTTAATCTGGAAAAAAAAAACAAGTAAATAAATAAAGCAAGGTAATATACTTTGTGTAGACATCAATATTTGCAGGAGAATTATAATGCCTACTAAGGTTCATTTAGCTGCTTTTTTTTTTCTTTTATCCTAAGATTAAAGGTTAAAACATATATAGGATCTTTAATACCAGTCTTATATGCTGGACATTTGTGCATATTTTGTAGTTCCTGCTTGTCTGAGTAATGGCTCTTACAAAAATGACAGGCCTTGTGAAATACAGCTCTTGAGAGATTCAGCAGTAGAACCTGACTGAGTATCCCATTGGGTTCCATCCATGAATAAACCATGAGTGTAAGCACCATTACGAGGAACAGAACTGAAACAAATCATTAGCAAGTAATGTAATTTCAATATTAATTCAATTTGGAATCGAACACAGTGAAACATGCATTAATAATATCTTCTGAGTTGAAATATTTAGAACTTTCTTTATGGTTTCACTTACATGAGATTTACTCAAGACATGTTTCATGGAACAAATGTCCACATCCTCAGCTGTTAAAGGACTGATGGAACATTCGTAAAAGTTGGATAGGTAAGTATCTGGGTTGACTCTGATGTCTTGTGATAAACTTGAATAAAGAGCTGTCTGCTTCCCGAATGTCAAAATTCATAAGGTTTTGCTCATATTTTTTTTTAAATAAATCCTTTCTCGTAAGCTTAATTCTTTTGGTGATTTATCTATTTATTTGTAACGGATGTTTCTCTGTTCAACTACTGAAAAAAGAAGAAGAATACAAATAGTATATCTGCACATAATTGAAACCGCTAAATCAAATGGGTTCAGCAAGCAGATTCTTAACATAAAAATCAATAAATAAATAAAAATAAAAAAATTTAAAAAATAATATTAACATAAAAAATAAAAGATGCACGAAACGAAGGAAAATGAAGTAAATTACAACTTTGAATGATTTAGCAGGGAAAAATACATTTAAAAAGTTCATTTACCACCTGTCAGCCAATAAGAAATTTCAAAAACATATCAAGCAGTACAATATCATGGTAGCACCTCAAAACTGTACAGTGTAAAAAAATTATTGAAATTAAACAAAACAGGTTCCAGGCCAAAAGAGAAAAAATAGTAATTTAGCAGATTAATTGTAAGGATCATGAAAAAATCTAAGTAGGAAAACAAAGAGAAATATGGGCATTATGTTGAAGGACCATTAGAGAAACGTCCGTTACAAACAAATAAGTAAATCAGCTGTGGCAGCACATTTGAAATGAAAACCATGAAATAGAAGAAGGCAGCAAGTTATTAAAAACTGTTCAACAACCAAAAGAATTAAACATATCAGAAAGGATTTTTTTAAAATAAACATGACCAAAACCTTATGAATTTTGACATCACGGAAGCAGACAGCTCTTTATTCAAGTTTATCACAAGACCACCAGAGTGAACCCAGATACCTACCTCCCAACTTCTACGAATGATCCAACAGTCATTTAACAACTCAGGATGAGGACACTTGTTCCATGAAAAATGTCCAAAGCAATCTCATATAAGTAGACCATAAAGAATGTTCTAAATATTTTGACTCGGAAGAAATTAACTAATGTAATATTTAGCACAAGTACAACCATGCACTTATGTAATCTTTAAAGAAGGAATGCATATAACTAACAACATTTCTCTGAAGTTAAGGTACAGGTTGTGTGTATAAGTTTATAGTCTGACCAAGTTAGGTAGATGATAGAAAAAAATAAGAGATATCATTTCTCAACGTAATCTCCCCTTTACCTCTAAATATTTTTTACATCTCTGGATTAACATGTCAGTTTGTTCTACTTTTTGTTGTTGGCATTATAGGTGGTCCATATTACTATGCCATTCGGAAATATACATGTACTAAGCATAGTTAGGGTTTTTAACTCTGATTTTATTGTTTAGATAAATATTAAAGGGGATTGTACTGGTTACTCCATGTTGGGGAAGGCCTGTTGAAGTTTTTTTTCATGAGGAAGGGAACCATCATATTTGGTTGATATCATTCTTTAATTAAGGAATTGTTTAAACAATTTTTGCCTTTGTTTTTAATGTTAATTTTCTACAGTTTATTGATTCATTTCCTTTTCCATATGGTGTCATATGCTCCTTTTATATCAATGAACACTGAATGTATTTCCTTTCCAATTGAAGGCTTCTTTTATAGACTGTGTTAGTCTCATTAATTGTTGGCCTGACTCATGCTTTAACTGGTTCTATGATGTGTTTTTCTCGATACCAATTTAATCGGATGTTATAATTTTTTTCATTATGTTGGCCATGATGGAATTAAGGGAAATTGGTTAATGGGAACTAATCTTTTCTTTTGAATTATTCACTATGGGTATTAAGTGACTATTACCAATCACTTGGTTTGTTATCGGATGAGTTCCATATTTTATTGAAGATAGTAAGGATGAAGAGTGTAGCCTTTGGTCGAAAATGTTTTTATAAAGTCAGGAAAGATATATTCTGTCATGTTAGTTGCAGGACATGAGGTGTAACTATCCTTCCTTTCTTTCTTTTTTAATGCCCGTTTTTACTACTGGGGCAACACAGGCAGTGGACACTGATGATACATGAGATGATACATTAGGAAAGATTTTTGGGGGGGGATTTCCAGGCCTAGGTTTGGGGTATCTCCCTGCCATTTATGAGGGCTGAGGAAAACCTGGAAAAACCCTCAGTTCGGGATGACAGTCACAATCCTGACGGGAATCGAACCCCAGACCTCTTGCTCATGAGTTCATGCCTTAATGACCTCTGCCACCCTTGGCGGTTTGATAGCTTCTTGCAGCTGTATGACCGAGAAGTCTTTCATGAATACATCTTCATCTGTTGTTCTGTTTCTTCTGACTCATTATTTTGTTTATTTTTGTGCTTGTAGTTTTTATCTAATTTTTTGTTTTCTGATTGTATATTATTGGCAAAGTGGGTATTAATTTTGTGTACTACTTCATTGTCGTCTGTTAAATTTTTATTGTTGATTTCTATTGGTTGCATGTTTTATGTTGGGTATGCACCTTACCATATATCATAAACAAATAGTGTTGAGAAGTTTTTAAATCTCATAGTTTGAAATGTTTTTAAAAAACCTGCAGAAAAAAGCACAATTTTTTTGTTTTTGATATTCTGGTACTTGCAGTAGTTTATTTTACTTACTGTTGGTTTATGTAACTCTGAAAATAAACAGCTGCCCTAGTCTTTGTTATTACTAACAAGGCTGGCTTAAGTCCACCCACAACACATTGACAAGTTTCTGGGCTGTGAAATTTTATTCCTGGTTTAAAGAGGTAACCATCAAATGTGGATGCAAGAGGTTATTTACCTTAACACCCTTTACAAAGAAATGAAATTATTAGTTTAGTTTAAAAATTTTGTCAATTGAGGAGGAAAACTTAAAATGCATGAAAGTATAAAATTCCTAAAGCAGTTCAATTTGAGCTGGAAATGTCGGTCTAACTGAATGTTAAATTATTCATAAGTTACAAAATTATAGTAATTTGACTTGTAGTGAACTTTTCTGTAAGGAAGAATAATCATACTGTTTGTAATATTACAGTCCATCAGGAGAGAAGTTGCGGAGCAAATTTCAGCTTGGACTGCGCTTAGGAAATGAAGTAGACATTTCCAGATTTGATTATCTCACGGGTGAAATGGCAGTTGAATCAGTCAAGGAAAAAGTTGAAGGGTAAGTTTTTTTTATACTTCATTCTTTGATGTAAATTATGTTTATTCTTGATTAATGGGCATAAATATCCAGAGTGCAACGATTTAAAGCAGTTGATTTTTATAATAAATGTGTTTCATTGTTGTTCAAAGTTGAACTGTTGCTTTTGCTTAGTTTGTTTCTTGCCCCTGTTCAGTTAACATCTGTGTAGTTGTAGTCCTATAGTAGTAAATAATTTTCTAACAGGAGAGTTACTTTATGGAGAGTGTTATGTAGTACTTGTAAAAGTGTAGCAAGAAAATTGCTGTTAACTTAAAATGAGTAATCCAGACTGAAAATTTGATCCAGCAAGAGAATTTAAAAGGTTTCTTACTTTGTAGAAAAGGCATGAAAACTAAATGCAAATCATGTGGATTAAAAATGGAGGAAATAGTTGCAAGAATGAAATTACTTTTTCAAAAATGTAACAGCCCAAAGCATAATCATGAGAAAAATGAGAATGAGTCTGTAAAATCTGACAATGAAAATAAAAATTCAGAAGCACATCTAGTAGTTTTCCCCTTCAGCATCAAAACAAATGAGATGATCACTGTCCACTGAAGGACCATCTCTGAAAATTAAGCAAAGTCAACTTAGTCCCTTTGTTGTCCGAACTAGTGAAAAACAGAAGGAAGAATTACATAAACAGGTTGCAAAATTCTGTAATGCTATAAACAGTTTCTTCCACTGAATTATTCCCCTGAAATTCATAAGACTCATAGGTATGTTGCGACCTGGCTATACTTCTTCATCGTCTGCTGCAGTAGGTGAACCTCTTCTGGAAGAAATTTATCAAAGTGAGAGAGATAGGTTTCAAGAATTTAGCTTAGATGGATAGTCATTTGTGCACAATGAGCCATTGTAGGCGTTACAGTTAAAATGATAATGTACATCTATACTATAGTGGATTTATCTGGGCATCCCCACATTCATAGATGACCTAATTAAACTTGCTATAAATTCAGTTAAAAATTGTGAAAATGAATTAAAGTATAATGTGAGAAGCTTTGTTACAGACAATGCAAGCAATATGGCAAAAATGAGGAGTGCTATCAAAGAAAGTGAAGATATTGGTGTAATAATATATGGCTGCTCTGCTCATATTTTGAATCTTCTCTTCCAGGATCTTACCAAGGACTTCTTGAACATAAAGAAACATTGAAGTATAAATTGCGAAATCACAATCATTTTGCCAATACAAAATTTTGGAATGAGGGAGAGCATTTATTAACCCTGCCTCAAGAAGTTTGATGGAATACATTGTCTGACTGCCTTAAATCTTACTTTATTATTATTATTATTATTATTATTATTATTATTATTATTATTTGGTTTATTTACGGACACTCTTTAACATCTCCTATCATCAGCATCCCATTCTATTCAGGACGTGAAATGGCCAACAAATTTTGCTCAGGGGCCTCTTTTTCAGCCTTGAGGTTCTTTATCGCGCTGTAAGTATACTACACGGGACCCATTATTTTACTTCCCTTCGGAAGGAAGCCATATTTAGGATTTTTACGCCTGAAAAAATCCAATGGTCCTGGCCAGGATTGAACTCGCGATCTTGGGTTTAGGAGGCAAGTATGGTAACCACTACACCACCAGGACCGACAACTCTTACATAAAACTAGCTACTACTTATGACGATTTGTGAAGAAAATAGAGGCAAGATTCAATTAAGAGAACCTTCATATAAAGCGCAATATTGAAGATCTTTTAAATATGTTAAAACCACAACATTGGCTCATGATCTAACAGAGAGAAATTACTGGACAAACAGTGAGAGGTGGGAAAAACTAAAGGAATTAAAGAAATATGAAACTAATGACACAAACACTAAGATGTTGGAAAAACGTTTCAGTGAAGCATTGACTGCATCACATTTTCTGCCTTTCATTTTTGATCCAGTATTAAACAACAATGCAGAATATGTTTTACTTCCATCTGAGTGTGAATGTGCATTTCAGTTTGCTCCGGAATTTTATGTCTACCAACCCTTGTGAAATACCAAGCAAAATTTCAACCCATCATTCCAACAGTATTCACTGATGAAGTGGTGCAAGATATAGCTTCATTACAGTGGTGGAAATCTCAAAAAAATGTTATTGGCAAGGTGGTAATAGACAAATTTTTAACAGCTATTTTACATTTGGTGTCCTTAAGAAACAGACTTGGTATAGACAAAACTTCTAAGCTTGTGTTTTTTATAAGCACTTACCTAAGGAAACTATAAATTTGAGACGTGACTGAAGATGAACTAGTTTAAAAATAGACTGGTGTAAACAAAGTTTCTAGTTTGTGTGTTTGTTTAAGGACTTATAATAAGTCATGAGACAGAAAAAATCATTTAAAAATACAAGAGTAGGTCCATAAGTTTCTGGCGTCGCCAATAAGGATTATTGCCTTCCAAAACCCTTATCTGGTGTCATACCTAATCTATTAAGTAAAAATTGCATCTGTAACTACTGCTCCGTTGTGTTCGGTTGGTCAGATATAGTTGCATAAAGAAGGCTATGTGTAGAACAATGGGACATGTTCAAAATTGAGTATCAACCTATTATTAAGTTCTTCACAAAAGGATTTACTCCAAATGAAATTATATTGGCTATTGGAGAAACATCCCCCTCATATTCTACTATAAGGGAATGGGTCGAGAAAGCATTGAAGACAAAGCGCCAGGTCGGCCCTTCGCAGGTGCTCACTGTTGAAAACATCGCTCTTGTGGAAGGAGCAATTATGGAAGACTGGCGGCTCAAAGTTACAGAAATAGCAACAAGGTTGGCCCTAAAACAACACCTTCGAATTATTCATGAACATTTAAACATGAATAAGGTTAGTGCAAGATGAGTATCTAGACTTGTTTCCTCAGTTCAAAAGCAACAATGATTCATCCGTTGTCAGGCATTTTTGGAGCTCTGATGTGGCATCGAGAGAGAAGTTCTGCAGAAGTTGTTATAGGAGATGAAACTATGGTCCTCCACTATGATCCCTTGTCCAAAAAGAATCAATGAGTGGTATAAACCTCCAAAGCACTGCCTCTAAAGGCTAAGGTCACACAGTCAACCAAGAAGATTATGGCCACAATCTTCTGGCACTGTAAAGGAATACACTTCATTGACTTCAAGGAGAGAAACACCACAGTAAATGGGGAGTACTCTGCTGGCCTACTGCACAGACTATGTACTTTTATCAAAGAGGAAAGGTGAGAAAGCTGAGTGGTTCTGTGTGCGCCTTCTTCATGACAAGGTGCCTGTGCACAAAGCTCTTATTCCAAAGGAAGCTGTGAAGGAATGTGGCTTCAAGGAGATCGACCATCCAAACTACAGCCCAGGTCTAGCACCTAGTGACTATTTCTTCTTCTCAGAACTCAAGGAAGGAAATTTAAGTGTGATGAAGAAGTGATGGATGTTTGCAGATAAGACTTCTGACTATTTTTGGGTGGAGATTGAAATGTTAAAGATGTGAGAAGTATATTACAAAAGGGGTAACTATATTGAATAGTGAAATATAATTTTAGTCTTTATCATACCTAGGAAACGTTTAGGCCGGTAACTTGTGGACCTACACTAGTATGTTGTAATATATTTTACCCCAGTTCATAATATTGTTAAAACCAGCATTCGTATTGATTCTTCATTGTTGCTAGGATAGTTGGTGTAGGTCAAAGAATAAAAAGTTATTATGGTGTCACTAGTCATAGGTTACCTGTTCCTCCTCTTATGTATAAATTCCAAAACTTTTTCTTCAATATCAGGATATCTTCCTTTGCAAGGACCAGTGAATTTCTTCCTACAAACTTTACAAATAATGTCAGCTTAAAAGTAGCATCATAAGATGTTCTTCTCCCTTTGGCCTCCATTTCATGATTACTGGTCTTTATTGGGAAGCAAGAGAAAAAATCGTAAATATCAATATCCCCAGTGCCACTAGCAACCAACCAACCTACCTTTAGTTGCAAGTAATGCCTACAATTCAAACACTCTTTGCAATAATAGGCCAACAATAAATGTAATTAAGTCAACAGTTGCAGCAATGCGTTATGATCTAATAAATTTGAATGAAGTTACCAGCTAACTACAAAATGGATTTGCACTCGAATCTAATGTGACCACAATTTTGAATACTACATTTGGAGAAAAAGATGTGCATTAGATTCACGTAAACACAGTAATTTCTTTTTCCTGTCACATTCTGATTTTTTGTTTTATTTGCAGATAAAGGGTCTATTTTTTCAGAACATAAACTTAAAAAGTAAACACTTTCTTCTTCCTTTGTAGGATCAGCAATAGCAAAAAATATGGAGGGAATTTTATTTATTCATGAAATGCAATAAGAGGTGAAAATAAATTTATGTTTGGCATATAATTTTGACATTTTATTTGCAGAGTGTGAGAAAAATCATGTTTTTTATTAAAAATTCACTTTTTGTTAAACCACTTCATTGGTGAACATTGCTGGAATGAAGGGTTGAGATTTTGCTTGGTATTTCAAAAGTGTTGGTAGAAGTGAAGTTGCTGCTTATTTTACCTGGTCAAACTCTTTAACAGCTAGAGCATCATCTGCTGGTGTAGAACATGTTTTTAAATTCAGTTTGGTGTATGCATGCTTTGTGATTAAGTACCTAAGATAAATTAAGAATAATCTAAATACTTTGTTCTGATAATATTTTGAATTGGGGTATGATATATTACAACAAATTTTTAAATGAATTTTTCTGTCTCATGATTTATTTATTCTTTAAATCCTTAAACAAGCCCACAAACTAGAAAATTTTTTTATACCAAGTCCATTTCTAAACTAGTTCATTTTCAGTCACATCTCAAATTTATAGCTTCCTCATTTAAATGCTCTTTATATCTTAAAAACACTTTAAAAGATTTAAATATAGAATTTCAGTGGCTACAACCTGATTAATGGCTATGATTTTCCAGCTGTTAACAATTGTGAAATGTTTAACACAAGGGAAAGATGATGTTAACTTAAAACAATAAACGTATTAAAGTTGACATTAGTTGCCGAAGCATAATTTTTGTTTATTTCGGTATTAAAGGTGTAACTGCCTGTTAATGTTAATATTTTGTAATAAAACTGGCCTCTAATTTTTAATTTTCTTTCCTTTTTGTGTTTCAGAAGTTCATCTCCAATGAAGAGAAAAGGCACTTTAAAGACTGAAAATCCAAAGCAAAAAAAGAAAGATAAAATAGTTGTCAAGTTCAGAAGCTCTGTCTTCCAGCTTCCTACTAGAGCATTCGACATAAAGACAGAAGACGAAGCCAATTATCTAGAAAATAAGGATGAAACTTTAAATGAAATTGCAGATCTGGTAGATGAAACTCCTGAAACATCTACTCCCAGCAAGGGTAAAATTTCTAGTCCTTCGAGTGGTGAGTCACAAAGAGGAAGAAAGCGAAAGAGAGTTTCAGAACCAAAGTCATATGGAACTCATTCAAAATTACATAAGACAATTAAACAAGAAATATTGGACTTGGATTTGGCAAAGCCCCAGCAGAAGTTAACATCACCAGTAGTTGAAACACGCCAGCGGATAAATGGACACAGAAAATCTGAAAACATGTTAGGGATTCGAGAGCTTCATATAAATCTAGAAAAGCTTGGCCATAAGCAACTGATGGAGAAAGCCCACTCAGTTAAATCTGAACTATCGCCAACACGAGAATCAGCTGCAAGGACCAGGATTACAAAACCAAAAGAAAAGCAGAATGCATTGTCATCCTTTACGCAAACGAAGAGCCCCAAAAGTCCTTCATCCAGAAGGAGGACTTTGGAGAAAGTGAAAGAGTCGCCACCACTGTCAAAAGCACAGGCAAAATCAGGGAAAAATAAAGTAAAAGCTGTGAAGCAGAAATCACCAAAGAAGTCACCAGCACTAAAAGTTACATCACCAAGGATGGGACAGAAGAGCGCTTTACCACACTACATCCCAAAAGGTTTATCCAGGATTACTTATGCAGATGATGAAGCAATGGAGCTGGTGGCTATGGATTTGGAGCTCCAACAGCTTAGAAAGAAACTGGTAAGTTTGGTGTAAGGGTAGGAACAAAAATTTCCAATTAATAGTAGAAATATATTTCTACTTTTGGCCTGTAAGATTATATATTATCCTATTTGAATTTATTTTTCTTTACATCAGCATACAATTTTAAATATTACATTAAGATCTATGTTTTCGTCAATTCCATAATACTGACAATATAAAATTAAACATATTATGACTATTACAATATTTTGATTCTAAACTATTCATGGAATTATTATCCTATACTTTGAGTTAGTTATTTCTTTAGGACTAAATACACACTAACACCCACGTTATTGGTGTATAATAATCCTGTTTCTAACACTAATTTACTCCCATTCCTCCCCTATTCAATTTATCAAATCATTAACTATGTGACCATTCTTTATCATTTCTCCCTCACCTTTCCTATTATTATAAACATTATTGGGATTTTCTAAAATTGCCTTCTTTACTCTTATCTCTATAATCTTCCAATTTATTCTTTCTTTCTGATATTAAACTGCTATTTGTTCCCTACAACTATGAAGTGGATATAGACATAAACACAGTTTTGTATTCATTTGCGAGCAAGGTCACACCGTTGGATGACTGCACAGTGGCAGGAACTTTTTCCAGATCATTTAACTTGGGAGGGGAGAGAAGGTAGGGAGGCTTGCTATTTACAGAATGTACACTTTCCTACAGCTATTAACATGCTTGCTGTAAATACTCCTTAATATCATATATCAAATTATTTATACTCCTTAATTTATTTGCATTGAATATGCAAGTATATACAGGATTAACATAGATTTAAATACCAGGAATTTTCACACTGAAATATAGTGTAACATAACAAATTATTTATGGGAAAATCACTTAATATAGTTTTGTTCTACTTACTTTAACGTATTTGCAAGGTTGTTGCCTTCAATATCAGTCTGGTTCCGCTGTCAGCAGTGGTATTAAGATGTCACTCTGGATTTTACAAACTTAGTGATGAGGTTACTGTTGTTTGGGAGATTTAAGCAAATTTTACTTGTTTGTGGTTATGAATATATTTTCCCATACTGTTAATTCTATGGGTTTGTAAACAGCTTGTAAGAGTTTGGGTTCCTTTTGGAATTTGTGATTCTTTTGCCAGAAGTGATCTGCTATTGCTGATTTTTCCATGTTTTATATTTTGCATTTTTCATGTGTTCCTTAAATAATGTAATGTTTCTTTTTGTTATACCTATATATTTCCTATTGCAATCTTTGAAATCAATTTTGGTAAATACCCAATTTTTTTCCTGGCAGAATTTGGTTTTTGTGTTGGTTTTTAGGAGGTATTTTAAACTGCATTTGTTTACTGGAACCAAAATAAAGCTTGCCTCAAATCTTCTGTAATTTTTGGTGTGTCCATGGGGTGGAATGTGAATTTCTCATATATAGCCTTTCCAGTATGATGTCTTTTATTTGTTTTTTAATTTTTCTATTTTTTTGTTAACCAAATCTATTGTATAGTCATTTTTTGTGCTATATCTATGATTTTATGGTACTCCTATTTGTATTCTGTCTTGCTTATTGGTAGGTTTGTTAATCTGAATGTGAATGGCAAGTTTTATGTTGTTTTGGATTGTGGCTGTGTTTTTTATATAGGTATCTTTTTTTGAATTCCAGTATATATCCATTTTTTATAATTTTTATATCCAGGAAAGGAAAAAACTTGTTTTCCATTTCCATTGTAAATTTAACAGTGCTGTCTTGTAAATTGAGTAGTTTTATTGCATCCTTTTTCCATTTTTCATTTACAGTTGCAAAGATATCAACATACCAGTACCAGCACTTGTATATATGTGGTAAAGCCTCAACTAATTTTATTTCTAAGAAACTCATATGTGCCAAAAATGGTGAAAGTAGATTTCCCATTGCTAGACCCTTCTTTTGTGTATAATTATTGCCTCTGAATGTGAAGGCATGTTTAATTAATGCAAATTTTAGTGAGGTTTAGATATTGTTTTACTTTTCCAGGAAGGTTTATTGAGTTTAACCATTATCATAAGGTACTCAGATCTTTAAAAGAAAAAGCTGTTATTTATAGTAGGGCTGGCAAAGATAACAAAATAGTAATAATGTATGAGACAGATTATGAAAATGGTAGTACAATTTACTAGATAGCCAAGATTTGAAAAAATTAAAACTGATGGTACATAAAAATATAATAGTGCAGTAAAAAAAGCTATTAACAAAAGTAACCATTCTGAGCGAGGAGGAAAAAAAGATCATACCAGACAACACTACAGCACCCTAGAATCTATGGGCCACCTAAAATACATTAATATGGTAATAAAATGAGACCTATAGTAAACACAATAAATTCATTCACATACAGTTGAAAAAAATGTTGGATTTTAGCCTGGTTGATGATGAGAACCAAATGTTCTCGAAACCGTTTTTATACATTATGACAAGTGAAGCATTAAGAGTGTGTAGTTCAACTAAATCATACAATAATATCAATCATATGGCTGACTTCACTGTGCAAGTTCCATTTTACATTTTAATTCCTCAATTCTTGTTTTTCTCTCTTTCCAAAATCCTTTTCCCATTATTTCCCCCCTTGTACCAAATTCATCCCATGCCAATTGTAGAATATTTTTGATTTTAGATATCTAAGCTTCTCTCCCCATAGTTTTTCCTTGTGCTACCAAACACTGATTAATGATATTCTAGTCTCCCTATTCTATACCAACATTTCAATACTCTTTCTATAACCTTGCTTTTATACCCCAATCTTCGTAGGTTTCATTAGAGCAACCTCATTAGGTGAAGATGTATGTTAAGTATAGGACAATTTTACAAAATAATCTTATCACATTTATCCCTTTTCATCCTCCATCTGCCCCCAAATTTCTATTCCATACATCATTCTGCTCTCCACCATTGAACCATATTGTCTCTAACCATTTTACTTTCATATTTGGTATTTTATTTACACAAGATCTGGTTGCACTCATTGCCATTTTCTCTTCTGCTAATACTTTTCTTTTTTGATCACTCCATTTCCCATTACTAGACAATCTCACTCCCAGGTAATCAATTTTCTTGAATATTTCAATTTCTGTGCCTTCCTACCACCATTTGTCCTGTTTTTTTTTTTTTTTTTTTTAATTTGAAACCTTTTTTCATCACCATAATCTTAGATTTAGTTTTGTTTATCTTGAGACCCCATTCTCTACAAAATTTACCTATATCTTCAAGTGACCATTTTAATCCTACATGTGTTAAGGAACCTGATCATCTGCAAAGAGCAAACTAGTATACCTATGTGATATATAGTTGGCGAATGTATATTACATTTACTAATTTCTTCTAAAACATCATCAATAAATAGATTGAACAGAACTGGGCTTAATTTACATCCTTGTCATAGACCTACATTGTTTAATATTTTAATTTTCCTTATAAATAAATGTGCTAATTTCATGAAAAATGCAAAAAGTTGCAACAAAACTTTTCTATTTTGCCTTTTTTTAATTCTAAAATACAAATTTCAAACAATTGGAATGAAAACAGATGTATTTTTGTAAACGTGTTGCACCTTAAAATTCTTTCCTTTATTATAACTAGACTGAGGATGTTTTTGCAGCAAACTCTCAACGTATGCATTTACGTTAAAAATGCCACAAAAAATTCTAACATTAGTGGGCCAACAACTTTCATTAATTTTGAAGTAGATATGGAAAATAAAATAAAATGGGGAAAATACAAAATTGCTGAATAGCTTGTGCTATCTGCATCATCTGCTCAGATCTATTTGATGACTAGTTGCAAAAGCAGTAAAAATAATTGCTGTAATAGTATGTAGGTTGCAAGAATGATACTAGAATGACTTTAAAAAATGTTTTGATTCTAATAATAGGAACAAAGTAGGCAAATTCAAACTCTACTGAACATAACAAGCACAAATATTTAATACTTATAGAATCACACAGTTCTGATATGTAGTTTTTCCTTAAGAGTAGATTGATCTGATGTGATGTAAGGTTTCAAAGAATTTTTTAAATACTATTATCTGTCAATCTCCAGGCAAGTTCACAGTAACCATGGCTCTTGATAAATGTATGGAAAATGCATTTTTTTAATCAAATTCCCCATAGTCTTCTTTCTCTATCCCTTATGCCTTTTAGGAGTCAGATTTTTTTTAACCACTTTCTAAACTCTTTCTGCCATTTCTCGCAGTTCTCCAAGCAACTTCCCATGACTGTTCCATGTATTGTTTCTGGGAGTGGTCTTCCTCCTCCTCCCAGCCTTGCTTCAAATACACTCCTCAGCAATCTAACCTATGTCATTCTTACCACATGCCCAAACCATCTCAGCTGCTTTCTTTCCATTATACTAATTAAATTGTCCTGATTTAAATTCTCCCTTATTATTCTATTTCCCTTTTGTTCCCATGCAGTAAAATTGCTTTATGTACTCTGATTGTTGTTTTCAAACTAATTTCCCTTTTACCTATTGTTTTTATATATTTGATAATATACATTTATTGCTTTCTTTATTCTATTATTAACTTTATGATGTAGTTTTCCATCATTTATAACTAATACTCGCAAATATTCAAAACATTCCGCATTTTCCAAACTTTTTCTTCCTTCCATTCTATTTTAATTTTGTGTTTTTCTTCTTTATGTATCACCATTATCTCACTCTTTTTTATATTCATCTTAATCCCTCTTTCCTCTAGCGTACTTGCTCATTCTATTTTGGATATTTGTAATTTTTCTTCATTCTTGAACACAGCTTTATTTCATCTTTATATACTAATGTCTGTACATTCACTGGTCTGAATTTCCAGTTCCCTGTTTTCATTCTGGCTGTTCTCCTTTTACAGTGTATAATAATTTGATTTATAAAGATGTTAAATAACGTAGGGCTGAGACAGTCTCCCTATTTCACCCCATTTTTCATCTCAAACTTTTCTGACATTTTCCCCAGACAATCTGAATGCCCCCATCACTTTTGCATACAAACTTTTAATAACCCTAGTTATTTTCCTATTTGCTTCTAGCTTCTTTAATGCTTTCCATATTTCTTCTTTCTGTTCATTTTATGATTTAATTAGGATCATTATATGATGGAATAGAAATTCACACTCTTATTAGCTCCACATGTTTAAATTTAGTACATGTTTCACAGACTGTTGTTGTCGAGGTTAGCTGAGATATGTACAATAGTCTGTGAAATCTGTACTAAATTTAAGCAAGTGGAACTAATAAGAGTGTGTAGCTCAACTCAATTATAAAATGATCTTAATTATATGATTAGCTTCACTGTACAAGTTCCATTTAGCATTTCAAGTTATAAACCATTGTTTTATCTCATTACGAAAATATGATCTTGTATTGGGCATTCTCTGAAAACATGTTGTTCCTCTTCTAGTTTTCCCTGCACTTCCCTTCTCAATTTCCTCTATATTATTCTCGATTATATCGTTGTTGGTACAGGTGATAGGAATATAGCTCTGTGACTCTCATAACTTAATGTGCTCATTGGAATTATTATATTTCTTTGCCAGTCCATTGGGATTTTTTCCACTCTCCATGTTTTGTTCATAATTTTAAGTAATCTATTATGGGCTGTCCTACTATTTCAGGATCTCTGGTGATAGATTATCATATCCTGCTACTTTCTTCAATTTCTTTTCCTCTACGCTATTTTCAGACTTAATAGATCTATTGGTTCTTCTTCCATCTCTTCCTTGTTCATTACCCCCTTCTTTTCCTTCCTTTATGTGTACTTTCTCCTCTCTAACCCCCAAAAGAGTTTTATAAGGATCCCTCCATACATCCAATTCTGTTTAATCTTCATTATTTTTCTTATCTTTTATGCTTATTCTAGTCTCTGGACTATTTGCCAAAATTCCCTTTTCTTATTTTTGAATTTCTGTTCTAATTCCTTTATAACATTTCCCATATATCCTTTTTTGCTTCCTGAACTTCTTTCTTTGCTATATTTCTTGTTTCTCTATATATACTTTTTATAATTTTCCATTTGTTTTCTATGTAACTCTTTTATGCTCTTTTTTTTTTTTTTTTTTTTTTTTTTCTCCAGAATTCCCCATGATTGTGATAATTAAAGTCTGAAATTTTCCTATGAAGAAAAGGAGGTTAAATTATGTGTTTAAGGTTTCCGGTATATCCCTTTTTGCTTCCTGAACTGCTTTCTTTGCTATATTTCTTGTTCTCTATACCTTTCGTAATTTTTCTCATTTTTGTTTGCTATGTACTCTTCCATGCTCTTTTCCTGATTTCCCTATGATCATGGTGATTAAAATTTGAGATTTTCCTTTGAAGAAAAGGAGGTTAAATTATGTTTTAAAATGAAACATGGCTTAACATAGGTAATTACTTAGTCTGTTATTTTTATGTTTATTAGATGTTGAGTACTGGTTCAGCTGAAACTTCTTGCTGCAAATTGCCTTAAAATTATATTTGATGAATAATTAAATTTTCACTTATACTGATTCATCCTTAAATAATATTACACAAAATTATAAATTTATATAAACAAAATAAAAGGGTAAATATTGTACTTACGAAGCTGTTGACAATGGAGTGATAATATATCATAAACTTAGGTATTCACTTTTTATACTAAATGTAAGTGTAAAAAATGAATACCTAAGTTTAAAATAAAAGCATTCTTCCTCTTTTTCACAAACAATCCAATCCATCTGTAGTGTGAAATTTATCAGAAGCGTTGCTCACTCAAATTTTAAATTTTAAACTTGCAGTATCTTTTCCTTGGACATGAAAAATGTGCAAAGTAGCCACAAAAAAACTTAACTGTACAAAGGCTTCACTTGTTTCTTTCCAAATTTTTCATTCGCTTCTATCTTGTCTTATTGCCTCAATGCTAACTAGGAAATGAAAATGAAACAGCAGCCTCTTAGTGCATCAGCAAGCAAAGCCCAGGTTTGCGAACCTTAATGTCTTTGATCCTGCTCAAGAGACTGGACAAAATAAGTCATGGTCAGGTGGAATCAGAAACTATAGGGGAGAGGAATTCTGCTTCCTGGTAATATTGCAGTGCCTCGTGCAGAAATGACAACTGTCATATATCTTTTAAAATATAGTCTATATTTTTCTTTGTTTCAGATGAAAGAAGATGTAGTAAAAGTAGACATGGTGAATTTCCTGAAGAAGAATGGCAAACCAAGTACATTGCATGAAGCAGTGGGGGCAAATGATTATGACATTGTTAAGATCCTGTCACGTGCCGGTGTTGGAGTCAATGCTCTGAACTCTTCATTGGAAACCCCTCTACATCTAGCAGTGAGGCAGAACTCCATCAGCATAACATCACTACTACTGGAATGCAATTCTCAGATAGATCCAACAAACAAGGATTTACAAACACCTTTGCATCTTGCTGTTCTGGGACAGTCTGTCGAGATTGTGAAAGTGCTACTTCAGGCAGGTGCAAACCACGAGATGAAAGATTATGCTGGGTATACACCAATGCATCTTGCTGCAAAAACAGGGCAGATAGCTATTGTTGAAGCCTTGGTGGATTCCGGAACACATTTGGAAGCTTTGACAGAAGCTGGCAAGACCCCATTGTTTCTTGCAGCTGAGATGGGCCATGCTGAGGTGTGCAAAGTTTTTGCGATTATTGGATGCAATGCCGAAGCCAGAAACAATGTTAATGACACTCCTTTACATGCTGCTGCTTTGGGTAACCATGTAGATGCTGCTAATGTTCTTTTGGATGTAAAGGTAAATGTTGATGCTATCAACGACCACAAAGAAACGCCATTACACCTTGCAGCTTGGAAGGACAGCTTGTCAGTGGTCCAATTGCTGTTTCAACGAGGTGCATCTCTAACACTGCAGGATTGTTCCGGTTTGACACCTCCACAACGAGCTAACACAGAAAGTTCAAAAGTGAAGGCCTGGTTTCGAGAGGTTGGTGTTCATGCAATTCCAAATAATACTTCTCCCTAAACTGATACATTTTAAATACATTGACACCCTGCTAAATCAAATCAGAAGATTTAGCAAGTTATGTAATTTTTTTGTATTTTAGAACTATGCCTTGCAGAGTCACATTTCTACCATTCCTTTACTTTCATGCACACTAGAGAGTATTTTGTGAAATTCTGGAGCAGTAAGTCAAGGAATTATTTTAGATAAAAAATTATTTTTTATCATGTTTGAGTGGATGATAAAGAATGGCTTGTAAAGAAGTTACTGCAAGTGTTACAAAAGTGGAAGGCTGTTTTATGTCATATTTTATAGAGCAGCTTGAACTTTATAAGAATAATTTTGCCAACATGTTTAGTTTCATTTATATCTATTTTGAACATCATAATATTATTTAGAATGAGTGCATTATTAGACTTTTTTTCACAGTATAACCTCAGTAAAAATATTGCAAAGTTATGCCTTGAGGCAGAAAAGGTGTAAAAAAGACGGGGGGGAAATGTGACTGGTTTTGAAACATTTGCTGTAGATATCTCAGTGAAAAGACTTCAGACAGACACATTTAATATCTGCCCAAGATCTTTGATAAAAAAAAAATGTTATTTTGAGACTTAACAATGGAACAAAGAAAATTATGGGAAATCCATAGTTTGACATTATATAATCACCTCTGTTAAGTCATTTTTAATTTTAAAACATAATTTTACCTCCTTTTCTTCATAGCTGCTTCTCTTAGCATTTAAAAGAGCTGTTATAATTTCATGCTGAAACATGTTTTTTTTATTATTATCAATATTATTATGTAAGCTACTTTCTTCCCCAGATAGTGACATTAAGATAGAATGGGTCTTAAAGATGATTTGAGTTTCAAAATTATAAGATAGGTAATGGTTTACAAAATGCTGTCCACATGCTTTTACTGAAATGAGTTTTTTTTCTTTATTTCTTCCCCTATCTTTTTTCTTTGTTTCCTTTTCTTTCCCCCCCTCTCCATTTTCAGACAGAATTTTACAGTGCTGCATTTACTTGTTTTTCCAAGTAAGACTATTGGCTAATTTTCCATTAAGCACTTGTAATTTAAAAAGTGAAATTTTGCACTGTGAGAAATAAACTGATATAACTTAAATACCAATGGTATACTTTTTTTTGCATTCCTTTATTGTATCCATTAAAGAAAATATATGTGTGAAATATTTGTTTGAATATAAAATTGCTTAAATCCCTTTCCCTTGCACATATATAATACGTTTGCTTCTAAATAGAACTGTTTTACTTGTTACTATTTAAATGATTGGTTATAAACTTTAAAAATATGAGGGAAAATCAAAAAGCAATTGAGTAAATACTGTATTTATGCAAATGTGTTTTGTGGTTCGCCATTAACTTCATTCAAATACATCATAATGCATTGCTGCAAATCTGGATTGTTACATTTATTGTTCATCTATTATGGCATTGAACATTTTGATAGTAGGTAGTCACTAAATGGAGGGCAAGTGGTGAACATCTTATGATACTACTTTCAAGTATAAAGTAATTCTTTATACTGAAAGAAAATGGTAACAGAAAGGCAGGAAGAGAGTTTAATGTGGCTGAGAGCAATGTTTGCTTTTGTCGGCAACAGAAATTTACATTATTACAACTAAAGCTAGCAAGAAGAAATCCTGACATTGAAGAAAAAGTTTTGGAATTCATACATGAAAGGAGGAAGAATGGGCTACCTGTGACTAGTGACACCGTTAGAAATAATATTTTCTTCTTTGGCCTATGCCAACTGTCCTGGCTACAGCATGAGTAATGGATTTTGTCCTACATGCTCCAAGAATTTATTTTAATAGTGTTCAATGCCAGTTTAACAACTGAGAGGGCACAGGTGGTGCATGATGATGATGATGATGATGATGATACATGAAATGAAATAAATTGGGAAAGGGTTTTTTTTTTTTTTTTTTTTTATATATATATATATATAGGAAGGAAGGAAACATTCCAGGCATAAATTTAAGGTACCTGCCTTGCATTTGCCATTAATGGGGACTGAGGAAAACCTGGAACAAAAACTCAGGAAGGACGGTCCTGCAGGGAATCGAACCCCAGGCCTCCTACTCACAAGTCTGCACCTTAATGACCTCGCCCACCCATGGTGGTATGCTCCAAGATGTAATAATAGTCCACTTATAAATTCTATGTTCTTTTCGTTTTATGAAGCAGATGGTCTCTAAGATGCCATACAACAAAAAGCCAAAATAATTTTTATGAGTTAAAACTCAGGGTGCAAATTCCATTCAGTGATGCATTAGTATTGCATAAATATGGTATTTTACAGCAAAATATAAATGTATTCACAAAAACTGAAAAATATATTTGAAAGAATATACATGTTTTGCCACATGAGATCACTGAGAGGTAGTTACATTTGAGATGTTTGCCACAGTAGCAGAGTATCATTTGGTTTCTGTGGTCAAAGGAACAGGTAACAACCTGAAATCTGTTGTGAGTTACACGCAGTGTATGGTAACACATGCATGACATTTACAAATGTCTGTAATTGGTGTGCAAAGTTCAGTGCAGGGCATGTAACTTGAGCCTCATCAGCCTTGCAGATCCCATATGTGGAGCAATGGTAACACAGTGGGGGCATTGATTCAGGAAGGCTGGAACAGTGGATATTTCATATGGCAGTGCATACATCACTATTCATGAAGAACTTGAGTATAGCAAAGTGTTGGCGAGATGGGTTCTAGATGGTCACACCGGCGAGATGGGTTCTAGATGGTCACACCACAACATATGGAGGACCATATAGGACAATCTTGAGTATTTGCTCTTTTACCATAGGACTGGAAATGCATTTATCGACCGCATAGTTACCAGGGACAAATCGTGGGTGTTTCATTACATCCCTGAATGTAATTGACAGAGTATACAAAAACAAAAACTCACCATAACCAAAATATTCAGTACAACCCAGTGTGCAGAATAGGTTTGCTTACTGTTTTCTGGGACAGCCAGGATGTCATTCTGGCTGATTTTGCTGTAAAAGAAGTGATTATAAATACTGCATATTATACCATACTGTATCACCTATAAGCTTCTATGTGCCATAAACGTTCAACTAAATTTCTGGAGAAGGTATCATTCGCCATAAGAAAAGATTGTATCCGTGTGGCTGCATCAGTAATGCAAAATGTCAATTCGTGGCATTGAAAAATTCTCATGCATACAATCAGGACCTGACCCTGTCAAATTTTCACTTGTTTGGTACACTGAGAATCACTTTGCTGGCAGTCATTTCAGCAGCGATGTGGAAGTTGTGACAGCTGTGCATCATTGATTATGTGTCCAGCCAAATGACTTCCACTGCATGGGCATTGAAAAATTTGTGTCAAAGTGGAAGAAATGTATACATGTGAATGAATGCTATGTAGAAAAGTAGAATAATGTTGAACCTTCCAAATATGTTTCAGTTTTTGTGAAGACTTTCTGTTTAGCTGCAAAATATTTATTCAATTTTTTCTTTTCTTCCCCCCCCCCCCCCCTTCCCTCATAGATATTCATTGAATATTGTATATAATTATTCAATATTACGTTGGAAAGAAACAACTTATACAAATGCTACCCAGATATTAATGACATAATAATGCCTTAAAATGACTTAAATTTTTTGACAACCTTATGAAAATATTGTATGCATATATCATTGTTGTATTAAATGTAAATTACTGAACTTTATAAAGCATATGTTTTACATTTCTTTGCAGTAAATAAAAAGGAACTGAAAAAGTACACTGTAAAAATATAGCAACCTGTTTCTGCATTGTCATGAATTACAGTGTATATGAGCAGATCTTAAAAATAAAAGAATGCTGATTACGGGCAAAAATATTTTTATTTTGAAAGTACTGTGAGGCCAGATAGGTATGTAGGGAGTTATGAAAAGTAGACGGCAAATTTGTAGCTAGGGCAGACAAATATGAGAGGCAAGAAGGTAGGTACCTGGTAGGTTGTACAAGTAGGTTGATAGTGCATGTAGGGCAAGAAAGGGCAGGAATGGCATACTACGTAGTATAGGGCAGTGCAAGCAGACAAACAGTAAGGACGTGGGGCAGGTAATTAGAACTTTCAGTTGGGCATGAGGTAAGAGATGGGGGAAGGTAGGGTAGCTAGGAAGGCAGGTATGTAGAACAGAGAGCTGGTAGAAAAGTGGCATGTACCTGGTAACGTAGGGGACAGTTATGAGTTAAGGAACAGTAAGGGAGTTATGTAGCGCAGGTATAGCTGGTACGTAAATAGGTAGGTATGGCATGTATATAAACAGGACGTGCCCACATGCAACCTAAGCGCATCACGGGTAAAATAAATAAGGCAATCAATATAGATTACTGGTAATTAATGTAAATTAAAAATCAAAGGAATATTATATTTAATGGTTTGAAATGAACATGTTAAGTGATGCTTTAAGTCACAGAAACGAACATGTGATACAGTACATTGCTCCCTATTGCTGAAATAACTATCCATGAGCATGGTAGTTCTCTAGTACCATGCAATTATTTAATTAAATAAAATGTAGTAATCTACACAGTTAAAGGGCTCACTTAGGTTAAGAAAGAGGTCGATAGTTCTTTTTACGATTATTAATGATATCGATTACTTTATTAATAGGTTTTTTGGTCATTTACTTTGTTGGCTTGTGTTTTTAAAAGCTATATTGCTGGAGACTAATTAAGGTATACCATAGTAAGTTTAAATATGGTTGTAAATTCAATTAAGCTAATTAGAAACCATTTTTATTTTTTTTAAAATAATAGGTGCAGTAGTAATTGGTCTTTAATGAGATGGGTTTATTTTATCACCTTTCCTATACACGGGAACTATTTTACCTTTTTTCTTGTTTAGATTATCAGTGAATACACATCTCTCCAATTAAGCATTTACTAGATATATGGGAAAGCGGTTCTAGCTAAAATATAATCTTTATTATATATGAGAGTTCAATCTAGGGGATTGCAGGGCAGAACTGTCGCACTAGTTTTGTTGTTTTGTTATTGGTCTATTTTTCGTTGCAAAACGTTCGTGTGGTACTACTGGAATAAAACAATGGAAGGGAAGGAAGTGCGTAGAGTTTACTATTGTGCTAATGTGTAAGGCAGCGTTCAAATTTTGATAGTAAAGTATAAGTTTGTTAAACAGTGTGTACAGTTTTATTTCACTGTATTAGGTAAGTGTGTAAGGTTTCATTTCGTTGTATGAGGTAAGTATTGTACTGGCTTTAACAAGAAGGTAATACTGCATTGCTTTGAAATAATACTTTTAATCAGTTTGAATAATAAACAGGCTTTTGTGTTATTTTTGTTATTAAATGTACGGTAAGATATCTAAAGAAACCCTGAGTTTGGCGCTATATTTCGATTTTGTCTATTGTCATTTTAATTGATAAATTTATCTAACTATCGCTAATTACAAACTTGAGTACTAATGCTGCATATCTGAAAGGTTAAGCAAAGACATTTCGCCATCCAATATGTCCAGAAGAAAAGCAGTTAATGCACTTTATATACCTCTTTTGCACAACAGGAATCGGACTGAGAAGTTTGTAATTATTAAAGGGAAAAGCAGTTAATGCACTTAGTGCTACTACATGTACCACTTTTGAACAATGGAATAGAGAAGTTGGGAATTTTTAAAGGAAAATAGATGGAACGAAAATATATTTATCCTCTCTGTTCGCTCCCCTCTTTTAATACCGTACGCATTTTGTTAGGTATATATTATTTTTGTTGCATCTGGTTTTAATTAATTGCAATTAATTAGGATATTTTTTAGACTCTGAGTGTGTAGTTTCCACAACATTTATGTTTACACAGCAAGCAGCATATCATAATTCTTTTAAGCGGTTTTTTATCCATCAAAACAATTATACTAAATCTTTATCCCCATTACACTTTCCAATTTATATTCTATCGGTTCCAACATTTATGTTGGTCATTAAACATAGGGAGAGTTCTTTAATCTTTCTCATTTATATTAATGATATTTTGTTTTAGTAATGAATCCAAAGCAGTAGTCTTTGCAGATGATAATATGCATTTATATGATGGAAATCACCTAAACACCTTTTCAAATATTATCAGAAAAGAAAAATTTAAAGACCTAATATGTGATTTGAAACATATAAACTTTAAAATGTAGTTTTGTATTTTGGAGTCTTATTTTATTGCCTGGTCCTGCCAGATGTGATACACATATTTCACTCAAAAAATGTATCACTATAATTAAACCAAATTAATAATAATTTAGATGAAAGTGTGCTTGTGTTCCAGAGCTAATCATTAAATATCACAATAATAATGTGCGATCAGTTTTCTTTTTCCCTGGGGTGTTTTGCCTATGGGCAAGTGCACTGCTCATTAGCCAGTCAGCCAGTGTTGGTGATTAGTGGGATGGTAAAAGAATAAAACAAACCAACCAAACAACAATATACAAACCAATTTAAGGCTCACTCATAGGAAAAATGCTGCACCACAAAAGAAAGCATTATTGATCGCACTATACAATAAAACAAAATACTCATTTAGAGACTCATTTGAAAGAAATGTTTAGAAACATTTATTCGAAGCTTGGGCATTATGTTTTGCCTTAAAAAGTGTAAATAACTTTCTGTTGTAAAAATGTATACTACACTTATTTTCATTCTATTATCAAATATGGAATAATTTTCTGGGGGTAGTAAGAATGTATTTGTTTTGCAGGAGAGAGATGTACAAATTCTAATTGGTGTTTGAATTTACATTTTCATGATTATACTTAAAAAAATTGTTTAAAAAGTTTGATTCCCATTACATGTAGGTCCTTATTTAAGAAACTTTCACCTTATTCTTGTATTATATTGCTGATGATGATAATTTTAAGGCTAATTTGATAGTACATGACTACAATACCAGACACCAAGCAGATTAATGCACAATAGCAAACTCACTAAATTTTTTTCAAAGGGAAGTTACTATTTTACTGTAATATGTATAGTAGCATTTCAGTTTTTTATTTAAAATTCTTGGATGACTTTCAAAAACATACAGTCTTTAAAAAATACATAAACAAATTCTTAATTACTCATACCACTTATGATATGACAATATTTATGTTTTTTCTTTTTTTGTTTTGCATTGTTCTAATTATTAATGGTATACTATATTTTCCACTTTTAGGTTATTTGGACAAGATTTTTAAATTTAAATGTCCCATAATTTGGTAACAATCTGTAGCATCATAGGAAATAATTTCTAATACATTCTTTGCTATACTTGAAGCAGTTATTAGTGACATCACCAGTCAGATGGCAATTGCATGCAAGCAAGTGGAAGCGAAAGGAAAATATGAGTTCAATGCTTCTATCAGAAAGGTGGATATATGTTATAGATTTGCTAGATGCAACAAAAACAAAAAAAATGTTAACCCTGGTTAAATATATATTTAACATCTTCCCCGACAATGTTTTTATGAGGAACATTTTTTCTATAATGGACATAAAATGGAGAGAGGAAAGAAATGGAAGTTTAATTTGATAAAGCATGAATCGTTTTTGCACATTTTAATTATAATGAATCTTGTGTTTTTATGTGAAAGTATTTGCAAATAAAAATTTGCTCAGAATGGGTCATTTAAATGAAAACCATTTGCAAATTGTTGCATCCATTATTTACATTAAGTTTTCTTTTTTAAAATATGTCAATGTTATGCCTATGTTCATTAACCTTTATTAACTCTTTCAAATACACATTTGTAGCATATGCTCTGTTTTTCCTTTTCTGAGATCTGGCAACCATATATATGAGGATTGGGGCAATAAGCAGTGACTTTATTGTCCAGTCTAATGTATAACCGCCACTGGTGGCCGAGGTCGTTAAGGCGCTGACTCGTGAGCGGGAGGTCTGGGGTTCGAATCCTGCCAGGACCGCTCTCCCTGACTGAGGTTTTTTCCAGGTTTTTCCTCATAAATGGCAAATGCTGGGGAGGTACCCTAAACTTAGGCCTTGAACGATTTCTTCCTTAAAAATAAAAATCCTTTCCCAGTATATCATTTCATTTCATGTATCATCAGTGTCCATCACCTGTGGTGCCTCTGTAGCAAAATTGGGCGTTAAACACTATTCATATAGTCTAATATATTCTGCATGCCAGTTGACTCACAAATGAATTATCATCATCCTCTGTTCAGTAACTATTCATCACATTGCATTTACTTATATGTTCACATTTTATGAATTTTCTTTTAGTGAATAGTATTTTAACACCCATTTTTCCTGCTGAGGCATCACAGGTGGTGGACGTTGGTGATGCATGAGATGATGTGATAAAATGGAAAAGGATTTTTTTTTAAAGGAAGGAGACATTCCAGGCCTAAGTTTAGGGTACCTCTCCAGCATTTACCAATAATGAGGACTGGGGAAAACCTGGAAGGGGAGCGGGAAACTCAGGTAAGACGGTTCTAGTGAGAATCGATCCCTGGCCCTCCCACTCATGAGTCCACACCTTAACAACCTCTGCCACCTATGACGGTACATAATACTATGGATGCCAGGTTCTCAAGTCACGCAGCACATTGTTGTACCATCTATCCATAATATGTTCTATGTCCTGCACCTCTGTTCATTTTAGATAAACAAAACAAGACAATCTATAAAAATGGATGCCAGGTTCTCAAGTCACGCAGCACATTGTTGTACCATCTATCCATAATATGTTCTATGTCCTGCACCTCTGTTCATTTTAGATAAACAAAACAAGACAATCTATAAAAACAAAATATAAAAGTTGCATACTATTATGAATACTAATGAATCAAGCTAAAACCTATTACCTCTTCCCTTCACCCCTTTTTTTGCAAATTAATTTAAGTAATAGATTTTGGTTTAAAACACCTGAAATACCCAGATTTGCTATAAATACTTTCACAAGGTTTTGGTTAAGTAATTACAATATATTTTAATATGTTTTTGCATAAGTTTTGAATAATTGACTAATGTTTTTGCATGCTTTCGATATGTTGTTCTCTCATGTATTCCAAATATTTAACATTAATTAATAGCACTAAAATGATTCCCTTTAATCTTCATACATTTATCTGTAGCAACCCTACCTCCATCAGAAAATACTGCTGATTACAAGGCCTATATGGACTGTAGACTGAAAGAGTGGCTAGTTACTTGTTACAGCAAAAATCAGTTTTCTTAAATCTATTCATTTCACATAAAGCCGTAAAAAATCTTACAACTGAGTTATTATTATTGTTGTTGTTTTATCCTGTGCAGTTCTCAGTAAAAATATAAAGGATACCAACTTTGTTTCTTATATTATTTATGTCCCATTTCAACCAAGAACATACTTCAGTTTAGTTTAGTTCCTAGAGTATTCTGTGGGTTTGCAAAGCAATCACAAAGACATATGAACATAGAATTTTTAATTATAGATGCTAATGGGAACCAATCATATAATTGAAATCATAATATGATTGAGTCAAACTAAACATTCTTATTACTCCACTATCTTGTCTATAAATGTAGAACCAGTTTCACAAACCTTCGATCGCATCGTAAGTCGGTTTTCTAGCTGAAGATGTGAATGAAGGTTCATGAAACCGGTTCTACATTTATAGACAAGTAAATGGAGCAACAAGAGTGTTTAGTTTGACTCGATCATTCAGTGATTTCAATTATAGAATTTGTTGTTCACAATTACTACGGTAGCTCAAATTGTACATTCAAAAAAAATATCTTATACATATATGTTCATGATTACAATAAAAATGAAAAAGTATCTCCTAGAATAGCTCCTAGAACAACTCAGTCGAAACAACAAAAACCAGAGAATCAGAAACAGACAAATCACTCAGTCACACAAATTTTGCTAATTAGACATTTACATATATTTGATACAAAATCATTACAAAGTTTTTTAAATCACTTTAATGCTCTATGTTCCTTACAGGCTAACAGGCCTTTTTACACAAGTATTTTCTAAGAGCAGATTTAAAGGAGGGAGGAATGTTTTGTACTAAAATGCATTCATAAGAAACTTCTTTTTGATGGAAAGTGTTTAAACTGGTCTTTGAAGATGTACTTTTTGTCTAGTATTCTTGTCATGTATATTTTGATTTTGTACAAATTTTTCTTTATTTGTTATATAAAAGTTCATAAGAAATTATACATATTCACTGGAAGATTTAAAATTTCAAATTGCCTAAAGAGGTTTCTATATGAATGTCCGCTATGTGTACCAGCAATTATTCATATGGTTTTTTTCTGTAACAGGAAGATACTCTCACTTTTAACTGCATTTCCCCAAAATATAAAACCGTATTTCATTATTCAGTTGAAATAAGCGTAAATATTACTGATGCACATATTGCATAGTGCACTGCCAAATTTAGGCATGATAAGATCAATGTGATCTTTCCAATTCAGACGGTTATTAATTATTAAACCAAGGAGTTTAATATATTTTGTTTGTATAAGTACTGTTATAATATCCTATCTGTAATTGTGTATATGGAGATCTTTGAGTGATGAATTTCATAATATTTGTTTTATCTAGATTTAGAGACAATTTGTTTGCTTTGAATCATATACACATAGAATTCAAAACCAGATTTAATTTAATGACACATTCATTAAGGCTCTTTTCATTTACCAATATGCTTGTGTCTTCTGCAAATACATAGCATTTCCTACATCTTGGATAGATAAGGAGAGATCATTTATATATATCAGAAAAAGAAGAGAGTCCAGAACAGATCCTTGAAGCACTTCATGGTTTCATTCCCCACTCTGATGCATTGTTTTTATTTTTAAAGGGACAATTTATTTTTGTTTCCTTTTGTTTAGGGTAGGATATAATCATTTTAAATATTGGTTTTGCATTCCATAGAAAGCTAATTTATCTATCAGAATTCCATGATTGACACAATCGAAAGCCTTTGCTAAGTCACAAAATATTCCTTCTAAGGTGCTCTTTCATTAAATGCAGTTAAAATTCCATTAGTGAGTTTATAGATTGCATTTTCTGTTGAAATTCCTTTTCTAAAGCCAAACTGATCTTTAAACTACAACATTGCTACTTTAGGTAATGGTAAAGCCTATTGTACATTACTTTCTCAAACACCTTAGAAATTGTAAGTGAAATAGGAATAGGTCTAATTAGAGACATTTATTTTTTCTCCCTTTTTGAACAGAAGCTTCACTATTGCATATTTTAGCCTCTCAGGAAATACACCCGATGTTAAAGACTCATTATACAATTGACTAAGGGGAGTACTAATTTCCTTTGCAAAGGCTTTTAAGACTTTACTGTTAATCTCATCATAGCCAGAAGTGTGTTTTGATTTTAGTTTTCTTATTATATTACTAATTTCTAATGGAGTAGTGGTACATGGTTTGAATTCATTATTTTGACTGGGATTTGATGATTGTAAATTAATTTTCTAATGATATTACTAATTTCTGGTGGATTAGTAGTACATGGTTTGAATTCATTATTTTGACTGGGTTTGATCATTGTAAATTCCTTAATGCATCTCTTTTATCATCAGGGTATAACTTTTTTGTTACATTAAGAAAGTAATCATTTATCACATTTGCTACATCTGCAGGATGGTGTATCTCTTGATTGTTAATGCATAAGATTATTATATCATCTTGTTGTAAATTTTTGGCTCTTTCTTGTTTTATTAAATTCCAAGTAGTTTTTATTTTGTTTTTTGGCTGACTGATAAGTGTTTGATAATGGAGGCCTTTTGCTGCTTTATGACTTTCCTGAGTATCTTACAATACTTGTTAAAATGTAAAATGTATTTAATTTAGGGTCATTATTAAACTTTTACTCATTTAATAATTGTATTTTGTCGACAACTTTTCCTTGGTTTAACCATTCACTGCTCATATTTTAAGTTCCTTTTTTTTTTTTCATTTTTAGTGGGAAATATGCTCCAAAATGCAATTTAAAAATGTGTAAAAAATTATTGAATTTACTTTTAACATCATTTGCACTGAAAACACCATTCCACGATTCTTGTTGAAGTGTGTCTACCATTTTACTGAGGTTTGCATCATTAATATCTCTATATTTTATGTATCTATAACATTTTTTGAGTTTTATTGTAGAATCCTTTTTCAACATTACTTGAGCATGGTGGTGAGAGACTATTGATCAATGGAGATACAGAATATGATGATAGATTGTCTGAGTTTACAAATATATTATCTATTGCAGTGTAAGAATTTTTACCAATCCTGATGGGGAAGTTAATTGTATGCACCATATTATGTGCAACATGAAGGGAATTTAATTAATTCATTCTAACATTTGGCATTAGTTAATAATATTTATGCTCCCACATATAATTATTATAATGCTTAGGCTTAAATAAAAAGTTTAAGGTATCTTCAAGTTTCATCAATGAAGTTTCCTATCTGTGAGCGATAAATAGAAATTATAATTATTTTTGTATTTTTGCTATTCAATTGGATTGTGCATAATTCACTGTCCGGTTCTGAATTAAATTTTTATATATCTTATATTTTATATGGTACTGCAACCTAACTTAAATGCAAATTCCTCCATTATTTAGTTTTTTCCTTGAAGCTTCTGCTCCCAAACAATAACCATGTAATGACAATTGTGATAATTCCTGTTGTTTCAAATGATGTTCAGATAGGCAGATAATATATATTGTCACAAGTTAAGCTGTTTAATAATTCATCTGTTTTACTTTTCAGCCCTCTAATATTTTGATGAAATATGTAAGAAACAGGGCTCAAACTCGTGTCAAGGACCAGGGAGTCATGACATATTAGGGCCTCAAGCAAATTTGGGTCAGTCTGAATTGTAAAAAATTGTATAAATCATTTGTTTTCGTTTTTGTAATGAAAGTTTGAAATAAATATTCTATTCAAACAAAACAAAAGGACTGAATATTTGAAACAGGAATGATTTATATAGGTCAGTTAGCCCATTGCAGGTTTACCAGAAGGGTGCCTTCTATAGGTATTTTGCAATTCAGATATATAATGGCCTGCCCAACAGAAATTAAATTATTAAGGTGTGGATGTAAATTCATATCTTTAAAAAATTCTCTTAAGGTATTCTTAAAAGCACATACCTTCTACAGTATGAGTGAATATTTTGTACTTAACCCTCCCCCCTTTTTTTAAAGGGACATATCAAATCATCATGTTTTGGCATAGAAATCTTTTTCATTTCTCTTATTTTGACAACAGGTAAAATTTTACATGAAAATTTGTTGGTATTTGTGTTTTAAAAGAATTTAATTCTCTAGCATGGATAGGTACCGAAGTTCTCTGACAGGGCAACTGGAAAGAGAACGGCAGGTATCGGAATCTCTTAAGAGGAGTATATTACAGCAAGAGAAAGAACTTGACATTCTGAAGGATATGGAACAAGAGAAGCAGCAGTTGGAGAAGAAGTGGGAAGAACTTTGTCGTAAGCACTCAGAGCTTGAACAGAAGGAGAAAGACTTGAAGCTGAAAGTTGTAAGTTTAAACAGATATTTTAAATATGGTTTTATATTTTGTTGCCCCGTACATTTAATAATACAGTAGAGCATTGCCTATTAAAAATTAAATCTATAAATAACAGAGTTAAAAATATTCAAGGTTTTTGTAAGATACTGTAATAAATGCTATTTTTCTCTAAACATTCTTTGAGTCAAATTTGGAGGTAAGTTATAAAATGTTTTTTGATTTTGTTTGATATCAGAGATAGTAAATTTTCCTATGTTATATATATTTACTAAAGAAAACATTTTCTAAATAATGTAAATTTTGTAATAGTATGCTATTGTTAACTCATTACAATTTTGAACTTTAATCAAAGACTCTGTACCTCAAAGTGATTACATCATTCTCCACAAATCACAAGCACTTTAAACAATAACAATGCTACATGAAACTTCATTTTGTTCATGTTTATTGAAGTCATGTGGTGGACAAAGAGCACTAGACATGATAGAAGGACTATTTTATAAAGAAGAACATTTTTTGGAAAAATATAATTTAACATATTTTTTTTAATTTTGAAGCTGTTTAAAGTGCAGATATTGTACATTAATTAATGCAGTGCAGGTACATTTCTTACACACTTAGGACATGTTTCCAGAACCAACTTTCCTATCCTCAGCTGTTGACCCACTTTTTCCTGGTGCCAGCTTCGGTCCCATGGAAGCTATTGTGTTGTATGTGGTGACCTCTGGTGGATATGAAATTAATTTAGAAAGGTAATCCCAGGCAGAAGGTCAAAATTCATTGCAGCTTTTTTGGTTTTTTAGAAAGGAAATATTCTCCCAGGTTGTGAATTCTAACGGATTGTTTAGTTCTTTAAGAATTTTTTCTTTGGGTTTATTTTGCCATGTAATCTCCTTTCAAATGTAAATGTGTCTGAGAAGTCCATATACCCCTGTGTACTTCATTTGTTTCTTATTACCATATCATATTATTAATACTAATAATTGTAATTGTTATTAATATTGTTGGTTTAATGTGACCTTAGTGTCACTCATTTGTCATTCTGAGAGTTGAAATGGCAGGCACAAGTTTGTTTTCTGTTGAAGAGAGGTTAGTTGCCAGTGTATGGATACCAAACTTCCTCATACAGGAGAGACAATTAGGACCATGTCAGCGCAATTTAAGGAATGATTTAATGAGCCTCCACTAACAAAAAGGACAGTGATTTCCTGGCAAAGAATCCCTCGAAATTTGGCAAAGAAAAATTTCCATAACAGACCATTCTGTAATTGTGACCTCAGAGTTATTGCACTTAAGATACGAAATCGTTCATTTAATGTACTCAGCAAATTTGGCTCCCTCAGTCCTGTTCCCTAACATTAAGAAATATCTAGCAGGAAAGAAATTTGTATCAAAGAAGAGGTTGCAACCAAACAAATGCATATTTTGCAGATCTGAAGAAATCACATTTTATGGGTGAGACAAACAAATTAAAAAAATCATTGAAATAAGTGTACATAATAATTTCGCAAAGTCCATATATCCTATAAGCTAATTTAATGAATTTAATAATGAACTTAAGGCTGCGGTTTTGGAAAAAATGTTAAAAAGAACTTGGGAGCATAGGATTATGTGGCAATGTGATGAAACACATACAGATCCCTTTGCCAAATTAGAAGGTTCTATTTGATTGCATCACAGTAATGACTCCTAAAGTTGTTTCGGTGGATCTATGTTTTGTCAATTACCATCACCTTTCCTGCTTAGGGGATTGTTTTGGCCTTCTCCAGTTGAAACCCACTGTTTGGACTTCTCATTTGTCACATGGTATCTCCAAAATTCAATAGGTTTGCATTTAAATAGCTTCAAATTCTTTGCATCATTTTGTTACTCCTGTAATATAGTGTAATATTTACCAGCTATGGTTATCCCTTTTCTAAAAAGTAAATTAAAATTATGCCATGGCAGTCTCGAAACAGTAATGACTTCTAAAGTTATTGAAAAAATCCATGACTTGGTGCTGAGTAATCAGAGACTGAAGGTGTGGGAAATGTCCACAACTTCAGCACACCTTCAGTCTCTGATTACTCAGCACCAAGTCATGGATTTTTTCAATAACTTGCCTGGATTGGGTGCATAATATTTTGCACAATTTTTAGCAGATGAAAAAGCTATTAGCAAAGTAGACATCTTTGACCATTGCTAAAAATTGACCAAAAAGAGAATAATTTATTACTGTGAAGGAAGTTTAGAACGATCTGCATCACTTGTGATCATTTGGGCACAGCTAAACTACCAAACCATTTATACACCATTCTAAGTGAAGAGGTAGATTTGTAGTAATATTTTTTTAAGTTTTGTCTTACTTTCTGCAGGCACGTTGCCTTGATCAAAAGTTTATATTTTATTAATATACAAAATTTGTGTTTTTGCAATGTTATTTTTAATGCTTGTTTACAAATTTAAAAGGAAAATGGCTCTCATACACAGACTACGTTTTGTAACTGTTGCTAACTAAATACATAATCCCTCAAAAGTCATCACATTTCAATGTAATGATGAAAACAATCTAGTGCTTCCATCCCTTGAGTTTTCATGAACTTAATCAGCTTTCATACATTGAAAAATGCAAATCACTTGACCTCATATCTTATAAACAGTTGAGAGCTTAATGCACTATCTTAGCTATAAGGGTTATGTTACATAAGATATTGACCAGACTTACTGAAGTCAAATGATTGTCAGTAACAAGGAACTTGCACTGGGAATTTTTGAAAAAAAAAAAAAATCTCTAGGCATAGGTTTAGATGAAGTTTTGCTGTGTGTTGACACTTTAAATGTCTAATATTCAGATAATTTACATTCTAATGGTATTTTTGTCCCAATAACAAGCCAATTTCATAGCTTGTTTTTTTGTTTTCTTTATATTTATGATCCAAAAGCATGGGTGATTTTATTTCTGAGTTAGTTGCTTCTTCATATATGAATGTTCAGTAAGTTATCTACCTGTGAAATTTACTTTTTACTGTAATCTCACTTGATTTTCACATATGTAACCCATTTTACCTCCAGTGATTTAATCCCTTTAGAATTTAAGGATATGTATTGGTTCCCCAACCAACCATTATCCCATCATCCTTCATGACATCATAGTGGAATTTCTTCAGGTTTTTAAAGAGAAAATAATCACTGGAAGCTAGGTCTAGAGAGTTCATGGCTAAGCTTCAAATACCCACAATTTTTGATAGCAGCTCATGCTTTTTGGGATTAATGACAAGAATGTGAAGCAGCAATATGCCTGCTATCAGTTTTCCATCTCGTTTCTCCTTAATGGCATTGTATAATACACTGCAGAAGCATAAGTTTCTCCAATGATGATGGGCTAATTTGGCACAAATTCCAACAGCAGAACACTCTCTATATCACAAAAAAAAAAGGGTTGCCATTATTTTTCTACCTGAATGAATTATTTAGGGATGGGAGCCCTGATGCTTCCATTGTATAGGCTCTTTTAGTTTCTGGGTCATAGTGACAAATGCTTGCTTTATCTCCAGTAACAGTTTTTGAGAAAGTCATCAGCATCTTCTTGGAGGAGGTCCAAATTCTGCTAATTGGATTCTTGGTAGTTCTTTCTGTTCTGGCATTTGCATTCAGAGAACCTATCGGGAGCTGATCTTTTACATCGTCACAATGGTTGGAATAATTATGATATGTCATTTGAAATGCAGTTATATAATTAACAAGCATGCCAGCAGCATATTCAATCCTTGGCAAAATCATTCTAGGCTTCCTTTCCTTGACACAACAGTTTATGTCCATTTTTTAAAATTGGAAAATTCTTCTTGGAAAATCATATAGTTTCACTTCTTAGAATGCCAACATAAAAATATTAACTTTGAAAATACTATTACAACTGTCGACTTTTGACTCACTATACACAAGTCTCAAATTTATGATATGTGTTGTGGTGTAATAGACTGAGTCAAATATATACCAGTATATTATTTTGTAATCTGTTGAAACCAAATTATTGAGTGCTAAGTAGATTACAAAGTTGTCTGCAGATTGTGACCCTGGTCATTATTTCCATAGCACATCCCATCAAATCAATTAAGAGAGAGAGAGAGAGAGTAGAAACAAAATAAAATCTTATTATATCAAGAAACTTTATATTTTGTAATTATAATATGCTGGTACTAATGGCCTGGGCCAGATAGACGGAGGTCCCTTGTAGTTTGTATTTTCTTAGCATTCAAATAAATAAATGAATGCTGGTACTACCATGATTTCATTTGTCTCAACTCTTTTTTTATTTTATTTATTTATTTTTCTACTGTCCACATTCATTTTCTTTTTAAACAAAAATTTACTCAATTTCCTAATCTGGCCATTACTCTCAAACTTACTTTTCAACCCAAGATTGCAGGTTCAATCCAGGCCAAGGTTGATGTATTTTTTTGAGTGTAAAAATCCTAAGTATGGCTTCCTTTGGAAGGGAAGTAAAATCGTGGGTTCTGTGTTGTAGATTTATAGCATGAAAAAGAAAATCAAGTCTGAAAGAAGAGGCCTCTGAGCAAAACTTGCCAGCTGTTTCACACCCTGAATTGAATGGGATGCTGATGACCTGAGATGAGTATCTGTAAATTAAACAAATCAGCTACTACTTTTCTTATTATAAGTCATTTTAGCGAAGTCCTTAGATGTCACCTTGTTTGTGGGTAAGCACTGATATTCCAGCAGGATTTAGCACCCGCTTACAAAGTGAAGTCCATGCAACACTGATTGGAACTGAACACATCTGAGTTCATTGCTGCTGGAGATTAGCCCTCCAGAAGTCCAAAACCCTGAAGCCCCAAGACTGTCACTTATGTAACAGGAGAAAAACAGCCTGTTTGAAACCCCCATTGAAATACCAACTTCAGAAAATCTTCTTTAGGAAAGCCAGCAGTTTCAATTCTGCTAGAGGTGGTGCATGCTGCAGTAGACAAGTGACTGGACTGTCTAGAGAAGTATGTCCAGGCAAAGGGCGGACATTTTAAGTAATGCATGTATCATCTGCATCTGTTGTGTTGACAGTAACATTACAAGACATATATTTATTAGTTATTGTTGTTTCTCTGTACACCAGTGACCTTTGAGGGACAAAACTTATAACAGGACTAGGCAAATGTCATACACTGAGCTTTTGTGTATGATAAGGAAGCAGAAGTGGAATGTATTTAAGGCTAAATTATTACATAAAAAGTACTTTATTTGCAACCACTCTTAAAAAGTATGAGAAAACTTATGGTGTGGATACATATGTATGTTAAACTTGTGACAATTTATCTTTAACTTTAGTTTGCATTCCATTTCCCATATTGATGGCACTTGAGTTACACCATGTATCTTTCACTGCACATGCTTAAATGTCAGACATTTTAGGTTATAGTTGGTGGCATCATCTGTCAAGAGTACATTATTGTTGTATTTATATGCTATCAAACTTAGAGTGAATATGGTAGTGGAACAGCAGCAAACACTATTGTAGATTTTAACCAACTAGCAAGTAAGCAAAAGTGCTGAAAATAAATATTAGATCCAGATTATTGCTGTAAGGATTTTAAAGTTATATGTAGATATAGTGCTAATTTGGCTCGTTCTTTTATTTGCAGGCATTGGATGGCTATGAGCAGCTATGTTACAACATAGGAAGTGAAGGTCGATCTTCCATAAGACAGTTGCTAGTAAATCTGTGTCAAGCAGAGTTTGAGAAAAATTTTGAAGTACATTTAATGCTAAATGCAAGATCAAAAAAGATTGACTTAGCTGATAAAGTAAGTTATGATTGAATTTTGTTTAGTATTATTTTTATGAGACATATTTTTAAAGTAATGTCCCAGTGCTGCAGTCCTGATTTTGGACACATGCATTGACTTTTCTTCCTTCATTTGCAAGCAGTAGAAAACATTTGTTTGCATCTTTTTGTGGGTGTTTTAACATGTTCAAGACAACAACATACGAACTGTAAGTTATGGTTAGTGATCTGTTTCTTGAATGTAAGAAATGTGAAATCATCTGATAATATTATGAGATTTATGATGAAAGTGTAATGACTGATGAAAAGGAGGAAATGGTTAGGATGATTAATGAAAGTCATCAAGATGTGTATGTTAAGCTGAAGATGGGGGCAACTGTCTGTAATCAATAGAACCTTGTGAAAATATTTTATTTTTTGGAAAAAATGTTTTTCAAAATCAAAGATTTCGGTACTATAGACAGTTTGGTGGTGTTATTAAGAAATACATTCACATTATTACGTATTAAAAATTCATAAACCAATAATTCTAGCTTGTGATATGCAATATGAATGGTGGGATTCATACAAGTTTTTTTACTAAAAACAAAAATGTATAGTTATGTGTTGTTCACACTCTTCTGCTACTGTTTTACTGTAGTCTGTTCTGTCCTTGAACAGAGCACTAAAAAAATGAAATGTGTATTACTAAAATTATTACAAACTGTGGTCTTTTCCAGGAAGTGCGGAATGAACTAGAGTCACTATTTGAAAAGCAATACCAAGCTGCACAAACACGAGCACTAGGAAATATTTGGTAAGTAATCATCTACACTTTATGGTTTCATTTTCTTTGCTTAATCTTATCATAAATAGGCACTAGTTTTCAGTGAAGTTACAAAAGATACAGATATTTTTATGTCCCTATAGTGTGTAAAATGCATGAGTTATGAATACAAATTCAGCACTGTTCAAAATTACCTCCTTTGGCTCACAAGCAGGTGATAAAGTATGTAGCCACGCATCAATTGAATTACACAATGTACTTTATACTAACATACAAGAAAGCATGATCATCATTATTATTATTATATTTATGGCTGAGCTATCCTGTTAGAATGTATTATCACTCTATTGTCTATAGCATTGTAAGTACATATTAATTAATATACCTGAGATGTTTACAATAAAGTAATTAACCAAGATCATTATATGATTGAATTGATCTACACACTCCATTCCATTCCACACTCTTGACTCCATTTGTTTAAATTTAGTACATGCTTTACAGACCTTTGTCTGCATCCTCAGCTGTCAACTTCTGGATAATTTTTTATGCTTAGGAATGTATATTCTACTCTGTTTCTGCACATGCCTCTCTTTCTATATATTCTTCCAAATAGACTTTTTCACATTCTGCATAACTTATTTGATAAATATCTGCTTTTTCCTCCTGTGGAATACTGTTATTAATATTGTCACTCAGGAGATTTTTAACATTAAATCTGTTTATAGGTTCCAATCTCATGTTAAAATGTTTTAGAATATTTTGAAATTTTTGCATAGCCCTTGGATGATATGTGAACTTTTTTAAAAATGAAAGTGTTGTGGTTTCTTTAATAAGCTTCTGCCTCTTGAATTTCTATATTTTTTTGTAAACTAGTTCTTTGCTAAAATGGATTTAGCTTCTGTCCACTGATTGGATTCTGATGTTTCATAATGAATCCAAGTTTCATCCATTGTAAAGAATAGGCGCACAAAATCTGTTTTGTTCCTGTTAGATCTCTCCAAGCACTGCTAGAGCTTCAAATACATTTGCTTATGATTGGCTATGGGCAAGTGGCACATATCTTGCACAAAACTTTTTATCCCCAATTCTTCCTGTAAGATATATGCAGCTCACTCTTTAGATATGCCTGTAGCATCAGCATTCATGTACCTTGACTCACCGATTGTTGTGCACTTTTTCAATGGTTTCTGGACCGCCATAGTTGGCTGAGGCTGTTAAGGCTAAGACCCATATGAGTGGAAGGAAGGTGTGGAGTTCTGACCAGGACCATCCTCCCTGATGGAAGTTTTTTCCAGGTTTTTCTCAGTCCCCATAAATGGCAAATTCCAGGGAAATACCGTAAACTTAGGCTTGAAACTCTTCCTTCCTTTAAAAAATATCCTTTCCCAGTTTATCATTTCATCTCATGTATAAATCAGTGCCTACTCAATAGTTAAAACAGGCATTAAACACTATTAAAGAAAGGGGGGGGGGTTCTGGAATTGTTGCACATTTTGGATATCCTGTGTGTGGATCATCTTTGAAGCTGGGGCAGTTATTTTAAACTTTGCAGCCCATTTTTCATTCTTGAAAATGAGGACAAAGAAGTGCTGTACACTTTAATGAAAGGACCCTGTTATTAATCAGAATGTTGCAACTGCATTTTTCATAGGTAATTAGAAGTTGACTTTGGTCTTTTGCAAAGATATTCCCATCTTTTAATTTATGAATTTTAATGAAAATTATGTAAGATTATATTTTGAAATATGTAATTTATTTTTAACTACATGAATGTTAAAGATTTTTGTACAGTCCAAGTATTAAAGTGAAATCTGCCCATTTCAGAAACTGAATATCGTGAAATCCTGTCCATTTTGGAAATTTTTATTGGCACTGGTGAAAACCATGTTTTAATAATATTTTGCTGAATAAGAGGAAAACTATCAAAATGGAAATAGAAATAATCTGCCAAGGTTTATAACAGTGTTCTTGAATACACTCTTTGAAGTAAACTAGATTTTGAAACAGCATGTAATTTCAACGAAACAATATATAAATTCATAATATTTAAAATAATATTCTTTGTGACAGTCTGCAAGGGTGTTTTGAGTTTTTGCTCAATATTCTTATTGCCCTGAGGACTAGACAGAAAATTCATTGAATTCCTGTACATCATACAAACACTTCATCTTGTTTTGAATGATTAGGCAGAGCACAGAATCATGATTTTTGTGTTTAACAATGTTGTATGAAAATGTAATATAGGGAAAGTTATGAAACTAAAGCCTAAGGAGAAAGAGGGTGTGAGAGAAATAATGTTAAAGTTTAATTGAGGAAAAATTTAGGTTTAATGCACTTAAAGGGACAAATATTGCATCATGAGTGAACTGTGGAAATTATTGGCAACTTGAAAATTAAACAGAAGCAACACATATATGTGCACTGTCAATCATAATATTACAGGAAGATAACTTGAATATTACTTACTAGTAAAAAAGACATCTATATACATATACTAACACATGTAATATTGAAGTGCTGATTTTAATTGTAACATTGATACCCTTGATTGTTATGCTATCCCTGAAACAAGATATGATTATTATTATAATTGCCATTATTATTATTATTATTATTATTATTATTATTATTATTATTATTATTATTATAAGAAGCATTTATAATTAAATGGGAAATTTTGAGACAACATTTCCTGCTTCACCTTCTACAATTGAAATTGTATTGTAGAGCAATAGTAAGGCTCATGGATAGGACATCAAGCACAACCAGTGGACATGAAAAGGAATCTTGCTATGAAACAAGGTAAGAAAGAACATCATCCTTTAACTGGAGCAACAATCTGTAATCCTGCCTCATAACTGGCATGAAAATCAGAACATAACACCAACTTACAGGCCTTGTGCTTGTGCATTGTGGAAAGCTTTTGAAATGGTCCTAGAATTTGTTTGCCATTAAATTTAATATTTTATTATCATTGATTTTAAACTTTTCAGCTTGCTTGTGTAGTCTAATTTGATTTTGAATTATAGCAACTTCATTTTTCTGTGCAGGATGACTGGGGAGCTATATAACTATGGCATTCTGTCAGACAACATGATTCTGTACTTCATATCACGTTTGCTGGACGAGGTTTCTGAAGAATCCTGGCCATGGTTATGTGAACTAATCCTCACAATTCAGACTAGCCTTGTCAAGAATGACTTGGTACCTGGTTATTATAATTTTATCTCTTAACATTAGGTTGTCTCATAAGAAATATCACTTTTTAAGTTTAGTATGTTTTAAGGTTTTAATAATTTTCTTATGTTTGGCAATGTCATGTACAGATACCATATTTATTAAGAGCATATGTCAGTCATCAGCTGTTAATACACAATCATAAAATAGAGAAAACAAAATTTGAAATTAGAACCCTTCCTTTTTATTATTATTATTATTATTATTATTTTTTTTTTTATTTTTGAATGGTGTTTAATGTCTGTTTTTACTACTGAGGCACCACAGGCAGTGAACACTGGTGATACATGAATGATGGAAATGTTCCAGGCCTAAGTTTAGGGTACTTCCCCAGCATTTGCCAGTTATGGAGACTGAGGAAAACCTGGAAAAAACCTAAGTCAGGGAGGATGGTCCTGGCGGGAATCGAACCCCAGACCTCACGCTCATGAGTCCACGCCTTAACGACCTCGGCCACCCATGGTGGTAGAATCATTCTAAAGCACTATAGGAAGCAAGATTATAAAGCTGCTGCCCCGGTCCAAGAAATATATGAAGAGGAGGGAGAAGATATTGTTAGAGAGCATGTGTAACAACAATGGTTCCATTGTTTAAATTATGGAGAAGAAAACAATTGCCATATTGACACAAAAAAACACACAGAAGCTGTTAACTTGTACCTTATGAATTGACACCTGAACAGGCTCAACATAGATTGGGTGTCTGTCATCAGCTTATCCCAAATCCGACAAATTGGGAATTTGTCAGAATTGTCTTACATGATGAAAAATGAGTGTAACTGCAACCCTGACACTTCGAAACAGCAAATTGATCTGTGTCATCTGCCAAAGTCATCGCTAAATAAAATTGGTTCAGCTAAAGTGATGTTATTATAGTGCATTATAATTTTGAAAGCATGATTCACTGAAAGTTTGGAACATGCAATTGATGCAAACTTGCAGCAGCACAATGTGAGACTGTATACCACTAGAACAAGCATGGAAAAAAATCCAGGAATCAGAAGGGATGATCAAACCCACCATATAGAACTGGTCTTGTGCCTTTTGCAAATTACCATCTGTTTCAATCCATGGTCCATTTTCTGCATGGAAGAAATTTTGATAACATTGAAGCCATGGAAGTGAGTGTCACACATTCTTTGCATCAAAATCCAGACACTGATACGATTGCAGGATAACAAACCTCATTAAAAGGTGGCTCAAGGCAGTAGAATCTAATGCCTTTACTTTTAAATTAGTTTAATTTCTTGCCAAAATGCATTTCAAATAAAATTTTACTTAAAACGAAAGTGTATAGTTCCATGGTGAGAATGCTGTAAACAGTTATCTATAACAGCTGTACAAGGCACTACCATATCTAAAACTCATTTACGGCACTTCTCTGAAAAGCATCATGCTTTGAACTGAAAAAAAATTAATATCACTATAAAAAAAAAAAAGAATATATTGGCCATACTATGATTTGAAATGCTTCCACATCCTCCCTAATCACCTGATCTTGCTCCCTTGGATTATGATCAATTCCCAAAACTCAAAGCTGCACACAAATTGTAAGTCAAATGAAATAGATGATACAGGAGATAAACAAGTATTTTAAATGGGTTTTGAGTAACGGAGGTTCAGTGAGCAACTGATGATGGGAGAGATTCTCCCGAAACGTGTCTTACTTTTGTGTAAGTGAGTGGAGTTTAGTATAAAAATGAATACCTTAGTTTAGGTTATAAACACTTTCCATTTTAATTTTTCTGAATTTCTGCAGTTTATGCTTTTGTAAAAAACCTAACTGCAGCAATAGCTTCATCAAGTGACTTGAAAAATTAAGCTGTGCATTCAAGTGAGTTGCTAGGTAACATGCACATTTTAACCAGGCGTTCCACCTTGAGGTAGTGGCATTGGAAAAATAGCAATCATACCTTGATGTGATCTTCATATTTCTCCCTCAGAAACTTGTTTTTCCTCCTGGTGGTATGGAAAGCATTTTTAACATTAACAATGTCAATATTCAAGGAGTCCATTTATCTTGAAAGTCACTATTAATTTAATAATTTTATGTGCCCAACATTGAATCTTTCTCTACTATAGACCCCTGCAGAGCATGATCACTCTTTGTCATGTACCTTGCCAAATGCATGAGCTCTTTCAGTGTATCAAGAATGGCATTAGCATATTTTTAGCACTGATACATGTGGCAGATGTTAAGGCATGGATTCATTAATGGGAAGTCTGGGGTTCGATTCTCACCAGGACCATCCTCCTTGATATATATTTATTTCCCTCCCCCAGGTTTTTTCTCAGTTCTCGTACATAGCAAATGGTGTGAAGGTTAGGCTTGAAACCTTACCTTCCTTTAAAAGAATTTCTTTCCCATTTGATAATTTCATGTGATGCATTTACCAGTATCCACTACCTGTGATGCCTCAGCAGTAAAAACAAGCACTAAATTCAATGAGAAAAACAAGGCACGTTTGCAGAATTGACTGTGTCGAGAATGACTGAAGCTGTAAGATATATCCTTGCAGGAACTGGAGGCCTAATGAGAATGTTCAAAATATAATTTCCATTCTTATTGGCATTTTTATTACAAAAATACATAAACTTCTTTATTCTTTGCATCAACTTTAATTTTCTCTTAAATTCTATAACTAAAGGAATATAAATTTGTCAGAGTATTAGACAAAGGCAATTTACCAGCACCATGCATGTATTTATTCATCCTGTTTCCAAGAGCAGTTTGTCAAGTTTTTGTTGACTGGAGTCATAGGCAAACAATAAATCTGAATTTCATTATTAGTAATTGTTAATAAATGTATATTTAATTTTTTTTATTTTCTCTATAAGGCCATAAATTAAAAGGGTAAATAACAATGGGCTTAATTTGCATCTTTGCCTCACCTCTTCTGCACTGTGCATACTAACAATTATTCCATCCATATATCACATTTAGAGTTAATGTCATATTTGTGTTCAGCATCCAGAAAATGCAAAATCTATAATTTCAGTATGACTGTAAGACATATTTCTCAAGCATTTACACAATTTAGACCAATTTGGTTAAGTATTTGTAGTACAAGTTTGATTTTCAGTTTCAAGAGATAAAATTAGTGATTGTGATTTGTAAAGTATTAAAGGAATATTTATTTTTTGACTGATTCTAAAGTATATCATAGAAAAAATCATTTAGGTCAAAAAATGTGCACAGGCATTTTGCTTTGTTTACATAGATATTTGTTTTCACTTTCTTGTGTTTTCTTAAGTTAGTTTTGCTCCTATAGTAATTGGTATTTAATCATCTGAGTTTACTTGAAATCCATAAAGTTACTTGTGATTATTGTTGTTTCAGGCAGTGGGTAAGTATTTTATGAAGATAAAGGAAATCCTGAAGAGCAAGACTCATTTGTCACACAGTTCGGAATCTCTGGTGCAACAGATTATCCTGGAGTGGGAAGCCAATGCAGATCCTGACAAGATTGCCTCACTTGCCCAGGAGAAACTTCCAGATAGTGAGCCTGTCACCTATAAGCCAGTTCTATATACAGTGCAGAGCTATGAAAAATATGCAGGTGATATTCTCAAGTATTGTAGCTTATCATTCTGTAATTCAGGAAACATTCCAATGATTAGTTTTAATATTAAAAACATTTAAGTTTTTCTTTCATATTATGATTATGTAATTAGCAAACTCACAATTCCAAAGAGCATGAATTTACCAGATGCTCTATGTCTTTTCTTACTTCATGTAGATATCAAATCTTATAGGTGCCCTCTTTCTGATGCCTGTGCAACCATTTAAGTTAGGAAATGAATTAAGGCGCCCAAAATGTGGTTGGTAAATGGTAGTTTCAATTTTGCAAGATATACATTTATTGTGATAAAAGAGATAAACACACATGCTGACCAAGAATGCATTCAGAACTACTTTTACCATTTACATTCATATAAGTTTTGTGCAAGTCACATAAAATTCAACCACTACATGAGGTTTTGCATCTCGGCCAAGGTCAGCTCACCTTCCCTCACATGGCTGCCTGCCTGTCCTTGAACTTCTGAGCAGTCATTGGTCTATATTCGTTGTGAAGATGGCAAGACAGCTTACTTTAGAACAACATATTTTTGTGTGTAATTATTATAAATACAAATCGGCTTGCTGCCTTCGTGAAGAATTTATTCAAAAGTTCCCTGGGCAATTACCTCCTTCTACAATTGCAATTCATGATCTTGTAAATAGATATAATAATAATTATATTAATAATAATAATAATAATAATAATAATACTTTATTCACCATTTGGATCATTTACATGATATAGGCTTCGTCCAGAATATAATATAAGCAATATACAAGTTTAGTAATTATACTAGATTTACAATATGCCTTATTTAAAGTTCATATATTCATTTACTGAATAAAAGGTATGTTGTAGTAGAAAGGCTTTGACTTCTTTATGAAATTATTTTATATTGATTATTTCTTTAATATTTATTGGTAGTTTGTTATACATTTTAATGCCTATATTTGTGAGATTATTTTTTAAAATATTTGTCCTGCATATCTGAGCATGAAGGTAATTTTTCCTTCTTGTATTATGAGAATGAATATCTATATTTGTACATAATTCTCCCTGATGTCTCTTAATATGGTTTATGACCTCTATTATAAAGAAGCTGGCTAAGGTAGTATATTATGTTTCGTAAAATAGGGTCTACAGAATGTCATACTATCTATTCCACTTATAATTCTTATTGCTCTCTTCTGGATTTTAAATACTCTCTCACATTTCTCCCCAAAATTTTATTCCATATTTAAATCGACTATGAAAATGAGCAAAATATGCATTTTCAATCCTAATAAATTCAGTGGCCTTTTTAGACTTTTAAGCATATAACAAACAGAACTTAGTTTAGTCGCTAAATGATGAGTGTGAGTATCCCATTTAAGGTTTTCATTCACATGTATACCTAAGAATTTTGTTTCTCCCTTGTACTGAATAATGTTTCCATCATATATAATTTGAGGTTTGATACTGTTTTTACATTGCCATCTATGAATTGTCATTGCAATAGTTTTTTCATTGTTTAGATTAGTTAATTTATTTTAAACCAGTTATTGGGGCTATGCATGATTGTGTCTGCTTTATTTTGCAATGCAATATCATTATCTCCTTTTATAAGAATGTTTGTATCAGCAAAAAGAACCATATCAGCCTTTTGAATATTATTAGGCAAGTCATTTATATACACTAAAAACAACAGAGGCCTAGTACTGAACCTTGAGGAACACCTCTCATAATTTCTTTTGTATGTGTCGATAATTACTTATTCTCAGTTGTTCTCAGTTCTCAAATTCTCAGTTCTCAAATGATTGTTTTTGAACTTTAGATTTGTTGGTGATCATTACATCCAATAACGATTTTTTTATATCTGTTATTCTTGTCAGTACCGCTACCGTATTAAATAAATGTATACAGAGAGCAAATCTTTTATTTTGTTTACATTATTATTCTCCTCCAAAAACCTACGTTCCAATCTCCACAAATTATAATATTCTAATATTTTCTAGTTTGGCGGAATAGACTGCTTCTAATTTAGTTAAAAATTTATCGAGTTTTGTATTTGGTGCCCTATAACTGCACATGATAACTACATTCTGATCACTAATCTCTATCAACGATGGCTCAAAGTTCCTATCTTCCTTGAGATCCTCAAACAGGTCTATATTTCTAGTGTTTATATCTGACCTAACGCTTATACATGACCCCCCATGTTTATAGGCTTTCCTACAAAAGCAATCTACTAGCCTAAACTTTTTGAGGTTAGTAACTATTAACTGCTCTAACTTTAACCAATGTTCAGTTATGCATAGAACATCTACATGTAACAAATCTACATTTAATAATACATCTAGTTGGTTTATTTTATTTGTTATATACTGTACATTTTGATGTAGAATGCTCCTGGTGATTTGAACCCCAAACCCCCCCTCACAAGTCTGCACCTCATGGTCACCCATGGCAGTCCACCCATGGATGAACTCAGCAAATTCTTACTCAAACCATCAGAGGCACCTTGGGATCCAGCCACTAAATCCAGAATCATTCAACAGCTGAGGATGGGAGCAATTGCCCCTGAAACATGTCTCCTAATGTTGTATAAGTGGAATTAGTATGAACAGATTTTATATATTCTACCAATGTACAATTTTACTTTCAAAATCAGGTTTTAGTTCTCTGTAAAACTTAAAAAATATGTTCTCATGAATTTTTTAATGTAACATTCTCTGTTCATATCCACTAGCCTATTTCTCATTTTGAACCAAAATCCCATATCAAAATTCAATACTGAGTGTGGTATGGAAATATCTTGAGGTACTGGCTGATAATCCTCTTACATGTTATATATGTAATGGCTTCTGTGGATTTTTGAGTCATGACTTGCTGAATGTCTTTCTTCCTGTTTGTTCATGCACCTTTGTACCATTTAACAATGTATTGATGTGAAGAGCATCCTGACAGTTGCACTGACATGTAAAACCTTTCTGAGTCCATACAGCAATAAAATATTTGCATATCATACAATACAATGTGCAAGTTGTTGCAGCATAACCGCCATCTTGCCTATCATGTATGCTAGCACCAAGTCATACAGCTGAAGTCTGAAATGCTACCCACTCAAAACCTTTCTGCTTATATTACAACAAACTGTTCAGAACTATGTTTAATAATCTCATGTATATAACATTTTACGTTTCAGACATCTGAAATGCATCACTTTAGTATATATTCTTATTTTAATTGATGCATAAAAACCTAAAAAGAATAAACTGCACAAAAAATACAGGTTTCATTTGAATTAAAGTGATAATTTATTAAAGATTTTTTTTAATTTTTTTTATCAAGGAAATGTGTTTTGCTTCAAAAATATGCATTTGCATAAAATTCATTGAATACTGTATGTTGTCGCAGACCATAAACCTTTCAAAGATTCCAACAAGAATGGCAGAGGAAAGAGTAGGGGAAGATACAGAGGAGATAGAGTTTATGGAAATGGGCAGTTTGTGCAGAATAGAGGTCATATTTTCTCAGTCCGTGCAACTGATAGTTTTGATGATTGGTATGAACAAAACATGGTCAATACTTATGGGTAAGTCATGTATTTATTGCATTCTTTAGAAAACCTATAATTCTTAAATTACAGAACAATTAATTTTTGCAAAATTACAAATTTTAAATACAGTAAAGCACCTCTTTTACTTTTCTTAAGGGAGTAAAAAATAAATGTAAATAATTAGAAAAATATAAGTTATATAATTTAAATTTCAGGACTCAAAATTTCTTGCATTAATATTAAATCAAGGTCATACAAAAATCAGGGTTATACTGTGCTGTAGTTTAAACAAAGATTTTGGAGAATACATTGTTCAAAAGAGAGGAATCAATGGATCAATAAAAACATAAAAGGAAATACTGGGCTTCCAGAATATGTCTTCACTGCATGCATGAAGTTTTGCATCTCAGCTCCCCTCCCCATTTATTGCTGCCTGTCCTTGAACTTCTGAGCAGTCTATATTCATTTGCAAAGATGGCAAGGCAGCTGAGTTGAATTGCAAAGTATTTTTTGTGTGTGAATGTGATAAATATGAATCAGTTCAATTGCATTTGTGAGGAATCTATTTGAAAGTTACCTGGACAATTGCCTCCTTCCAGAACTGCAATTCATGATTTTGTGAATAAAATTGACACTACTGGTTTAGTGCAAAACAAGAAACACATGCAGAGACATACAGTTTTAACAGAAGATAAATTAGATGAAATTGGTGCATATAGTGAACATTTGCCAACAAAATCACTACCTAAATCAGCATAATTAGTTGGAGCTTCAGTATCTGCTACACATACAGCAAATTGTTAAAACTCAAACCTTATAAATGCACACATGTCCCTACACATGCGCATTATTGTGAGTGGTTTCTTTCATCAGTGACTGACTGAAGGGTTAATTGAACCACAGTTTGTGTTCTTTACAGAAGAGGTGTGGTTCCATCAAAATGGTCATGTGAGCACTCACAACACTTGCTATTGGTGTTGTGAAAATCCAAATTGTATACAAGGGACCCCAGTCAGCTGGTAGAAGAAATAATACGGGTAGTTTCAACAAGATTCCGCCATTGCTGATACAGCCACGGGTAAAATTTGAGAAAAGTTTGAAAATAGAGTGATAGTGCTAAAGTATGGCCCTGTGGCTCTCCAGATTGAACAGTCTGTGGGCCGGAAGGATAAAATGTATAAAACAAATCCTCTCACATGATTGCTTCCATAGAATGCAACTTTATATCAAGAGTGGGGAACACTATTTCAATAAGAAATAGTTATGGCCTTTTACTTAGTAAAATCTTGAAAATTAAATAGATACTCATATAATGTATATTAACCATTTATCTCTATTATAATGAGTACCACTAGAATGCCATTGATACTCATTCTTGAGAAACTAAATAACAAAAGAATCTTAATAAGCATCCCATCTGGCTCCTCATAGATGCTTTGACAAGGCCTATGGCAATATTGATTTGAATTCCTGGGAAGTACTCAGCTCATTTGTGCTAATACTAATTCATTCTATTGATCATTTTGAAAGCCAATATCATAAATGATATTGTTGGTATTGAAGTATTATAGGTATTCATCCTAACTGGCACAATTATACTGTAGCAACAGCAATAGCATAAATGAGAATCACATTTAATGCAGTCACCACATAAAATGGGCATAGAATAAACAAATGAATTCAGATAAAAATAAATAGCATTAGCAGCATCCAATTAAAAGGATTTTTCCTTGCACACTATATACTTATTAAACAGAATAAATTAATATAGAAATAAATAAATTGCACTATCAAAGATAGCTATAATTCACTCATAAGATATATACTGGAAAAAACCTGTTAAGCAGAATTCAGTAGTAATGCTATAAAGATATCTCTGTTTTTCTTTTTATTTCTTTCTCAGTACAACAGTTAAAATTGTTAATTTTGAGGCAGAAAGTAGAAAATTTCATCATTTTAATTTTTTCTCTATTTTTGCTCGTTTCAGTTTACCCAAGAATCCTTCGTTTTATAGTTCTTATACACCTCATAATATGAGACAAGGCAGACCAGATGTTGGTAAGTACAGAAATGATTTATTTATTGAAATACTAGGACAAAATAAATATAAGAGATCTTCACCTATTTGGTCCTGGCCATTATTAGGTGTAACCCCCATAAATACAATCTGTGTTACAATAAATACCTTTACTTAATTTTAAATTAAACATAATTATTTTTAATGAAAATGTTAATTGGAGCTTGCACAGTGAAGCCAATCATATAATTCATATTATTGTATGATTTAGTTAAACTACACATTCATAACACAAGTATGTGAAGCATTAAGAGTGTGTAGTTCAGTTAAATCATACAATAATATCACTTATATGATTGGCTTCACCGTGCAAGTTCCAATTAACATTTTAATTTGCATTAGATTAATTTTTTGCTCTTCACTATAAGAGTTCTATCACAATAGAATTCATAGTTGTCCATAACATTGGCAGAAGGTCCTCAATAGTGATTCAATACTAAAGATATTTTATTGAGATTTTAATGCTTTGAAATATCTAATCTGAAACTGACAGAACTTATAAAAGAACAATATGACTGGTTTTGTGCTTAACTTATTGCAATATGGCATATGTAGCAATTTCTTTGGAAGATTGTATATATTCCAGCTGCTTTAAGATGTCACTTAGGTGAAAATGGCAATACTGTTTCATCACTCAAAGCAATATTACTGGATAGTTCACAGCTGTTCAAATAATTGTGTAAGGATAAGTCATTAAGTAAGTTACAAATGGATAATCAACTGAAACAAAAGTATTAATTTGAAAAATACTTTTATTTCTCAGCATAATCTCCATATGCATTGGGGCACTTAGCCCCTGAAATCCAGCAATATAAAATTCTTTGGGCTGCTGTCAGAACCAGGCAGTAACTTCCCTTTTGACACTTTGTTGTCAGGAAAATGTTCATCTGAAACATCCTGTTTAAGAGGATATGTAAGTCGCTTGGAGCAAAGTCAGAGCTATATAAAAGATGCTTGAAGACTTCCCACTTCATTGTTTTGTTGGCAGATGAGGATGCATATTGTCATACAAGAGCAACATGCCTTTGAGTTGTGAGAGGAGTTGTGGTCACTTCAGTTAAAAGGCCTGAGAATGTTACAGTAGGGGTTGGCATTTATGGTTTGTCCTTAAGGCTGGAATACAATAGCAGTATGCCTTTGTGGGTGTCACTGAAATGGTGAACAACCAATACCAGCTAGAGTGTATCTAGTTACCCCTCTGTCTGCTCTGATTAAATCTTCAATTCATTGTATATTTGCCTCTGTGGCAAACCCGCTGACATGGTGTTCATCTTTGATACATTTCCCCCCTTCAGAGAACTTTTGCACTCAATTGTAATAACTGACATGATAGGCACTTCTCACTCTAGATGGAAACCATTTCTTTATGGATATTCTTTGATTTCCATGTCTTTTGCCCACAAAAATCACACAATGAAGCACTGTATGAGGGTTCTATATTCACTCAGAGGCACCACCATCTTGTAACTTATGTTTTGCTATTGTAAAAGTCAATTGTTTCATGTGGAATGTCACAAATTGCCTCCGAACTAATGCTGCAATGTAGTGGCAATAGTTTCAGGTGCCTGATTCAAACATGTAGTACCCCACATAAATTTCTAACTTATGAATTATCCTTGTATTATGACCTATCATAAACTCATTGTTAAAGCAGTAATAACAATATTTAGATATATTTCTCTATCATTGTAATTTGTCTTTGTTCGAATGTCCATATTATTGCTGTTATACCTATTATTTATCTATATTTAGTATCTACTCACCAATTTTATAGAAATAGTGAGCAACAACTTTCATCTTCCCAAACCTTCAACAAACTTCCTTCTACAGACTACTACTAATATTAATGCAATGATAATAGAGGGATTGTTAACTTCTTGTACTTGCCAATAATGGAATTTATTATAGTGCTTTTCTCATTAAAAATGTACATGCTGCACAGTTACACTCTCTACAGCTTGATGAAAATGCCTCTTTCCCTTAACTTGAAAAGTAATTTGGAATTTGTACAGTGAAACAAATCATATGATTGAATCGAACCTAAATACCCTTTTGCTATTTACATTGTGTACATACTATTTTTGTGTGTGTACTTTTTACATATTTTAAATTTTAGGTACATTAACACAAGTATATTTTGATATTTTTATAACCTATGAATGTGCTTTGTAATAGTTGACCATCAGAAAGTAAAATGATGAGCACTAAAGCTGATCAAATAAGCTTTCAGTCTTGCTCATATCTCGGTGGCCTGATTTCCTCACTCTTTCAAGGAGGGCATGGCATGCAAGAGCGAGAGAGAAATTTGTCAATGGTAGCTTACGAGAGCGCATTTGTCTTGAGAATTATTTACTCTTGTGAGCAGCAAAGTTCAGTCACAAGTAGTGCCTATGTTGATCCAGAAACAATGTTTTGCATTCATACTCTGTCACTGCATCTAAGATTCTTTCTTATATGGTATTATGCACAGTAAAACAGTAAAAGATTATTAAACGATTGTTTGTGCTGTTTGCGAGAATTCTGGATTTGCCTTGTTACCAGGAGGCTCCTGAGATATGAGATTCTCATAGCAGCGCTCTAGCACAGTCACTCTCAGTTACATGAGTGAGAGATAACAAGCCAACATTTAACTATCTTTGGTGACCACAGTTTTCCAATCATATTTCATTCAAAGCTTGTGAAATGATTACAATTACCTTTTTTATTTCCATTATTTTACCATTCCTTACAATAGCCACAACCAGGTAGTTTTATCTTCAGTTATTAAAAATATTGGTGAATACTTTTTTGTATTTCAGGTATGTGGGGTGAGCAGAAAATGAAGAAGAAATCTCGTCATCAGCAGATGCAAGCACAATCTTCTTCAAAGAAAGGTATGTAAAAATTATTCTTCCATTTTTACTTCTTCAGACAAATACATCTTCATCTTATCTTTTCCTATGGCTTGTTGTCCTTTCTAATCCAAGCACTTATTTATGTGATATAAAAAAGTAATGGTCCATCTCTTGAAGCTTGTTAAATAAGCACATTTCTCATGATAAAATTCATTATCTGTATATTAGATTTGGGTCTTCATGAGGAGAAAGACAGCATGTAGAAGCTAGGCCTTTCTTCTTATCTCGGTAGCCCATACTAATGGGGCATCTGCAACAGATGGGATTGTGTTAAGCCTTATGCCTGTAAATTTTTTTCAGAATAAAGCTGAAATGAATTTTACAGAGTCCTGAAAACCAAAGTTTCAGTTTGTTAAAAACATAAAGTGAAATAATTACCACTGAATTTCTTTGAGTTATTAGGCTTAATCTGGCCTTAGAACATTAATAAATAGTGTTCCTCATTTATAAAAATAAAGATTAAAATAAATAACAGAATACAACAGAAAAAAGCACTTTATCAACATGCCATTAGCTTCTCTCACAGCTATCACTCTTCTGCTTATTGAATCTACAAGCTCTCATTGAAATAATTTCATAATAACCCCAAGTGTATGGAATTTCCAGTTTTCTAAATTGTACTTATGAAGTCATAGACAATGCAATGGTAATATATCATATTAGTATTTATTATATATGTTCACAATACTCCACTTATACAGGAGAGTGCTAAGTGAGCAGTGAAAGAGGAAAGTGGTGTCTACAGTAAGTCCCTGGAGTGAGAAGAAAAGTGATCAATAAGCTATGGGAGTGGAACTGTCAGAATAAAGAGTAAGGATAGGACTACTCATGAGAGTGAAAGTTAAAACAATAGGAGGAAGTATGATGATGAACTGTGTACTATTTGGAAGTGAAATTTTAATGTTACTAAATAGGAGAAATTTAACAAAATCTGGTTCCAGAATAGATACAGTCAATTTTAGAAAATCTTATGGAAAAAAATCAATAAAATATATGAATATGGAGCAATGAAATAGTAATATCTAAATAAAATAGCTAGAGAAATAAAAAAAAAAGATGGAAAAGAAATTCAATGAATAAGAAGAGAAGTAGATGAAATTGGTGTTTAGTACGACATATATCACATGATTTTTTTCAGATGAAATAAAATTAAGAATAGATAAAAAGGGTAGAAGATTCAGTTTAGTCTTTATAGGCATAAAAGTGGGAAGAGGTAATTGGCCAGTGGAAGAAATTACATAAATACTGGAAATGGATTTAAAAGGTTGGGAGATTGTGGAAGCCTACCTTGTAGGATAACATATTAGGAAAAGACACATTATTGCACAGTTCTCAACAACACAGTTAATTTATAAAATCGTAGGACATATATGTTGACAGGTTGAAACATATTTATTAACAAGAATTTATCACCAGACCAAAGAGATTTGAAACAAAATTTAGTCTGGCAAGTAATGGAAGTTAGAGCAGCAGGGAAATGAGCATATTCAGAAATTTGCAACTTTGGATCAAAGGACTGAATATAACTTCTGCAGAGAAGCGAGCCAGTTCGGGAGGAAATATTAGCAAAAATCTAGTGATCTACAGGAACTGCATACATCAAGTACAAGAAGAAATGGTACAAAGTCCAGCATCAAGGCAGGAGGAAATGAAACATGAGATACAACAGGTGTGACCTGAGAAGAGCAAAAAAAAGGAATATGTTACTGTGGAGGGAGGAGAGAGAAGAAGCACAGGTGATGACAGAGAAGGGAAAGAAGGTGTGGCAAAAGATTGAAGTGATGATCAATGATGAGGGGGGAGAAGCAGCAGATGTTTGTGCTATTAGGGAAAGGCAAGAGCATAAAGTAAGCAGCAACGAGCCCACAGAGGGAGGAGGTAACAATAGCATAAAAAAATTGGTGAAGGTATCCATCTAAGAAGTCAAAAATCAATAGAAAACAGCTAGCAGTGAAAGAAAGAACGCTATGGTTTTGGAATTGTGAAGAACTAAAAAACAAAATTGCCTCGGGAACTATACAGCATTAATTAGGGAAGAAAGATTTTTGAAGATCAAACTCAATTATCTACATAGGGGAGTTTTTATGTAAGGTAAGATGAAATGGATATGGTCACTAGAGGGAAATAAGAAATTGAATTAAAATAACTAAATTGTGTTATATTAAACTATTAAGCATTGTGAGTTTATGTATGTAATCATTCATTCTGATGTGCTATATTTTGAGGTAATATTTTGGAAGATCTATTTGAAATCAGGAATTTAGGGGATTATTTATATAGAGCTCAAAATAAGTGGATGTGAATAGTTAACAAATGAGTGTTTGATGATTTGTTAACCTTTTCCCAGATATGGATGTGTATAAATGTCCAGAGTAAAATGGGCCTAAGCAATATGGATGTGTGTACACATCCTGCATTGCAAATAAATGATTTTCAATCCGTAATTCTTTTAACATTTCTTTAAAAAATAAACTTAAATAAATTCTGTAAAATAATACACATTCGGCAAGCACTGCAAATTGAAGATTTTCAACCCATAATTGTAACATTCTTAAAAAATAAATTTAAATAAATTCTCTAAAATAGTTCAACTTTAACTTTAAAAGTTGTATTTTGAATGATACACCTCGAAGCATGACATAAGAGCATATTTCCGTGATCACCACAAAGCATGTTGGTTTCTTTATGTGTGCCCATTTTGCACACCACACATTTCTGAAATGAATGCTGCTTTTTTGCCATAGATGGTATCCTTTTGGGGAAATGTTTTTCTGTCAATCTGAGGCAGGAGTTTTAGACTTTCTACTCTGTGTACAGGCTATTGAATTTGGTAGCTTGCAATTAGACTACGAGCATTTGATAAGCAAAATTCCAGATATGTAATTGTTTTTGTGGGTTTAGAGCTTTCCAAATTACCAAGCAATTATATATATGGTGATATCTAACATGTGAAAAAATATTTTTAGTTCCATTTTACAGTTTTTCGTAAAGAGGGATATGCCTTCAATACCTGATCCACTAAATCAACACCACCCATATGCATATTATATTCATGTATAATATCAAGCTTGAAAATTGTCATTTTGGTTTTGCATCTGGCTTTCATGTATCCTGCATCAAAATTTTGGAACTGCAGTTAGATAAAGGTGTAACTATCCTTATATAATGACAAGCAATGTAACTCAAAGGTGGAAACTGACACACCTCCACTTCTCCTCTCTTTAGAACCTGTACATCCCGTATACTTTGGCAATGCAGTATGATATGAATGTACTGTTCCAATGGCATTTGTCATTCTTTTATATAAAATAATAACTTAGGGTAACTGTACCAATTGTCTAGATATACAATACCCTGATCAAGCACAGGTTCCATGAGGTGCATGACTATAAAGCTATTAGCCCCAAGTCTTTTTTTCCAGTGTTGTCAGTTCTTTTGCATGTAAATACAACTGTTGTAGACATACCGTAATTTTAACTTTCACAAAGATCAAAGCATTTTATGCCAAATATGACCATTTCTGTTTTGATATATTGCTTCGAACCCAAGCAGCCCTTTCAGAACATTAAACTTTTATCAACAATGGCCTTTTTACGAGGAATGTAATTTTCTTTGAATTTTGAAATAAGATAATCAAAAATAGGCCTAATTTTGTGTACTTTATCGCTTATATTTTCTGTGCTGGTGAAATGAAAAAGCCCCAATATAAACAAAAACCTGTTGAAAACATTTTATGATACAGTCGAACTACACACTCTTATGTTTCATTTACTTCATTGACAAGTAAATGAAACATAAGAGTGTGTAGTTCGACTGTATCATAAAATGTTTTCAATTATATGATTGGCTTCACTGTGAATGTTCCAATTAACATTTTAGTTAAAAACCTGTTGTTTGACATGCATCTTCCAAAAATGGAGTGCTAGCATGTCATCTGTAGACCAGTACATGTCTAATGTAGGCTTACAATAACACCCACGAGAATAATTATGCGATGTAGCCTGTAAATCTCATTCTATGTTACATCTGATCACTTCTATATCCTACTTTTAAGCCCTAATTTATCTTTTGAGGTCAGATCTTTGTAGACTTTACATACATTTGTTTCAATAACTATGAGAGCTATTAAATTTGCAGTAAAAAACTTGGTAAAAAAAATAAATTGGTTGGCTGTCACTTGTGAGGTGTGGCTGTACGCTATAGGTTGTACTCTGTAGAATGTATATTTTTTTGCCGTAAAGGTTTTCGGAATCCATAACCCTGTCTCTGCCCTAATACCTGCAGGAACAAATTCCTAAACAAGTTTAAGTTGCATCACTAGTTGAAGCCATGATTCGAACTGAGAATAACAAATTTGTAACTTTCTAATTGCTTGCCAAATAAACCTAGCCTCATTGGTATTTAGTTAAAACAAAAATATTCTCATGAAACAAATTCAAACATGTGCTTATAACTGATCTGAGCATAACAAGCTAAGGTTATTGTATCATGCAAACATAATCATATGATTCAACCTGATCTAAAAAGCCACACACATGTATATAAAAACCTACTCTCTTGGATAAGAAGCATATATGCAGCTTGTTTGCATTACGTCAAACATTTCTCCCAATACAAATTTATTACATGCTGTGTGCTGGCTCAGCTAAGAACAGAGAGCTAAGAGCTTGCAATACTACTAAACAGCAGTGATGAATGGTAGTGGTGTTTGAGAGAAAAAAGTAGAGAACTCTTTTAGCTCAAATTGCAATTGAACACATAAAATACACTCCAAAATTGAAAGTTTTTTTTTTATTTCTGCTAATAAATAGAGTAACACTAATTGATATTGTTGTATGATTTAGTTAAACTACACTCTCTTAATGCTTCTCTTACTTTCATAATGTATAGAACTGGTTTCAAGAACATTGGTTCTCATCATCAGCTAAAATTCAACTGTCTGATAATTCATTGAGCTGTGAGAATGTGTATTCTGCTCTGGTGGTGGTGTGATAAACTTGTAGTTTATGTTATCATCCCCGGCAGCGTCGAAGTTCATTAGACTCAGGTGACGGTGTGGCCTCTGGTCACTTGCCAGTGTTAGTTGGTCTCCAGCTGAGGATGAGAGTGAATGCTCTTGAAACATGTTCTGAAGAATAAAAATTGGTAACAAAGTGCAGTGTCACCTAATACCGACTTAATTATATAATTTAACAAACTTCACTGTTTCTAACTTATTTTAAGTTTACAGAGTAATACTTTTTATAGTTGGATCATATTGCATTTAATGTCCTGTAATTTAGTTTTTGTTTCATTAAAATATGATGAAAAATAAGCACAATATAAAGGTTTGTTCTGCAATGCAAAAATTTAAATTGCAGCTAATTAAATACTTAGATCTGTTTATTGGGTATCGGGAAACAGTGCAGGATTTAAATGGCCATCGAGCAATGGGTTAAATTAGTTTTAAAATTTACTTATATAGTAAGTGTAGGGTTATAAAGTTAATCAGTAAATGCTCTTTTGAATTGAAGTAGAGTGGAATATGTAAAGTTCATTTGTTAATTAGCTATTGATAAATTCATGTAGATTTGGAAGGAGTAGGAGCTTAAAAGAGAGCATTATGAGAAAAATAAATAAGGAAAAGAATGGAAAGAAACCCCTATGATGTGAAGAATTACCTGAAGTGGTGATTGAACCTCTGTTTTCTGAAATTAACAGAAGACAGAGCTTAGCAAGAATCATGGATTTACACAGGGAATACTCTAATTATGTTATCATTTTATTTAGTATTGTCCCAGGAATTGAAATAAGAATAATTATTAGTTTTAAAGAGTGGGAATTTTTACCGTGAAATATAATATAATATAGCAAATTATTTATGCAGAAATCACTCAAATTTCATTAAAATTTTCCACTTACTTGGACATGTTTCATTTCTCCAAATTTCTAAATATATCTTCATTTCTCTCATGAGTATCAGACTGTAATCAAAAATACATTGGAAAAATTAAGAGAAATCTAGAAATTAGGAGAAAGGAATATTTTAGTAATATTTGTTTTAAACAAATTGATAAATCATAATGGCTGCTGACTTTTGAACCCAAAGTCAAAATTAAACCAGAGGCTATGCTGCTGAAAGAACGTCATAACTCAATAGAGGTATATGCTTATAAATTTTTTTTTCAAAAACAGGAAACATTTAATGAATTTTGATTTCCACCCCTGATGCGCTCAGCAAGTTCCTATTTGAACCATCATAGGCTGCCGGAAGTATAGAAGCATCTTGGGATCTAGCCACCACATTAAGTAAGAGTACTCAGATTACAGCTGAGATGATGGGAATAATTACCATAGAAACATGTCCTAATTTTGTATAAATGGAGCTAGCGTGAATTTTTAATAAATTCCTCTCAATTTTCATTCTTCACAAGTGTTCAAAGAGCTCAGTGGCAGTGTAATTGGTTGCAGACTCCAAGGTCCTGAGTTTGGAAACCGTGAGGAAGGAATTTTCGTTTTACATTTTACTTATGGGGCAGGCTAGGTACTCTGGTTTCGTGTGCCACTCATCTGCCATTGCTCCAAAATCACCGTATTCCCATCTTCATCATCATTCAGCATAATTCAGTCTTCCAATCCTCATTGAGCACATTTACTGCAATTGCCCTCTGCTACCCATGTGTGGGACTTCAATCTTTGGTCTGTGAGTTGACATTAGAACTGTCACATTTCGCTTATCATTTAGTTTTACTATATAGTTTAATATATATTCAGCAAATATAGCAAATAAATTTTTCATGCCTCTCTGTATATGTGTTTCAGTACAGATTACCATAGCACACAAAAAATAACAATTTTATTACCTCAGTTAGTGTTTCTTGTGTATTTATGCTCTGGGTCGTGGAGCCTTGACAGGTACTTAAAATAATCAAGTGGACCATTATTTTTTTCTGAAACTGTATATACATGGTCTGGTATATTTTTCTGCCATATCCCTGAACTATGCTGTTGAACTTTTACAGAGATGCTGGAAGGAGAATTGAAGATTGGGTTCCATAAACCAGTGAACAAGAAACAGGAAGGTAAGTTTATATTTTATCTTTCACCTGGTTTAAATTTCTGTTTTATGTATTTTTAACGTATACATGAATATATGCGCATGCCACACCCACTTGTGCAGAATGATGTAAACAAATATAATACTTCATTTCATGTTTTCACCTTTGGTGTTGTGCTTTTTTTCTGCAAACGAGTTCAAAATAGAACTGAGCTTATTGCTTTCATTGTTGCAATGCACGAGTTTCATTAAGAATCTTGATTTGATCTAAAGTAAAACACTAAAAATCACGTCAACACATTAAAACACTCTTGAAGTTTCACAATTAAACTTATTAAAAGTAATTTTTGAGACATGTTTTGTGAGACTAATTGCTCACATTATCAACCAATCAACGACTGATGAGTCAATTTAGGTAGGGTATGTATGCGACTGTGCTTTCTCTGGCGGTCTATTAAGAACTTGTACAATATATTGTCTGCCTCAGGTATATCAAAATTTAAGTTTTAATTATGAAACTTCAAGAGTGTTTTAATGTGTTGACGTGACTTTTAGTGTTTTACTTTAGATCAAGTCTAGATTCACGGTAGTTTCACTGTGTGGATTCCGACATAACCTTCAAACATATTCATTAAGGATATTGATGGCATTGTTAAAATGTATTTGTACAATATGAATGGTTCCATTTCATGTCAACTGTTTATTTTGCACAACGTAATAAAGTTACAAGTGACACATAAGAACAAGATGGAGGAACAGCTGTTTGCCATATGTCACCATACCTTGAATTATGTTATGTCCAGATCTTAGTAATAACTTTATATTAATGTAAAGAGCAAGTTATTGCCATTTCTGTTACCATTTGGTCTTGTATTTTGTTCTGAGAAATAATGATAATTTAAATATTTAATTATGCATTTATCATTATTCCAGCATAACAGTTCACTTTGAGGTGATAGTTGCATATGATTGCATAGCAGAATCATTTTCAAGTCATCAAGAGAGGACAAAAGTATTAAGCTTCCTGATATTGCTCAATCATTTATTTTATTAGTCCTTTTGATCATTTATATATATATATATATATATATATATATATATATATATATATAAATTTCTTTACATTGTTTGGCAATCACATAATTGTTATAAGCAAAAAATTGTGAAAATTGTGTCAAAAGATATTTTAAAAGAGAATGAGAAACAGAAAGAAATTATTTTTGTAGCATGTAGCAAGAAACTTAAAAATGACAAACTATGATACTGGGCTGAAATATGCATTTGAAACTGGAAAAACTATATCAGCCATAAGCTGTACTTTAATTGCTTACATACTGAGTTATTTGCTCTTTATATACACTCCTCTCATCATTATCATCATTTTCACTAATACATCATGTATTTATATCAACTGGTTCCCAAAAATGTTACAAAGATATTAAAATTTGCACTAGTATTTGTTACCAATATCCCCAAAAGTTACAAATACATGACTTATACATCTGTGTAATAAAACAATGAAAACTCACTTGTACACTTCTAACTATGCAGTTAAGTAGGAGGGTAAGTCATTAGTTACAAATGGATATAGAACTTAAACAAATAAATAGTATTGATTTGAAAAATATTTTTATTTTTCAAGATAGTCCCTCTGTACATTGAGGCCCTTGTCCCATTGTTTCACAAGCCCCTGAAATCAACAGCATAAAATTTTTTGGGCTGCTGTCAGAACTAATCAGTGACTTTCCTATTTACAGCTTTGTCAGGAAAATGTTTACTTGAAAGATGATGTTTAACAGGGTGAAACAATAGAAGTTACTTGGAGCAAGGTCAGGGCTATACATAAGATGCTTGAGGACTTCCCACTTTAAATTTTGCAGCATCTCGTTTGTCTTTTTGCTAGTGTGAGGAGGCACATTTTCATGCAAAAGCTACTGGTTAGGAGTCCTTGTTGCTTTCTTTGAATGGCCTTACAAAGTTTCCTGAGGATGTTATAGTTGGAGTTAGCATTTACAGTTTGTCCTTGAGACTGGAATATAATGAACATTATGCCTTCATGATCCCAGAGGACTAAACAGCACTTTCCCGGCAGATGGCATCACAACTTTTCTTTTGCAGGAGGTGCAGGATACGATGTTTTCACTGACTTGATGCATGCTTTGTTTCAGGCTGGTAATGGTGAACCCAAGACTCAGCTTCTGTGACAATTAAGTTTAGCATAGTGATAGTGATTGAGATGCTGTAATGCCAGACCCTTTCTTTACATTATTATTGTGGGGTCAGCATGTATGGCACTGTCAAGCACAGATTTTGTCAAAACCTTACCTGTCTGATTTATGAGGTAGGCTATGTAATGTGAACAACCAATAGCAGTAGCTATATTTTACTCCTTAATGTGCTCATATAAAGTTATAGCAAATTTGCCTCTGTGACAATCCCAGTTGGCTGGCCTAAGCAGTGTTCATGCGCTTCTCATTGTAGATGGGAAACATTTCTCAATGAATATTCTCTGATTCTATACCTTTTACCCATAAAACTTGCACTATCTGTGCTGCTTGAGAGTTGTACATTCAATCAGAGGCACTGATATCTTTTAATGATTGTTTCACTATTGTAAATATCAATTGTCTCGTGTTGAACGTCACCAATTGCCACTAGACTAATGTTTACATCTTTGGCAGTAACCAGATGCCTCATTCAAATATGCAGTATCCCATTATTATTCAGGAAATCACTCAAATATCACTAATTTTGTTCCACTTACTTGGGCATGTTTCAAATGCTGTTGCCTTCATCATCAGTATGGTTTCACTGTTTGCTTCCCAGCAAATTGCTCTGTAGATTTTATGAACTTAGTGATAAGGTTACTATTGTTTGGGAGATCAAAATTAACCAAATTTTCCTCGTTTTTGTTTATGAATATATTTTCCCTCATTGTTAAATCAGTGGGTTTTTGAAGAGCTTTTAAGAGTTTTGTTTCCTTTTGGAATTTGTGGTTCTTTTGCCAGAAATGATCTGCAATTGCTGATTTGTCCATAAAATAATTTGTTATATGCTATAATTCACTATGAAAATTCCCGTTATTCAAAACTATGTAGTACCCCACTTACTTAATGACTTACACTGTATAACTGTAACAGAAAACTTTGTGGAACAGGGTCTAGGTGTATACCCATTTGAAGCTAATAAATAATGAATAAGTACATGTTGCAGCTCCCTCAGTAGGTGTAAGCAGTTCTGCTGTGGACCAGAAGGAAAGGTTAGCAGGTCTTCCCACTCCTGAGGTAACCAAAACAGCTACTGGAACAGAAAAACAAGAACAAACACCTTCTATTTCCCCACAGAATAAACTTTTAAATGCTTTGGGAGCTGATATGAAAGTGGATGATCAGCCTAAGTGTTCAAGTGTAGAGACAAGTAGAAAAGTGGCCAGACCAACCCCTGTACAGTCCCATTCGACATCAGTTGAGAATAATTTACCAACTGATCAACAGGCACCAACTGTAAATCTAAACACAACTTGTAAAAGTGAGCAGTTGCCTACTCCAGCCATTGCTATTTATCCGGAAGCCTCTGAAGAAAGACCACAAGCAGAGACTTCTGCAGAAATCTCATCACGAAATAATGAACAAGATGAAGATGATGACGCTGATGTTTTGATTTTATCAGAAACAGTAACCGAAGAAAAGCTGGAGGTAGTAGGTAGTGTTTTGTGCTCTGTGAAGGAGATGTCACTATTATCAGAGAATCCAGTACATTTACAAATTGTAGATACAAATGAGAAACCATTTGTGGAGCAAAAAGAACAAAATATAGAGAGTACAAAGTTCAGTAATCTGAACATCAATCAGAATAAAAGTATTGCAAATGATAAAATAGGGCAGGCTACTGAAGAAAACATGGAAGGACAAGCAAATGCATTCGAGTGCAGCTCAAGCACCAGTGAATACTCTTCTCCAATGGAGTCTCCAGTGCCTTCAGAGTCGAAGGAAAAGAGTGGTGAAATTTGGACACGCTTGGCATTGTTGCCACATCCAGGAACCCTGACTCCTTCACTAAGTAGGGGAGAAGAAGCAGAAGACTGAAGAAAAGATGGGTAAGGTTCATTTGTTAGTATTTCCTTATAACCTTAATTTCTCTCAAAATTTCTGTTGTTTTTTTGGACCTTAAAAAGTATTTGTTGTACTGAATTAAGTTTGTTCCATAGTAACATATTTGATGTTAAAGTGATGTAAATGCAATAATTAAAAAAAAACTTAGGTAGGGTTAATAATGAAATTTAGTAACAACAGATAAAAGTGAGTCATTTTGATATATGTAGGTGGGCAATTCCAATATTTCTGCCTTCAATTATGAAAACAACAATTGGCAATCGAAATGTTGATCATTGTAAGGCTTTTTTGCACATTTATAGGAATGTATTTGGATTGCAACATTTGTATATTAACAATTCTTTATCCCTAAGTATTTGTATAGAAAACCTCACAAACTTGATTAAAAAAGCTAAAATCCATAAGTTTAAAAAGGGAAGAAATCTAATAAACTACCAAAGCTATGCATACAACAAAATTATAGTAAAATCTCCATCCATCATTTCCTGTGGAGTAAGCAAAAGAAAACTATAAATGTGAGAAAATAATGAATGGGGGAAAAGATTTAAAACAATGACATCTTTGGTATGTTAAAATTGGGGAGAAAGAAAGAATGAAAACCAGAAGAATGCAGAAGTATGCTACTATGTTCATCTCCAGTAGATAAAAAATTTAAAATGCTTAAAACATTTCTGTGACTTCACTTTCAATGGACTAGGAAGCACTGTGAGTTAAAAACATTTAAAATATTGATACAATGATAAAAAACTCTTAGTGATTCACTCTCAAAATTATAAAATTCAGGACATGTTTCATGAGACCTTTGCTCCCATTGTCATATTAAAATATCTAAACATTGAGTGTTAATGGTTCCTGAAACGTTCTAGTTAAAAACCCTGTAAGTGAAGTTTTGTGTCAATATTCAGAAACATTCAGCTTGAAATATTTTAGTTACTTTACTGTCAATAGCTTCTAAACTCATTAAATAAAGAGAAAGAAGTGTCAGGGTTTTGTACAAAGGGTTGATCATTTGATTGCTAGTGGCCATTCAGGATACTTATATTTAACATTTTTTCCCTAGTTTCCCAATAAAGATCTTTCAAATTAATTTTCATTTGACAAATTATTATTACGAAACCACTCAAATTTGACTAATTTTGTAATAATAATTTGTTATATTATACTATATTTCACTGTGAAAATCCCCGATACAAAAAATTAATTTTTATTTGTAAATTATAATTAATCTGTCGTCTAACAACTCTTATGCTTCACTTACTTTTAAATACAGCGGGACCGGTTTTGAAGAGACATCCTCTCCATCTTCAACCAACTTGACAAGTCCCACCGTATTTAAAAGTAAGTGAAGCATAAGAATGTATTAGACCACACATTAATTATAATGTACATTTAACAAGCTTCACTGTTTGAGTTCCAACAGAATTTTTTAAAAAATGTCTTATATTTTGAAAGTTCTTAAATGAATAATTTTCATTTGTTTGTTGCTATCAAGTTAGCTGCAGTTCAATGGATGTTCTTTGTTTTAAAGTAATATTCACATCCTTACACACTGGGCAGTAGCTATCCTTGGGTTAATTTTATCCTGAAAGGATGTTCTGGCAGGCAATCATGTCCAACATTTAAGAGGAATTAAGAGGCAACTCCAATTTATAATTATAAAATAACAACAACAATAATAATAATAATAATAATAATAATAAATTGCAAAATCTAAAAGATAGAGAAATTCAATTCACATTGGAAACAGAACAAGACAACATGATTCCTTTCCTTGACTTAAAGTTCATAGGCAATAATTTGAAATTTGAAATTTGGAATATACAGAGAGGATACACAGACTAAAAATTACATAAAGGCAAGTGGCTTCAATTCCACAACACACAAACATGCAGTCCTCAACAGCTTAGCACTTACACTTATTAACATACCCACCCATGAATAGTCTGTCCTGGTGGTGTAGTGGTTACCATACTTGCCTCCTAAACCCAAATCGTGGGTTCGAATCCGGCCAGGACTGATGGATTTTTTTGGGCTTAAAAATCCTGAGTATGGCTTCCTTCGGAAGGGAAGTAAAGCTGTGGGTCCCATGTTGTATATTTACGGCACGAAAAAGAACCTCAAGCCTGAAAGAGAGGCCTCTGAGCAAAATTTGTCAGCCGTTTCACGCTCTGAATTGAATGGGATGCTGATGACCTCAGATGTTAAAGAGCGTCCATAAATAAATCAATCAAATCCCATGAATGAGTTTGAATACAATGTAGTACTTGTACATAATACAAACAGCAAAAACCATTGGAATGACCAAGAAATTGTAGACATGAAAATCAAGAAATTCAAACAAGGGAAGAGGAGGAGGAGGAGGAGGAGGAGGAGGAGGATTAGCTGGTGAGTCACTCTGGAAATCTTATGCTACACTTACCATTGAATTATACAGAAAATGTTTCACAGGCCTTTGCCCGCATCATCAACTGTGAGCTGACTGCCAGATTCGATGATAATTGAATGGATTTGGTGTAGCCCTTGTGGACGTTTTATGAACATTTGGATTAATTGGTCTTCAGTTGGAATCTTGAAGTTCATAATCTTATTTTCATATTTTTTCTATATTCCCAGCTCCAAAGGTCTATCTACAAATTTCAATAGTTTGGTTTCCATTTAAACATCTTGTTTATCCAAAAGTAATGTGCAACTGCTGATTCATCTATCACCTGCTGTTTCTCCAGTATTCTTTGAGCTTAATTCCCCTGCTTCTCTTTGTTTTGACAATATGTGCTTTGTTGCACTCCAAGCAGTTGATTTTATAGAATCCTGACTTCTTCTCATCAGGGATTCTATTATTATCACTGGAGTTGAGCAGATTATTTAGGCTGAATTTGTTTACCGGGGACAAAGTAACTCTGAACTCTCTGAGTATTTTTTGGAACTTTTTGGTGACCCAAGGATGATAAATAAATTTCCTGTGAATGATAGGTTCTTTTCTTGCTGTCACTGTTGTAACCTGTTTTAACCTCCTCTCTTGTTTAAATTTCTTGATTTTCTTGCTTACAATTTCTTAGTCATTCCATGGGTTTTTGCTGTTTGTATTGTGTACAAGTACTACATTGTATTCAAATTCATTCATGGGTATGTTAATGAGTGTAAGTGCTAAGCTTTTGAAGACTGCACGTTTGTGTGTTGCGGGATTGAAGCAGCTTGCCTTTATGTAATTTTCAGTCTGCGTATCCTCTCTGTATATTCCGAATATCAAATTATTGCCTATGAACTTTAATTCAAGGAAAGGAATCATGTCTTGTTCTGTTTCAAATGTGAATTTAATTTCCCTATCTTGTAGATGTGGCAATTTCAAAACATCATCCAAGTATAATTGATATTATTGTATGATTTAATTGAACTACACACTCTTAATGCTTTACAATATAATGCTTCAGTGAAGCATAAAGAATATGTATTTCAACTAAATCATACAGTAATGTCAATTATATGGTTTGCTTCACTGTGCAAGTTCTAATTTACATTTTAATCACATCCAAGTGTTTATTTTTAACTTTTCAAAGATATCATCCATGTATCTGCGCCAGACTGTAAAATTGCATTGAAATAACTTCGTGATGTGCATTTCTAAATTATTCATTTATAAATCAGCCAGGTGATAATGGATTTCCCATAGCTAAACCTGCTTCTTGTTTATGAAATTCACCGTTCAACGTGAAGAAATTTTGAGTGATGCAGATTTTGGGTAGTTGGATGTATTCCTCAATCTCCTTGTTGCCTAATTTCACAGACTGCAACAATTTTTGAAGAGATGTTGCAAGTTTGCATTTTGATAGGTAGGAAATAAATGAATATATGCCAAAGAATACTAATGGAAATGTTCACACAAGTTGTCGATGCTTGCATCACCAATCTCTGTTACAGTTCTTTTGTATTTACGATAACCAAATCTTTCAATAATCTCTCTTCCATTTCTGCCACACTAAAAATTTATCATAAACTCGAAAATTAGAGGATAAGCCACAAATTCACAGGAATTTTTTATGTGGTTGTCCATAGTTTTCAAGGAAGGCAAACAACAAACAAGCATTTCAACAAAGAGAATAAATTGATATTTTTTAAAGACAAAATAGTAGTTATAATAACTCCAACTTAATCATAAAGCTTTCAAACAAACAACATATAACATCCTTTTTCAATAAAGATGAAAGGAATATTTTCAATTCTATAATTTTTAGCTAATATGCTAACCACATTTTTTATTTATGTTGATATGGCAAAACTATAGTACTGGATGTACGAAAGTGAAATATTTCATAAGGTGGACTATAAAGCAGAAAGAAGAGGGAAATATTAATTTAAGAAATTACATGTAATTGTCAGGGATATTGCATAAGAGTAACAAATCTTATTTACTAACTTGTTGGATAAGACAGCAATTTGATTTCCAAATCTTTAATTTTTTTAAAAAAAATGGGAATGGCATGAATCTGGAGCTTAAGGGGTTATAGAAGTAATTGTGAGCATGAAGTTTGCCCTATATGTGGAAATTTGGAAAATGTAGAACATATTTTGTTTGAATGCTCAGGAACAAGTTGGGTGCTAATGACCTTAGCAGTTTTGCATCCTTATAACAGTAGTCATCATAATCAGGGACAAGTGGAATATTTGGTTGAAGTTAAATAAGCAATTTGGAGCAAAGAAAATGTTTGGTGACCAAAGACAAATTAAGAATCTTGGGGAATATTTGTAGAGTTAAGAACAAATGGTTATGGTCAGTGAAGAGAGAGGATTGAGAATTTTACTGTGTTTGCCTTGTGCAAATGGCTGATTGTGTAGTATTAAAAGGTTAAAAGTGCATGGCTATGCTTCTACGAGTGAGAATAGATTTATTGCTAATTTTGGTTCGATTATTGAATTGTATAAAATGTTTTTAGTTTACGTTATTATAGTGTTTATTTAGTAGAAGGACTGCGCCAAAGTTCTCTGGATATACCAGCAGGAAGCTACTGATGAACTAGGGACTGGGGCTTAGCAAGCACTTAAATATAATTAGTTGAAAGGTTAAAATTAGTGTGTTAATTAAAATTTTTATATTGAAGTAATTTAAATTATTGATTGAAATAGAACTTGGTTACACCAGGCTATATATAAATCATCTTATTATACAGAAGTATAATAAGATGCTGCAATGTATAATTTTTCCTTTGGGTTGATGGGGTTGTTGTAACTATTGCAAGACTTTTTTTGTAATATCTTTCTGGACAAGATATAGCATTGTAAAGAACAACTCTAAAGTCAACCTGAAATATTTGTGGGATTTTGTATAATTTCCAAAAAGTTATGCACTTTTGGTTCTTGAGATAAATGATTTTTCTGCCCCTTTTTTTTTTTTTTTTTTAATTAATTCTGATCTTTCATGCTTAAATTCAGCAAATTTTCTTTTTCACATTGTAACATGTTTTATATCTTATGCATACACAACTAATCTGGGTATACATCCTTGAAAACCACTCATGGCACATAAGGAACCAGCCAAGCAGGTAGATTTTCAGTTCATGCCTTAATGCTGCACACTCCTTAAAAACCATACCTTTACTTTAAGTGCCAGTTATCTTTTTACAAATACTATCATTTGGTACTTTTATAAAAAAAATGTGTTTGTGTGTGGATATATATATATATATATATATATCTGAAACTTTTGTTTTGAATTAATTGGATTTGCTTTCTCTTTCTCCATAACTTTGTTTGCTGTTTCAGAAACAGTATATGGAATAGCACCACACATGCAGCTTCAGCAACTTTCAGGTACAAACTTCATATAGAAGCAGATGGCATTCAGAATTTTATTGTGTTATAATAATTTATATAATAAGCAATAAAATGAATCCAGTGTGCTAAAGAAATGTTTCTTTTGTTTATGTTTTTATATATCTTATATACTGCTGCACAGCTTTTCTAGAGTATATTTCATACATATTTTTATAGCGTTAAAAATACAATAACACTCAGTATCTATGTTGAACATTAGAGGAAGCTCTGTATCATTTTTATTTTATGTAAGTATATCCATTGTACTGTTTTGTAGCATTAACAACTGTAATGCAAGTATTCAATAAAGTATTGATTAAGCATCATGTCAATATAGTTGTTTATTCTCAAATTTAGAGTAGAATTTTCAAAAGTGTTAAGCAGCAAAATTTTCAGTTTTAAGATATTACTTTTCAGATGTGCTTAAGAGTTGAGAGCCTCTTCCATCAAAAGAATTATAATGTAACCCCACATTTATCTTATTTACCAAAATATAAGACAGCTACTGATTTTCCAATGGCTTCTGTAGGATTTTATATAAGTAGCTATGTACCTAAGTAAGCCCTGCAGTCACAAGAAGAGAAAGAAAGAACTCAGAGCAATTGTTGCTGTTAAACAGAGACATCTATGATTAGAGCTATGAATTTACTGCGGCATTGAAGTAAGTTGCATTTGTTTTACATCAAGTGAACTGCAAGCAAGTGCAGACTATGGAAGTGTGGCATTGTTGTCCTTAGTTCAAGGCCCAGTAAATTATGTAAAAGCAAGACAATTGAGCATTGCAGTGCTAAGAGGCATGGAAACACCTAGACACCTGTCACAAATAAACAGACTGCAAAACTATGATTGGTGACAATATTCTAATGTCCATACATAAAATTATTTTGATCAATATCCTCTGGAAAAGCTATTTATTGATTCCATTTTTTCTAATAATTATAACTATATGTTATTACAACTTATTGTACAAATATGTAGCACAAAATTATTCTCCTGTTGGCCAATCTGTATTCTAGTATTTTCTCCATTTTTCTGCTGCTATGACACAACAGCAGGGATGAACCATGATTGACATATAATTGTACAAATATATGAAAACATTAATGCAAGAATGTATTTATGCTTTTATTGTATTATATGTGAATTTAAGATGAGCCCTAGTTTCCAACATGTTAAAGTGGAGAAAAAACTTTTTTTTATTCAGGTAAAAACATTAATGTATTCCTTAATAATATATAATGCTGAAGTTCCAACTTTTAAGCCATTTTATTATTTAGTTTTATGTAATTTTCTAGTTTGCAGTGATAGAAGAAAGAAAATGAAAATTGAGAAGACTATTTTTGAATACATAGGCTTCTTTTACTATTGTTATTGCACTGGACTCTGAACAATGAAATATTTATAGATTAAATGTTTCAGCTATTAAATAAATTACATACTCTTATTTCTCCACTTACCAACATTAATTGGCCAAACGTGTTTTGTGAACCTTTGTCTACACATTCTTGGCTGCTAGTCAATTGATAAGCTATTCACATTACATCCTGAATGCTTACAGCTGATTTCTGATAGGAAGTTACAAAATTTTGTAATTAACCTGTTGGGTTTTTTTAAATTCATCAGACTATCTTCATATTTTCAATTTTTAAATATTCAGGAATCAACACAGTGAAAATGAGTTGTTTAACAGTTGACATTGTGAGCGGAAGTCTCATAAAACGTGCCATGAATTTTTTAAATTTTGAGAGTGAAATGTTAAAAGAGTTTTATCATTATATCAATATTTTAAATGTTTTTAACAGTTTAAAATATTTTATCTACTGGAGATTTTATCTTCATATGTCTTGTTGTAGATATTCGTATGACGATTTTAACAATTTTGATTTCCTTTCTTTTTTAATGATTTGTTTCCTAAAAATGATTAGCCACAGCTGATTTATCTGCTTAATTATGTCTGATATTCCTGAAATGTGTTATATGAGGGCCAGTCGATAAAGACTGAGAATGATTTTTTTTCCTCATCATATGGTGCTGAAACAATTTTTCATGAAAAGAACAGGTATCTTGTGATTGGTGGAAAAAATTTGCAAGCATGTACACGCATGCATCTTATAACAGGATGCAGAAAAGAGTGAGTGTTTGCCAGTTCTTTGAATATTTCTTAAATTTTTTATCGACCCATATATGGAATGTAAGTTTGTATGTAGGTTCTGCTTTGTACCTTTTCAACATGATAATATCTCTAATTTGTTTTTACTTCCTGAATTTCTCTTATTTTCTTGCAGACCAGATCTATTGCGTAGCCATTTTGCTGCAAGATATTTACGATTCTTTGGTATTGAATTTGTATTCTATCTTGCTTATTAGAAGGGTTATTTATCTGAAGACAAGGATGTTGATTATTGCAAGTTTATTTTGTTTTGGATTATGACTGTTATTTTTGTTGTTACCTGTATGTGTATCTTTTCTAAAATGCCAAATTCTCAAAGAACACATGACAAATGCGAAATATGACCATACTGAGATATTGGCAATAGTATATCATTTCTGGCACTAAAATCACAATTTCCAAAATGAACCAAAACTTATAAAAACTCCATAAAGTATTACTTTTTTAGAACCATGGAAACATATGCCAACCTTTCAGAAAAACCATAGTATGGTAATGTTCATGAATAAATACTGATATTGGGTTGGATTTATAACACTGAAACTTCACTAACCTTTTTATATTTCAAACATTTTTAAATGCACTTGCATTCATCCTCAGTTACATTTTTTACTGTAGTCTTGCTGCTGTCTCCCTCATCTGGTTGTCTGATGAACTTCCTGAGGATGAATGCAAGTGCATTCGAAACATGTCCAAAATATAAAAAGGTTTGTGAAGTTCCAGTATTATACATCCAATCAACATTAGCATTTAAAAGAAAATTTAGTTAACTTTGATCTTCCAAACAGGAATAACTTCATCATCAAATAATAAAATCTACAAAAGGATACCAGAGTATCTGCATACCATGCTTGAAAGCTAACAATGAATTCATGCTGATGATTAAGGCAACAGCCTATGAAACATGTTCTGTATAATTAAGTGGCAAGTGGAGCATAAGAGTATTAAATTGGCTCACTAGCTGAATAAGGATAAACTGTGTGTGAACAAATTTTAGTACATTGGTTATATATATCATTGTATGATTGGCTTCACTGTGCAAGTTCCAATGTGCATATATATATATATATATATATATATACCACTCCATTGTCAACAGCTTCATAAGTAACATTTAATTGAGTAATTGAAGGATACACTACTTATATCCTCATTGGAATATGTTAAATCAGCATTAGTCCATTAGTACATGTTTATTGCTCTGCTTGAGTGAAGGCATCAATAAAACTGTCCTGTGTCCACAGCCAATGACTGCCACTGTTGCATCATAATGATCATCATGATAAGAAAGTGCATATTGGAGGCCCCCTTAATCTAGCCTTTCACCATTTCTTCTGGTGCTGGTGGTAAGGAGGATATTTTGTGAACTTGCATATCTTGCATTACAGGTACAACCCTACAAAATTTTATGATGTCATCATAAAAGGAAGAAGTCCAAATGTTTCTTGCCTCATCTAATAAGCCATCACTGAATATAAGTTACATATTTGAGAAACTTGAGTGTTGTAGTCATTTATACTGCACTTAATGATTATATACACCCTTGGGGGGGGGGGGAAAGCAACACCCAGGAACATAGTCAATTTGGAGAAACATTCGAAGCTAATGCTGGCTTCAGCTCATATTCTAGTCATAAATTGAAAATATTTGCTGTCCACTTATGACTAGCAGACACCAGCAGCAGTGCCTAGTAATAAGAACTACTTAGATTTGAATCCTCATTATGCTAGATTTTTTTTGTTAGCTTTTGCAAGTAAAATTAATGTTCTATATTAAACAATTATGTATATTTTAATCGACAACATATCTGATGCTCAAAAAAAAAAAAAAAAAAAGTAAATAATCTTCATATTCAAAATAAAGTGCACATTAATAAATGTTTTGAAGAGAAAAACAAAGAAGCAAATATAAATTGCCTTTATTATATTTAAAAATAATTACTTTTTTTATAAACAAAGACTATTTTAGTATGCATGAATTGGGTGTGAGAGAGACAGAGCATAAATGTCTTAAATAAAGTCTTTGCAATGAAAGCTATATTATTGCATGTATACCAAACATTTTTACTAAACGATAAATAAAAAATTAAACCAATATGTAGAGAAATACGAGATTTCTCACACTGGCCGTCTGAAGGAGAGGAAGAATCAGACTTGAAAAATTCGTGCCACGGCCGGGGTTAGAACCACGGGTCTTCGGTCTCCCGTGCAGATGCTCTAACCAACTGAGCTACCGTGCTCTCAAGAGCAGACCTATGAACTTCTCTTGTCTGATTCTATATGCCCCGAAAACCCGTAATGTTTTTCAATAGGTACTATGAGGTATTTATTACTTAAGGAGCGACCTGTAATGTTACGAGTACTTTTGCTTCTAGTTAAATCACCAATTATATAAGGGTTAACTTTAAAGTAGAAATAGTTTTTTTTTTTTTTTTTTTTTACATTAGCCATGTAGGTAATTTGTACCAACAATGCCAGAGCTGGTACGATATTTCCAAGTAACATCTGACTAACCCGGTTGTGTGTGCCGAAAAGCAATATAACTTACAAAATTTATGTAAAATGAAATTTCTCAAATTTTGTATAAAATGAAACATCACAAGTGTTTAAAGTTTCTAAACAGTAAATGATGGGGAAGAATTGTGGTCAGATTGGTACTGAAAATAATGGGGAAGAATTATGGTCCAGATTGGTACTTTTAAGAATTTTTGTTTAAACGCGGCCTGATTTATCACTTTGAAGAACATACGAAGCCCGCCTGTAGTCATTTACCATTCTCAATAATAGTAATTTTATTTTTCTGTGATTTTTAAAATACATAATAATTCTATTACAGACACAAAAACCTAAATAATCTGGATTATGCTCACGCTTTATCATCATTAAGGGACATCGGTACTAATCACATACACAAGCTTGTCTGTCAAGAGCAATCATTACTCAAAGATCAAATACCTGTTACTGTTCTTCATTTGGAGCAGTTTTAGGCTTTGATTTAAACTTGTCATGTTGGCATTAATGTAGGAGCTGCAGTTTTGAAATGCGCATGCATGTGAGGGTTTCGGCGTGGTCTTGGTGTTTCTTTCGGTGCATGGAAGGACAAATGTGGGAAGTGTTCCTATTTAGCATTGCAGAAAATGTTTTACAACCAACGAGCATATGTAGTTATTGGGTCCATTATGGGAATATCTGCAGTAGGGTATTTGATATATTTATATTTAAAGGAGAAGCGGTATTCGTCTAACAACTTTGATGAAGTGAAAGCATCGCGACCAGCTAGGATTGAGGTTAGGATACCAAAAAAGTACTTTGGTTCTGTTATTGGACGTGGTGGTACTGTAATAAAGGCTATAGAGAATGACACTGCTACTAAAATAAGCTCCAAGCGTGAACTAAGAACTGAAGAATTTGAGGTTATAGAAATTCGTGGAGCCCCGGAAAACGCTCAGCTGGCAGAATCGCGGATACATACAATTATTCAAAGCCAATCTGAGATAGAAACACAGGAACTTTTTGTCCCAAGCAATTCCTGTGGCAAATTAATTGGCAAAAATGGTCGAACTATTCAAAATATTGCGCATACCTCAAACACAAGAATTAAGATTAACCCTGAAGGTGAGAACGAGCAACGGAAAGTTGTAATTGTGGGAACGCATGAACAAATAGAAATTGCAAAGTCAATGATTTATGAAATTGTGACAAGTAAATCAAATGCTAAAACCCAGTTATCTAAACAGAATTGGAAGTATGTATATAAAATGTTAGGTATGCATGAAGGTTTTGTAGAAGTTTTTGTGACAGCTATGGAGAACCCAAGTCGCTTCTGGGTTCAAGTGGTTGGACCTAAAAGCTTAGAACTTGATCATCTTGAACAGAAGATGGCATGCTATTATGATGATTCACAGGACTCTATACATCATCGACTTAAAGAAGTTTATGTGGGTCAGTTTGTTGCTGCACCATATGGCAGAGATAAGAAATGGTATCGTGCCAAAGTAATGGAAGTGTCAGAAAATAAAAGCAGCTTGACACTTTTCTATGTGGACTATGGGGATATAACTATAATAGAAAAAAACAGTGCATGTGTTCTTCTAGCAGAGTTTCTTCAGCTGCACTTTCAAGCAATTGAGTGCAAGTTGGCAAAAGTGATTCCAAATTCAGATGTATGGACTGATGCTGGAAAGGCATACTTTAGGATATTATGTCAAGTTGCAAAGTGGAAAATTTTGGAAGCCAAAATTGCAGATGATTTTTTACAAGAATCACAAGAAGGTACTGAGAGCGTAGTTGCTGTCCAATTGTATGATAGGGAAAATGGGGCAAACATTGATATAGCTGAAGAAATGATAAGGAGAGGATTTGCCAGAGAGTGTTATGTGAATGCAGCAATAAAACACTGAATGAAGTGCTGATTGGAACTTGAATAGGGAAGCAAGTCATATAATTAAGACTATTGTATGACTTGGATCGAACTACACACTGTTATTGACTTCACTCACTGGTTTATATTTAGAACATGTTTTGCAGACCATAATCTGCATCCTCAGTTAATGTTGACTGCTAGATAATTAATGGTCAACAACTGAGGATGCAGAGTAAAATGGAAGATCAAATAAAATAAATAATGCCAAAATGTAAGCAAACAAAAAGTTAGCCATCAAAAGAAAAGGAAATAATTAAGCAATGAAAAATCACAAGAATCTCAAAATATATTCAAAAATAAATAAAGGAAACCAGATAAAGTGGCAGTGCAGTGGCTAAACAAACTATTTTTATCACCAGCTGGCAAATGGAAAAATAGATAGGTTTTATCATGCACACAATTATATCAAATCCCAGAATCTTCCAGATCCTGATATTGGGCACCCTTAAACTGAGAGATACTCATGAGAGCAGTAAGCAAAATTTTCATGAAGGGAGAGAGATAGAGATGAAGAGCTAATATTAATATTAAATGAAATTTATAGCAAATGTTTCAATTTATTAACATTTTTATTTTTATCTATGCAAGAAGTTTGTGTAATGGCATACGCTTCAAAATGTTTCTGTATAACTTAGTTACAGGCAGTGAAGTGATGTATCAATGTATTTACATCTGTTGTAAATACATATAAAGGAATGAAAGAAATAAGAAGTTAAGTTTTGTATTTGTAATTATGAAAGTAAATGGTTTTAACCATTAGTCCAAGAATCTGGTTGTATGAAGAAAATGCTGCATCTGTAAATCAAGAATTTATTATAAATAACTACAACTGTATGCAGTGATAAATTTACCTGTAGATATGTCTCAGAAAAATAACTTATTTACTTGTTTTCATGGATTTTAAAAAAACTATCTTTTAGTTTATGAGGAGTCAAATGCATAAATCAGCACATATATAGACTGTAACATTAATGGTAACTGTTTTGGGAATTGTATATGCTCGTGTGTAGGAAGTGATATAGGTAGTTGAACCAGCGTCGAGGTTTGCTGTGCTGAAAACATTTGGTAAAGCGAGTGATTGCTGTAAATGTGGTTGAATTGGCTAGTGTTGTGTAAGGTGCTATAAAACATGATTAAGAAACTGGAATGGTGCTCTTGGATAAAAATCAAAGCAGCCCATGGCACAAAATGCCTGTCAGTGCCATAATGGGTTGCAGGAAGCATGTGACAATGATGTGGTGCATATCAGATATTTGCATGATTAGCCAAGGCATTTAGTGCAGCTCAGAAGGAATCAGCAGATTGGGCCTACCAACGCTTCCTCCATATCACCTGCGATCGTCTATGTGTCACAAACGTTTACACTTCTAGAGGGACACACCACCTTGCATCCTGTATTACAATATTTGTCATATGGCAGGCACAGTGATCCAATTGTTGGCCAGGTCATTGGGGGGTCTTGGAACATCCACCATACTCGTCGAACATGAACTTGTGTGAATCAACCTCCTTTCTCTTCCGAGATACCAGATTTCCAGATAGTTGGATAGCCCTATGGCATATAGCAAGGGCTAACATCAACAGCATACAAGGGCTATTATGGATTTGGGAAACTATTCAGGAGACTTATTGAAAACCTGAAATGTGATTGTTACTGTAAGTTCAATAATGTGTGAAATAATTATATTGATATTATTTTATTTACATCATACATAAATCAAAACCAATTTTTCAGAAGAAAGTAGCAACGTCAATATTTGTAACATTCGGTAATATATCATGAAACAATTTTTAATCATTGTATAATTTTTATTTATTTTATTTAATTAGTTCAGCTTCATTTTTCCCTTTGACCTTCCAGTTTTGTACCATCTTTACAATTTTTTGAACTCCTGTTGATTATGTATCATATTTTATGCATGTAATTCTTTTCATCTTTTTTCTGATTTCATTAATCTGCTGTTCAGATTCCATTTTTGAATATCTACTTATTCTCTTCTCCAGTTTTACTTAAAAGCTTGCTTCGTTTTTCATTCTTCATCTGTCACCAATTTATTAATCTAATTTTTTATTTAATCCGAAATGCTCTTAAATTAAACACACACTTATATCTGTAGTCATCTTTTAATCATCTGAGACACTTTAAGATGGAAAAGGATGTTATACCAAAAAAAAGTCTGCCCATAATTACTTTTAATGTTTTAAAATTCTTTAAGCATTCACACTACTTGTTCAAAAACAGTTTCAAATAATTTTAATTATATATTAATCGTCTGAGTTGACCTCATGGAATAAATGCATTTTCCTTGTAATATAAAATACTCGTCTTAATCTTTTTCTGTTCTTGGTAGAATTTTCTGGAAATAAATACTTGGAAGATTAGGTTACTTAATTTTTAATGCTTTCCATGATATCATCTTGAAAGTAAAGTACTAAAACTCAGAAATAGCTATAATCTATAAAAGGCATAAATTTGAATTAAACTCAAGTGATTGACGATAATATAACAAACAGAATATTTTAAGGAATGAGCAACATTCGTTTTTTGTATCAGTAATATTTTGAAGGTTATTACAGAAACAGGTTTCACATCAAGAAGCTATTAGATTCTACAGCGAGTCTATTTTAGTAAGAGAGAACCTGAGTGCATCTGCTTATTGGGGAAGTGCAGCTGCCACAATGGGAAAAAATTATGCTCTTTCAGTGGCAATACATTGATGGCATCTGCATGGGAAATTCCTATATTAATTAAACTTTTATTCTATAAGACATGTCTCATGTCATTGAGAAATCCTGTATCATAACTTTTTAACAAGCTGGTGAACAGTTTCTCTATCTAATATTCTTTCATGCAAACAAAATTCCATGGCCGAGGATGACAGCAAAGGTTCTTTCACACTCTTCACTACCGCCACGGGTGGCCGAGGTCGTTAAGTCTCAGACTCGTGAGCGGGAGGTCTGGGTTCGAATACCGCCAGGACCGTCCTTCCTGACTGAGGTTTTTTCAGGTTTTCCTCAGTCCTCATAAATGGCAAATGCCGGGGAGGTACCCTAAACTTAGGCCTGGAACGATTCCTTCCATAAAATCCTTTCCCAATATATCATTTCATTTCATTCATCACCAGTGTCCACTGCCTGTGGTATCTCTGTAGTAAAAACGGGCGTTAAACACCATTCATTCACACTCTTCACTTTTTCATTCATGTTTTTAATAAACATATGTTGCATACTGGATGTGAATCACCTTACCACTTCTGTGCAAGAAACTATTTTCATGCATGTACTCTACATAAAAACCTGTTCTTCAATACTATATTTATGTATTGGCATAACTAACAAAGAATAATTAGCACATAATGATAGCACTGATTAGCATGTGAATGCACAACCTCTCTCGGACAAAGGCTATCAAACTACAAGCTGATGCCTGCATGTGCATTATATGGCTTTGACTAGCTTCTCCACTGGCTCATAAATCAAATAATCTCACTGTAGATTTTTTAGAATTAGGCAAAATGTAATCATTGTTAGAACTTTATTTATAGTTTGGGCAGTCACTCTGGGGGGAGGGGGAACTTGTAGATTAATTGCAGTTTATACAATCATTATACCCCACCAGAACACTTCTCTTGCATTTTTTTTCTGATGTTTTAAAAGCTCCTGCCAATAATCATACAGTATGTACTGTAGACAGCAGACAAACAATTGTGATTTATTTTTAATATTTTATCTGTATTTGATAAGCAGAACTTTTGAGTATTTTTATTAGCAAATTTTAAAATAATGCTTTCTTCAACACTTTACCTTGTGTTTGATAAGGGAGAGATAAATATAGTTATTGCTACCACTTGCCATGATAGTTAAATAACTACTGACAATGAGGCACATAGCATCAGTTTAATAGTTCACTTATGAAACACTAAAGTCAGTCCTGAGGTTTAGTGATAATGCACTTCCTTGTGAACTCAAGGTTGCAGGTTCAAAACTGACCATGGATATTTTTAGGGTGTAAAAATCCTAAGTATGCCTTCCTTTGGAAGGAAAGCAAAGCCACTGATCCCAAGTAATAGATTTACAGCATGTAAAAGAAAACCTCAAGCCTGAAAGAAGAGGACTCTATGCAAAATTTATCACACACGTTTCACACACTGTAGTGAATGAGGCACTAATGACGAAAGATGTTACAGAGCATCCTTACATAAAAATATATTAATAATGATGATGAAACACAAAAGCTGTGTTATATGCCTCTTTTATACAAACAGTTTCATTTTGACAGAAATTTAAATCTTGGAAATAAAATAAAATGCTACAACTAAAAAGAATAAACAAAAGTTTTATAAATAGAGGAGCATTACTTAATAAAAATACTGTATCTGAAGTAATATATTATGCTTTATTTGATATTACATTTAAGTTATAATTGACAGCATATAAGACACTAAGGTGTGCATTCTAATGTGTATTACTTGGTTTTTTACATTTACTGATAGCCAAGGAAAGAATTATCTGTGCTTAGAAATGACAACGCATGAATGTGAGCATTACCAAGCTAGGTTGATTCAATCTAGCATCCCTACATAATTGTGCTAGCATTATGTTATTAAGTTAACATGTTGGTGAAGGCACTAACGGGAGTGGATGCAAACAGTTCAATGAGCTCCCAAAAAAATTGGCATACATAAAATAAACATGTAATACAAACTAGAATGTAGAAATATTTTAATTATACACATATAATGTTATTCCATGGGAAAAAAATTTGGGCTGAAAACAAAGGAAATGTTCACATGTATACTAAAATCTAGTTTTTTTTTATGCATTTTAAATTTGCATAAAAATACTTTGTTATATTTTGATTTGATTTATTTTGGGATGCTCTTTAACATCTCATCAGCGTCCTATTATATTCAGGGTGTGAAACAGCCAACAAATTTTGCTCAGAAACCTCTTCTTTCACACTTGAGGTTTTTTTTTGTGCTGTAAATATATGACACGAGACCTACAACTTTACTTCCCTTCCGAAGGAAGCCATACTTAGGATTTTTATGCCCGACTTGGGTTTAGAAGGCAAGTATGGTTACCACTACATGACCAGGATTGACTCTCAGTTATATTGATGTGAACATTCATATCCTATGTGACCTTAGAAAAGTTCACTTTCTTTTCTAAAAATTACAGAGGCAATAATGAATAAGTTTAAAATTATATTTTTTTAAAAAAACATTCTCTGAGTGAATTGAGCCCTGTTCCCAATTTTGTGAAAATCTCTACAGTAGATGCTTTATTGATCCTGTAAATCATAGGTTACACATAATATAGGACAGGTCAAAGGCAAAAATTAAGTCTATTTACAGTTATATACATATACACACACATACACACTCATGTATTCATTCCATTGGCTCTTTGCTTTGAGAATTATATTAATTGTGTTCTAAATATTCCTCTACACATAGAGTGTAGAAGCAGGAAGATTATCGGTGCTGTTTCAGGTGTTACTTCTTTGTCTCAATCTGAAAATATACTGTGTTCTAAATATTCCTCTACACATAGAGTGTAGAAGCAGGAAGATTATCAATGCTGTTTCAGATTTTACTTCTTTGTCTCAATCTGAAAATATTTATACAAAACTTTGTACTTAACTGTGTTAAAAGAGATGTTCTTAAATAAGTTCTACAATTAACATAAAATAAACAGTATGAGTGAGTAAAAATGGTACTTTCATATTGCAGAAAGCATTCAACAACTTATAGGATTATGCAGAAAGAAGAAAGATTTCATCAGAGTTGTAGTGTTTCCACTAAGAAGATCATGATTTCGAACAAAACAAAAAATCCTTTTAACTTTTGAGGTAGGTGTGCACCAAATGGACCATTTGAGTCTGTGTTTTGTTTTTCAAAATTTGAAACATCAACAAATCAAAATGTGGAGGGGGTAAAAACTGTATTTCAACTGAGACATATTTTGGTCTAACTTCCACTATAGACAACATGTAGGAAAAGTGCCTTTCTCCACCATACCACTAACATTTTCTGTTTTCTATTGCTGTTATTTATTTTATCATAATTTTGTCGTTCACACGAGTATTAGGAGAAAAGATGCTTTTTTCTCTCTCAATTTCATTTAATTATTTATGATTTTTATGGCCAAATACTGGAATTTGTATATTCAGAATAGATAACACAAAAAACAACACCCATAATTCAAAAAATATAAATTTTCAGTAATCAACAGCATTGCCTTGAGATAAATAAACCTTCCAATTAAGTAAGACAGATTACAAAGCTGAATACCAACAAATCATAAAATACATCCCAAAAATGGCTACACAATAGATCTGGTCAACAAGAAAATAGAGATATTCAGAAAGCAAAAACAAGTAAAGAGATATCACCATGTTGAAAGGTTACAAAGGAGAGCATACAAGAAATATTCATTTCATTCATGTATATTTCAGAAAATATTAAAAGATAAGAATATCATTTTGACCCCAGTAATCAAATACAGCTTTAAAACCTCCTGAAATTCAACATAGACTGCAGTATGAAATACCTAGAAAAAAATCAAGGAATATGTTAAAAATATAAAATACAACATACTGAGAAATCAGCAATAGCATACCAATGAAGAAAAATTAGTACACTTATTTTTTCATTGTATGAAATCTTCCTCTGTATGAGTGATAAGGTATCTTTATAATGCTAAACTGAGCTTAGTATGCAGATCCTTTATAGATGATGGAAGTGAATTAAGAAATACTATACCATTGTAGCAAACAGTTTTGGAGTGCTTGTAACTGTTATAATAGAAACAAAATTGCAGAATAATGATAAAGTAATCAAAACAGTTGATAACAAATCAAAGGCCATATGGAATGTAATTAAGAGAGAAACAACAGGTAATTTATCCCAGGTCGCAAACATAACTCAGATGGAGAACTCGCAATACATCTCACACCCCAGTGAAGTAGCAAATAGTTTTAACAGTTACTTTGTCAACATAGCAGAAAGCCTAATAAAAATAGCAAACAAGCAAAAAATACATGCTTGTATACCTGTGAAGTCAATAGCATAATTAAAGATTCAATGTACCTTGTCTGAACTAATGAAGTGGAAATACTACAACTAACAAAGGAACTAAAACCAAAATGTTCAGCAGGAATAGATGGCACACCTGACTTCTTCATGAAAAATTACTGTACCATTAACATCTGTACAATAAATCCTTTAGCAGTGGCATTTTTCCTGCTTGCCTCAAAATAGTATTGTTAAGGCATTATACAAAAAGGGGAAAGAAATAATATATCAAACTATCGACACATAGCATTAGTATCAGTTTTCTCAAAAATCTTGGAAAAATTATTTTACAAGAAGCTCTTAAGTTTCCTAGAAAGAAACAGTTTACTATCTGGAGACCAACATGACTTTAGAAGCAAACGCTTTACTGAATCAGCCATTTTCTCTTTTGTTTGTAAATCCCTCAGACCTATTGATGAAAAAGAACAATGTTTAAGCCATTTTCTTAGATCTGTCAAAATTATTTGAAACACTTGTCCATAGTTAGTTAAAAAAGCTTGGAATTGGAGGACTACCTCATAACTGGATAAAATCATATTTGAATAACTGGAAACAAATTCTTGAAATTAAATGCAAAGAAATTAGAAAAGTAATCAATCAAGTGCACTAGTGGAAAATTATGGAGTACCTCAAGGTACTACATTGGGTCCTATCCTTTACTTGCTACCCATTAATGATCTCATTATAGCTGATGATTTTGTGAAGTCCTTCCTCTTTGCTGATGACACAAATGTTCTGATAAGGCGTCAAACAAAGAAAACTTAAAATAAATTCACCAAGTACCAGACCAAATTGCTAACTATTTAATAGAAAACAATTTCATAATAAATACCAATAAGACAATAGCATTGAATATTCATACAAAAGACAATAAACAGTATATAGCTCTACAAATAAAAACCCTAAACAAGACAATTGGGAAAGTAGAATACACCAAATTTCTTGGCCTATGGGTTTAAAGCAATTTTAAATGGGATACCCAAATAAATCACAAAAACAAAAAACTCAGTATGGCGTGCTATATGATAAGGGTACTAGCAGTATGTACAAGGATGGAGACTTAGAATGGCTTGCTTTGCATATGTCCACTCCTTGTTGAGGTATGGCATAATGTTCTGGAGGGAATCAAGTGCAAATAAGGTATGTTTCATAATAACAAAGAAAATCATTTCAGGAGCAAGTCCAAGAATAACATATAAACCCCTTTTTAAAAAATTAGGCATTCTTCCTTTTCTTTATATCTACATATTTGAAATAATGATATTTATCCATAAAACCATAAATAATACAGATTCACCCTTCATTAAGAATGAAGCAGTCAATCAATACAAAAGAAAACTCAAACCTCTAATTACGTAAGCATAATACTTCTTATACCAAAGAAGCATATTGAACTTTGGCATAAAGATATACAATAACCTTCTGAACTACTTAAAGGAAGTACAACAAGGTAAAAGTTTCAAACAATTCCTAAAGGCACATCTAATTAACCACTGCTTCTACTCCATTCAAGATTTCTTTGTAAATAATGATAAATAACTATTTTATAACTGCACTATATCCTAATAGTGTGAGATGATCATGTATTTCATCAGTGCACTTACCTTCATATTATTGTATACACTTTTTCCTGTTAAGTTTTTTTACTTATGATATTCTTGTATATAATTCGGTATTTTATTATGACATGTTCAACATCAAATGTACTACTATGTACTAAAGTGATCAACTGGATCAATAAACTGCTACTGCTTGTTACTTGGTCTGTGCAAGTTCTGCCTATGTCTGTTTTCTTACATCTGAGGTTTTTTTATGAATATTTCTGAATTGTTTACTACAAATAAAAGTACAGCTAAAATGTACTCACAAGCTAATGGCAAAATTACAAATGTTTTGAATAATGGTTTACAATGAGTCTGTTGTTTAGTTCCTGACATTATCATCATCATCATCATCAACTGCTGATGATGAACCGGGGACTGGGGTCTGATATAATTAAGGTGGAAATTTTGTACTTTATTTATTTAGAATTTAGATAATGGGTTAGTATGCAATCATCATTGTATCCTAAACTTAGGTATTCATTTTTTATACTAAACTCCACTTACTTACATAAAAATAAGATGCATTTCGGGAGAATCTCTCCCATCTTCGATTGCTCACTGAACCGCCGTTACTCGAAGTGATGGCTAGATAACCAGATGTTCCTGTGGTGGCCTCCGTTGTCTAGCCATCGTTTCGAGTAACGGCGGTTCAGTGAGCAACTGAAGATGGGAGAGATTCTCTGGAAACGCATTTTACTTTTATGTAAGTGGAGTTTAGTATAAAAAATGAACACCTAAGTTTAGGATATATTACCACTCCATTGTCAACAGCGTCGTTAAGTACAATAATTATTATTGTTGTAAGTTTCTGTAATTGTGAGGAGGTACACCTAAAATGGCCTGGGCTAGATAGGTGGACACCCCTTGTAGCTATGTATTTTGCTTAGCATTTTCAATAAATTCAATTCATTAAATTTACATGAGCCTTTTTGGATGATAATTTTTTTGGAGATTTTATTAAGTTTCCCCAGAACATTATTCCTAAATTCATTATAAAAGTAAGCATAATATACTGTTTTTCACATGCTATATTTATGCAATTTATTAACGATTTGATTGCAAAATATGCCAAGCTTAGTTTGGATGAGATGTAATCAATAAGGTCTTTCCAATTAATATTATTGTCAGTCTTAAAATCAGAAAATTTTATTTTACTAGATTTGATGATTTCTTTGCCTTCATATTGTATCTTAAGACTTGCAATGTTGTATATATTTATTTTTTTTTAAGTTTATATGAATTTTTGTTACCATCAAACCAGTTATTTTGTGACTGAAAATCTAAGAGGCAACTGATTTTGTGTTCTTTAATGAGAATTACAAGTATCATCTGCAAAAAGAATTGGATTCTTTTGTACGAAAGAAGTATGATTGTTTATTACTGAGGGGAAATTGATATTTAGTAAAAATATAATGCAAAATAAAAACCTTGAGTGACACCATGCTTTACTGCTGATCATTTTGAGTATGGATTATGATTATGTGAAGAATTATAACCTTTTGCTTTCTGTTTGATAAATATGATGCAATCCATTGATAACAGTTGTTTCTGATGGGGGAACTACAAACCAATTGAAAAGAATATGTTCAGCAGATGCATAAAATATTTAACTAATACACTGAATGAGATCAAAATATTATCACCGCTGAAAAATAGAAAGTCACACAGAGCAATCTGGTAATACCCAGACTTTATGCCTTTACTAAAATACAAAAAAATGATAGCAGCATGAGACCAATAATCAACAATATCAATTCACCCACATACCAGTTAGCAAAAAAAATTGATCAACATTTTAAACTTTTTTAAAAATTTCCAAAGTTTCAGCCTCAAAAATTCATTTGATTTAATCAAAAAAAAAAAAGCGCAATTACAACAGAAGATATAATGGTGTTATTTGACATAAAGACCTTATTCCTGAGCATACAACAGAGAAGCTTATGCATATGTTAAAGAAATGGTTAACATACTTAAATTTACAAACAAGAAATAGAAGACTTGCTAAAACTTATTAATATTTGCATTCAACATAATTTCTTCAGTTTCAACCAGAGATATTACCAACAAGTTTCAGGCCTAGCTGAAACTAGGAAACTAATTGAATCTGTCGTCTTAACACTCTTCATGCTTCACTAACCTTAAATATATACGGAACCGGTTTCAAAGATATGTTATCTCCATCTTCGGCCGTGGAGGACTGGTGTGAACGGTTGTTGCGTAGTATCAGAAGCAATGTTCAGCTCTGGTGAAACTTTTATGAACTTAAAATTTATATTTTCTTCTTTCGGAATGTCATGTCTACAAACATAAGGATCATTTGATGAATTTTGACATTCCGAAAGAAGAAAATATAAATTTTAAGTTCATAAAAGTTTCACCAGAGCTGAACATTGCTTCTGATACTATGCAACAACAACCGTTCACACCAGTCGTCCATGGCCGAAGATGGAGATAACATATCTTTGAAACCGGTTCCGTATATATTTAAGGTTAGTGAAGCATGAAGAGTGTTAAGACGACAGATTCAATTCACATGAGCTTCACTGTGTTAGTTCCATATGAAAACTTTTTTAAAGATTTACAATTTTTAAAAAATTTTGATAGGAAACTAATGTCTCTGTTTCTAGCTGATTTATTCACGAGTTTCTTTGAAACACATATCACCAGAGCCTTTCCTTTATTTTCCAAGACATGGTACAGGTGTATGGTCTACATATTTGCAATAATGCTGGCAAAACATTCAATAGATGATCTGAAACTTATAATTCTATATAACTTACCATAGAAGAAGAGAGAATGGTTGGCTCCCATTCCTAGATTTAAAAATTATCAGAAACGGAGAATGTTTAAGCTTTGCTATTCACAGTAAAGAAACATGTACAGAAAATTACATAGAAAATTAATGTTATAATCCCATTCCACATAAATATGCAGTGTTTCACAGCTTGGCACACAGACTAACCAACATCCCTCTCACAGAAACAGAGTAAAAATGAATACCAAGAGATAATAAAGACAGCTATAACCAATTGTTTCAAAAAAGACACAGTAATAAAATTATCAATAAATTTAAAAGACAAAAATTGATAAGAGAAGTTTCCACTCTGAAGAACACCAAGGAAAGATATACATTCAAAAGTTTCACATACCACACAACCTACCACAACAAATTTAAGAAGATTTTCAAAGAACAAGTATAATATCAAGTATTTATTAGGTTGCACAGTAAGAGACACCATACCAACAGAACAGAAATCAAGAATTTATGAAATCAAATGTGGAGATTGCGATCAGAGATACATTGGAAAAACAAAGAGAAATTTGGATAAAAAAACACTTTAGGAATATGAGGTTTAAGCAGGTTGATAAATCAGCGATAGCAGCTCACTTTTGAACCAAAAATCATGAAATTAAACCAGAAATATGCTCTAATAGCTTTATAACCCAATGGAACTATCGACTTGCAAAAAAATTTTCATCATAAAAAATAAAGAAAATTTTATGAATTTTGATTTTCCTCCTATAGATGAACTCAAGTTCCTTCTACAACCACCAAACACCGCCACAGAAGCATCTGGGTGTCCAGCCACCATTTCGTGTAACAGTAGTCGGTCAACAACTGAAGATGGGAGTGATTACTCCCGAAACATGTCTTAGTTTTATGTAAGTGGAGTTTAGTGTAAAAAAATTGAATACATAATTGTAGAACTTTAGGACTTTGGAGATAAAAAATAGACCAGGGTTTTGGAAGGAAGTTAGGCAAAGAATTGAACATATAGAGAGGCAAGAGATTTGGGCTAGTTTTAGAGATATTTGAGTTCTTTAAAATTGTAAAGAAATTGAGTAAATAGAGTTAAAGGAAAGGAGATAAAGAATATAAGGTAGTTGGGATTGCATTTATCTAGGAGTTAAAATTGATGGGGGTGGCAAATGGGAAAAGAAAAAAAAAAGTAGCTTTGGCAAAAGGGAAAGGAGCAATGGCAGCAATTAGAGGTTGCAAATATAAAATACCAGATATAAATGTTAAGTGGCTGGAAAAAATTTATAGTATGGTGGTCGAGGCAAAAATATTGTGTGGTATTGAAATATGGGGACTGCAAGGGGGATGGAAAATTGTGGATGTTTTGTACAGAAATTTTAGGTGTACTGAGTATAACAGCAACGGTAGTGGCACAAATTGGAATGGGAAGAGTGGCAAAGAAATGTGTGATTATGGAAAGAGCTCTCAAATATTGGTTCAGAATCCTAAACTTAGATGAAAGAAATTTGTTAAGGAAATGCTTAGAATTTCAGGAAAAGAGCCTAAGGAGCAGTGGGTAGAGTAATAGTCTTACGATAATTCTGGAAAACAATGGAATGGGGGACATTTGGAGGAGGAGGGAGAACAATGAAAAGGGTTTTTGGAAAGTAGTAAGAAAGAGATTGGAAGATACAGAAGTACAAAAACTGTTTAGCAAGATAGAGGGCAAAAGATCTTGAGTATTTTATATACCGATGAAAAACAAATGGAAAAGAGAGAAGTAGATTGATGAATCAAATAAAGAACAAAAAGAGGGCATTGCATGGTTAAGAGCAAGTGTGCAGAGATTAAAAGGAATAAGAAAAGGGTTTCCTTAAAATCATTGCCCAATATGTCAGGGAAAGAAAGATATGGAACATACAGTGTTTGAGTGCAAAGGGACGGGACTCTGGAGGAAAAAGTTTATTAACAAGAAATGGTTTAAATTAAATAGAAAAATAGCCTTAATGAAAATCTTTTGGTAAAGATGCTGCGAATGTAGAAGAATTCCTGAGCAAAGTTAAAAATAAATGGAATTGGGTACTAAGAAGGGAAGTAAATACAATAATTTAAAGGGTTGCATTTGATTAATCATATTAGGATGTAGACAAAGGTGATTATGGTTGGGAGTAGGTTATAATTTGATTAAATTCAAAATGTAGCGTTTAGTATGCATTTGAGAAATGAAATCATTATTAGTTTGTATAGGCTGTATAGGTAGAGCAATGAAAAATTTTTATTTAGGACCTTGGGTTGGGTCGGAGCGTGGTCCCCTGGAATTCTAGTAGGCTGCTGCTGCTGATGAATCGGGGACTGATGCAATCATGGGGTGGAAATTTTGCATTATTCATTATATTAGAATTTGGATAATGGGGATAGAATAAAACTAATTATTGTATTTATATTTTTTGTAATTGTGAGGGGGCATATCCTAAAATGGCTTGGGCCAGATAGGTGGAGCCCCTCTGGCAGTTTGTATTTGTTCTTAGCATATCAATTTCAATTTGAAATTTCAAAATTATAAAGAATAATTAACAAGGAATGGCAGAGAGAGAAATATGTGGATTGTTGTGATAAATTTGAGAAGGAAGGACTGGCCTGGATGTAAGCACGAGTAATGCTTTCAAAGGGTTTCAGAGGAGAAAAAGGTAAGTATGTAATGGAGAGCCTGAAGGAATATTTCATAGTTTATTAGAGAGTGAAGGGGTAAAGATATGGAGGTATTTTTTTTTTATTAGTGTTTAATGCCCATTTTTACTACTCAGGCACTACAGGCAGTGACACTGATGATACATGAGATGAAATGATATATTGGGAAAGGATTTTTTTTAGGAAGGAAATGTTCCAGGCCTATGGTGGGACCGGTTTCAAAAAGACATCCTCTCCATCTTCAACCAACTTGAGTCGCCAAGTTGGTTGAAGATGGAGAGGATGTCTCTTCGAAACTGGTTCCACCGTATATTTAAAAGTAAGTGAAGTATAAGAGTGTGTTAAACGACAGATTAGATAGAATTTGCATTTGCTTCGGCTGTTACTGTCTCCAGGAATATTGGCTCTTCTTTAATTTCTATTTTGATGTCCATTTCATCACTGTGCATTCTTTACTATTTACTAGCCATATTGGAAAATCTAAAAAAAGGAAATATCAAATAATCAAAGAGGAGCATATTTAAAAAGTATTAAGGAAATACAATATTGATTTAGGAGTAAAGCTGTGAGCCTAGATAATGCAAGGTTTACTTTACAGCATACTGTAATTATGTTTATATAAATGCTACCTTTAAGCCATTAAGGCCAATGAAATAATTCCATTTTCCCCATTGGGTACCACATCACATCTTAAAAAAAAAAAGGATATTATCAAGAAATTTGCCTTACACTGAAAGTTTTCATTTCCATGTGTCCTTCCACAGATCTCTACAAAAAAAGTCCCTGTAAATGTGAATTTACTTGATTTATGCATATGTCAAGTGAAGAGAAAAAGTAAAATCTCATTCTTATAGCCTGTACCTACTGATTGGAATCCCTATGATCAGTAAGCATGTTTGCATCAACTTTAACAATTATTATTTATATAGTGGCTTAGTTAAGCATTTCTGAACTTTTGCATGCTACAAGAATTGCATTTACCGTCAGTGTGATAAGAAATGAGGCACAGTAAAGGATATCAAGAGTAAACAGGGGCATGAAATTTCAAACAGGTCGAAGGATGGAGTCCCTCACAAACTGCCCCTGTGCTTGAACCAAATCATCATACAAAATACTGTATCTTTATCAGCTGATTATTCTACTCACCAATATAGTAAAAATGTATTTAATAGAGGCACAATGATGCAATCAAATCTTTACTTAAAAAAAGCAAAAAATATTTACAGTTACAAAGAAATTAATGATATACATACATGCATAAAATTTGCTGAACTTAAATGAGTTTGGTCAACCAATTGCAGTGAGAATCAAGGACCATTTCACATTGAGCAATTTTGAAACAAAAAGCGGTAAGTTCTTTGCAATATTTTTTAGATATGTAAGGACACTTATGCTGTGGGAGTTCATTAAATATATTTTTTCTGTTATAAAATTTAATTGACTTGTACTGTCATTTTTAGTCGGTTATCAAGATTATTCAAATAACTAGGTTTCTTTGGTCACATACACTATTTATCTATAAATCAATCGATGATACAACAGATTTTCATATTCAAAATTTTGTCCGTAACTGTGCAAAACTATGCACATGAGAATTACAAAATTGTAGTCTTTTTTTTTTTTTTTTTTAACTGGTTTCGAATATAAAAACGACTAGATTTAACCTAAGACTTTATGCATATATTTACATATATAATAATAATCATAATGTCCTGTACTTTTTTTTTAATGAAACAGCTATTGTGACTACAAAGTATTTGTGATTTTTGAAGGGATTTATTTGGTAGAGGTGGTTTCCAACATTTAATGAAGTATGTGTTTGCTGCAGGAGAAATGTTTGAACCCTAAATTGTTTCCTCTTTTTTTCAATTGTTCTTAAGGTTATAAGCGGTTACGCTTATTTCATTCAATTAAACATATACAACACATACTTTACTGGAGAATCTGTACAAGCCTTAGAACGAGCTGTAACATTGTAAACTAAATACCTCTACTTTTGAAAAAAATAATTTTCCGAAACAAAAACACCACGATGTGATAGGTATAATTGTGCAATACAGTTTATGCATATTATGTTGGCAACAGTCATGGGGGCGTCTGTATAAATATGGCGACATCAAAAAATCTTCAAATCAAATTTATATTTAAAATAAAGCGTTGCCTAACAATCTAGACAATGAATGTACTCTAGTTCACTTTATCTAACGATAACCGCAAAACGCATGGGAACTGTGTGATATGGCGCTGATATAAACGTAGTAATATTTGGCATTATGTATGATATGCATATTATGTTGGCTAAACTGAAATCTGAAGCATGCAGGAATAAACTACTAAAATAAGCAATACATGCAAGCTGGAAAAAGAACATATATTTCTTCGAACTTGGTTTTTTAAATAAGATACATATTCAATCAATGTTTTTTGTGCATATCTTGTCGGAGGTAATTAGGATTAGAGCTACCGAAAATTCACCGACATGGCTGGAGTGAACATTTTATTTGATGCGTGGTATCGGTGATGTTGAAGAATGGGAAAGTATGTATATATAAAAGAAAATTATGTGCTTCCCATAAGTAAAACTTACCTAGAATAATAAACTCGCCTTCTTTTCATAAGAACAAATTAAAGAAATACAGCAGTGGGCAAGAATGGATTGCTAATCAATTCATATATACTAACCTAAACCTAACCTCCAGTGGTTTATTATGGCTCGATAGTCTTCGCTCACCTCCTTTTCGTAAACACAAAAGTGGACAAAAATGGATCAGTTTATGTATAAATCATATATAAATTCACACACTTTAACCTAGATTTAACCCCGAGTGAATCCTGAAAACCAGAGAACCCAGTGGTTTATTATTTTTTTTAATTACATCACCTACTCTCCTTATATATTATGCAAGATTAAACCTGGTGCATGATAAGGGAAGTTTAATAGTGGGATATATAAATTGAAGTTTGAATAAAAAAAATAATAGCAATAATTTAAATTTTGAATATTAGCACTCACCATAACCGTAATTTTAAAGTTTGAACTCACAAAAAAGTTACAGGAAAGTGAATAGGGACATTATTAAAGCCAAAAAGTTATGGCTATGGGGATATGGACTAAGATGTGTTATATAGCAAAATTTCACATCTACATGTTTGCAAGTTTCTTCTCTTGCACCAGAGCAGATATGTGCATCATCTTTAGTGGTTGTTATTTTTTAGAGTTGCCAATTATATCATTTCACCTTATTCATGTGAGGTCCAATGGTAATGGAATTATAGAAATAGACAATAAAAGTACCAATAAGTCTGCTAATACTGCTCATAAAGTTAAACCTAACTTAGATAAAGTTTCATGAGGACACTTGTAAAATGAATATTTTTTTTACATTATTGTCTAGTTAGGTACTCACTAAAGTTTAGTTTAAGAAATTTACCTTGTTGAGCTTTACTCTTTATCCCTGCTTCTTTGCAGTGCTACATAATGCATTTTATTGCAGAATCATAAAGAATATATTGTTTGTAATAATGCCTGATAGGATGTGTCTACAGGGGCAATATTTGCATCTCGACCATAGCTGTTGATTTTGTTCATTTAGTGCATTTCCTGCTGTTGTCACAATCATGAGGTCAAGACATTGTGCTGCCATTTTGGCCTTCTTGGTGCAGTTTTAGCAATAAAAGTAGGTGCACTTTTTTGGGCAATTGGGTTGAAATATTAGCTTTTAAGGGAGTTGCATCATCTGCAAATAATGTTTTTATTTATTCTCCTGTTATTTTAGGCTATCTCTGTATCAGACCTGATAATTTGCAGTAACAGTAATGGATTTAATTGTCTGCACAGATTTCCATTATATGCCCCTTGGAGCGTTATCATTCAATCCCTCTTGAACATTAGGAATCACACATAAATGCACCTGTAATATTTCATTTCAAAGAAAATACCAAGAATTGTTACAGCATAAATTATGTTTAACAGTGCAAAGAAACAATGTGTCATATCTATAATTAGATGTAGGTTTATACCTATGGTATTATTTTGGCTCATTTCATTTATTTTTGATCTCAACTTTTGAATCTGCAGTTGTACCCTTTTAAGTACACGATTTGTTGAGTTTTATATGCAGGAGCAGATGATTGGAATTTATTTTCATCAGTAGTATCATTTTCAGTTTTTTTTTTAACCTCGGCTCAGACATTTAACTATTTTATTGCTGTAATGGCTTGCAGCACAATTGTGGAAACTGACTAAATTATTCTTGTATTTCTTTGTGTGAGCTATCTCAAGTTTAATTGTAACAAACTTGGTGGATTGTAACAAACTTGTAACTGCTCCTTGGTGGACCAGTCATTCCTTGTTAGTATTCAGAATATTTAGCGAACACCAAAGGAATGCTACCTATTTTCAATACCCTTTTTTTCAGTCTTCTCTTTACTCATTCTTCATAAACTGTTTACTATACTGTATAACATGGTCTGATAGTCACCAAAGTCCACTGGAATCTCCTAAATTAAAATATAATACACTTATTAGGTCATAATAGCAATTTCAACCTCCCTTGTCCTAATCAGGAGTAAAAATAAAAAAAAATGAAGGATATGTTCTAAATATAGAATTGGTATATCAATTCACTGTCACAAGAAAATTCATGAAATGATATTTTTTTTTTTCGCTTTTCCTTGTTTACACAATAAATCATTGCAAACTCTTTTAAACAAAAATTTTTGCACAATATGCAAAATATACAATAGAACACACTGAAAGCTAGCTCAAATAAGCCCTCCACAGCTGTATCATGGGGAGATTTACACTAACCCTAAGTGCCCACCATAATAATTACTAGGCTGGACACAGTTTTAGAGGAAATAAACAGATGATTTATAATAGATCTAGGTCTGGTGTTAGATAAACTTAAAACTTCTATATGTTTTGCATACACCTCACATTTCATATCATGCTAGTTGGCATTTGGCAACATGTAGTTTTAAAGTAAGTATAAAAATTTGCTTGTAGAGATGGAGTACAAAAGAAGTAGAAACTGTGTTACTTAAAACTATAAGTATATGTTTGGTCAGCACCTAGCGTAATCTCTTTTGTATCCTATTTAAATAATTATAAAGCCATAGGTTGTCTGTCTTGTTGGTCATATATTATGACTAGACCTCAAAATTTTAGGCAAGAAAAATTTATGTTTCAGGCATCTAAAACAGGTTACAAAATGATTTAATTAGGCACAGTATTTTAATTTTGGGCAAGGAAATATGTTTCTGAGATCTGAAATGGGTTACAAAATGATTAAATTAGGTATTACTTACTTCTGTAAGAAAGAAAGTATTTTTATAAGTATGACTATGAGAATCACATGTTGTTTTCATAATTTGTAGTACAATATGTTATAAGATTTTCTTCAAATTTTCAACAGTTAGGCAATGTCTTTTGTCTTAAAATCATTTTAAAGGCTGAAAATTTCATTTCCACTGACACATATGTTATAGGAGCAAACTTATATTTTGTTACATTTTTCATGCCCACTTCCAGAATTTATCCACCTTCCCCCACCAAAACATTTACTGCACAAATTATTACAGCATATCTGTGATTTTTTTTTCATTGCACTCTCCCACTTGCACCTTACTATGTCCCGAACTTCTCACTAAGCAACACTAATTTTCACTTCAGCATTTTATATTGCTGACACCTGATTTGGCCTTCATTTGTGTTCCATCTTCGCTATGGTTTAGAGCAAGTATGAAAATTTGTGTTTATGTAAACAAGATCTCACTTCAATGTTAATTTCATCAGTTCCTTTGCAGACAAAATGCATACTCTACTCTCAGTAGAAAGTGCTTTTACCATAGCAGCAATGTCATCCAAATGATCTGCATGATAGAGCTGCCTATATCCAGGTGTCTCAGCATGTGGGTTGGAACTTAGCATAAAGTTTTCTTCAAATCGGAGTAGGGTATTGGCTTAGGGAAATTCATTCCTGGTGGTTTCTGAAATCCAGTGAAAGACACGGGCTAAACAAATGACATGTATAATGTGAGGGTAGATTGTTTTCAGAAGAGAAGAGGCTGAAATGCAGAAAGTAACATTTATGCATAGAAGAAGAACTTTACTCTCTTCAACACCACCAGGAAATAACTGTAAACTTTCATTTACAATGAAGGCAGTGAACTGGCCATTCACTTTATGGATCTCTCTGGTTGCTACAAGATCTGGAGGGGAAAGCTTATTACCAAGTTTACCAACTATTATATTTTTAAAATATCTGTTAAAAGCATCTGTTGTTTCGTCAATAGGAGATGCAGGTATCTCCTAGTCCTCCCTAATTGCAGCAAGTGTTTTCTGATACTCATCCAAAAATGTCTTCCTGAATGTGAACTCTAATGGAATAGGTTTTTGGCAGAATACCTGATTTTGCAACATGTTCCATGGAATACTAGCTGCTATCAAATGCCCTGCAAAGATTGCAGTTGAAATTATCAGTTGTTGCCAAACTTGTGTAAGTTAAGTCATTAGAGTTTGTCTAGGGAAATTCTTTTCTTTAGCTCTTCCTGCATGTCCTGCACCATTTACATGCTGCTTAATGTGCAATTTTCTCTAGTGTGAATCTGAAAGAATGGATAGCTTTTGTAAGTATGATTAAGAATTAGTACTTTTAATTGATTTAATTTTCCTTCAAATTAGATTTTAATAATAATAATAATAATAATAATAATAATACATTTTTGTAACTTCTAAGAAAAAAGCTTTAACTTTATATTTCTTAAAAATTAGTTGCGGCTTGTCTACCATAACAAAGAACATTTCTTATTTTTACCAGTTTGTTATGTAAGTGACAAAAAATTTTTCCTGTTGTAAATAGGATCATTATACCAGCCAGGAATGAATGAAAGAAACTTACAAATACTTGTATTTTGACATTGTTTCTCTTCACACTGCTATGTAATATAATGACACAATAGAGGATATGAATACCAAACCACACACATGGAGAAGAAAACTAACCACATATTGCACATAGTTATTGAAGCATTCAACATAGGTAGTAGCTAAAACATTAATCAGAAGCATGTCAAAATGTTTGGCATGGCTAGCCATGGATGGTTAGCTTTTAATTGTTGACAGGAATTCGCTTGTAGACTTTGCACGATAAATGTGGTGCCATTGAGTACATGAGACAAATTTAATAATTATAACTATATTAATTCTTATAAATGATTTGCTTAGGCATAAAATGGCAGAAATAGGCACGACCCCTATTTTAGGTCACTTTAGGCACTATAAAAGTTATCCCAATGAGTATCATTTTCCATAAATTGCAAACATTTTACACATTTTCCTACAGGAACTAAATAGGCATTTGCCTTAAAAATTGGAGGTTTAACTATGACAGTAGTGGTTCTATGTGTGGTTCCATTATATGAAAGCTAAAAGTTTTTAACTTACCTAAAATGACAGGAAAATGAGTGGAGATATTACAGCATGATGTAATAAAAGGAGAATGAGTGGAGACATTACAACACAATGTAAAGAGTTTGGAGTGCATAGTCCCATGCAGTCGGTCCTGGTGGTGTAATGGTGATCGTACTTGCCTTGTAAACTCAAGATCACGGCATCAATCCCGGCCAGAGTCAATGAATTTTTTTGAGTGTAAAAATCCTAAGTATGGCTTCAGAATGGAAGTAAAACCATGGGTCCCGTGTTGTAGATTTACAGCACGTAAAAGAACCTCAAGCCTGAGAGAAGAGGCCTCTGAGCAAAATATATGGCAGCTTCATGCCCTGAGTTGAATGAGATGCTAATGACCTGAGATGTTACAGAGCATCCTAAATAAAACAAATTAATTCAAACCGTCCCATGCACAGGCCCTCAGACTTAGACAGTTATATGGCATAATTTCAGACCAGTATGTTTGTGTGTGTTCAATTTTTCCCTATTAGAATGGCCCTATGCATTACCTTCAGTGGTTCCCTTATTTATTTTTCAGAATTGCTAACTGTATATTTTACCATTACTACCAATATTGGGTGAGCAGAGATTGTGAGGCTGCAATGAGCTGCAGTAAATCACTAGTCCTCTGGTTTCTAGGATTCACTCGAAGTTAACCCTTCCCATTTTTCCAGCATTATCCCTTACACCTATTACTGTGCATTGCTATCTAGTGCTGCCATTTTCTCCTTGATCTGATTTCAGCCAAAAAAAAGTCAGCATACTTTTTTGGGATGGTCGTGGTTTACTAGCTTTCAGCACATTCACATCTCCTAATAATGTTTATGTTCATTCTCCCATGTTATTCCAGGTAAGATTAAAAGTTTAGCTTGCAAATATGGAAGCTTCCACTCTTTTGATACATTTTGTTAATTTTTTTAGGCACAGGCTTTGGAGAGCAATAGCCAAAAAATTCAGAAGAAAACGAATACGGCAAAGACTTGCACAAGAAAGGGATGAAAGACTCAGGATAGGTAATGTGTATCCTATTTGCAGTACTTGATCTTATCAGTTAAGTAAAAATATAATAGTTGTACATAAAATAACTTTGACCCTTAAATGAACTTACATCTTGCTGTTTCACTTCCAGTTAAACAAACTCAGAATTTAAACCAATATAATTATAAGACTAGTATTTTACTATTACCGATGTTCCTTTCTTTGCAGTGCTCAATGCAATTTTTTCTCATTAAAATGTAGTAGATTGCTGGATATATATCGTTAAAATATGCCATAATGTAAACAAGTATTTTGCAGCTCGGAGAAATCATAAATTTATTACATGGTGACTTTTCTTTCTTGTCAAAACCGCCATGGGTGTCTGAGGTCGTTAAGCTGCAGACTCGTGAGCAGGAGGTCTGGGGTTCGAATCCCGCCAGGACCGTCCTCCCTGACTAAGGTATATTCCAGGTTTTCCCCAGTCTCATAAATGGCAAATGCTGGAGGTACTCTAAACTTAGACCTGGAATGATTCTTTCTTTAAAAATAAATCCTTTCTCAATATATCATTTCAGCTCATGTATCATCAGTGTCCATCACCTGTGGTGCCTCTGTAGCAAAAACGGGCATTAAACACCATTCATTCAATTTCTTGTCAAAGGGTAATTTACCATATTTGCCTGAATATAAGACCAGGTTTTCCTTGATTTTATACTTTGAAAACTGGAGGTAGTCTTAAATTGCATATTTAACAAATTAATAGTTGTGGTGATTCCACACCTCACAGTACTGTGTTGTTCTGCGTTTATGTAATTTATCAGCCCTCGGACTAAGAATAACAATGTCACTTCCATAGCTCGCATTTGCCTGCAGTTTATTCAGCTTAAAATAATTGCAACTTACTGCACTGACATACTAACTCACAACTCTGATCACAGATGTTTCAAACTCACAGTGAATGTTGCTTTTTTATGTTTAAATGGTTAAGATGACATTCTATGGCAAGATGTGAAAGACACTATTTGCAGTGATATAAGTGAAAGTGAAGAAAAAGAATGTGACAATTAAATTGGTAGTAATACAGCAATATAGCTTAACCAAGTAACTTCCATTATGCTTCAGGAAATGTCTATGTTAAATAGGAGTTGAAGGCATGCCCATGTGATCATTGGAAATTTAGTCTCTTTTGATATATTAACACTTTTTGCTCATAATGAAAATGTGATATTGATTGATTTATTTATGGACACTCTTCAACATCTTAGGTCATCAGCATCCCATTCAACTCAGGGCATGAAACGGCCGACAATTTTGCTCAGAGGCCTCTCTTTCAGGCTTGAGGTTCTTTTTCTTGCCGTAAATGTACGACACGGAACCCACGACTTTACTTCCCTTCCAAAGGAAGCCATACTTAGGATTTTTACGCCTGAAAAAAATCCATCGGTCCTGGCCGGGTTCGAACCTGCATTCTTGGGTGTAGGAGGCAAGTATGGTAACCACTACACCACCAGGACCGACGAAAATGTGATGGTCAAACAATATAAACAAATGTATATAAATATGAATGATCAAATACACTAATAAAATAGTATAACTTCACTTATACTCACGATATTTTCCATGTTTATATTGTTTATGCATTTAGTCACTTTTGACATATCAATTTTGCAAAATGTAAAAAGTAAAACTTGGAAGAATTTTGTATCTAAGAGATGACTCACTTTTTTTGTCAAAGAATGTACACTGCAATCTTTTTACTACCAAAGTATCTATTTCTTGAAAATGATATGTGGTAAATGACCTTTCACAATTCTATAGCTGTCTCTGAAAGCTGTCCAATGTTCTGGAATAGTTGCAATTTCAACATGGAATGGCAGCTTGTAGTTCTCCAAATAGTTTGTTGGCAAGTAGAAAAAAAAAACATTTTATCTTTAGATAGAACACCAAAGAAAGAAATCTGAAGCTTATAGGTTGAAACATTTAAAAAACACTGGGCATTGCCAAAATGAGTCACTCCAGAAACAACTGTCACAATTTTGCCATTACAGATCTGCCTGAGCAAATAGTCATGTTAAGTTTTATGACATAATGCAAAACAAGTTTTTCAGCATATGTTGCAGGAAAATTGCCTTGTTCTATGCTGCAGCAAAAACCCTCCTCTCTACATCAATCTGATTCATCAGCTCATATTCACTTTGCAGTTGGTGCCACCTGCTTGAAGAAGTTACTGTTTCAACTCAATGCCTTTATTTGTACAATCTTCCCTCTGATGGAAAAGCCTTCATTTCGCTTTTTTCGTATATACTGAAAAACTTGCAGCTACAAATCATGAAATCTTTGCTTCTTAGGCCTGCTGAAAGATTTGCATGACGAATTGGCATTTCATTGGACACCACTTACTAATGTAAGCTTCTGAGACATACAATTTTCTTTCTGCCACATGGTTGTTTGTGGCCTCTTGTTTCATTTATAATCATTAAAATAAAGTTTGCATCATCTCATCTATGAGAACCTGTTAGAAACTGGTAACTTGTAGAACCACGTGTTTTGATAGAATCATGATTGTTTGGATTTATTATAGATTGCATACCAATGAATGCTCAGAAGATTTACTGATTTACTAATTACTTGAAAGCAACTTGTGATTACATTTTAATTAAAGCCTTTGTTTAGGCTACACATTACGGTATTTGTAAATGCTATCATAATTTTATTTTCAACTGCATATGATAGCGATTTTTTCTTTGGCAGGCAGCTGAATACTATGCAACATAAAAACAATGCCCTAAACAGATGTAATGGTACTCCTTAATCTGCGATTTTAAGAAGGCCACAAGTTTTTGGATTCATGATTTGGAAAAAAAAAAGTTCTGTTATATTCAACTAAATACAATAATTAGAATTTCAGCCTCCATCTTTTTAATGTTAGTAATGAGGAGCTAAGCTAAGCTTGGGTCAGTATAGTGAAATAGTTCAACAAGTTTCCAGCTCTTTGCTGGCATCCACTAACATTGACTATCCTGTTTTCCTTATGTGAAATGAGAACTTTATGCTTTTGCAATTTTTTTGGGACCATTCTAAACTTTCAAGTGATAGTGTAAGTGTGAATGCCTTTTTTGATCTTACTTAAGTCAAAAATGAAAATATCTAGATATGTAATTTTTCCTTAATATTAGTATTCAGCATTGCTATAATTGGCTTCCTAGAGAAATGCTCCAGAACAGGTTTAATATGAAAATGTAAGTATGAAACAGTTACCAAAATGAGACTAATATGGGTGTAATGACTATGCTCCTAAGAGAGAAATAGCACATAAAATTGAAAGCAGTAACTTTTGGAGGCCAGTTTAATGACACTTGATTTCTTTTGAATGATTTTATATCAAAACATGTTGATAAATTAAACTATGCAAATGCAGAAACTTGTTTCAAGAAATACCAAATTAATTGACATTAACCCTTTTGGTTGCTGTCTTCTTTAATATATAAATAAGACATAAATCTGAAATTAGTAAGTTCTCTTGCCAGTATCCACCATTGTATTTCCTGATATAATTTTTAATGTTTATATTTTATTTACCCAGCAAAAGAATAATATGATGTGAACCCAGAACACCAATTTCAAATCAAAATATATCACTCTTCCAAAGCACATGATGGGAAGTCATACAAATTTTTGTTTTGCATAATAATCTAAGGTAAGTTTTGCTAAGCACTAAAGAGGGTAGACACAAGGAATATGACAATATTATATCATACACTTCTGGTAAACTTTAAAGTTGTCAATAATTGATTGTGCTTATTACCTAATTATATCATAAATACCATAACAAACATTTAATGCATATTGCACTACCAGCTGTGAAGGTCTCTTGCCATGCTTTAACAAAGTAATGGAGCTGACGTTGACAATTGAACTGCAGAAAACAGTGCATGTTTTGCACAGCTGTTGTAGTGGAGTGAGGTGATTTTGAAAATTGCGTAGCAATTATAGCATTTCATAAAGTGGGAAAAATCAGCATCTGAGATTTTCACAACCGTCAAGAAGCTGAAAATTAGTAGCTATTGAGACTAGGACAGCAGGTGACCACCTAAGATAGGGTTGCCAGTGCACCATAAGGATGAAGAAGTTGGTGGATGCAATGGTGACTTGTATTCAGCAAAATCATGTTAGAAAACAGTACATGATGCTTTTCTTCCATTGCAAATATCATTTGCAAAGGGCTGTAACCAAGTAGGCTTTAAAATTCAGAGATCAAAACTGTCTCCAAAAGTAACTGATTTCAGGCTATAACATTGATCATATATAATGCTCCTATTGTGACACATTTATGTCAGTATTTTATAATCTTTCATTAAAGTAACCTTTCTTACAATAAAGCTATTTGAAATAAGCGATATTGGAATATATGCAAAGTAAATGCTTTTTCTGATAAACCAACAACCTTCTGGTATTAAAGAACAAGAAGAGAGGGAAAAGTCCCCTCGATATCAGGCATGGCTAGCAGAACAGGAAGCTCTTGAGGTGTTTGAGCAAGAAGAGGAAAAGCGACTGCAGCTGGAGAGAAATCTTCAATGGTTGAAGGATGAAAAACTGGCACAGCAACTCTGGATTGAACGTCAGGAAAAGCTGGCATGGGCACGAGAAGAGAGAGCAAAACAAGAGGTAATATATAGGATAACATTGGGTTTTTGATTTAACCTGTGTTTAATATTGGCATCACTACTTGTATTTGTTAATTGTTAAGTGTTCATACAAGATATTTTCCTATAGCAGATTTTAAAGGTAAAAAAATTGATGTTATTTCCAGTAATCCAGAATATATGATTCTATTTTCAATGTTATTGTGTCATTTTTGGAAAGATATCCTAAGTTATGTCTATTTATCATAACTATAGCAACTTGTGCTAGTTTAAGGTTGTTAAACATTTTGTATGAGGGGCATTTGGAAATTATTGACAATAGCTGTGTTTTACAAATGCTATGTAATCTTTGGGCAAGTTCATTTGTAGGACAATGGACTGATAGTAGTATGTCATGCAGCTGGTAATTGCAAGCAGAGTGTGTAGTGAAAAGACAATGTTTGCTTGTTGCCAAGTAGTGAAAGATGTAGACAAAGATTGAACTGCATGGTTTTTGTGGAAGGAGGACATCAAAACTGCAGAAATTCATAGACATTAAACTGCAATGTGTGGTCGAAAGGCTTCCTGCACAGAAGACAATTTACAACTGATCATTGGGTTTGCTGTGGCAGGAAATCTGCTCACAAGAATGTGAATACTGGTTGCCCGTCAATATTGCAGTCTCACAAGAATAATGAGATTGTGTCTGAATTGATTATGGCTGTTATACACAAAATTTTTGATGAACTGGAATGTCAAAGAATCCTCAGCACTGCAACCTTGCATACATTATTCATGACAAATTGAATATGAAAAAGATTTGTACACATTGGATGCCATGGGACTTTACACAGAGTCAGGACAGACGGGTTGAAGGTTGTCATCAACTATTAAAAATGCATAATGAACAGAGCCCAGAAGTTCAGGCATTAAGTTTGTTTAAAATAGACTGGCAAAAAGGCACTTAAAATACTGAAAATAGGCACTTATTAACTGTAAAGACAGGAATTTATATCATTCATTATTGATGGAAATAGGTGTTTAAGATACTTAATAATTTCTTTATCACATAATTAAAGTGCTTAAGCTTGCTTTTCTTGATTACAAGCAACAACAAGATGTTTTTTTCAAGGTATCAACTGTCACAGTCAGCTGCTTGTCAGAGAGAACATTTTTCATCATTGAAAAAGAACGTTCTACTTCCACTGAAGTTATTGGAACATATTTAAAACAAGCTATTTCAAAAGAACTCATACCAGTTATACAGAACATTCACTGTCAGTACATTGTGGAAATGATGATCAAGACAAAGTAAATTAGTTTTAAATAGTCCTGCAAAATGAACAAAAGATATGCAGTGTTTTCTAATCTAGTTCACTTTCTGTTTATACATTTATAGGGGAATCAGGTTAGTATCTCTGTTCCATACTGAACGCATTATAGGGATGGTTTATTGTACAGCTTTCTTCTTTTTCACTTGCATTTATTTGTTACTTTATGCAACTGAGAAGTTATCCCTACCATAAATTTCCTAAAATTTCTTGTGTAAATCAGTACAAGGTCATTTGCCAGGACTGTTCAAAAGAAAAGTACTTCCATCGTCTTTTTCTATACCCTAGTATTCTTATGCCCAAGCTATCTGTGTGATCCTTAAAATAATGAAGATTCTGCTATTAAAAGAGCTTAAATGAATGGGTTGAGGAGAAAGATTTTGATTGCTTGAAAGGAAATAAATGCATAACAAGTTTCTCCATAGATATTTTTGCAGGGTGAACACGCCATTTAATTTTTATAACTTCTTTCACTTCGATATACTGAAATTCTTTATCTTTTTAAAATGTGTAAATAATCACAGAAAAATCCACAACAATCCAAAAGAGGCAAAAAAGGTTTTAAACCTTAAATTAGGCAACAGAAGCAAAAAAGGCAAAATAAAAACTGGTGCTACTGGTACTAAGTGTAACGAAATGTGCTCATTTCTATCTTATTCTTAAATATATCAACCCAGATAGAAAGGCATTTATGCCTAGCTTCTGGGTTCTGATAATGAAGATCTGGATTTTTTGGAGAAGCAGGTGATTGGTGACAATTCAAGATGTCATTTCCACACACCAGGGAAGAAAGTTCAGTTTATGCAAATGGAAACATCTAGGGATTTCCCAGCCCAAGAAATTTCATCCTGCTTCATCTGCGGGCAAGCAGATGATGACAATTTTTTGAGACACTCCAGGCATACTGCTAATGAAGTGACTTCCTCAAGGAACAACAACAGAAAGAATTACTGTAAGACCCTTACACATCTTAGATGCAGGATTCAGCTGTGGCAAAAAGGGAAGTAGTTGACAGGAGTGTTCCTCCAACATGACAATGTACAGCCCCATACCAGCAACACTATAATTGCAGTTATCATCATTCATTCATTGTTGTGCTGTATCCACCTTATTCACCGGATCTCGCTCCATTTGATTATGCCTTGTTTGAAAACACAAGGAACTTACTGCAAGATAAAAAATTCGGCAACAATGAGGAAAAATTAGGATAGATGTCCACAATTGTAGTATAGGAGGCGTAGTATTCTCAAACAGTGGTTTTGTGGCACCATAATGAAATTACCTGAAAGATGGCAATAGTGCATTAATGTTGGTGGAGAATATATATTGAGAGATTCCGTATACATTGAACCACGTTGCATAATAAAATAGTATAGAAAACCACTTTGTAAATCATAAATGTCCCTTATCAGTTATTGCTGAACTATGATCATTGTAAGTCCAACCGTATACCCTTGCCCAAGTGCTCAACTTTTATGCCATTTTCACCAACTCTTGCATGCAACTGTACCAATGACTCCAAATTCATATTAATGCTCTCCCAAGAATGCATTATTGTGCTAAAAATTGTTACAGCAGATAAATCACTGAGCTTAATTGGAGTAACTCTCCATAATTTCTACATCCCTAACCTTAACCAAACAATCTCTTCTCTCTTTCTCTCTCTCCCTCTCCCCCCTCTCCCTCTCCCCCTCCCCCTCCCCCTCCCCCCTCTCCCTCTCTCTCTCTCCTTATTTATATACCATTTAATTTCATACTCCATTTGGCTTATTTTATATGTCTGTGCATTTTTCCTTCATTAGCATTTGCATAACCTGTCTGTTTATATCCTTTGGTCTATCTCTTATACTTCTGCAAAATCTTTGCAAATTTTCACTTTGCCCAGTGAAAATTTCAATTTCCTCTGAAATTGAATTGTATTCCTCTTCCATACAGCAGTTCTCATTCAGATTAATTTCTGAATATTTTAAATTCTATTTCAGCATTAAGCTGTTATGTTCATTAATAGAACATGTGAAAAAGAAATATATTTCAGGAAGAACTAATACTGCTACGGATGACTGAGGTCATTAAGGCACGAACTCATGAGTGGGCAGTCTGGGGTTCAAATCCTGCCAGGACTGTCCTCCCTGGCTGAGATTTTTTCCAGGTTTTTCTCAATTCTCATAACTGGCAAATGCCAGGGAAGTACCCTAAACTTAGGCCTGGAACGTTTCCTTCCTTAAAAGAAAAATCCTTTCCCAATATATCATTTCATGTATCACCAGTGTTCACCGCCTGTGGTGCCTCAGTAGGAAAAACGGGCATTAACACCATTCAAAAAAAAAAAAAAAATGTAAACTACTTCATTTGTTCTCTTAATTTTTTGAACCTTTCTTAATCACCATCACTTTAGTCTTGTCCTTGTAAGGTGACATTTTACCTGTAAACTTGTAATCATATTGTACTGAGGCTGAGTTTTATTGATATAGCTTCGTATTCGTGAAGAATGGGAAGAACAACAGCGAAGGCAAAAGGAAGCAGAGGAAGAGGAAAGAAAGAAGCAAGAAGAAAAGAAAAGGAAACAGGTATGTGACTAATAAAAGGTTTGTCTACATGGAAATTTTATGAATTGACTGGTCTTGTCAAGAAACAATGCGTATGAAGTTTGAAGTCTCCAGATTTGAAGGAGAAGTGGAGATAACAACTGTTGATTGTTGTTGTCACCATTGGTTCTCTCAAATCTTTAGTTACCAAAAGACTTCAATTCATCATGGAACATGTTCCTATTAAGTTCATTGATGTGGTTCAAATCTTAGATGTGCACTTCTGTAGACCTTAACAAAAATCTTATAAAGTACATCTTGAATATATACAACTCTTAATTCAGATAAGAAATCATACTAATGTGTTACAGTTCAGCTTTGACAGTGTCATGGATGACAATTGTGACAAGGGTCCAACTTTAGCTTTCTTTTTGTGCCACATGTGTACTGTACTGCTCCTGCCCTTGTTAGTGTACATCTTAAGCTCTCACTAAAAGAACAAAGTTTAATAGTTACTGAAGTCATGGTGCACCCCATGATACACATGAGGATACTTGAGGAAATATCAGATTATCTCTGACAGGAATTCAATCCCCCTCAATAATTTGATATTTTAAAATGAACATAGTACAGTGTAATCTCAATCTACTGCTCCCGGAACCATCAGTTCCCTGGATGTATCATTCAGTTTATGTGGTCCCAAACATTTTACCTTCTATCTTATGTAAATAAAACCCACATTCATCGTTCCTTGAAGTATCGTTTTTTCACATTATTCATGCAAAAAGTTAAGTCCCAAAGAAATTCTATCCTCAAAGGATTGTTTTCAAACTAGAATAATTGAAGCAATAACTGCAGCATGTACAGAGATTTCTTGTCATGCTTGATCCGAGAAAGTGCTTGGAACTATCTATAGTTACAGATACTTATGGAGCAGCAAGATGATAGCCAATGTGAAGAATGGGTCAGTTTTGACACCTACAAGTCATTGGGTGAGGATATTGTTCATGAAGTGTGTGCAACAAAGTGGGAGGAGCTGCAAGTGTTTGTAAAATGTAAGATGGGGGAAGATGATGCTACTGCTACAAGCCATGCCGATATTTGCTGAAGCTCTTTCTGTTATGTACTTTTTGCATCTTAGTTTCTATTCGCACTTCCCCATCATTGCAAACATGTGCCCCTATGATCATCTTTTGTCTTCCTGTGATCTGTTTAGGGATGCCTTGTCACTTCACAAATGAAAAAACAATGTGGTGCACCTTGCTACAGAATGTTTCAAAAACATTACACTGTACTAGTTGCAATTAATCAATGATTTGTTATGAAAAATAATTAATTGAGGCTTTAAGTTATATGAAAAAAATTAAAATTTGTTCAATCGATGTGTAAAGTAATACCTCAAGGAACAAACAATGCAGGTTTTATTCCTGTTGTTTGTAATGAAAATATGTCCAAGATTAAATAAATTGAACAATGGACCCAGAAAAACACTGCTTCCAGGAACAATGAATCAAGGCTTCACTGTATTATGTTATCTCCTATCTTGCATGTATTAACTTGCTCCTTATTACCAAACAAATTTTAAGATAAATTTTGAGTTTTTTAATTTCCTCTTTTTTGTAGGCACCATTTCTTTGACCTTTATTTTGCTAACTTTTGTTTTCGTTCAGTTACTTTTAATCTTTTGGCTGTAGAATTAGACATTTATGCAGTAGGTACTACACTCATTTTTTGAAGCAACTAGAAGCACACTGTTTATAAATATCAGGCTGTGACTAGCTGCTAATTTTATATACTTCCCCATTTCCATTACAAGTATATAATTCCCATGGAAAGGTTCAGGCCAAAATCTTTTGTAAATATTTCTTTAAAAAATTGAATGAAAAAAATCAAGTAAAATTTTTTGATAATGGAGCAAGAATAAGCAACAAGTAACATAATTATAAAAATTTTAAAAAAAAATGCATTTTTAAGGACAGTATACTCAACTAAAGCATAACTTACTTAATGTTGAGAAAATATTTAATCTAGTCATTTGTACTATTTTAAATTGACATTTTATATTAATTTTTTGAATTATAATAGAAAGTATTATACTTTAAATTACACAGAGATCTCAAGGCCTTATATGAACTTCATTTCTCTTAACTTATTTCAGTTATCAAGTTACCATAGTAACTTTTGCTTTTGTAAAGCAAATAAAGAATTACAGATTTGCACAAAAAGATACTATGTTTCAGCTAATATAAAAACAGGTTTGGAAATGTTAACCATAGTGTCGCAGTTTATATAATTGTGATAGAAATGCTTTGTTTATCATAAAAATCCTTTTAGGATGAGTTATTTTTTATTGAGCATTTTCTCCAAAAATAAAAAAGAAAGAAACTATAATTTGATTGTTTTTTTAAATTACACATTATTTATCAAAAATCCCATTTATACTGTTTCTAGTTTAGGCATTTATCAACAGAAGGCCAAGAAGTTTTTCATCATTATTTATGAAATATTTTGTTTGCAAAACTATATTTTAGTATTCAAGTAATTTACGGGCAAGGATATTTTGACTTTGTCTTCATTTTATGCTTGTTCTATGTGAATGATTTACAAAAATGATAGTGATACATCTGTCAACTTATATCAAGATTATCATTCATTGTAAGAGACAAACTGCATTAAATGTGCTTAGTAACACAAGTGTCCCACATTTCCACTAAGCTTGGAAAAATTCAAAGGCATATGGTAAAGACATTTTTGATATGTGTACGTAATAGTGAACATTTAATTTATTAGTTTTTTTCTGTTTTACAAAATAATATGTAAATAAATTTACAGTTATAGTGCTGATGAATTTTTCACAAGATAATCTATGAGGCTGTTCAATAAAGAGTGAACATACATATCTTTATTTATCCTCAATTGTGATGATCTTTCTCAAAGTAGTTCCCATTGGATACATTGCACTTATCCTAGCATTTCTGCCTGTCTTCAAAGACATGCTGGAAACCATTTTGATTGGTCTTTCATAATCCCCTCTGCAGCTTTCACCATTGCTTCTGACAATGAAAATACCTCTGGTGTTTCTTCAATTTGGGGAAAAAGGAAAAAGTCACTGGAGTCAATCTGGACTATAAGAAGAGTGAGGGACACACTTTACATTGATTTTTTATGAGATATTCCACAACAACATTTGCAATGTGCAGCCATGTATTATTGTGGTGCAGCATCTAGCTTGTTGCATGGAAATGTGATTCTTTGTCTGTAATACTTTATCTCTGTAGTATTGCCCAGTTACACTTGTGTGTGTCAGGCATTACACAGGTTACTCTGTATGCATTTACACTGCATCCTCATTTTTTCTCATCATGCAAGAGCATTTGTATACATAATCTGGTATTCCTGTATGTACTCCAGTACCAGGTATTTTGCAATGAAGTATCATGCTTCATCAGTAACAAATATTACATGTGGATCAGTTACTCTTAACATTCCATAATATCTAATTATAGAAATTTACCTGAATATCAAGACCACCTACCTACAATTCGTGGACAAAGTGACTTTGTATGCTTTCAATTTTAAATTAACTCAATTTCAGAAGATAAAGTGATCTGTTTGAGTCACAATTTTCTAAAAAAGATGCCAGAAATGTGTATACATATAGTTCCATGAGAATTTACAAGAACAAAGTAATTTTTTTTCATAGTTTTGCCAATGGTTTGCAACAGTGTGCTTCACATTGCTCGTTCTTAAATTCCTTGCTGTCTGTGCATTCTTTGCACTGTTATTCATTGTTAATTAATCTGTGTAACAATTGTTTTTGGATAAAAGTGAATTTATTTTTATGCGTATCACTTATGATAAATTTTGTGATTAAGTAATACACATGTCTTCAATGGTTGTAGTGTGATGTAGCATTTGATTAGAATACTTCAATGACACAAAGAGAATGAGCTAAATTTGGTGGATATACACACTATATATACATTTATTCATTGGCATAAACAGACTGACTCAATTTCACAGAAGAAAAAACAGAAACTGTAGCAGAGAAAAGAAAATGATGCCAAATGATGAATGTATTCTCCTTAGAAGGAGCAAATCAAACACAAGGCTCACTGTTGTTGTTTTGTTTTTTTTTTTTAAAGTTTTAATGGTATTAAATGCCCATTTTTTACTACTGAGTCACCACAGGTGGTGGACACTGATGATACATGGGATGAAATGATAAATTCGGAAAGGATATTTTATAAGGAAGGAAGTGTTCCGGGCCTAAGTTAGGGTACCTCCCCGGCATTTGCCAATAATGAGGACTGAGGAAAACCAGGAATAAACCCAAGTCAGGGAGGATGGTCCTGGCAGAATTCGAACCCCAGACCTCCCTCTCACAAGTCCACTCCTTAACAACCTTGGCCACATGTTCAGGTGCTCACTGCTGTGAACTTGGCTGGCACAGAGGGGGGAAGGGGTGTGAATGTTCACATTTCTAATGTTTGTCATACACTTCTGTTTGTTGGAAGGAAAGCCCACAAACCTGTAAAGAAATACCTTCTAACAAGAAAAATGTGCAGCAAACATCTCTTGTGAGTATGTAGCCATGAGGAATGACAATGGAATACTGGAAGAAAGTTTTTTTCTATGATGAGAATTTGTAGTGCAGGGGAAGAGGGTGCAATATGTGCGGCATGCAAACAATGAGGCAACAATTTCAGCACATTTACAACAAACAGACAGTAAAACACCTCATGAAGATGTTTTGGGTGTGTTTCACGCATGAAGGACAGGGACCCTTTGTACCAGTCAATGGGATGATGAAATCTGACCAGTACATCCAAATACTTTAAAAGAGAGTTGTTGGAGAGCTGCAGAAGAGGTTTCCAAATGGTAATGGAATTTCCCAGCAAGATTTGACTCCTTGCTTTACTTCATAGAAAGTGAAGAAATTGTTCAATGAGAATAATGTTTATATATTAGGTAAATAATTGCAAAAAAAATATAAAATGTTTATGTTATTCTCGTGTTCTGTTTAATTTGCTCAGGACTACATAAGACATATACTTATTTTTAATACACTTGTAGTACAAGTTGTTTCTCTATGCAATTATGCAAAGTTTTGTTTTGTAAAAGTAGGAAAATATGTATATTTTCAAATTTTTTAAAAAAAATATCTTGTCCCAAATTAGAGCAAGTGTAACTTCTCAAAAACTCAAGAATTGGTTATTGACATTTGCTCGGATGTGTTGAGTTCCCATCCGCACTTACATACTTAATTTGGCAATGCTGCTGTATAGTGATTCACTGACCTTCATGTGCCATTAAGTTTTCATCTGGTATAGTGTCAAGAAAATGTATACAGAGTGTTATGTTAAGAAAATCATAAATCTTATATTAGGACACTGTTTTACATGATTTTTTAATTTTATTTTATAGGAGGAGCTTATGCTTGAGATTGAAAACTTCATAAAGCATGTAAGTAATATTACTGAATGAATTGAAGTGATAACTTCAAGTAATACATAAATTTTCTAATTTTAAATTTAAAAAAAAAAAAAAATTTAAATGGACACTTAGGGCCATTTTCATAGATTTCACAATAAGTCTTAACTATCTCTGTACTAAATTAAACTGTTCTTAAGCCGATTAACATGATATTTAGGCTCAGTCTGAAATATCAGATATCTGTTAGGCAGACAATGATCCATATAAACATTTCTGAAACATAACAGTCTCTCTCTGATAAGTGTTTTTGAAACATTACATAAAGTACATCAAAAGATGCCCTTTCAGTAACTCTTATGTTGAAAAATCAACAAATAGTAGTTTTGTTTTTTGTATCAGGGATTTTCACAGTGAAATATAGTATAATAATTTGTCAAAATAGTTGTTTGTTTTGTCTGATGTGTAAAATGGCAGACTTTTTTTTTACGTGTACAGTTTTTAATGAAGAAGATGGTATAAACATACTTTAAGAGCACTGTATTGTCATTACATTACCTTACACTGAATATCTGAAGGGAAATTGAAAATAATTAAATTTTCAATTTTGAATCTTCAGCTTAGTATATGCTAGCACCAAGTTTATTTACAATTATATATTTGGATACTAAAACAATTCAAATTCATCAAAATTCTTTTCATGTTTAGCATTCATTTTGCCATCAACTTTATTGGTAATAATGATTTTGTTTGTTTGCGGATGCTCTTTAACATCACAGGTCATCAGCATCCCATTCAATTCAGGGCATGAAATGGCCGATAAATTTTGCTCAGAGACCTCTTCTTATTACAGGCTTGAGGTTTTTATTACATGCAGTAAATCTACGGCATGGGACCCATGGCTTTACTTCCTTTCTGAAGGAAGCCAAAATTAAGATTTTTACACCTGAAAAAAATCCATCGAACCTACCTGTGATTGAACCCGCTATTTTGGGTTTAGGAGGCAAGTATGGTTACAACTACACCACCATGTCCAACTATAATGATGATGATGATAATAACAATAATAATAATAATCATCAAAAGAAGTGTGCAGTTAAAATATGACTTATTACTGAGAAAATCATTTCTTTCCTTGCCTCATTCTGTTGTAAAATAATATAATAATATTCTGTTGATAATAATAACAATAATAATAATAATCATCAAAAGAAGTGTGCAATTCAAGCTAATTAGTGCAGTTAAAATATGACTTATTACTGAGAAAATCATTTCTTTCCTTGCCTCGTTCTGTTGTAAAATAATTATCTTTTGAGACACCATTTTCACAGTTTTTTTGCTTTTAATGAAAATGGATTTCCAAAACCAATGTAAATAAATGTGTATAATAATCAAATGGACTAATAATATAAATGTGCAAATTGAATAGGAAAGCTTATTTCTTCTACCATCTGTCAACTAAAATTGATACTGCAACTTAGCTGTATGTGTGCAAATATACAAACTTCATCTCAAGAAGGTTGAATATTACATTTTACTGTTGACTGAAACATAATATAGTGTTTAGATGGTCATTATTTCTGAGAAAAAATAGAAGACCCATATAGCAGGAATAATAATAATTATCCAAGCTGTAAGCTAAAGCATACAAATATGTTGCTAAGGAGTGCGCATAGCGTAATTCAAGGTGGCAAACTGCTGCTTTCACATCTTGCTCTTATATGATGTTACTTGTAACTTTTTATTACTTCATCACATTCTTTTGGGAACAGAAAGTTATAACTTCATATTGTAAAAGGACTGTAGAACATGTAATGGTATTAAACATAGATGTAATAGGATCCTTATATTCTTTGATGTTCTATTGTTTCACAGCAATAAAAATATAGAATCCAATGGTATGTACGAAGCTACTGGTGACAGCCTTTAACTATATGCTAAAAATACAAGTGGACATCTGTTAGACGATTCTGAACTTCACTATCAAATAGATAGTTATTGAAAGGTTAAATTCTAGCTTGGAAACTGATATAAGCTATCTGCTGGATTAAATTTATGGAACTGTAGTAATCAGGTAGATATCTAGAACTTTATGGAAGCAGGCCCCACTAAGACTAAAATTTAAGCCAAAATGTGGCATTTGAAACTTATTCATAAATCAGACTATAGCAAATGTTACTTTATGAGTACGAGCAATGTTAATCTGTTGTTAATATACCAAAATTGGTAATTGATCAGTACTAAGAATGTCTATGAATATGGTTGATTTCCAGAAGAGAGAATAATCCCCATTCACCCTCACACTTTATGTTTACTTGATGAAAATATCTACCCTAATTAACATTATCTATAAAAATATAATTTTTGCAAACTATCTTAATTTCTATCAGTTTCAAAATTTATAACATTTATGTACTTATACAGAGTCTGATGCTTTTTTTTCTCTTGGATTCCTGTTCTTTGACATGGTTAAAGAGTCCATTAGGTGCACCAATAGCAACTTCTAATCTGATTAGTAAATGAAGTACATTATATCTAGATATCTGCCCATGTTCTTTTAAGAATGAACCTATAATATTTGCAGATGCATAAACTTCAAACTATACCATCTTATGCAAGAAGAATAAAAAGTCAGCTACCCCCCCCCCCAAAAAAAAAAAAAAGAAGCAAAAGCAAAAATACAAACTTATAACATAAGGAATCTATAAGTTTTTAGACTTTGAAATAATCTGTGAGAAAAATGCTCATATAGCTACCTCTTGCAAGTTAAAAGTGCTGTAAATATTGTCAGATGTTGTTGTATGTTTATTTTTATAATTATGTAATATTTTATAGGGTGGAGAAATTCCAGCTTCTGTCAACATATCCACCGAGACAAACCCAGATAAGCCAGTGTGCCCCTTCTTTTCCAAAACAGGGGCTTGTAGATTTGGTGATAGGTGTTCACGGTGAGTATTTTCAAAGCATTTTTTGTTACAAATACATTTGCTAAGATATTGTATGTCATAAAAGTGTAATGTTTCAGCAATCATCCGAGACCTGGAATTAGTAGAGTATTACTTATTCCAAACTTCTACTCCCATTTTGGAATTGACCTATCTACACAAGATGAGTATGATACAGATGTAATGTTGGAATATGAAGACTCGGAAACTTATCAGCACTTTAGGTGAGAACAAATGCAAACACTTTGAGCTTACATTTCTTTTTACACGAAAAGAAACACTTCAAAGCCTATGCTTTGGCTTTGCTGGATGTGATTGTTTATCCCTTGTAAGATATCACCTTTAAATGTGTGCATCTCCTTGGAGGAGAAGAATTTAAACTTTTAGAAATTATGGACCTCGAGCCCCAGACACTTTTATCACTAAATCTCTTGTACCAAAGCCAGTATTGTTTTTTTTAAAAGAATTGGAATAATAAAGATGGCTACAGTTCTCAGACTGTAGTCTGACTAAAACTAGAAAGGGATTGATAATTGTGAGTAAGGGGAATGGTGTTACCAGTGTATCACTTGCACCATATAGTCAACCTGCATGCTCATAACCTATTCTGTGCAACTCGCATGACAATAGCAGTTATAGAAATTAAATAGGATAATTAACCAACATGCATAACGATTACAGTTTTCTTACTTTGATGTAAATTCCAGCTTATGGTGATTGCTCCTTTGACAGTCTGAGAAGCTACATTAGTAGATGCACTATTTAAAAAATGACGCTCTCGCCAGTTACTTGATATTGTATGTATCATAAAATGCTTAATATAGCTTTGCACAATACATTTTGTGCAATTTTTCATATAGGTTTTAGTTGCAGAAATATCCCACAGGAGAATCTTCCTGGGGAAACACTCCACTCACGTCTGAGTTGCTGTCTGATGTTATGTTACTGGAACTTGAATTGTTTAATTACAAAATAAACATAAACAAAATATAAATTAAGAGTACTAAGCTTTACAGCAAATTATACTACAGTTCAAGATTTAAGAAATGCAACTCCAAGGTAACAGCCTGAAAAAGTAAAATGCTTTTCTCTGACCAGTATAGCAAGCGGACTGTTGTTTTGTTTACCTCTTAGGTTCCTCCCCATCGTATCTGGGAACTGCTGAGTTTCAAAAGATAACAAAAAGTCCTGTTAGCTGCTGTACAGTCTCTATAGGAACTATATTGTGTGGAAAACTGCATCCCAGTGAACCCACAAGTGTTTAATTTTGACAGTAAGTAAAATCTTAAAATGAGAAATATGTTTTGATTTGGTTACAATGATGTCTTTTGTTACTTAACAATTAATAAAAAGGGAAGCTTTAAGTGAGACCTTAGGTGTGGTCAAAAAGGTGCCTTGAAGAAAAGGAGGAAGGCAAGCCTAAGAAGTGGCAGAAAGAGAGAGAAAGAAAGGGGCATTCTTATGTAAAAATCATGGCATAAAGCAATTTTCTTAATAATATATAATCGTAGTATAGTTAATACATTTTACTCTGTATAATTCCAACTCCAAGAAGATACAAAACAAATTGAATTATTCAACATTCAAATTAGCAACAACATATACATAAGAATTTAAAATGATTGAGTTGAATTTGTAACACTTACATCACTAATATTTAAAAAAAGGAAAACTAAGTTTCTGGAGCTAATTGCTCTCATCATCAGTTCCATTCGACAGCTGGCCTTGTTGTTCTTGCTGGTTTGGTTTGTCTCTGGTGGTAGTTGGATGAACTTCTGTATTAAGATGTCACTTGGTGGGATTTCAAAGTTGAAAACATGATTTTTGCTCTTCCAGATATAAATGTTTTCCCATGCTGTAAGTTCTGTTTTTTGTGTAATATTTTTAAATAGTTTTGGAATTCCTGTTAAAACTATGTTGTTCCTTCCAAAAATGCCAAGCAACTGCTGATTTTTCTTCCTGTCTTTGATTTATGTTCCTGATGTGTTCCTTTGCTCGTGTTTTTATGTTTCTTTTAATCTTTCCAATATAAATTTGTTCACAATTGTAACAATTCATCTGATATATCCCTGATTTGTTTTCTTGTGGAATATCTTCTTTTAGTTTAGAATTTAGTATATTTTTTATGGGAGTAACTGTTTTTTGAAGCTAAAATAATGTTATGTTTTTGTAAGCCTTTTGGAATTTATAGAAGACTGATGGATAGTATGTGAATTTTTTTTGTAGATTCTATTTTCTTCAATGTTAGGAATAAGTGTACTGATGTTTTTGATTCTCTTTTTGTTCCTTGCTCGGTTACTTTCTTATATACCACTTCTTGTTTGAAACCATTTTCTATAGCTATACTTATTATATTGTTTCAGAAACTTAGTTTTCCTTTTTAAATATTGGTGATGTAAGTGTTACAAATTCTACTCAATCATTCTTAGTATTAAACATCAATGTTACAAATGTCCACCATATTAAACTAACATATACATTGTATAAAATATAGTGAACTTTTGTAACAGTGGTGTCAAATATTAATATTTTAAAAAAATTGAGTCAAAATTGTAACATACACACCACTAAAATTCATTAAAATGGAGGAGTCGACCAGGAACTGATGATAGGAGCGATGGCTCCCGAAACTAGTCTTCCATTTTATTGAATTTTAGTGGTGTGTATGTTACAATTTCGACTCAATTTTTTTAAAATGTTAACATATACATATTTTAAATAAAATCAATAAAAGAAAATTACTTTTTACAGAAACATTTAACATGCAATGGCACTAGTCTTAAAACCTGTGTGTGATACTATAATGCAAGACAATTATCTTAGCAATATGCAATATCACATTTCTTCCTCAAATCTTTTTCCACTTCTTTTAAAGCTTAAACTTTTTTCTGTAATGTTGAATACAATATGCACCCCACTTCGACATTCCGAACAACGTATTGTACATTGACAAATCACAGCTGATAGGATTCTTTGGTCACTAACTTCAGTACAGCTAAGAAAATTTTCACAAATTCTTTCTTCTTAGAAATGTTAATGGAGTATGGGGATTTGAAGGGTAAAACACAGACAAAAGAGTTATGAAATTCATATTATTGAGATGATAGAGGCAGCAAAGATATTGGGGATATGGTTGAAGTTGGCATCTCTACACAGAAGAGGTAAAAACCCCACACAATTAAGAGAAGGACGAAAGCTGCAGGTACAGTAAAAGTGTACTAAAGCCTACTTCCCTACAATTGTCTTTGTATAATTGTAAATCAGTTGAAATTTCCTTATCCTGGCTAACACATGGTAAAAAGCCTTGGAAATAAGCATTAACATGGCACAAATTGGAATTCAGGACATTACCAATATTAAATAGATGGCACACAAATTATAATTATTTTTGACAGACATAAGCCATCCTCATATTCATGACACCCTACCAAGACGTCAATTATAAATAAAATTTACTCGTATATAGATAGAGCAAGTGCAAGAAGCAATGCAACACTAACACGGTAGCTGAGGCCATTAAGGTATGCATGAGATGGAGGTTAAGGGTTCAATTTCTATTAGAATCGTGCCCCCAGAGTTCAGTTTTTTCATGCCTCATGATTATCCTTGGCTCCACCCCTCAGTACATGGTCCCTGCACTTGACCAATGTCAGTGAATCAACCCCACTACGTCTGGTAAGTATTACTAGCATGTTAGCTGTACAAAACAAATGTAAATATTCATTTTTAATGTTTAGTGCAAACAACACCGCTGTGGCATCACCATAGAATAGGCTATTATTGGCTGTTGCTATAACTACGGACTCCCACTTCACTCCAAACATGCAACTGTCAATCCCTTTCTAATTTTAAACAAGTGGAAATTTTGGTGGACGAGCATGTTTTCTCCAAGTCCTCTGGTTTCCTCTGCCACACATTTCAACATTGTTTCATCTTCATCCCCATTTTTACCACCATCTACCATAATGTAGTCACCAATTTCTGGTGCAAGAAGTTGTAAATGGATTTCAGTTAGTTTGCAAGAGGGTTGGTATTAACAGTGGGTCACATTTCTCAAAATTGCAGGTATGCTGACTGTATTCATAAAATTAAATACAGAAGCTTAATGTTCACCAAAAGAGGATGTTTAAGAGGGCTGAACAAATAGAAATTGCTTGGAGCAAGGTTGGGTATGGAGGATGCTCAAAGACTTCCCACTTTAAATTTTGCAGCCCTCATTTGTTTTATTGGCAGTATGAGTTAGCGCATTTTCTTGCAAGAGTTACATGCCTTTGTTGAGGAGTCCTGGTCACTTCTGTTGAACGTTCTTAATAAGTTTCCTGGGGATGTTGCAGTAGTAGTCTCAGCATTTATTGTTTGTCCTTGAGGCTGGCATGCGGTGAGCAGTATGCCTTTGTGATCCCAAAAGACTGTGACCATCACTTTCTCAGTCTAGATCACTTAGCATACATACACTGTATGGCATATATATTTGGTTTGTTATAGCATGTTAATAAATATCAAGTATTAGAAAACACAAAGTAAAAACTGAGAGTAACAGAGGATTGTGTCATTGAAAATTTAATTATTAGGGTTATGTGTGTGGCTCTACTGTGAAGAAAATTTTAGGTGCTGCTTTAACCATAAGTCTAAAACAAATTGCCTTTGCAAGAATACAACTTAGCGAATGCATGACCAATGTAAATGATTAAGCATTTACATTGAATTTTCCTATATATAATGAAACCTGCCCAAATCATACCCTGGATAAGCCAGAATGCTGTCTAATTCAGAAAAAGGTTTCTGTCCTGGTGGAAATCATATCCTTTATGTAGAATTTTTCATGAACAATGCAAAAACTGCCCAATATGGGAATGGAAACCATCTGCAACTGCTTAAAACAGAAATATGCAGTATTAAAATGCTTTTAGTTTTGGATATGCTATACTTCCAAGGAACAAAAATTTAGGATCATATCACTTCCGTCTTGAACAGGTTTCCATGTATAAGTTTAGTTGAATAGCCAAACAAGTTTCTGGAATTGTACTTTGAAGAGTTGAATATAATGTTTTCCTTGCCTCTAATATTTCCCATTCTGTTATCAGAATTTTTTAACTCTATAATAATTTATTTAGGACTATAAACATTTTGGTATTTTTCAGACATATGTTACAACAATGACTCAAATTGAGATATTTATTAATAAATAATTTTAAAAACTTTATATTAGTAAATATAATTGTAATTTCTTCTCATTTCATTTTTTATCATATTTTATAAAAGAATTGCTTGACCTTGAAATGAAGGGACAGAGAAAAGCTAGGTCAACAGTCTTTGAAATCCAGAAAATGAGAATTTAAATTTCAAAATGATCATTTATAAATGAATTAAAATGTAGAAAGTCATGTGTTTTCTTCTTTCCCAGATCCACTTGACTTCTCTGGTTTTTACCAGAACACCAAAACTTTGAGTGCATATAACTTGGCCAACCTTTTTCACATTTCTTGCTTTTAAGACAAGCCTCTATTCATTCCAAATCTAATGGTACTAAAAACTATATTGTGGATGAAAACTGACTTACCTGATTTTTTTCCCTGGCCCTTCAAATGTTCTAGTTAATGTCTTTTATTCATTGTTAAGCAGATTTTTACATTTTTATATAAATATAAATTAAATATCCAATACTAAATTTGATAACTTATTGTTTTCAGAGAATTTTATGAAGATGTTTTGCCAGAATTTGAAGTGTTTGGAAGGGTAACACAGTTTAAGGTGTGTTGCAACTTTGAGCCACATTTGCGAGGAAATGTTTATGTGGAATACCACTCAGAGAGAGAAGCAATTGCAGCATACCAGAAATTCCATGGTAGATGGTATGGTGGGAAACAGCTGAATGTTGAGTTCACACAAGTCAGTTCATGGAAGGCAGCTATCTGTGGTTAGTTCATATTTAAGGTGCTTTTATTTTAGGCACTACATATAAGTTGGTTACAATCATTCACACTGTCCAAAATGAGAAGGGTCCTCAAAGAAACCAATAGGGAGTTAGCAGTATGTGTGCATTGTGTAAGTGAAGGAGAGGGGGCTAGACATATAAGAATGACACGTGCATTTGAATCGTTCATGTAGCTTCAGATTCAAATGCAGACGTCATACAATTTTTTTGTATTTTTCTCATGAATGTATGGGCATTCCCCCCCTGCTATGGCAGTATTGTAGCAAATTTCAGAGGCTATGATGGCCATAGGGCATTGCTACATTATCCCACTGGGGATGATGATGAGATGATATGCTATGGTGCATTAAGGGGATTCTTAAATCCATTAAGGATGAATTAAATGAATAATTAATGATGGCGCAAGAACTCAGGAGTCCTTGGAGCCTTAAAGAGATCTGACATTCACCTTCTCAGGGTGAGGAGGAGGAAGAAAGGAAAAGGGGAAGGAAAAAAAAACACCTTACCCAGACAACTGACCATACATTGAACCCAGAACCTCTAGATTAGCAGTCACAAATGGTCACACTAAGGCCATGGAGGCAGTCTCATCACATAATTTAAAATTCATTTTATGAATTAAATGCTTTAGTTAATGAGTCGATTGTCGATTACATACACTTATTTCTCCACTTACCAACTTTTATTGGCAGAACATGTTTCCTGGACCCTTGTCCACATCCTCAGCTGCTAGTTCACTGATGGGTGATCCAAATTGCAACCTGGATGCATACAGGTCAGGAGGTTACAAAGTCTTGTTATTAAATTGTCATCAGTTGGAATTTTGAAGATTTTTTTACATCTCATGAATTGAAATCAAAATTGTTAAAATCAGCATTCCAACATCTGTTCTTTCCTCAGATTGAAAATTCCTCACTGACCTCAAAATTCACTTCACAATATCTTTTGTTTCAGGATTGTTTTTCAAGAAACGATGCCCTAAAGGAAGAAGCTGCAATTTCTTGCATGTTTTTCGCAATCCTGGAAATGCATTTGCAAATGCAGATCATGATCGTGGATTGCTTAGATATCGAAGGAGGCAAAATTCAAGATCACATTCTAGGTCTAATTCCAGAAGTCCTTCAAGAAAAAAACCAAGCAGGTAGTTAATAGAAAATAAATTTATATTCTCTAGCTGTTAATAAACTAGAGTTTTCATTCCAGCATATAATAATTTTAATTAATTTTTTTATGTAGTGTTTAACACCCATTTTAAGTACTGAGGCATCACAGGTTGCGGACAATGATAATGCATAAGTTGAAATTATAAATTGGGAAAGGATTTTGTTTTAAAGGAAGGAAGTGTTCCAGGCCTAAGTTTAGATACCTCCTTGGCATTTGCCATTTATAAGAATTGAGGAAAACCTGGACAAAACCTTGATCAGGAGGACGGTCCTGGTGGGAACTGAACCCTAGACCTCTCACTTATGAGTCTGTGACTTAATTACCTGGTATATAATAGTTTAAACTTTGAATATCAAGCATAATAGCTATTTTCAGCCTTCTTAGAGGAATTACTTTTGCTGGCCTGAAGAGAATTTCAGTTGATTTCTTGACGATGTGTGTTTACCATAGTCAAATTTAAATTGTAATGTTTACTTCTTTTTTGAAGACAGTAGAGCATTTTTAGTACTGTGTGATATAGATCAAATGTCATACCAAAGAATTCTCATATACAGCAAAACCTGCCTTAAATGGACCTTCATTGAATGTAAATAGTTTTGTGTCCTGTGTGACAAGAATTTTTTTTTTTTTTAAATACTTGGGCCTTTTCTTCTACTCAACCAGTCTTACTTAGGCATACATACATATTAAATTACAACATAGTTAAAAACTAAAAGAAGTGGATAATAGTAGCTACAAACATAATATATGAGTTTCAGTCATTGTCAATACAGATCATATTTAGCATGTACATAAAAATTAAATGAAATAAATGGAAATTTAAAAAAAAATTGAGTCAAGATTGTAACAATCACTAAAATTCAATAAAATGGAAGACCAGTTTCTGGAGCCATTGCTCCTATCACTTACAGTCTGGGAAAACATCTATATTTGGAAGAATAAAGAGAAAGTTTTTAATTTCGAAATCCTGCCAAGTGATGTACTAATACAAAAAGTTCATTAAACATCCACCAGAGATGAATCGATCTACCACAAACAGTGAGGCCAGCAGTCAACCAGGAACTGAAAATAGGAGCGATGGCTCCCAAAACTAGTCTTCCATTTTATTGAATTTTAGTGGTGTGTACGTTACAATCTCGACTCAATTTTTTTTAAAATGTTAATATTTGACACCACTGTTACAAAAGTTCACTATATTTTATACAAGAAATAAATGGAATCATATAGCTACTAAAGTGGGCATAATATAATATTTTGGTTTAAAGCTAAATCTTATATAGACATTTGTTAATTAAGTACTTTTTTTTTAATTGTGATTTTTAAACATATATACATATATAAAGTGTAGATTTAGGTAAAAAATGAAACAAAATTAAATAAATATAATCGTAATTGTTGGAAAGCATTTACAAATTCTTCAATTGAATAGTAACAGTATTGTAATAACAATTCTTGGGATGCAAAAACTGTAGCATATAGGTTCTGAAATTAAAATGCTATATGTTGGATAATTAGAAAAAATATTAATAGAGTGAAATTTCGATCCATTTCCCAAAGGGCATGCAGAAGAAAATTATAATTGTGGGAAAATTTTGGATGGGGTCTAAAACATGGCATCTCTTGCACATTAAAACAACCTATTACCTGAAATGAAAGAAAGCCTGCAGAATGCAGAAATGTGATATTTTATTAAATTTAAAATGTCAAAAAATTGAGAGGAGTTGCGTTCCTCTTGTTGGAGATGCCCATGGATTAAAATAACCTTTAGGTCTTTCATCAAGTATCCTTACATGCTTCACAAAGTGTGGCATGACTTTGATAGCAATAAAACTTTCGCTTCCTTTTCATGCTGCAAGAGTACATTTATGACTTGGTCTGTTGTCTATCTTTGTATCTTTATTTTACTTGTGCTTTCCCCACCATAAACACATGCTGCTACAATACATCTTTTGTTGTCTTATGCCCCATTTAACATTGATTTTCTGTTTCACACATGAGAAAACAAGTATATCTTGCTACAATATGTTTCAAAAACATTGTATGTACTTGTTGCAATTTATCAATTATTTGTGATTAAAAATAATCAATTGAGGATACAAGTTTCATAAAACAAAAATATATGTCTGATGGATGTCAGAAAATGATACTTTAGGGAATGATCAGTGCAGGTTTCGTTCCTATTGTTTATAATGAGATTATGTCTGGGACTACATAAATTAAAGTTCCAATATAATTAAATTTATATTGGAATTTATGTTGGGACTAATAAAGCAAAGCAATTAAATTGACTTACCAGCTAATTAAGAATATTTACTATAATTGTTTATAAACAATTGAAAGACTGAAATACTTGCTGAATATACAGGTATTGCACAAAACAATCTATTCATGTCCACTCATTTGCTAACCAATTAAATATTTAAAAAATTTTGTTACAGAAAAGCTGAAGAAAGAACTCATTGGCGTTGGTCTGAATCCCCAGAACCTTTATCAAATGATATAAAAGAGAAAGTTAAACATAAGAAAAATCATGAATCCCGGAGAAATTGTGGAGACAGGAAGTACCATCACAGAAGCCAATCTAGAACATCAAATTCTCACAGAAAGGAGAGGAAACGAAAATCATCCAGTTCCCGCCGAAGGTCCAGATCACGATCTTAGTAGTAAGTATTGTTACATTTCTGTTGCTAACAGTTCGTGATATCATAATTTTGCAACTTTTTATTAGGAAAACATTTAAATTTCACTAATTTTGTTCCGGTTAAAGATATATACTTAATCAATAGTTGCCTGACTGAAAACAAAACACCCCTACATTCGTGAGGTGTAGTGCTTGAGGTGGGGTAGAATGGCATCCCAGTTCTTTTTTTACCTATTACTTCTTAACATCATTAACACCATTCAGAAATGTTTTCTTTGTACTATTATAAGTGTATAGATGTGCTGATTTAAAAATATTTTCTGTAGTTCATACCACTCTAATGAAACATAATCACGTCCATTATCATGACTTTTCCGATGAACTTTCGCTACATATGCCAGCATTTTACAAGCTTCATTTTTGTATTCTTAAGGTCTGTAATAAATTTTACAATGTTGAAAATAGTTTGTCCTCTTATCTTGTATCCCATCTCATCCTATTCCAATGCAACTGCAATAGTAGCCTGTCTCCAATAAACCAGATGTTTATTTCTATGGTTGATGTTATGTCTGAGTCATTAATTATTGAAAATGAATTTGGTATTGAAATAATAAAGTTGGCAAACTACAAATACAGTTTATGGCGGGTAGAGGCTGTATTCTCACATCTGGAAATTCTTGTAGAATAATGTGAGAACCAATCTTATATAAGTGACGGCTTAGATATTTACAGTAAATTGTCACAAAAATTACTACTGTTGATGAAAAATCCCAGAAGATGGATCAGCCCATCCAGAAAGCAATGAAAACATCTGGAAAATATTCTAAATATGTGTATAATATAATGCATGTATGACTTTATTCTAACACATGCTATTTTTAACTACTGGTAGTCCCAGTTCTTTACCTCAAGCATTGTGTAGTAGTACCAATGGATTGAGATCTGGCGACCAGTCTGCCAATTTTCCTTAGTTATGAACTATGGAACATTTCCTTTGGCTTTGTAGCACCATGCAAAGAAAAATCCAATCATCTGCTTCATCATCTGCTTGAAAAGAGCAGATGAAAGAGACAGGCTTGAAAATTGATTTCAGTTAACCAGAGTTGATTAAAGCAATAAAATAAATATTTAATCAAGATTGTTGTATGATTGAGTTGAACTGCGCACTCTTTTCGCTTACTAGTTTAAATGTAGTACATGTCCACTTTTAGTTGAGGATGCAAAAGATGGTATGTGAAATATGTTCTACACTTAAATAATTCAGTGGAGCCAATAAGAGTCTACAATTAGCTCAGGATGTGACCCATGGTCTGTGAAACATTTTCTTTATTTAAACAAGTAAGTGAAGCCAATAAGAGCATGTAGTTCAACTCGTTCGTACAACAATTTAATTATATGATTAGCTGCACTGTACAAGTTCCAATTAGCATTTCAAAATAAACATTAATTCTCTTTAAAAATGCTTAATTAGGGAAAATGTTTGACATGCCTGGAAGATTAAGTTATTGCACAAATTATACAGGAATCACTGTCACAGCACATAAACATTAAGATTTCATAAGATATTTATATAATGCCGGTCTTCCAGAATATGCCCTCACTGCTTGCAGTACTACAGAAATTTTCTGAAAACTCTTCAAGGCCATACAGTGGAACTTTGATCTGTCATTTTTCCAGATGTGTATTTCAGTTTATGCAGTCCCAAACATTTTACCTTAAATCTTTTGTAAATAAATCCCACATTCATCTTTCCTCAAAGTATCATTTTCCTGCATTAATGGTTCAAAAAGTTCAGTCCCAAAGAAATCAATCCTTGAATGATCATTTTCACACTGGAATAGTGAAGCAGTAATCGTCACATATACAGAGTTTGCATCTTGCTTGATCCAAGAAAGTGTGACTGGAAATCCCTGTAGTTGTAAATACTTTTAGAGCTGTAGGATGATGATAACTGACACACCTTGCACCTTTTATGAGCCAACTTCCGGGTGTTGAGAAGCTGGGTTCTGGGGAGCACCTGGTCACTAGGTGGCAATATCTCCCTATACATCTGTTGACTGATGACATGTCATTTTGAATAATGTTATGAGTTGGATGAATGATAAATTGGGGATGGGATCATGTATTCGTGTTGTTAATGTACTTGAGGGCAGAAGTTTCATGCAGGAAAACTGTAGGGAACATAAAATCAGTACCAAAAATTGTCCTTAAGGTGATGTTTTGTGTCTTTTAGAAATAAGAAACCTTGGATGGAGATTGTAGCTTCAAACCTTGCTAGCATACAACATTATTGCTAGGATAACAGCCTTATAAATTCATAATTTGATGCAAATTGGAACAGAGTTTGTTTAAAAATTGAAGCCAATTTTGATATGACTGCTCAGAACTTGCACCTTGAGCTTGCATATGGGGCTGGTCCAGGGTAACCCTGAGGTACTTGACCTGATTCCTCCAGGGAATTGCCTGGCCCTGCAGACTGTCAGCCACTGGATTGGCTGGTCTGCAGAGCTTGGTGACGAAAATTGCCTTGTTCTCCTAACTGCTGACATACATGCGCCAGTTCTCATTCCAGTCCTCAGCCTGGGTAAGGTGTTGGCAGAGTTGCATTAGCGCTAAATGTAAGTTTCTGCTTTGAACCAAAATAAAAACGTCATCAGCATACTGATAAGTAGACATATTATGTCTTGTAGGAAAATCAGAAAGTTATTGGTGACAACATGCTCCTTCTGGTAATCCCATTTGTGTCATTCGTGTGTTTGATCTTTGATCTTCAACTTTGACATAGAATACATGGTTTGTAAGAAAACTATGAATTAATTGTATAACCACACATAGCAGCCCAGGTCGCATGAGCTTATAAACAAACCCCACCTGCCAGGTGCTAGAGAATGTCTTCTGCATGTCATGTCAAGCAGCACAATGGTGGAGAACATGCACTGCCTGAATTCCAATGCGCCACTCTTAGTAATTGGTAAGTGGTTGAATGCTTCTGTTTGAAGCCAAACTGGTGCTCCAGAATCAGCCAGCAGTTCCACAGGCTAATAGTGTTCGTTTGAACACTTTGGACACTATGGGTAGCAAGATGATTGGCTTGTACCTGAGGGAGTGAACTGGGTCCTTCTCTTTTTTCAAAATGCAAATACTTTTAGCCTTTTTCCAAATTTGTGGAAAATAGCAGAGATTAATGCATAAATTGAACATTTTTGTAAGGTGGAGCATAGGCCACCTTGGGAGACAGCTGATAATGCAGAGAATGGGCCAGAGTTGCCATTGCTGTCAATTTTGACACCTACAAAGCAGTGCATGAGGACATTGTCATATGTGGCATTCTAAGTATTGATGAAGTATGAGATGAAATGGAAGGAGTTGTGTTTTTGATACAGGGGAAAGTAATGAGGAAGAGGGGAATGATGATGCAACAGCTGAAGTCATGCTGATGTTTGCCAAAGTTCTGAGAGCATGTGAAGCTGTATAAGCATATTCTATGCACATGACAATAATGGTATGAATGGTAGTGAGCAAAGAATGCTTTGAATGTGGAAAATTCATTTTGCATGAAACGAAAAAGAAGAAATTGTCAATTAGTGACTTTTTTCAAAGAAAATATTGAACATTTTGGTTTTTATTCATTTGTTTTATTTACAGACTCTTTAACTTCTCAAGTCATCACCTTCCCATTCAATTCAGGGCGTGAAATGACCAATACATTTTGCTTGGAGACCTTTGCTTTCAGGTTTGAGGTTCTTTTACATGCCTTAAATTTATGACATGGGACCCTCAGTTTTACTTCCCTTCTGAAGGTATCATATTTATGATTTTTACACCCAAAAAAATCCATGAACCCTGGCCAGAATTGAATCTGCAATCTTGGGTCTACCAGGCAAGTATGATTGCCACTGGACCACCAGCACTGACAACAAAGTGTAAAATATGTACATGGTAACAAATAAAATTGAAGCAAAACATACTGGCTCTGAGAGAATGTAGGCTGCTGTGGTCTGCTGGAGATGAACTTTCCAGACATTTCGTCCGCAACTATGGCAGACATCTTCAGTGGCGTGAACATAGCTTCCTCCGTTGATTCACTGCATCTGAAGTGTTGACCATTGGTGTCACTATATTTATAGTACCTGAGCTCTCCACTGATTGGTCCGGGACGAGCAGCGGCCAGTCAACAGTCAACACTTCAGGTGCAGTGAATCAACGGAGGAAGCTATGTCCACATCACTGAAGATGTCTGCCGTAGTTGCGGACAGAACGTCTGAAAAGTTCATCTCCAGTAGGCCACGGCATAACAGCCTGGAAGAAAATTGCATGGACATCATACTGGCTTTATTTATTTTTGAACATGATTTATGCACTTCCCATATTCTATTGTTTTCCAGCATTCATCATTTGTTAAACCTGGTCCCTCCAAAAATGATGAATGGAGGTTTTGCTATATCCCATGCAAAACACCATATTTCCATGCAACAAGCTTGATACTGCACCACTTTAAAACATGGTTGCATAACAGAAATGTGTTCCTCACCCTCAGTCCAGAGTTAGCTGTGTGCAGTTGTTTCCTTTTCCACAAATTGAACAAACACCTTCATGGAAGTAATTTTCCATCATCAGAAGTAGTGCTCTGTGGAGGCGATTCTGAAGGATCTGTCAAAAATAGTTTTATGCCTGTCTTTGAAGATGGCAGAAACTTAGGGATAGGTGCATTCATCCAGTAGGGACTACTTTGAGAAAGATCATCAAAATAAGAGGATGAACAAAGTTATGTCATAAATAAAATATTTTTATTGAACAACCCTCATAGATTACTATGCAGTAGTAGCAATTTTGTTTTAGAAATAAATAAATAATTAATTGATTGTGGTGTAAGGAATAGCAAAGTAGGCGTTTATAAGCACTATAAAACTAGCATGCAACAACAGCATCACAAAAAGTGTCCCCTCTGTATTTAGTATAATTGCATCAGGTTGAAACTTTTCTTGCATATCATAAAAATTTACCCTCATTTAATGATTTCCTGCAATGCGTAAGTGGGCATCTTTTCTGGTTGCAGATGAGAGAACCTACAGTGGCTTTCAAATGGGATTATGCATGACCTTGACCAAGCACATGCTCATGCTCCAATTATTGATATGCACATATAATAAATCAGATAATACTCCTTGAATTGATACTGAAACTACTAGACTGATAAAAAGTAGTGGCAACACTGGCAGGATGCTTGTTAGTGATAGGGTTGTGTGAATCCGTTACTGTAATGTTCAATGATCTTCAGCAGCAATTGATGAAGCATCAATTATTCAGTGATGTACTGCAGTGCCTTGAAATAGATGTGTATAGTGCATGCACTCCAGCAATATTTTTTCGAAACTGGATCAATGTTTGTGGATCAATATCGAAGTTAGTGCTCAAAACTGTTATCCAGGACTATGTAAAGCATTTGGTAATGCAACATTGTCATATTGCACAGTGGCAAGATGGGTGAAAGTGTTTCTGGCAAGCATGGATACTGATCAGAACAACCCTTGTTCAGAATCACCCCAAACTGATAACCACACAATTCAGCTCCTTGCTTCCATATTAGATGTTGATTGCCAATGGACTGGATGTGAATTCGCTGCAGAGGTAGGAGAATGCCAGAATACCATACTTCATATTCTGCAGGACACGCTTGGGTTCTGCAAAACTGCAGCATGTTGAATACTCTATGTCATCATGAAGGCAAAACAATAACACCATTATGCAATTGCACAGCACTTGCTGATCCATTATCAGAGAGGTGATGACTTCTTTGAGATGATTCTCACTGAGAATGAAATCTGGCCTCACTCCTGCGCACCAAGGTTGAATGGCAAGCATGAATGGAAATATCCGGACTCTTCTCGTTCAAAGGTAGTTTGCTCTGAACATGATGTGAAGATTATGATCACCTGAAAGACAAAGGGTAAATGCTGTGTACTATTGTAATTTCTAGGAACACCATCTTTGTTTAGCACTAAGGGGAAAGTGATGACACATGCTGGTAGTGAAACCCACCATCCTTCATGACATTGCGATGTGTTACACTACTAATGCTGTCGTGGAACTGGAAGATACTGGAACATTCACCGTACTAAATTGATATGAGCCAGTGTGACCACTCTCTTCACAAAAATGAAAGAATTAGTTCAAGCGGTCACTTCAGAACATTAGCAGATGTGGATGTGCTAATGGGGTATATAGCACCTTCCACATATGTGGCAGAAGATGATAGACATTGAAGGAGATTACATTTAAGGAACATATGTAGCTTTCCTCTAAAAATAAAACCTAGACATTACAGCACTGTTGCCATTACTTTTTATCCATCTTATATATTCAGGTGCACTTTTCTCATAATTTGGGTATTTTGTTTAGTGAAAAATTTGTGTGTTATAATATATGAACTATTTGACATATTCTACCTAAATGTTTTTCTCTGTTGTAAATGCAATTGAAAATAATACTTAACTTCTGCATACCAAATTCATGCTAATTTTACATATATTCACACACACTCACACACACACATATATATACAGAGGTTGCCAAAAAATGTGTACACACTTCAACCAAAGAAAAAAAGCTATGTTAACATAAAAAAACTGAATTCACACAAACAGAAAATGATGAGCACTAATCATCTTACACTTTTACAGTTATAACAGTTGCTCAAAATGCCCACCATCAGCATCGATACACTTCTGAGCATGTTGAACTACTGATTGAGCAACGTTTATGAAAGTGTCCTCAGCGATCTCAGCACATGCCATTTCAATTTCTTTCCAAAGTACTGCCAGTGTAGCTGGTTTTAAACAGTATACAACATTCATAAGAGTTCCCCATAGGTAGAAGTCCAACTGAGTTATATCCAAAGAATGCAGTTGAAACTCATTTGGACTTCGTCTTATCCAGTGCCTTGGAATATTGTCATCAAGGTAAGCATGCAAATCTCAGTGGTAATGTGCTGGTGCACCATTCTATCCGAAGTAAAATTTCTCATTTCCATAGAGTGTATGAATGGTGGGTAAGACAGATGTGCATATCATGTTCAGGTACACTGGGCCGGTTACTGTTTGCAAAAAAGAATGGTCCAATTAGACCCCTAGAAGACAACCACACCAAACATTAATTCCAGGTAAATTAATAGCCTTTTTCAAAAAACATATGGATTGTTTACACACTAGTAAACAGAGTTATGTCGGTTAACAGCTCCGTTCAACTTAAATTGTGCCTCATTGGACCAAACAACTTTCCCAATGAGGGCCTCATCCTCTTACACCATGTTTCAAAACCACTCACAGTACTGCATTCTCTGATCAGGGTTATCTATGCAGAAATCTTGGAATGAAAACCTTCAACTTTGCTGCTTTAATATTACGATGTACACTGGTTCTGCTAATCCCAGTCTCACCCCCACGGGTAGCTGAGGTCGTTAAGGCGCGGACATTATTTTGCAGGTTTCTGCAGTAAGTGCTCAGAACCATAGCTGAGGATGCAGGGATTGCTGTGGGAGGTCTCCCAGATGTGCCCTTGTGAACATCTGATACCATGAGTCTCAAATTTGTCTGGAATGTGTGCAGTTGTTACTCTTGTTGGTTGTTCTGTTCTGTACACACCTCTCCATTGCCTTTGAACTTCAACAATGTTCTTGGTTTTCCAATACCACTTCAAAATTGCTTTCTGCTGTTCAAACAATAATCTTGGCTCTATTCTGTTGTAGCAACTCTAGCATAACGTAATGTGAGTCAATCTGTTTACAGATCATCATACTACACATTACTGTTGTTTTTCTGTCCAATTTTTATATAGATATCTGCTGTGAAATTGTGTATACATTTTTGCACCCTCAGACAGACAGAGAGAGAGAGAGAAGGAGAGTTTTTCCCCACATAATTACAACATCCCTGAACCATAATCCAAAAATGTTAACATTACTTTCATCTTCTCTCCCAACTCTGGCTTGCATGTTCCTTTCTGCATTGTTGATCCATCTGTTTCCTTCAATACAATTTTCATAATATCTGCCACTTTTATCCCAAACTGCTCATATACTTTAATTCTGCTGCTGCAGCCATTATGAAAACACACTACACGTGCAATACACTCTAAATGGTTGCAGTTGATTTGTTTTATTTATGGATGCTGTTTAACATCTCAGGTCATCATTATCCCATTCAATTCAGAGAGTGAAATGGCCAATAAATTTTGCTCAGAGGTCTCTTCCTTCAGGCTTGAAATTCTTTTACATGTGTCATAAAACTATGACACGGAAGCCATACTTAGGATTTTTAAGGCTGAAAAGAAACCATTAACCTTGGCTGGGATTGAACCTGCAATCTTATGTCTATAAGTCAATTATGGTTACTAATAGACCACCAAGACTAAAACCTCAATGGGATTGAGCTTTCAAAGTAATATATAGTGAAATCTTCCTTGGGATTCTGGATGTAATCATGTAGGTAATTTTCCAAGAATCTGAATCCTGAAGGCAGAGTTGTCCATATACACATTAAAAATTTGTTTGACAATATTTTGTCTTTAACATTTTTTCTCTACTTATGCATTAGGTCCATGTGCTTGAATTATATGACATACTATATATGTATATGTGTGTGTATATATATATATATATATATACATACACACACACACACATTATATTTAATGTGTTGATGTAATTATTTATGTAATGGAGCATCTGTAAAAATTTTCACTATCATGACATGTTTGTTAGAACTATTTTCTTTCTCTGTGCTTGCAGGTTCTGAAACAGGAATGCTGGCTCTGGACTTATTCAATTTTGAGCTGATTAATTAAATTAAGAAATTAGAGAATAATTCTGATTAGCACTAATTCCAGATTATGCCACTAGAATTGCTGCATACAATGCTGAGAAGTCGTTAGTCCAGGGAGAGATTGAAAGTAACAATATGTTAATTATTCATGCAATAAAATGTATATATTTTTATCAGCAATTAAACCTGTTTGTTTTTTTTTTATATAAAATGTATTTATTAATAATAATGTAAAGAACAAGATTTTCCCAATATCACATTTTATTAAAAACTTTTAGAATCATTTTGCTTGTGATTCCCTTCCATGAATGAAAAACTGTTTATTATGTATTTCATTTATTTAAGTATTGAGAAAATATACAATATACTCAGCTGGAACTGCCCTCCACTTTTTGGGTAGATTTCTACTGCAAACAAACAAATTAAATTTTATATATATAAAGAAGTCTGTATAAGGTGATATACAAGTTGACTCTAAATCCTCCCCTAGTTTTGAGGATCAATAGAACAGTAACCATAACAGACAGCGGAAATGCTTATATCAGTGGATAAGTTATCCCTCCAAGTTTTGTTCATGCTTTATAGATATTCCATATGTTTGGTAATGTGACAGACATCAATCCTGTGGTCAATCTCTTGCCACACATATTCCAACATCTGATGGTGGATACCAGCGAAAAAATTACATGGAGTTTGGTCAGGTGAATGGAGGCCTCACAGGAAGAGGAGCTTCATCTTGAGCAGCACATCCAATCCAACGACAATGAATTTCAGCATCGAGGTACTCATAGATATCATAATGAAAATGAGATAGAACTCCATCTTACTGATAAATAAAGTTCTGGCAGTCAGCATGTAATTGTGGCAATAGCCACTGTTGAAACATGTACAGGTATAGGATCGGTAACAGTTTTCTCTTCAAAGAAAAATGACTCTTACACTTTTGATGAAGAAACAGCACAAAATACATTGACTTTAGGGAAATCACGGGAGTGTTCTACCACAACACCAGGTTTTCCATGCCACAAATGCATACATTGTAATGGTTTACTTTGCTGGACACATGAAAATTGGCCAGGTAGGTAAAAATCAGTTTCTCAGCAAAACTGTTCTCTTCTAGCCACCCTTGAAACAACACAAAATTGAGGATAATGATTATGATCCTCAGGATTCAGCAGGCACAACAGCTGATTTCAGTATGGTTTCACTTTAAGTTGTTGACATAAAATATGCCAGACAGTTGGCCGCAGAAACTGCAATTCCTGGCTCATACACGTGTCAACTTTTTAGGGCTCCTGACAAATGCTTCTTGCGTATGCTCAACTGTTTCAACCAACACTCTTGGCAGGCCTGTTCATTGTCCATTATACAAGCAGCACCCAGTCACTTCAAACTTTTAGTGTCATGCACAAATTATTTTGGCTGTAGATGGTTCTTCTTGATGTTTCGTATGAAATCGTTATTGTACCATCACAACAGATTCACATTTAAGAAAACTGTAACATGCAGGTTATATGCACACAGTGAATGCCATGTTTTCACTATGATTTCCCTCCAGCAGCTATGTATATAACTATGCCATGATACCTATTATGAATGTAAACTTTGAAAGATACTCTTTCCATTGATATAAGCATTTCTGATATGTCTATGATTGTTTCTGTTCCATCAACCTGCGAAACCAGGAAAGGACTTCGGATTCACTTGTACTTCACTAACTGATTAATTTGGGATAACATGTTTAAAGAGCTTTCACTCTCATCCTCATCTGGGGACTGACTAATGGTGGCAGGTGAGGATGTGACTTCTGGTGGTTCCAATTTAAAGTGAAACAAAAAGTCCATTGACAGAATGTGAAAGTTCATACACAATGCTTATTTATTTAAAATGAAAATATTTTCCCATATTGCAAATTCTCTGGGATTGTTGGTAGCTTTCAAAAGTTTGCTTTCTTTTGTGATGTTATGATTGTACATCCAAAAATGATCTGCAACTGCTAATTTATCCACCTGTTTATATATTACATTTCAAAAGTGATCTTTTGCCCTTGTCTCTAAATTTTTTATTCTCCCTGTGTAATCTGATCATCAGAGCCTGAAAGTTAGACAAAATGCCTGTTCTATGTGGGTGTGTATATTTAAGAGTCAGTTAGAAATCAACATGATTCTGTACATTTTGTGTGTATAGGGTTAGTTTTTATTTGGCCTTTTTCTTGTGCCTATTTTAACGTTTAAAACCTTTTTTTGTCTGTTTTGGATCATTATGGATTTTTTCTGCAATTATTTAGGCATTTTAAAAAGCACATAAGTAATTTCATTGTATCTAAATGAAAAGCTAAGTTAGAAAAATTAATTGGCATTCAATTAATCTGTTTAAATAGCAGAATCTTAATTAGTGAAAGGAACACACAGTTACCTCGGGCATACTAATACCAGGAAATTGAGAGGATGAAGGAAGTACTGTAATTTTAAATAGTCCTGATGAATGACCTTGTATTGGGTCTTTGTGAGACAAATTCTGGTAAATTTGTGGTGGGGATAACTTCTTGGCTGCATAAATGTAATAAACAATTGCAAGTGAGAAAGATAAGAACAGTACCATAAACTGGCCATACAATGTGTTCATTATGGGAGTAAGAGAGACATAAATGCATAAACAGAAAATAAACTGGACCAGAAGCTGCTGCACATATTTTGCTGCTCATTCACTAGGATTATTCAAAATACTTTACTATGTCTGGATCAACATTTCCGTCCTGAAAGGTAAATGTTCTCAACTAGTATGAGTCCCTCCATGATAGCTTATTTTAAATATTCTCCAATCACTTCAGTGGAAGTGAAACATTCTTTTTCCATGATGAAAAATGTTCTCTCTGGCAAGTGGCTGACTATGACAATGGATACCTTGAAAAAACATCCTGTTGTTGCTTGTAACCAAGAAAACTAAGCTTAAATACTTCAATTATATGGTAAAAAATTATTAAGTATCTTAAATATCTATTTTCATTAATAATGAGCAATATTATTCTTATTTTCACTTTTAAAAAGGCCTATTTTCAGTATTCTAAGTACCTTTTTGCCTGCCCATTTTAACCAAAGTAAATGCCTGGACTTTTGGGCTATGATGAACATAATCCAAACAATTTATAAAGTGCACTTTTGCCTCCTCTCTTTTTTTTTTTTTTTTAATGGATGACATCCTATACGATTATGTTCAAAAGGTTGCTAATGTTAAATTTATTTTGTGCAGCCAGTACAATATCAATTAAAAAAAAGATGTGAACTTTTTAAAACTTGGGGGAACCCATGGATAAAATTAGGAATATATTTGAAATTAGAGTAATTGGTGCTTTTTATGGTCCTCTCACTCCCCAGATCTGCCTGAATTTTTTTTGTGAGGTAGCCTGAAGGACAAAGTGTACTAATTAATGCATCACACATCAGAAGAACACATGGAAAAATATCAAATAATATCAGAAACATCATCATGTCAATTGGAATTTATTATACCTGGTACAATGCCTGTTTGTCTGAGGGATATTTCCAGTATTTCCTATAAGGTAAAATTTTATATGCAGTTTGATAAAGCGAGGGTCAGAGTACATAACACTGTCAGCTATAGCACATTCAGCTGCCAAGATGCAAAACCCATGCGAGTCGTAAGGACACGTTCTGGAAGTCCTGTAGAAAGACTTACTTCTGGGCATAAAATTGTTTTTTTTTCTGCAGTCATTTTTCTTAGAGCATAAATCTGAAAACTACATTTGTCTTAATAATTTGCAATTTGGTCATATTTTTATTTTTCATTGTCTTTCTGTAGAAATCTTTCAAATATGCATAAAGTAGGTTTTATTGTAACCTTGCTCATTAATGATTATTTTACTAATAATGTTTACCACTAAATGAGCTTATAAAATAGCTATTTAGATTCATATTTAAAGATATTTGAGAGCTATATCTTTTTTTTAAAAAAAAGACAACAGATAACTTAGGCAAAATTTTGCATGAAAAATATTAGAATTCATATTTCACAAAAAAATTGGTATTTATGTGTGGTGGGAGTAAAGAGAAATGTGTAAAACTTTAATATGCGAGATCAATTTTTCTAATTTTTTGTCGTTTTATATGGAATTGTCTGTATGTAAACATGTCTGGTATGTTGAACTATTACTGCCATATCGCTGTGAAAAAGTCTCATTGAAAATGATGCATGCCTTTCCCTTGTTTGCTCATTTAAATGCTATTAATAATACCATGCATTCCAGTCAATCATTTACAAGTCGTGCACCAGCCTTCTGCTTGAAGACTGACATCATTCCACTGGCAGATGATTGAATAGGATGTATAGTAGGTTACAAGTCTGAGAGGTTAACATTTACAGACAGGAATATAATCAATTAATAAAGAAACTTGAGTTATGATATATTACTTGATTAGAAGAAATTTAATTATCCAGTGTAATTCAAGAATTCATATAATGTAATAACACCAAATTCTGATTCTCCCTCCTACCCATATATTCAATTAAATAGATATTTGCATTCAACTGGTTAAAACTGCAACAAATATAAAGGGAAATTTCTATAAAGTGTATGCTGATGGAATGTTGAAAGTAGCATATACTAATTTTCAATCAAATGAATGCAAGTATATGCAGTCTTGCAAAAGAAGCTGTTAAAAATCTTCATTCCATTTGCAACCTTGTACTTATGAGAAAAAGGTTTCTTGTCTCTGTCTTCAAAACAAAAGCTAGAAATTGTTTTGAACTTGAAAGTAATATCATTGTGTATATCCAGTACAATTCCTATATTTAAGTAGCTAGGGTATCTCATATTTGGTTATTTCAGGTGGTGCATGAACTTGGTTTGCACACAACTGCAAATAATTCTAATACAAACAGCAAGTGCAAGATAAAATATGGACTTTTATCCTTAAAGATGCATAAGCAATTGTTATAAGAAATTAAACATTAAATTCGGGGGCAAGGAGTTAGAGGAAACTCATCAACCTCCTAGAGAAATCATCTCTGGCTTAATATAAAAACTATTTCATTCTTGTTTCCTTGTTGTAAAATTGAGTAAGACAAATGGAAGGAAATATTCATTAAATACTTGAGCACAGTTTTACAGCAAATGATATAAAGTGCTAAATTAAAGCTTATGACATATCTTCTAATTAAAAAAAAAAATAGATAATGGGTACTCCTCCCTCATTAAAAATAAAGCTTCTTTCAAACTTAGATCCTAACAATTATTGTCCTAGAACTTCTTAGATGTTTGGGATGATTAATAAATAAATCATAGGAGACCTCTAATCCTGTTTGCATGAAGCCACCTGGCATTCCAAAAACGTATTCAGATAAAGTATGCCAACCAGAAATACCTACTACAGACATTTCATGACGATATCAGAGAACCTCTATGATTCTTAGTAAACACTTCAAAACATAAAAAGTAAAATTTAAAAGCTCGATACATCTTTTGGCCAAATTCAGTTGGAAGTAGGCATCAGTTGTGTAATGTTTTGTACACATTCTTACATTAGCTTAGCTTTCATCTAAATGTTGCAATTCCACATAAAAGAAAAATATTTTCTGCATGACATGTAATTCAAGTAAACAATTAATAGACATTAGCCTCGGCGTCATATTAAAACGCTGCAGACAGTCGTATCATTCACCATGACATTATGCTATTTCATGGATAGCCAGAATAACTAACTGTAAGAAATTGCTTTGAAATTACTCAACATCCCACCATCATCACTACCTACTTCTCTAGTAGTTGTTCATCCATAATACTAAAAATACAGATGAAGATTATAACGATATATTAAGTCTGTTTAAAGTAAATACAAGTTTATTCAGCAATGAATATTAAAATTATGCCAAATCCTAGAAATCTATATAACTAGTACGTATACTGCAAATGTTATTATATTAAGAAAACATATTTTTATTGATTTGCGTATTAATTATTACTGTGTATAAGATCAAGCAACAAAACAAAATGGCAGCGTTAACCTCCCAGTATGCAATTAAAAGATGGAATACAGAAACTAATGAAGGAAAAAAGGGGCGCGACAAAATTTTACACCTATTTATTTTAAGATAGGATTCTGATGACGAAATTGATGAACCGATGTAACCGATTGACGATGATTGTAACAATGGGCCTCTAGCAGTTACGCTCTGTTAAAGTTCCAGCATAGTAAAATACATATCACTTAGCATCTTTTTTATTACTTAATTACAGTGCAAAAGTTGTTCAATAAATGATGATCATATATTTTTGACAACATACCTTTACTCATCGTAAATTTTGATGATCTTTCTCAAGGAATCTCCGTTGGATGCTATGCAACTTTTCCAGCGTTTCTGCCAGTCTTCAAAGACACGCTGGAAATTATTTTTGACAGGTCCTTAAAAAATCAGCTCCCCAGCCTTTACTACTGCTTCTGATGATGGAAAATGTCTCCCCTGAATGTTTCTTCAATTTGGTGTAAGAGAAAAAGTCACGCTTGGCTAAATCTGGACTATAGAGGGTTTTCAGCAACAGCATTTGCGATGTGTGGCCATGTATTATCAGTTTCAACATCCAGCTTATTGCATGGAAATGTGACCTTTTGCAAGTGTATGATATGGCCTTGTGGAGTTTTGAGGACACCTCTGTTGTATTGCCCATTTACAGTTATGTGTACAGGTACCACATACTGGCGAACAATTCCTTGAATACCGAAAAATGAGATGACCATAGCTTTTTCCAACAGAAGCAATCATTTTGCTTCTCTGTTGTTGGTGACCAATGACCATACAGATCTCTGCTGTTTGCTCTCAGGATAGAAATTCTGTAGCCAAGTGATTTATCTGTGAAAGAAAATCCGCATCTTCCTGTAACTTCAGCTTCACTCATTGAAATGTTCAGAATTTCTGAAAGCGTTCTTAATATTTGACGATCCTCTCTTACAATGACAGCAACTCTATTTCCAAGGACATTCAAAAAGTTTTGCAAGTGCCACCTTAAATTCCAAGCTAAGGACTGCATTTTTTAAAATAGTGTTTAACTCCCGTTTTACTGCTGAGGTACAACAGGCGGACCGCCACGGGTAGCCGAGGTCTTTAAGGTGCGGACTCGTGCGCGGGAGGTTTGGGGTTCGAATCCCGTGAGGACCGTCCTCCCTGACTGAGGTTTTTTCCAGGTTTTCTTCAGTCCTCATAAATGGCAAATACCAGGAGGTACCCTAAACTTAGGCCTGGAACATTTCCTTCCTTAAAAAAAAATCCTTTCCCAATTTATCATTTCACCTCATGTATCACCAGTGTTCACCAAAAGCACCTTGATGTCGGTCCTGTTAGTGTAGTGGTAATCATACTTGCCTCCTAAATCCAAGATCGCGGGTTCGATCCCGGCCAGGACTGATGGATTTTTTGGTAAAAATCCTAAGTGTGGCTTCCTTTGGAAGGGAAGTAAATTCGTGGATCCCGTGTCGCACATTTACGGCACGATAAAGAACCTCAAGCCTGTAAAAAGAGGCCTCTGAGCAAAATTTGCCGGCCATTTCACGCCCGGATTTGAATGAAACGCTGATGACCTGAGATGTCAAAGCGTCAGTAAATAAACAAACAAATAAAAAACAGCCTTGCTGTTCCTCTCTTTGGACGCCGCCGCCTCAGCTCTTCAAATAAAGGACCCAAAACATGCCATAGTTTTTTTTTTCATTTATTATAATTCCTTCTGGTATACAATCAACCACTAATGGTTCTTCATAATGGAAGAAAACAGTAAATATTCGAGAGCGAAAATCTCATCGAAGAGCAACTGGCTTGAGTCATTCTCATTTGCCACACGTAATTCTGAGCTTTATGTGGAGTGGTATAGTAATAAATCCAACTTTCATCTATCAAACGTTTAGAACCATTTGGTGGGAACATCTTAGCAGTTTCTTTGCACATTCCTTTCTTCTCTTCATTGGTTAGGGAATGTTGAACCCATTTTATAGGATTTTTGGCAGCTTTAAATGATCACGGAATACACTGCCAACACTGATACCCACTTCTATACTTCAACAGTAATGTGTCATTCCCCTCTAGCAAGTTCCTCAGTCTGTAAAAAAAGCACGACCATTCTTTATTGAAGAGCCCTCGCATTTCAATATCATAGACACAGAATAGCTATATACATGTATTACGTTTTAGTGCCTTGAAGTAGCTACCAGCTTTGTGTAAATTTCGCTGTCAGTGATGTAGATGTCGTAGGATGTCGTTGGCAGCGGCTGTTCTGTTGACAAGTTTAATAGAGCTGTCTCCTGTCTGAAGAATCTATGCAACAATCTGAAGCAAATGCTACAAAGCGATTCCTCTTAGGAATCAAGTCGGAATTCAGGGCTTAAGTTAAGAGTTTGTGGTGGATGGAGCAGTCCCTTCGATTGAACGACGTAGACCCTATTTGAATCTATTATAGAGAACTGAATCCAGACTGGTTTGTTTTGCTTGCGGGATCCCTCAGAAAGTTACGTTATGTCCACGAGTGTTCTGTTGGCCAACACCAAAATGTGATGGATTCCAATTATCGGAATGATAAGTTGCTGCGAGTAGATAGCGACCCAGTTCAATCTCTCCGTGACTCTTATCTCCTTGGCATGCTTACTAGGAACACGAACTGAAGAGTCTGCCCTTGGAACAAGTGCATATGTTGCACTAACAACAAACCGGTTCAATGCTTTCTATCATCTTCAGATAAATATCTTTTTATGTGTTGAAATACTAAAACTTTGGAAAAAAAATGATCAACAGTTACAATTTCTTTTTCTTGAGGTGTTAAGGTTGTGGTTATATATCTATTTTTCATTATAAGTGACAATTTTCTTGATAAATCTGTCATCCATGCGGTAAACGAGCAACTACCGCAGGATATCTACTCTGAACTGAGTATAAGGAAGACCTATATGTGATGATATACTGCACCAAGTTCTTTATACAGCCTAGGAATATTTTTAATGGATTTTCTTCCAATACCTAGCATGGTTCTCAACATCATATACCTTAAGTCTTCAGAAGTATTGTCAAATCAGTCTTATGTTTCTCGATTACTGAATGAAACGTTGAAACTATCATTGTTGAGCTACAAGTTCAGTGATGACTGACGTCTTTATCGTATTTCACTTCATACATTTTTACAAGCCGTCTTTTTTAATGGTGTTTAACGACGTATTTTACTGCTGAGGCCATCACAAGCGGTGGACACTAGTGATCACAGCCCGGAAGTTAGGCCTTTTCAGTATGGGTGGGTATCTTTAATAGTCAGAAAGTGGAAGCATTTAGAGACAATAGGACCAGATGTTTTTGTTTGTTTGTCTTTTTTATTGCCTGTTTTGGATCATTATGGTTTTTCTGCAATTATTTACACATTTAAAAAAAAACACATTAAGAATTTCGATAAATAGAAGCGTAAAAAGTTATGAGAATTAAATGGAATGTTCACTTCATAAAATATCTATTGAAAATCTTGTTATACATTTATTTCTTTTTTAAAACAATCAAAAACTATCTCCTCAACCCATTCACTCTAGACGCATAAGTGTAGTAACTTGTTTATGACAATCGTATAAATTAGTGTTAATATTTTATACAAAATAGACAAAACTGAAATACGAATTATGATAGTTTCAAAGGATTTAACATCAACATAAATACAAAAGGAGTTAAATTCCACATTAAAGGATTCTTCCCTTTCGTTGACGATTAAAAAGTGGGCTGCTGAATTTAAGCGTGGAAGTACATCTATTCAAGATGGTGAATGTTCAGGGCGTCCCAAAACTCCCTCGATCAAAAAATATTGTGAAAAGAAAACTCACAATTTCGTACTCAGTGATCATCGATTGAAGATACGTGAGTTGGCTTACATTGCAAAGATCTCGATAGGCTGTGTTCACCCCATTTAACATGAAGTTTTAGATATGAGAGAGCTTTCCACTCAATGAATTATGCCTTTGTTAACAATGGAGTGAACTTCATTAATACAAGTGATGAGATTTGACTTCCTGAAAGCAAACATACACACTCAGTTTGGATATTACCTGGCTCTCCATCATCAAAGAACGCCAAGTTGTTCGGTCGACAGGAAATATTACGGTAATTTCGTTCTTCGACTTTCGTGAAATGGTTTATCGACATAAAGTCTCCCGTCAAACAACGGTTAATGGGAAGTGTTTTGAGCGTCTGGCCAAGCACATCCGATGAAAACATCCTAAGTTGCATCCATCTGGTTGGCGCCTTCACCATGATAACGCACACCATCACTTTCACAACGTTGTTGCTCAATATTTGGCCAGGAAAAAAACATCGAATGTGTGCTCCATCCTCTATACAGCTCGGACCTAGCTGTGTGTGTCTTTTTTTCCTGTTTCCTCTTTTCAAAATCGAGCTGCGGAGAGCCCGCATTTTGGTTCATCAACGCTGTCGTGAAGAACGCGGAGACAGTTCTGAAGAGGTTTAAAAAAAAAAAAAAAAAAAAAAAAAAAAAAAAAAAAAAAAAACTATACTCTGCGCGCATTTCAGGACTGGCAGACATGTTTGGTGAAGTGCAGACAACTCAACGGAAACTGCTTCGTAAAATACTATACCAGCACCACTCTGCCTAGTGTATTTCGTGAGAGAGAGAGAGAGAGAGAGAGAGAGAGATTATCAGTCTTAATTGACTAGCCCTCGTACTCATTTTCATGTTTTGTTGTATTTCAAAGCGTTCATTTTTTAAAATATGTACTGCTATAGTTAACACTATGCATTAGAACAGAAAATAATTTACGTAAATGGTTTTAATTCTTCTCGCGGAAGATAGTGAACGCTGCCTCCATCCATTCGGCAAGGTTGACTACCCACGTTAAGCAGATCACGCGTAATTAGTATTTAACCTACTTGTATTTCCATGATGCAACTGAGGATCACCTCATCTCAAGGAAGATCCAGTGTTGTTCTGTCACACGTCTGCCTTGACATGATGATACTAATGTGATGATGCGATCTTGTTTCTATGTACTGCTGTTGCTATGGTAGCCGTGACGTGACCAGCTAATTTCATTCCACAGCAACGTCTTCTTTCGAGCCTGAGAGCAGGAGCATAACTCTCCTCTGTTTTTAAAACTCTCAGAGAAACGCCCCGAAAATAGATTATATGTGTTTAAATTAAACTTGAAATAAAACTGCGCTTTTTCAAGTATATTTCACAATAAACATATCCATAGGTACAAAATGATTTTATGGCCCATGGGACGCTAAAATGGTCAAATGTCCGTCACGCAGGAGCCACTTAAACTAAGCAAATTCTTCACCGAATGAATAACTTTTAATAAAAATGAATATAAAATTCAAATTAGGGCTTGTTAATTAATGAAATGAAAAAGTTATAACATTAGTGCGTGATATTAGGGAAACAAAATTAAACTTCTTGCATATCTATAAGTATTGCAAAAGAAACTACGCTATTTTTAGAACTGTTATTATAATTGAAATTAAACCACAAATAATTAATGGTATGTCATTAATTAATACTATTAATTAGATGAAATATAACAAAATCATACTGTATGGGCATTTTTAAACATTTTTAAATGTAACCATGTTTATGAACTTACCCATTTATATTTTTACATTCATTTAAATAGAGAAAAATAACAAAGTTTAGAGTTGCATTCTGTATATAAATAGACGATGTTCATATGTTTCAATAAAACGAAAACATTTTACTATTTAAAAACAATTTCGATGTGCTAAGCAAATGTACTGAATCAGCAAAGAACAATCGAAAGATTCATCAATTTTCATTGAAATTTAATTTAATTTAGGTGTTATTTTATTAAAAACACGTAACGCAAACGTTTCTCTCTTACATATAAATATAATTCTCAAACACATATTAATTAATATTTCACGTTTGCTATTTTCATGACGATATTTTCGTTAAATATAAAACAATATAGAGAAAATTAAACTAAAGAGCACTTTTTAAAATTTTTTTTCACGTACAGCTTTACTCCTAATACTCCAATTTCCCTAATTTTCAGAAATTATTTTTTTTATTTATTTAAATGGTTTTTACCGAATTTTATTGTGAAGAAGCAAATATTGGTGCTGTTAGAGCGATTTTTAAATTTAGGCTTAATCCCCAAAAGTTTTTCAGGTATACTACCAATAATCTAATAATTTTTGCAAACGATTTTTCTTATTTGATTTAAATGGTATATGCCGATTTTTTTTGTGAAAAAACAATTATCGGGGCTGCTAGAGCGATTTATAAAGTTTGGGTTTCAAGTAACCACCTGATATTCAGAAACTATTTTTCTTATTCTATTTAAATGGCATACACGGTGTGTCGTTGCGATAAATAATATATTAATGCCACTGGAGCGATTTTTAAATTTTGGTTTTCAGGTAAACCCGTCCTAATAGTCCGATTTCACTGATTTTCGAAAACTATTTTTGTTACTTTATTTCAATACCGAGTTGTCTTTAAAAACATTTAAAATTGCAGCTGCTAGAGCGATTTTTAAATTTCGCTTTAACCCCCAAAAGTTTTTCAGGTATACCCCTACTCCGAGTGGCCCTATGCTTTCTAAAACTACTTTTACCAATGTTTAAAGTTTTTTTTTTTTTTTTTTTGGCCGAGTTTTGTTGATTTAGAGCAAAATTTGCGGCCGCTAGAGCGATTTTTCATTTTTTTTAATTGTCCCTTTGGGTTAACCCCAACCTCCAATGGTCCAATTTTAACGAACTTGACGAATCGTTTGTTAATTGATAGCTATGTGTCGCGTTTCGTTGAAAAAAAGCAAAAATTGCGACCGCTAGAGCGAGAATGGACACACACACGCGCGCTATATATTAACCTGTTAATCCTCCTTCTATGAGTGGGAAAACAAAACCTAGGGCCCATAATGACGGGGCTCTATAAATTATTTTTGATTCATAAATTGTGGCAAGATAAGCGTATTTTTCGAAATATTTTTTTAAGTGCCTAGTAGGTACGATCGATGCAGATTTGGATAGATTAGTAAAAACTCTTTCCATTTGTATAATAGCTTACATTCATTCTGAATTCGCTTAAAAACATTAAATAAAAATAAAATAAATAAATAAAATAACATAAAATTGCTGAAAAATAAGCACATTTTTCATCGTGCTCTCCGCAATAGCTTTACTCCTTTGGAATTCGCTAAAAGGGCGAGAAAACTGATGTTTAAAATTAGTATATTGCAGTAAAATAAAATGCTGTTAGGTTTACTGTGTGACCTTTAAGGAAGTAGTATTTTTGACTAATTTTAAGTTGAAATAAAAACTTCGATACTTCAATAAATATGCTACACCTGCATGGTATATCCCTTTAAAGGGCTCGTTTTAGATTTTCAAGTTACTCTTTAAATGAAGGAAATTTAAAAAAAATAACATCTTATTTTATTAATTCGCCTATCACTATTACAATTTTAATCTTATTTTATAACTAGAGCTTAGGTAATAAATGACATTATATACAAGATGGAACAAAAAGTTATTTCAAAACTTTGGGGAAACATTCCTTGCATATAGAGCGTGCAAATATGTTATACGAATATGAGTCCGGAAATGTTTATTTCCTTGTTAGAGCCCTTTGTCTACAACTTCGCTTACACGGTGTGATATACAAGTTAGAATGCCACCATAGCTGTACTGTGACAATAATCCCACAACAGTACAGTTGCTTAATACGTACAGTAGGTGAACTCAGGATCAAAAGCTAATCAGAATGCAAATCTTTCAGCAAAGTTTGGCCCGTTTTATCTCGCCGACTTAATGAGTCGATTTGTGAACAATGATGAAACATGGATGCACCATTACACCCCTGAAATAAAACATCAGTTTGAACAATGGAGGCATCACGATTCCCCACCATCAAAGAAGGCCAAGTGTGTGAAATCGACAGGGATGCCAATGGCGTCGGTTTTCTGGGATACTAAGGATGTACTACTAATTTTTTTCTCTCACCCACTGAAACATCTATCTCTGGAGTGTATTATGCTAATCTTTTGCACCTATTAAAGACTAACACATGCAAGAAAAGGTCGATTTTATCAAAGAAGTAAGACATCTTGCATCGTGACGATGCTCTTCCTCACATGTGTCGTTGCTATGGCGAATATCAATGAACTGGGCTACGGTTTGTTATAACATCCGCCTTATTTCCCTGACGGACGTGGCTCCGTCCAACTTCTTGTGTTCCCTAAACTGGGAAATTCCTTAGTGGAAAGACATTTTCGTCCGGTGTAGAGCTAAAGTCTTCAGTTGAGCCGTATTTACCAGAGCTGCAGGAATCTGACTTTTATGATGGGATAAAGGTTTTGGGAGCATCGCTGTATAAAATGCATTAGTATCACTGGAGTCTGTGTTGAAAAATAAGAATACTTTTAAAAAGCTATGTCGTCATTTTGTGCTTCATTCCGAGAACTTCTAAAATGACCCTTGCATTAATAACTTCGCACTGATTGATTATTAGAATTGCGGCTTATTCGTCAAGGAAAAGATTACAGAGAAAAATAGAGGGGTGAAAGGTACATAACGTGTAATTTTGTCCATCCTTAAAATCCTTGAAAGATGGAACGAATATGTCATGCATATACATTAGAATATAATTTTAATTTGAAAAAAAAAAAATCCAGGTATAAAAATGAAAATTCGCGGGACCAAGATGGAGACAGGCTGTGTTGAGAAATAAAACTGTTGTTTAACAAAAAATACTTTATTTTTACTAATGTTTTTAAACGATCCATAGGTTGAGAACACTAATTCCACAAACTTCGAAGTAATTTAAACTAATATATAACACTGGTCTACAAAGCTTTTGCTTACCACATAGAATCTTCCAAACCAGCGTTAGTTTTGTATCGTCGGGATTTAATTGTTTAAAAATCGTTATTTTAGAAAAAAAAATAGTTTTTATTATTTGTTCATTGAGCAGATATATAAAATGAACACCCTGAAAGACAAGAATATAATAAATGGTTCACGTTATAAATGCAACAATAGGGCTAAACCAGAGCTTTGGAACAGGAAAAATTGGCCACAAAGGAGCAATTTAGTTCCTGGGGGAAATATGTGAAGTATGAACCATTGGTTTCTCCTAATGTCCTTCTTCCATCACTCCATATTAATTTAGGTCTGATGAAGCAATTTGTTACTGCTCTGAATAAGGCTAGTGATTTTTCAACTTTCTTGTACAAAGTTCCCACAGAAAACTGAAGCTAAGATAGCAGCAGGTATTTTCGACGTACCCTCAGATTCGTGAGCTTATGCAGGATGAAACCTTTCCTCAGTCTATGTCCGAGTTAGAGAAGTCAGCATGGTTGGAATACAAAAAAGTGACAGAAAACTTTCTTGGCAACAAGAAATCTGAGAACTATAAAAAATTGTGGAGAAAATGTTACAACATTTTAGAAATCTAGGGTGTAGAATGAGTGTTAAAGTGCATTTTCTCAACTGTCATATTGATTACTTCTCTGCGAATCTTGGTACAAGGCGTGAAGAACAAGGTGAGCAGTTTCATAAAGATATTAAAACAATGGAAACCGCTATCAAGACCATTGGGATGTGCCAATGATATCTGATTACTGCTGGTGTTTGAAAAGACTTAACACAGTTAAAAAAAAACGAGTTTTTATCTCCCAATAATGAAAAATGTTTAGAAATTCATAATTATTTACAAATATCTCTCTTGTTCAATATATTGATTAATATTTAAGTAAAACGAGACCTACAAAAACCGTTTTGTCTTAGCAATCTCATAAAATTTAATAATATTTCATAAAAGAAAAGAAAAGTATATTATTACATTTGATGTAATTTTGTTTAAAACCTACCCCAATAGAGTAAAATTGCAAAATATATGTAATATGAATTAGGGCATTCATATTACATATATTCAGGTGGAAAAACAAAAAGAGCGGGAAAATAATTTTGTAGACCAGTGTAATGTTTCTTCCCATTATGGATATTGGTACATCTGTTCAGCTCCTGCCGATGTTGACAGTTTTAAAGCTCAGTTAATCACACTAGTGGGGAACACGCTACTGACCTAGATATGTACCACCTGACGCTTCTTAAACTATTCTACAAGGTTTTATTGAAATATAAACTGAACTCTTGTATGACCATGAAGAAAATTATAACACAAAGGAACATTTGAACGTGTATGGACTGTATGGCCTTTGTTCTGGAACATATGGTGTCTCAAAAATGCCAGAGATTCCTTTATATTGTTGTTAGGTTACCTGTCTGCAGCACCCATTTGCTAAACATATGACTCTTGTTTCTCGTTACGTTCTATCTAACATGCAGCTGGGCTATATTGACCTTCAGTGATACCCAGTTGTGGCATTTCCAGATCAGCAAAGGCTCGGGGATGAGTATCTAAAGAGAGTAAAAGATGATGATCTGATCTAATGTTTGGAGAATATTACAGGTGTACTAAAGTATCACTATCAAGAGGATAATGGTTAAATGAGTGGTGGTTTCGGTTAGGGCTGCAAACAATGATGACGGCATCTTGCTGTGTAGTACAGCAGCCTATCAAGAAAGCAATCCTTCTGCTGCCAAAACAGGCATTAACGACGAATCCTTGTCAATTGGTATGGGATCCAGCGACCAAGTTTATTTATTTATTTTTCCTTAGCTGATGGAGTCACATAGTTTCTGCACTGAACGTTGAATTACTATGTCATATCCTCATAGCTCCGGCTTTCATTCGCCTCGATAATCGATAAGAAAGCCTCGTTATCCATTGTTGTTTTCTTTCTGTCCATGGCTCATCCTCAAGGGTGTCGTTACTTCCCTGGAACTTTGCGAGCCATCTTTGCACTGTCCGTTCATCCACAGTATCAGACCCAAAGCCTGGCATATTTTCGCATCGCTACAGTTGCATTGTTCTCCAGTTCAAATTCTTAAAACATACACGCACTTATAATCTTCGAAGTGTTCATGTTTGACAGCGCTTCTCCAAAAACCCGGCTAAAAGTAGGGGAAGTAGAACACATGAACTTAATACGAGGGTCACTAGGATAGTTTTGAGATAAAGAAAAGTGAATGTTGACCCACTTAAAAGGAATGTAAGATGTGGTAGCCTCATCCCTTACGAGTAAAACTGTACCAGGTAGCGATCTCCCCCCTCCTGCTTTCCGGAGTGTGAGTGTAAACAACTCCTCCTGTGCATAGACAGCCGGTCGTTACGATGGAGCTGGAGAGAGAGCATTTTCGCGCTATGGTTCTCAATGATTATAAGAGTAGTTTAAATGAGTGCCAAAGCCTTGAGCGCTTGCAACAGGTTTTAGAGGATCTTGGTTCATCTAGGACAACAGTTTTCCGCTGGTTTGCGGAATTTAACAGGGACCAAACTTCACTGCAATATGAGGAGAGAAGTGGGTCTCCGGAAACGGCAGTGATTGAGGAAAACATTGTCGCTACGGGAAAAAAAAGTACGCCTAAACAATCGTCGGGACACCCTTCCAAACTGGATCACCAGCAGTATCAAAAATCCTGCATGATCATCTTCGTGTTAGGAAGGTTTCCTCCCGTTGGGTGCCCCACAATTTGACAGAGGTACAAAAGCGCACCTGCGTCGAGTGGTGTAAAGAAATGCTGCACTCAAGGCGTGTTTCTAAGTCACTTCGAATGATTTACTCTTTGACTCCCCGGAGATCAACAACAGTCGGCAGTTTGGATATTTCCAGTTGACGACACATCAACTAAAGTGAAGAGGGCCGAAGTGTTCCACAACTATTCTGGAGGAGCAAAGTAGTGGTACACCACAGTCTGCCTGCCGAACGTTTTCGACAAACTCCGAGAACGGCGTCCAAAGACAGGAGTCAGGGGATCCTGATTCACCGCGACAACGCCTCCACTCACACGGCTAACGTCACCATCCAATTTCTGGAGTCCACAGAGATCAGACTCATGACTCGTCCTCCCTACAGACCTTACCTGGCTCCAGGCGATTATTTTCTCTTTCATGGCAAAAAATACATGCGAGGAAAGTGATTTCCCAACCCTGAAGAAGCTATGGTTGTATTTGAAAACTAATTTTTCACCCTTGAGGAAAACGAGTGGCAAGGGTGCTTTGATAAGTGCTTTTGAGGTTGAGAAAGTGTATAGAGTACTTTGAAAACATGTAACAGTCGGAGTGAGTCTATCCACTCCAATTTGACGTGTCTCAAAACTTTCGTAGTGACCCTGGCAGTCTTACTCTCGGCAACAATTCGTTCCAGTTTTAATTTTATTTATTGTGTATTTAATTATTGCAGAACTTGATATTTTGAACTTTGCCAAAAATACGACAGAGCTTTTTGGTCATCTGTTTCATTTATGTAATTACCATATTGTTATTCCGTATAAAGCTCGGTTCAGGGAAGTAATTATTTTTAACTATATAAACTTTCATGCAAAGTTTCTGTGTTAATGGAAAGGCAGATTATGTGTAAGCAGATTTAGCCAACGTTTAGGAAATCGTTGAAATATTCACCATCAGAAATAACAAAGAAGAAAGAGGTTGATATTTTCAAGCTTCATTAAATGAAATAATTCTTAGTATAGTTCCAACACAACCTTATGAAAACAATTGAACTCTTCCAGGCGTCTGATGGCGGTGAAAATATCAAAAATCGGTTCGGTCTGAAACATGTGCCTTTACCAGTAGTTAAGTTCTTGAAAACTAGCAAATTAAAACTACAAAATTGCCGCATTTGTGGAAAAAATTATTAGGCAAATATTACGACAGCTGATCAATAAAGAGTGATGACAATTTCATCTTTATAATTTTGACGATCTTTCTCAAAGTAGTCCTTGGATGCAGTGCACCTGTCGAGTTTCTGTCAAGTCTTCAAACACATGCCTGAAACACTTTTTGACAGGTGCTTAAAAATCGCTCATACAGCCGTCATCACTGCTTCTGATAATGAAAACTGCCTTCCCTGAAGGTGTTTCTTTAATTTTCGGAAAAGGAGAAGTCATACTCGTATAAATCTGAAATATAAGGATGACAGTGATTTGTGTTAAAAACATAAGCAATGTGTGTGATGTATCATCCAGTTTGTTGCACGGAAATGTGGCCTTATGCAAGCCTTGCACAGTTTTCAGGACATCTCTGTGGTATTGCCCGGTTATAGTTGCGTGAATCGAAAAATGAGATAATGAGACGATCATAACTTTGCCAACCGAATCAACATTTGATTTTTGGTGACGATAGAGATTTCCATACTGAGCTTTTCTGTGTGCTCTCAGATAGAAATAATGTATTCAAGTTTCATCATCTATGATTATACCTTTGACAGAAACTCCACATTTTGCTGTAAGTTCTTCAACTGCATGCAAACCTGCACGCAAACGTTCTTTTGTTCGGGAATCAGCTGTCTTGGGACCTACACTCGTATGTGCAACTTTTCAGTTACCAATGTGTGGGTGTCCCCCAGTGAAATTTTCCGAATATCAAAAAATGTTCTTAACGTTATTCAGCAATCCTCTACCTGCCCTCCTTAAATATTTTAGATTATTTTCGAACTGTGTTATAGAGAAGAATAAACTCTTTGTAGGCTTCCTGTATTATTGAATAAGTCTCAGACGAGTTTTTGAGAGAGAGAGAAAATTTCAGGACACATATTGTTTGTGGAGTTAGTTCCATTTTGCTCAGGCGGAGTTGAACATGTTTCAACTTGCACATCTCTCTCAGTCCGGAAATGGAATTAAAAACAATGAAACAAGTAACATGTTAACATTACGCATTAAGATAACAAAATATTCAAATTTAAATTTTAGCGCGACAAATTCTTTCTGCAAAATAAAAGTATGACCATTCTTTATTGAACAGCCCTGTGTTTGAGCGTTTTAAATGTATGCTTATCTAATTATTGTTAGTTTAGCTGCATTGTTCCAAGAGTTACTTTATTTTTCATTTTTATTTTATGAGTACATACACATAAAAAGGCGTTCCATGCACACGTTTTGAGAGCTGATAGGTTGAATTAGACACTTCTTTCTAGAAGGAACATGAGGTCTACGGCGCTATGCGTGGCTGAAGTCGGCTTGCATAATCTGGAGAATAAACAGCGCTGTGTATGGTGTGTTATTAAGGGCTGCAAGACGGATTTTTTTGAATAGCGTTTTAACTATTGAGGCAACACAAGCGGTGGACATTGATGATACATGAGAGAGATGATGGAAGCGTTCCAGGCCTAAGTTTAGGGTACCTCCCCGTCATTTGTCATTTATAAGGACTGAGGAAAACCAGGAAAAAACCTCAGTCAGGAAGGGCGGTCCTGGTGTAAATCGAACCCTAGACCTCCCGCTTACGAATCTGCGCTTTAACGACCTCAGCCATCCATGGCGGTGGAAGACGCGTGAAAATACGGCACTGAATGGATTGCTAAGCACAGTGTTGTAAATAAACGAAGAGCAATGCAAAATCAGCTTGTGTTTGAGAGAATCTCTCAAGAAGTTTCGGAAATGTGCACCATCGAACATTGAGAAGTGTTTCTTTTGCTTGATTGCGGGTTTTACCAGCAGCTACGGCAGTCAGTCGTCTAGAGTGTCCAGAAAGTCTTCAATGAGGTAGTCAGCGGCAGCGCACGACATACGCATGGTAGCGGACATAAACGCGTTTTTTTCGATAGACGTTTTTATTCCTTCAGGACCTCAAGCAAAACGTGAGCATAAACATTGCCAAATCCAAGCTTTAGTCAAGAGTGGAAAATCGCTAGTGAGATTGCCAAGCTGCTGAAAATGTCGTCACTACCAGTTTTACAATGCAAGAATTAGATGGACGATGCAGTTAACGATGCTAAACGTTCAGACTGACCAGTAAATTGACACCTTAAACGGAGAGAAAAACAAGGGAATGGATGAAGGACAAGATTGGTGTAGAAACTCGAACTGTAGCCAAAAGGCTAAAATTTTTCGGGTGTTATCGTTTTCCGCAAACAAAACCATTTCACCATGTCTGTCAGTAGGCATTGCCTCAGTCAGGAATGAGGGAGGGCTTATGTACAGAGAGTGAAGCCAGTCAAAAGAATGTCTCTGATCGGAATGTATTTTGTGAAAGGATGTTAGGGAATGATACACGAGAGACTTCTAAGAGCTCATATCCTATTCACACCACTCGTCAAAATGCCAGAACTTGGGCTGCGGATCCATCATCCATATCTCCTCTTCGACACAAAGATGGAGGTATCTCCCTGGTGGTGAGTGAGGAAAAAACCATGAATAGTGAATATTATTGTACACAAAATTTTCCAACATACCATAAAGTTTTACTGGACAAAACCAAATTCCCAAATAAACTCTTTGCTGTTCTGATACTAGACAGAGCTAAGTCGCTGTTGATCAAATAAAGAAAAGGGACATTAGAGCATTGGAAGACTGGCCAGGAAATGCACCAGACTTAAACCCAATAGAGCATTTGTGAAGCAGATTACAAGACAGTGTGTTTCGAACTCCAAGACCAACAAATCGTAATGGGCTGACAGCTCGAATAAGGGAAAAGTGGGACTCAGGATGACATCTTCAAACTCACATATGGTTTTGCAAGGAGTGTCTTGAAAAAATGGAACGACATATAGATTATTGATGATAAACGCTCGATTAACCATAAAACTAAACAACATTTAATGTTTCTTTATATAAGATAATAATAAACATATTAAATATTCAAAGTGGTACCTGTACCAGAAAATTTTGTCTCATTCTGTATATGACGAAAGGCTCAATTTCAAACAAAATGCAATAGTTTGCCTAAGTGGCGAACACAATATGATATGCTTAATCGTGTTAATTCGCAGTGGGTAACCTTTCGGTTTTTGCTCGCCTGTGCATGCAATCACAGTTTCAGCAATACGATCTAGTTAAGCTCAGCATTTGAGTAGCAGATTTCTCATTTTCTGAAAGTAAAAGGATAATATCATTGTGAATGAGAGTTGGGTCACTATTGCGTTGCCATGTTTGCAGCTTCTAGAGTAGGCGAGATCTTTTGGAAATCTATATTATATATTTTACAGGAAAGTTAGCGTCACATAAATTTGTCACCATTACTGACCGTGTTTTGAATGTCAGTGGCCGGGCAAGTTAAAACCAGTGACATTGACCTGAGGGCCAACGAGGAAGAGCAACAACTTTCCTTGCGTAGAAAAACCTAGAGGAGACACCGTATAAATCGTCTGCGTGTCCAGCCAAACCTGTTAGGCGCGTTCGTTGCTTCTAGAACATATTCCACAGCTCACCACGGCCCGAGAAATAAGCCCTAAAATATGTTTGCTACGGATATTTGAAAATTATTTAAAATGCCTCTTTTTATTTGCTACCATAAAGCATATAGAGTGAAAAGTAACCAGGTATTTAAGAAGAAATTTATAATGCACGCCATAGGCTGTTCAGAAGACAGAACAAATGCATGGATTTTTCGTGAAACGAGGGCGTTCTGAAAAGTCGGCTTCGACCAGAAGTGGCCATGTAATTAGCAAAATACGTGTTTTTACGTTGGCATGTCTGTTTTAAGCATTCTTTTAGCGAATTCTGAAGGAATGAAGCTATTGCGGTCGTCACCCTGAAAATATCTGCTTATTTTTCGTTTATTTAATTTTTTTTGGCAAATTCAGAAGGAATGTAATCTATTGTTATACCAATGGAAAGAGTTTTTATTAATCTATTTACCCAACTTTTAAAAATCACTCTAGAGGCGTTAATATTTGTTTCGCAACGAAACTCCGTATATACCATTTAAATAAAATAATAATAAGAAAAAACTGTTCCTGAAAATACGTGAAATCGGACTATTAGCAGGAGGGGGGTTTGGCCTGCACCCCAAAATTTAAAAATTGCTCTAGTGGCATTAATATATGTTTTTTCGCAACGAAACTCCGCATATGCCATTTAAATAGAAAAGAAAAATATTTCTGAAAATCAGGGGGCTACCTGCAAACAAAATTTAAAAATCTCTCGAGCACCATCAATAATTGTTGTTTTTTCATAACGAAACTCGACATATATCACCAAATCAAAGAAGAAAAATATTTTTTCAAAATTATCAGATTATTGGGAGTGGGGATATATATGAAAACCATTGCGGGCTAAGCCAGTATTTAAAAATCGCTTTAACGGCCGCAATTAAAAAAAAATTAAAAGGAAAAGCGACATATGCCATTAAAATAAAATATTAAAAATGGTTTTCATTGAACTATTAGTAAGGGGGCTCAAGCGGCATTAATATTTGTTTCGCAACGAAAATCCATATATACCATTTAAATAAAATAAGGGGAAACAAAAGAGTTCCTGGAAACCAGTGAAATCGAACTATTATTGGGAGGGGGTTGCCTGCACCCCAAAATTTAAAAATTCCTTCTGGTGTTATTAATATATGTTTTTTTCGTAAAGAAACTCCGTATATATCATTTAAATAGAATAAGAAAAATCGTTTCTGAAGTAATCAGGCTGTTAGACTGTACCTGAAAAACAAAATTCAAAAACCGCTCTATCGGCACCAATACATGTTTCTTCACAACAAAATTCGGTATGTACCATTTAAATAAATAAGAAAAATAGTTTTTGAAAATTAGAGAAATTGGACTATTAGGAGTAAAGGTATACTTGAAAACCGAAATTCAAAAAGTGCTCTTGCGTTTAATTTTCTCTTTATTGCTTTAAAATAAAACGAGAGATTAATTCAGCATATAAACTGTATTTATAACCTTGCATAAGTTTTATATTTAACAAAAGCATCGTCGTGAAGATAGCAAATGTGAAATATTTTCTAATATGTGTTTGAGATTTATAAGAACGCTCTGTAATAACCTTCAGAAAACATTTACGTAACATGTTTTACTGCAATAACATTTAAATTAAATTTCAAAGTCAATGAAAATCAATGAAACATTCGATTGTTCTTTGCTGATTTTGTATGTTTGCTTATTAATCGAAATTGTTTTTAAATAGTAACATGTTTTTGTTTTATTGAAACATATGAACATCATCTTTTTAAACACAGAATGTAACTCGAATGCTCGAGACTTTCTGTTATTTCTCTCTATTTTAGTGGATGTAAAGATGATATCAAGGGCGTAGTTCATATACATGGTTACATTTAAAAATGTTTAAAATACCCACACAGTATAGCTTTGTCTATCAGTGGTCATATGTTTCATTTAATTAATATTAAACTATTAATTTTTGTGGTTAAGTCTCAATAATAATAAAAATAATAATTTTAAAAACTAGTTTCTCTTTTGTAATACTTGTAGGTTGCAAGAATTGCAATTTTTTCCTCCAATGCCACACAGTAAAGCCATAATTTGTTTCATTTTATCAAGACCTTATTTGGATTTTATATTGACTTCTATTATAAGTTATACAACTCGGTAAGTAATTCGGTTAGCTTACGCAGCTCCTGCGTAACTCAATTTCGGAAAATGAGCTGATGCATATGAATGACACTTCCTAAAAAGATGCATGTTTGAATGTAGCAGGACAACATTTCTTACAATAAGACATGTGCTTGTTTTCTAATTGCGAGAACTTGAATCAACTGGATGTTATTACATTCGCTTCGCCGGGAGTTACCACTCTGATTGCCGATCCGTCAGCTGTCGGTATTTAACAACAGAAAGTATTCGTATTTGGATAGAATTGTGCCTAGTGACGATCACAAAGTTTAATACACGTACTTAATGTTGATATGGACTGTTTTTCTTATAGTTTCCGGTAGATAGATTTTTTTCGGACTTAAATATTCTAAGTATGGGCTCTATCGGAAAGGAATTAAAGCCGTTGGTCCCTGTTGATAGATTTACGGCACGTAACAGAACGTCAAGTCCGAAAGAAGAGGTCTGTGAGCAAAATTTGTCGGCCGTTTCACGTTCTGAATTGATTGGGACGCTAATGACCTGAGATGTGAAAGAGCATCCGTAAATAAACAAATAAAAGTTAATAAATAAACAGAAGAGTTTTTTCCTTTTTCCTTCCCCCCTCCAAAGAGTGCCCAAGAAAAGATCTAAATTATGTTATAATGCCTTACTCTGTTGAATATCGTCATCAACTCTCTGCGGTGCAATATCTTCAACAAGTCAATGGCTGAAGGGATGACACTAAAAATATCATCGTATTTGGAATGTTTATGCCGGAAATGTATAGGTTTTAATAGATAGATGGATGGATGGATAGTTTTAATTAATGTAGCTTCACCGCAGCGAAAATCACTAAATCGCCGTTATTTGGAACAATGTTAGCAGATTTGATACTTTGAGCAGTCTTATTTTCTCTGCCTAACAATGAAGGAACGAGTTTTTAACTTGAACATTTTCAACATAATCTCCCTCAACGCCAATACATTTGTTCCAGCTATTATTCCGTCACTGAAGTGGTTTTACAAAAAACCAAATATTCTGGTCACACACCAGAATCGAAACAGCAATCAAAACAATGGATAGAAGTCTCTAGTTCATCGCCGAAGTATACAAAATCAGTTCTATCTACAGGAAGTGTTATGTCATCAGTCTTTGGAATACTAAAGGAAATGTATTATTTATTTCTTCAAAAGGGTAAAATTATAACGTGTCAATATTTTAAACCAACTAGAGGAAAACATTCATGAGAAAATATCAGGTTTGTAGAAGTAAAAATAATTTACATCAAGACTGCACCTGACCACAAAACTGTTTTAGTAATGGAAAAATGGAGAGATTTGAGGTCAAATTGTTCGAGCCTCTACCCTACTACCCAACTTTGTCTCTCTCTCTACTTCTGTCTGTTACCAAAGCTCAAATTTTGCCTCTGAGTTTTTTTTTTAGTGAAATAAAAGTAGAGGAATAGAGGAAGGGTTCAGACTATCAAACTTAAAATAAAAATGCATGGTCACTGCAATATACTGATTTGAAATTTTACTGTACGGAAAAACAGCAGGATCCGAGGTGGCCACAAATTCCTACTAATAACTCTGTCTTGAGAAAACACCTTGTGAATTGCTCGAAAGGAATATTCGCAGTGTGAGCAGTGGCCGAGTACTGTTAAAAAATGCACGATCACGCCCCCTGTCTATCAGTTCTCTAAAAAAAATGGGCCAATATGGTATCAAAATAAGTAACAGAATCAACTGTATGTAAAAAAAAAAAAAGGTCCTTTGATTCTTTCACCATTAAGTTAACACCCATGAATGTACATAAAGAAACACTGTGCCGTTTATTTTGCTTGTTGGTTTATTTTACTCTATAACATCTCAGGCCATTCAATTCAGGGCGTGAAACGACCGATAAATTTTGCCCAGAGACCCCTTCTTTCAGGCTTGATATTCTTTATCATGCCGTAAATGTATGATACGGGACCCACGGATGTACTCTTCCGAAGAAAGCCATACTTAGGATTTTTACGCCCGAAAAAATGCATCGATCGTGGCCAGGATTGAACCCCGATCTTGGCTAGTATGCTTACCACTGGACCACCAGGATCGACGCTGTGTCGTTATGAGCGCACGAGACATAATACACTTTATGTATACTGTCAAGTTAAGAGATGCTCAACACATCATACACCCGAAAGCAACTGTGCTACGACAGTGACATTCTGCCAAGAAAATAAACACAGAAAAATTAACAATTCGAGGTGGTATTTGAGCATTGAAATCTACTTTCGGATAATTGCTTATTTTTATTTTATATTTGGCAAAAATCCCCTCATATCTCTTCACATATTCTTCTCTCCTTCCCCATTTGATTACCGAGTAATTGTATCAAATACGCGGGAAACGTAATATAAACTTTTCAGAGTTTGTCACGGTAATTATAAAATTACGCTCTGCTCGCCAGCTCGTTAATATAATTTTTTTTATACCAGACACTTATAATATAAAAACATTGTTATACTGATAATGGTATTGGTTAAAAATGCTTGACAGTCATTTAGAAACCACCAATAAACAACCTAAACCGAAAACATTAAAAAATAAGATTTACCCACCTTAAAGAATGTGATGTTCTACATAATTTATCTTTTATTTTTCAACATCAAATATGTGAATTTTGTGAATATTTTGGAAAGAAAAAGTGCATTTAATTACGGTAAAGTTTTAATTAATGAGCCCATTACTTCCACATTTATAGGCGATAGCTAAACACAGTTTAAGATAACCTTTGAATATGGTGCATCCAACCCATTTGTTTTATATTTCCCATTATACATGGCACGAGGGTTGAATTTAGGTTTGTAAGAGTGAAACTGCGTGAGTCAAAGTATGTTCGTTAACAGGATATTGAAAACGGGCGGGAACTGTCCGGAATAGCCGCAAAAGGAACTATTTTCTGTAGTTTTTTTTCCCTCGGGAATTTTCCTTTGTGTGAAAGATAATTATATACACTGTTACATATGTGGACATTTTGTTCATTGTTCTTTATGTTTTTAAATGCACTTCATTCTGCATTTCGTCAATTACGAAAAATATTGCTGTTTTCAGCCATGGAAGACGCAGGAGTTCGGCAAGCAGGGCAGGAAAGAAGCGTACCCCAAATTATGGGCAGAAGTTAAAGGAAGCCCAATTAATTAACTTGTTCCAGCAGTCCCTGCAGATTGGGGAATGCGGTTCCATGAGGGTGTTGGAGTGGGTGGGAACTAGGAACAAAGCATCTTCAACAAGGCTACCTGCACCTTTACACTGTAATCGCGGCAATAACGGCTCTTTTACGCGTCACCAAAAATATTACAGAAGAACATTATTAGTGCATTGAAATGTGACCCACAGTGTACGCACCTTCAGTGCTTGTGTTTTGTCATTTTTGTGCTTTTATAACTTATTGCATTTTTGTATGAGATTTACATGAGTTTGCAGCATGAATAATTTGGTTTATTTACGCACGTTCTTTAGCATGAAATAGCACGTGCGATTGTGTTCGGTAACATTTCCGCTACCCTACTTCCGCTGTGGAATGAAAAAAAGTTGTTTTGACTCCGATGATTCTCCATATGCGATCTGCGCAACCCGTAGTATTAATTCTGGTAAGCATAAAACGAATGAGTTGGATACACCATATTCAAAGATGCAACAAAATGTCTCTATTTTACGTGATACTCGTATATACGCATCAAGTTCTGCTGCAAAGCTCCACAGAAATTCTGAGAAAGTTGTATACAGGCACGTTTTGTTTTTATTTCCTCTTGCAGTTTTTAAGAGAAAATCAATTAATTATCTATACTTCGTAACTAACAGTTTCACACAACAATCAAAATAGCTCAACAAGGAAGTAACGTAAGATTGAATAGATGCATATTTGAATAAAATCAGGTGCACTAACTTCAGTTTTCACGATCTCCCCATAAATTTTTAACATTACAATTATTCAAAACATGGAGAAACATAAAGGGCATATAGGCTTATATGCCCCTCTTACGTTGTTGTGACCCTGCAGAAAATACGGTGTACCTCGAAAGCCAAGGTATGCTAGTGCACGCAGCTTGACCTCCCCGCAAGCATCCTTGTGTTAAGGATGTACCTATGTTACATATTCCAACAAGCTCAAGCTGAGGCAGTTACGTGGAATGATGCTATCCCTGGGAGCAATGAGGTGGCCTTCAAGCATATTTATACAAAAACTTCTTGAAACCAGTTAGCATTGAATTGTTTACCGGCACTCTTTTTTCCCCCCTGAGATTTATTATGTGCGCATCAACGTTACTTATGCCTTCTAGAATTGTAGTCAGTTCCATTATCTGCTGCTACTTAAGAGACCCGGTCCCTGTTCTACAAAAGTATGGTCTAATACATTACAAGTGTATGAACTTGTAGTCATTAGTAAAATTATGTTCCACAAAGTTTTCACGTTACAATTCCATGCTTACAAGAATACAAGTAATGTTTAGTGTTTTGTTCCACAGAAGTATTAGTCGAGCACTGATAATTTGTGTAAATTTCTATACAAGTGTAGGAATATTGGTAACCACATACTAGCACAATGGTTTTGGGAGTCAGTTGACTAAAATGTGCTAAGTATTAGCAAAAGTGATGATAATGATGAGCAGGAATATACATAAAGAAAGAATAAATTAATATTTGTGTCCAATGATAAAGTTAGGTTATGTGCAATTAGTACGGCTTATGCCTGATATTGGCGTTTCCTGTTTTGCTTATAATGGGAACGTGATTGTCAAGGAATATAAACAAATAAATAAATATAAATGATCAAATGGACTAATAAATTAATGACCGAGAGTAATGGGGAAGTTCGATTCTTCTGCCATCTCTCGACGACAGAAATTGATGCATCTAAATGTAGCTTTATGGGACCGTCGTCTCAAATTGGATAATTACGTTTGAATGCCGATTAATGCCCAATTATCATTATATCTGAGAAAAAATACAAGACCCATTTAGCTGGAATTACAATATCCGCTCTGTACATTAAAAATCCCTAAGGAGTGGACATAACCTAATTCAAAGTATGGCGACGCATGGCACACAGCTGTTCCTCCGTCTTGCTCTTATATGATTTCACTTGTAACTTTTTACTTTACAAGTGTTTCACTTCTTTCTGAAACAGCTGACAAGTACTTGTACTTATATGAATTAGACCTTTTTTGTGAAATAGGGCCCAGGCTGCAAGGTTCAGTTATGTTAAAAAAGGAGCATGTCGATTTTTATTGAGAAGGACCCTGCAGTTTTGAAGTCCTTTTAAATTTTTAGAAAACATTAAAAAGTTTTTAAGAGCCTTAAAATATTTTGAAGTAAACGAGCAACATTATCAATAAGTCCGATTCAAAGAGCAATAGAAAATTGAATAATTCTGTAACAGACATAAACATGACGACCTCCATTGTTAATATACCTTATAGTGACTTTATTCCGCCAGAAATAAAAGTTTTCGGTGTGCCTGTAGCCAAGAATAGATCGCTTTTAGGACATCTCTTCTCTCAAAGTGTCCTTTAGAGTTGACAGCACATGATAAACTAAGGGCGCAAGGTCAGGGCTGCTGTGTTTGTTGTAATATCTGAAGACTCTATCTCTAAATGGTGTAGCAGTTGTAGTGAGGGCATGTTTTATCACGAGTGAGAAGAAACGCCTTTAGGCAAAGACCGGCTCTGTATTGCTGGGGCTTCAACTCCTCAAAACACCATGCTATATCGATCACTGTTTACTCTGATCGATACAGCATTTTACACGTTGTTAATTAAAATATTACTTTTTCGCATGGAATAATGAACAGATGTTCAAACCGTTACTTTTAATCTGTGCAATATTTATAAATGAACACTTCCTTGGTCTAGTGGTTAGTGTTGTTGAATGCTGGTCGGGAGGACAGGATTCGATTCCCGGTACCTAGGAATTTTTTAGAATTGGGAAGGTCTGGTACGGTTTCCCAGCCTCTTGAGGACAAGTGGGAAGCTGATTGGAAGGTTGCGTTCTTCGATCTGGGTGACGGCATGCTGATCACTAGGGCTCGGATTTTAGCATTTAAATATGTGGAAAAAAAGTAAAATATTTAATTATGTTTCAGTTCGTTTAGTGAATATAAATAATATGCCGTACTCACCAATGCAATTTATGATTGCCTCGCTGACTGCTGAAGAATTACAATACACAATAGATTCATTCTTAAGTCGTCACAAATGACCAACGATAATCGGGAAACACTGACTTATATTGAGAAAATGAACGCTCCACGTCACAAGATGATATTACACACACTCACATCTTGATGCCCGTCTAACTCACTTAAATTTTACTCATGGTTTGAAACCCGCTATTATTTTCAAGCATGCATCTGAATTTTTTTGTAACACTTGTGCTGTAGATCCACTAAGACTGTTAAGTTTTCTTTCGAAGTCATGAACTTGCTGAACTGTTTCTGACAGAGGGATCTCTCCCTTTTCAAGTTTGTCGATTGTGCTGCAGAGGAAACACAAGTTGGCATATACAGAGTGAGGCATTTATAGTGTCGCGCCATTTTCCTCCAAAACGAATGGAAAAATTAAAAAATGCTTCAGACAGAATTTGAAGTGCTCTTAGGGGTACATAAGATAGCGATCTTAACTTATCTTTGAAATGCAATTCTCAATAACACTTGTGAAATATTTGTATGTGGTTCTTGTAAATCAAAAACTCTGCAAAAGTGTCATCTCTGAGAATGTTTCAATGTAACAGCTTTCTGTATAAATATAACCCGTGTTTGTATAACTTATGCCTACCCAATTTGTATAATAAACTATTTCTTATTTTCGAGAAAACACGTGCTTATACTTGAAATAAAAAATAAATAGCTATTGGCCGGAATGAACAAAAGAATGAACGAACAAATGCGTGAATGCATCATTGAACTACCAACAAATTAAATAAATAGGCAAAGGGACCTGGGACATAAAGCGCTACGTGATACGTGAGCAAAAAAACATGAACATAAAAATATCTGAAACCAGAAGCTCGATTTAAACTGAATTCGAACCTGGTTCGCAGCTCAAAAGCCACATTGTTCCTTACAGTCGTCTGGGAAGTAAGAACTTTCATCGGCCTGAGTCAGAAGAGCACTGAAATACGTGATACTGAGCAGACACCAAGTATATACAAACACACTCCGGAAGCTAAATGTAAACTGGATTGCAATTTAGAAGCAAAATCCTTTCCTCTGTACCTCACAGCAGACTAGAAGGCGATAAGGGAAAATTCCATAGTTTTCAGTGAGGAAAATGCTAAAAAAGTAGTAGCGGTACTTGATGTTCGGATGTTCTAGTGTTAAATTCTGCAGCGTAACTTGTTGTTGCTTTTACTTTAGGCTTCTGGCTATTGACTTGCGCTGCAGCCTTACATTCAGAAAACAACCAAAATACTGCAACTTCATGACACCATGAGTGTCATCTGGTCTCATGAAATATGGAGGAAGATCAGACACGTGGTTCTGTATTGCTATATAGGCAACGGAGTCCCTGGCTTCTATGATGGGGGCAATAAGATACGACACATATAGCTGTAAACTGATCCGTAAAAATAGAATAGAATAACAGCATACGTCACACATTTTGCCCCGTTTAAGTAAACAAAAATGCAATAAACTGAAAGATGTGGAATATTGGTCAAAAAGTTGAAAATATGTTCTAACAACTGAAAAAGCAGGAATTTATGTAATTATAGAAAAATGTTTAAAAATATATTTACCTGAGCCCTACTTATAATTTTATTATGTATAAAGTAGTTCTAACAAATTTGTTCTGTTCGCTGTAATCGAGTATTTTCGTTAGTGGTTAAATTACTTTGTGGTGGATTTGCTTACAATTTGTTTCATTTAAATTTTTATAAACAATATAATATTTTTTTTATGTACAACAACAGTAGTGTAGAAGAGAAGGCCTAATAGTCTTAGCATTGCTAGTTTAAATATAGACATAATCTAATGTAATATAACAGTTTCTATTAAACCACCCACCATTCCTTTCAATATGTTTATAGACCTTGTTTCATTACACGTTTTTCATGTGTTTACTTACTAAATTTATAAATATTTTAATAGACAAAACACCAAAAATAATGTTTAATTGTAAAGCTAAACAAGAAAGAAATATTAGACTTGATTTAAGCTATTTCATTCCCTTGAAGACAGGCTCTTGAATCAGAAATAAGTCCTGGCCTAAATCCATTATGTAGAAGAAGAAAATGCCAAATAAATATGAATCGTTTAAGATAGCACGTTAAATGAAGAGGTCAGAAGAACGTCCTGTTCTTGTATGTGATTACTTAGGAAACCTCGCACGAGACGAAATAACGGTGACATTGTGATTTCACACTTTCCCCGTTTCCGGTAGATGTGCACCCGCCCACGTGTGCCTCTTTTTCCCTCCCAGACATTGCGGTCACGTAGAGGTCAAAAGCCCGGGATTGACAGCCGCGCATTATCTGATGAAAATGTAACTCCACCACACGGCAAGACCTAGAAACATTGCAATTGCACAGTCAAATTTCGCACATACAAAAAATTCAAATCGATTGGAGATATTTGTAGATGACCCCACTATTAAAGAAAAAACATTTAAGTGCTGTTATATAGTATATCAACCATTTCTCCAATTTCACATGCTGTATCTTTGTTACAATGTGTTGTTCACACTGTACGAGAATTAGTTGGATAACTGGTGATGTAATTTTCCAGTCTTGCTATTACTACGTTAAAAAGGCAAAGAAAAATTAAGTTTTCATTTCTGATAATAATTCAAATATATAGATTTAAAATGTTTATTCTTTGTCAGGGGGTAATTAATTGTGTGGGATAATACTTCCCTGAAAGAAACAATGATTTTGGTTATAGGAGGGCCATTAAGTAAGTTACAATTTGAAAGTTTGAATGAGGCACCTGAGGCTATTGCCGAGGCAGCATTAATCTGGTGGCCATTGACATTTGACACGAGACAATCGATGTTTACAATAGCGAAACAAAACTTGCAAGATGGCCAGCCGATCAACGGAGATTGCCACAGAGGCGAACTTGCAACAGGTTGGAGACTTAATCTGAGAAGACAGAAAGATACTTATAGATACTATACCTGCTGCTATTGATTATTCACATGGCATTACTTATAGCATCTCAATCGCCACCACGATGAATTGTCACAGGTCATGAAGTGAATTCATCGCCAGCCCGAGACAAGGCGTGCGTCAGTGCAGTGGAAATATCCTAAGTCGCCCGCGAAATAAAAGTTTAAAGTGACATCATCCGCTGGGAAAATGGTGTGATCAGTGACAGATCGAATGCCGACTTCTACTGTATCATCCTCAGGAAGCTTTGTAAGGCGACCAGAATACACTAAAGGCGTGTTGCTCTTGCATAACCCAACAAGAGAAATGAAAGTCCTCAAGCATTCTCTGTATAGTCCCGATATTGCTCCAAGCGACTTCTATTTGTTCAACCCTCTTAAATAACATCTTTCAGGTAAAGGTTTTCCCGACTACAAGTTGTAGAAAGGGAAGTCACCGCCAGATTCCGACAGCTATAAAATATTCATGCTGCTTCATTTCAGGGACTTGTGAAACGGTAGGTTAAGTGTTTAATATACAGGGGATTATGTTTAGAAATATATTTTTCAAATCAATAGTTCTATATCTGTTTATAGGTTACTGTCATTATAAAAGTACTGTGTTATCTATATGAATGGGTAGCGAAGGCGGTAACACTTGGAAATCACATTTGGGAGATCCGAAGTTCAAATGCTCCAAAGCCTAATCTTGGGTCTTTTCGTTGTTTTCCATGAATCATTCCTTTCCCTCCCAGTTCACCTCATTTCATTCCGTTGGTTCTGTTTCAGAGTTGAAAGAACCAGTCGAGTTGGCTGTAGCTGTGTGCGGTAGCTTCAGCTTTGTAAACATTTCTGGCCCGGAGTTTGATGTAGAATGACCCTTCGAAGGGGCTGGGCCGGGTGCTCTATCTGAATCCCGTCTATGTGTCCTTGGATTCTGGCCGCCCGATGTCTCTCATCTCATTCCTTCCATTGGGGCCCTTGCACACGACTGAAACACCGAACGTTTTTCCTGTGTCCGTACCTCTATTCAATTCAATTGAATGGACAGCCTAACAAAATTCTAGAATTTTGTAATAGGGGTCACAGAAGCGCCGTGTATTTTTTCAAGTTACGTCCTCGTGTACTTTCATGGCACGCATGTTATATTGGTTGCATGTTACAGGGATTTTAGGAATGTACAAAATTAGACGTTATGTAAGTACATTTCTTTCCTTTAACTTTCTCAGTATTATATTCATTGCCGAACAAACTCCAAATCTAATATTCAGTTATTAATACATGTATATTTCCTTCTCTGTTCCGTCGGTCCTGGTGGTGTAGTGGTTACCATACTTGCCTCCTAAACCCAAGATTGCGGGTTCGAACCCGGCCAGGACCGATGGATTTTTTCGGGGCGTAAAAATCCTAATTTTTTCGGGGCGTAAAAATCCTAAGTATGACTTCCTTCGGAAGGGAAGTAAAGCCGTGGGTCCTGTGTCGTACATTTACAGCACGAAAAAGAACCTCAAGCCTGAAAGAGAGGCCTCTGAGTAAAATTTGTCGGCCGTTTCACTAACATTAAATATAATTTAATTCTTACTTGTTGAATGTATTCTCAGGTCACACGAGTAAAATATTTGTGCAATAATAGTTAAACAAAGATCATGCTTTTTAAAGGAAATATATACGAAATATCTGTAAGACATTCTCAGTAATCAAATATTGTCAAATTGACTGTTGATATTATCCTGACATTTATAAATGAACTTGAATGCTATAGGTCTAGTCTGTAGGGATGAATGAATTAATGATGGCGCAAATGAACTCGGAGTCCTTGGCGCCTTAAAGCTGTCTGTCATCTTCTCAGGTAAGGAAAAATTCCTAAAAATTCTTACACAGATATATTGATCTGATCAGGAATCGAACCCAGTACTGCGGATTAGTCCTGAACAGGCGGTCAACTTTATATTCTCAAGCTTAAAAATAGAAAACAATAGAATTATATTCCCTGAACAAGCATGACGATAATATTAAACAATGAGCCACATATTCGAGAAACCTCTTTGTATTCAATTTCACCTCATATAAAAGTTCCATACGGCGTTCGGCAAAACACAGATGCTCTTTTGAGCAAGATATACGACAGTCTTAACCTATTGAATCTCGGCTTTAGAAAACATACGATGACAGCTGCACGTTAATCAAGGCGGTGGCCATAGAGACGAAACGCATATTGTTTTCTCCAACAGCTATATCCGATAACATCGCAGAAACATCGTGTTTTTCTTCCACTGATTGTTCATTTGCAAGTACAAGTTATGGGAGGTTTTCCAAGACTAGCAGGTACATATATACTTTTCCCCGTTATTAAAACATACACACAGTATTTTTATAAAGCTCTTCAAAGTAGCAGTACGGTTTGGAACGGTGACTTCAATGCACGGTAGAGAGGCAAGTGCTAATATACAAGATGCGCTTGTAGAATACCTCCATAAGCCCTCAAAATATTAGCTACGTCAAAAAATTCCAAGATCAGGCCTAAATACAACAAAATCAGTTGTTGGGTAGTACCCGTCGCTCTATCCCGGAATATGAGCGCCTCCCCTGAGGGAGATTTCCATTATCAAGCATTTTGAATTACGCATATTTTCCTACAAAGGGCGGAAAAAACCTTGCAAGTTCATCGTCTATAGCGCTACAATATACAACTTACATATCTGATTTAAATTTTTCCATTGCCTGCTTCAAAATATTTCCCTTGTGCAGTGATACATCGCCCCCAGCGTATTTTTCACTTTGTGAAAGCTCCCTCGTCCTTTTCTCCAAGCATTTCAAGCACCTACTGCGATTCGTACTGAATCTTGTTCACGGGGTCAAAACGATAGCTCTTCAACTTCTTCATTTTCAGGGCCCTGTTCTACAAAAGTATGGTCTAATTCTGATGCATTACAAGTGTATGAACTTGTAGCTTGTACTTATTAGTAAATTCTGTTCCACAAAGATTTCTGCTACACTTGTACTTTACAACTCCATAATTATAAGTGTAAAAGTGATTTTTTGTTGTTTTGTTCTACAAAAGTGTTAGTATTTGTGCACTTGTAATTTTCATAGATTTTACTTACAAATGTAGGAATATTGCTAACTTCGAATACTAGAGCAAGTTTTAATATCTTTTTAAACTTTTGGGGAATCAATTGATCTAAATATACGAAGTATTTGCCAAAAATGATAATGATGAGAGTAGAAAAAAATATACGAAGAAAGAATAAGTCATTGTTTAAGTATAACGAAAAGTTAGGTTAAATGCAATTAAAGAACTGATTACCAATAATATTAGCCTTTCCTGTTTCAAATGCATATTTCAGTCCAGCATCTTAGTTTACGTTTTTTAAGTTCTTACTACATGCCACGGAAATACTTTTGTTCCATCCCTTAAAACAATTTCTTTTGACCCTATTTTCCCATTTTTTTGTTTACAATGAAAATGTGATTGTCAAACAATATAAATAAATTTATATAAATGCTGTTTACATATTACAAATATATTTTATCCAGGTTGTCGACCGTACATGCTTAAGTATGATACAAAATTAGAGAGAGAAAATTAATTAAAATAAAAATTAAAAATGAGAACAGGATATCTAATATGAGTGGAAATGTATATTATTTACAATTACACTAGTTATTGCGTTCTATCCAGAAAGTAAATTGCTTCATAGCTTCGCGCACTTTAGCTAGGTAAACGCCCCCATATTCAATTAATTAGTGTGATCCTCATAGAGGTCCCAGCATGCCGGTGGACCTCTAATTGCTGTAATTTTTTTTGTGAAAAAATCGTTTTTCTCAAGCGTTCCCAGTACATTGGGCAGGAATATGTACCAATTTCCTCCTCCCCTCCATGGGAAAATTCTTCTACTAGAACTATCCGCTATTTTTAACCCTTCAATCACACAGTCTAAATCAGGCCATTCCTGATCTTGTCTTTCTCCCTAGAACTAGCATATTATACCTCTTTATGCCATCATTTCATTCGATAGGCTATAGGAGATTTTCATGTTCCACTCTGCTTCGATTTCCTATCTGCTGACATCCCCTAGCCTTATTCTAATCTGCTTCGATGAATGTGTATTATTTTCATTACTTTGTTACCACGTTGAACCCGGGGCGATTCCTCTGAGTCCTCTTTCCACCTCTGCAGCCCAAAACGCTGGAGTTACATATTGTATCTTGTGTCTATAGCATTTAACCCGATGTGTGGAATGGTCTCCCTGCATTAGTCTAAACCAGTATTTCACCGTCCTTGTTTTACTATTAACCGTAATTTTATAGCAACCCACCTCCCTCAGGACCAATAGTTTGACGTTCCTTTGGAGAACCCTTTTCCAAAATTCTGCTTGATAAGTATTTCCAATTTAAAAAGTCGTAGGGGGAACTTTATTTTAGTCCGGGACCTCTTTATTAGGAACCTCTCACTTTAACCTCTGGCACACAAAGCACAACTGCGAGTCTCTACCTAACAGATAACGAGGTTTCTGATTCAAAGGCGACAAGAATAATCGTAACTAACTTAAAAGGTTTCTTTCAGTTCGTCTTCTTTATTAAAACGAGAAAATGCTTGTTAGAACTGTATTTATACAGGAAGGACTTTAATTTTGCATTGTTTTTGTAATTTAACGGGATGGAAAGCTATAGCTTTAATTAAATTCACCATCCTTTGCGAAAACAATGGAAAGATGCTCAAATTCTTCTAGTGGGAGTTGTAGCAATAAGAAACACTTCCTGAAAAAGCCAACCCTCCCACACTCAGGGTCGCACACTTCTTCCTTTCCTTTAGATTATATCGGAGGCTCGGCATACAGCATTCAAGCCGCACCTTTGGAATTACGTCTCTTTTTGTTTAATAGTTAAAACAAAAAGAGAACAAATAATTAAAAAAATATCTAATATGACATTCTTTAGGGCAGTAGGTGCACATGAGAGCTAGCAGTAGTTTGTCACTCTCTTCCGACGCCAAACGCACCTGCTGCCGTAATACCTAAGCTTCTGTGAAGTTCGTGACATAAAATATTGATGCAGCCTTACCTCCATATACGAAGTATAATTTGAAAACAATGTTGAGTATCTATTACATAGTTTCAATATGAAAAGTTACTGATATGTAAAATGATATATAAAGGTGTTTTAGACTACTTATTACTCAACAGAATACTGATAAAGTAAAAACTCTTACTGCGCACAGTACTACAGCATGTGTATAATTGGAAAATTAACTTTTAACAAGTATATTCACGTACTAACACAACATTCACTGTTTGTGCGATCTTATGCACCGGAATAGCGTAATATAAATCGGAAGCAAAAACAGCAGTACCAAAGCAGTCACTAAGTGCAATAACAATTAAAATATTATGTTAACAAGCCAAAAAGTTGTATTTTTGTAGCTACAGACTATAAAACAAAGCTAAACAACTATACAATAAACGTAAAATTTAAAAATTGTTGTATCCTAACGAAGTCTGAAAATATTGTATTTAGCAAGTTGGCAATGCTCGCCGGCTCGCGCATCCTTTAGAATTGCTATAGAAGCGGGACAGCCAATCAACGACACAAATTTATCCCCGCCGTAGATGCTGCGCACTATCGGAGCATAAAACAAGGTTTGCCATGGAAACGACAAGCACTATGAAGCAGGCCGCCAGTGCAGCCAAGCTCGTTCTGACGGGATTAGGCGATATCACAGGACACAGGTGTAAGAATCATTAGCGCTCTTAGATAAACATTTGTGCATCCTGGTTGTACCTGAAAAGCCGGCTCTGCAAAGCTTGACAATGTAGTAGCAATAGCAGTAGTAGTAGTAGTAGTAGTAGTAGTAGTAGTAGTAGTAGTAGTAGTAGTAGTAGTAGTAGTAGTAGTAGTAGTGGTAGTAGTAGTAGTAGTAGTAGTAGTAGTAGTAGTAGTAGTAGTAGTAGTAGTAGTAGTAGTTTTTTGTCATTACGTAAATACAGCGTGTGTGCATAATAGACAGAAAGAGGTTACATTGGATTATAGAAAATTTAACTTTTATACATAGAAAAAATGTGTACAAATAGGTATACTGTAAATATGAAGGGGTTAAAGATATACAATTTAATGAAGCATTTAGGTTAAGATCGTTTCCGGTCGTCTAGTGGTAACGATACATATCTCGTAGACTCAAGATCGCTGGTTCAATTTCGGCCATGATCGATGGATATTTTTGGAGCGCAAAAATTCTAAAGGAGGTAAAAACCGGAAGGAAAGTAAAGGCATGGATCCCGTGTCTTAGATTTACGGCACGATAAAGAACCTCAAGCCTAAAAGAAGAGGTCTCTGAAGAAAATTTAGAGCCCGTTTCACACCCTGCATTGAATGGGACACTGATGACCTGAGATGTTATAAAGAGCGCCCTTAAATAAAGCAAACAAACAAAAAAAGGTTAAGAACCAACAATTGCTTCGGTATATACAGTTCTTATTTTATATACAGGTAAGATGTATGTTTACAAAAAAAAAACAAAAAACAGGGGCATACCTGGAAGAGGAAAAGTTCAAAGAGTGGGTTACACTGCTTTATAGGGATGCAAATTGAGAAAATGCCTAATACATAGTACGTGATGTATATGCACATTAGCGCTATGGTCTGTTTCATGCAGATTAATACAAACACCATTAGTGACGAAAGAATGAAGTGTTCATTTAACTATGCAATAATATTATCGTGATTTTTTCACATAAGCTATGTAAGACTAAGGTGTGGAATCAGAGTCAAATAAGATGAATTCGTGATCACGTCCGGAACTCGAACCACAAATTCTCGGCTTATCTATCAATGCTCTTACTATTTGAGCGACCGTACATTGCCGACTATGTCCACGAATTTCCGCATCTGAGTCTATAGCATTATTATTACATAATTAAAGTTATTCATTCACTAAACAAAATATTAATAATTGCAGTACTAATATCACTCCATTTAAATTAATGTTATTATTTCACTTTAAACAAATAAAGATTGAAGATAAAGTGTAATAACTAAATTTATAGAAAACAATAACGACCGTGATTATGCGAGCATAGTTGGAAATATGATAAATTCAAATTATTGGGATGTCCAATGAGTTTAAAACTGCACTCCTAAATGCGCACTTGGACTTTTTCCAGATAAGTTTGGTGTACGGAGCGAAGAACAAAGGACAACGTTTTCGTCAGGTCGCTAAGAGATGGAAATAAGATACCAAGGTCGATGAAACGTCATAGATCGGAGATATCTGCTGGATGCTAAGGCGAGAAATTTCGGAAACTTCACACAAGAGGTAAAGGAAATAGAAAATTGCAGTCTTGTAGTAATTTTACTAGCAACTTGTGGTAATTTAATTATTTTGTGAAAATTGTGGAGAAAATATTTTATTACATTTCACAAAATAATAACTGAAGAAAAGTATAAGCAAAAGAAAGAAAAGAGAGAGAGAGAAAGAAAGAAACAAGAAAGAAAGAACAAGAAAAGAAAGAGAAAGAGAAAAAAAATACAATATTGAGTGGAAAACTTCCATCTGATAGAAGTAACCGAACTGCGAATTTGCCCCTCCAAAATAAAGCAAAGGCGGACGAAATGAATAAATATTTAAAAAATCGTGTATAAAGTTTGTAATATGCTATTTTATATATTTTTTTTTTCAAGGCGATGTTGTAGCTTATTTATTGCACCAAAGAATACTGATGGCAGTTTCAGATATTTATATTTCTTGTTTAATCCATTTCGCCATTGACGGGTGATTTCCTGTGTGGTGAATTGCGTTCACAAATTTAGTAATAAAATGGTAACTAAATTTTATTATGAAAAAATAATTGAGTCTCTAATGAAATGTAAATTCCTTACTTCTTTTTAGACATTTTCCACATAATATCTACTTCATTTTAGGTTCAGAATTCTTAAGCTGACAGAACTGACATTTATCTTCTTCCTGTTTACTTTCTTCTTCCTTCTCCAAGTCATCTTCACCCTCACATGAAGAAGAAAATATTTTATTTTTGTACTCCTCCCTGGAAATGATGTAACTATTTCACTTATGTGACGTCATCGACCAATGAAACAAAACAAAATTTTGAATTTTGGCCAATCATAACCGGATTACGGAGTGAAATTATAGAGAAAAAATTATCAAATCCGTTTTATCACGAGACGCGCATTTGTCTTGTGGCCAGTGACCAGTGTATATAATTCCTGAACATGCATCACTGTCCACTTTTGCTATAGGGATGGAGAGCTATTGATAGCAACAAAGCATGTCGACAATCATAACGCAAAATTGAGGGTTCTCCAAAGCGTTTTGGTGATGTGTCAAATGTGCCAATTGATCTTATAATTAGGAATTCCAAACTACAGAATACAAAGAAAAATAGAGAAACTATACGTTATCTTTCTTTCCCTCTCGATTGACATTAAAAAGTCGAACGGTAGCGATTATAATAATCGACTTTTGTCCATTTCAGTCCCAGGTTTTTGAATAGAATAAATATTCATAAGTATAACATTTTATAAAATGTTAATATTCTATGCGCGAATTTCAAATATATACCATATTTATTTTTATTCTATTCATGAAATAGTCCTACACCTGTATTTGGCTCTTCTCTATTGGCATTACTGACAATCGACATTTTTCTGTCACAAGTTTGCTTGAAAAGGTTAATTACAAACATGCAATTATTACAATTTTGTAAGCCAAGTTTAGAAGAATTATATTTAAATTTTTATTTTATTCGTGAATTAGTCCTAATAAATATCATTCGAGGGTCTGAGCTTTCCAGATGATAATATAATAATAATAATAATAATAATAATAATAATAATAATAATAATAATAATAATAATAATAATAATATACTAATAATAATAATAATAATAATAATAATAATAATAATTTATTTCCTTTTCTCTTGGCTAGATTTAGTTTCCTCTTTTCTTTTTTCATTACCAAAATATTTTCGGTCAGCCAGAAGAGAAACTCGCTGTTTTGGCCTTTCTTTGTTTCAGGCTTTCTTAATTTTTGTTGGCGTAGGTAATATCTGGTAGAAAGATTTGATAGACTGTCACTGATAATTTCACTGTAAGGAGTCGTAGGATTCCCACCTAGGACCGGTAAACTTTCGTAATCTTGCACATTTTTTATTAAATGGGTAAAATCCGCAGGATACGAAACTGTTTTTCTTATACGCTTCCCCACGTGTAAAAAAGAAATATGGTCTATCCATAAGAAGTAGTACTGCTTTAATGAACATACATGGTTGTTTGTTTTCTTCTTCTTTTGTTAGTTATAGGGTGAAAAAATAATGTTATTATTAATCAGAGATTTAATTTGCATTTCTATCAAGAACGAAAATGTTTTCAGAATGATATGTAACATGTCTGAGTAAAGAGTACATTATACAAACTGATATAAGGACTAAAAAAAAGAGCATTCAATGTTCAGTATAAAAGTTCTAGTAAACCAATCAGCTAGGGGTGATAGATGATGAGATATTGGACAAATAAGACAGCAAATGTTTTTCGCTCACTTTCACTTTACTGGCATCAATTTACGTACAGTACAGTTATAACTATAACTATAATTGAAATAATAATTGAAATAATGTCATGTTCACATTACAAACAATTTCAATTCAATGCTCGAAAGTATGACCATTAAGTTCGATGCATTTTTGAAAACTTGCTTCATAAGATATGAGCACGTCTCAACATTTCTTCGCTGATTCTTGCACAGACATTCCTAATTTGTTGACGCAATTTACCAGGTGTATTGCTACTTCTTCATAAACTTTATCTTTAATGTGTTCCCATAGGAAAAAGTGTGAAGATCAAGGGAACGGGCAGGCAAATGGACAGGTCCTCTGCGTCCTATCCATCGACCAGGATACTCAATACAGGTGAGTATGAGATGGACAACCATCGTGTTGATATCGTATTGCATCCCGATCCACAGGGGGTACGTCTTCAAGCAACACTGGAAATTCTTGGTCCAAAATTTTTCTGTATTTCTACCCATTAAGTTCACCATCAATGAAGTGTGGTCCAGTTATTCGAAATCCCAAAATGCCACACCAAACTTCACGTCCCATTGCCGCTGATGCTAACCATCTTGGATTTTCCACTGCCCATTAATGGATGTTATGTTGATTCACTTGAGTATGATTGGTGAATATCGCCTCATCAGAAAATAAAATATTGGAAAAGTTACAGTTTTGAATTTGTAATAGCGCACATTGGCAAAATTCAACACGCTTCTGAAAATCATCCCCAAGGGCTTGGTGTAGGCTAATGATATATGATGGTATTTGTAACGCTGAAGTATTCGAAGAACACTTCTTTGAGACATTACCGAATGATGTTCCAGATGACGGAAATGTTGGCGAGAATTAGCGGCAACTGCAGCTAATACAGTGACTTCCGAATTTTCCCCAGTAGCTCTTCTCATTTAATGATGTTTTCTTGATGCATGCGACACCTCCCGTTTCGGAGAGTAAGTTTGCAAGTCGTTGAAATTTTCTAACAGATGGCTGCCTCTTTTCAGGATATCGATCTCCGTATAAGTTACAACCTGCTCTAGCGTTCTTATGAGCTTCGCCATAAAAGTAAACCATATCGATCCTCTCGTTGATCGTGTATCGAACATCCATAGTTGAAAAACGAAGTGGATCTGACTGAGAATAATGTCCTTTGAGGTTGAATTGACAACGATGATCACTCGTTTGTGTACTGATGTCAACAAACGGGCTTCTGTGTATACAAATTCGTTTCCTTCATAGCAATAACAAAATAAAAGAGAGAGAAATGAAAGTGAGTGAAAAAATTTTTTTTGTCCGTTATCTCATCATCTATCATCCCTAGCTGATAGATGTATTAGAACTTTTATACTGAAAATTTAATGCTCTTTCCATTCCGGGGAAAAAATACATCATTCCATTTGAAAAAAAAAAAAAACCAAATTGATCGTTGAAATGATCTTGAGAATGACATTAAGAACGAATTATGCTCGTTATCTTGTGACCCCTAAGAACGCTTCAAATTTTGACTCAAGATTTTTTTTTTTATTTTTCCCTTCGTCTCGGAATAAAATGGCCGCGACACTATAAACGCCTAACTATATATATATACACACACACACACACACACACATATATATATATATATATATATATATATATATATATATATATATATATATATATATATAATTTTTATGCCTTTTTCGGCGCCTAGTAGGTGCGATATATGGGGATTTGAAAATATTTAACAACGACAGTGTTAGTCGTTTATTGTGAGACAGAAATAGGACTTCAGTTTCACTTACGGAAGTTGTGTCTGGGGTAGGTTCCTTTTGTATCGTGACTTTTATTTTCTTCGGAGAATTGCGTGCTCTTCGTGAAGGACTGAAGGAATGCCTGAGTGTGGTTTGTTTGAGAGCATCATCTCTAATATTAACGTCACTGGCGATGGTATTTCAAGGAAACAAACGGTTGTCGCTTTCCCAGTCACCTTTTACTTATTGCTTCCGTATAGCAGCAGTACACTCCTAACTTTGTTACAGAGTGTTTCCATACGCCCTGCCTTTGTGAGTCTCAGAGGAAATTCGCTGTTTAAGTATCGAACCCCTTGTAGCCATTATATCTCTTTCATTTTGAATGTTCATGGCGGCCTACTCTATGTGTATAAACGCCTGAACATAATACTTTAATTACTTTCCAATGTAAACTTCCCTTGACTTCAGTCACTGTGTCAAATCTTTTAGAGCAGGATTCATTGTAATGCTCCAACCATATTATTAAGAATGTTAATCGAAAAATCACCAGCAGGGAGTAATTTCTGGAGGTGTAATAAGAAAACGTGATCACAGGAGCATGTTTGGATTGTAGGGTTGTTGGTTAGGTTCCATTCATTGCCCTGTCCTTGGACGGCGTTCTCGGAGCCTGGGGAAAAATTTCGGCAGGTAGACTGTGGTAATATGGATGGTATGATTATTTAAATTTAACAGTAAATTATTTTTAAAACTCATTTTTAAACTGATGATTGTAAATCTTCACTTATCCCTCTATTTCTACGTAATTGTCAACTGCAATGTAACATGCGTTATCTTAATAGAACTATATACAAAGGGACGGTGAAAAATTTAGTGAAACTTCAAGAATTTATTTTAAGAGTGATGGATGTGTGTATATAGAAGAAGAATAGGAGGATTTAGCTTATATACAAGCGGATTAAGGGTCAGCTATAGAAAGTGAACTATTTTTTAATATTGCAGTAATTAAATTTAGTCATCACGCATAGGCAACCGACTACTTTGGGGCAAAAGGGCACGTGCCCTCGGAGGAACTCGAGCTCGAGAAACTCATCGTATGGGAAACTTGCCTGTATATACATGGCTTGACAATAAAACACGTTTCCATCGATTGTTAGCATTTCACATTTAATTTCTCTTGAAAACTGCGCAGTTTCTCACCTCCACTTTATTTTAAGCACTTTTGTTCAAAGTATGACAACTACCGTTCCAAAAGATAATAAACTTTACACTTCCAAGTCTGAGTGAACCAATGTAAACCACGCAGCAGGCAATCATTAGAAACATTTAGATTGGAATTGCAAGAGAGATTTATCTTTTTCTCCCTTGCTTGAACAGAGTGACTGATGCTGCATTGAAAACGACCTGGAGCCCCCCCCCTCCCCACGATGAATGCATAGCATATAGCAGCTATCTGTATTCTAAAGTAGGAGGAGAAAAAGTCAGTCAGGCCTTCAATTCTAAGTAATGTATGCACAAAGAAATAGTAGGTGCGGTACAAAACTAATAGCACCAGATTTTAGTAATACTAAGTTTAATGATTAGTAAAATTAGAATGGAAATATAAACATTTATCTATAATGATATGTTGGAAATCTAGAATTAATAAAAAAGTTGCATTTTGTCAATAAATTTCTTTTCTTTCAAAATGTGCATAAACCGCCACGGGTGGCCGAGGTCCTCAAGGCGCGGACTCGTGAGCGGGACGTCTGGGGTTCGATTCCTACCAGGACGGTCCTCTCTGACTGAGGTTTTTTTTTTTTTTTTTCCAGGGTTTCCTAGTACTTATAAACCACAAATGTGGGGAGGTCCCTATACTTAGGCCTGCAACGTTTTCTTCTTTTTTTTAAAAAAAAATTCTTTCCCATTTTATCATTTCATCTCGTGTATCACCAGTGTCCACCGTCTGTGATGCTTAGCAGTTAAAAAGGGCGTTAAACACTATTATAAAAATTGCTTATGCAAACTGATTATTATAGATGATAGAGCACAAAAATTCAAACTTGGGGCTTTATTGTATTTTGATACCCTATAAATGTTAAACCACCTTTTCAAGTTTCGTAAAATGTTAAACAACATAATTTAGCATCAAATAATGAAATAAAATTTAAAATATAAAATACTTCGACATTAAATTACATTTCTATCGCAAATTGCAATACATTATCATGCAGCCCCATAAAACGCAACATAAAACAGCTGGTCGAATTGCAGTGTAACCACAATGCATCACGGGAAATAACGGGCGTATTATCGTCTTTCTCTTTCTGATTTACAGATTTTGTGTTTTTAGCGAATTCTAAATGCAGCTTTTGCGGTTGTCTCCGTGAAAAAATATTTGGCAATTTTCTCAAAAATCTCCATTGATCCTACTTACTAGGCACCAAAAATAAAATTACCTGAAAACCGAAATTTTAAAAGTGCTCTAGTGGCGCTTGTAAAAAAAAAACTATAAATTACAAATTATATAGAACGATTTTTACATCTGAAAAGGTAGTTTAGGATTCTTACATTTAAAATTTAAATTTAATGGCGTCACTGAATGATGTGCTACTGGCTTCATTTTTTTTTTGTCCAAACAAATTTGAGAATTAGTAAGTTGTTATAATAAAATAGCAAAGTAATTAGTGCCGCTAGAGCGCCTTTAAATTTCGGTTTTCAGACATACTCCTAATGGCCAAATTTCGCTGATTTTTAGGAAATATTTGTATTATTTTATTTCAATGGTATATATCGAGTTTCGTTGCGAAAAAAACAAACATTTGAGCCGCTAGAGCGTTTTTAATTTTGAGTCTCAGGAAACCCCTTCTTCTAATAGTCTGATTTCGCTGATTCTCAGAAATTATTGTTCTTATTTTATTTTAATGAAAAATACAGAATTTCATTGAGAGAAAAAAACAAAAGTCGCCGCCGCTAAAGTGATTATTGAATTTTCACTTTAGATTAACCCCACTTCCAATAATCGAATTTTGATGGTTAACGAACTTTAAGTCATATGTTAATTGATCGTTATATGCCGAGTTTCGTTGAGAAAAAACAAAAATTGCGGCCGCTAGAGCATTAACAGACATATGAATGTATACACGTTTTTTTAATGGTTTTTGGCGCCTAGTAAGTAGATTTGGGGGAGATTTGAAGCAGTTTTTCAAAAATATTTTCATGGTACAACCTCAATATTCCTTCAGAGTTCGCTAAAAGAAGAAAAATATCTACCAGGATGTATTTAGAGAGACGCCTAGAAAGGTTTTAACTACACCTTTTATTCAAATGGTGGTGTTAATAGAAAGGCCGATCGAAACTTACGTCACAGCAGATTCGGTGCCTATTCTCTTCATTGAAAACATGCATAAATAATGGCTTCGTGGCTCTGCAGACGGACATAGAAACGGATTTCCAAGTTGTTTACTTACATTTTATATGTATACAAAAAGAGAAGATGTTTTTTCCCAGAAATATGCTAATTTGAGACATGCCTCATGACTAAGAACGGCGCCTCTTGCGTGGTTGTATGTAAATGAAAACGACTAAACCAGGCGACCTTCCGAAATTGTGGAGTGGATGCACTGTAGCGCGAGGAAAGCTCTTCCTCTGGAATAATGGTAATAATAACAATAATTACAAGCAACACGCTGCTGTTGCTTGGCGTTTGAACGTTTGACATTGACATTTTGACTCTTAAGGCGTTATCTCTCCACATACTTGACATTCAGTAGATGACTTATATAACAAGTACGCAAAGTGATGTAGGTAGTGCATATGTTATACAGGTTGTAACACAAGTCTAGACACACTGGCGCGCTCCATTGCCATTAAAAAGGCAAAAGTCCTAAAAGAGAACACTTTCAGCAAGGGGAAAAATGTTTTCTAACAATTAAAGGAAATTTTAAAAATATTAAAAATGTTTATAGTGTATCTCTTATTTATGATATTTCTCAACTACTTATTTAATAAGGATTATCCACCTAGTCTTTAGGATAGTTACGAAGGAACTAGTATTGCGTTTGTACCCATGAAAAGCTTTGGAAAAACTTCTTCATATAACCAATGATCCAACTTAATAGGCACCAAAAGTGACGTAATAGAAGAACTCAAGCAGTTCGAAATATAGCTATTACTAATCTGTGACTTTTTCTTAATGTTTTAGTCTTTTCTGCTTTTCTAATTATTGTTATTTTAGTTACATTATTTTTCATTTATATTATGTATATGTGTGTGTGTGTGTGTGTGTGTGTGTGTGTGTGTGTGTGAATAGTGTTTAACTTTGCTACATAGGCACCACAGGTGATGGACACTGATGATACATGAGATGAAATGATATATTGGGAAAAGAATTAATTTTAAGGAAGGAATCGTTCCAGGCCTAAGTTCAGGGTGCCTCCCCGGCATTTACCATTTATGAGGACTGGGGAAAACCTAGAAAAAAACCCCAGTCAGGCAGCATGGTCCTAGCGGGATTCGAACCCCAAACCTCCCGATCACGAGTCCGCTCCTTAACGACTCGGCCACCCGTGGGGATTGTGTGTATATGTATATAATTTTACTGCCGGTATATATATATATATATATAAAATATTAATGAAACATAAAAATAAAGAAACACTATTAACAATGTAACAAATTAACACTAATAATAAAAGTAGATAAAGATAAAACACAGAGAAAGAGTCACACTTGAAACTGCTATATTTCGAACTACTGCGAGTTCTTCAATGGCAAGAAGCTAGTGAAGAACTCGCACTAGTTCGAAATATAGCAGTTTCAAGTGTGACTCTTTCTCTGTGTTTTATCTTTATCTACTTTTATTATTAGTGTTAATTTATATATATATATATATATATATATATATATATATATATATTGCAAGGCTCGATGGTAGGTAGATGCGTACCATATGATCATGTGTTGCTAATAAACAGTTGTCCAGAAATGCTTTGTTAACGTGCTAGCGTCTCTGAAATGTAGAGGAAGACGAATCACAAAAATTGGGAAAGAAGTAAAACAAAATATTGAAATAGTATAATTAAATAACATTTTAATCCATAGAAGGTACTAAATATAAATGCCACCAACTTTGATACATTTGTGCACCACCTGGTTGTATCATGTCGAACTCTTGGAAAGATCCTCACATCCACGCATGCCCAGAGTAAATGCTTTTAGGTAATGTGAATAATAATAATTATAAAAAAATCACAGCTTATAGTAGCAAACCGGGTCATTTCATGTATTGCTAAAATGTATTCATAGCTACCTGGACGTTTGACTATGACAATAGGGAAAAGGTTGCCTTTTGTTATCATCTTTTGTGCTTTTTCTGCTGGTAATGAATGAGGCTCTCTACTGTAACAAAACTAAATGAATACAGGAGGCAGAACAATAGATGCTCTTAGTTCCTGAAGATGCTTCAAAATTCATTGAAGATAGAAGGGGGAACAGGTGTCGGCGATAATGTCATCACGTCGAGGGGCTCTCCGATAAAGTGTCAGAAAGGCGATACATTTAAAATGAACACGTTTGGAAGCCAAAGAGCTTACCAATAATATTAAAATATTTCTCAGGAAAGCCGTGGGCACAATGCTGTGAACCCCTGAGTTTTCGTAACCAAATAGCGACGTTTTGGATTTCACGTATAAGGAGAAACAATTTAGCAGAAGCACGTTTTTACCAAATTTTTTTCTACCAGACAGTTTTTACCAGATGGCGGCCGCAGTTTAGATCAGGAATTTAAGGCAGCACAACGTTTTTACCAGATCGCTTTACCAGGGGCAATAGACGAGAGGCACACATGCAGCACATGTAGCACGCGTCGTCAAAGTCACAGAGATAACGTACCAGGTGGCGATAACTAACTACCTTCTTCCATCTCCCTCCTCTCGTGATCAACAAAACACGAAAGGTGACTTGTGACTTCTGAATAACCCGAGTATGAAGTGGAACTCTCGGTTCAACGACAACATCAACATCTGCATATAAAAACCGCTTCAAATGACCAATAGCTCAAATAAAATTCTTTCATTTGTTGTGGTAACTTTTTCCCTCCTGGCAAGACAGAAAACTTTTCATTCCCTTTTTTATTTTGATATTTGTAGAATAAGCTTAAGAATTAATAAATAAATTAGAATTGTCTTAGAAACGGTTGCTACTAAATCGTTGCCTCAAGCCTTTAGTGAAACAGAATGGTATGAAAATGTAATTATATTTTGTGGGTTGCTAGAGCTGTATAATCTGATTATAACTCTCGGTTTCTGCTTATGCCATAATCCTCAATATTGTATACTGGTTACATAAATAACTAAAATGTACGATTCCAGTGTAAAAATAAACCTTTCAGCAAAATGAGCAGGCGATATCCTCTTAATACATTTAAGAAAATTATATCAGGCAAATAAAAATCTCTGTGCTTAACGTTAGAGAAATATTACGAGGGGGTCTAAGGAAATCACTGGGAATATAAGTGGCTGTTGTTCAGAAATGTTTGTTCACTACTGTAATGCCATTAATTCTGGACACTTTTCGTAAAAAATTGTTATCCTTTTTAAATCTTACAAAATGTACAAAATTGTACTGAGCTACATCTGCAAATGGCGTTTTATCTTATCTATGATATTTCTATATCACATTTATTATATTTAAGAAAGGTGGAATGTGCTACATTATGTATAGATATTAGAAACAACTTTAATTACCATCATTCAGTAACTTCAATGATTCCATGTTAATGCAGAGAAGTTGCATTTTGAGTTTACAGAAATTGGTAGGAAGCTGTGACTTGTTTGCCTACAGCCAAGAGTCCACAATTCCCAACCCTGTGGCAATTTCCTTTCTCTTGTAGAAGACGGGCCAAGCCAGTGTAATTAGTCGCCACGTCCGAAGTCCGAAGTGATCTGGCAGGCTGAAGTCAGTGCTCAGCCTGTGTGTGGTTGCTGCGTACCTACCCTGTAAGGGGTTTAACCGCAGAGATGGGATGAAGGTTGTAGGGTGGTTGTGGTGTTTGGGTGGTGAGGAAGACGGATTGTGCTTAAAGCTTATCCTAGGATATTAGTCGCCACGTTTTCTTCAAGAGTCTTTTTAGCGATAGAGTTCCCCTATCTTACCGCACCAATAATATCTTAGCTTCACTGAATAACAATCTAGGATTTAACAGCAGACAAACGTACAGCTGCAGGAGAGTTTATCATTATTATTGTTGGGATATCAAGTAAAGGTCATATCATAAGATTGCCGCCTCTTTTGATACCGGCTGGGTATACGAAGAGCGTGGCAGTAATAGATTAATATTGTATAGTTGCTATCTTCACGACAACGCTTTTGTCAAAAGTAAAACATATGCATCGTTATAAATTATGTGTGTATTTGTTCCCCCCACTTTTTATTGAGAGAAAATTAAACGCTAGAGCGCCTTTTAAATTTCGGTTTTTAGATATACGCCCTACTCCTAATGGTCCGCTTTCTCTAATTTTCAGAAACCATTTTTCTTGCTTTATTTGAATGGTATACCGAATTTTGTTGCTAAAAATATTGTTGGCCCTGAGTGATTTTTAAATTTGGGTTTCAGATAAATCCCCACTCCTAATTGTCTGATTTCACTGATTTTTAGAAATTATTTATCTTATTTTATTTCACTGTCATATACCAAATTTCGTTGAGAAAAAACAAAACCGAAATATTGTGCCCAGTAGAGTGATTTTAAAATTTTTCTGGATAACGAACTCTTTCTATCATTTGTTTATTCATCGTTTATATGCCAAGTTAGGTTAGGAAAAAACAAAAATTGCGGCCGCTAGAGGTTAGCACACACACACACACACACACACACACATATATATATATATATATATATATATAAATTAAAATCAAAGTTACACTTAGAACAATGTAACTAAAATAACATGACTAAAGAAGCAGAAAAAGAATAACACAGTTAAATATTGACAGAATTGTTGCTCGCTATATGTCGAACAACTATGTTCTGCAAAGACAGGAGACAAGTGAAGGTGATATAGCGAGCGATAATTCTGTGAATATTTATATGTTATCCTGTAAGCTTTGTTAGCATTTAATATTTGTTTAACTTCTACTGTTGTTTCGCTCCGTATGAACAATGATAAGCGTAAAATCAAGTATCCCTTGCCGTTTTTTTTAATAGTGTTTAACGCCCGTTTTTACCACCGACGCACCACAGGAGATGGACATTGATGATACATGAGATGAAATGATTTATTAGGAAAGGAGTATTCCCTTGCCGGTTGCCCAACATGTCCTGTCTCACTGTAAGGATTACGATAATGCTTATATTTTAACACTAATTGATACATTATCTACTCATAGATCTGAAAGTTTACTCGAGATAGAGAGATGATAGCTATAATTTTGCATAAAGCGCGCACACCACAGTAAAATTATATATAATATATATTATATATACTTTTACTACCGGTACACGAGAAAACGAAAAACTAAGAGATTATAAAAATCTATTAAAAATATACTGAAGAAATAGATACGAACCCTACTTTAGACACCATAGCAATATCAGTCATTGACAATATTAAAATGCAAGATTACAAAATCCACTTAAGCAAACAAAGAATAACAACTAGGAATCGATTGTGTAAATATGGAGCTTTTGAAGTGCGCACCAGAAGAATTTAAGATAAGTTATTTGCAACTAATTAATATATGTTGGAAAAAGTGCTGAAAGATGGCAGTTGTATGCCCTATTTTTAAAAAGGGCAATAGACAATGCTGTAACAATTACAGAAGCATTACATTATTATGTGTAGAGTATAATATATATTCAAAGATTATTACGCACCGACTAAGTACAATTAGTAAGCCTCTATTAAGCAGAGAACAATGTGGATTTCATAAAGAACGCTTATGTTCAGATGCAATCTTTATTTTGGAAAAACTAATACAGAAACGGCAAGAATATAATCTACTTACACGTGTTTTCACTTAATAAAGACCCTAGACAGAGTGTTACGTAAATATAAAATTACTGTAATGCAAGAACTTAAACCGGGTGACCCTGCATCCAGGAGTAGATTTTGTGAATGGGTTTTGAATAGTGTGCATGAAGAAGAAATTGACCATAATCTAATTTTATTTAAGGAGGAATCTTTGTTCCATCTAAGTGAGTATGTTAATTCACAAAACAACCGATACTGGAGTTCAGAAAAACCTGACCTGCTGCACGAGGAACACCAGCACGATCAAAAGTAGGAGTGTGGTGCGCAAGAGAATAATAGGCCCTTCTTTTTAAAAGAAATAATGAATGATGGGTATGCAAAAATTTTGAACCTATTTTCCGTGAATTAACTGTGAGGGAACATAAGTTCGCATCTTTCCAACAGGACTCTGCAACGTCACATACGGCCATGTCTCTTTGCATGCAATTCGTGAAATAACGACAGCAGAGTCATCACTACCAACATATGACCCCCTCGGTCTCCAGATTTAACGCCTTGCCATTTTTATCTCTGTTGTGCATTAAAGAGAAAAGCGTACAAGACAAATACACACACATTAGATGAACTGAAAAATGACATTTATGAAGAAAATTCTTCCATTTCTCAGAGAGAACTGCAGAGAGTAATGAACTTTCGTAAGCCGATGACAGAAACGTATGGAAAATGAAGAGAGACAGTTACAATATCTTGCTCGATAATGGTGAATAAATGTTTAATAATAACTTAAGCGACAATCATAGCTGCGGCCTTTCTGACTCCCGTTCACCGCATACCAGCTTGAATTGATGGACCTGCCGTTTATACGTGAAGCGATTCCGTGAATGAGAGAGGTGCATGGTTCTGTGCTTGGAGAACGTGGTAGCTCAGTTCATAGAGCATCATCACGGAAGGCTAAAACCCGACCGTGATCCAAAAATTTCAAGTCTGATTCTTCATTTCCAAGATTTATCTTTTTATTATAGTACATATGATGTTCACTGCTTCATCAATTTTTCATTGCTAAGTTATGTTTATTAGTAACCATGTTATAAAAGGCAAATTACGAACATTTTGATCGTCATAACAGCACGTTTATTATGCCAGAATTGATTAAAAGTATTTGTTCTAAAGTGTATTGATATTATGGCATTATAATAACATTAGCAACATTTTATCGCCTTAGCACACTACTTAAGCGGATATAAATCTTATGTCAACCTAACAAATTTACTCGTATCAAAGCAACCACTCACACTGAGTTTAGTGATAAGTTTAAGGCTCAATGACCAATAAACAAAGCGTGTAGGCAAGCAGGCAGCAATGCCACAATGCCGCAATGCCGCATTCTTACGGCACAAAGGCCTTGCGCAGGTAGTGTTTGTGTATAACAGACATTAATTTATCTTACTTAATACATAAATGAAGTATATGAACTGTTACTTATATACAGGGATTATACTGAAAGCCGTGAGCAATCCATCGTTAAAATTCAAATTTCAACAACGTAACAAAAAAGACTGCAGGATCGTAATCCACATATTGCCATATTGTGACGTCATTAGCTTCTATCACGTAATCACAGGCAGTGTTCCAAAATGGCGGACACCAATGTTTCGTTTCGACAGCGTATTGTCATTGAATTCCTTGTTAAAGAGGGAAAATCTGCTGCTGAAATTCACCTCAGACTTCAACTTGCCTATGGAGATGTCTGCACGGGTGCTAGTAGTGTTAGGAGATGATTTTTTTAAATAGTGTTTAACGCCTATTTTTACTACTGAGGCACCACAGGCGGTGGACACTGATGATACATGAAATGATAAATTGAGAAAGGATATGTGTTAGGAGATGGGTTAAATGTATCAAAGATGAGAAAACGAGTATCCAAGATGCCTCATAGCTGTCGCCCGCGAACTGCCTCGACGGAACAAAACAAGGAAAGAGTTGATGAGCTCATTAGAGAAGATAGGCGTATCATTGTGGATGAAATCGCTGCAAAACTTGCAGTAGAACATAGTGAAGTGCAAGAAATGATAAAAAGCTTAGGCATTCGAAACGTTTGTGCCCTTTGGATTCCACGTTTATTGACTGAAGACCACACACTTCAGAGAATAACCACCAGCCTAAACCATCTTCAGAGATTTCAAGATGAAGGTGATGATTTTTTGACGAGTATTGTGACAGGCGATGAAAGCTGGTTCCATCATTACGAGCCTGAAACAAAACGCCAGAGTATGGAATTTAGATTCGCCATCGAAGAAGAAAGCGAAGACAGTGCGATCTGCTGGGAAGGTTATCGGTAGCCTCTTCTGGGATGCACAGGGTTGCATTCTAGTTTAATTTCTTGAACCTGGACAAACCATAAATGCTGCCCGCTATATCCAGACACTTTGGAAGCTCCGTCGTGCATGACGATAAGCGCCCTGGAAAGAAGATCATTCTGCGTGTCCTCACACTGCTCGTGTCACAATGGAGAAGATCAGAACATTAGGGTGGAAAACTCGTTCACATCCTCCCTACAGTCCCGACTTGGCACCCTCCAACTACCATCTTTTTGGTTCTGTTAAGAAACATATCGAGGCGAACGCTACGAGACGGTGGAGGAACTGCGTCAGTGTCTTCATGTAGCTGGAACGGAATTCTATCGTAAGGATATTTTCAAACTTGCAGAACGACGGGGTAAATGTGTGCAAAGAAATGAAGACTGTGTTGAAAAGTGAGAGAAAAGTCTGTAGATTACGATGATATACTTGGTTTATCTAAAAAATAAATATTAAGAGGTTTAAAAATTGTTGCTCACTACTTTCAGTATGGCCCCCGTATATAAATTTTCCCTTTTCACAATCTATAAAACTAAAAAGAAAACATACAAAACCAAGAGCTACATAACACTAATAGTGGAAGAAAAAACCGCTTTAGTAGTTTCTACTAACATAAAGGATCTTCACTGTGCGAACCAATGATATTTGGACCGCAACGCAATAAGTTCCGCTATCGGAGGGCGCGCTGGTTACATAGACAGCGTTCTGTCCGTGATTCTACAAATCACATCACATTAATTTAAATTATTTTATGTTCAAAAAGGAAATGCCAAAAGTTCTTCCTTCTTGTTCGAAAGTTTTGTCACCTGTTTAAGAAAATGCTAAGCATTTGATTAAAACTTTAAGGTTTATTGTGTTGCAGGTATATTTCACACTCCTTTGCTTCACCTTCGCCTCAACATGCAGTAGTATCCTTGAAGAAGCGATTAGGCTTCCTCTCTTGTACATTTCGCGCCCCAAGCCGCTATTATATCGAGATGTTTTTCCCGCCCGCAATTACAGGGAAGATATGTAATTACGGTTTGCCTGCAGCTATAGATCACGGTCATGTTTGAAATAAAGGGCACATGAATCCGGGTTACTTCTTTAGGTCAGTGAGGAATCCCTAGTCGCGTTTCATTCATTCTTGAGGTCTTTACAGCGTGCTTATGTGGGGTTAAGGTCTGTTGTAAACTTGAAGTTATTTTGGCGAACTTCACTACCAAATAACCAAGAGATCAGGAGTTCAATCCCCAAGTCACCCTGCTTCTTTCGACTCTCATTTGGGACATGTTGCATCTTTCTAAAGACACGGGCTTCCAGAACAATATTCGCCTTAATTAATTTCGTATGTAGTTATAAATTCTAGTATTGATGCGCTGACCGTCCTTAGCATATAAAATTAGAATTTAAATTAAGTAATGGGGACATTCAAGTAATAATTTGATCACCATCATCAACCAACATAATTGCGGAACTCCTGCGGAATAATGGTCAGTATCAGGAGGATAAAATACAAGAGGTCATTTGAAAAGTTCTCAGAACGAAACACAAAATGACGGCATACTTTTTTTAAAATTAATCTTATATTCAAAATAGTCTCCCTTGACACTAGTCAGATTCCTTAAGGTCTGCAAAATACGTCTCAACTGATCGTTTCAATTCTTCAACAAACGAAATTTTATCCGTTTAGGAAACAAGTGGAAGTCCGATGGAATCAAATCAGGGGAATAAGGCGGATGTAACAGCAAATCGAACTCCATTTCATTGATTTTCACCGTTACAACGACACGCCATCATCATCAACCAACACATTTGTAGAACTCGTGCGGAAGTATTGGCCATTGTCACGAAGATATTGAGATAAGAGGGTCGTTTGAAAAGTTCTCGGAATGAAGCAAAAAATGTCGGCATAGATTTTATAAATTATTATTATATTTAAAAATCGTTTCCATTGACAGTAATGCACGTGGTCCAGCAATGCTCCAAAGTCTTTATCCCATCATTAAAGTCCGATTTCTCCGGGCCTGCAGAATAAACCTTAACTGATCATTTCAGTTCCTCATCGTACGAACATTTCTTTCCACCAGGGACTTTTTCCAGTTTAGGGAACAGATGGACGTCTTATGCAATCAAGTCGGGGGATAAGGCAGACGTGGTTGAAAATCGTGCTACAATTCATTGATTTACTCCATTGCGATAACACATGGGGTTACTTTCTTCTTTGATAGACTCGGCCTTTTCTTGCTCATATTTCTCCTCAGTAGGACCAAAAGGTTAGCACAATATGCTCCAGTGATAGAGAGTCCAATGGAAAGATTCAGCAGTACACCCTTGGCATGCCAGAAAACCGACGCCATGATCTTCCTGGCTGATTTCACACAGTAGGCCAGGCCGTCTATTCTGGTGGTGAAGTGGTAACCACATTTGCCTTCTAAAACCAAGATCTCGGGTTCAATTCCGGCCAGGACCGATGAGTTTTTTCGGGCGTAAAAATCCTTAGTATGGCTTCCTTTGGAAGGGAAGTAAAGCCGTAGGTCCCGTGTCGTACATTTACGGCACGATAAAGAACCTCAAGCCTGAAAGAAGAGGCCTCTTAGCAAAATTTGTCGGCCGTTTCACGCTCTGAATTGAACGGAACGCTCATGACCTGAGATGTTAAAGAGCGTCCGTAAATAAAACAAATCAAAACCAGACACAAGGTTTTCTTCGGCGGTGGAGAAGCGTGAAGTTTAGATTGTTTTTTGTTTCAAGTGTATATTAGTGCATCCATGTTTCGTCACTGGGCACAAAGTCGGAGGGATCTCTCTGGAAATGAACCAAAAGTTGGGTATTTTCAAATGACCCTCAAATAGTAGATGTCTATTTATTTGCTCATATACTCAAATGCATTAATGCCAACGTTCTGTACTCCACACTTTCTGTTGACATAATTAAAGAATAAGAAATGTGGATGTTGTTGTTTTTAAGACGTACTTCATGTATTTATATATTTTACACATTTCGTTGTATTTTCTTATTTCTGTAAGATTCGCGCTGTATTTGTTTGTTTGTAACAGCAACTGAAAACGTTGATTGCAGATACTTCCTTCATCAAAACTGACACTGGTGCCCGAGGTCGTTAAGGCGCGGACTCGTAAGTGAGAGGTCTGGGATTTGAATTCCACCAGTACCGTCCTCCCTGATTGAGGTTTTTTCCAGTTATTCCTCAATCCTCATAAATGGCAATGCCGGGGAGGTACCCTAAACCTAAATTTGGGCCTGGAACGTTTCCTTCCTGTAATAAAAAATCCTTTCGCAATATATCATTTCATCTTATGTATCATAAGTGTTCACCGCCTGTGGTGTCTCAGTAGTTAAAACAGGCGATTAAACACCATTAAAAATTTAAATTTTATTTCATGTCTTGAAAATACTCTGACAATTGCAAAAATTAGAGCTATCTTAACAACATTACGAATGCCACTAAATTATTTTGGCCAAGATTATGCTGTTTACGAAAACATTATAAATTATATTGAAATGTTTTAAAATGCAGAAAACCCATGAACAAAATTAAAATGAAACTAGAATATTATGGCGATCATAAAGAGAAGTATAAACTTACCTAAAATAACAAGAGGGTGCAAACATTAATACAGCATGATGCGAACAGTTTGGAGTCCGTGGTTTCACACACCCGCCCTTAGACTTAGAGGTGCATTTTAATATACAAAATGCCACATTTCCATTTTCGGGCGCATGTCTTTCATTTTCCCAACTAGGGTGGCTCTGTACATCACTTTCCGCAGTTCCTCTTTTATTTTTCTAAGTTGCCAACCGTTATATAATTGTTAAAAGTGCTTATTTTGAAATGTATTTAAAATTAAAAAATCATTAAATTTTCATTGTTATGTCATAATTTTTATGTTCATATTTGCCGCACTGCTACCCATATAACCGCAACTCTATGGAAAATATGGGCAATTGAATGAATTGACATACTTTTAAATATCCTCACTTATTCCGACGTAAAGCCCAGAGAATAAATAAAGTAAAAGCTAATACAAGTTTTCAAGCACCTATTGTAAATAATTTGTAGAAATATAACCAAAATTCCTAATTGTGCCCTTATTCCCCTGATTTATCCTATTTATTTTCAAGGTATGCAACAATGCATTAACATTTAATTATTGTTATATTTCAAACTTCCAGCTGCTTCAAGGAACTTCGCCAAACACGACTGTTTGGGAACTTGCTTCACAGACAGACACGGCCTTCTTGAGTCCTCAGAGGAAGGAAATAGTCCTTGACAGAGTTTTGAACTTGCCTTCAAATTTCTCCAGTGAATTAACATGGCGCACACGTCATCTGTAAAGCGATAGAAGTCAACTGTTTTGGATTCCGTTGCCAATTGCCTCCTCGTTGCAGTACATTGTTTTCCTTCCCTGGGTAGGACGTGCTGTGAATTTAAATACAGCACTTAAAGGGTTTCACTTTCGTTTGTATTTCCTTTTAAGATAATTTCTTTCTCAACATCCCGCTACTTTTGGCTGGTTGTTTTTGAGCCCGCATGCACTAGAAAGCTAGAAAAGGGCTTGCCCTGTCAAATTCGAATACCTGTAATGTTTCATAACAAATCAATGACACATGTCTTTATTCTGGTGATATATATATATATATATATATAAACTCATAAAAAACACTCAGAGTGCAATATAAAAAGGTTCACATAAAATTTCACACTAAAAACCGTAAAATTGAACACTAAAATCACACTATATTTCGAGCTTGGCTCTTGGTCACGTGATGAAAATGAACTGAAAGTGACCAAGTGACCAAGCTCGAAATATAGTGTGATTTTAGTGTTCAATTTTACGGTTTTTAGTGTGAAATTTTATGTGAACCTTTTTATATTGCACTCTGAGTGTTTTTTATGAGTTTTTATGCTTTTTAGAAGTTTTTATTACTCTATTAATAGTATATATATATATATATATTTTAAGTTTGTCGAACAGGTTTCTTCCAAAAGTAACGCTTACTTTTTTGTTCTGCGCCATATTTATTTTGTGGACTACAATTTCCTGATTTCTTTCTTTCTTTTATGGGCTCTTGAAACAAATAACTTGAAATCCTCCAAAACTTAATATTTGTGGTTAAAATGTGTAATTGTGATTTCAATTCAAAACTTAACATGTATGTCTTTAATTTATTTCTAGAATCCGCCATTTGTACTATTTCCAAAATCCAACAATTTTAATATTGGAGAGATATGACTTTTTCAAAATCGTTCCATTACCCAACATACTTTTTATTCCATAAATCCAATATCCAAGAAGAACAAATTAATATAATGTTCATTTTAAGAATATACAACAGCTACACTCACACTCACTTCCAACACTGTTCGAGAGCTGTAGCGCCAATTGTCCAGTGGCATCCGCGCGGTTCAGCATGTATAGAGTGTTACTGTGGCAGGACGTCCGGAAATTGACAGATCACTGAGATCAGTTTCTGCACTTCCTGATGCTTTCACTCGCTTAGCTCAACATCCGAAGGTGCTCCTATCGACAGAACATTTCCCATACACTAAAAACAAACGTTTATGGATGTTCATCACACTTTCTCCCTCTTGAACCAAAACATTCAATCACTGCTGTTGTTTATGACGAATGTCTGCAACAGACTCCATTTTAACAGTTCACTACAGCTCTGCTATCTGCCGGAATGGCTTGAAACATCTGCGGAAGAAAGATAAAACTTAAGTCTGTAAATGATACGCTTTTCTTTCTTAATGACTAGAGAGAGAGAGAAAAAAAACTTCGGGAATTATTTTTTGAATGACCCTCGTAGTTTTAATTGCCAGCACTTGAAGCAGTTGCATGAATATTACATCTACTTGGCCGAGAATTACCGCTCTGACTGCCGACTAGCCAGCTGTCGGAAACCGGGCGGCAAAACCATGAAACAACCAGTTATGTTGGTCGCAAGTGCCACAGATGTCCTACTCACAAGCGGCAATCTCTTTCCAGTCAACAATAGCACAAAACCTGAATTCATTTCTTTTAAAATTTCCTGCCTGTTGAACAACACGTCTGAATTTCAGAACTCAAAAATTTCTTTTGAGTCACATACAAGCTCAATTGGATTTAAAATTGGAAATTTTGAAAAATTCCTTCCCATATTTTGAATTTTTCTTTCTCATGTCGTGGGAAATTTAAGCGCATGTTAAAATCAATTTTGATAAACTTTCCAATTTCTTAGAAACTAAAGTTAGGTCAAAATTCTGGCTATAGTACTGTGCCTAAAGTTAATAAAGTATTATGTTCAAAATTTTTGATTTCTTCCAATTTAAAATCTTTGTGCAATATTATATTTATAACATATAAATAGAACTAATTTTATGCAATTTTAACAAACAAGTAAACATACTAAAGGCAAAATAAAAAAAAATTGCATTTCTGTATTTTCTATTATTACATGTGGGTGCCAAAATCTTCGGCAAATTCAGAAGGCACTAGCTCCACTTTTGGTAAACTTATACAACATTTTAAAATTTGATTGCCAAAGATCCCGTCATCAACAGCTGCCCACTGGAATACCCAGGGACTAGGCTCCAATAGAACCAAAGACACAATAAAAAATGTATTTTAAAATCTCTACATAAACCTTATTTTTATCAATCAGCTTCATTTTCTATCCCTTGTTTCTAAGCTACACATTACCTTCGACATCTACACGAACTACATAATAAAGATTTACACTCACATACACCTACTTTAAGCAATCATAACATCAAAACACGATTCGTATGACGCTATAAATCGTGCACAATTAGCCTAATTCTAGCAACTAGTATTCCATGAAGTCATCACAGCCTTCACAACACAATTTCAAACAACGCACCTGTAAGAAAAAGCTAAAATCTCGCCCTAACAAGCTTACCAACATTCAAACACTAGAATCAGTTTATTAAATAAATGTTTTGAAACTACAGCAACAATGAAAGCTATTCTTCTGCTCATTTGGCACTACAACCCGATATAAGCCTCGACCTGCCGAAGCGACCTCTGCTTCCTTATGGCTTCATTGATAGGGGGCAGTATTGCAGGGGGACATGTGATAAGTATGCAGGGACCCCGCAGGTAACATATCACGTGACTTTCGTGATCGAAGAGCGCCAACTCTGCGTCAGGCAGCTTCCCAATTGTCCTCATGAGTCTGGGTAGACCCCGTTCCAGATCTCCCTAACTTAGAAAAATTCCTAAGCCGGTACCGAGAATCAAAGCCAGGCCTGCCGGCCAGCAGTCAGCAACGCTAACCGCTAGATCAAGGAGATGGTGATGTAAGTTATTAATAATCATAAAATCATCCGATATCTTGGAAACATTGAAAATGCAATTAATTACATTACATTACAACTTCTTTTGATGTTACAGTTACGGCTTGGTAAACATTAAAAGTATGCTCAATTACATTAGAAAATATTATCCCTGCATCACTATTGATATCTACTGCGTTAACATTTCGCTTTCTACTGTTAATAAGCGTTATACTATATATTTATCAGCTCTGAAAAATATTCCAACTTTTTTTTTTTTTTTTTTTTCGTTAGCTGAACTTACATATTTCTCTTTTCTCCATGTACAGAACTTGCCATATTACTTTTCGTATACACTTTTCAATTCTTGAGGAATTAACAAATCCTCAGCTACCACAGCTTCTTTATAATTTCTTCTAAATTAATAGTTATATTTTCAATATCAAACATTGCAGAATCAGCATCAATTTGCATTTGAATTCTTCAAAACAAAAACATAATAACATCGTCATAGAAACTATACTAAAACCATGCAATGAAATACGTGATACCTATTTCGTAAAACATAAAACATTTTGCAAAATTTTAATACTTTTTAAAAGCATTTCAATGCTAAAATTGCATAAAACGTTGTGTGTAACACGTGTACAATCTTCATTGTGAATGCTCGTGAAAATTAGTGCATGAGCGGAGGTGAACTCAACTTTATAACTTTCTTAAATTTTCTTTCTTAAGTCGCTTGCGTATCTCTGATCGCAAATCACAATTGCAGGTTACTAGTGTATTGGTAAGCACATTTATTATTCTATGCTTATATATACTCACGTAATCTATTGTATTTCTAATATTATGTCTTCCTCTTAACCATTCTTATCAATTTTCTCTAACTTTGCCCAAAAAGTTCCCTACAATTTTTATATTCTTCTCTCCTTCTACGGTTAAAACCTTTCTAATTAATATTTTCGCATCTAAATTCTTCCATTTTGGTTGCCAAAATATGCAATTCATATTGGACATATTTCTACATCTTTATCATATCTTAACCCTTTTAAATTCATAACTCCTTTTCTAGCCCATGCAAACCCTTCCGGCCGTGCATTATCACATTGTTCTTTATATTTTTCCTTACCTCATACTATTTATATTTCCCTAAAGTCTCTTTCATATTACCAAGTATCTCTTGTCTTTCTATATCTTCCAATGTTACGTTCATTTCTTCCCAGAATCCTCTGTTTTAATATTTCCCATTTGTCCACATGTTTCCCATAACTATTTGTTGCAAAATTCCTGCACTTTGAGATACCATGCTCCTTTCCACTTACATTTCTCTTGGATACCGAAACGTTATTTAATAATACCACTTTTTTCCAGTGCTGTAATTCTATATATATATATTTCATATAGGATGCACTACACCATTTGGCAATGCTATTGAGAAATCTAATATCTGTTTAAAAAAAAAAGTTCTATTTATTTTATTAACATCTTTCCAAGCATCCTGTACACCCCATATTTCCGTCCTTATAATATTTTGGCTTCTACTATGGTTATGTATCTTAAACAGGCTCTTATAACACTCATAAAAATGGTAGCCTAGACTTGGACCTAACAAAATTTCATTTTTTTTTTTTTTTTTTTTTTGTGTACTTGCATGTAGAGTTATTATTTTCAGTTTTGATATTCCTGCATAGAATTACTATTGAAAAACTTGAACATTTAATATTTGTATTTTGTAAACAGGGAAAGTGTTAACACATAAATCACCATTTTTTTTAAAAAAAATATATTGCAAATAAAAAGTAGATGGAGAAGAATTGGTTATTTATTAATTGCTTATTAACATATTTTGCCCATATTTCAGCATTTAAAGTGAATGTAAATTCTAGCTTTACTTATGAGTAATATTGCATATTTAATTAACACTCTGTATATTAAAGAAATACCTACAACTAACCTTTAATCGCTCATAACATTTGCACAATTTCTGTTGCTAGTATCTTTTACATAACAATAAATGTCGTGCAAAACTGGCATTAGGAAGAAACTTCAGTTCTTTGTTCTCCTGTAGGCAGAAGGCCCTGGGCAAGTGATCTTCTCATTGTGAAAGATTATGCCCTTTGTGAACAACATCCGTGTTCCCTCATTCTCCGCTCTCCTTTTGTCTTCATAAGGTCACTTCGGAAGGCCTCTCAGCATGCGGAATTTGACACAAGCCACCAGAAGAGTTTGTCAGTGATTCTTAAAATTCTTAAGAAGCGTTCTCTTGAGCCTACTGGGCAAGGTACTTTTTCGATAATTACACCTAAAGACAACTGTAATTAGGCGAAAGATGTGAGCAACAATATTTTAATTACTTTTTATTTTCTCTCTGTCAACATTTAAATGTCTATTATTAGATGGATGTATAAATTCGTAGCGTTTTTGTTTGTCATTACAGCACTGTGTTTAACATTGTCATCTGGCAGGAGTGATGTGCTGCTTATAAATACGCATTGAACTTTTGCAGATTTGAAGAAAGTTTGCGCTATTTTTGAGCTAATAATGATGGAGTGGTAAGTGTAAAAAAAGAAAAACATTTTGTTCTTTTGCATTTAAATATAGACTAGTAAAGACAGCGCAGGTGGCTCGGAACATTTGTGTCGTCTACAGGGAGAATGTCATTGAAGAGAACACGGCAACAAAATGGTTCTGTCGTTTAAAAGAGAGTCATTTTGATGTGAGCGATTCGCCTGGTTCGGGGTTTTGTTCAAGATCTGGTAAATTCTTTAAACTATGATCATCCACGACAGTGAACCCGAAAATTAGCAAAGTGGTGAATTACGACCAGTCAACCATCGTGCTATTTTGCATTCCATGGGCAAGGATGAAAAATCTGTTGTATGGATACCGGGCGCTTTAAATGAAAACAATAATAATCAGCGGGTAGCCTTTCGTGCAGCGCTGCTTGATCGCCCTGGGCTATTTCTTGAACAACATCGACCATTATTATCCAAGATTATTGCCTAATGACGAAAAATTGTGCCTATATGTCAACATCGAAAAAAGAAAAGACTGGCTGAATCCTAATAAAAAGCAACACCAGCAGTAAATGAACATGTTTCTTCAGATGTGCACTACCCCAACGTTGCGAGAGAGTTGTGCATAATGTAAGAGAGAATTTACTGAGTAATTTCTATGCTATTCATTAAAAATAACACATTTTAGCATAACCCCCTCCAAAAAAAAAAAAAACTCTTTGCAAATTGCATCTTTCAGCCCAAATATCCCCCATTCCATTTGTCTGTACTTGATGCCTGATCTATTTTATCCAACTGTTATCATTATTCTGATATTTTAAGCAATATTTTATTTTATTATATTACCTTCAGCAAAGTTATTGATTCCGGTACCAATATTTCAAAATTCTTTCCATAATTATCCCCCTCAATCAAAAGTTCTCCATCTCTATCATAGCGCCTAGATTCATGCAATATTGAGGTAATTTTAACACAGTTTTGTTCCATGAAGCCAAGCTTATTAAATCAAACAAAGTTTTTTGAAATAGTATACACATAAATAAACAGAAAACTAGAGAGAATGTGACTACTGAAATTCAATTTCAAAATTTTCTATAACACTAGTTAGTGCTTGTGCAGTTTTAAATACAGTAGCATTTTATGCTTTCAGTAATAATAGAAACACTAAAATATAAATACTAACTTTTTGCACGGCAATTTACGAATATCTCCCTTTTAGCGAATTTCGAAAGAATGTAACTATCGCGGTTGTATCCATGAAATGATTTTTGAAAAATGTCAACAAATCTATTTACTACGCACCAAAAATGAGAATGAAACATATCTGTTAACGCTATAGCCTCCGCAATTTTTTTCTCAACGAAACTTGGCATATATGGAATAATGATCAATTAACAAAGGATTCTTCGAGTTCAAAAACCAACAAGGTAGGAATGGCGGTTATCACAGAGCGATGCATATACATGCATCTTACTTTTACTTCTAGCAAAATATTGTGTTTTAATTGTGTAACTGAGTGTTAGTTCTTGTTTTGAAAGTGGAACGTGTCATGTATGTTGGTCGCCTGATCAGATTTTGCCTTTTATATCTCCATTTTATATAAGCTATGTACATATACATTTCTTAACGCTCAAGCACCCGCAATTTTTGTTTTTTCTCAACGGAACTTGGCATCTATCAATTAACAAACGATTAATCATGTTCCAAAATCAGAAAATCATTGCGGATGGCGGTTAACCTAAAGTAAAAATTAAATAATCACTCTAGAGACCGAACTTTTTGTTTTTCCTCAAGAAATTCAGCATATGCCATTTAATCAAAGTAAGAATAGTTTTGAAAATCAGCAAAATTAAACTATTAGGAGTGGGGTTTACCTGAAAACTAAAATTGCGACTCCAATGTTTGTTTTTTCGCAACGAAACTCGGTATATACCATTTAAACAAAATAGGAAAAATGGTTTCCGAAGGGCATGGAAATCGGAGCATTATGAGTGGGAATATACCTGAAAATCCAAATTTAAAAAGCGCTCTAGGGGCTCCAAAATTTGTTTTTTCGCAACGAAATTCGGTATACTCCATTTAAATAAAATAAAAGAAAAAGTTTCTGAAATCAGGGAAATCGGACCATTAGGAGAGGGTATATACCTGAAAATCAAAATTTAAAAAGGGTTCTAGCGATCTGTAATAACCTTCACAAATTCAACTTGCTGAGGAATTCGCTTAGTTTACGCAACTCTTGTGTGACGAACTTTTTCCGGTTGCAGGCGGCTCGGAACTAATATAACGTTACTGTACTATATAAAATAACAGCAAACTGTTGGGTAAAGCATAGAAAGTAGTGCGATTTTGTAAGGAATGAATATGCTGATGGTGCCAATATAATCTGTTTGTAATTGTAAAACTGTTTAACAATAAATATTTACATTTAAATAAACGGTCGCTTAAGGTTTATGTATATTTTACATTTACTGTAATAACAGGAGTTTACCTCACAGAGCATTGGTGAAAATTGATAGATTGGGCCATGTTTTAAAGTACTGTTGATGTTTCTTATAAGGATATTGAACACAGTTGAGTTATACCGGTTTTAGGCTCTGGACATGCCGAAAAATGTTTAGAGTCATATGTGCAATTAAACAGCATTTCCTTTATCTGGTCGTAACATAACTCATAAACTGTTAGCCACACCTCTCAAGCCTTAGGCCACGAAAGCAACAGCTATTTAAAATAGTTAGTAAGTTGATAGGGGGGCGTTCGCACGTGCCTATTTCACCGCTTAAGGTCACGGCGAGTCTCATAAAAAAACAAAAACAACAAAGCCGAAAGAAGCTCCGAACCTCAGCTGTCACTTACGTAATCTGCATTGGATGCACGAAGATTAATTTTCGGAACACACCCTCCTCTTTCCACTCCGCCACAATTTATGAGACCTGATCTTCATGGGTCCTCCACGTGTCCCATTGTCCCTGACATATGAAGTTCAGTGATCGGTAACAAAAGTATGACAGGCTTTTGTCCGGCACAAGGCCAAGCATATTCAGGATCTCCTTGTAATTGATAACATAATATGTGTACTACACGTGCACTTGATGTATAGTAAGGGATACAATCCGCTATTTCAAGTTTCACCTCAAACAGAGAATAACGTTTTCAATAGAGTTAAAATCACAGACGTATTTTGCTACTTTACTTCTAAATTCCAGGAAAACTTTTAATGTAAATGTATAAAAATGCTACAACCACATTGGACTTGGGAGGAAAACTTTTGTAAGTAGTAATATCAGTAGTAGTAGAAGAGTAGTAGCATATCAGTAGTAATAGTAGTAGTAGTAGTAGTAGTATCAGTAGTAATAGTAGTAGTAGTAGTAGTAGTAGTAGTAGTATCAGTAGTAATAGTAGTAGTAGTAGTAATAGTAGTAATAGTAGTTGTAGTAGTGATGTAATAGTAGTAGTATCAGTAGTAATAGTAGTAGTAGTAGTAATAGTAGTAATAGTAGTTGTAGTAGTGATGTAGTAGTAGTAATAGTAGTTGTAGTAGTAGTAGTAATAGTAGGTAGTAGTAGTAGTAGTAGTAGTAGTAGCAGTAGTAACAGTAGTAGTAGTAGTAGTAGTAGTAGTAGTATCAGTAGTAATAGTAGTAGTAGTACTAGTAGTTGTAGTAGTGATGTAGTAATAGTAGTAGTAGTAGTACTAGTACTAGTAGTTGTAGTAGTGATGTAGTAGTAGTAATAGTAGTAGTAATAGTAGTTGTAGTAGTGGTGTAGTAGTAGTAGTAGTAGTAGTAGTAGTAGTAGTAGTTGTAGTAGTAGTAGTAGTAGTAGTAGTAGTAGTAGTAGTAGGTAGTAGTAGTAGTAGTAATAGTAGTAATAGTAGTAGTATTAATAGTAGTAGTATCAGTAGTAGTAGTAGTAGTATCAGTAGTAGTAGTAGTAGTAGTAGTAGTAGTAGTAGTAGTAGTAGTAGTAGTAGTAGGAGGTGTATCTTTATTGTTATAAAATTCATATACATATTACAAATATACTTTATGCTTGGGTCATCGACTGTACATACTTAAGTATGATACAATTTGGGGAGAGAAAAATATTTACACCATAAACCAATAATAATAATAATAATAATAATAATAATAATAATAATAATAATAATAATATTTATTGTTATAAAATTTATAAATTGAAAGAATGGCATTTATAGATAATGAGTGGAAACAACTTATACATTATTTATAATTACATTAGTTATTGTATTCTAACCAGAAAACTATTTGCTTGTAGCTCCAGACAGTTTAGCTAGGAAAATGCCCCCACATTCAACTAATTAGAGTGATCCGCAAACAGGTCCCAGAATGCCAATCCATCTCTAACTGCCTTAAATTTTTAGCGTTTTTCTCAGATGTTCCCATTGGGTATTTTCTGCCAGAATATGTACCAATTCCTCCTCCCCTCTACAAAATGGACAAATTCTCATACCTGAACTATGCGTTATTTTTTAAGCCTTCCAACCTCCCAGCCTAAACCTGGCAATGCCTGATGCCTAGAACGAGCATACATGCCTCTTTATGCCAGGTTAATTTAATTTCATTGGATAGGCTGAAGGAGATTTTCATGTTACACTCTGCCTCGATTTCCTATCTGCTGACATCCTCTAGCCTTATTCTAACCTGATTCGATGAATGTGTATTATTTTCATTACTTTGTTACCATGTTGAACCCGGGCCAATTCTTCTGAGTCCTCTTTCCACCTCTGCAGCCCAAAACGTTGGTGTTACATTTTGTATCTTGTGTCTATAGCATTTAGCGCGAAGTGTGAACCAGTCTCTCTGCATTAGCCTTACTGAGGGTCCCCCCCCCCCCCATGTTTTACTTAGTTATCATAAATGCAAATGGAGATACATAAACCTGGCCCTGGAACGCTTCCTTCCTTTAATTTTTTTCCCCAGTTTATCATTTCATCTCATGTATCATCAATTCATTAGTGTCCACCGCCTGTGGTGCCCCAGTAGTTAAAAAGAACGTTAAACGCTATAGGGGGGGGGGGGAAGGGGGTGGGCGAGGTTCGCAGAGCTCGCGCCTTAGTTTAACATTTTTTTTATCTTTTTTTTTTTTAAACAAAATATCTTCAGTTATTCTGTTCAAACCGTTTCCTCTGTAATTTTTGGTTACGTTTTAAAACTGTATTACATTCGTTTTACACAGATAGTTAATTTTAGCACAGATAGATCTTGAAAGTTTTCCTTTCCCCATCAGGTCTCTGGTTTGTCGCTGCTTCTCATTTTAATGTACACATGCATTAAACTTGCTGCAACTTGCTTGAAGATCAATTCCGGAAGATATAATCGAAGCTTAGATTGTTTGCTTTGCCAGAAAAGGAGTGGCCTGGATGTTTCCCCCTGCCGGTATCAACATTAGCAGCACAAAACATCACACATTGCTCCTAAGTACATTTAGTTACCTTTTGGAGTAATTTCTTATATTTCAGGTCTGTTCATTATATGTTAGAATACTCTCTACCATTCTTTTGTCGCCTGCTCATCATGTTAACATCGTTCTTGCTTGTATAATTTTTATCTCTCACATCCTGCACTTTCTGCATAACTCCTTGAGTTATAAGAGTGGTTTATTTGTGTCTCTCAATTTTTTAAATGGTAGTGCATAACAAGAACTTAAGGCTGCATTTACCAGTTATTTATATTCATCCTTACTCTTACCGCCACGGGTGGCCGAGGTCGTTAAGGCACGGACTCGTGAGCGGGAGGTCTGCGGTTCGAATCCCGCCAGGACCGTCCTCCCTGACTGGGGTTTTTTCCAGGTTTTCCTCAGTCTTCATAACTGGCAAATGCCGGGGAGGTACCTAAACTTAGGCCTGGAACGCTTCCTTCCTTAAAAAAAAAAAAATATCCTTTCCCAATTTATCATTTCATTTCATGCATCATCAGTGTCCACCGCCTGTGGTGCCTCAGTAGTAAAAACGGGCGTTAAACACTACTCAAAAAAAAAAAAAATCCTTACTCTTATACTAGTCGGTCCTGGTGGTGTAGTGGTAACCATACTCGCCTCGTATATTCCAAGATGTTGGGTTCAAACACGGCCAGGGTCGATGGATTTTTTCGAGCGTAAAAAATCCTAAGTATGGCTTCCTTCGGAAGGGAAGTAAAGCCGTGGTCCCGTGTCGTACATTCACGATATGATAAAGAACCTCAAGGCTGAAAGAAGAGACCTCTGAGCAAAATTTGTCGGCCGTTTCACGCCCTGAATTGAATGGGACGTTGATGACCTGAGATGTTAAAGAACGTCCGTAAATAATAACAAAAAATCAACAAAGAATCAACCCTTATACTGGGATATATATAACATTTTTAAATTGTTCATTATTAATACAACAAACAATATAAAAATATGAGCTTTGATCAAGAAATACTTTTTTTCACAGCTGTATATCAAAGTTTACATGATATTTTTCAAAGTAGTCGTTATAGCGTTTCTACCAGTCCTCGTTCACATAATGCAGCCATATCTAGTGAGACACGTATGAACAATCATATACATAATCTCAGCAAGTTGTACTTTTTGCACATTATTTTTTGCTTTTTAATAAATAAAATATATAAAAAAGTTTGTGGTGAAATTCACATAATGATACAATACATTTAAAGTGATTTTGCAAAAGTCCTAACGTGATTAAAAATTCGGATTCATCACATCGAGATTATATAAAATCACTTTATTTACTTTAGGCAAGAAATAAAAAGTGTAAATTCGCAGGCTAGTGATAATTTTAACAATATTTTGAGAATACTGTGGAAATCTCTTGAAGAAGTGGTTGGTATTCCAAGAAAAGGAATACCTCTGTGAATGTTAACCTGCAGCAGAACATTAAAGACTTCAGTGAAGGACCATGGATTCCAGGAGATCGAACACGCATCCTACCGCCCAGATATAACACTAATATCAGTTTTCTCTTCTCTAAACCATAGAATCATCTTCGAAAAAAATTAATTTATTAATGATTTTAATAGTATTAAAGCCCGCTTTCATAACTGAGACATCACAGGCTCTGGGCACTCATGAGATGATATGTCAAATTGAGAAATTACTGCTGGAAAACCAGTCAGTATTCCCGAACTAGCCTTAGGATGGTATCTGTCATTCGTTATCCTCCCGCTCAGGATATAGTGACTTCGACCACGTGGTGTTGATAAAGTGAATTGTGCCCTGGTGGGATATTTGTTATATTAAAGAATGGCATATTTTATTTATTTCTGTCGCCTAAAAATTGATGAAACCGTAAAATTATGGAACTTAAGGGAAGTATTAAAGGGAAAAGGGAGAAGGGGGTAAAATTCTAATTTATGTCATTTTTATGTTTGGAAGTTTCTGTTTATTTTGATATGATTTTCATTAATGATTATAATGGTTATAAGTATTTTAATACATTTTTAATTATGTTGATGCAGAAGCCATTTGAAGGGGAGGGTTGCGAGCACTTGTTGAGTTAAAATTCTAAATTTCGGGAACTATTTGCTCTAGAAAGCTGTGGTTTATCTTGAATGATGGAAAAGGTTGTATTTTATAAATTGGCATTATTTGTTTCCAAAACGTCATCCTCTGTTATTTTAAAATGTTGGAGGGCTTTAGCTGATGTTTTCTTCATTTTTTTTTCTTGCTGCAATTATTGAAAAACTACATTTTTTCTTGCATAAATTCCCCCCCCCCCTTTTTTAAAGAATTTGTGTAAGTTGTCATTTTGAAATTTTTACCACTTATTTATGATATTATTATGATGATGTGAATTTAGCATGATAGAACTAGGACAAAATGTGACAGTATAAAAAAAATAAAACGTGGGAAAAAATAGGAAAAAAAGCTAACAATTGAAAATATTTTATAATATGCTTCAGAATCGTGGCATAGAGGTGAAAATATGTCATAAAATTTTAATTATGTGCATCTGTGTGCTATAGAAGTTTCATTTAATTAGCTCTAAGTGTCCTTGAGAAAATGGGAACTGAAGTTGGTAAACTTAACATTACTTTCCTACTTCGCTTAATTCTATAAACACTTGTCTATAGAAAAATATGCAAAGCAAACTTATCTTATATTTATTGCTTTGTATAACTTTTGTAACTTCACCAAAGTACAGGATTTGAACGCGGGGGCAACGAAATAAATGCTTAAACACTCGGAATAATTGAGAGTTTCCTCTGGCACCTGAATTCCTTTAGTTGTGAGAATGTAAATGCGAGTCAAAGCACGAGAATTATGTGACTCTTCTTTAACAAGTGCAACTCAGGCGCCAAACCCGTTCCAGAGGTCGAAGGAAAATTCCAGCCTTGAAGATGTTGAAAGGTTTATTAATGCCCCCATCGTGCAGGAATGTCGACACAATTATGATAAATCCTTTCTTGTGCAATGTTAGTAATGGGAATATGTGCAGATACACTGCTCACTTTGTTTACTGTTAGAAATTTAGTCGAGGGTTGGTGTTAAGTGGGAAGATGCACATTCGCGAGCTGTATGTTATGTTTACAATGTTACACATCTACTTACTTAAGGATCAATCAATGTACACTGTACACCAACGCATGTATATGCGTTAAAGTAATTTCACTAATTGCCGAAGATAGCGATGACAACTTTTTGGGGGGAGGGGGAATTTCGAATAATCCTGGCAGACGATTCACTCTAGATGCTGCCCTCTGTCCGATTCTCAATTTCGGCTGTATTGCTATCCCGCAGCATAAACAAGCGTTTACCATGGTAACCACTATGTAACAGGTCACAAGTGTAGCCAAATTCGTTCTGATGGAATCGGGCTGTACTGGAGGATATAGATGTAGGAATCATGAAAAGCAGGGCGCTGTTACCCATAATTTGTCTATTAGCTCTCAGAAATTGTTTAATTTGCTTTTAAAACAAAAAATCATGAAATTAATAATTACATGTTATAATGGCAAAAAGATCGATGTACCTGTTACACCTGAAAAGTCAGATTTGCCGACGGCATAAAAAATTAGAAACTTACTGAATCAAGTCCAGATCTAAGGATAAAAAGTTTAGAAGCAACATTTATATTTTCCAAAATTATGTGCTTAACTTGCTTTTTTCTCAAACTTTTTAAACGACCCTCTAATTACAGTTGTTTAAACTTTTAAATTTGCCATTATACATTAAACATTCCCTGCTAAGAAAAATATTAACAATAAAAATTGCTCGTCCCGTAGAAAAAGAACATGTTGTCATTTACAGTGGAAGATAGCAAGTGTGATGAATTCATAATGTTACTGTTTTAGCATTATAAGTATGCACCTATACGTTTTATGTGGTATGAAGAATTGAAAATAAAGTGCGCGTGTGTGTGTGTGCAAAATAGTGAAACTTTTTCATTTTACTTGAATACATATTTATATGCTTTTACTAAATATCAGAAGAGTGTTTACATAAGTAAAACTTTAAATATCACATATGCTTCGCCTTAGTTAGCAATAACTTTCTTTAGTAGAGCAGAAGAATATTTCGTAATTATTCCGAACAGTTCATCCAACACTTTGGTTCTTGTTGCACTCACTTATTTTATCATGACTAATTGCTTATGATTTCTGCCGCTAGATGACAATACCTACGTTTTGCTGGAGTTAAAGGAGATTTACCCGGTAACATAGTAACACACAATACGCTATCAATTTATATTTGCGAAAAGGAGGCGAGCATAGGCCGTCAGGCCGTAGCTCACCGCAGCAAACCACTGGGTCCACCGGTTTCTAGGATTTACTCGAGGTTAGCGTTAGGTTAGTGTGTGTTTAAATGAATTAATTGCGAATTTAATTTTTTCCGAGTTTACGCTAAAATTGCGCCAGAACCCCAGTTTTGTGGGCCATTCTTAAATCCACCCGGAAGGGGTGCAATCGTCGCTAGTAGGAGCCTGCCACGCCTCGGAGGAAAGAGGGGATTGTGGGAGTAGGTTTTCAGATGCCAGTGCTCCTGCAACATATTTATAAGTATAAAGGTTATACATATATTACTTTTCTGGCTGCAATATGTTGTTCCTTATTACGAAATTGAGTTTTTTCAGGTATGTTTCAACTTCATTTTATCATTTTTACCACGCACTGTCTTATTGCGCCTGGAAAACCGCGCAAATGTCCATATGTACTGGATGAACTATTCGGAACTGTTACCGATTGTTTTGTTTTGACATGCGTTGAAGTTAATCCCATTGATTTTAAATAGAAATCTGTATCTTTTACTTTTATGAATATTTGACTACGTAAATGAAAAATATAAATGTTACTAAGCACTTTAATTATAGACAAAAATTTATACACACAGAAATATCGATTAAAGTATTAAAGTATTATTGGAAATGTGACAAATTAAGAGAAAGAAGCTAATAACTGTTAATCCAAAGTTCTTTATTAAAAATGCCCAGTGTAAAAGGTTATTTACTTTAATTATTGAATAAAACAATTACGGATGTAGAATGCTTTCGAACTGTCAAAAAATATATTCCAAAAAAGAAAAGGCTCCAGTTTGATATTTTAGAATAAATTAATCCATTAACAGAGGTTTCTTATCCTCACATTTCTCTAAATTCTAAAAGATAAACATTATTTTCACACGGTTGATGAAATTGCGACGTCACTCATGACGAGAATAATTTTAATCTTCGCAGGCTTTATGTTGCTATTGTTCGTAAATTTTCGTTTCACTTCGGTCTCATCTCCTCTCAAAACAGTAGAATGTCATCTGTTTTATATTAGAGGTTATGTGTGGTTGATAAACTCTGCTATGAGTTAACATTTATTTTTGAAAGGTGAAAGAATTATTACTCATTACTGCCTTATGGTACGTAGGCAAAGTTGAAAATGAACTGTTACATGAAGTGGTCAAATCAACGATTAAGGTAATTAAAATATTAGGGTTTTAACTTAGAAAAAAACATACCGAAAGAATGTTATCTCAACTTTCGTTTTCATAAGCCCGATATGCCTATGTTAGTCACAGTAATAAATGCATAGAATGGAGATAGTAACGTGAATGGTAAGTTTATTTGAATGTAAAGAACAGTTGAATCAATTAATTCTAAGTTAATCTTGAATCATAATACTTACGTAAATCTGCTAAATAATCTTAACAATATGCTGAATACAATTTCCTACAAAAACGGCACCCAAAACGACAATCGAGGTTGTTCATATAATGTATCTGATTGTCTCTCTAGTAATGACATCATAATAGCGCTTAGTACATAACGTCAGCAAGAGGATGGGATCTCAAACGATAACAGTAAAAATAACATATTTACAAAATAGGCAATTTTTTTAAAAGTAAATGCAAAATGTTATTTTAATGGTGTTAATAGATCCTTCTCCTTTATAATTAACAGCAAATATTCTCTTTTAATAGTGTATAACGCATTTGAGTCTCATTTTGTCAGTCCATGTTTTCAAAGAGCTTATGGTATCAAATTATTGTCAAATTGAAAGTTAATCTGTAAATAGCATAGCGATCATATACCAATATCTTATATTGAGTTTGTTAATAAAGTTCCTAATAAGATATCCATTTCTAAAAATAGAAATCTAATTCTAATTCTATTTTGAAAATAAACGTTTTAATTTAAATATTGTACTAAGAATTTGTTTCTAACACTCACGGTTTCTTTCGCATGAAATTTTGTTTTTGAGATAAATATTGAATTGTTAGTTAATACTTCACAGAATGTACGGATTTATTTTGAGGTTAAGGTAACATCCGGTGTTAATTGGCAAACTTTCCGGTATCGCCATGCAACACACCCAGTGATTGAGGTGAGGTCGGTAGAGTACTCGTGTGAAAAGAAAGCCATGGGAAGTTTCTCTGAGATTGCACTACCTACGCCTTTTCTTGACAGATTTAATTTTTTGTTTATATCAACAACAGACAAAAGAAACTTTCGCCGAAAGCTTAGGTTTTTGATTTGCAGGCCATTAACACGTGAGAAACTACGGAAAACTTCGTTTTATTTGTTTCTATGGGCATCTGTTGTGTGAACAGACAGAAAAAATATCGCCAATTTATGACTTTCCTTGATTCTATATATGGACTGGTGTTCAACAAGTGAAAAATAAATTTAACTTATACCACCTTGCGTTTACAGCAAAAAATGGTAAATAAGTGCGGATTCGGCACTAGATTAAGTTCATGAAGTCAAGAGTGCTATAATTGTCATTTTACAGGTTTCTAAATCGTAGTTCAGCATTGTGACTCCGCTAATAATTACATTATTATTTAATTAAATTAGTATATAAATGCTTTCAATGACCCACTTTTTTAAAAAACATTTTTTTTAAATAATAGAGAACATTATAACCTGACTTCAAGTACAAGAGAAAGGTTTAAAGGTATGATTTATCATCCATCTCTAACCTAATCCAACACGTAAACATTTATCTTTCTAAGGACAGTACGAGTATCTGGCAATGCGCAGATGCTCTTTTTCGAACCACTGCACCTGAGAATGCTAGAACATAGGAATCACAACAGTTAGAGTCTCGCTTCTTCTTCTTCTTCTTCTTCTTTTTCTTCTTCTTCTTCTTCCTTCTCCTTCTCCCTCCCTCCTTGTACTGAAGACAAATTATTGAAGAACAAGTGGAATTGTAACACCATCTTTGTCAATTTTCTAACTATTTTAAAAAGATGTAATATTTATATGTAGCATATATATTTATTTGCCCTTTTTCTTCTGCATTTTATATAACTGTGTATATTGTACTCTGTATATAGTTGGTTTTATTCGCCTGGTACAATATCAACTATATTGTACTTGTCAGATTTAATTTACATTATTATATATAATACAAAGCACAGGGCTTCTATGATCGTAGCAACACAGTCATTTGTTGACAATTTCTTTTTACACAATTGTCCTTTTTATGAAATTAAAATTTGCTGCTGACAAGTTACAATTTTATATCTGTCATATGTGACATTTTATAGATTATATGAAACAATACCACTATATACCGCGAAATTTGTCAAATTCTCACAATTGTCATATTTATCAACTTGTATGAAATAGAACCCAGGGGAAAATACACAAAAAAAAAAAAAACCGTAGGTCAGGATGACGGGATTTGAATCCGAGAGTTCCCGAATGCTTTAGACTCGAAACGAGATTTACTTTCAACAACAATTTCTCATGGACAACACTATTTTTGTTTAGTCTAACCAGGAGATTGAGAGTAAGACATCTTAAAGCAGAAAAATCACCCACATTATTTTATCAAACAGGGCATTTGGCTTTTAATATTGAATAACACTTTGGAAGCTTACCGAGCTTGGTCATCATCTCGTATAGCTCACGTACTTTCCAAGTACCACATCGGAATCTCCAGTAACAATAAATGTTATAACCGCTATCCTTCACCTTGGTGTTAAATGCTTGTTCGACCTTGTTCCCCAATACAGGCATGACGACACACAGCCAATCATGAAGTTAATTTTATTCCAGTGTATCTCCGACCAGTACTTTTAGTATTAGAATATATGGAGAATTTATGTTTCTTTCAGAAACTGTTTGGAACACCTTTAGAGGCATGGCTGATAAAATAAAACAAAGCGTTGAACTAGATCACGAACATTCTTAAGTACCTCTTTTTAATGGATTTTAGAGGCAAGCATGCATTACGCTTTCAAAAAATTTCAAAACTGAATAAAATAGTTTGAAAAATGTATGCATATTATGTATATAGTACAAACTAAAGAGTTAAATTGAAATTGCAGTATTGCAAGCCTATTGCAAGCCACATGGATGAAAACAACCTTGAACTAAAAATAATATTATTTGGTGTTTGTGAGTCACTCGGAAGACGAATTACAGAAAGGTCTTTATGAACTAGAAAAGACACTTAAAATCTGTAATTTAAAAATATATATTAAAAGGCTAAAACTGTGGTATTCTTGGAGTTAAAAATGCATTTATTATTATGACTCCGCTACAATCGATCTGAGCCTGTGGTTGTCTTTGCGTTGTTTTGATCAACAATTATATTAGAGGTTACAGCAGCGGTTGCCAATCCAGTCAAATCCATTTCTTAGGTTTGTTTCTATAAGGTCAATTAAAGGGATTCCAGAATATGTTCTTACTGATCTCACGAGGTTTTGCATCTCGGTAGCTGGACGTGAAACAGCCGGCCGCGCCTGTACTCTGACTTTGCTTCTTATAACTGTATAAAATCATACTTTATAGCAAATGCTGAAAATGTCGAATCTCCCTGAGCTAAACAGGTGTTGTACTAAACACATGCCGATCGACACGATTTATTTCAGCCACGATAATGTTTCTGATTTCATTTGACATGTTTTACTTTCAACGTGTGACGATTTTTTTGTACACTTTGTCCTTCAGGCTACCATACAAGTAAAAATCACATTGTTAGATCTGGGGAGTGAGAGAATGCCATACACCAGTACTAATCACTCTATTTTCAAACACTAACAGGCTCGAGCTGCGGTGGAAGCAGGGACATCGGGGCGTTTATGGAAATAAAAAGCAGATTGACTGGGTAAAAGGGTACTGATACACCCTATATTGGTCCTGATCCCATGTCGGAATCAGTACACTTACTGCTAAAACCGCGATAGAAACATGGATTGGGGAAAAACACAAACTTAGGTGTCAAACCTATCCTGGACATAGACAAGCTAGGAAATTGGTCCTAGATCCCAGCAACATTCTTTCCTTATCCCTCTAAAATTGGACAGAAGAGGAATACGGAAGGTAGTTGCGTTAATTACTGAACATGGTCACTTCAGGAAATATCTGAGACTCTATAAAGGTAAACCCATTTGCAGAACTTGTAAACAGGATGAGGAAACTGCCTCGCATAACCTGTTTGATTGCCCATTCCTGGTAAGAGAGATTTATTTTTTCTATAGCCAGGGAAGATCTAGGAACAGATGCCTGCATTGGAACCAAAATTCAGGGAACAGATTTTAGAAAACAGTGAAAGCGTCTCTTTCAACGGGGTTGGCCAATAATCCTTTTAGGCTGGCGTGCAGGAAGTCGATAAAACTCCAATAAAACCGTCCGTTATCCATCTATCTTCAACACTTTCCATGGACTCCTGTGCTGTATGAGCAGTGGCGGAATCTTGTTGAAAACACCCATATGCTTTCTCTTTTTCCATCAGGTTATAAAATAAGGGCTAGAATGTCACTTTGGTACTTCTCACAATTTATTGTCTGCTAATGAAAAATTAGACCGATTATGCATCTTGCGCTAATCGCACACAAAACTCCAAATTTCCTATCAAAAAGAAAGTTTTCTAGTGTACAATTGGGATTTTCAGTACGCCAATAGAGTTGTGAGTGTTTACACAACTATTTTGGTAGAACCACGCCTCGTCAGGAAAGAACACAATTGATGAGTCGATTAGCCCTTCAGTCGAAAGAAACAACTCACAATAATGTACTCGTGCTACGAGATCAACTTGTAGACAGTGAACACTTGTAAGGTTTCAGTTTTAACAATTTTGTTGCTGTATGTACAGAAGACACCGAAATCCCAGCTTGTGCTAATTTCACTAGTGATTTTGTTGGCGAACGTTCAAGGATTATGCCAAATTCGTCAATTTTGACTTCTGTTAAAACTGTATGTCTTCGCGCGTGTTTCTTGTTTTGCGCTGAACCTATAGTATGCAATTTATTCATAAGATCGTGAATTGCAGTTCTGGAAAGAGATATTGCCCAGGTAACTTCCGAATAAATTCCTCAAGAAAGCGACGTGCTGCAGGGCAACGAGTATACCTCAAATGTTGTTGCTGAATATCTCACAAAAATAAACGCGAAGTCAAGATTTAGCCACTTGTGACTTTTTTCTCCAAATTGATAGGAGCCTTAATGGGAGGTATTTTCTAAACAGTGGTGAAGTTTGAAGGACCTGCCAAAAATTGTTTCCAGCATGTCTTTGAAGACTGGCAGAAACTCTGGATAGGTGCATTGCATCCAACGGGGACTACTTTGAGAATGATCGTCAAAATGGTGACGTTGAGTACAGGTATTGTAATCATTATTTATTGAATAACAGCCCTCCTATTTTGTCCATCCTCTATATTCTTACTGCTTGCTTTTTGGAACTGATGTTAACCGTTTCTTCCATAAGTCGCAACGACTTTGCGATAAACTTAATCAGAAGTACAGTTTTTTCAATAACATTAATAATAGTAATATAATAATAATAATAATAATAATAACTAAAACCGTGTGATAATTCATTCTCCCCATATATATATATATATATATATGGGGAGAATGAATTATCACACGGTTTTAGTTATTATTATTATTATTATTATTATTATTATTATTATTATTATTATATTACTATTATTAATGTTATTGAAAAAACTGTACTTCTGATTAAGTTTATCGCAAAGTCGTTGCGACTTATGGAAGATATATATATATATATATATATATATATATATATATATATATATATATATATTGAAAGCAATATGGCACAGGCTAAAGTGATGAACAGTATAAACAAATGCGACCAAATACCCTAAAGAGAGCCTCTGGGCGATGTTGGCGCAGCATATGCCTAGACCGTGGTCGGCTTTTATTTGACTGCACCATTTCCAAATGGCAAAACTTTTGTTCGTCACGTTTTCTTATCTCTTATACATACAACAATATGTCATTGTTTGGTAAGCAGAACTCTCACTGGCTCACATTTTAGCGTGCTCTTATCCATCTTCGTGATTTGATTTATCTTCCAACAACGTTACTTACTTAGCTGACAGTTGTGTCGTGAATACCGTACCTATGTTGAAACTCCGGAATTCACGTAGTGCTGTTTTCCTATCAGAATGTTTACAGGTGGTTTTCGAAATATCCATGCCACCCACTGTTGAGGTGATAGTTCAATCACCATAGCATGAAGAAAGAAAAGAGGGGGGTATGACAGGGTTTTAGAACCGAAGGAAATTAGAAGGAAAAGAATTAGACAACAAAGTAAGTACTCATTTGAAAAGTGAACAAGAACGAGAGAGATAGAGATAAAAAACAAGGAGCAAAGAAATAAAAGAAAAAAACAAACAAACATAAAGAAGGATTGAATAGAAATGGACAATGAGAAAGAAAATGCAAAACTCGAAAAACAAACGAAAAAGTAACGGAATTTTAATTACTTAAGAAAAATAGGAATAGCAATAAAAGGGGATGTTAAACAAAAATAAATAAGAAAGAAAACAGAAAAATCAAAGTGAAAATGTAGCACATTAAAGGTGGCTCTGGCTAAGAGGGGGGGGGGCAGTTTATATGAAAAAAATAATTTTGCAATTTTTTAATTATTGTTAAATAGATCGGTATTTTATACAAAAAGAGTTAATTAAATGAACTGAATTAATTTTCAGAGAATTTAAAATTGTGTTTATACTGTGAATATTATTTTTAACATATAGTGTATAGGATGAAATTACAACCAATGAAATGAAAACATTTAAAGTAACATTCTTTGAATTTTCATTTTATGCCACTTAAGTACCAATGAAGTGCGGGTATTTCAGCACTAAATATCGCTTTTTTGTTTCTATCTTGTCTTTCTGTATTTTTCTTTCTGTTCAAGTACCTTGATGTGTTACGGATCAAATGTGTGTTACTATACAGGAAATATTACTACTCATGTTACCCCGTCTAGTGGTAACCATACTTGCCTCGTAGACCCCAGATTGCGGGTTCAAACCCAACCAGAGTCGATGGATTTTTCGGGCGTAAAAATCCTAAGTATGGCTTCCTTCGGAAGAGAAGTAAGGCCGTGGATCCCGTATCGTAGATTTACGGCACGAAAAAGAAACTCAAGCCTGAAGAAAGAGGCCACTGAGCAAAATTTACCGCCATGAATTGAATGGGACTCTGATGACCTGAGATGTTAAAGAGTGTCCTTAAATAAACAAATCAATAATCAGCGTTACCTCATATTGCGGTAACTAACTTTTTCGATTTTCTCAGATCTTAGTTCTAAATGCATAAAAGGCTCTTAAAACACAGCACCACATTAGTTATTTATGTAACTAGTGTATAATGTAATTGTAACGGGAGTGAATGTTTAGCGCATGAGCGGAAGTGAACGCTCTAATTTTCACCAATGTTCATAATGAAGAATATGCTCGTGCTGCATACAACGTTTTATACAATTTTAGAACTGAAACATTTTTAAAAAGTATTAAACATTTGCAAAATGTGATGTTATGACGTAGTAGATATGACATATTATATTCTATGGTTTCTTAGTACTCGTTTCTGTGACGATTTACTTTGTTTTTGTTTTGAAGAATTCAAATGGAATTGGATGATAATTCCGCAATGTTTGATATTGAAAATATGGATATTATAACGGAAAAAATTATAAAGGAAGCTAAGGGAGAGTTTGTTTGTCAATTCCTCAAAAGTCGAAAAGTGTGTACGAAAAGGAATATGACAAATTTTATGAATGTTAGTTCAAGTAATGAAAAACTCTTGTTGGCATATTTTGCAGAGTAGATAAATATATAATATAAAGTTTTTTGGTTATTAATATGGTAAATAATTTAAACTTTAGATACTCACATTTGTTTATTTTTTCCAGTCGAATATTTGTACACCCTCGACGATCTGGTATGAGTATTCGAAAGTTATATGTATGGCGAAAGCGAAAGAAAGCATCGACGTTTCATCTTTTGGTAAGGTTTTCGATTTCTATTAATATAATAGAGATTACAAATGGTTCAAGATTAACGTTTTGAAATGAAAGAAATTGTAATATAATTAATTAATGATTTGCATTTTCAATGTTTCCGAGATAACGAAAGTGTATTTATGATGAATAATAACTTACATTGTTGTAGTTTCAAAACATTTGTTTAATATAATGATTCTCGTGTTTGAATGTTGGTATGTATGTTAGGGCGAGATTTTAGGTTTTTCTTACAGGTACGTTGTTTGAAATTGTGTTGTAAAGGTGATAATGACTTCATAGAATACTAGTTGCTAGAAATAGACTATTTGTGCACGATTTATAGCTTCATAAGAAGCGTGTTTTGATGTTTGGATTGTATAAAATAATATATGTGTGTAAATGAACACATTTCCATGCATGGTTGTATTAATGCTGCTCACTATATTTCTATTACCAAGGTCACCTTTATTTTGAATTCTATTAGCCAAATTTTCTGTTTCATAGCCAAATTTTCTGTTTCAATCATCCTCCTAGTCCCCCCCTCTGTTTTAAGCATCTAGGACCACCATTGCGGTTGAATATTATAATTTTTCACCAATTTAGAATGAAAGTATGTTGAATTTGGGAAAAAATTCTAAAAATGTTTGAAAAGGTGATAGGATTTTCTTTGTGCGAAATGAATTCGAAGTGAATGTTTATTGAGGATATGAATCCCCAAATACAAGGACATGGAACAAATAATTATGTGCCTTTATTTGCATGTGAATTAGTGCAATTATGTCTTAATAATTTGTTGCCTTACTTGTTAACTCACGAAATGAATTTGAAAAGGTGTTCTTGTTAAGCTATGAAACTTGGCTTAATATCTTCCAGCAAATTTTATTTTATTTTAGTAATTGTTTCTTACTGTTTACACAAGCATTTACCCAACAGTCACCTTGATTCGAAAACCCTTAAATTCGAATTTCTTATTAATGTTGCCATTATGCCATAACCTAAAACATGTAAGCAAAGTAGGTGTTAATTAAATGTGCTACCACTGCAAAAATGTATGATTATTTATTGACGTTACAGCGATACCAAAGCGCCTGGTATATAAACACATAAATATAAGCAATGCAACAATAAATATTTAGGGGGGGGGAAACGAAAACTAGGTTTAGCAACGCTGTCTTGGCAAATGTGCACACTTACCAGTTAATATGAGGAACTAATGTTATTACGCAACGTTACTGGACTGTTTGCATAGTTGAAGCAGCACCCACCAAGAATGACTCTGAAAAATGTTCTCCTAAGACAATGCGTCTGCTCACACATGAGCCGTGACTATGGCAAAAGGGCACAATAGTTCCCCACCTATTCCCCAGATTGTCCCATGTGACTATCTTTCATAACCTCACAAATTGGCTTGGGGAGAGGGAAGAAATGTTTATGGAATGAAGAAGTTATATGTTCTGTAAACGAGCATTACGTTCGAGTTTGAAAGAAGGTTTTTTTTAGGGAATAAAAAAATTGGAATCTCGTATACAAATGTATTGAGCTATAAGGATATTATTTTGAGAAAATAAATTTGAGTTTTTTGCCAAAAATGTTCCTTACTGGTTTTTTATCAGACTTATAAAACTGCCCTCTTACGTAATAATATCCATTTTTCACTGAAGCGTATTAATGACGTTCGGCATTTACTAGAGATTGTTGATCTATCACATATTTTGAGCTTTCATTTCAGTTAACATAAACAGCTACTAGCGTTCGACGTTCCCTGAGAAATATATATTACGATAAATAAATAAATAAATAATGTCTTCCGCAATTTTTTTTTGATATCATCATGGTACACGGATCACAGCGTTACTGGATGTATAAATTGCAATTATATCTTTTCTACTTCGCAGTTGTAAAGTTGTCTTCCCCCTCTCAAACCGGAACAGCTGAGAAACCTTTTAGCTTCTTAAATACTCTGCACCAAAAATGGTATCTAGGTAATTAAAGCTCCGATATAAATGCATGGGCTAGCACGCGCGAGAAATTAAAGTAATAAAATGGCGTGAACTAAGATTTCCAAATGCTCTTTTATCGTGAAGGAATGTTTGATGATATATTTGGTGATTGCGTTTCTAGTAAGCGTTTGTATTATTAGACATTATGAAAGGAGTTTCAGACAATAATGAGAGAAATTGTGAAAGCACATTCTGGTAGAGAAAGTGATATTACTTTGATTTTCAGATGGGAGCGATTAAAATCATTATTAGGTTGTGTACCCCTCGTCTTGTGGATTTTATTGAAACATGTGGTGTCATTTGACTGAGTTGAGAGTGGTCTTTTCTTGCTTACGTCACCACTCGTGTTCATTTGGACTTAGTGGGATTGTCCACCAATCTAGCGGGTAACTACTGGGACGTTAGCAACATTATTGCAAGGACGATGATGCCGATGATGGATAAACGGTGATTGGCAAAATGACTTAGAGGTTTTCGGCCCTTAAGAATTACGGAAAAACTATGCAGGAAGTTGGGAATTAAACCCGGGTCCACCTCGTGGAAAGCACGAATGCTACTACTAGGTCACAGCGAGATGAGTCGAGATGAGAGTAAACAATGAAATAAAATCTTGAGTTGTGTTTGTATTCTGTCATCCTAAACCCGTCAGTGGAAATTGTGCCTGTGGATTGCATTGTTAAGAATTGTTTTTGCGTATTCAGTTAAACAGTCTGAAATCATTTTATAAATTATGTAACAATATCTTCTTAAGTAACCATGAATCTTAATAAACACGTTATTCAGAATAGTAAACTGTTTTCTCTGTTTTGTTTTTCTCAGTTGGTATTGGTAAATCTAACGGTAGTGACTGTAATAGTCGGCTTTCTTCTATTTAATTTTCACTGTTTCTGAATAAGTAAGCATAACATTTTATACAATGGTTAATATTCTGTGCGCGAATTTTAAATATATATTATTTTCATTCTTATTCTATTCATGAGATAGTTCCCAAGCCCGTATTTAGCTCTTCTCTATTGGCATTACTGACAATCGGCATTCGTCCGTTGTTAGATATCTGGAAAAGATCAAATATTTATATACAATCCTTACAATGTTATAAGCCAAGTTTAGGGAAATTATATTTAAATTCTTATTATGTTCGTGAAATAGTCCTAATAAATATCAGTCGAGGGTTTGAGGTTTTCGCACACTCAGATCCTCTTGTGATATTACTTGTGATAATTTCTCGTGCTAAAATTTAACTTTACAATTCATATTTTGTTAGCAAAATACGTAATATACATTGATTCTGCGTTGTTTCATTGTTGTTACTTCCGGTTCCCGCTTGTGAGAAGTGTGCAAGTTGAGACATGTTCAGTTCCGGCTACAGCAAAATGGAGGTGACACATGGCGAACAATATGTTGCTCTGAAATTCTTCTTTCGTCTCAAAAATTCTTCAGCCGAGGCCAATGTATTTCCTAGATCCAGGAGATCTAGGAAAAGTTTGGGTTTCCCTTTAGACCAGTTCAAAGATGGTTTAAAAATTTCAACCAAGGGAGACAATCAATTTCAAAGGAAGGTGGACGGGCATTCCAGTTTGTGCTCTAACGGAAGATAACGTTAACACTGCTGCTGTCATTGTCAGAGAGGATATTGGAATAACATTCAGAATATTTGTAGAAATTCTGAAAACTTCACTAGGTGCCATCCTCACGTTGGTAACTGAAAGGTTGCACATGAGATGTGTTTGTGCATGGTGGGTTCCAAGACCCTGATTCCCGAACAAAACGTTCTCGTGCAGGTTCGCATGTAGTTGAAGATGATTTACAGGAAGATGCGACGTTTCTTTCAAAGGTAACCATTGCTAATGAAATTTGCCTACATCATTTCGATCCTGAGATAAAACAGCAAAGCTCTGAATGGAAATCTCCATCATTACCAACATCAAAACAAAACAAAAGTGATTGCTTCTGCTGGTAAAGTTATGGTCATCTCATTTTTTGATATTCAAGTAGTGGTTTACCAGCATATCGTACCTGAACTCACAACTGTAACTGGGCAATACTATAGGAACGTTCTGAAAACTCTGCAAGACCATATCACACGCAAAAGGTCACATTTTATGCAATAAACTGGATGCAGCATCAGATTTATGTATGGTCTCATATCAAAAAAGTTGCTGCTGAATATCACACAAAAGTCAATTTGAAGTGTGTTCCTAACCACCCCTATAGTTCAGAGTTAGCCCGGTGTAACTTTTTTCTTTTCTCCAATTTAAAGGAACCCATTGTGGAAGGCATTTTACATCACCAGAAGTAGTGTTGAATACTGCGGAGGCGATTCTGAAGGACCTGCGAATAAATGGTTTACAGCATGTCTTTGAAGACTGGCAAAAACGCCAAATATGTTGTCAACAAAAATATGATCATTATGTATTGAACAGCCCTAGAACACTAAGCAGTAACGATTTTGTTTTAGAGATAGATAAATAAACAATTAATAGATCGCTGGTATAATGAAATAGGCATTTATGGGCACTATAAAACTATGTACCTTTTGTGATAATGAAAATGGATTTGGTTTATGTTTCTGAATAGGTTAAATATTCTCATTTCGGGCAATATCCGTGCTTTACTTGTAGTCGAAACAAAAGCAGATCGTTATTTTAAGTACTCTAAAGTAAAATGGTTAGATATATTTTTAAAATCCCTATTTTCTTTGCAACTTTACAATTTAACTTGATTGAACGAACTGTTAAAATGAATTAATTTCAATAAACATTTACGTCAATGTTTATGTCTGTAGATGGAACCTTTTAAAGTAATAAATAAGTATTGATTTTTGAAGAACTTTCTTTGTTGTCCAATGTGATGGACAGCCTTACGCAGAAATAATTTAGCACTTCTAACTTTTAACTGCCATGCGCATATTCTTAAGTCTTTCTCTAATACACGGCTAGTTGTATATGACAGGCTAATTTTGTTGCGGCAAGTGTATCAATAGTAGGAAACTATGCTTCCTTCGTGATACATAACCCACTCTAACCTAAATCACAGGGCACCGTGATATAATCTAAGTGAGTTACTAGGTAAATCAGAGGATGCTTATGTTCTTATAAATATCGCCATAATTATTGTTATTAACTGAGAGAGTGTGTGTGTGATCGTTAGAAGGCAACCCCTAGTTAACTGGCGTTGTATTCATACCTTCCTACCACAGCCCAATTATTTTGTCAGAAGGAGCTGGTTTTGTTGATTTGGTTTATTTACGGACGCTCTTTAACATCTCAGGTCATCAGCGTCCCGTTCAATTCAGGGCGTGAAACGGCCGACAAATTTTGCTCAGAGGTCTCTTCTTTCATGCTTGAGGTTCTTTTACATGCCGTAAATGAACGACATGGGACCCACGGCTTTACTTCCCTTCCAAAGAAAGCCATACTTGGGATTTTTACGCCCGAAAAAATCCATCGATCTTGGTCGGGATTGAACACGCGATCTTGGGTTTAGGAGGCAAATATGGTTACCACCACACAACCAGGACCGACAGAAGTAGCTGAGAATATAGTAACCCAAATCATGGGGCTTTTGAAGTCAAACTCAAAATAATAATCACTCGTATGCATGAATCTGAGGTTTCCTATAAAATATGTCTCATTTACTAAATCTGATATTCCGATTTCAAAACTGCAGTCCATTTTTTTTTCTATTACAAACCAATTGTTTGCAATTACAATTTATCCATAATGTTTTCAATGTAGTTGTGTGTATACCTCTTGTTCGAAGAAAAGAAATAGTATGAATTTAATTGCTTGACAACAGTGACACCAATCTAAAACATACAACAATACCTTTCTTATTTCCCTAAATATAGTTCAGTTTGTAGTTACTTTTCAAAGTGAGCATCTATTTTTGTGAGTATCTGTTGTATTTTATAGATGTGTTTCTTTTGAAGTAATACCACTCCAGACAGGTAAAGATAACCCTGATGTATTTGTCATACCTTTGTAGTTAGAAAGAGAACACAAAACATTATTCATTTTGTTAATACGCTTATAAAGCGTATTCTCATATGAAGCTTGGAAACCTGGACAAAAAATGGGCTCAAAAAGTATACCGTACTTGTGTAGAACACTCAACGAAATGGAATCAAGGAAAGAAATCTAGTATGGCCTTTACTGTTCTAATGATGTCATGGACCTCGAAGTCATGTGGATAATTGCATTTTTGTGTATATGATGTTACAGGCTACGAAAAAGGGGGGAAAATCAAAGAAATCACTTGTCTGTAGTCACCAAAAAGACCCATGTCACATAGTTCTGGTCTTCCTGTGTCTTCTCCATCAGAAACATTTGGAAAGAAATCTTCATCAGACTCTGAAACCAATTCTCAAGACATTGGTAGTGATTTCGATACAGTCCAAAAACAGTTTTCAGGTCTTCCAAAGGCTTCTGCTGAAATTTGAGATTCAGGCTGGAAAAACAAACCACTTGCCTCCAGGAACATCATTTACTTGTTATAGACCCCGTGAAGAGAAAGTTGTTCCATATTTCTCTCAGGAAGAGATCTTTCATTTTGTCAAGATATTCTTGGTTCATTGTTTGTCTTGGAAACTGCAGAAACCAGGTAATTGGGGACTAGTCTGAAAGGTGTATTGTTGTCTAAGGGAAATAAATATGCACCAGTTTCAGTTGCCCATTCAGTTCACCCCAAGGAAACATATCAGAACTTAAAATTACTTCTAGATAAAGCCCAATATGAAGAACATAAAAGTCAGGTGTGTGGAGAGATTTTAAAGTTATCGGCATGTGCTAGGTCAGCAATCAGGCTGTACTAAAATGCCATGTTTCATATGTGAATGGGACAGTACAGCCCGATCTGATCACTGGACAAGAAAACACTGGAGGCAGAGAGATCATCTCGCGCCGGGAATGAAACATTTAACTAATGAGAATCTTGTGAACCCGAAAAATATTCATTTACTTTCTCTACATATAAAGTTAGGCTTAATGAAGCAATTCGTGAAGGTTTAAACAAGGATAGCAACTGCTACAAATACATCTGCAAGAGGTTTCCTGAATATCTGATGCTAAAGTTAAAGAGAGAATATTTGTTGCATCACAGATTAGGAAGTTTATGTGTGATGTCTTATTTGAAGAAACTGTGACAGATACTGAGAAACAAGTCTGGATTGGTTTTAAAAGTGTCATAAAATCTTTCTTGAATATTACAGAAATTTAAATTACAACAATATTGTACAAAATATACTTGAGAATTTTCGAAATCTGGGGTGCAATTAGTGTCAAATTAAATTTCCTACTCTCATTTACAATTTTACCCGGAAATTTTGGTTGTGTCAAGGAAAAAGATTTCACGGGGACATAAAGGAGATGAACCAACATTTCTTCATAAATGGAACTCCAAAAAGCTTTCATTTAAAGAGAGACAAAACACACTATTTATAATTATAGTTTTCTCATCAATAAATAAAGCCTTAACTGTTTTGTGTTTAATACCTATTGCAATTTAACTTTCACCATGATGTGCCTCACCGTCACGAGTGGCCGAGGTCGTTAAAGCACGGACTCGTGAGTGGGAGGTCTGCGGTTCGAATCCCGCCAGGACCGTCCTCCCAGACTGGGTTTTTTTCCAGATTTTCCTCAGTCTTCATAACTAGCAAATGCCGGGGAGGTACCTAAACTTAGGCCTGAAACGCTTCCTTCCTTAAAAAAAATATCCTTTCCCAATTTATCATTTCGTCTCATGTATCATCAGTGTCCACCGTCTGTGGTGCCTCAGTAGTAAAAACGGGCGTTAAACACTACTCAAAAAATGATGTGCCTCTTGTTTTATTTAGCTATACAACTATGTTTTTATTCTGATACGAATGAATAATAGCTATTAGTAGGCTGTGGTTTTTATGAATATGAAATATTAAATTATTATTATGATTATTATTACTATTATGATTATTATTATTATGATTGTTATTATTATTATTATTATTATTATATGTATAATTACAATTTGTTTCCCATTTTTACACTTATATAGACTGTGCATTACTTTTGTGTAAGTAGAACGTCATGCGGTCAATGTTTACATTAAGACACATTCTAAGAATGAACGGAGCGTAATTAAATACATTTCAATCTAATTTAATACAACTTAACCTAATTAATGCATGTCGACCTAATTAAATGTATAGCAACCTAGTTAAAATTATTATCGTAAGATGTTATTACAGTTCTTGATCTCATTTGAACGGCGTTAATTTGTATATCACGTGGTTCCAGCAAGATGGTGCGGACAACTCAGCTCGCGCAACGGCGATTAGAATTGGTCGCCAAGATCGAACAGCCTGATACCTTGCGATTTTTTTTCGCAATATTCGTAAAATTCAGAGGTTACACTAAAAAAATCCTGAATTGCAATCATTAAATCAAAGAGTTATCGACGAAACTGAGCGGACATTATGCAAAATTGTGATTGATGTTTTTTCTGAGGGTGTCATTTAAATTGTAAATGTCATTTGTCAGATATTTAATTCATATTTAATGTTTACTTTTTAATATGATCTAAATATGAACAAATACAATTATTTTTTTTTTATAAATTAAACCCAGCGTTATTTTGGAGGCATTCTATAGTTGAGTTAAATGCAAAGAAACGTGAAAATGCTGTCAGCTTTCAATCAATATTAATTTTCCTGTTATTTATTGAAGAAGACGGTGCAAGTTGCACAAGGTCATCCTGTATGGAAGCTGCGATGGTCTAGATATTCCCGTTCCATCTCGTGAGCCAGGTAGCCTCGCTATCCCTCAGTTAATTGTACAGATGCAAATATTACACGAGGTCTTCCATCCCGAATCGCATATCCCGCACATTTACATGCTCACTTCTCTTTCTATTGTAATTTTGTGACGAGGGAGACCTTCGCGAGGCAGTTAGCAACAGGATACGCCTAATTAATATTAGTAAGTACTATTTCGTTTGAAATATTACCGCTGAAAGCATTTCGCAAATTACCTGCAGTACAGACGGACAAGAAACGTTTAACAATTCTAAACAGCTTCTTGAATCGCCGGCGTCTGTTGCAGTCATTAAAAAGATTTAGACGTCATTAAGAACTTTCTCTCTCTTGCCACATACATTTTACCTCATTTTAGCCAATTCCGAAGGAATTGCGGTTGTACACATGAAAAGATTTTTTAAAAATTTCTACCAATCTCTGGGAGATAAATATGCTGAGCCATTGCATGCAATGAAAGTTTAATATCTACTTGTAGAGGACGATTCATATAAAACTCACACTTTCCCTCTTTACTTATTCAACAAAAATGGCACTTTGCACTTAAAATGAAGAATATTTTTGGGATATTACTGGCTCAATGGTAAATGTTGAAACTATTCTCTCTCCTCCTGAACTGAACACGTTGTTCCATGTTTCTGGCCCCTTTTTGGAGAATTCTGTTATCATTATCATTATCTTGTGACCTATGTTATCGCTCAAAACGTGCAATGTCCGGGGACATATGTCGCATACTCTGCCCATAGCATAAAGCCCAGTTAGATTTAGGTGGTCATAGATCCTTGGAAATAGTCCCGTCCTCAAGAAAACTTTCAACCGGCCCCATGGTGCCAGCATTGAATCATTATTCACGCACAACAAACTTGGTGAGTTTCTCTTCAAAATGGTGATTTACGAGGGTGATATCGCTTGTAGGTTTGCATAATTGATGTTTCAAACTGTTACCGCATTGACGCTTGCCGGACATTATGTACCAGGGTAAATAATTAAATAAGTTAAAAATTGATGTGGGGTGCTACATATTTAAACGAGACACCTGAAGCTATAGCCACTAGATGGCAGCATTAGTTCGGTAGCATTCGATATGAGACAATTGATGTTTACATTTGCAAAACAGCTGTTGCACATTGGTGACGCCTCTGGGTGAATGTATAACCCTCGAGCAGCGCTTCCTTGTGCGATTTTTGAGCGTAAAAGATTTGGAATCATAGAATATTCATAAAGAAATGCTTCCCATATGATGAGAAGGGCCTGCCACGTCAAATTGTTTACAATTGGGTGCAGAAGTTCTTTGAAGGGCGGACACGTGATACCACATCAGTCAGCCAACAGAGATTGCCCAGAGGTGAATTTACTGCCCTTACCAGCAGAACAAATTCTCGAACGATATAGCTGCAGTCCCCGGTGACAGCGGAAAAAGCCGAACTCCTCAGTCCCGGACGGGAGATGCTGTTTGCATGACCGCATGTAAAAGTGTAGATATTGCATGTATTACTTTTTTGTTAAAGGTAATGCAACCTATGCGTTGTCTTCCGTAACTTTCTGGTTGCAATATTTTGTTCCTTATTACTAAACAGAGTTTTTCACCTTTTACCACACGTTATTTTATTGGAATCCGCAATTAATTTTTGTATAACACACTAACCTTAAAGCTAACCTCAGGTAAATCCTAGAAACCGATGGACCAGTAGTTTGGTGCGGCTCGCTACGGCCTGAATGCCTACGCTTGCTTACTTATCGTAAATACATGTGGATGGGGTGGGTAAGTCACTGTAAGAGTGGCTAAATATTATTTTATTGCAGCAGGAAAAAAATGTTAAATATAAATTTATAGTGCATTATGTGCGCGGTACTATATTAGGGAATAAATGATTGTAGTGGTGGCAAATCTGTTAACTCTGGCATAAAAAAGAACCATTAGTTTGTGAGGATTAGAACCCAGTACCTCCACAACTATAGCATGACGCTCTAACCGTATGAACTATTATGCCGTTGTGCTTGAGTGCCTTATTATCTAACCCGTAACTTGAACTTTACTACACTACCTTCGGCTTTCTCCGCTATTGCTCGGGACTAGTGAATTTGCAACGTGTTGATGACTTAATCCTAACAGACAGAAGTGTAATTATAGACACTATTACTGTTGCTGTTGGTTGTTGACCCAGCATGACCTACCCCGTGATGCATGTCAGGTTAAGTTTTCACTATGGGTTTTGCGCATGCTGAACTCCAAACACAAAATGCAAGGATAAAGAACCCGACATGCTTGCCCGAATTGTCACAAGTGATGCTTCTTGGGTTCACCATTATCACTCCGAGACAAAGCGTGCGTCAATGCAGTGGAAACATTCTGCTTCGCTGCGAAATAAAAGTTTAAAGGACATCATTCGTCTCATCTCACAGTCTTCTGGGATCACGAAGGCATGCCACTCAGCACATTCTGCATCAAAGACAATCCGTAAGTGTGCATTACAACGCGTTTCCTCACATTGCCAACAAGACAAGCGAGACGCTACGAAAATTCAAGTGGGAAGTTGTCGAGCATCCTCCGTATAGCCCAGACCTTGCTCCAAGCGACTTTCATTTGTTCGGTCCTCATCTTTCGGGTGAACATTTTCCAGACAATGAAGTTGTAGAAAGGGAAGTCACTGCCTATTTCCGACATCAGCCCAAAGAAATTTATGCTGCTGGATTTCAGGGGCTTATGAAACGATGGGGCAGTTAGTGCTTCAGTGTACAGGAAGATAATGTTGATTAGTTAAAATAGTTTTTAAATCAGCACTCTTATTTGTTTTAGTTTTATATTTAAGTAACTTACTTATTGGCTTACCTCGTAAATTTTGTGTAATGAATTAGATATGCTTATGATGGAGAGCGCCACAATGTTCTTCGTCAGGAAAGTTCGCTTTACCGAAATGTTTCTGAGCTATAAAATGTCTCGAGATGAATTCTTAAGAATTGCTCAGTGCCGAAAAGTTATCCTGCAGGTATCTAATTTTGATTAAGTGAAAAAAATAGGGTATATTAAAAATATTTGTTGAAGTTACAACATAACTGCATATTAAATAAAAAGTGACTGATTGAATAATTACTACACAAAGTTAATGTGCCTGCTTTCTCTTATACAGCATCTCTTAAAATTCAAGAAAATATAGCGAGCCGCTTATAATGGTTTTATTGCTGGACACTGCACGCCCTTATGTTTCCTAACTCGGATTTCTATCGCCTTGATATCGGCTATTTACAGAAATCCACTCTGGAGGGTTCCGTGACATGGACTTGATCACGCACAAAATTACGAGATGGAGGTCAGGGTACTGAATTAAGGCATCACAAAGGTTATGTGTAGCTTGTAAAACTTGTAATTACATTTCTCAATCCGCACATAAACCGTGTGGAAACTTAGAATTGCAACGTTTTGTGTGTGTAAAGAACTAAAATATACATCCGTTCTCAGTGTGTACAGTAGAGACAAGCGGATTTGCCTATAGGCCCATTAGCAAGGGCCTAGGTACGGAACTTTAGAGGTAGCATGTTTTTAATGTTATATATATTTAAACTTTTATTTACGCTTAAAAGTTGACAAAATTATTAAATAACTGTAAAGTAAGGGTGGCAATTTACAATGCGATTATTTAAAAATATTATTACTAGCGTGCAGTCGGTTTCTGAGATTGAATCCAACAACCAGCATCCTCGCTCGCCTGCATTGTCGTTCTCTTCACATTTTATTGCACAGTTCGGCAAAATTAAGTGTTAGAGGCACACGTATTAAAGTTGAAGACTTTGTGCTAGTGTGATCAATTTTTGAAGTAGCTGGACATTTTTTATTTACGTGTAGTATAAATGCGATCCTTTTAGCGAATTCCGAAGTAATGTAGGTAGCTATTGCGATTATACCCATTTTTTAAAAACATTCTTTAAATCTCAATCGATCCTACTTATTGAGGTGGGGGGAAGACCATCAAAATAATGTGTATGTGTGTGTGTGTGTGTGTGTGTGTGTGTGTGTGTTAGCGCTTTAGCGGCCGTAATTTTTTTTTTTTTCCTCAACGAAACTTTGCATATAACGATCAATTAACAAACGATTAATCGAATTCAAAAAACAGCAAATCTGGACTACTAGGACTGCGTGTTAATCTAAAGCAATGTATATAAATTAACAGTAATTATAGAAGCTTCAAAAGGATAAAACACTAAGATAAAGTCATACTTGAAATCGCTATATTTCGAGCTCATTGAGTTCTTCTATGGCAAGAAGACACACACACACACACGTGTGCGTGTGTGTGTGCTCTCGCTCTAGCAGCCGCATTTTTTTTTTCTTCCACTCAACGAAACTCGGCATACAGCAATCAATGAACAAACGATTCTTTGAATTCAAAAACCAGGAAAATTGAACTATTAAGAATGGGGGTTAACCTAAAGTGAAGCATATAATATATATGCCGGGCGATTCTTCTAAAATTTGCACCCTAAAATGCTGCTTTCACAGAATTAAAGTTTAGGGGTTCATAATTGCAATTCATGCACAAATGTTAATAATTATTAGAATGTGTATTTATTGAAAAAAATACATTTTTTCAAATAGAACAATGCTTATTGACATCAAGAAAATAAAATAGAGGAAATTATGTCAATAGTGTTTTATTTTCACGATTCTATTGCAAGTAGTTTGCGAGCTATCGTATATGAAAATTTTAAATATCTAGTTATCTGTTTCATGTAGTTGTAGTAGTTTCTGCTGGGGAAAGTGATGGTGCCTCATTTTTCGATATTCAAGGAATGATTTACCAGCCAGTCGCACCTGTACATACATCTGTAACTGGGTAATGCCACAGAGAAGTCCTGAAAACTGTGCAAGGGCACATCATACACGTGCAAAAACTTAAGCCTGCACTACGATAATGCACGGCAGCACATTGCAAATATTGTTACTGAATATGTCACAAAGATAAGTGTGAAGTGTGTCTCACCATTTAGTCCCATGTGACTTTTTGCTTTTTTTCCCCCCCAAATTGAAGAAACACCTTTGTGCGATCAGAAGCAGTGGTGGAGGCGATTCTGAACGATCTGTCAAAATTTTGCTTTGCAGCATGAACCATTTGAACAGGTGCATTGCATCCAACGGGAAGTACTTGGAGAAAGACCCTTAAAATTATGAGGACGAGTAAATGTATGTTGTTAAAAAGAATTGTGAACTCTCTTCAAAACCCTAACGTTTTAGATGCTCAATAACACAGCTAGAAACAATAATATGGTTAGGCAGTTACAAACAACTTCTTTCTTTCCCACCTCTAGAATGTCCTTAACCCAACCTATTCGCTCTCTCTTTGCGGTTTTACTTTCTTCCATAACTTTTATACAGATTTTCTCCTTCTAAGCTAAGAAGGAAATAATTACATTGTGTCTGATAACAACGGGCGCACCTATTCTTTACTTCCTTGGGCATTAGGCCGCTACGGTTGGCACAGCACATTTTCATCTAAAGATAAACATTTAATAAGCAACAGATAATGTCCCAGACACGTCCTCTGTAAGCAGGAATTTTCACTTTATATGACATAGCGAAAGTTTCTCTTTACTTATTTTGTAAGTTATCTTATACGTTTTTGTTTGTTTTTCATAATCTGTAAACAAAAATCTATTCAAATGAAACGATTTTAATATAATATTAAACCTGTCGTGAATGTCAACGAATATTGTAGGACATAACAAAGGTGATTTTTAATTAGCAGCGAAAAAGTTGGAGCAGAGGTAACAAAACGAAAGGTAAATGGAAGAAAAGCATCCCTGTAATGTTAATTACATTATTCTTACTCTGTAAATTCATTGGATCCTGACCGATGTATTTCTTACTTCGCCTTTGCTCCCGGAGGTTCTTCCATCAAAGGGTGTAAGTACAAACGGCCAGCTTTTGAGCACAACTAAAGTACCAAAAAATATTCCACTCTCCTTACCAATTCGATCCCTCCAAAGTTTTAAGGGAGCCTTGAAATAACGTAATAAATATCTCTTGTTAATGTATTTATTAGAGCTTACTGTTTTCAACGGTAAATGAACCATAAATAAATCAGTACTATGTATTTCAGATGAAGAACTTCAAAATTTGTGCCCCTCTTTTTATGTATGTATGTATGTATGTATGTATGTATGTATGTATGTATGTATGTATGCATTAATTAACTGTTATTGTGCTTACGCCCGTTGGCAGTAAAAAATAATGGAAATACAATGATTATTTATAGCAAAAATACTTAAAAAAAACCCAGTAAACTTGATGAAATACATGCCAATCTAGAATTCAATAAATAAATCTAATTAAAATATATGTCGAAATAATTTTACACATATTTACATGCCAGTTAGTTTAATTAAATTTAATTAAATATATTTATTCTAAAACATGCTAATCTTGTTAGATACTTATCAAACTAATTAAATGCATATAAACTTAGTTTTATACACATTAACTTAATCCTATCAATATCAACCCACATTGCAGAGCATAACTACCAAAGTGGGGGGTGCTTACCGTAAATAATGTGTCTGAGTAATTTTTAAAACAAATTTATTTGAAAATTGCATTTTATGCAACTGCATACTTATAAAGGAAATATTTAACTTTGCTTAACATTTATTTTCATTAATTACGTTATATATTTAAACTGAAATAGTAGGTTGTGTTCCAACGCGACTGACATATTTGTAAGCAGAAAATCTGTACAAATAAATGATTGATACTTAAACTAACAACAATTATCGTTTCAGGGTAATATACAAATTGAATCTTTCATGGTATAGTCGCTGAGCATGTCTGTATCATTCAGGACTTTCTGCACATTTGAACAAACCACTGTTTTCTTGCTGTGCCTATCACAATTGCCACAAATTATTGTTGCTTTACTAACTTTGTTGCATTTTTCTTTCTTAGACCGACACTCGCTTGTACACAAATAACAACGTCCCTTACCACCACTCACTCCCTTCACATCAAAAGTCTCCCTAATCTTCTTCTCAACAATTTCTTCCTTATCTATGATAACGTTCTTCTGTAGTGCTGAGATGTCTCTGGCTCGTTCTTCAATAGCTGGTTTTATCAGCTGTAGTCCTAGTTCTCGTAAGTATAGTGTCTCTGATTCACTTCTTATTCCAGTCAGGAAAATTCAAGAGATATCTTGTATAATAATTTACAGCGGCTATGTGAATGAGGGTGAAGAAAACTGACAGCGGCCATATTCTAGTAGTTGTTTTTGCAGAACATTTCCTTAACTTTGGATCGACGGTGTCTACGCCGGCTTTTGTTTCCTTATAATACAGGCTGATAATATTTTTTCCTTCGGATCAGACTGAACATTATGCTGAGTAGATAGCATAAGAAGATTTCTTTTAGGTTTTCACTACAGACATATTAAGCAATTGTTGCTGGAGTCTCTGTTGTTCTAGAATCACTTGAATGCAGTTCTTTTGCAGAAATATCTTTGAGCTCTTGAGGAACATGCTTCCTGTTGTGTTCCGACAAGTGAAAGCTCTTCAGTCAAATCAACAGAAATACAGTATCTGTCTGTTGTTTCATTGCGTCCGGAATTATTAATAGAATGCAACGAGCGTTTAACCACAGATGTAGCTCAATTTCCTTGTTGAGTTCCATCATCCTTCTTTCCAGCATATGGTTCCATGCTAAGAATGTATCTTGTTTTTGAATCAGTGAGCATGCATATGATAGTCACACAATTACCTGGTTTGTCCTTCATGAACACTTGAGTGCACGCCTTTCACGGAATAATATTAGCATATCATCAACTACTGTATGAATCCTAGCTGAAAGACGTAGTGACATTTTTTCGAAGACTGCTGTATTGCTGCGAACTTGTCTTGTTCCCTGCCTTCATTTCGGGTCTCTATCGTCAAATTTAATTATTTCAGTTAGTTGCAGAAACCTGGTCCTAGCCATAGCTGCAGCATATATGTATCTGTCGGAAATATCAGAAGAAATCAGATTGTCACCTTCCACACCATGTTTATATATAAGAAGCGCTATACAAGGCATAAACTCACAGATATCTGTTTCTGGCACATTTATTCTTACTGCTTCTTCATTGAAATTTTTTACGACGATGTTTATAACTTCTGGAGTAAAGAATGTGCTCCAACTTGCTCACGCACAATATTTTCCTGTTCTGTTTCGCCCACTGCCTCATCACTATCGTCAAATTCATAATCAGAAACTATCGCTTTATCAAACATATCCATCATTTCTTTGTTAGAGGATATCTAGTAATTTTGAAATAACTTTGTGAATCACGTGTGTAAGTTACTATGACTGCACAACAGACAGACTGATTACTGAAAAAGTGAAAAAGTAGAAGTGGTATAAGAAAAACTGCCAGTCCAATCAAGAATGAGAGGATAAATTATATAAAGGAAATCCATTGTTGGTACATACACAATTAGAGACAAAAAATGTTGTAGGAGCCAATACATTTCAAGAAAAGAAATTTTACTCGTGTTTCACAAGAGCTACCGACCGGGGGGGGGGGGGGTTACTTTATGGCCACCTTGACAGATCATCCTTTCATAAAAAAAAATGAACAATACTAAACTTTGAAATACTTACGCAGTTCAATAAAGACACAATGATTGATAACAAATATTAACTCCATGCTTCTAGTAAAATACATATAAGACAGAATTTAAAAATTGTACAAGGCGGGCATAAAGTATCCCCCCTTCTAACGCTCGGGTTAGTTAACTACATTTCACCTAAGTTTTTATGCTGTGTTGTACTTTATTATTATTATTATTATTATTATTATTATTATTATTATTATTATTGGTGATGTACTGTTTTTGTGACTGTTGCCAGGGGGTGGAGCTGTAACACAGTGGAAAGGCTAGGATTCATCACTACACTGTTCACCATATAAGTATGCTAACAACCACCGGGAGATTTCCGCGTCATTTCTGAAAGGCGTACCGAATCGGAAACAACTTCCATATATTTAGCACTCCAGTAAACGCATTATTTCACAATTAGGGTCCTATAAGAGTTAATTATTATCTTTTTATCTTTCTTTCCTTGCAACGTTACGGAAAGCGTCAGTGTATTGTGCACGGTGTTAATGGGGTCACAACAGCTGTAAGCTTTCATAAATCCCCGGTTTTTATGTCCCCAGAAGACAATAGTTCTATTGTGAAAGTGCCTTGGAGCTTCATTTACTGTTTCTTACGTGTTTTTTTTTTTTAAGATTACTGTTAGAGTACAAGTGACTTTCAGCGTCACTAACAGTAGTAGAGTTCGAATGTTCAGGCATTAATAAGACAGTAGAGGCAGGCTAAAGACACTAAACATTAAAAAAAAAATAATAATAATAATAATAATAATAATAAAAGGCAGTGCACACTATTATTCATAACTAAAAATTAATTTAAACGTAGTGATCATTAAAATAAAAAAAAAAAACACTGAGTACCTAAAGTTGTAATTTCTTTTTTCCGTACACATTGATTATCCACCTACAAATGTGAATCAAAAAACGAACCAATGGAAAGAAAGAAAGAAAGAAAGAAAAAAAGAAAGGGTAACATTAAATTTATGGTAATTATCTACAATTAATTACCTTCGAGAGCATTCAAAAAGTTTTGCAACCAGTCTATCCATTATTGGACAATAATGTCTACAAAAAATGTAACTAACGCAGCTGGCAACAATGAATCTTCAGTTATCACAAGTTTAAACTTGCATGTTCACTCTCGTACAGTCTGTAGGTTTTTTGATTTAGCTTTTTTTCATTTATTAATACATGCTTTATTTAAAGCGGTATACAAAACCAATGTTTTGTTTAAACTATTAAAACTTATGTTAATATATTTTTGCATTTTATTTCCTGTGTCCTGTGTCAATAGCTGGCGACTTGAGTTCTTCTGCGAAATACTTGGGGGTTCTTCTGGACCAGACGTCACTTTTCACTCCCATGGAGCTATTAAGTCCCTATTCACCATCTTCCGCAGCAACACCATGCCCATTACCCTCAAGTCCAGGCGATGCTTCTGTGTGACTGCTAGGCCTAGGGAACGGATGGTTCAGCCCTCCGCACTCAGGCTTCAAAGTGTCCAGAACAGAACCCTAAGGGCTGTGTTCGGCATAGAAGCGCTTTCCCCCCTCGCATCCTGGACGAGACCAGTAGCATCCTCTATATCGTCTTGTCAGATTAGGAGCATAACCAGGTCCTTCTAATGATGTAGAAACGCACTCGAATCGGTTAGTCAGTTCCCTTGAGCGCTACAACGAACAGCGCCTCGAAGGTGTCCATCATTCAGGATGCCAAGAGACGCCTTAGGCCCTGTCAGCTAGCCCTAGGGCAAATAAACTTGGTCCGACCCGAGTAACCCGAATCAACCCTTCTAAACCCCAAATTGTCAAGAAAGGCAGTTACCATTCAGGCCCAACGAGCTTTGGTTCAGTCACCATGGTATTGGAGTCCTAAAATAGTGATCCTTGCCACACGGGCTACACACAGTGCCAATGCAGGACCCCTTGTGGTCAAACAGAGGTTGGCCAAACTAATGATCCGATGCCACTATAAACGGACGAGAGCTGTGCATTTCTTACATCTTCCCTCACATCATAAACCCCTGAGTAAGTCCTATGCAACCTTACTTTCAAGTAAAGCCGCGATGCTGTCGCGCCATCACCCGACCGAGTAAGCCTGGAGTCTGCCGGTAAAAACACTGCACAAGCTTACGGAAACGCTGGTTTAAAACGCTATTGAAAGCCAAGGCCCTATAGATAATAACCACAAATAGAAATCTCCTATAGATTTTTATTTAAAGTCGGTCCATACTTGCCTCCTAAACCCAAGATCGCGGGTTCAATTCCGGTCAGGGTCGGTGGATTTTTTTCGGGTGTAAAAATCCTAAGTATGACTTCCTTCGGAAGGGAAGGGAAGCCAGGGGTCCCATGTCGTACATTTGCGGTACGTAAAAGAACCTCAAGCCTGAAAAAAGAGACCTCTGAGGAAAATTTGACAAAATCCAAATCATTCTTTTTTTAAACATAAATACGCATTAAGCAATAGTTATAGGAACTAACTCTTTGAAATGTTTTGGGATCGCGAACCAGCATACTCCTGGGACAGGCAGGCCACTCGTTTGGATATCGTTTAGTATCATAAATATTACTACAGGCTTGGTTTTGAATCAGGTGATGTCATCCTTAGCTGTTGACAGGTAGGATTACTTCTCAGATAATTTTAATATTAATGTTCTTCACTGCAGTTTGAGATTACACAAATTGGGGATAAGATATGAACCACGGATAGTCTTGCAGTGTAATTACTGTCTCATTGTTATCATTCTGATTCATTGTAATGACCTCACAGTATACGATTCTTTTCTATTGTTACGTTTATATAAAACTCTGTCCCAGATCGTGAAGGCTTTCTGCAACGAAGGTCAGAAAACAGTTGTCATGACTTTCGTTTCATTTCATTCATCTCACTGTAGTTGCTTGTTAGAAGTAACAGTTTAATTTCACATACTTACGTGCATGGCAAAGGACAACTGAATTCTGTAAATTGAAGGTCATTAATACAAGTTGTATTTTGTATTTCACTAATTAGAGATAAGTGTCTGGCAATTTAGAATATTCCGCCCACTTATTTTGTTAATCTTTTCTTGTTTTATTAATGCACATAGATATTACTTAATGTAGGATCTAACACATGCTTCTTACAGCATCTTTCTATGATCTAAATAAACAAATCGTAAAAATGAAACATTATTTTAGAATTACTAACAATTAACAGCAAAAGATGTACCGAAAATTCTGTCACCCTATCTCATTTCTTTTCAGAAAAATAAATCTACCAACTTTTTAAGATCTTTCCTTTATCATGATGTTTTGTATCATGCAAGTTCAAATCTATCTTTTAGGACAAGCTCTGATGAAATCTTTAAGGGACACTGGGATTGAATTTTCAAAGTTACACATTATTTTATGAATTTTTCTGAAACTTTTATTGTGATTGAACTGCTATTAAGTTAATATGTATATCAAATTTCATTCAAATTGGATAACTACTTTGCGAGCTGTAAATTATTTAATAAATATTATTATTTAAATATGTCGCATAATCAAAATGTCCCACCCGGCTCATGAGTTGAGAAACTTGGTTGGCATTTTTGCAATTGGAGCTTTAAACCACATACAAAAATTGTATATAAAGATAATTTAAATTAATTTTATCAGTGAACTGTGATACTTTTTTAAACTTATAAGAAATTTTAATATTTAAAGTTAATCATTTTTCACTGAATTTTTTTTAATTATTATGAGTGTTAGCGGTATTTTGTCCTATAGAATATTACAATGGATACTTCTGCACACTCTGGGAAATTTTAATTTAATTAAAACAAAAACTGTTGCGCGTGGAACATTTTGAATGTGTGACAGTGAAGCTTTGAGAAAAACACTGTTTTATAAGAAAGTGTGCTAGGAAACAGTGTGATTTAAAGGGACACGCTGAGCTCTTTAAATGGCTGTAGAATCGGAAGAGAGGGGGAACACGTTGACTCTCTGTGGATGCTCAAAGGTTCAAGAAAATATTTGTAGAAAAAAATTTTTTGCTCCATTTTGCCTAAAACGCACTCCCGGTGTCCCAGTGGTGTATATGAGCAGACTTTGTCTTGATGAAACACGTATTGCCTAGAAGACAGCTCTATCTTTTCTTGGGAACTTTAGTTCTTACTTGTCATAGCCACAGTATTTCACATTCAGCATTGCCTACTACAGCTATATTTGCAGAAATAAGCGCCCAATACATTTATGTTCTGTATTCTTGTCTTTATTTTCCATCTCGTATGTTGTTTCTAGCCAAGTTTCCAGCATTTATGCTAGACAGAAACCAACAATTAATTAAGAATAACAGAAATTGATAATTGTTACTACTAGAATCCTTCAGATTCTATCTCTCTATATATTTTCAAGAACATGTTTGTTGCATTTAATTATTTTAGGATAAGTGTTTGATTCATGATGTGTGTGTGTGTGTTTTTTTTTTTTTTTTGTACTAAATACAAATACTTTCTTTTCGTTTAAAGACACACGAAAATCTACCATAAGAGTTGCTCTATAACATAGGCTGTGTTATATCTTTGTCACTGATTTTTCGTAATATCAGATTCTATGAAGATGACAGTTGGATTCACTATATTAGATGTGCCTTCATTTTAGAATTTTGTGCGCATAACACACACTGGCAATTAGACTGCTGCAGCAAATATACAACTGTTCAATAAAGTACGATGATTTTTTCACTTATGTGACGTTTCTTTAAAATTTACCAATGAAACTAAACAAAATTTTGAATTTTGACCAATATACCTCCACTATATAATTCCTGAACACACATCATCACTGACCTCTTTTTCAGTAAGTTAAATTTACAATTACTGAAAACGCAGGATGGAATACTTAAAATCAGTATCACTCAAGATTTTTCTAAAGAAGTAGAAATTAACACTAATTGAAAAAACATAAATTGTTGCTAAAAGAAATATATGACAAAACTTGCAACCCCGATTTAAGCGTTTGTAAACATTGTATCATATTTTAACTATAACAAAATTTTAAAATCAATTGGGAGGCTTGACAGCCAACCTCCACGGAGTGCATTCTGGGCAAAGCTAATAGCTTCGGAGAAAAAGAAAAAAGACAGATATAGGAAGTAATTGATAATATTCCAGGCAGCCTGCACCGAATTCAGTTGGGCCCTTTAGGTAGCCTGCATTGAACAGGCGGATTTAGGGATCTCACACCGAACTCAGGACAACTGACTGTGTGGACATAGACTGGATCCCTAACATGGCTCCAGATAGAGCCCCTTCAAGCCTCGCAGAAGGTCAGCTTCCATACCACATGCCGGAGCAGTAACCTTACAATCGCAAGCAATCATCACATCGCGCCAGATCCCACCTCACTTTGAAGACTAAAACAGAACCTAAGGAATTAAATGATATGAAATGGTAGAGCGGGAAATTTCGTTGAAAGTAAAGACCCATCCAGCCCAAAGTGACCAGAGGAAACCATGAAATATCCCGTCAGATTGCCAACTTCAATGAATTTGAACCTAGCACCTCCCGAATGCGAATTTTTAAAGTTAATTTTTTAATTTGGATTATTTAGGACGCTCTTTAACATCTCAGGTCATCAGCAACCCATTCAAATCAGGGTGTGAAACGGCCGGCAAATTTTGCTCAGAGGTCTCTTTTTTCAGGCTCGAGGTTCTTTATCGTGCCGTAAATGTACGACACGGGACCCACGGCTTTACTTCCCTTCCGAAGGAAGCCATACTTAGAAATTTTACTCCCGAAAAAATCCATCGGTCCTGGCCGAGATTGAACCCGCGATCTTCGGTTTAGGAGGCAAGTATGGTTACCGCTACACCACCAGATCCAACAAAGAGTTTTAAGTTTTACAGCCTGAGACATTCCTGTTAATTGTCTAGTATCTTAAACTTTGTAATGCAGTTGTATAATAATTTATAGAGGAATTTGTGCCCTAAATCAAGAGCACATACTTTCTATGTTGAGACATTCTTTGAAAAATTCCTCAATATATTTATATAAGGAAAACGAAATAAAATTACCATCGGCACATCTTCTGGTTTTACGTATGTGCAGCTACGATGCTATCTCATACATCAGTGAAAGCGAAACGAGGCTGTAAACTAAAATAAAGAAAACAATAATTAACAATGGCATGTGTTTTCTGAACCTCAAGGTCGAGTGATGTACTGTTAAGGTGACGGACGGATGTGCAACATGAAGAAATTTCCGTCGGAAGTGAAGTTGTCATCCGTTCGCTTTTCTCAGTTTACTCACTCTCCTTGTCCAAATCAGAGTCTCATATCTGCAGTGTACATGACATTTAACTCATTGTATATATCCACTATACTGAGTGTTTAAAAAAGTGGTCAAAACTTGAATAAATGTTCCCATAATTATAGGTCCAGAAACTAATATTTGTTGAGACATGGGTCAGTCTGTCTTCTGATACCAATCTACCTGTTTATACAGATGCTCGATGTATTTACCAAGCATTCCTACAAACACTTGAACCCTTCTTCGCAAAGAATCACTAACTTCAGCGAGAAAATCTGACTGCTCTCTGATTTGGTCACACCTACAGAAGCACATTTTCGATGGGTTGGGCATACACCAATGTACTTAAATGTTCCCATAGGCATAAATACAATAGAATTAGGTCAGGTGAACGGGAGGCCATGCTACTGGACCTCCTCGATCAATCCATCGCCGATAAAACGTTTGGGTTAAGCACTGTCGCACAAGGCATAGGAAATTAAGTGGTGCCCCATCGTGCATAAATCACATGTTTTCTTTCTATACAATATCAAGGAGAATTCATCACGCAGAAGTTGGCGATACATAGAATTTGTTAATCCGTTTGGCAAAGTGTACGGTCCTAGAGTCTGTCACCCACAATTCATGCCCACACATCGATGCTAAAGCGATCCTAATGTTGATTGCTCGAGGACTAGCATCTACATTATGGTAAATTTACCATGCCATTTCTTGTGAATCCTGCCTCATCCGTGATGCAAACTGTGAACTGCGGATCTTCAGCACACGTCCTGGAAGCCATTGCCAGAGATGTAATCGGCCATGGTGATCTGGTGGCCTGAAAGCTTACACGCGTTGGACATGATAAGGATAAAGTAATTGTTCATGTAGAACTGACCACTCAAGAGAGTGGTTGATAGCTTCAGAAGCTGTAATTCTTCGCACACTTGTTCAGGATTCTTTTCTACATGTCGCAACACCACTCCTCCATATCAGATGGAATAAGACGTTGTGGACGTCTTTCGGCATGCAGACACGGGTCTACCGATTACTGCAAAATACCATGTCTGCCATTTCCCTCGTTAGTTAGTAAGATTCCATTTCACTGTTTGCCTTGATCACACTGAATGGAATCACGAATCTTATTCTGATACCTTACTGCACTGGAAGGACAACCTCAAATGTCTGCTATAGGAGATCTTTGTACTGCTATGAAGGTACCAGCACCGCTGTAGTGCACTGCATTTACAACCATTCAGAAATGAGCAATGAAGTACAACAGGAAGACAGCCTACACCACAAAATACTACACATACTTGACACAAATAAAACGGCTCACGGGCATTTATTCTAGTTTTGACCTTCTGTAGCAATATGGCACACTTTAAACGTCTTCTACATTTCTTAATTGATATAATTAACTCAATAACTGAAACATTAGTGCATGGATTAAGTTGGCATACACTTAGTGATTCAATACTTATCAACAATGATCCATTCACTCATGCAACCGATCAGTGGGTGAGTAAGTAAGCAACCAATAACGCATTAAAACATAATTATGTAAAAAGAATGATAAAAGACAGATCCAATGGTAACGTTTGCGATTACTAATCCGGAGATCTTGGGTTCCATTTTCGGCCAGGTCAAGTTGTCTGAGTAAGGTTTATTTCGAACTTTTTTCTTGCCCCGAGAAGGTGAATGATAGCATTAAGACCCAAGAACTCCAAGCTCATTTGCACCATCATTAATTTATTTTATTTCATTCATCCTTGCAGTGTACATGCCTACATCTACTTTATTTACGTCCACAATCTGCAGGTGTCGCGATAAAACCAATAGTCAATGAGACAATAAATCAAATATTATAAAAATATATATGTTCTTACAAAAGTATAATAAATACCTTTAAAATGTTAATATAGCTACAATCACAAGGATATCGACAGTACTTAAAAATTACACATTTTTTTAACTGCTTGGTACATCCTTCAGAATTACCCCCGCAGCCTTCACCACTGCTTCTGGGGATGTAAAAAAGTCTCCTATGATGGTGTTTCTTCAATCTGGGGAAAAGGAGAAAGTCTCATGGGGTAGATATGCACTATAGCGATGGTGAGGGACAAACTTTGCTTTGATTTTTATAAAATATTCAGCAACAACATTTGCGATTTATGGTAAAGTGCATTATCGTGATGCAGCATCTAGCTTGTTGCAAGGAAATATGGCCTTTTGAATGTGACATGGCCTTACAGTTCAGTGTAGGTATGACATGCCGGGAAACAATTCCTTGCATATCGAAAAATAATATGATTACAACTTTCCTAGCAGAAACAATCACTTTTTCTATTTTTCGGCATTAATGATAATGATAATGATGGAGATTTTCACATAGCTCTTTGCTATTTGCTCTCAGAATTGAAACGATGTAGACAATTTTTATCAGCAGTGACTACATTTGAAAGTAACCCCGCTTCTTCCTACATCATCTTCAACTGCATGCAAATTTTGCATGCACAGTCCTTATGTTCAAGAATCAGCAATCTGGAAACCCACCGTGCACAAACAGATCTCGTTGCAACTTTTCAATTACACACATATTGTGGGCTGCACCCAGTGAAATTCCATAATTTCTTAAAGTGTTCTTAATGTTATTCGATGATCCTCTCTTACAATGACAGCAGCGGTGTTAATGTTTTCTTCCGTTTGCGTATAAATTGGACAGCCGAGTCCACTTTCCTTTGAAATTGATTGACTCTCCTCTTTACATTTTTAAACCACCTTCGAAGTGTGATTTAAGCGAAAAAGCTCTCCATAGGCCTCAATTGAAGATTTGTTCAGACGAAAACAGAATTTGAGATCAGCCTAATGTTCGTTGCGTGTTACCTCCATTTTACTGTAGGCGGAACTGAACACGAATCAATTTGCACACTTCTCAAAGGTTGGAACCGGAGGTGAATGAAACTAGTGCCACGTGTACATTACGCATTAAGCTACATTTTAACTATAGAAAGTTTGTCTGTAAAACATTATGCTCTCTCTTTATTGAACAGCCCTCGTAGTTCGATCAGTTGACCACTAAAAAATGCTGACGATGTCAATGGAGAAGACTTTTTATATAATGAAACTCCATACGACTCAGCCTATAGACAGAGTTCAAAGTCGCTTTCGAGCAGAATATGGGAAGATTCCATTAACAAAACGTTTATCTGCTCATCGTATGCGCAATTTAAAGATTCTGGTTGCCCGTACAAGAGGAAACGTCTACATCTACAGTCAACGTGGAGCTTGTGCAACGATGCTACCAACGTTACCCTTAAATTCCATTGAACAGCTTTAAAATATATAAAAATATTATAATGGTGTGGCTCTTGGTACTCATTTTGTCAATATAACTTCATTAGTGCGTATAGAGTTATATAGTGATATCCACAGATATTGTTGACTAACCTCTGAATGAGATTCTATGGAGATTTCAATGCACGTGTATGCAACGAACCCTTGGAAAATATACTGAAGAGATTTCAATGCACATATAGACACTAAACTAAATGCATTACAGGAAATGGAATATCCTCTAAGCTTTGGAACGTACTGTTCTATAAATGTATTGACAGTTTTTAGGTGCTGAAAATGAATTTATGACTTCAGTCCAATTTGAACAATTAATACGTGATCCTATAATATAGAGAAATAAACTGTAATGTTTTTGGTAGGTAGTTTGGCATATTTTTTGTAGCTTTCAAATGTTTATAATGAATTGATTATAGTGAATAAATAGATTACGCTTCTAAAATTTTAATTAACTATTGAATTAGATTCATTGTTATTTAAAATTTATTCACATGTTATAATATAATTATAACATGTGAATAAACTCAATAAAGAAAATATATGTATACGAACGCTTTACAGACGTTTATATACCGAGACTTCATTCCGCAACGCAATCGGTGTTTGTACACTGGATCTTCAGTGAACGCACGATTCTCTATAAGACTGGAGTAAAAGTATTGTTGGAGCAGAGAATTGACCAGTCGTGTTTTTTACGCCAACCGTTTCAATTGCATTTCTGTAGAAAGTGCATGTTAGATTTCTACTGTGTATTTATACATTGTGGAGAATGCCGAGAGTGAAAAATATGCTAGAATAAAGAATATTGAATTCCGGTTGTTATGGGCAAAAGAAATCGTACAAGTATTGTAGGAGAGAATTTCATCATAAATTTGCAGTAGAAACATCTTCATCAAGAAGCGCAGTCTTCACGCTAGTGAACAAAGTTCGAACCCTGGATGTTTTAATTGACGAGAAGCCCAGACCAAAAAACCCGATTTTAACAGAGGACAAACTTGATGAATAATTAGGCTAGCGATGAGAAACATTTTCTTGAAAGTATTTAGCACTATTAGTCCGGCTAGTTTGTGAATACGTCTGCAGTGCGTATAAAGCTACTCAGCTTCTGCATCTCATTTATATAAAATTACTTCTTTACCTGAAATAAAATACCCGGCAGGCAGTTTAATATGTGGGTGTGTGTGTGTGAATGTGGGTGTGTGTGTTTCAAGTTAAACCTGAAGGCAATGTAGTAATAGTGAAATTACAATACTTACAGCTTGTACTTACAATTATACATTCAACGTCACTGAGAAAATCGCTATTTCCAGCAAAAAGAATTAAGACAATTAAAGGTCGATTGGCATGCTGGAACCACTTACGGTTCACACTAATTGGTTGAGTCAGGAGGTTTTTCTAGTCAAAGTGCGCGAAGTTAGCAGCAATTTAGTTTTTGATTAGAGCGCAATGGCTAGTATAATTATAAATAATATGTAAGTTGTTTCCACTCATATACAAATACCTGTAAACATCATTCTTTCCATTTTTTGATTTGTAATTTGTTTATTATTATTGTTTTATATTTTTATTATTTTTCCCTTCTTCTAATTGTGCATCATACTTAAGCATGTAATTTTTTTTTAATAGTGCCTAACCCCAGTTTTTACTACTGAGGCACCACAGACGGTAGACATGTACGGTCGACAAACCATGATAATAAAATATAAATTTTAATACATTTAATTTTATAACAAGACAGGTGTACCTATTACTACATTCAACATAATTAAATAAATTTCATTCTATTTAAATACATGTCAGCCCAATTAAATATATAAAATACATTTCAACCTAATATATGTGAACCTAACTAAATACACGGCAACCGGATTGTATACATATTAACCTAATAAAATGAATTTAACATAATTAAAAAAAAACCAATCTAAGTAAAAGTATGCCAGCCTAATTACATACCTGTCCTCTCAATTAAGTACATTTCAACTAATTAAATAGATTTAAACCTGAATAAATACAAGTCAGCTAATTAGATTCACGTTAACCTAATTAAATATATTTTAACATAATATAACACATTTTAATCTATTAAATATATGCAAATATTCCTTAATGAAATTTAGCCTTATTAAATATCTGTCAACCTATTTAAATACATTTGAAGCTAACTAAATAAAGTTCAATCAAATTAAATACATGTCAATCTAATTAAATAGATGTCAATATAGTTAAAACATTTCAACCTAATTATATTTATTTCAGTCTAATTAAGTACATATCAGTCTAATTAATATTTTCAGTCTAATTAAATATATTTTGATCTAATTCAATTTATTTCGATCTAATTAAAATATGTTAACTGCAAAAGCTAAAGTAAGAACTTATCTCAGTTTCTGTTACATTTTTAACTATGTCTCAAAATCTTTTCAAAAGTGCTCAGGCCTGTTTGACACCGGACGGAGAACAGGCACCTCAAGAGTCTACTATGATAGTGAATACAGTATTTATTGCTCTTTACTATTAATAAATAACGAAAGAAACAAAAATTTGCACTTTGAGTTTCGACCGCACAGTATGGTTTTTCCTTGGCAGGTAAGGTGTAAAACAAAGATAGTTGTATGTGATCCTGGAGTCGGTTGTTAAAGATGTATTGTTCAGGATTTTGTACAAAAGCTAACGTTAAGATAATCCGAGAAAGTTGCTTTTTTCACAGTCTTGTAAAAAAATAGTGATATTGATTAATTGATTGATATCCAATTTCAGAAATAAGTGCGAAGGTCTACTATAGTTGTGAATGAACTACAAAGAGGCTAACTGATGGTAATAAGCGATTAAGGTGAAGAAGGAAGCGGTAAATTCCCATGTAAGCCATGATGTGACGTGTTTGGGATTCCCCCTAATTGCATACCACTTATAGTTTTTGACCTATTACATCAGCAGTATTTGTACGTGCATATTAAATAAGAATGCACTTTGATATATAAGTTAAGAACAGTCCTGCTCGAGAAAATGTTAAGGAATACAGCTGTGAAAATGGCTTATATAGAAAGATTTAGTGACTTTTAAAGACCCAAAATCTTATACTTGGGATTAGGAAAACAAATCCACTACATTGAAATTTGGTGATTTGACAGGTTTCGTACGTGTTCCAGAGGTTGGAAATTTAGAACCTTTCTTCTGATATTCTCAACCAGTCTTCTCTAAATCTATGAAGACTGTTCAATAAAGAAATCACAATTTTCATTTGACAACATACTTTACTCATCATACTTTTGATAATCTTTCTCAAAGTCCACCCTGTTGGAAGCAATGCAACAGTCCCAGCGTTTCTGCTAGTCTTCAAAGATGTGCTGGAAATCATTTTTGACTGGTCTGTAACCTTCATCACTGCTCATAGTGATGCAAAATGTCTCTCACGAAGGTGTTTCTTCAGGGAAAGGAAATGTCACATAGCGCTCAATCTGGACTATAGGGAGGGTGAAGGACAAATCGCATTAATGTTTGTGAGATATTGCAACAAAATTTGCATTCAGTATGTTGCTTACAACTTTTCCAGCAGAAGCAATCCCTTTGCTTTTTTATGTTGGTAACCACAAAGAGCTTTGCTGTTTGCTCTCAGGATCGAAATGATGTAGCCAATCTTTATCAGCAGCGATTACTTTTGAAATAAATTCCACACCTTCCTATAACATCATCTTCAACTGCATGCAAACCTGCACGAGTAGGTACGTCTTTTTTTTAGAGAATCAGCAGTCTCAGAACCTCTTCCTTTGATTGATTGTTTTCCTGTTTTAAAATGTTTAAATCATCTTCAAGCTGTGCTGTAGGGAAGAACAAACTCTTCCTAGGCCTTCTGTAACGTTGCATAGGCCTCAGCTGAAGATTTGTAGAGACAAAAACTCCATTTTGCTATAGACGGAACTGAACCTGTCTTAACATGCACATCTATCAAAGGCCGGAACCGAAAGTGACAACAATGAAACTCATACCACGCAGTACATTACGCATCAAGCTAACAAAATATTGTAAAGTTTGTTTTACAGCACGCAATTATGCCTGTAAAAATTATGATCATTCTTTCTCGCAGTTAATTTTTTATCTCAGGAGATTTAATTTCCTTTAAATCTTTTTGTTTATTACCATATTTTCAATGCCATTATGAACTGTAGTAATATCACGTTTTAATGGGTATTTTTGGACGATCCTGTCTTTTTCTCTTACCAATGCTGTTTACATGCCTCGCAAGTTGACAATTCCTAAATTGTCTGGTTACAATGGAAACAAAATAAATTTCAGTGTTATAATTACTTATCGCAATATTGCATTACGCGCAAAAAAAAAAAAAAGAAAAAAGAAAAAAGAAAGAAAGAAAAGAAAAGAAAAGACAAGAAAAGAAAATTAAATAATATTTTTCGCACAACTATTGAATGTTACCGGAGCCGTATGATACATGTTTTTAAAGGTGAATGTTTTGTTTATTTTTCGAGATGAAAATCCTTCGGAAGTTTGAAGTTTGTTCTTTCCGTCATGCAAAATCTTGTCGGCGAACTTAATTTTAGCATCTAACTGAAACGTAACAACCTTTATATTGCCATTGTAACGACATTCAAACTCTCTTAGGAGAAAAATTTGCTTATGAAATAAATATACTTAATATTTACGATTAAATAAAATTTATTTAAATAACTTATTTCAAATAAAAGTGTGCAACAAATGTGGTAAACGTATAGTGATTTTCGCTTCGTTCAATTTTTATTTTTTTTCTTTCTCGAATCTGTTGTTGTGTACTTATCAAACATTTATTGCAATGTAACATAACGATTCAAGTGTTAAAATGAAATAACTTTGAGCAGCACGTCCTATCCAACTACGAGGAATTTCAGCATCGAGATACTCACGGACGACGTGATGAAAGTGAGGTGGAACCTCATCGTGTTGATAAATAATTTTCTGAAGATCTGCATGTAGCTGTGGCATTTGCCACTGTTGAAGCTTGTATACTGGATACAGGTCCAGTGTACCTGTATACTGGACCTGTAACAGTTTTCTCCGCAAAGAAAAGTGGGCCGTACACTTTTGACGAAGAAACAACACAGAACTCAATGACTTTAGAGGAATTGCGTACGTGTTCTACCACAACACCGTCATCTTCTAGCCGCTCTTGAAAATCAACAAAGAATTGAAGATGTCGATTGTGATCCTCGGGACTCAGCGCCTGCAACAGCTGTATCCTCCGGCATGGTTTCACTTTAAGTCGTTGACGTAAAATATACCAGACAGTTGAATGCGGAATCTGCAATTTGTGGCTCGCGAGACGTGTCGACTTTTTAAGGCTCCTGGCAAATGCCTGTCACACATGCTTAACGGTCTCAACCAACACTCTAGGCCGGCCGGTTCTTTGTCCATCACACAAGTCCATCAAACTTTTTGTACCTTGCACGAATTGCTTTGGCTGCTGGTGGTTCTTTGATGTTTCGTACAAAATCGCCTTTGAGCCGTCACAACGGACTTACATTTAGCGAACTGTAACGCGCAGAAAGCTCAGTGAACGCCATATTTTCTCTATTGCTGCTTTCCAGTACTTAAATATACAACTACCCTATGGCACCTATTACGAATGAAAACTTGGAGATACTCTTTTAATTAATATAAGCGTTTTTGCCATATCTGTCATGGTTTCTGTTCTATCTGCCCTCAAAACCAGAGAAGAACTTTAGAGTCATCCTAATTGACCTTAAGGGAGATTATGTTTAAAAATAAAAATATTGTTTATTGTTTAAGCCGTCCTCGTAAGTAGATAGTTATTCTGAAGATTATTTTGAAATAATAACCTGTATAAGGTTAAAGAAAGATGGGTTAAGAATGACAAACTTATCAATTGACTGGTGGTGAACAAAACTGAGAGGTTTAAATGTAAATAAGATTTATTGCATATGAACACAACTTCGATATCATACATATCGATATAACAACTTAAAGGTCGATGAAATTATTCGGGAAGCCTGACATCCGCACCGACAAAAGCGAAGCAAAAAAGAAAACAATTGACATTGAATGAAGAAGAGAAGAGAAGAGGAGCATAAAGAGTGAAAGTACTGTTAAAACTCAAGGTTATCTGCTCACAAGGACTTTGCCAAGCGTGGGGGAAGATGAAACGATGCAACATCAGAACGATGATGCTGATGATGTTGATGATGAAGTAATGAGAAGGTCATCTCGGCAATCAGAAACCGTGCTGTACTCTCTTGCACCTTTTATTCTCTTTTCTTTCCATCCAGCATTACCTCTAGTTCTCACGTACCGTTCCGTTCATCCTTCCCACCATCAAGGAACCCATCTCTCTTCTCCAGCCAATGTGAGCTCCGGTGTAGCGACCCGCCAATGTAGGAGTCAGTTTCCCTCCCCCTCCCCATTTCCCAATTCTCTGTTACTGTGCCAAACACTTCATATATAAGCCAATACTTGCCGCAAACCGCACAGATATCCAAATTGCATTGGACAGAAACAGAGGTAAGTGCAGAAATTTTCGTCAGTGCGGGATATTTCTTGAGTTGTTACGCGAGTGAAACAAGTGAATCGTGATAACAATTGTGGTTGTGCTTATCAGTGGTGGCTCGTGATGTGTAAGTGACTTCATTTCTTCTTCTTCTTCTTTTTTTGTATTTGGCATTGATGCAATGTGATGAACTTAAAGAACAAAATAAAATTTTATGTAGAATTTTACAATTGCATTCATCGAAAATTTAAACTCACCTAATAACATGAACACGAGCCGCCCCTGAAGGGAAAACCAACGCCTATATTAAGCCAAGTCACACGAGAAACCTAAATCTGATATAAAGGAAAATGTTTAAGCTAAATTGTTGTTTGTATTAGTAAATGAAACACGAATAATCTTATACACACAAATTTAAAACAAAATTCTCAAAAGTATATGAAAAAGTTTAAAGCATAATCCATCATGCAATATAACAAAAATTGTTCATTGGGACAAGGGCAGCGTGCGAATTTGAATATCTGCGTGGTTGGGCCTTGCCTATAATCCTATTTTTTAAGTAACGTGATACAGATTTACGCTAAGTATGTAAAAAATTCAGTCACGCAGAAGTGAAATATAAGCGAATTAAGCAAATTCCTCAGCAAGTAGAATAACTTTTAATATAAAATCCAAATTATGGCCTTAATAGTTAATGAAATAATAATGCCATGTACATTAATTAGCAGGACAGACTCTAAAGCTAATTAATAAAGGAAAGATTGAACTATGAATCACTACTTAACCAGAATGGTTGTTTGTTTTTTTTCCCCCCTTCAAAATCGCTTGAAAATAAATGTAAGTAGAGAAATTACTCTAATTTTCATAATTAAGGAGTCAAAAGTAGAATTCTTGCAATTTATAAGCATTACAAGAAAGATAGCACATTTTTAGAAAATTGAAAATAAATAATACTTACTACTACTACTATTACTACTACTACTACTATTACTATTACTACTATTACTACTATTACTACTACTACTACTACTACTACTATTACTATTACTACTATTACTACTATTACTACTACTACTACTACTACTATTATTATTATTATTATTATTATTATTGAGATTAAAGCATAAAAATGAATAGTACGGTATTAATTAAATCAAATATATGATCACTGACAGGCTGATGTGTTTAATTATTTTTAAATGTAACCGTGTTTAGGAACTGAGCCCCTGGTACCATCTTTACATTCAATAAAATAGAGAAAAATAGTTTCTATGTATCAGTAAGAAAAGGCATGCTACTATTTAAAACCATTACAATGCACTAAGCAAATATACACAATCAACAAAATACAATGGAAAGTTCCATTTATTTTCAGTGCTTTGAAATTTAATTTAAATGTTTTTGTAGTAAAATCATATAATGCAACCGTTTTCTGAAGATTATTACAGTGAACTCTTACATACAAATATAATTCTCAAACACATATTAGATTAATGTTTCACATTTGCTATCTTCACGACAATGCTTTTGTTAAATATAAAACATATGCATAATTATAAATATAGTTTATATGCTGAATTAATTTGTCCTTTTATTTTTAAACAATTGAGGGAAAATTATACCCTGGAGCGCTTTTTAAATTTCGGTTTTCTGTTTTACCCCTACCCCTAATGATCCATTGACCCTAATTTTCAGAAACTTATTTTTCATTTTATTCATAATGGTATATATATATATATATATATATATATATATATATATATATATATATGCTAGAAAAAATATTGATGTCGCTAGAGCGATTTTTAAATTTTGGATTTTAGATGAACCCCCACTCCTATTAACCTGATTTCATTTATTTTCAGAAAGTGTTTTTTATTATTTTACAATGGCATATACCGAACTTCCTTAAAAAAGTAAAAAATTGCGACCTCTAGAGCGATTTTTAAATTTCGCTTTAAATCCCACTTTAAATTCAGATAGAGTTCCACTCCTAATGACCGATTTCTTTGATTTTCAAAAATTACTTTTCTTAATTTATTTAAATAGTATATATCGAGTTTTGTTACGGGAAAAAAATTGGTGTCGCTAGAGCGATTTTTAATTGTTGGGTTTCAGGTAAACCTTCACTCCTAATAGTCTGATTTCGATGATTTTCGGAAATTTTTATTAATTTATTTTAATGGCATATACCGAGTTTTGTTGAGAAAAAAATTCCGACCGCTAAAGCGATTTTTAAATTTTAGCTTTAAGTTAACCCTCATCCCCAATGGTCCAATTTTATCATTAATGAACTGGAATCGTTTGTTAATTGTTTATATGTCGAGTTTCGTTGTGCAAAAACAAAAATTGCGGCCGCTAAAGCGTTAACAGACTACTACTGTGTGTGTGTATATTTATATACAACATTTTTCATCGTCATTTTCGGTGTCTAGTAGGTAGGATCGATGAAGATTACAAGAAAATTTTCAAAAATATTTTAATGGGTTCCACCGTAATTCTTCGGAATTCGCTAAAAAGTATAATAAGTTCAAATTTTGATTTTTGTGATAAAGAGAAACTCAAAGAAAAACTTTATTAATAATTACTGTTATTAAAAATTATAAATTATAAATAACTCTAACAAAGTTAAGAAAAATGGCTACCATCACTTACTTTATAAATTAGTTTAAATATAAAATAGGTATATTTCATTATACAGATGAACTTAAACATTTTGCAATAATCATAATAATTGCCATTAAAGTACTAATATTTTCGAATTCAATGACAATATTTTAAAAGTTTATATATGCTTTCAACTTAGAAAATGCTTCGGAAAGTTTCTACGTGGTTCCTACTAAAAGAACTCTGTATCAACTATTACTTTAATATACAGGGTGTTAATGGACTACACCGAAATAATTCCAGAGAGTGTAGAGATGTCGTATATAAGAAATTTGGGATAAGCAATGCATGGATCACAACTAAACATAATGTAGTTTAGGGCGTTAAACATTTTAGGCTTCAGATGCCTATAAGTCAGTGTAAAAGCTAAGTGGGTGAAAAATTGGTGTATAATGTCTTTAAAACTGTCTTGCAAGATTAGAAATATCGATTTCTCTCAGATCGTTATCAGCGTTTTCAAGATTTAGTGCCATAAAACTCCCTCAAATCTCGAACTAATCATGTGACACTGAATATACATTAAAATGCCTTCTTGCATTATGCAGATGTAGTCAGTTGATGTAACCTACTTTAGAGGGAGCTCTTTAACTGCTTGTGTGGTTCAGTTCTTGTAATGTTGTTAAATTGTTTTATTGGCAGTGCTGCGATAAGCACACTAAAGCATATGATTGAAAGTTACTGAATGCTTTCAAGTTTTATTCTCTTTCTCAACAATGAATGTATTACCATCATATAATGGTTAATAAGTTTAACTACTAACATGATGCCTAAAACTTAATTTACCTAACATATACTCAGGACACGATTCTGATTGGTAAGTACAATAACTACAAAGGTTGTAATTATATGAATATGTTATGATTTAAGTGTATAAATTGAAACATCAAGTTAAAACGTAGCTTAAAAGCTGTATTATTAGAACATAGTCAGAAAACAAATAAGTAATTATGATGAACCAGGCTTAAATTAAAAAATAAACGACTACTTTTAAAACTTCCTTCGTTATCGTGTGTTAGGCTTTCAAGCATACGTTCATTAGCCACCTGCTTTACAAACACTCATCACACATTTTCAATGCCGTAGTAATTGAAGTAGCTTCGGTTTCGGTGTAGTTTATTAATATACTGAATGCTGATTTAGTGAGTTTCTTTCTTTTTTTACAGTTTTATTGTTTTCAGAATAAATTACATACATAAATTTATAATATTCTATCCATACTTTCGAGTCGGCTAAGGGGTGACATTCATGGGTTTCAGTCAGAAGGTACTGGGTTCTATCTGCCCCTAGCTATTAAACTTATTAGGGATTTCTTACTTTCTTCGCGTTTTTAGCACATGGCTGGTTTGCTTCAAGCTTACCATGAGCATCAAAGTACAATTTTATATTTAATAATAAGCAAAACAAAATAGAAATGCTCTAAGCTAAACTAGTGGCATCTGCTCGATAATGAGTAAACTAAATACGTCATGCTTCGTGCAATTAATTAATAGAAGTGGCAATACGAAAATTCAGCTAAAGCGAAAATAATGAATTAAAAAGAAAAACAAGGGTTAAAGGGTTAATCTCTTTTGAGTAACTTATTTACTTATGCATTCTAATGCGAGATATATTAAATACATTGTAGTTTTATCTATTAATTTACATGTACTGGAGGTGGAGTTGCGAGCATTACATTTTTATTTATACACATATATAATCAATCTATTGATGAGACATAGTTTTTTACACATTTGGCAAAATACTTCTAATAGAAATACTATAGTTTTAATAAAATAAATGGCAAATGCTGGGGAAGTACGCTGAACTTAAGCCTGGAACGCTTCCTTCCTTAAAATAAAAAATAAGTTCCTTTCCCTATTTATCATTTCACCTCATGTATCATCTGTCTATCGCTTGTGATGCATCAGTAGTTAAAACGGGCGTTAAACACTATAAAACACACACAAAAAAGCTGATCTAGAGTCTAATAATGTGATTATAAACAACAGAGGGTAGCTTACTGGACGCTTGAAGCATTGTCGTCGGTGTGAGGGAAAAATTAAATGGGAGTTTTGCAACTGTGTAACATTAAAATTTAGAATTAACTAAATAATTATAAAAAATTAATTTAATGGCATATCTTGTATCTTAAAATGTTTTAAATTGTAATCGTTTCATAATACGAATGTGCTTCAAAAAAGAAGAAGGTAGTGTTTGACATGACACTGGAATCCTGATTCCACCAACTTTAGCATTGATTAAATAAAGACGCTAAGGTACTATATTACAACAGAAGTACTTATTGATAGTCGCAGTACTTGCTGGGTTTGCTTATTATTTCTGCAGACTTGAAAGTTTCTCCGTGTCGTATAATGGAAGCAATCAGTTAGCTGTTACTCTCTGTTTAAACTGAGAGTTGAGACACGACTTCCTTTTCGTTTTGCTGCACAGTTTGAAGACTTCAGTGAGAAATATATGATCTTGACACAGATTACAGAAGCTCTGTTCCCTTTGTTAGCGGAGTTTCTTTGCGAGTGTACCACATTTTACCAGACTGTGACGTAATTGCATACGCAATAACTGAAGAATCACGGCAAGGCAATGTTCAAATTTCGTTTTTCATTGTATACTGTTACACAATGAAGGAATATTCTCGGTAAGAATACAAAAGAACAAACATGTTGATTTACATAAACTTTTTTCAAAAATTTAAATTCATGTCTTTCATCTAAACATTCAAACATGTAAGTTATATTAAACATACGAGAACTAGGCAATAAAGACCGAAAATTATTACGAACCTCACTAGGCAGGGTCTTTTTCAAAGTAGTCCTCATTAAGCTGCATGCACTTAGCCCAAGTGTCTGCCAGTCCTAGAAGACGTGCAGTAAACATTTTCTTGACGTCTTCAGAACCGCCTGTGCCTTCTTCACGACAGTCTTGATAAACCAAACAAAAGGCTGGCCCTGCAGATCGTTTTTGAGACAGGAAAAAATAACACGGGGCTAGGTCCGGGCTGTATAGAGGATGAGGACACATTCTATGTTTTTTCTGGCCAAATGTTGAGAAATAGCGTGAGGTGGGCGTTGTCATGGTGAAGGCCCCAACTCAGGGCCTTTTCTTCGGATGTGTTCGTCCAGAACGTTCAAAACAGTATTGTAATATGTCACGGCTAAATATGAGCCACTCGCTTATTTCTCACCTTCCATCCATTTTATAGCCAAGCGGTCGATTAATTTGGTGTATCATGGAGACGATGGTTCAACTTCCCACGCCAGACTCCTCGAAAAGCCGCCAAAGCTCAAAGCATCCATATTCTGCTCATGCGCAGAACTAGCCTTTCCCCAAGTTCAAACGTGCAACCTTCACATGGAACAGCGAAACCATTTCCCTAGCTACGTGCCCGATAATATGTACACTCATACTACATTATTATTAACAATATTTAATAATGAAGTCCTCCATACCCACAATAGTACCCCATTAACCGTTGTTTGCGGGAATCTTCATGTTGATGAACCATTCCACGACAGTCGAAAAACGAAATCACCATAACCATTCCTATCGTTCAACCTTGGATGTCGAAGAACCAGATTACGATCGCCTGTTTGCTTTGGGACTGTTGATGGTGAAGCCTAGTCTCATCACCTAAAACGATGAATTAAAGTGCTCCGCTAACAACGGCTGAAGCTCGCGACACACATCTGTTAGTAACAGCTTAAGCAATCTGGGCACCCATCTGACACAGACGCACCTCATGTGTAAGCGATCATGTAGAATGGTGAACGCACTACCGTAACATGTCTGCCAGTATATCCACGGTTATTTGCCTACCTTCCCAAACAATGGCTGCAGCTGAGTTAATCATGGTCTCGTTGCAGTGTTTGGGGAACCTGGACCGTTCTGCTCTGTTGTTGGAACACGGACCTCCTTAAACTCTTTGAATCACCGAAGTGCGGTTGAGTGTTGCCATATGCTTAAAATATCACGTACGCTTCCATATTAGATTTCTGCAGATGGAAGCAAAATTTCAGAGCAGCGTATTCAAACTGAATACCTAGAAAATCTGAATATTCATAACTTCAATATCATTGATGACCAATACTTTTAACAGTTAAATTGGCGACTCAATTTTGCGCAGCATGTGCGTGCTTGCTTCTAATTTTTTCCACCAATCACACGAGATCTTTTTTCCTCATGAAAAATTGTTTCACTACTGTATCTCTATTGTATGATGAGAAAAAATAATATTCTCAGTCGCTGTGGACTAACCCTAGTATTTATTTCATTTATGGTTAACAGCAACTTTTTCAATTTTTAAGCATACAGCAACATCAAACATAACAAAATATGTCCTTCTTAAGCCTGATAGAAAACGGAGATCGGCAAAACTGAACTGCTGCTACTCATTGTACATGATGGAAATCGTGTGGTAAAAATGAAAGCAGCGGAAACAGCCCTCGTTACGTTTATTGTTTTAACCGAGGAAGTTGTAGAGAGAAATTTGATCATGGACACACGTTACTGCTTGCGAATATTGATGATAAATTGAAACTAGGTTTTCTCAAAGTATTTTCCTTCAGTCTCTATACTTCTGGTCATCCTTCGGAGTAGAGGTTGGAATAATTGGCACCTCTCTTTGCTCTCAATGGTGCTAAGATTCTTTTCGTACACTACTACAGGATATACTGACTTTTAAAATCGCTTCTTCACTAAAGAGAACAAAAAATATCACAGGTGCCACTGTGTTGCAAAAGTTAGGGATATTGAAGAATAAAGAAATTTCGATGGGTTTAAGTATTAATTTATAAACATTTATTAACATTTGAATGCAATAATAGGTCTTTATTATCATTATTATTAATTGATATATTTTATTACTTTTTCGGACCTAAACAAAAAGTATGATCGCTTCTTAAAAGCAAAAGAGAATGTTCATTTTACTTTCTAGTACAGTGTCCAGTCACCTCTTGCCTGGATGACAGTTACTACTCTCTATAAGGTTATTCGGATCCTCAGCAGAAATGACTCTTCATAAACGAGGAAGAATCGTCGTCAGTTCTCCTGGTGTCTGGGGAGCTGAAGAAGAGTATTCCAGCTTGTCATGCTCAATAGTGTTTAGTTCGGGTGACCGCGGTCGAAGTGGAAGAGTTCATACAGTCTTTCAAGTATGATGAGGTGTGACGTTGTCATCCAGAAATCGGAATCAACTGCTGCATGAAACTGGGTCACAACACTCTCAACAATTTGAGCATTCGTGTTCTCACGATAGATGTACAAGTCTGTACGTCCTTGGTACAAATGTCACCCCAAACCTGTATTGTTCTTCCCCTCTGAATGGTGCAACTTCTTGGATAAATCCCTCGGTTCTGGGAGTCTCACGCACTCTTGTTTCACTCAGCTTGAGCCCATGCCAATCTTTGACGTCGATGTGATGGACGAAGAACCAAACGTTTGGAATGCAAGTTTACCACTGGCTGTATAACGGGCTGATACTGACATCACAGCAAGTCTCGCGTACCTTGCAGACGGTATCCTCTGGCTTGCAGAGTAAGAAACTGTCATCTGTAGGAGAGGTTTTCCTTGGTCTTTCAGTTCTAGGTCTTTCTTCTACAGTTTCTGTCTCTCTTTCTCTGTTGACAAGCCTACTGACAACGAACTGAGATACTCCTAGAGCTTCTGCCACATCAATTTGCCTTAATGCAGATTGTAACATACCTAAAGCATGGTACGACTCACCAAGAATGGTTTTCCTTCTCTCCATTGTTATTTTGTCCTTAAATGATAGATATTTATTGTGTTAAAAATAAAGAATACTCCATGTTTAGTGTAATCTATCTGCACACATTTCATATAATGTTGCAATAACAATAAAATAACAAATGAATGTAGTTAATTTGTTATTTGAGTAAACAGAAGACGTCTCAATATCATATGTTCATTTAATGCTATTGATGCCACTATTAGCAATTAAAATTAAAATTTCCCTAACTTTTGCAACACAGTTTATGTCGTTTTATGTAAATCTTTCTGAGTTTCTATGGAAGCTGTTCGTATGTCATCACCCAAAAATTGTTTAAATTTAGTTAAGAAAAACCACGAAGTTAATAATTATGTATATAGTGGATAAAAGATTAATACAACTTGGCTGTAACTGCTGCACCTGAGAAGTCCTTCACTCAGCTTATGAAGCACCCAGCGAGGGGAACATTTCCTGATACTTAAATAATCACGTAAAATGCTTGAGACACTTATCGATCCAATATGGGGCGATGCCTTTAAATCCTTATACGTTTCTCGGAGGCTCTTCTTTTATTTTCTCCACATCTGTGATATTATCTGCAGCCACCGTTGAAGTGCCGCTCTTCTCAGCCTCTCTTAAATTCCTCCAACCAAATGAATACTATTGGATGCTTAGTAGTAATACCTGTGTAAATATCTCAAGACACTGTTCCTGATCTAAGTCGCTTTAAAATTCATTGCACGATGATATTCACGCCCTAGCTCCATTGAGCGACTCTAAACTACTGGCACAGTAACCCCTCTCAAAAATATCGAATGATTGCTCTCCCTGTTCCCCCTCCCTCTATCTGTGATAAAAATGTATAATTTCGTTAAATTATTCTGAGCGCGCAGGTCTTATGCGTAAGGTCGTGCGAGACCGAAGAGAAATCAGCTGTAATACTTTGACTTAAAGAGTGCTGGCTATGGTAACTATCCATATACAAGATAGACATAATAACTGAACTTCTAGGTAAGAACGTATTTTTTTCTAATTGTTGGTGGAGGTGTTTGGTTGTTAGCCATTTTTTCTCTGCCCTCTGTCATGTGGGGAAGATTCTTGATTTTATCACTCTTGTTGAAGTTTTCATTAAACCACAATCAAATACACTAAGATAAAAGATAATAAAACTTCTCGTTTACAAACTTTCGCGCAGACATAAATCTACATATTTTATGATCTGTACTCTTGATTATTTCTCATATACACGTCGAAATTCTTACGAAACTTTGAGAACATTTTATAATATTTACTGAGAAAATTTTCTCGAGGTCTGCACTGTCGTGAAGATTATCCCCCCCCCCCTCAAAATGGTGCACCTTATCCTCCCCTCTCCCTTCTTGAGCACAGTTATTCCATTAGCGTTGTTTGCTGAGCTTCACTTTCCCTTTTCATCACGCGACTGAATACACCGACAGCTGATGTGTTCTCTTCACTGGGGCATTGTCTTCCTTTACTTTGATAACTGAAATTTATTTACTTATTTCAGTATACATAACAAAAGATTACAGTAAGTGAGTTGCATCCCCAAAAGAGCAAACGATCGTGCTCGGGTGCAAATTCAGTGCGTTATAAACATTGAAATGTAAATTACAGAAATTGCGGGAGTATAAAACAAAGGCAGTTATATATAAAGTAGGATTCTGATTCAAGATATTAGTATAAGGTAAAAAAGCATGTCATACAGGTGTAATATAAAAAAGAGCTTGAAATTAATACACGTAAAGCTTCTAGTTAAAACAATTTTATTAAATACACCAGTGCAAAACAATAAACTGTGTATCATGCGATAAAAATATAATAAAAAAAGGAGTAAAATTTATGCATAAGTCACATTAGCAAAAATAGTTATTTCTAGTTTAAAGATATTTTAATATACCGTTTTAGCCATATAGAGGATTAGATATAATTAACTTAAAGCGTAAATGTGTGGAGAATCGCACAAACATGTGTAGGAAATTATCTTGAAACTTTATTACAGAAAAATAAATAATAATAATGAGATAAATTGTGTTGCTTCTATTTAATTTCGCCCTTAATGGGATTAATTTTAATTACCGCAATATATTTTCTCCAAAACTTCTGCAATGCAAGCTTTTGCAGTAGTATGACATATGCATAGGACGTATGCGTGCAGTAATTAGAAACGGCTGTTTTGTCTGGTAGGGTAATCATGATGTTCGGCTTTGAAATTGTCCCGGTATTTATGAAAATAGACGAGTTTGCTCAATAGTTAGAAAGTTAAATTCTACGAACATATGATTTGTTGAATAATCCATAGGTTTACGTAAGCAGACTTTAATAATATGTCTCTGTAACAATGTTACCGCAGAGAGCGTTGATTTAACGGTTCCTTCCTAACCTAATATTACATGCTGAATTACTTCGGGAAACGGCGCTAAATAAACCACACAAAGCACATAAAATCTAAGAATGTAGAATTTGTATTGTTTTTCACATTCTGTTACACCTGTAAGATATATGCTTATCTCATCTCAAATCTTTATCAATAATAATACCACCTAAGTATTTCAATAAGTTGAAACAATCAAAGAAGGGCAGAACTGTTAATAAAATTACAGTTGTATATAATAACTTTATCGTAGTTATTTAAATTTTGTTCTGAGTTTTGAGATGTTAATGAAATTTTAGAAATATTCAGAGAGAGCTGTTTCGCGTTTAGCAAAACCTTAATCACAATAATGCCACCATTATCGTTTTTACATGTTTCATACCAGTTAATACCGCTAAATATTAATCTCTGTCGTCTGCATAAGAGAATATAGATCCAGAACATTTTCCAGTATTAATTTTGAGCATATTATTGATAGACGAAAGATAAAATGAGAAATTGTGTATTATTTTATTGGGAACGAACCTTGTACATACAATGAAAGCACCAAGTAATTAATAAGATCATTCGCTGACAAGGCCTCCCTTAAACAAATTACAATCTCTGAAAATGCATTTATTGATGATTAGTTTCTCGCAATACATAATCGCGCTCTACCATACTTGCCTCGTAGACCCAAGATCGCGCGTTCAATCCAGGCCAGAGTCGATAGATTTTTTCGGGCGTAAAAATCGTAAGTATGGCTTCCTTCGGAAGAAAAGTAAAGCTGTGGATCCCATATCGTAGATTTACGGCATGTAAAATAACCTCAAACCTGAAAGAAGAGGCTTCTGAGTAAAATTGACCGAACGTTTCACGCCCTGAATTGAATGGAACGCTGATGACCTGAGATATTAAAGAGCGTGCTTAAATAAACTAACAATGGTCTGAGGATTAAGTCGGTCTTAGTGAAATTCTTGTAAGACGATAGCGACCTCGACTCGGCAATACAATGAACGTCATATTACCTAAGCTGTTAAACGGGGCAGAAAACTCTTAAAAGTTGCATATGACCTGGGCTGTCATTTTAGATAAATTGCAACATACCGTTGGTAATTCACCTAAATTGTAGACTAAATGCAAATAGACATGAACTGCTTTTACATAACACTCCGGGAATGTATTGCATTTTGCTTAATGATTATTAGATCTAAACTACTTGGCTTAGAATTGTGTAAAAAGCTCCATTGACATTCTAATTTCATTTAATTTGATTTTCCTGGATTCAACAGCCATTATTTCATTTGAGTTTATACTAAAAATGCATTTTTAATAATTATTGAAGTCTCTGTATGAGCTACATTGATGAGGTTTTTACTAAACTTCATTTCGGGAAAATAGCGCATCAATAGCTTCTTTAGTTCCCAAAAATATTCGTGGTGGTAATTTAGATGATTCACTCTGTATGTAGGTATGAGTTTTGAATTTTATTGCTTGTTATTTAACTTTCATGTTTAATATTTCTTATATCTTCCTTTCCTTTTCGTAAATCTTTCAATTACTGCGTTTTTCTGTCATTTTTCACCTCCACATATGTCCATGTCTAAATGCCAGAAAATAAGCCTAAATGTTTAAATAGTATTACTGCATTGACTAATTTTATTATTAAAAGTTTGTTCTTATATATTCTTTGCCTTTAACTGTGAAATTTCGACTTACTTCCATGTTGCATTCTGATATAATTTTAAATAATTCATACGAGGGCTGTTCAATAAAGATAATGATACATTTTTACAAGCATAATTTCTCGCACTAACTAATTTAACTTTACGTCATTTTTTTACCGAAATGAGTAATGTAAGCGTGATACTAGTTTCATTGTTGTTACCAGTGGTTCCGACTTGTGGGAGGTGTGCAGGTTGAGACATGTTAAATTCCGCCTGCAGCAAAATGGGGATGACACGTATAAACACTACACAGCACTGACATTCTGATTTCTTCAACTGAGGTGTATACAACATTACAGGACGCCTATGGGGAGTTTGTTCTTCCCTAATATACCTCGAAGATGGTTTAAAACGTTTAGAGTAATATGGCCCGGTTCTCTTGTTTGTGCTCTAACGGAAGAAAGCAATCAAACAGTGAGAGGGGATAGTCCAATAATATTTAGGATATTTTCAGAAATTCTGAACATTTCACTGTGTGCCACCAACACGTTTGTAACTGAAAATGTTGCGTGCAGGCTTAAATGCAGTTGAAGATGATGTTACAGAAGATGCGGAGTTTCTTTCAAAGATAATCACTGCTGATGCAACTCATTTCGATCCTGAGTGTAAACAGCGAAGCTCTGTGTGAAAAAAAAAAAAAAAATCTCCATTATCATCAATAGCAACAATGCAAAAGTGTTTGCTTGTGCTGGAAAAGCTATGCTCACTTCATTTTTCAATATTCAAGGTATGCTTTACCAGCACCTCGTACTCGGCAATACTGCACAGATGTACTGAAACCTGTGCAAGGCCACTTGCAAAAGACCACATTTCAGTGCAACAGGCAGGATGCTACATCACTATACTACATGTTGTTGCTGAATATCCCACAAAAATCAATGTGAAGTGTTTCCCTCACTCTCCACATAGTCCAGAGTGTGACTTTTTAGTTTTCCGCAAGTTGAAGAAACTTCGTGGGAGACGTTTTTATCATCAGAAGCAGCGGCGAAGACTGCGGAGGCGATTCTGAAGAACTTGTCAAAAAATGATTTGCAGTTTGTCTTTGAAGACTGACAGAAAGGCTGAGACAGAAATACCTTTATAATTATGAGCATGAGTAAAGGTATGTTGTCATTGTTTACTTCGTATTTGGTGCTAGCTGAGTGACTTTTCTGTTCATTATGATCACGCGGCTTCAAAGCTCGGACGTGTGCTATATGTACACCTCATTAATTTGCTTCTTTTTGGATTGATGAATTGCACATGTCGTCTGAAGCTATAACTTTAATAATTACTTTGAACATTCGGGCTTTCCACATATTCTTTTGAATTCATGGGTACACCAACGCATTGCCTAACGTAACGTAACAGATACATGATGGATATTGACAGTATTAATAGACATGTGAACACTGTCTGCCACCTGCTGGAATAGCATCGTCACTATTATTAATTATGACGGTCATATTCACATATTTACAGTTATGAAATACTTCGTATTTCCCTGCCCATGAAGGCTATTTACATTCACTTAAAGAATGATGCAAATGAAGAAAAGCATTCCTTTGTTATTTGTCTTTTGTCAAGGTCAGAAGCTGAAAGAGAAATTTCTTTCCCTCAAAATAATACACAGATCGGCAACAAACAGATTTTTTTTCTATCTCGAGGACAGAAACAGCGACGGCTGTCCTACTGAAATATGACTTGGATCGATGTTAAAGAGAACAGGTTCGGTGTTGCAACGTACTTTATTTTTTGACACAGTCCCCTCGAACGAACTTGATGTGACGTTTCTCCTCGTACAAGTAGGTTTCTTCGAAAGCCCCCAAAATACTCGTTTACTTTCTGTATACTGAAACTTCTTCATTTGAATTAAATTTGTGTGAATCCAGGAATATATTGCATTTCAGGAACAGATGATAATCCCAGGGAACGAGATCAGGTGAATAGGGTGGATGCGAAAGCATTTCAAATCGTAGTTTAGTCAATTTATTGTGAGCGACGCGACTTGAATGCACCGGCGATTTGTCAAGATAGATTATTTATGACAATTTCCGGATGTTTTTCCGCGATTGTATCTTTAGTTTCTCTAAGGGCAATGCATAGTGTTCTCCAGTAATAGATTGTAAGAATTAAAGCGGGGATGTCGGTTTCAAACCATAACCTAATGTGTAGTGAGATACTAATAAATAAATAAATAACCAAGAAATGTCTCTTAGATTTTCCAGTTCAGCTAGTCAAAGATAGTTATATGGAGTGAGCAGTAAATTATTTGGACAAAATGAATGGCTTGATGTAATTTAAATACAGATACTTTAGTAAAAGAATTGTAATAGTAAAACCTGGGAGTTAGCCGAGGCAAGAATTAGGTAGTTGCCATTTGTATTGTTGTTCAGTATTTCAATAAATAAATAAAATAAATAAAGTATCCTCCAGTGGTTTTTGCTTTCCTCAATTAGTTAATCAAAATAATTCCTGTTGTTCTTAAAAAACTGAAGGCAGCATCTTTCCAGCGGACGAAATGCTTTGCAGTCCACTGTTTCGTTTCCGGTGCATAGTAATAAATTACCGTTTCGTCCATAGTAAAAACCTGTAAAAAATCGGTTGAATTTTTATTTAATATTTCCAAATAACTGAACGATGCTCACGTGCGATTTCGCTTTTGCTCTGCAGGGGGCAGCTCAGTCAAAACATTAGGGCCTCACAGCTGATTTGGAACTCCAGGATTTCGATGCTTGTTCTACCTTGAGCTGGTTTACCAAAAGTAGGACATTTCATAAGAAACACATGCGTCACTCAATGTAGCCAAAATTCTCTCATGCATTTCATTTGCTGTTTTCCTTTTTAGAAAAACAATTTAATCATACCGCGAATTTCAGTCTTATTCATCTTTCATTGTCACTCAAATGTTTTGTGTTTAAAAAACTGTTAAACACAGAATTAAGATCAGAATGACCTGTGACCATGGAATATTGATACATAGAAAGTAAACTTTATGGCGGCATTATAGATGTTGCTGTTGCCTTCTAATATGCGAATCAAGTTACTTATTAAACCACCCTCGTATTTGGGGTGTTCCCAGTAACCACCGCCAAAAGGGGGATAGAGAGACATATATTAAGAATTATACTTATTTCTTTAACGCACTCCAAGTAAGTCACTTCTTGATAAATTAAGCATAATATCATTTTTATATTGCATTTTAGGAACGGTGTTGTTCATTCCAATGTTGAGAGATAAAAAAGGAAAAAACGGATTATCCTAGTCATTTTACTAGAACTAAAATTATATACACGTAATGTCTGCACAAACTAACATTTCCAACATTTACCAACTTTTCTTTGAATTCTCATACTTTATGAATATTATTATATTTATTAATTTATTACAAGTATTGCATACAAGGGGGTATTGTAAAGTTTTGATTATCACTTAAATTTTGCAAAATGTTTGTTTTGATTTGTAGTTTTTACCCTCTCTCCACGTAGCACATCCATATTTACACATTTTTTCAGCGTTTCTTGTCCCCCCTAACACTGTTATTGTAGAAGTCTGCAGATTGTGACTTAAACTACTCTTCTACTTCATAATGACGTCATCTCTGTTGTCAAATTGGCGACCCCGCGACGGATTTTTTATTTCAAGGAAAAGTCACTTGATGCGAGATCGGGAGAATAATGATGCTGATAATAAGATGCTGAAAGCCACATGTCCTTGCTTTGTCAACTGCAACTTGGTGCATTATCAGTCAGGAGACAGGTGTCTCTGGGGAACATCTCGAACTTGTCCTGAAGATTGCTGTAGAATGTGCTAGTGATGGTTTGTCCCTTTGCAAGGAAATCTGTGAGGATGACTCCAAGACAATCCTCAAAAAGTGAGAGCATGACCTTTCCTGATGAATTTTGCACCATTGCCTTTTCGGAAGGAGGGGGATCGGATGCTCACACTCCATGTTCATTGTTTTGGTCTCTGGATCATACTGAGAGATCCAAGATTCATCCACGGTTACCAGATGAGCAAAAAACCCTCTTCATTTTGTACTAACAGCATCAACATGTCTTGAAAGGTCACACCATGTGGTTTCTGGAAAGGGGTTAATAAACACCTTAGGCATGTGCAGTTTGTCATGAATAATTTTCCACACACTATCATAACTGAGGCCAGTTTCATTCATGATCATTTAGAAGGTTGCTCATCTGTTTTCCTGGATCAAACACTCCACTTTCTTCACTGTTGCCGCATCGTCCTCATTGATGGTCCTCCAGGTCTTGACTCGTCTGTGAGGGACATGCTACCACTTTGGCCATCTCACATTAGCGTCATAACACGGGCAATCGTTTCCATAACCTGCCATCATCTCATCATGAACTTGCCGGACACTGTTAACTTCATATGCAGGAACTTTATCACGTTGCGAGTCTCAATATTCCCTATTTTACACTTTAGTCACTTCTGTCATAAACTGTAAAAAGTAAAGGACACAATGAGCTTATTTTCTCAGCATCATGCACTTAAGACCAATGATGACACTGAAAAATTTCATCAATGTATCATTATAACTTCCGGGTGACAATTAAAACTTTACTATACCCTCTCATAATCATGTTTTTATTATCATTTTATTGTATTTAAATCCTTACTTAAAAGCCCATTTCATATAACAATGCCTAATTACATTTTTTTGTGTAATATGTACTTAACTTCAGAGGAACTAAAGTTGTATAGATTTTTATGATTAATAAATGAAATTATATAAAATAACTATCGTTTAAAAAGGCAATAAATATATTTATTTATAGCATCACAAAATGTTATCCATAAATTTTCAGCCTAACATAGAAGGCGAGTAACCATCAAATGATCATAAATGGAACTGCTTCTAAGTTATGTCAGTGAGGTGGTTAACTTTTTAACTAATGAAGAACTTTCACACAGCGATATTAAACAATGCCTTGACGGTATGTGTGGGGAAGCTTCCCTTTTATATTTTACTGTGAAGGGGTGACCAAAATTATTTCGTTTTGGCAGAGAGAGCCTTGAAGATGACCCGTGATAGGGTGGGTTGGCAAATGTGTTGGCACAAGAAAACATTTCTCTGTGGAGAAGGAAGTTCTGAGTGACAGGCGTCTAAGACAAAAGAAACAGTTCCAAGGTTGAAGCTTTCTAAAACAGCTGTGCTTCACATTCTTCATCATCTGCATATGCATAAGGCCAGTGCAAAATGGTTGCCCGACTTCTTTCAGTTGTTCAAATGCAAGTACGCGTGGAAAGTTGTCAGGAATTATTGAATCTTTGTCTGGGCAACGAGGGACAGTAGAGAAACCAATCGTTACAGGGGACAAAATTACGGTCCTCTATTATTGCCCTCTTTCAAAACAGAATCAACGGAGTGGTGAAAGAAGGAGAAGCGCTCATAGAAAGACCAAGGCCAGCAGTTCACAGAAGATCATGGCAACACTTTTTTTTTGAGATTGCGGAGGTATTGTAATGATGGACTTGAAAGAAAAGAAACACAACGCCGACTACTGTGCTGAGCTACTTCATCAATTATGCAGTGCTATCGAGGGAAAGAGGCGTGTAATGCTGGCTGAGTCGAGGAATTCGTCTGTTGCACAGCAATGCACAGTTCACATTGCTGCTGTTGCCAAGGCTATTGCAAACACGTGGCTTCCAGGAATGTACAGCACAAACCTTGCTCTTTGCGACTATTGTTCATTGTTTTCAGAACTGAAATTTGACTTTCATGGGCGGGGATCATGAATTATAATGAGTTTAAGGATACCGTCTCTCAAATATTTGCAGAAAAACCTTTCAATTTTTTTGAGATTGAAATGTTGAATTAAAGGGAGATTATTTTGAAAAATAACACCTGTGCTTTTATTGTATCGCCTACCCAACATGACCAGGCCGGAAAATTGTGGACTGCACCTCATTAAAGCGCATTAAGTGTTTATAGGGTCTCCTCTTGTAAAATACCGAAGAATGTTTGAATGCTAGGTGACTTTTTATTTTTACAGATGAAGCTCGCAGTACCGTGCATGGTGGCGGTGTGTGCCGTCCTAGCCATGGGCTCACCGGCCATCAACGAAGTTCGACAACCCAATAACCGTCCAGGCCGTTTCTTGTCCCTACCAGTTCCACAGAAGTGTTCATCAAGTAAGTAGATGATCGTCTTTCATGCCATTTTCCAGGTAACTCAAAGTTTTCCTGACTATGTCTAACTCTTTCGTCAAGAACCTCAAATTATGTCCTCCCTTCTGCATAGGACATAACACAACACAGCGTCCATTGTGCAAAATCCTGGCACATTGTCCATCACATGGTTCACAGATGAAGATGCAAGGTTCCATTTATGCGGCTATGCGAACGCCCAGTACCAAATTTGGGTGATCCAAAATACTATGACGACACTGGACTTCTTCCTATGGGATTACTTAAAAGAGTTTACACCACACGTCCCCAGACATTGGACGATCTGAAGTACAAAATTACACCGGGGGTTAATAACAGTCTGTATTGACAATAGTGCTCCAACGAGCGACCACAACATGGAACAACGTTCAGTTATATCTCATGCAGGAGAGAGGACATTTTCAACATTTTCTATAGAGGTTAATAATCTCCCAAACATACTTTACATTTCAGGTATAAGAAAGTTGTGACTAGCATCTTCGTTTTGAAATAAATAAAGAAAGAATTGTGTCAGTTCTATATACGAGTCATATATGGCTGCGCTGCTCGGAATAGTGGCAACACTGGGGACAGCTGAACCTATCAGCTTAACATTCTAATTGTCAGCAACAATTTATTCTCAGCTTAAGTTTGTTTGTTCGGCATTCACTTAGTGCAAACACATGACATTCGAGCATAGCAAAAAACCCGACGAAACATTTTTGTCAGCTGTATATTTTTGCATATTGCTTAGTAATTGTTCTCTGTTGTATAATAGAAACGTGTGTGCAATAATGTATGGATCAGTCAACAATCCTAGTAGCTATAGCTATAGTTTGTTGCAGTACAGAGTGTGTATACGGGAAACATGGCAAATATCGAATATAGTGCGGTTAAGTACTTGATAAAGAAGGGCATGAATGCAACAGATATTACAAATACTCCAGGGGACTCACCACCATCATTCGCAACAGTTTCCAAGTGGATCATGGTGTTTAAAGTGACCTTGAAAGCTTGGAAAATGTTCTACGCAGCGGATGACCAAAATCTTCACAACATAAAAATTATCAATAAAGTGCACCACATGATTGTGCAGGGTCGTCTATTAAAGGTATCCAAAATTGCTGAATCTCTGAGCACTTAAGGGAAACGCGTATTTCACATTTTGAGGGAAGAATTTGCTTCATAAAATTATCGGCAAGATGGATGGTGCGACTGCTCGCTCAGGACCAAAAGCGAATCAGAGTGCAAATCTCTCAGCAAAGTTTGTCCCTTCTTCAGAGACACCCGCCGACTTTATGTGTCGATTTGTAACTAATGATGAAACATGAGTGTACTATTACAGAAACAAAGCAGCAGTGTAAACAATGGGTGCAACACGATTCTCTACCGTCAAAGCACCGCCATGGGTGGCCGAGGTCGTTAAGGCGCGGACTTGTGAGCGGGAGCTCTGGGGTTCGAATCCCGCCAGGACCGCCCTCTCTGACTGAGGTTTTTTCCAGGTTTCCCTCAGTCCTCATAAAAGGCAAATGCCGGGGAGGTACCCTAAGCTTATGAACGATTCCTTCCTTAAAAATAAATTCTTTCCCAATTTATCATTTCATCTCATGTATCATCATGTCCATCACCTGTGATGCCTCTGTAGCAAAAACGGGCGTTAAACACCATTCATTCATTTATACCGTCAAAGCAGGCCAAGTGTGAAATGGACTAAGAAGATCATGGCGCTGGTTTTCTAGGATGCCAATAGTGCACAGCTAAACTGTTATCTTCACACTGAAACATCTATCACTGGAGCATATTATGCTAACATTCTGAACCTGCTGAAGACAAAAATACGCGAGAAAAGGCCGGTTTATTAATGAAAAAGTCATGGAGAATGTTACCGCCACATCGTCCGCTTCATTCCCCTGACTTGGCCCAATCGGACTTCCATCTGTTTCCCAAACTGAGAAAATTCCTTGGTGCAAAGAAATTTTCGTTCGATGAGGAGCTTAAATCATCAGTTGAGAGTATTTTGTAGACCTGGATGAATTTGACCTTTGCGTTGGGATAAAGGTTTTGGAACATCGCTGTACAAAGTGCTATAGTGTCAAGGGAGACGATGTTGAAAAATAAGAATAATTTAAAAAAAAAGTATGCTGACATTTTATGGCTCATTCCGAGTAATTTTTAAAATGATTCTTGTATAAGATAGTAATATTAGGAGCCAAGTAATAACTTTAAATAAACATTTTGGGGCATGTTGGGATATACAGAAAAACGTAACATTGCGGTGCACACATTTATTGAGTATGAAAATAAGTTAACCCACGTTGCTGAAAAAACAACAACCTTCCCATCTGTAAACACGACAACCTAACTGTATTTTGTACACACATCTCTCGTCTCACTTCTCTGAAGTGAAAGTGAGGTAATTTTCCCTGTGTTGACAATCTTAGCTGGTAATTAACATTATCTATTATTCCAGGAAGGGCTTAGCCAGTCTAACATTTCCGTTTCCTGTTCCTTAGTTCCATGTCCTTCTTTAACGTGGTTATTATGTTTATTTGTATCTGTAGTTATGTTTTATAATTCATAATGTAAACGTATCCATACCAATGTACCTTTATTGACGCTCCCCCTTTACTGTAGCGACTAGAGTTACCCTTCTGTTTGCTCGGATTAAGTCTTCAACTCGTTGCAAATTCGTCTCTGTAGCTTGGCCGGTCATGAGGTGTTCGTCTTGAATTCATGTCCGCCCTATAAAGAACTTATACTGCCAATTGTCAACAGCTTCACGACACAGGCACTTCTCACCTTAGGTGGAAGCATTTCTTTATGAACATTCTTTGATTCCATGTCTTTTTTCCGCATTAATCGCACAACGAAGCACTGCCAGTCTTAAACATTATCTTTCGGGTGAACATGCTGTTATAGAAAGGGAGGTCATCACCTGGTTCCGACAGCAGCCTAAACAATTTTATGCTGTTACATTTCAAGGACTTGTAAAACGATGAGACATGTGTCTGAATGTACAGGAAAATTATGTTGAGAAATAAAAGTCTTTTTCAAATCGTGCACATACTTATGTGCTGCCACCCTGTTCCGAGGGATTAACGCGGTCTGTGTATGACGTAACCGCGGCTCTGTAAGAAGGAAGTTGTAAACAAACATGCCACATTGAGGAAGAGTGAAGTCAATGCATTGTTTATGGTTTGTACCGGCACTGCAAGGAAAAGAGATGCTGTGTAACTTCGCCGCAGCAGATGAAAGATGCTGTGCACGCTTTCCATTCCATGAAAAAGAATTCCCTCCTTGGTGAACGTTGAAAAGGGAACAGTTTCTTTGTGTGAGGTTAGAGATGCAAGCAACATGGCCATTCCCAAACAAAGACAGTTGAATATTTTCAGAATTTAAATAATCGGAAGTTTAAGCAAATATAATATTTAAAGATAAAAACGAGACCTTCGTAAGATTAATTATCACTGATTTGTATACAAGTACTGTTAAAAGATACAAAATATTAAAAAAAAATTCATGCAGCGTGGAAAACTTAACAAGGCAAAGCGGCAACAGTGCAATATGTTGATTCCCTGATATACCAGAGTCCTATCTATATCTATGTAAATTACATGCATAAAACAATTTAATGCTCTTTTGTCATATGAAGTGATGCAACTATTTCCACTAAGCACGAAATTAATATAGTTATTTTGTTTCTATAAACTTTTAAGCAAAATATCTGCCGTTAAGTTCTCGTTAGCGTTAGTGTTTTGAAATTATAATCATTATTTCTTGCTCAGTTATATGTGCCTACATCTTTCTTAAGTTACTAAAAACATGAATACATTTTACTGTGTATATGTACAATGACGTTCATTAGTACAAGACTCCCCAGACCTCAATGCAGCAAAATGGCAGTTGTCGTTACCCTACTACCGCCATTAGTAAACACAGCAATTTTACGCAGTATTGCGTTTACAAGATGACATTATTTATCATCAGAAAATATTTCGATGTATTTAACAATCTGAAATTATTTACAAATAATATTTCTTATATGTAAACGAAGCATAAAATCATCCATGTACAAAAAAGGGTTAATCAACTACTGCCCATTTCCGTTTACTGCAGAGCAATAAGTAGTGACAAGAACAATAATTATAACACCAACAACATGCATAAATAAAAATTACTTATTCCAGTATTTTTCATTAGTGTCACATGTATAAATATTTAACTAAGCAAATTTACTGCAGTGCAAAATTAATGAATCATTTAAACCTCATGCACTATATACAGATTTGATTTTTGGCTTTTGTAAAATCATGCAAATATACAATGCTTAGCCATTTATATCTAATTATTGTGCTCTTTACAAGTAGAACAACAATTTTAACTAGACTACTGGAAAACAAAATGTAAAAGTACAGTTTACCTCATATATATAAATTAACACTAATAATAAAAGTACATAAAGATAAAACACAGAGAAAGAGTCACACTTGAAATATAGCAATTTCAAGTGTGACTCTTTCTCTGTGTTTTATCTTTATCTACTTTTATTATTAGTGTTAATTTGTTACATTGTTAATAGTGTTTCTTTATTTTTATGTTTCATTTATATATATATGTAAGAAAAAGTTGCAGCCTATATCAAGAGCTGTACTAAATATGTAATTTGATTTGCACAAGGAAGATTCGATTGTTCTAATGGAAAATTTATTCTGCCAACTTTCTCTATATCTAAATCATATAGTAGAGTTTAAACCCGCTGGGACCACAGACGGCGGACACTAAGGAATTGATACATGAGATGAAATGAAAACTTGGAATTTTTTAATGTAAGGAAATGTTCCAGGCTAAGTTTAGGGTACCTCTCCGGCATTTGCCATTTATGAACACTGAAGAAAACCTGAAAAAAAACAAACTCAATCATGGAGGACAATCCTGGTGATAATCGACTCACAGACCTCTCGCTCACGAGTCCGCGCCTTAACGATCTAGTGGTAAACTTTCCTTGACAGCATTTATTAATGAACAAGATATCAACATATCAACATTGTTATAATTAGCAAGACAACTCACCAAAGCACTCTATTTGCCCTATGTGTTACATTTCAACTCCTTACTTAATTCTCCTCCAAGATAGAACTGAACTTCTCCAAAGGCAAGCACAAATATTAAAAATATACTAACATCAAAATTATTAGATACCTTAAAACTAATGGATATAGATCTGACAGCATTATATTTATCATCATCTATTTTAATGAAAAGGACATAGTCTTTGTTGGCAATGGGCGTGCCTGTTTTTTCTTAACCTCACTTACAAAGAAGTCGAAACATGTTATAAACGCTTTCGGACTTTCCCTTTATTGCTAAGTCTCACTATCATATTTGATGGTAGATTAAAGAAAATTGCAAAGGTAAAATGTCCTCCCTAATCATAAGTTTCGATGTGAAGTGTTTAATGCACACATTTTTATCATTAACTTCAAAATTTGCACAGCTTATACTCTATTCACTTCTACTATAATGACTGCTCTTTAGGAAATTTAAAAATGATAGTATGTGGTTCATTGCCATAATTAGAAATACTCCCGGGCACACTACCAACCTATGTTGTACTAAATATGTTCTATTACACAAGTTCCTGATGTAATTTCACTAAATCCATATTAACTTAATAAATTAACAAAAGAAATAACGCGCTACTGTTGATTTACTTCCAACTTTTATAAACCACGTAACTGCAACGAACTCAATAAAAAATAACGGCAACATATTTGGACCTCGATCGCGCAAAGTTGTATACTATCGATACAACGATACATTATAGTCTTGATTAGTGTTGCCGAGTCGAATTCGTTATCGATTTAACATATTATCGTCGTACGAGGACTTCGCTTAAAAAACAAAAGTCATAACGATGTACAGAAGACATTGTATGTAAACTCTAACATTGCTGTATTATCGTACAGCATTCAGCGTTCGGTAAATTACAACTTTTAGAAAACAACGTCAGGAGTGAGGCTCGGACTCGTCGTAGGAGCATGGGAAGAGGATGATCTTCTACACGTTCGTCAATATACTTTTTAAAAGTTCATTTTCTATTATACAACTGCTGCATTACTTCTGATATATTGTAGTGTTCGTTGATATATTTTTTTTTAATGCACAAGGAACCAACTTTCACCCCCTTCTACCTACGCCATCATATGCAATACAATTTCAAACAGTATAAAGAAAGTGGGGGCAAGCAGCAGTTGCTAAAAGATGGGAAACGATTATATCAAAACCTATCCCCAACAATGTGCCCCGCGACAACTGCACATAATCGGCCTAGTCGACTCTCCGGTCTGCTCAAAAGAGGAAGGAAGGGCTGATCATCTTCCACACTTCAGAGTGACTCAATAGAAGGACGAACACGGATGTACTGGGTGGCTGACCAGCCAAGAACGGACGTTGACTCAAGAAGAAGACTTTATCAGCCTTCGTTGTTGGTCCTAGTAACCATACTTACCTCCTAGATCCAAGGTCGGCCAGAGTCAATGGACTTTTAGGGCGTAAAATTCTTAAGTATGTATTCTTTCTGAAAAAGTAAACATGTTGGTCACGTGTCGTACATTTACGGCAAGTAAAAGAACCTCAAGTCTCAAAGAAGAGACATTTGATAACAAAAAATTATCTGTCGTTCCACGCCCTGAATTGAATGGGATGCTGATGGATAGCTTCCTTAATAAAATAAGCCTAAACAAGCCTTCGGTTTTGTAGTAAGTAGCTGTAGTTATAATTGTATATCAGTATATGCTCAAATGTGTAGTAGATATTCACCATCATTTTCAAATTAAACTCCTTATGCGAGGATAGGGCTGCACCAATATTTCATGTCACGAGACGCCATTAAAATGAACAGCATTTATGTCACAATAAAATAAACATAGTATTTTCAGAAGTTAAATGCCATAAACAATCTCTACACTTTTCCAACTAATAACATTCTAGGACAATATTTTTGGAAGCCCATTCTCATGAACAGCTTTCAGGCTATTAAGTTTCTGTAGCAACGGCAGGAGGTTGGTGGAAACAAACAAAATTGCCACCTGTGCTGATGCTACCTAAAGATTTCATTGGCACAACGTGGAACGGTTAGAACGTGCAGAGGGTGTAACATCGGAAACGTTGCATAAGATGTAGCACGATTCTGAACTCCTTCCATAAATCATAACAAGCGGCGGTGTGCTTTCACTTAAAAACAGTGCAATGTGCTTTTATCTAGCATAACTGCAGGATGGAGAGTTACCGTCTTTTTGCAGCAAAGGGAGTCATCACCATAGCGCATTATAAGAACATGTGTACATATTTGTTCATTTGCTGCCGGCAAGGGAGCTCTTCTAACAGGATTGTTGTATACAGCATTGATTCCCAAGTTTTGCGAGGGCGTAATTTTTATGAGTCATTCCTCACTACCGCATGTAAACCCTATCCGAAACATAAAAGTATCTATAAATCGAAAAATTAAAACTTTTCACTCCAAACCGTGAATATCCCACAAATATGACCAAATGTACAAGGGGGAATCAAATGTAAAACGGACTTTTTTGAGTAGTGTTTAACGCCCGTTTTTACTACTGTGGCACCATAGGCGGTTAAAACGGATTGAAATATGTTTTGTTTAATTAATAAAAAGATACGAAAATAACAATTCACTTTGCTACACAATCTTTTTTCGCTCCCTCCCCCCTCTGGAAGAAATATAATATAATAACATTTGCTGTTTCATATTGTTCTGCATTGTTCCCAGTTTCTTGACTATAAAAATCACGGATGTACGAGGGTCACTATGTAAAATTTGAGAATGGACAACAACGAGTGGTGACAAGCCAGATCAGGTTACCTAGCTTTAGGTTGAATTTTAGAAAGCAACATGTGCAATTCTGAGCGTGCTGTAACAATGTATGGTGTAGGCACTTCTATGTATGTGTACGCAGGTGTTGCTGCGCCAGACGCTAGTATAAATCATAAATCTAAAGCGAGGTCATTTCCGTGCTATGAACTATTGCAACTTTAAAGTCAGTTTAAAGGAGAGAGAGAATGGCTTCAAATGTTGCACCGTGCATAAGTGGATCTTGCTCATCGCAGTCCACTAAGTATCGATGGTTTGCAGATTTTAGGAGAGGGAAGAACTCTCTCGAAGATGTAGACCACGCAGGAAAGTCCGCTATAGCAACAACGGATGAAAATGTGATGCAAGCAGAACGTATGTTGAGGGTGATCATCGCTGTACATTTTATCATATTTAAGAAGCACTGGATCGGCAGCAGTAAAACAATTCTCGAAGAAAAACCTTGTATCAGGAAGTTCTGCATTCTTTGGATCTCCCATCACCTCACAGATGAGCAAAAAATGCACGTGAGGATTGATACATGAAAATGTTGAAAATTTGCAGGAAGGAAGTTCATTAAGCATATTTAACATCTTAAAATGTGATGAAAGCTGGATACGCCAGTATGATCCAGAAACTAAGCGACAATCATCGCTCTGGGTCCTGCCAACAAAACCGAGGCGAGCGAGAAGTGTTTTTTTTTTTTTTGTTGTTGTTTTGATTTGGTGTATTTAAGGACGCTCTTTAACATCTCAGGTCATCAGCGTCCCATTCAATTCAAAGCGTGAAACGGCCGACAAATTTTGTCAGAGTCCTCTTCTTTTAGTCTTTATTCTTTTTCGTGCCGTAAATGTACGACAAGGGACCCAAAGCTTTACTTCCCTTCTGAAGGAAGCCATACTTCGGATTTTTACGCCCGAAAAAAATTCATCGATCCTGGCCGGGTTTGAACCCGCGATCTGGTTTTAGAAGGCAAGTATGGTTACCACTTCACCACCAGGACCAACACGAGAAATGCTTGCAAGAATATGATCTTTCCTGCCCCAGATGTTCAACGTGCTGAGAACAAAGCGCCAAGACTGGTTGGTCTTAGTGAAATTCTGACAATCCCTTGCATTGGAAACAACTCCATTTCTCAGAAGTCAAGAATCAAATGTTTTGTCCATCCTTCTTACAGTCCAGATATGGCTCAGGTGACTATTTTCTATTCCCCAAAATAAAAAAAAAAAAACAGTGGTCAACGTTTTCTTCATCTAAAGCCCCTATGACTGCATACGAAGAATGTATTTGGACCCTATCCAAAGAAGCATGACGTTCAGCATTTACAAAATGATTTGGATAGAATTCAATTGAGAATACTTTGACAAGATTGCGTTTTTAGAATGTGTATTGCTTGCATTCTCGGAACTTTCAGAGTGACTGTCGTTTCATGTAAGTAATAGTAGTATTCTGGTTACTTTTCTCTCCCCCTTTTCACCTATTTTACTTTACACTTCAAAATATTTATGTTTCAATTGGTATTTAATACAGTTATTAAAAATTACAATAAAACTTATGAATAAATGGAACAAATAGCTAACTATATATATATATATATATATATATATATAGATATATATATATTAAGTTTGCCACATGCTGCTTAATGCAACACGCGCCCGCTCGAGATTTAAAAGCTCTTTGCACCTCATGTTGATTTTGTCCTCTCAAGCAAAACGTCTCGAGAAGAAACACTAATTGGAAGTAATTTTATTTCACCCTCAAAGAAAGAAGGATGTACAGCCAAACTCCTCTACTCTCATCATTGCCGAATTGTTATCCTTTCATAGCTTCTTTAAGCACTCAAACGAACGATAGTCGCAGGATGATAAATCTGGAGTATAAGAAGGGTGTTCCAGTACCATATTTCTAGATTTTGATAATTAAAGTAGCAGTACGGAATGTTACATCAAATATGGGATTGTTGCCCACATCGTTTGTTGCTATAGGCAACTTTTGCCTCCGGAAGCTGACAGTAGTAGACAGCATAGACAGCATTTACTGTTCTTTATTCATGAAGAAAACCAACCAACAAATCTTTCCATCTGACAAACGTTTTTGGCCATTACCAATACCACTCCATGCTCGCTTGTTTTGATTTTAGAGTTGTGGAGAAATGTTGCGAGAAATCCTCTTCACGAGTCTGATGTCTTTGTCAAACTTCCACACAAACACGTTTTTATTTCTCATTCCAGGATAAGGAAATGAACTAGTAACCACTGCTTATGTGATTTTGGTTCTTGTGTGTGTTTTATAAGGGCTTGTAGCTATACACTACAATCGCGGCATCAATGCTTACATATTGTTAAGACACGGTGCTCACTTAGTATTGCTATATAATGAAAATAACTTGTGTTTTGACTTCGGTGGTTCTCTATACTCCTAGGGGCATCTCTGGAAAACAAAAACAAATTAATAAGGCGACCTAATCTCCTACATTACCTAATTGTATATATCAGTATATATACAATTAGGTATATATACTACCTACTCTGTATAGATACTTAATTCTTAGAATCGTGGCATTGAAATGTCTGATAATCATCACGCGCTCGTTCTAACCCTGTTTCATTAATAGCCAGCCTCAACGTTTGCATTACCTTCTGAACTTGTCCTGTTTTCTTTCTCCCCTTGCTAGACATCACGAATCATTTTCAGATATTATGAAATAATGTAAATGAGTAATGTTATCACACACTAATATACTGCTAAGAACAATGGTTTCATTAAAGCAGTGTTGCCAATAGAGTAACATTATTTCGTTACACTCTCAACTGAACAGCAGTGACATTGCACTTTCTTTTAGTGTTTGATATGAACGTTCCTGCTGTTTTTCCGTACAGCAAAATTTCAAATCAATATATTGCAGTGACCATGCCTTTTTATATGAAGTTTGATAGTCTGAAACTTCTTCTAACTATATACAAGCGACGTTCCCTCGTCTCTTTTTGTGGTCTTCATATAGTGAAATGATGCAACTGTTGGCAACTCTGAAAAATGACATTTATGGGTGTAGAACGGATAACAATTAGCGCTCAGGTTAAGCATGAAAGAATTTAGAGCACGACGAACAGACTAAAAACTGATAAATTATTAATGAATTCAATAATTTATACTCGTAAAACAAAAGCAATTTCCTAGTTTTATCTTACTGAAATCTCTGCTTGCCCTGTTTAGGTTATCAACTTACTTTATACGTACGTGCCTTAAACGTCTAAAATGAAATGTTATCCGAATAATGTAAACATTGTAATTTTGTTTACTTTCTAATATGGGTTAGTGCCTTAAGATGCAGTGACATACATTCTTCTTGCTCGTATAATCCTTAGCCGGTTGTTAGCTGTCCCCTTCGGGTATAGTAGGTAGAGATGCTGAAGAAATCTTACTCGGGAAATCACGTTGTGCAATACACCCTGTAGCTGGTGTTGCATGCCACTAAAAATAGCACGGCCACTCAACTCGTACAGAATGATGCAAGGCGCTGGAAATTGCTTTGGTACCGTTGCTATTATTTCCCTCGCTGTTGGGAAATTATTACACGCCTCCCACACGTTGTTAACATTTACCCGTGTGATAGCTGACAAGCACGCGCCTCACAGCACATGGAAGTGTTCGTGAGATAAAGTGATGATCAACTTGAAGATGACGTTTTCAACACTATTAATTATTTTTGTTGGCAACACTTTCCTTTTATTTGCTAGAGATAAGTTTTCTGAGGGAAAAATTATAATTCTTTTTTGTTTAAAGATTATCTCATTAGATAACTTTCTACAAAGCAATTAAATATTATTAAAAATGTTTGAAAAGTATATGCACTGAGAGCCCCCCCCCTAAAAGGAGCATTTTTAATTTTACGCATTATTATATGTAAATGCTTATAATTCCATTTATTTTTGGAACATTAAATACTTTTCCAAACATTTTGCAACCGCTCTTATGTATTCAGATATCATTTTGAGTTTATAATTTCCCTTATTGTATGAGCATGAACATAATGCAAGTTAGTCATATTTCATAATGATCTCGTTTTTAACTTTAGTTAACAAAAGGCTACACATTTGCATTGGTAGCACGACACACCTTTCAACACTCAGTAGCACTCTCAGAAGCGGGTGTTTCCTCCTCGGGCTTGTATCACAGTTTGCAACCTTAAGAGCATGCGGCAGATCAAAAACCTTGGGTTTTCTTGTGGTATTGCCTCCCATTACTCACGCAAATCCTCCTGAAGCTCTCAGAAATATGTTGACAAACATTTTCTCGCCATGTCCCTAGCATGCTCAATGGGGTTGAAGTCAGGGCTTCGGGCTGGCCAAACTAGCGCCTGAATCTCCGCCTCATACGGCAAGCACTTTGCACAATGTGGGCCACATGTGGACGGGCATTGCCAACATTTGGAGCATAGAGGATAACATGATCCTGAAGAATTTCCTTAGTGTACCGGTTTGCATTCATGGCTCGTTCTCCACAAAAACCAGCTCTGTCTTGACTTCCACACTGATACCAGCCCACATTCCCTGAAAGTCATCGTCGATGAGGAGGCGCAAGGGACAAGCCTTTCTCCAGTCCTCCTCCATACTCTTTTTCTGCTTAGGCCGAACCCCGACTCATCCGCGAACAGGGCATCTTTCCATTGCTCCTCAGTCTACTCTAGACATTAACCAGCTAAGGCAAGGCATGCTTGCTGATGTTGTTGGGTAAGCAGTGGACCTCTGGCTGGTCTTCTAGAGGTAAGCTGTGCTTCTTCAAAGCTTCTTCTCACTGTTCTCATACTGGAAACACGCACACGTTTCTTCATAAATGTGTATGAATAACCTGCACAATACGTATCATCTAACAAGTGTTAAAAATGCAACAGACAACGGACGTATAATACTGCTTTGTGTCCGTTTCTTTTAAGCTGACATTTAAATGTATGCTGTGACAACAAGTGCAGTAGTCAGTTGAGTGTGTCCTTTAAAGAGAGTGGATGTTATTAGTAGTTGGTAGACATGGATAAATTTGTTATGAAAAGAGTATAGCAACAGAATCAAGTGCCAAGCGTCAAGTAATAGGTCAACGTCTTCTACTCAACAGGTAAAAAGTCCAGCAGTGTCGGGCGGGGACAAGTGTCAGTGAAATATTCGGTGGAAATTGTGAGATTACGTGCCTTAGCCTAATTGGGGGATGTATGTATGGACCAGAAATGGAAAGCAACTCAACTTTGCTTTTGTTTACAACAAAAAGTTAAATAAATGATCACGGGAAGAGTAAGTTTCTCTTGAAATGTAAATTGATTTTGAATGAAAAGAAAAAAGAGGTAATTAATCTCTCTCTCTCTCTCTCTCTCTCTCTCTCTCTCTCTCTCTGAAGGTTTCGTGAAATGAAAAGAAAAAAAAAAGGGAGAGAAATTACAAGTGATCAGCGCTCTTTAGAACGTCGTATCTCGGTATGCAAAGAAAACGAACCATTCTTACTTCTCAAACTTTTATGTGAATTGCAAGCCCGCAATTTGAAGCATGCTTCATTAAGATCACACTTATGCAAATATAATACATTTCATTGGCAAGTATATGTCGTCTCTCACATCGAAGTTCATAATGGTTCTTGTTGTGTTTTCAGCATTTTGGTTGACGGGAGTACTATTCAAGTAAACGACTTAATCGTCTATGTTTGTTGCATCTATGATGCAGCTATTTATATGATACAGTAGAGTTAAATTCATTAACAGTAAAAGTCATTGCTGTCAGTATTACATCTTGTTTTATTAGTAACGCTATTTCTGAACAGATTTTATCAAAGCAGTTGATAGTATTTGCTTCGGAAGGAGTCGCAAATTTACAATCGATCAGCTACGTACATTCGTGATGAATGTAATTCTAATATTGTTGCCATTCGTTGTTTGAATCATAAACTGGAACTTGCAGTACATGATGTAATCTTGTTCTGTTTTATTTCAAATCCTTCATAAACACTTTGCACTCACACATTTCTGTGAGCCAGAAAATCAACGTGAATTAGCAGAAAATTTCCATGGCATTGGGACTTGAACATAAAAAAAATAGGGAGATATTTGACATTCATTGAATAACATTCTCATGCAATACCATGGCAGCTGTGATATCAAGTTATATGTCGTTTAACCAGTATTTAACAAGTTGAGAAAACGATCATTCATTACCATCACGAAGCAGGACAATATTTCGTGGAATGTTCCAGAAAATAACTTCATAAGAAAACTGGTTCTATTTAAGGATGTTCTGGAAACAAAAGAGTCCCTTTATCTGTACCAGCTGTGTAGAAACTCTGACAATTTAACTGCTGCTTCAGAAACAAAACTTTGTATTTATGCATTGACTGCAATCAAAGACAAAATTGGTGTTTATCTTCAAACCCCCTAAATCGAATATTCAGCTACAAAAAAAAAAAAAAAAAAAAAAAAAAAAAAAAATTCAAAGGTCACCATGTCTTCGAATTGTGTTCACAAATTTCAAGCAGGAATTTTTTCAAGAATTAATAAAGCAATACGATCGAAAGATTTTCCAGTAATAGTTTATTTTTTAAACAATGTGAAGTTTTAAATAAAAAGTAGTGACCACAGGAAGAATTTTAATCAATGCTATATGATGAAAAACACCGACAATTCTATTTTTGAAAACTTTGAAAGAATTTGGCCAGTTTAAGAAAGTGAAAGGGGGGGGGTGTTGGTAAAACATTAAGGGAACTGATACAAATGATATAATAAATGGCAATGCCTTCCACAGAATGTGAAAGGGTTTTAGTGTCATGAATGACTCCGGAATCGAATGCAAATAAAATACTATTGTCTGCAATGTTTGTGTTATTAATGCGTCATGTCTGGAAGATTTTTCTGCTGAGCGGTTTGCAGCAAAGTGGATAAGGAGTGTGGTAATCATTCTGCAACAGACATCCCACATAGAAAAGAGTCTTCCAAAATTTTATCACGTCAAGCTGTTCCTGTAAATTCGTATGTTCTTATAATTTAGAATATTATATCGATTCTAAAAGGTTTATTCCGACTATTCGCCAGGCTTACTGATATTAATCGCATTATTAATACCTTTTTATATAAGTTTAAATATAATTATGTTAGTATATGTACTTAACCTCCCTCCATCGTCTTATCTTACACCATCACATAATTACCTCTTCTTTTCTTTGAATAGTTTCGCAATTTCGAACGCTTGCTGGTCTGGGAACTGCACTGAATGGGTTTGTACTTTACACCCTACGGAATGGAATTCAGTCTTCAACCTCGTTGATAAAAGGTTCTCGACAGCGATACTGGCTCTTTTAATATAAATATTCTTTTGTTCAGAATATCATGCTTTGAAATGTCTGGTCTCGAGGTTTTTGGTCAACTCATTTTTCTTGTGATTAAAAAAAAAAAAATCCATTGCGTATTTTCCTTTCAAATTTAAAGAATGGTGCTATATGAATACTCTATTTACTCGTGTAATTTTCTCGCTTTTTATAAATTTATGTTTGAAATTTGAGATGAAAAATTAAGTGGTGTATAATATTCTGATAGGAAAAGCTCAGCCAATAATAGTAGGTGGGTATATGTACATGCATATATTTCAAAGATGTCAGTTTCAAGAGGTAGTATTGACACTCTTCTTGTACCAGTCTCTTACTTTGTACTGGTATCTGCATAAACAGAATTTCCTGTTTATCTTTTGATCATTAACGTTTTTTCAACGCAGTTTAAATCTCAAGAATCACTTTATCTTGTAATGTATTAACGGCAATATCTTTTAATAGGGCCTCAAAAACTGTACTGCTGATGTAATAACAAAACGTCTTAAGGCTTTACAAACATAATTAGTACAACATCGTTCGAATTTCCATTTTAAATCAACTGTGTTTACAGTTACTATCATTTAAGCATAAACACATAAATATACACGCGCGCGTGCACACACACATAACATATATAACAAGAATTTGAGAATCAGAAATAGATTAAACTTAAATAGTCATATAATTTTCGCTATATTTCGAACGACTCATATTCTTCTTCAATTTACAGTAATAATAAAAGTAGAAAAGGATAAAACACTGAGAAAAAGTCATACTTGAAATTGCTATATTTCAAGTGTGACTTTTTCTCAGTATTTTATCCTTTTCTGCTTTTATTATTACTGTTAATTTGTTGCATTGTTAATAGTGTTGCTTTATTTTTATTTTATATATATATATATATATATATATATAAAGAAGCAGAAAAATAATGAAACACTTAAATATTCACAGAATTATTGCTTGCTATATTTCGTACAACTAGTGCTCTTCAAAGGCAACTTTTTCTGCTTCTTTAATATTGTTATTTTTGTTACATTGTTCAGAGTGTTGCTTTATTTTATATATATATATATATATATATATATATATATATATATACTTTGGCCAATTCTTCCTGTGCAAACAGATCCCAACATGCTAACCTATCCCTATTCGACTAAGCAAACTTTGCTCCAAGCGCAGTCAACCTTCACTGCTCGTTACCTGAGCAGTCCATTGGAATGTCCTGCCAGTTTTCTCTGTCTCTACAAAAAAAAAAACACATATTCTTTGCCCGGCTTCAATTGCTATTTTAGTCAACTTGCCTGCCTCCAATCTAATCCATGCTAGACCCGTCTACTTTGAGACCCCATGGAGTAATATACACATCTCTCTGCCCTACAATGGTTTCAAAGAAAAAGGCTTAGAAAGTAAGCTTTGTATGGTGTTCATTTTATTTAACATAATACACAGGAAGTATACAGTACTTTTTGTAGAAATAAATCCCATCCTGTAAGTTCTACACTTTAACAAGTTTGCTGGGATGAAAACCAACAGAATGTTTTTTTTATTTAAATAAATACGGTACAATGATATTTTTATTAAATTTTCTTTCTCCCATTCTGTATATCTGTTAAGTCGCTCACTTATGAGTGATAATTCTAGTGATAAAGATTCAAGATGCTAACAATAGTAGTAGTAAAGTTGTGCACTTTGGCTTTATGTTGCCGCGAGCCACCTATAGCTGACTATTCTTGTGGAAGAGATCATTTTCTGGGTAAGAATTTATAGGCGTGACCAAAATAAATACACATACGGTACCAGGAATGAAAAATTTTCTGAACTCTGCAAATCATATGCAAAAAATCTAAACGGAAAAATACATAATTGCTTTACCTTCCTCTAACTATTCTTTCCCTACTGATTTTTTATTATTATTATTATTATTATTATTATTATTATTATTATTATTATTATTTTGTCATTGTGGAATGAAAAATTCTAAAGATTCGGTTTTGAATCCCAGTTTAGTCAAGCTGTCTGGCCGTTATTTTTATTCAGTTTATTCCTTAGACCGCAGCATGAATATCAGGAGCTTTAGTGCTTTAGAGCTCATGAGTTCATTTGAATTGTTCATTAAATCACCCATAGTGCGAAAAGTTTAACGTCCTTTAAACGTTGCAGTCATTAAATAAAAAAAGTTTAATATACTGGCATGATGTGAAGGAATATCAGGTATATATTGTATATAATATCAAATATTAGTTTAACTAGGCGCTCATATCTCTAAGCGGGAAGATATTAGAACATGAAAATATGAGATGTCGAATTAAATTTAAAGTTTGTTTATTGTCCGATAAATAATCAGCTTCTTGAATTTTTAACCCACTTCCCCCCTCCCCCCCAAAAAAACCAGAAAGCTGTAATTTATCTTACAGCAACAGCAATGAACGAGTGACTTTGGTTTTGCTTTATGGTTGAAAATAGCCAAACATGTGTGTTGAGAAAGCGGTGTACAAGCTCTAAGCAGAATGTTGATTTTTCTTTAAACTTTCTCTCGGGACTTGTTCCATTCGACAAGTCAATCAGTATGCAATGGGACTGTCGTTAAGACTTTATTTCTTAATTTACGAAGCCCATGCAGGTCAGGTATCTGTGCTCTTGAGCCACGCTGGAGGTCAATAATAAGGTGAAACACCTCTTCATTGGAATTCTGAATATTAAACAGTGCTCTGTGCTGAACAAACAATAGACGGTTTCTCTCTTACCTCTTGTGCCGACCTAACGACCTACTGGCAGTGTCTTGCACACGACACATGTCGCGGTGGCCAGGGAAAGCTGCGCATCGCCTGACCTTTAGTGACAATTAATACTTGCAACAAGAGGAGGGGGTCAAATAACCTCTTTTTATCTTCTCCTTTTCCCTCCTGCCTTCGTTCTTTCGCTACTCTTCGTCATGTACCAATCCTTAACGAGCTTTTCGAAATTTGTTATGCTACGAGAATTCTAACTGCGAACTGCATAGATTCACAAGCAGTTAAACGTACAACACAAAGAAAGCAAAGCAAAATAACATTATATATATATATATACATGCCCGTTTGTGTTATAGCACAGTTTCTGAAATGTTAGATAAGCTTTCGAATTGGTAAACATTTCCGAGTGAATAAATAGTGTTTAACGCCCGTTTTTGCTACAGAGGCACCACAGGTGATGGACACTGATGATACATGAGATGAAATGATAAATTGGGAACGGATTTATTTTTAAGGAAGGAAACATTACAGGCCTAAGTTTAGAGTGCCTCCCCGGCATTTGCCATTTATGAGGACTGAAGAAAACCTGGAAAAAACCTAAGTTAGGGAGGATGGCCCTGGCAGGATTCGAACCCCAGACCTCCCGCTCACAAGTCCGCACCTTAACGACCTCGGCCACCCGTGGCGGTAAACATTTCCGGGGGGGGAGGTTGTATATTTCATAACGTTATCTCTTCGATAAGTACTTGAAAAGTCATGTAGCAGTTATGAAACAAATAACTTGTATAGATATATCTCTCATAAGTGTTGATTAACCAATAAAACGGCATTGAAGCTTTAATAATAAAGGTATCCGGATAAACCCATTTTGAAAATTATATTATTACTTTCCTTGTTTACTTTTTCCGCGAGTGTCAAAATCCATGTGAGAATCCTAAGAAAGTTTCGTCTTCCAGTTCTGAATCTTCAGGTTGGTATACATTGCATTTTAAACATTTTATTTGAAATCTAACCTAAATGTGATTTTGTTTAAAAATTTTAGCTCTCTATAGAATGAATACATTGTCATCATTAGGTATCCTTTGATGTCGAAGAAATAACTGGGCATATACCCGAACCGTCGAAATATTTCACTTGACTGCGTCATTTCATATAATGTTGGCTATCTTGAGGTTGCGGCGTTGCAACAGCCACCATTGCTTATTGGCTTATACTGCAGAGTTTCAATTTCGTCTAGAAGCCGCAGTTAAACTGCTACATAGAAATGTAAGCTTAATAAAGAACAAACTTTCAACAGTCAGAGATCTACTGTGTAGATATTTGCTCATGATTTTAAATTGGAAAAAGCTTCCAGCTCTTACAACATGTGCCTTCTTTAAGAGCATTTTGCATGTAGTAGCCCCGTCCCTTTAAGAGGAAAGCGACCCTCCCGCACTACCTAATGTTATATATGTTTGCAAAGAAATCCAATACGGAGACAGTCAGTGATGGCTCATGAACTGTAAATTTCTAAAATGCCTTCGTCTCGCACATTAAGTAGTGACCTGAAACTCCGTGCTTACAAACGACGGAAAGGACGTCTCCTCAAAAGTGAGCTGAAGTATCAGAGACTCTTAAAATCAAAATGCTTACTTCAGAGTTATGCAGCAAATGGTCATCGAAGAATTCTTTTCACTAATGGAAAATGTTTCACTGTTGAGGATGCTTTCCATACCCAAAATTACAGGATACGTGCCAGATGCTCTACAGAAAACTCTGAAAAGGCTCCAAGGGCACAGAGGAGGCATCATCCTGCATCTGTTATGGTGTTAGTTATGAACGTACCATGGAGCTCCATTTCTGCGATAAAGTGATCACAACATCGGCCAAGGTGTAACAGGAGACAGACAATCTTTAGATTGTGGACTGAATGAAATGAAACGAATTAATGATGGCTTAAGGAGTCCTTGGCGCCTTAAAGCAACCTGGTATTTACCTTCTCAAGGTAAGGGAAAATTCCGACAAAAACCTTACGCAGGCAGCTTCATCTGTGGGATTCGAACCCAGAACCCCCGAATTAGTAGTCGTAAACGCCACCACTAGGCCACGGAGGCGGACTTTAGTAAATCGTTGATATGTTCCATATATTTGATGTGAACGTGGAGGTGCTGTGCACGATGCTCGCTGAGGCAACAAACTCTGTCTGATGTAATATTCAAATATAACACAGGAAAAGCAGTGGGGCAAAAAATGGTTCGTGCCCATTCTCACAGTCACGAGGAGCTTACTGTAATGTTTATTTCGTGAGAAATCCGGTCTTCTGCGTTACTGTTTAACAGCAGGGAGGTCTTGAACTGCTTTACATCTCATTTCAAGACGTTAACATTTGCCCACTGCAACTCACTATCTTCAGCTGTTCACTACAGACCAAAGGGTATTACCTTCTCCTTAAGTAATGTCTTAAGTTAAGTTGTTTAAAAATACGAAATGTGGGACTTAAATTCTTTAATATGGCAGCTCTTGGGCCCTGTTCCACAAAAGTATGGTCTACATTACGAGTGTATGAACTTGTAACTTGTATTATTAGTAGAATTCTATACCATAAAGGTTTCTGCTACACTTGTACTTTACAACTCCATACTTACAAGTGTACAAGTGACATTTCCTTGTTCTGTTTTACACAAATATTAGTATTAGTGCGGTACTAACAACTTGTAAAGATTTCTCTAAAAGTGTAGGAATGTTCATAACTTCATATACTGTGCAAGTTTTAATGCCTTTTTTAATAATTTTGGGAATCAGTTGACCTATACATGTGAAATATTGGCGAAAGTAAGAATGTGTATAAAGAAAGAGGAATTCAGAATTCAAGTATAATGAAAAAGTTAGGTTAAGTGCAATGAACCTATGATTGATAGCGTCCTTTTAGTTTATGCTTCCCCCCCTCCCGTTCAGGTTCTTGCTACATGCCACTAAAATAGTTTTTTTTTTAATTCTTCATTCTCTTTAGAATAATCTCTTATCACGCTATTTTCATAATGTTTGCTTATAAAGATAATATTGTTGCTAAACAATATAAGCAAATTGTTATAAAAATAAATTATCAAATGGACTAATGAAATAAATTACCGAGCGTGATCGAAAAACTCGATGCTTCTGCTATCTCTTGATGACTGAAATTGATGTTGCTATATATTCGTGTGTGATAGTCGTCTCAAAGTGGACTATTACGCTTGAATGTTGATAAATGCACAATAAAGTATTTAAATTGTCATTATATCTGAGAAAAAATACAAACCCATTCAAGAGAAATGGCAAAAAACTACTTCATTCTGCACATTAAAATATACGAATTTATTACTAAGGAGTGGACATAGTCTAATTCAAAGTGAGGCGGAACCTGCTAATGTGAACCCCTTTCAGTCTAATTTTCCTTAATTTCATTAATTTCCTGATATTAAAGCAATACTTAATTACATATTTGTGATAACAATTTTGAAAGATATAAAGGGATAGAGACTATAAAGAGAAGATATTACTTTGTGACTGACGTTTCTACTGTCACCTGACCCCTCCAGTATGCGGATGCCACATCCCGCATCACTCGCTATCCGTCTTAAGCAGCTGCACTCCAAGATCATTATCACTTTCTTCTTCCTGCTCCTCTATGATTTAAAACATATTTTGCACTCCATATTTATCCTTGGTATAGTACATATTTTTAAATATTGACAAAAACTCACTCGTCCTTACACAATTGAACATTTTATCTGAAATATTTTCCACGGTTATATTTTCAAAATGATTCTCGTGGTAGCAAATTTGCTTAAACTTTAGCTACAGCAGAACCTACTTAGTGTCTTCTAGCGGCAGAAATCATAAGCCGGACTTGGATGCGTTGGCGCGAAGGTAACTCGCATAAACTCGGCGGGCACGCGTAGGAAAATGTGCACTTTTGATAAAAAAAAAATCCTACAGAATCACTTTTGTTGGTTGAATTACACAAAGCGCAACAACTACCCTTAATAATATATGATCAATTTGATCAGTGCACGCACTTGAAAACTCGTTGCTACTGGATAAGTTTAAACTTTCTAACCCCGTAAGTATTGCTACATCGATATGACGTGCCTCTGACGGTAATATCTTTTTGCTACCTGGTTGGACAACCCTCCAAGCTGAGTCGCCGGCATAAAAACAGTGCAAGTGTCAATCACAAACTAATTTCTCCCCTACTCTAATGGTAGGTATTTTAAAAAAGTTTACATTATAACTGATAGAGCATATTATAAATGTCTATCAAATGCTCAGTCATTTTTGTAGTTATATCACAGTATATACAATAGGGATGACTTGAGTATTTCACGAGAACGAATTCTGAGTGCGCATGACTGTTACTACCTGTATTATCCTACAGATGGCTCTGCTTAAATAAAGTGGTGGTATAATTGAATACAAACCAAAAACATTTATTGCAATTTGTAATATATTAAACAGGTATTGGGCACGTGTGTGCAGCGAAATCTTAATAACCATTATTACTGAATGTAAGTATTGCGAAAGTTTAAGTTACCTGGTTGGTGGTTGTTGACCATTTTGGTGGCACTACCCGCTCTTGTGAATTAAACCCTGCGATAATTTTCTGTGTGCACTTGCACAGATTACGGCAATTGTACAAATTTTGATGTTGAATAGACTACCGCTGAATTTATCTGACCAAATGATGTAGGGACAAGTTTTTCAAGTCCATGCTTTTTCACTACTGGAACATCTTAAAAACACTGAAAAGTGTTCCACTGAATAATAATAATAATAATAATAATAATAATAATAATAATAATAATAATAATAATAATAATACTGATACTTGAACAAATCGCGTGATGCTTTCTTCGTTATTATTATTATTATTATTATTATTACTATTATTATTACTATTGTTGTTGTTGCTGCAGGTTATGTTAGTCTATTCTTATGTGGTAAAATACCCCAAAGAAAACGAATGCAGACAAATTAACAAAGGTGTTATTAGCGCAATGAAATTTGCTCTTAGATAATTGCTTATTTTATTCAGTAATTTTGTAGAACACCACACACCTCTTAACGTTATTCTTTTCTAATTCCCCCACTTAATATATCGAATAATATCATTATTTTTAATTAAAAACGTTATGATTCCAGCTGCACATAAAGTAGAAATTAAGGAGAAAAATAAATAAAAGCAACGTTTAAAATAATTATAACATCATTCAGAAACCACCAACATTAACCGAGAACCAAATAAAAAGTGTTTATTCATCTTAATGAGTTTGATTTTCTTATAATTACCTTTTATTTCGATATCACATACGGGATTGTTGTTGATTTGGTTTATTTGCGGACGCTCTTTAACATCTCAGGTCATCAGCGTCCCATTCAATTCAGGGCTTGAAACAGCCGACAAATTTTGCTCTTGAGGTTCTTTTTCGGGAGGCAAGTATGGTTACCACTGCTCCACTAGGACCGACTCAGATACGGGAGTGTTCATATATATTGAAAAAAGTGCATTTCATACGTTTTAATTAACGTATCAGTAGCTTCCATATTTACAGATGATTGCTTAACAAAATTTAACTGCAGTAATAAACCGCCATTTAATAAATGAATTGAAAACTACGGCGAACTCAGAGCTGGAGTGTTTGGCAGCAAGAACATCAAAAGGGCCGACACAGCTGTCCTTATTGTACATACTGTGCTTTTTGTTCTGCACAAATTCTAATAACAATAATAACAATCCAGGTTGCTAGGGAACGATATAAAACAAAATACTGATAATTAAATATTTTTAAATGTAATTAAATATAGAAGTGCAATTTGAAATGTCAAATAGGTAGGGTTGAGGGAATAAAACCTAAAACGCAATCAACAATGGCTTTAAACTTCTCCCTCAGTACCTAAGTTTACATGTTTGTTTAATTTCAATTTATGTTTAATGTGTTGTTATTCAAATTCGCAAGTTTTCGAATGAAATCCCTGCATATATTTACATTTGTGGTTAAAGCCATCATAATAATTGCAGATATAAAGTATTATAACTTTATGATGGCTATTTAAAGTCCCTGATCACCCTGATTCTTATCATAGGTAGTGCAAGATTTAAGGTATGCTTCATCTTTGTTGGATATCATAATGTAGTGAGAGGTTAGCAAGTGACCCGCGAAAGTTTTATGAGCCAATATTCAACCGTCTGTTGCTGCTTGTTAGCAATTGCATCAGACGAGGAAACGGATTTCGAGATTCTACTAGTATTCTATTTAGTTCAAGGACTTCACTAACCTTTGCGCAAATTCCACTTGCGGAAAAAAAAACTTAAAAAGCTAAGTGCAGAGGGCATCATTAACCCAAACAGATAAAGCTCATTGGCATTTTGTGATTATTTCGTGCTGATGCAATATCGAGCTGAAAGCAGCGGTGCACCTCCTTGCCTCCAGTGCCACAAAGAGCTCAAGAATAAGATACGACAATCATCAAGCAATTAGATTCTTTAGATTAAATAGCGAAAAGGAAATATACAAATGACAAAGGATAAAGAATATTAGTTTGTACGAGTGATATTCAATAAAGAATGATAAATTATTTTAAAGGCATACTTTCTTGCGCGAAAATTTAACTTTACAATATTTTGTTAGCTTAATGCATAATGTATACGTGATACTAGTTTCATTGTTGTCACTTCCGGTTCCTGTCTGAGAGAGGTATGTAAGTCAAGACAGATTACATGTATCAGACTCCAATACGGGAGTGAGTGAGTGAGAGAGAGAGAGAGAGAGAGAGAGAGATAAAGGCGCCCAAAGTTGCCCTACTACAGCCAATATCAAATACGAAACTTTTACTCAGTATTATGTTTACAAGGTGACATTATTTATCATTAGAAAACATTTCGGTGGTTTTTAAGAATATAACATTGTTTACAAAAATATTTCTCAAATGTAAACGAAATATAAAATAACATGTATTATAAACTTCTCCACAGGTAGCAGAAATCTGTATAAAATACTCTAACTACCAAATTACTGGACACTTTTAAACTAATCGACATAGTTGGGAAAGCATCATATTTATCGTCGTATATTTTAATGAAAATAATACAGTTTTCCTTGACAATAGTTATAAACGGGTGTTCCTTCTTGTCTTAACACGTAACCAGTATGGTGCATTTTCTGCAACACAACTGGTATGGTGGGGTCAAGTGGACCCCATTCCTTTTTTCAAAATTATAAAGGATAAGGATGATAAACCGCAATGAACTAAACATAAATTTAATATTTAGTTATATTTATAAATTAATCAGGCAACAATTACAATGTAAGCCTCTGAATGTATATATAAGGAGCCTTTTTACCATATCAACATGCAGTCATTTTAAGAATCAGTCATTTTGAACTGAATTACATGGTTTACTTTGGGAACATAGCTTGAAATAGAAAATTAAAGAATAGCAGTAATTAATAAATGTGTTTAAAATTAAATACATGTAACAATTGGACAACTGCAGTAGGCGTTAAACAAACAATCCTCACAAATACTTATTGTGAATTCACTACATATTGGTGTTCTGCAAGTTACACAACATATTTTGTATTTTCCTGCCTGTTGTTCTAGTGCACTTTACACATCTAATTCATTTTGTTATACTTCCTAATGACTTGGAAATCTCGCATTTGAGCATCCTAGCAATGTTTTGTCTTCTCTTGTGAGAGGTGTGGAAAGTGTGGTTCAATTAGCTGCCATGGCAGGGATTTGGTGAACTTCAAACGTGATTTCTGACGGTTTTCTGCTAATGATGAATGTACCCAAATGCGTTTACCATCGAAATGTTCATAATTGTGTAGAAAACTGCAAGAGGTTCCTTTTTGCAACTCCTGTTGGTCGAGTAAACAGTGCATTTTTGATCAAGTGCATCTATTCCTCCTTTAAAGGCATTGTGATATTCAATTATCTGAGGCTTCTTTGTTTCCTCGTTACTGAAGCACTGTAACGCAAAGAAGGCACTAGAAGCACTGCTTTTCTTGGTTTTGGGACATGGGAGACCAATGTCAAATTGTTCCCCAACAGTAAAGAATAAGGTTTCCTGAGTTTGGATGGCAAAAACTCTTATGGTTTTTTTCTTTTTTTCTTTTTTAATGATCCCACATAATAAGGCTCTTCCTCCTTAGTTCACTGGTATGTGCATGACCCCATTTCGTGCTGAAACATATGGCAGTGGAGATAATATACTTACATTTTCAGTACGGGGAAGTCACCCTAACCCCGCCGAGGTAAAAAAGTATATCACTAAAAACGTATTTTAACTTGGTGCAACACAATCTCAACACTCAACGACTCAAGGTACCTGGAAGTATTACAAAAATATGATTTAACACAGTAAACGAAGTTTACTGGGGTCCTGTTGACCGCAGCATACCAGTTATTGGTTAACCTCACTTGCAAAGGAGTCAAAACATAAACTCCTGTTCACACCATTCTTTAAACTTCGCTCCAAAATCCACTTCATAATTCTTCCGGGTCTTTCCGTTCACTGTTAACCCTCACTGTCATATATGCTGGTAGATAGGGAAAACTTCACAAGGAAAAAGTCCTTCCTACTCATAAATTTTGTTACGGAACGTTTAATCACACTACACACTACAGTTTCATCATTAACTTCAAAAAGTATATGATGTAAACTCTTTATCCACTCTTCCTTTAATTACTGCCATTTAGGAAATGTAAATTTGGTTTTATGACGTGCACTGCCGTAATTAAGACATACAAGAGCAACCCATGTTGTACTAAACACTTTCTATTACACAAGTTCCTGGTGTGATTTCACTAAATAAATATTAATACAATAAAAAGCTAAAGAACTAACACGCTACTGTTTATTTACTTCCAAATATAATAAACCAGGTGTCTACAACGAACCAAATAAACAGAATCATGTGATTAACAGCCGGCACCACATTTCCATTTTACTATCGATACCTACATTGAGGTCTGATAAATAGTCGGTCTTGTGCAAGTTAAGGTTACAACAAAATGGAGGTGACACGCTTCGAACAATATGCTAACATACTGCTCTGACATTTCGCTTTCGTATCAAAAATCTTCAGCTGAGGCCCGTGCATAGTTTCAGAAGCCTATGGTGAGTTTGTTATTCACAGCTGGAAGATGGTTTAAAATGATTAAAGAGGGAAGGCAATAACTTTGAGCTCTGGCGGAAGATAACATAAATGCTGCTGCTGTCATTGTGGGAGAGACTCGTCGAACAAACGTGCAAAGTTGTACATGAGACAGGAAGATCCTGAGAGCAAATAGTTAAGCTTTGTGTGGTAGAGAGAGAGATAGAACGCTTTTGCTGAAAAAGTTGTGGTCATCTCATTTTTCAATATTTAAGGAATGTTTTACCTGCATGTCGTACCTACACACACAACTATAAATGTGTAATATTACAGAGATATCCTAAAAACTCTTAAAGAACACACATATCAAACGTTTGCAAAGGACCACACAAACAACAAAATGTTGTTACTGAATAGCTCACAAAAATCAATGTGAAGTGTGTTCCTCATCCTCCCTATAGCTCAGATTTAGCCTCGTGTGGCTTCTTCCTTTTCCCGAAATTGAAGAAACACATTCTTGGGAAGTTTTATCATCCGGGCAGTGGAAGAAATTGGGAAGAACCTGTCAAAAATGGTTTCCAGCATGTCTTTGAAGACTGGTAGAAACGCTGGACAGGTGCATTGCATTCAAACGGACTCCTTTGAGAACGATCATCAAAATTGTGAGGATGTGTAAAGATACATTGATATTATCATTCCTTATTAACCAGATCTCGAAATTCTGGCATACAATACTCTCTACTATTTGTTTACACCGAAGCAAAAGGGGCTCTACAGCATGGTAACAACGATATGCAATTGATTCTATAGCATTAATTTTTACTTAAGACACAAGTTGATCTCTTGTCATTTATATATAGTATTCAAAATTAGAAACAATGTGATTTTAATGCTAATATTTAACACCGTTTAAGTTAGTGCTAAATATTTTTAATAAAATTTGCTTAAGAATTACTTAATAGCGTATTAAAAATAAGCAAGTTGCTAGTGTGAAATATATGATATGCAAAATTAAACATAGCTTGGAGAGATTGGCGTCTCTCGTAAAATGAAATGTTGACATTCATTTTTTTATTTATGTTATTAATATTCTTGAATATGAATACCAGTCTAAACGCGATCCAAGGCCTTCATTGTTTCAGTAATCGTCTTAGGAAAGATTTCATACTTTCGAATGACCCCGTGTAAATGGTTTTAGACTCTTAGCACTTGCTAACATGTCTTACGTGCAGCAACTTCACGAATGTTTACATGGAAATTGCACACGTGAAACCTTCACCTATGCGACATGATTCTATTCAAGAGCGTAAAGAGTATCAAATAACTCTCCCAGAGTTTACACCACTAATGTTAAGTTCTTTGTTCATATGTTTTTCCATTGCTGTTATTTTCTATTTAATCGTTTTACACTCTAGTTACTTCCTTTATTATTGTCACAGGACAACGTTGCAAACGTTTTATATTGCCATCACCCGAGGCAACAAGTTGCAAGAAATATTTGAGTCAAAATTATCATGATAACGTTCATCTGTATTATATCGTTAAAGGACTGCGCCAATGATGTCACATTAAAGAGCATGTATTCTCAAAACCCATGCTTACAGAACAATTGTAAATCTTGTTTATAAGCCAAATATTCTATCCTTGATAACGCATAGCTTGATTAACCAGATGGATTACAGCCTTAATTTATCAGTATACCAATCATTGCCGAGTCCTGTCAATAGCAGCACAAATCACGCGTTACCGGGCTGCTTTCACGTCAAACAGTTCAAGCTATTGCAAGGGTTTCCCAACCTTTTCCAGTGCCGTATCATTACATTCAACCTAAGATATTAGATGTACCATTAAGCAAATATTACGAGGGAAATGCGCAAGTTTGTGGTATAAGGGTCAACATAAGCATTTTTCTACATTTATAACAATACTACTAATTTGTTTGGTTGTTTCTTCTATGTAGTATTTAGAATTAGATATTTATTGGAGAAAAAACTGTTGAATCTATTCCTATTCAATGGATTGTTCTTTGAAACGTTTCAAAAATTAATTCTGTTAAGGTTAAAATATAGTGAATGAGTACATAACAAACTTCGACAAACTTACATTCCTGATACTGGTATTCCGGTACTCAGACTTAAAATCAGTAAAAAATATTAACTTTACAAATTTAACCAATGTCTGACTCCCACTTTTGTTTCAATGTGAAGGTTGTGCTTGTTTAGTTAAACTTATTTAATGTTTGGTTTCAACTGATTTAATTTTAACCTTAAATCGGGATTAACATTTAGCTTATTTCTGTATTTGTTGCATATATAACAAATACATAATATATACAATATATAAATTAGATAGTAAAATGCTCATTTAAAAAGGTAAGTAGTCACAAACACCAACAAAATTTTTACATTTTCTAAGATCATTGGAAATTCGTTTTTTTTTCCTTGCCAGCCAGAAGTCTGTTAAATCATTTGATCATTTGCCTGACACTTCACTCACATGATAGCTGGATCAATTCGTCTTTCTCAGAAGGAGTCAAGGTTACAGCTCATCAGTGAAATGACTGAAGTATGAGAGAAAAATCTGCACTTCAGAACGAAGTTCAAACAGAGGACTGAATACATTTCCTTCGACAGTCACCTAACTTCAATGTGAAGTAAAAGAGAATCATGTTCTGCTCCCATTTCATTACACAAATAGTCACGAATGCTTAGATCTGGACTTAATGAAATTGACACTATCACACTTTTATTTAACTACCTGACACAAACAACATATAAATCTGACAATTTAACAAACAAAATCTCGCATCAACATTGTAACTGTGCTGCATTCTTAACTGTAAATGCATTTCGCAGCTAAATGTATCCCATTGTTGTCTAATCAAATATATCTGATTTTACTCTGTCGTCGTAGGATTAAAATTGAACTTGCATATTATTTTTGTACAGTATCACATGAAAGTTTTTTTTTATGATAATCTAAAATTTTTGTTTCCGTCTAGTTATAGTAGGACCGTCAACTATTTGTTGTTTATAAAGCAAATGTTAATGTTTCTTATTTGCTAGAATGTGTACGTACCATCCTGCAGTAGCTAAAGTACCATCAATGGTACGCATACCATAGGTTGAGAATCCCTGTGTTAAAGTGTTATCTGTGCTTCTGCCTTTTGCTTCCCTCCATTGCTGCATTAACGTTATGTTCTGCCACGAGTCAAAGTTAAGGAGAAGACAAGAATAGGAGCTAATGTAAACAGTTGAAGCGTTTGTACCACAATCCAAAAACGTAAAATAAACATGTAATATTCCCCACGAATGTTCTCTGGATGCGTGCCATATCAAAAACTACACTTATGACTTCTTTTCAGGGCCGAAGGAGTTCTTCTATCGAGGACACAACTACTTCTTCAGTGGCAACCATCCTCAGTTCCGTAACACTCGTGTGGATTGGTTGGATGCCCGAAACATTTGCCGCGAGTACTGCATGGACCTTGTCTCCATGGAAACGCAAGAAGAAAACAATTTGGTCTTCCGACTTATTCAACAAGGCAAGTTCCTTATATTTACTTTTGTGTGGTTAAACTACATTTAATAAAGGCTATATAATACAGTAATACAGAAATTGTATAGAATATAAAAAGTTGTATGTGTATGTATATATACATTACTCCGGGCTCTGGTGATATATATAAATTAACAGTAATAATAAAAGTAGAAAAGGATAAAAACACTTAGATAATTTCAAGGTGACTTTATCTAAGTGTTTTATCCTTTTCTACTTTTATTATTACTGTTAATTTGTTACATTGTTAATAGTGTTACTTTATTTTTCTTTTTCTTTTATATTATATATATACTTTATTTTTCTTTTTCTTTTATATATATAAATCACCAGAACCGGAAGTTTAGGCATTTATTTAGGTTAAAATAAACAGGCAAAAGACACTTAAAATATAAAAAGGCATTTATTATAAATGAAAACAGAGAGTAGACACTCGTGATTAATGAAAATATATACTGTTTTAGACAGCCGCTTGTCAGTGAGAACACTTTCATCATGGAAAAAGATGTTCTACTTCCACTGAAATGTTTGGAGCATATTCAAAACAAGCTATTTCGGAAGACTCATACCAGTTACACAGAACATTCACCTTTCAGGACATCATGAAAATGTTGATCATGCAAAGTAAAGTAGTTTTGAATAGTCCTGGCGAATGAGCAAAAGATGCGCAGTGGTTTCTGTTAATTTTCTGTTATGCTTTATAGAGGAATCAAGTTAGTATCTCTCTTACTTCCGTACTGAACACATTGTAGAGACGGTTTATTGCACAGCTGTACGCTCTCATCTTTCTCAGTCGGTCCTGGTGATGTAGTGGTAACCATAGATCGCGGGTTCGAACTCGGCCAGGATTGATGGCTTTTTTTCGGGCTTAAAAATCCTAAGTATGGCTTCCTTCGGAAGGGAAGTAAAGTCGTAGGTCCCGTGTCGTACATTTATGGCACGAAAAAAAACCTCAAGTCTGAAAGAAAAAGGCCTCTGAGCAAAATTTGTCGGCCGTTTCACGCTCTGATTTGATACGGACGATGATGACCTGCGATGTTAAAGAGCGTCCGTAAATAAACCAAATCAAAAAATGATCTTTCTCGCTTGCAATTGTTTGATACATTTATGCAATTGAAAAGTTAACCCCCCTCACACATTTCTTACAATTGTATCGCGCAGATCGGTACAAAGCTATTCGCCAGGACTATTCAAAACTACAGTAATTCCCTTATCCTCTCTATTTCCTGGTATTCGTATGCCCAAGGTAACCGTGCTTTCCTTTCACTAATGAAGGTTCCGCTCGATTGACTACTTGGAGAAGGGAAAAACCATTATTACTTGGAGAGACTGAACATCCGTAGTCAAGCAGATTTTTAATATATATTTGAGAGGGAGCGCTCTACTGCAACACTGCAGCGTGGCTTATTCTGACTTCTGACTCCCTCACTGTCCATCAATGACCCATCTCCAGTAGTACCGCCTGTGGTGCCTGGGTATAAAAACGGGCGTTAAACACTATTTAAAAAAATGCCGCAATAATTGAATCAAAGCAGCATAATGCGCTTCAAAGACAAGACGACCTCAACGTGGCGCATCTTCCATGTGTTATGCCTTTTCGAAAGTCTGGCACCCTATGAACCACCGTTCGATATGGCAAGTTTCATTGCTATAGAGTTCTCTCTAACCTGCGCAACATTCCCCACGTTTCTAATACGTGCCACTTCACTTTTAATTGCTCACTTTTAGAAAACATCACTTTAGGCGTAAGAGTACACTGTTACTCGACAGCCCTCATGTTTATTAACAGCATGGTGACAGTGTTGCCGCTATTTATTTTCCAGTCCTCGTACTTCGTACTCTTTCTATTACAAATGATATAAACAATAAGAGTTATAGTGTCTGGCAGCAAAACTGTTATGTCAAATGGTATAGTTTCTTTCAAAAGTTTGTATCAATATTTATGAGAAGACTAAGTATATAGCTGTATCAATTAATATACAGACACACAATCAGGAGGCTTCTGTTTCATTGAACAATAACCCTATCTGAAGTTAGTTACCATGGTTATACCGATTGTGTACTGTTTATGCCACGCAATGTTAATGCGCGTTGATTAGATGCATTGTAACAGTGGCATTATCTTTTACAGGTGATGTGCCGTATATTTGGACGAGCGGACGTCTCTGCGACTTCAAGGGCTGTGAAAACCGTCGCGATCTGGAACCCAAGTCCGTCTTCGGATGGTTCTGGTCCGCCACGAGGCAAAAGATGGCTCCCACAAGCCAGGTGCCCAACGGATTTGGATTCAACCCCTGGAGTCAGACCGGCCATAAGAAGCAGCGACAGCCCGACAACGCCGAATTTGACATTAACGGCACTAACGAGTCCTGCTTGGCGGTTCTCAACAACGTCTACAATGACGGCATTGCCTGGCATGATGTTGCCTGCTACCATGAGAAGCCTTTCATCTGCGAAGATAGTGAGGAGCTGCTTAATTATGTGGCAGCCACCAACCGTGGCATTCGCCTCTAAGCATTTCACTCTTCCCCCTCAATATTTATTATACAGACAACTTTTAGGGGAAAATATGAAGCGTTATTGCTGCTTTCGTCACATGATCAACATTAAAAAACCGCCCTGCCTTACTTTAGTTCACTACATGTCAAATACTGATGCTATCGGCAATTAAAAAACCTATACATGAGAATTCAGCAATAACGCTGCACTTAAATTTTTTATCGTTTTTTTTTTAATATTCATTTATGGCTCTTCATTATAATATTCTGTGTTTCTATCGTAAAATGTAATATCCTCGTCGATGTTAGCTACAAAAATCGATTCTTAGTTTTAGATTTCGTTTTTAAAGAAAAGGCATAAGTCTCAATAACCACAAATTGTTCACTCATTCATTTGTTCATTGTATTTTTATATTTGAGATCACTAGGCACACAATGATGTAATTTTAGAAATGTATTATTATCGGTTAGATAAGCATGCAATTGATACAATGTTGAGATATGAATAAAATTACACCTGTTTTCCATGGTCTTATTTCATTATTCTGCACTCCAAGATGGATAGATTTACTAGTCCTTTTCCCATTTCACTTTCAGCACCCTGTTACTTGAGAGAAAACCGAATCACCAACCAGACAAGTGTTTTATTCACACCCTGTTCAAAGTGTGCTGTTGTATGTTGTATTGTGCTGAATTTATTTTTGACCTTAGTATGAACTGACCATGCACCACCTCAGTTTACCCGCTGAGGGCTCCACGTAGATTGTCAGTCGAGTTTGCTATTACGGGAGCAAACATTATTTCTGTCTTTGTATTATTATAATTCAGTTTGCCGTTAAAGGATCAATATAACGAGTGTTTGTGTTGTTACAGGTTAATGGTATGCCACGTTATTATTTATAGTGTGTTAGTGAAGTAAATTATACTGTAGTGTATTGTGTTCAAATGTTATCACTAGAACAGCAATATATTTTAAAGCAGCAATTCTCTAACTTTCCTTGATCACGACCCCCTTTACAAATCTCTTGCCATGAGGACCTCTAAGATTTAACTTAAAGTTTAAAATACTATGGCGTTTCCGAGCTGATGATACAAACTTTCAGGGACGATGGAGAAGGGCAAATGTGTCAATTTGAGATCGAGAACCCTATTTCATAAACGACCGAGGCAAAAGTTATAAGCCAACATTATTGTGGGATACCATACAGCAGTGGAATATGAGAACCTATGAATAGATGTTTGTATGAAGTAATGCATTGATATCTTTACATGTACTTGCTAACCGAGCAACATGTAAGGATGCATCATGAGAGGTGGAGACAACAAACTCCACTTCTGCAATGCACATGGTCAGTCCTGGTGTGGAGGTCTGTAGACTGCAGTCTGTGGTTACCAGTTGATCGACTGATCAGCCTAGTTAAATGGAGTATACGGTTGCGGAATTTACAAATGCTTTTTGTGTACCGACAAACCAATGGGAACAGTAAGGAAACTGACAGGTTGTATCGGGCGAAGTACCCCTGTAGGAGACATCCGGCCCACACCATGTTTCCACGGCCGTTTCAGCGGTTAAAGGAAATAGGGCAAGTGGTACTGAGGAAGTGCTTGCTCGCGTTGACGCGGAGCCTTCAATCAGCACTCGATCAATTACATGTGAAATGGGTATCGCGCACAGTACGATGTGGAAAGTAATACTGAAACAGCAGTTACATTCCTACCATCGTCAGAAAGTGCATGCTTTGACTCCTACTGACTTCGGACCTCGCATCGTGTTCAGCCAATGGGTACTGCAGCGCTGTATGGTCGACCCTAACTTTCCTGCGTGTGTACTTTTTTTGAACGAAGCTGAATAGTCGCAACAATCATGTATGGGCCGTTGATAACCCCAACATTACTGTTATGACAAGCCGTCAACACAGATTTGCGGTGAAACTGTGGCGACATAGCCATCGATTATCTAATAGGTCCATATCTACTTCCTTCTCGCTTAACCGCACCATTGTACAATGTGTTACTGAGAGACGTAATCTCCGAGTTGTTGGAGCATATCCCACTTCATGTTCGTCAACGTATGTGGTTCCATCATGATGGAGTGCCATCTCACTTTGCACGTACTGTTCGTGAGCACCTGCGCCAGATGTTTCCTGAAAGGTGAAAGAGAAGGTCCTATTTCGTGACCAGCTCGTTTACCTGATCTGACCCACTTGATTTCTTCTTGTGTGGTTACGTGAAAAATCTTGTTTATGAGACACCAGTCGAGACTAAAGAGGATCTCTTAGCAAGAACTCGCTGCCTGTGACATTGTTCGAACGACACCGGGGTTGTTCCAACGGGTACGAAGGAACTTTGTGCGACAGTGACATGCCTAAATCAAAGATGGAGGACGGCATTACATTTAGCACGACGGATTTCGCTAAAAACTATCGACTCCGTTGTTTCCGGACCAAGGTTCCTGATCTCAAATTGATACATTTGCCCTTCTCCATCATCCTTTCATCAACTCGGAAACATGGGTAAATGTTTTTCATCATAGTTTACACACTTTATAGAAAAACAAACAAATATACATTTTCAACATTTCTATATGTATTGTAATGTTACACAATATTAATAATCAACCAAATAAAAAAATCACACATTTTTTGGCAACATACCTTTCTCATCCTCATCATTTTTCATTATCTTTCTCAAAGTAGTCCCCGTTGGATACAATGCACCTATCCCAGCATTTCTACCGGTCTTCAAAAACATGTTGAAAATCAATATTTTGACAAGTCCTTCAGAATCGACTCTGCAGCCTTCACCACCGCTACTGGTGATGGAAAATGTCTTCCACAAGGTGGTTTCTTCAATTTGGGAAAAAGGAAAAAGTCATACGGTACTAAATCTGGGCTATAAGGAGGCTGAGGGGCACACGCCGCATTTATTTTTATGAGAAATTCAGCTACAATTTTGCCATGTGCAGTATCCAGCTTGTTATACTCTTTTGCGTGTGATATGACCTTGCAGGGTTTTCAGGACATCTCTATAGCATTGCCCAGTTACAGTTGTATGTGCATACCATCGAAAAATGAGATGACCATAACTTTTGCTTTGGGAGGGTGACATTGCAGATCTTTTCTGCTTGCTCTCGGGATCTAAGGATGTAGTCAAATTTTATCACCAGTAATAAATTAAAAAGAAAATGCGCATATACCTGTAACATCATCTTCAATTGCATGCAAATCGCGAACATCCTTTGGTATTTCAAACCGAATGCTGTGAAAGTCTGTACCATCAAACTAATCTTCCATGTTCCATGTGTCAAAGGAGAGAGGTATCCTTGCTCTTACCTGTGTTATGAGCTCAAGAATTTAATGTGACGGATTACAAAAAAAATCAAAGAAGCAATAAACGAAGAGACTGTAGCCCTTGAAATCGCCACTAAGGGAGAAATATTCCATAATCTGGAGAAATACTTGGATGTGGGAGATTATGAGCAGGCCTGTTCTGTATCGTTCAGAATATGTGTATATAAATTTGTAAATACCATCATTGTATAGACGATGGTTTGGGGCTTCTAGCGAGAAAATCACCGTGTATAATTTCCAGTGCAGAATTTAATAATAATTGAAAAGAATTTCTTATGAAACTGACGCTACTTTTTATACCGAAAACCTATTCATCCATTCTTATGAGTCTTTTATTACATTGTCTCTATAATATTAATATCATTCTATCTGAAGTAGGTACAAAATATTTACGGAATGGTTCACTATTTTATTTTCTTTCTTATACAACTGATATCTTTTTAGGAATCTGTTCCACCATTAGCGCGATTTAAGCACCTTTCAGAGCACTAAATTGCTTCTTGAGGTAAAAGCAGAAAGTAAAAGATGATTCAAATATCAACTTTCCTTGCTGGATTCTAAATGTTGCTTTAGTTACCAGCGAAGTGATTGTAATAGTGTCGCGAAGGCCATTTATTTGCTTCTACTGTCACAACATGCTCAATGTATTTATTGCGAGAGTGGAATACTTTTCGGCAAATTTCTCAAAAATTAATAAAGATTATCCTCTTTTGCGTTTCAATCAATGACTTTCAAATGCATTTCTTAAGAATTACAGCAATGAATACGTGTTTGTGTAGAATTACTGACCACTACTGAAAACCTCACCTCTTTTGTGTTTAATAACTATTAGAATGGAACTTTTATCGCGATGTGCCATTTGGTTTTATTTAACTAACAAATATGTTTTTATTTGATACGAATGAATAATGTGATAGTAGGCCGTGGATTTTTATGAATGTAAAATATGACAGTATTATATGTATGATTACAATTTGTTTCTCATGTTTACGTCTTATTTGTCTTATTTTATTTCCTAATTCTGGCCTCATAACTTTAATATTGGAAGTTGGTATTCCAGTCATCAAAAACAATTAGAATAATTCCATGTTTTTATTGTAAAGTATTGCTATTTAATGCAAGAACAATGTTTAAGAATCGGAGAAACTTAAAATAATAAATAAATAAAAACTAACAGCACAACTAACATTATTTCATAAAACCTCTAATATCTCTGAAATGAATATGCGGGTTATGCGAGATGAAGAAAATCCAGATAATAAAAAGAAACATTTAATGGGAGAACGATTTTAGTGGGGAATGTATTTTATACTTTAACATGTTCCGTTATTATACGAGTACAAGCAGTACACTCTCAAGAAATTTTACACACAAACCTAATATGCAACTGATGAAAACAGGGTCTGAGTGACTGCTAGAGGCTGTGTTAAACTAAAAGTGGACAAAAATGGATATAAGGTGGCTGCAAATGAGGAAACAACCAAACGAAAAGTTGCACTACAAACAAGGTATTATATTATGTTATATTATATTATAGTTTAGAATTCTGTAAATCTGGAACTAATAATTTCACATTTTCTAATCTCTTTAAAGTCAAATATGAAAGATTTTCCGTTTAGTTTTGTTGTTCTAAACCACAACTTCCTGAATAAAACACTACAACAGTTCTAAATGAAGTTTTCGTTTTATCTTTCGCAAATAAATTACCCACTTACTTATAATAACGCAGAACTTTACAAGAGAGTTACGTACTTCAGGCACAATTCATGACATGGAGAACGCAGCTATTTTGCATAGATACTTTAAGTTTTGAATACTTCTATACGACTCGTAATGAAAATAGAACCTTTGTTATTAATTGTATTCTGCTTACAGCATTTTGGGTCCAAAGGATAGCTATATCAGAATCTCAAAATCCTCTGTACATATTCACTTAACATTTTGTGAAAGATGATCGCACTTCCTATATTTTCTTCTTTCCTCAGCACCGTAACATTTGACAGAAACCAAATTATGCCTGAGCCTCCTTCATTTTCTCCTCTGTAAACTGATTTAGAAAAAGGCTAAGAAAGGAACAAGTTATCATCGGAGAATATTATTAAGCGCCCTGTTTATGTGATAGACGACAACAAACTTATTTATTTCAGTCTATTTGGCAGAAAGAGAAACTTGTTAAACAAGAGCTTATTTCTGATTCTGTTTCCGCGAACTCAACAATGTCTCTGAGTTATCGATCAGAGGGCTATTCCACAAAAATCCACATTATAAGTGTATTAGTACAAGTCCTTGTAAAGTACGGTATTGTAACTTTCTATTCAGCGAAGGAATGCGTAGTATTTGTAAAGTATTAGTAAAAAGTTACAAGTGACGTCATATAAAAGCAAGATGGAGAAACGCCTGTTTGACACACGTCGCATTAATTAAATTAGTTATGTCCACTCCTCAGTAATACATTCTTATGTTTTAATGTACAGAGCGTATTATTCTCATTCTTGCTAAATGGGTCTTGCATTTTTTCTCAGAAACAATGGTAATTTAAATACTTTATTATATATTTGTCAATATTAAAGCCTAACAGTTCACGACAGTCGAATACGGCTACATTTAGCAGCATCAATTTCAATAGTCGAGAAATGGGAGAAGAGTTGGACTTACCGATTGCTCTCGGTCATTTATTTGATGTCCATTTGATCATTCATATATTGCTTAGCAATCACGTTCTCATTTTAGGAAGAATAATTGGGAAATTGTGTCAAATGAGATTACTTTAAAAGAGAAAGAAGAATGAAAAGAAATTATTTTAGTGGCGTTTAGAAAGAACCTTAAAAACTAAGATGTGGACTGAAATATGAATTTGAAACAAGAAAGACCAATATCAGTCATAGGTTCATTGCACTTAAACCCCCGCCGGGGGTGGCCGACGCCGTTAAAGCACTTACTCGTGAGCAGGACCGTCTTCCCTGACAGGTTTTTTCCAGGGTTTTCTCAGTCCCCATAAATGGCAAATGCCGGCGAGTTGCCCTAAACTTAGGCCTGGAACGTTTCCTTCCTTAAAAAATCCTTTCCTAATATATATTTCATCTCATGTATCATTAGCGTCCACCGCCTGTGGTGTCTCAGTACTAAAAACGGACGTTAAACACCTTTCAAAAAATTCACTTGACCTAACTTTTTCATTATACTTAAATAATTGATAATTCTTTATGTACAGAGTATTAATGAACTACACCGAAATATTTTCAGAGAGTGTAGAGATGATGCATATAAGCAATTAGGGAAAATAAACGCATTGTCTATCTGTTCATATTTCGAAGATATGGCTCTAAGTTTTTAAAGCGCCAGTACGCCACTGACTAATGAAGATGTCCCTCGAAAGCATAATACACGATAAAGAAGGCAGGTTTCTGAACGAATCACTATGTGCTATGGTTATAAAATTAGCTTTCGAGTAAGAGATGGTCTTTTGGTTTCGAGATCGACTCTCGTTAATCACCTTTTTTTATTTGTTTGTTTTCTGACTGACCTAATAATACAGTTTTTAGCTACGTTTTAAGTTGAAGTTTCAATTTATACTCGCAAATCTTAACATATCAATTCATATAATTACAACCCTTGTTATTGTACTTATCCATAAGAATTTTGTCCTGTATATGTATTAGGTAAATTAAGTTTTAGGCATCATGTTAGTAGTAAGCTTATTAGCCATTGTAAGTTAGTAATGCATTCATTGTTGAGAAAGAGAATAAAACTTAAAAGTAGTAAATGCCATAGTGCCATGCCAAAAATTGAACCCGCGTTTGCGGAACATCAATATTTGCTTTATGCATTACACCACGCAAGCAAAGAGCCCCTTATAGAGTAGGCTACATAATGTAAGGAGGCATTTAATAGATTATCAGTGTCGCACTGTCAGAATACTACTTCGATATTTGAGGGATTTTATTGCATAATGTTGAAAACACTAATAGCAAGTTACACACACACACACAAAAAAAAAAAAAAAAAAAAAAAACGACATTTCTATGCTCGCAAGACAGCTTTAAACCCATTCTAAACTAATTGGAACCATATATTACCTATCTGGAATTGCTTATGCATGACATCTCTACACTCTAAAAATATTTCCGGTAGTTCATTAACACTCTATATACATAATATAAATGAAAAATAAAGAAACACTTTACATAACGTAACTAAAATGGCAATAGCCAAAGAAGCAAAAATAGCATAAAACACTTAAAATTTGCAGAATTATCGCTATATTTCGAACAAATAGTGTTATTCAAGGCTTGAAGAAAAATGAAGGTCTTCTTGCCTTTGGAATACACTAGTTGCTAGAGATTAAACGAGCGATAATTCTATGAATATTTAAGTGTTTTATTCTATTTCTCCCTCTTTAGTTATACATATTCCATTCATTTAATTATCACCACTCCCACAAATGCATAGGTCAACTAATTACTAAAATTACTAAAAAGATATTAAAAGTTGCACTAGTATTTGAAGTTACCAATATTCCTGCACTAGTAGAGAAGTTTATACAAATGACCGGTGCCCGACTTATTTAATACTTTTGTGTAACAGAACAACGAAAAATCTCTTGTAAGTATGGAGTTGCAAAGTATAAGTGGAACCTTTGTGGAACAATTTTGCTAATAATTATAAGCTACAAGTTCATACACTTATAATGTAGTGCTAGTACTTGTAAATTATGATCTTGTAACTTTCCGTTCCACGAAAGAAGTCCAATAATTGTAAAATGTTCATAAAAAGTTACCATGAGGTCATATAAAGCAAAATGGAGGAACAGCTGATTGCATACGTCGACATACCATTAATGAGGTTATATCCTTAGGGGTTTTTAATGTAAAGAGCGGATTATTCTCATTCCTGCTACATGGATCATGTATTTTTTCTCAGATATAATGACAATTTAAATACCTTATTAGGCATTAATCGGCATTCAAGTATAATAATCCACTTTGAGACGACAGTCCCATAAGCATTTAGGAGTATCAATTTCGTCATCAAGAGATGGCATAATAATCGATCTTCCCGATTGCTCTCGGTCATTTATTTTATTAATCATTTTGATAGTTTATATTTACTTTTTTATTTATTTATATTTATTGAAGATCATGTTTTCATTAAAAGAAAAAAAAACTGGGAAAACTGTGTCAAAAGGGGTCATTTTAAAACGGAATGAAGAAGGAAATTCGTGGCATGTAGCAAGAACCTTAAAAAAAAAAAAAATACATTAACTGAGATGCTGGTCTGAAACATTCCTTTGAAACAGAAAACGCCAATATTAAGTCATTAGTAGTACTTTAATTGCATTTAATCTAACTTTATCACTGAACACAAATACCTGTTTATTCTTTCTTTATACATACTACTCATCATTATCACTTTCGCTAATACTTAGTACATTTGAGTCAATTGGCACCTAAAATCATTAAAAGATAATACATTTTGTGCTAGTATTTGAAGTTACCAATATTCCTACACTTGTAGAAAAATTTATCCAAATTATCAATGCCCGACTAGTGCTACTATTTCTGTGGAACAGAACAACAAAAGGCCACTTGTACATTTGCAAGCATGGAGCTATAAAATACAAGCGCAGCAGAAACCTTTGTGGAACAGAATTCTACTAATAGCTATAAGTTACAAGTTCTTACACTTGTAGTGTAATAGACCATAGGTCTGGGGTTCGAATCCCCCCAGGACCGTCCTCCCAGACTAAGGTTTATTCCAGGTTTTCTCCAGTCCTCATAAATGGCAAATGCCGGGGATGCACCCTTAACTAGGCCTGAAATGTTCCTTCCTTAAAAAAAAAAAAAAAAAAGAAAAAAAAAAGAAAGAAAGAAAAAGAAAAGAAAGAAAGAAAAAATCTTTTCTCAATATATCATTTCATCTCATGTATCACCAGTGTCCACAGTCTGTGGTGCCTCAGTAGTAAAAACGGGCGTTAAACACTATTTACATTTACGTCTTTCTTTCCCGATCTTTGTTGGAGGTGTGCTTTGTTTGTGCCAGTTTCTATAAATTGCATATGATTATCTTTTAAAATATATCTCTAATATTTCCTCCTTGCTATAACATTATTCAATCGCAAAAAAAAAAAAAAAAAAAAAAGTTTTAAATTGTATACTTTTATTGTTAGCCATGTATTAAATGATTTAATAATACTCTATAAACGCAATGTTTCTATAAAAATACTTTGTTCATCATACCTATTTTCTTCAGCTTACCAGGTTTGTCCACTACATTTTATATGAAAAAGCACCGCGATTAAGTTTCCATCCCATTTTTGTATAGACCAGTCACTACAACTATCTTCATAATAAGTCATAATGAGATACTTTGTATCTCATTGTTACCGCCACAGGTGTCCGAGTCGTTAAGGCGCGGACTCATGAGCAGGAGACCTGGGGTTCGAATCCCGCCAGGATCGTCCTCCCTGACTGAGGTTTTTTCCAGGTTTTCCTCAGTCCTCATAAATGGCAAATGCCGGGGAGGTACCCTTAACTTACGCCTGGAACGTTTCCTTCCTAAAATAAAAATTTCCTTTCCCAATTGATCATTTCATCTCATATGTCATCAGTGTCCACCACTTGTGGTGCCTCAGTAGTAAAAACGGGCGTTAAACACTATTCCAAAAAAAAAAAAAAAATCTATCTCATTGTTGTACTTCATATTCCTTTCTCCGATGTTTCACTTTTACAATATTCCTTATATCAATTTCAACTAGTTTGCTATTTTATCAACATAAACAATTACCTATAGCAAACATATTGACATTTTTTTTTTACAAATTAACACCTGTTTAAGTTTTCTGCTTTTCTTAATATTATCTCTAGGAAAAAGTTCCAATGCCGCATATATATATATATATATATATATATATATATATATATATCGGAATTATCCTCTGAATCCGACATTTTACATTCTTCACTTGTTTATTTTCCTGTAGTTATTGTGGAAAACTGTTCTTATGGTTAACGCTGAAATTTCGACTTTTATTTTTGTTTAATACTTTAAGATTTATAACAGACTGTTTGTTAAATTATAGAATTGCTAACTTCAGTGGTTTTCTCACTTCATCTCATAAATAAAACGGAAAATATATCGGGTTTTGCATAATAATAAATAAGACTAGAAAATTACTGAATTTTAAGGAACACCATAGTTTGAATCGGGAAAGGGGAAAAACCAATGGCCATCAAGAAATCCTCCTCGGTACCCTCTAGGATTTAACACTCATTAGAAGGCTGTTTTTAACTTTATAAATTAATTTAAACACCTACCTATCTAGCTCTTTAAATCCGAAACAAACTTTCTGAAGAAGTATAAATATTGTTTAATATTTATATATATTTCAGGCGTTACATTATATGTGCCAATAGCTTGTTTCTTAGATTGCACAAATTAAATTCATTATTGGAAGTTACGTTTAGGAAACATTAGATACTATAACTTTATTACGCTGTAAAGCAAGATTTTTACATTTGTAATTATGAATATTAATATAAACGCAGGGAGTTTTAAAGACTCGTATTGCATTACGATGTTTGCAAAGTTTTATTTACATTTGCATAACTCAATGCTTTTATAACATGGCGGCATATGATCAGATGTTTGGTATTTGAACAGTAAAACGTGGGATTCAAGATGCCCTGGAAAACGGCAGTAGCCTCTCCCCACCCATGGTACTTTCAATAACAGAGGAATCGTGATTAGCGTTTGCGTTATTATTAAATGTGATTGATCATTTAGCCGAATATACTGTGTGAGAAAAATCATACGGCTCTAAATGACGTTCAGGAGCCTGTCATTACCAAAAATGTAAGGTACTAATAGATATTGCTATGCGGACTTCTTAATAAATTGATTTTAAACAGCTGTTTCTGCATGCAATAGTTGTCAAAAATACACAAGTATAATGCTTTTCATAAATGTTTATTTACAATTACGTTTTAAAAGATTGATTAGGAAAAGCATGACAGAGTAATTCTACGTAAACATGTTTTCATTCCTGTAATGCTTAAGAAATGCATTTGAAAGTCATCTGATTGAAATGCAAAAGAGAATAATAGTTTGAAAATTATTGATGCTATTAAGGCTGTGGGTGAGTTTCACATAGTATGAAAGAGTCCAGATTTAGAAATTGCCTGAATTATTTTCATGCAGTGTAATGATATCAGTTATCTACTCATAAATGAGGATAGGTAGTTTGGTTCATATTTTCTGTTAGCTACTTAGCATGGTTCATATTTTCTATTTGCTACTTAGCAATTTATTTTTTGTGTAAAAGATATTTATATAGAAATGAGTAGTAATGTCAGAGTTTAGTAAGAGAGATGTAAAATGTAACACACCAGTTCATATATAACCTTTTTAACATATAGAGTTTTGTAGTTATGAATGAAAAAAAAAGTAATGTTGATTTCAGATGGTTGTAAATTAGCTGGCTGCTTATTTAGCTGCTTGGCATGTGTGCTTCACGTTGATATACCATAAGATGATAATTTTTACATTTACTTAATCTAACTAAATATTTGGACAAATTTTGAACTAATTTTATTTGCTTTCTCTAAGAAATTGTATATTTTTTGTCATATGCTTATTACATTGATGTAGTGCTGTAATTGAGAAAAAGATTAAGTGGTACCTAGTTTTGAAATGTCAAAGGAGGCTCCAGAAACCGCCACGGATGGCTGAGGCCGTTAAATTGCGGACTCGTGATTGGGAGGTCTGGGGTTCGAATCCCGCCAGGACCGTCCTCCCAGACTGAGGTTTTTTCCAGGTTTTCCTCAGTCCTCATAAATGGCAAATGCCGGGGAGGTACCCTAAACTTAGGCCTGGAACCCTGGAACGTTTCCTTCATTAAAAATAAATCCTTTCCCAATATATCATTTCATTTCATGTATCAAGTTTATTAAACTGTCTTGCACTAGCTTTTCTCCCAGTTTGCTAATTCTGTAGGTCCTTTCACTGATTTTAATAGTTTTGTTTTATTCAATATGTTGTGGTTTGCTGTCCAGAAATAAGATGCTACTGCTGATTTCTCCAACTGCTTGTATTTTATGTTCCTAAAATGTTCTTTTAACTGTGTGTGTATGTTTCTCTTTGTTTTTCCAATGTAGATTTTTTCACATTCTGCACAACTTATTTGAAAATGTGAAAAAAATCTTCATTGGAAAAACAAAGAGAAACGTAGGCAAACAGTTAAAGGACCATTTCAGAAAGATAAAATACAAGCAGTTGGAAAAATCAGCAGTGGCTACTCATTTCTGGACAGAAAACCACAACATATTGAATAAAACAAAATTATTAAAATCAGTGCAAGGACCTACAGAATTAGCAACATGGGAGAAAATCTACATCTACAAGTACAAAGACAATTTAATGAACCTTGACACTTCCGGTGATGAAAGTATACACATCCCCACAGCATAACAGTTTCTTTCAGTCGACAATGGGCTGATGATGCGAACGAAGGGTTCATGAAACTGGTTCTACATATTTAAAAAAGTAAGTGGAGCAAAAGGGTGTTAGTTTGACTCAATCACACAATGAACTTAATATATGATTACCTTCACTGTGCATGTTCTACTTAAGAATTTTAGTTTTATTCTGAGTTTTTGTTTAATACTTAATCAGCAATGAAAGCCAGAAAATGTAATGCAACCAGTACTTGACTAAAATGTTTTTCAAACATCTTAGTTTTTGTGCCATTACTTCCATATTTCTTTAACACTTACAGTTCCTCCAAGTCATTCTTTAGTTTTTTTCAAGCTTTCACTGCTTGTCCAATGGTATAGTCATTTCTCTGGGTGAGATCAAGAGCCAATGCCATTGGTTGTAACACATTTAAAAAATCTTCAGCATTGCACTTTATGTGAAAGACACTAACCTTTCTCCTAATCGAATGTTGATTATTGCCTCTATTTTTTTTCACAATTCTTCATAAGTAGTGGCCAGTTTTCAATGTAAGATTCAAGGCAGTCAGACAATATATTCCATTGAACTTCTTGAGGCAGGATTGATGAATGTTCTCCTTCATTCCTAAAATTTGCATTGGTAAAATTATTATTGCAGAAGTATTTCACAATTTCTATTACATGTTCCTTTTCTAGTGATATTTCAATCCTGTACAACCCTCTAGCATCACTTTTATTGACTAACTTTTTAATCTTTTATGTTGGAAGATTCAAAATATAAGCACAGCAGCCATATGTACCTACACCAATATCTTAATTTTCTTTGAGAGCTCTCCTCATTTTTCCATATTGCTTGCATTGTCTGTAACAAAGCTTCTCACATTACACTTTAATTCACTTTCACAACTTTTCACTGAATTTTTAGCAAGTTTAGTTAGGTAGTTGTGTGTGTGTGGGGGGATACCCAGATGTATTAACTTTGTTGAATAGATGTGTATCCCTGTATCCACTGGTCACTCTAATGCATAAAATAGGCTCATTATGCACATTTGACACCCATCTAACAAACTGTATTCTCAGATAAATCCTGGAAACAGGTGTCAGGTTGACAGATGTCAATGTGATACCATTTAAAAGGATCTCTGTAAAATCACCAGATACCTTACTCATGGATTTTTGGGGATTTGGTCTGCTGAAACAGTGCCTTGCTTCTCAATGTCCCACCATGATTGAGGGTCTTTGGAAAGTCTGCCATGAGAAGTGGACTAATATCCTCCTTTCTGTCCTATAGCACAGTCTTTTACAATGAAAATTGGGTCACAGAGCCTTATTTCAAGCCTGTGGACATCAAATTCAATACCTTTGGTGGTGGAGAAAGGGAATCTTACCATGAAAAAATATAAATAAAAACGTTTGACCTTAAGCTGGGCAGCACTCTGTATATCTTAAGACACAGCACAGACATTTAAAGCTGCTTACATATCTTGATGAATTTCAGGAGACCGTTCCTTAATTGCAGTCATTTAATCAGCAGGGGTTTTTGACATGCTCTATTTTATTAGTGAATCATCAGTTTTATCATTTCTGCATCTGCTATCATGTAATACAACATTGAGGGAACTTAACTGTGCAGACATTTCAGGTACTCTTGTGACTTGAAGTAAACATTTAAATGAGCCAGGGGTGGAACATAGGAATGAAACCTTGTGCAAATAAAATAATTAAGTAGAGATTTTATTTTTAAATTTCCACACTTTCTGTTTCAGATGCAGGTTCACCATGTTGAAGTTTGTGCACAAGGATAAGTAGTCTCTGCAGTGCCTAATGATGGATATGATGTTTGAAGCATACCTCACTCAGGAGGCTGGGCATCTGGATCCTGATGATATTCCACAAACAAGGGAACCTGTGTGGATCTTGGGCAAGAAATATAGTGCAATTCATGGTAATGAGTATTAAAAACTCACAATTAATTATATGCAATAGAGTTGTATTTCTGTATAATTTTGTTTTTAAGCAAACGTGTGTATCTTGTGAACAAAGCAAGCTAGGGCTACTGTTATATGTATGTATATCCTTTGACAAAGAAAAATTAGTCATCTCTTGAATGCAAACTCTTCTTAGTCCTACTCATTGCACCATGCAGTTCACAAGGTATCCAGCAAAGCTGTGTGTTATATGGCATGTACTAAAGATACTGACTAGTGTGTGTGTGTGTTCCATTAGCTCTGTGATCGCAGGTTTGTCTCCCAGTATGAAGCACTTTTTTTTTATAACCTTTGTAACATATTATGACAAGTTAGTTTTGTAATGTTGTCTCCCATACACAGCAAGGCTTTAACATTAACATATATATATTTATAATATTTCTGGGATGTTGTAGCCTCTCGTCCACACCACTGTAAAAGTCTGATCCCAAAATTTCAGGGCAGTTATAAATGCTGATGACATCAGATAATAATTTGTGTTTATTTCTATGTGTTTTCACTTTAGAAGATAAATGTTTCTGTTCATGTATTTATTTAGTTATTTGTAAAGAACACGTTAGTTTGTGATTATGTTTTGGTGCCTGCATATAACTCAAATAATGGGTTAAAATATAATGTGATATTAAGGCAACATGATGTTCTACATATATACTTATAAAACCAATAATAAAAAATAAAACAATTGTGTGGAATTTGAACCCAGAAGCTTATCCAGAAGAGCAATGTCTTCTAAATCACTTCACCATCGCTACTCTACCCTAATGTTTTCTTTCCAGATCTTATGAGTGTGGGCATTATGTTTACAGGTAAAGTACCCATTGCAGAGTGCCACTTGCTGCATGGGCATTGTGAATACACTGTTTATGAGTGTTTCTGAAGTTCTCTAATGAACATGTAGAATCTGGGGATGACTAATATTTTTGTTACAGGGTGTACAAGGGCTAGTCAATAAGGACTAAGATTTTTTTTACAAAGTGCAGCAGGCAATGTCTAGGTTGGTATATTATTTTTTGATGTAGGCTCCATTAAGTTGTATGTAATTAGCCAAGTATATCTGCCATTCCTAAAGTTTAATAACGTCTTCAGAATTGCCTCTGTCTTTCTTCACAGCAGCCATTGATGAACCAAAACGCTGGCCCCATAGCTCATTTTTAGAATGAGGAAACAGAAAAAAGAATACCGAGCTAAATCTGGGCTGTATGGAGGGTGTGGCGCACACATAATTTTTTTGTGGCCAAAGTTCAGGAATAATGTTGCATTGTCTTGATGATGGCACCAACCAGGTGGATACAGCTCAAGGCATTTTTGCCTCGGATGTTTTTGGCCAGGATGCTCAAAACATTCTGATAATACTCACTATTAACTGTAGTTTAAGAGGGGGACAGTTTAACAAAATTACCATATCCTTTCTTGCCGATTGAACCTTTGCCTTTTTTGGTGTCGGAGAACAAGGTGGTTTCCAGGCTGAGCTTGCCTATTTGCCTTTGAGACCATAATTGTGAAGCCAAGTTTCATCACCTGTAATGATGGAATTCAAGTATGCCTCACCATGCTCCACTACCAGATACATGTGCACTTCTACTGTCTTCTGTTCAGGCATCAGCAATCTCAGCACCCATCTGCGTCTGATATGTAAGTGATCATGCAGAATGGCAAACTCATTACCATGGTAAATCTGTAACATGTCTACCAGACTATCCAGTTTTTCATCAATTATCTTGAACAAAAATGGCAGTTGTACTGGGTTTTGTTCAATACAGTGGTTGGAGTACCTGGGCTCCCCTGCTTTGTTGTTGAAACACAGCCCTCCATAAGCTCTTTGAATTATCGAAATGCAGTTGGTTGTGGCAGAACATCATCATATGCTTGCTGTTACATCATGTATGCTTCCATAGTATATTTCTGCAGATGGAAGCAAAATTTCAAAGCATCGCACTACTCTTTATGAAGGGGCTCCATATTATACAACCAATTGGCAATACTAGCATGTGCATATATACTTCTAATTTTTTCCACCAGTCATGTGAGATTACTTTTCATGAAAAATTGTTTCACCACCTTATTTCAACTGTGTGATGAAAAAAAGAAACATTTTCAATTCTTAATGACTAACCCTCATATTATACTGGCTTAGTTTGGTCTTTTGTATCATTCTGTCAACATGAAATGCAGGGTAAAGGAGACAGGGATATGTTATGCTGTGTATGTAAAACCCTAAGGAGGTTTTCAATTTGCTATGAGGTGCAAATATATAATTGAAATTAATTAATTAATTTTTTTGTTTTATCTTTTTTATTTTTTACTATGCTTAGGATGACTAAATAGATTCCCATAAACAGAGGTTGGTTCACAATTGATATTTACAGCAGTTTTATTTTTTGCGGTCAGAATATATGACTAGATGTAATTTACTTTAGACATACTTTGTAGTAGCACCTTCATTATGTTCAGTTCATTACTGCTAAGGCAGTGTACACAGATGCATGAAACACTTAGTACTGACAACACACCCTAACAAAATATGTCAGTACACTGACTTAAATGTAGCAAAACATTTTTCAGAGATTAAAAAGATCTTTGTACATACAAAAGCATATCAACAATCAATAAGAATTAAAAACAAACCTGAAGAAAATCAGATAAACCACTAAAAATCAGCTACATGCTCAGAGTAGTGCTGTAAAATTTGTTTTCTCTTTTTATAGACCTAGAAATTATTCGTAAAGATATTCGCTCCAAGCTGTGGTTCACATACCGAAGAAGTTTTGTTCCCATTGGAGATACAGGGCTCACCTCAGACAAGGGATGGGGCTGCATGCTACGATGTGGGCAAATGGTTCTTGCCCAAGCCCTGATTTGTCTGCATTTAGGTAAATATCTGTATTATTTAATAAATATATATATATAATTTTAGTAATTATATAATTATACATTTCAACACTGTTCACATTAGGTTACTGATGTCCATTTTCTACCTGAGAACTCTTGTATGAGGGCTGTTCAATAAAGAATGATCATAATTATTTTTGAGAACCTTTCTCATTCTCATAATTTTGATGATCTTTATCAAAGTAGTTCCCCATTGGATGCATTGCACCAATCCCAGCATTTCTGCTATTCTTCGAAGATATATTGGAAACCAGATTTTAACAGGACCTTCAGAATTACCTCTGCAGCCTTTGCAACTGCTTCTTTTCATGATGAAAAATGCCTCCCATTAAAGTGTTCCTTCAATTTGGGAAAAAGTCACACAGATCATGCAGGTATGGCATGCTGGTAAACCATTCCTTGAATATCGAAAAATGAGATGACTATAACTTTTCCAGAGAAGGAAGCACTTATGCTTTTTTTTGGTGTTGGTGGACATTTCCCATAAGGGGGGGGGGTGCGACTTCAGTCATTGCTGTACAAATGCTCCAGGTGTGGGCTCTGCAGACCCTGAGTACCCATGGAACTTCTGACATTTACTGGAAGTAGCCAGACTGGACTTATTTGAGCTCAGCTCCTCCTGTTGGGGAGTTGTTCTGTTGGGTTGAACTCGGCATGGCAGTGGTCCCATTTCTCATGGGTAAATGAGTGCCAGCAGCTGCAGTGCATCCTAGGGGAGTCCTATGGCGTGTACCTTGGGGGCAGGTGATACCTGAATCACTGCTTGTCATGGGATGGATGTGGCTACCTTAATGCTGGAGTGACTCACCTCTTAAATTCAGTAGGTCTATGCTAGATGTGACCTATCACCAGTGAGAGTCTGGTAGATAAATTCACTTAGTGTGTTTGGTTGATGAGATCATCTGTGACCGAAAAGCAGGTCAGTTTAAGAAGTTAGATGCCATCCTAAATGTAAAAAAACACTGAGGACCACGGACCTCCGTGAATCCCTTTGGACTAGGGGAGGGATCCCCATACACACTTGTTGGTAACCATGCAGAGCTTTGCTGTTTGCTCTCAGGATTGAAATGATATAACCAAGTTTCATCCCATTAATTACCTATGGAAGAAATTCTGCATCTTCCTTTAACATCATCTTCAACTGCATGCAAACCTGCAACTGAATGTCATTTTGGAATCAGCAGTCTTGGGACCCACTGTGTACAAGCATGTGACATGTGCAACTTTTCGGTTACCTATGTGTGGATGGCACTGATTGAAATTATCAGAATTTCTGAAAGTGTTCTTAAATGCTACTTGATGATCCTCTCTCACAATGACAGCAGGGGTATTAATGTTTTCTTCCATTACAGATAAACTGAAGAGCCGAGTCCACCTTTTTTTGAAAATTGATTGTCTCCTCTCTTTAAAAATTTTAAACCATCTTCAAGCTATGTTATAGGCAAGAATAAACTCTTCCTGTAACATTGCATAGGCTGCATTACAGCCTCACAGCATGCTGACACATGGTTGGAACTCATAGGGCACTCATGTTACTTTCTTTCATTATTTATTAATAGTAAATAGTAATTAATATTGACCTCAACCATCAAAGTAGATGCTCAAAGTGCTTGCTCTCCATGTCAATCATGCCTGAATCATTTTGAAAAGATTTTGGAATCTTCGCCCAAACTCATCCTCTAGAATATTGTAAACTGCCTCCCAGATATTTTGTTTCAGCACCTCCATGGATTTTATTTCAGGTAACAGTAATTACAATTACTGTTACGTGAAATAAAATGGATGGAAGTGCAGCAGCCAAGTAACTTTGTATGCACTGCCAACATATACGCCAATTTGCTTGAGTAATCGTGTTAAAGACTTTTGAGAAGTGTGTAATCGATAAGCTATTTCATCATCCTCTGTTAAAACCTGGTTTTTGGTTCTCGGCTTCTTGCCATGAAAATTATACCTCCCGATGGCAATTGTACTCATAAAAATTATCACAAATTTTCTGCCATAGTGCTTGTATTACTTCTTTTGCACATAACATTCATAAACAAATATTCTTTGTTCAAGCATATATGTTATATTCTCAGCATACTCCACAATACACAATGCAATAAAAAGCTTAACATGCACTTCTTACAAATTGCAATTGAAAAAGTTAAGATGAGCACAACTGAGCAAGCTTAGTTGCCTGCATCAGTGGAACTTTAACCCCATACTTACCAGGATCATGCATTCATTGAAGATCAACTTCTTTCCATTAGTGTATACAAGCTCTGATTATCTAGAGGAATGAGGGCTGGATACTATTAAATGGAATCAACTCTTTAATTTTTTCATCACTAGAATTTTCTTATGATATTTTGAAAAATGCATTTTTCAGCCTAATAGATGAAGCCGATTAAGAAATAGTTTGAGAATGATCTGTTTCTAAGATCCTGGTTATACAGTTTCACAATCATACAGTTTCTTATACCACATACTTTCACCTGAGGTCTAAGCATTAATGGCATTCTGCTAGTAATTTACATATTACATCACAAGATAAACATTTGGAAGTCTGATGCACCAAGCTGTGATCAGTTATTTCAATTTGTGCAAGAAAGTGCAGTTAACAAGAGCTTTTCCATAGCATTGAAAAGTACATAGCACTTAGTGCTAGGTCATGACAGTATTGTACTGTAAAGCTCAAGTTTCAGTTATGTGACAATTTTTCGACTGTCATGCAACAAAATAACATTCATTATTGATCTTCTCTGTGAAATTTTACATTGCAAAATTTGCAGTATCTCACAATAAGCTTCACTGTTGACGACTGTACTCCCTGGGAAGCTATTGAATCGTCAACCATCCATTTTCATCCCAAAAAATTTTAGCCTTGTACTTATCTGATGACGATTTCTTGGCTCTAGAACTTCTGATATGTTTCTATTGTTGTGACTTTCTTTGGTTTCTGGCATGTGATGGTGAAAACAGGATACATAACCTAGCATCAGGCAAGGAAAGAATTGTTCAGGGTGAATGTTGTGTGATGTAAAAATTAATGAACCTTAATTTAGATTTAAATAGTGGGGATTTTCACAGTGAAATTCAGTATAATATAACAATTTATTTATGAGGAAATCACTCAAATTTTGCTAGTTTTGTTCTACTTACTTGGACATGTTACGGTGTTGATGATGAGGGCAACAGCCCTTGAAACATGTCTAGGTAAGTGGAACAAAACTAATGAAATTTGAGTGATTTCCTCAAATTAATTTGTTATATGAATTATATGAACCTAATTTGTTTTGGAGTCTAATGGTAGGGTAGCTAATGTGCACAGATTTTTGACTATTCAAGTTGTTATGGATGATTTCAAAAAATTTGGGGAACTGATACCAATCACAATTTCCAATCAATCAAAGGTTATTCACTTTTTCCCATTGATCATTCCCTGCACTTATTTCCTGATTTGTAATTTTATATATATTTTCATCTCCCGTTTTGTATTGCTAAGATTTTAAGTGAATGGAGTTTAGTGTAAAAAATTAATACCTAAGCTTAGGTTATGTGGAAACATGTTCATTTCTATCCGACTCTTAAATATATCCACCCAGATAGAAAAGCATATTGCCTAATGCCAGACTCTGCTCATTATATAGTCATCAATTTTTGTGTGAACAAACAATAGTATCTCAGGCAGCCATTAGCACAGAAACTGTTATTATGACATTCCTTGATCTAGCACAGGATGTGCTCAGCTATGGACACAGGCTAGAAATAACTTGATAGTATTTTATTTCCATATGACATTTATGTCCATGTGAACCAACCTTGGTTTTCATTGTATCAATATAGTTATTAGCTTTAATCTTAACATGCTCTTTTGGGCTTTTTGGTCATGGTCTAATGTCAAATTATATTTGTTGTGACCTAGTGTTTCATCTGACACTATGGTGGACATCTTCAGAGGAATAAAAAAGTGAGTCACTTAGCATCTACTAGATGCTAAGTGACTCACTCTAGGAATAAGGTTTTGCCGTTAATAATGGAAAGTGAAAGTGAAGCTGTGATGTGGGAAGTGTAAGGAGGAGTGACATGGTCGTGGTCATTTCAGTATTGATTGACAACAGGAGTTCTAAAATGCTTCTTAAGAGCAGGAATCCAGATTCTGTCAACTTTCATGCCTTCTTTCCTGTTTATATTATTGGGGTGTTTAAATGTTTCAATTGCGTTCTTATGTAATCTAATATGATAATTTCTGTCGCAGGCCATATGGTGGTCTTTCAGATTAATTACATGTTCAACAACAGCTAATTTTTGGCATTGTCTTAAAAAGCAGTTTCTTTTATGTTCCAAGATAAGTGTGTTGAGCTGATGCTTCTTTATAACTTTGGCAGTACAGTTGATAACATTTCAGATATACCCAAATATATCTACATATTAGCTTTACTCTGAAAAGGTATTTTTTCTGGTGCAGTAAGCTTGGTTTGGATTTGCCATCACTTTACTGCAGTAAAATGTTAGGCACTTGACAATTAGTGGTAAAGTGAAAAAAGTGCACTATTGTTTTCAAAATGGAGCTTGACAATTATTAGGTTATACTTATATCTTTAATTATACAAATAACTGAGCATAATTAGATAGTATATGACAACAGGATTGAAGAGCTGAAAGACAAATTCCTCATTAAAGATTGTGACTGAAAAATAAAACCGTAAGCATATTTTAGAATTGGGTGTATTGGATGCCGTGGACTATGCACATGTGAGAATCTAGTCTCCTGGAGGAGGGGGGATGCAAGGTCTTTAATAACAGGAAGGGAAATTTAAGTGATTAAAGTATCACAGTAATCTTTTCTGAGGCTTTTACTTCAAACTCATCCCATCAGTCTTTTTGTTTTCTATAACTGTTTTGTATGCTTATGCCATATCTAAAAGCACAAAATTCTACAGCTCAATAAAATTAGGTGTTGTTGGATGTCAAATTGCTTAATTTTCCACATTACTGCTAAAATGCAAACACACAACAAAAATAATTATGGCCCTCTAAACAGTATTAACATGTCCAAGATTGCAATGATAGCATGAGATCTTGTGGACCATAAGAGCGATGATGAATTGTTTCAAATTTAGAAAATATCAGTTTATGCAAATATAACAAGGCTACATATTCTGAGCAAGAGAATTCATGGTACAAGGTTTTCTTGGAATACTGCTCCATTGCCTTTGTCATAGTTTTATACAGACTGATAAAAACTGTGGTTGGTGCACTTGAGTGTTAAGTCAGAATACTGTGAGCTCTCTTTATAATTTTAGTACAGGTCTCATGTTTGTTTTTCTGTGTTTTCATTCTTTATCATGTCAAAAAACCATAAATACAATTAATTTTACTGCAAATTCTAACTGCATATTGTTAGCATATCCCCTTTCAATTTCAGGTGGATCATGTCATGTGTCATTCTGGAATCCTTCCTTTTCATTTTATTAATTGAAAATTTACTAACAGAATCTTTGATCTTGTTTAAAATATTGATCTTGTTTTTGTGTAGTAATTTTAAAATTTACAGCTAAGCAAATTGAATGCCTATCTGAATTACTAGTATCACTTGAACCTTCTGGTTAAAATGGTTTTTGGATAAATAAATAAATTATATATATATACACAAGGGTAGGTCTTTAAGTTTCCAGCCTCTCCAGTTAGAATTATAAATTATATTCATAAAACCCATATCTGGTGTCATCCCTTATCTGTTAAGTAAATAGTTGCAGCTGTAACTTCAGCTCCACTGTGTTCAGATGTCCAGATATAGTTGCATAAAGAAGGCTATGTAGAAGATTGTGACAAGTTCAAAATGGAGTATCGAGCTGTCATTAAGTTCTTCACAAAAGAAGAACTTATTCCAAAAGAAATTAAACAGCAATCGGACAGTGTATATGGGGAAGCATCCTCCTCATATTCTATCGTAAAGGAATAGACCAAACTTTATTGAATGGGTCAAGAAAGCATTGAAGACGAAGAGCATGCAGGTTGATCCTTGGAGGTGCTCATTCCTGAAAACATTGCTCTTTTGGAAGGAGAAATTATGGAAGACCGGCAACTCAAAGTTACAGAAATAGCAGTAAGGTTGAACCTTTTTAAAACAATAGTCCTTTGAATTATTCAGGAATATTCAAACATGAATAAGATAGTACAAGATGGGTGCCTAGATAGACTTCTTTCCTCATTCCAAAACCAGCAAGTCATCTTTTGTCAGGCATTTTTAGAGCTCTGCCATGGTTAAGAGAGAGAAGTTCTGCAAACTGTTGTTACGGGAAATAAAACTATTGTCCTCTACTATGATCCCTTGTCCAAAAGAGAATCAATGCAGTGGAAGGCGTAAATCTGGCAAAGCACCCCCTCTTAAGGCTAAGGTCACTCAGTGAACCAAGAAGATCATGGCCACAATGTTTTGGGACTGTGAAGGAATACTCTTTATTGACTTCAGGGATTGGATTTGTTTCATTTATGGATGCTCTTTAACATCTGAGGTCATCAGCGTACTTCAAGGAGAGAAACACCACAGTAAATGGGGAGTACTGTGCTGGCCTACTGCTCAAACTACATGCTTCTATCAAAGAGAAAAGGCGAGGAAAGTTGAGTGATGGTGTGTGCCTTCTTCACTACAATGTGCCTGTGCATGCAGCTCTTGTTGCAAAGGAAACTGTGAAGAAATCTTGCTTCAAGTTTGACTATCCACCCTACAGCCCAGATCTAGCTCCCAGTGACAATTTGCTCTTCTCATAACTCAAGAAGGACCTTTGAGGAGGGAAATTTAAGTGTAACAAAGAAGTGATGGATCCTGTTTATGCTCATTTTGCAAACAAGACTTCTGACTATTTTGGGGGATTGAAATGTTAATTCAAAGATGTGAGAAGTGTATTGCAATAAAATGAATTAGACACTTCTTCTGGTTGTTTCATTGCTTCTGTAAATACATGAAATTTTCATTTTAAAATTGATAGAATTCTTGTTAAGGTGATAGACATGAACAGAGCATTACTCTGCAGAGAAAGATATGAAATAAATATAATGCTGTTACTTTGAAAAATACAGCAACTTTGGTATGTAAGGAATACAGACTTTGTTCAGACAGCCATATTTTGAATAATGTAATCATTAAAGGCATTGTATGAAAAGTTTTAATAGATTACTTCAACAGTTATTTTTGTAATTGTGAGGGGTTACACCTAAAATGGCCTGGGCCAGATGGATTGAAACCCCTTTGTAATTTGTATTTTTCTTAACATTTCAATAAATTTCAATTTCAACTTAAGTAATTTTACATTTTATAAAAACTCACATTTGCTGTTTTTTTTGCAGTTTAAGCAGCAAACTTCAATCTGCAGCTTAGCAGCTTAAATAGTGAATGTAATTATTTCTAGGAAGAGATTGGCGTTGGAACATAGACACAAGGAATACAGCATACCTCAGAATTCTGCATATGTTTGAAGATCGCCGTGCAGCCACATATTCCATTCATCAGATAGCACTGATGGGTGCATCTGAAGGAAAAGAAGTAGGCCAGTGGTTTGGGCCAAACACAGTAGCACAAGTTTTAAAGTAAGGTTTGTTTAAAATTTTAGAATATTGGCTCCTTAGAAGCCACCTTTTGTATATATTTTATAACTAACATGTAGGTAGTATATCAGGTGTTTGTATCATCAGTAAAATTCATTTAGAAAAATAGGGTTTTGTGTAATGAAACTTCTACCTAATCTTCACTGGAATATTATTTTGGAAAATTTTCACTGTCTTGCCACATCTGTTTAGACAGTCAGAAGTCTCAAATCAAATTCTGAAAAAGGAACGGCTCTGCTGTAACCTGTTACACAAATGGCTACTGACCTATGAGTATCATACCCACCATATTGAAAGAATTGGAAAAAATTGTATGCAAACAGTACACAATTACTTGAACAATATTCTTGACACACATCAGTCGGGTTTCAGATCTGGACATAATACTGGTATTGCTTTGCTGAAAGTTACTGAAGAGATACGAAAGACTATGGGCAAGTAAATTACAATATTAATGCTATACGACTGATCAAAGCTTTTGACTCCATCTTAATTAATAGTTAAGTTAGAGCATTAACTTTGTAGAATATATGACCTAATGGTTCAGCTCGTACCTTAATTGTCAACAGTGCATGTTATTGTGTGACAGTTCTTCCTCCTGCTGGGATGTGAAGGCAGGGCACGAGGGTCGGTGTTGAGACTCCTTCTTTTTACAATTTATATAAATCATATTTCAGATCACTAAAATGCATCATCTTTATGCTGACAATGTAGAAATTTATTTTCACTGCCGTACTGGTGAGTGTGACAGAGCTCTAGCAAGATCATGAAGACCTATCATACTCTTCTATATTTTCTGAGAAGTCTGCACATGTATTAAGGCTTTTGTTTAGAAATATAAAATGTTAGCTAAAAAGGCAGTGTTCCAGAGGTAATTATATTTTCTTCTGTTTGTGCATGTTGTGTGGAAAAAGCATTCAATAGATGCCCTGAAACTGCTTAATTTACTACAATTTATCATGGAAGAGGAAAAAAATTGAGTGACTCCCATTCCTAAATTTAAAAATTATAAGAAATGCTGACAGATTGAACTTAGAAATTTGTAGAAAAGAGACACACACACAGAAAATTTCATTAAAAATAAGTCATACCCCAGCCCACACAAATGTGCAGTGTTCTACTGCTTGGCACACAGAATAATTAACATCTCACTCACAGAAACAGGATACAAAACAATACCAGCAGATAATTAATACAGCAATAATTAATGATTTCAATAAAGACACAATAATACAAACTATGAATAAATTTAAAAAACAAAATTCTATAAGAAAGGTTTCAGCACTGAAGAACATCAAGGAAACATACAAATTCAAAAGTTTCACGTATTCAACTTACCATAACAGATCCAATATCATATTCAAAGAACAAATGTAATATAAAACATTTACTAGGTTCCACAGTAAAAGACACTATACCAGTAGATCAAAAATCAGGAATTTACAAAATTGAATGTGTCGATTGTAATTAAAAATACATTTAAAATGAAGAGAAATTTAGAAATTTGGAGAAAGGAATCCATAAGGAATATTCATTTTAAACAAATTTATAATTCAGCAGTGGCAGCTCACTTTCGGACCCAAAATCATAAAATTAAATCAGAGGCTAAGTGGCTGAATTGATGTTTTTACAGGAGGCAAAATGAAAGCTGCTTATGCAACAAAAACTGATTTCTTTTTCTTAATCAATAAATAGATATGCTGCCATTGTTTCGGTATTGTTAGCTATTCAGGTGCTAGTATGAAAAATTTTACTGTGTGATGTGTTAATAACAGAACATTTTGTTTCAGGAAACTTTCAGTGTATGATGAGTGGAGTTCAGTTGTTATTCACATTGCTCTAGATAACACAGTAATTATAAATGAGATAAGTAAGTATATTTCTGTAATTCTAATCATGAATGAGAATGAGTGCTTGTATGTGCATAGATATCTGTTTTATATAATGCATACACTTAAGAGGGGGTAGTGCAGGGCATACAATAGACATTAGAAATAGTGTGAGAGCAAATCTTGCAACAGTTAGACCAAAACTGATATAGCAATTAAAAGCCTCCCCCTTGAAGGCACAACAATGGCAGGTCTGTAGGATTTGGTTTAATCAGCTCTTGAGCAAAAGGCTATTGAAGTTGTCAGGATGCAAGGTTAATTTGAAAATTACAGTAAATTTTCATGTAATGGTGTGAGAATTTTTTAAATGCCCATATTGATGGCAAACTTTTTTAATGGTATATGACAAAATTTCAGCCAGATGCAATGTGTATAATATTTTTAAAATGGGAAAGAGGTTCGACTGCAGCCAATGGAACATAGATGTTTACACAGAGTTGTAGCTAGCACTTGTATCCCTCCCTACTTCTCTGTTACATTTAAGCAAGTAGCATCATGTCTGTTATAACAGTTACAGTTTCCTAAAATTACATGCTTTTTCAAAGTAAATCATATTATTTACTTGATATTTAATCCAAAGGAAATGCTAGAGGCTTGTTATTTGTATCCTTATTACCACCATTATCATAGTCATTGTCTTCATCAGTCAGCAGTTTGTCATCAGAATCTTGTAAATGTATTATTATTGATTCTAACATTTCGTCTTATCTTATTTCTTTTCTAAAGTCTTCCTATAATTTTTCATTATGTTGAACTTATGATTCCCAGTCTTTCTGTGTCAATTTCTTGGTTAACAAGTCTTTCTATATCTTTCATATTAAATGTTCCTATTTTTATTTGCAACCTCCCTCATTATTTAAGACCACACATACTCAATTGACTTGTAATTATAATGATAAGCAGGTAATCAAATTACTTCTTGCCCCCTTTCATTAGCCAGTTGATCAAGTTTGTACATTTTAGACTGATTTTGAATGTTAAACATATTGTAAAAGTTCATTTTTGTAATCATTGAATGACATTATCTTTTCTACTGGATGCATTTGGAATTTTATTGGTAGTGGCCAAACGATAAGGAACATTATCCATTATTACTATACTTCCCACTTCTAAATAATTTACTAAACCATTCAAAACCATTCTCTGAATGTTGAAGCTGTCATTTCCTCATGGTAATTAGAAGTTGATTGAGAACAAAATTCCCATTTGCAAAAACCTATTTTTGCTGATTCTACATGACAATGATAAATCTACTGCCCTTCCCCAAAGGTGTCTTCAGTTCAGTATTATTAGAGGGGTCTTTCCAAATGGATTATTGATTAACCTAAGTTTGATCTAAATGAAAGATTGTCTTGGATTTCCAGAAATTCAAATTTGATGCATTGTGTACAGGAACATTGATTAACCTAAGTTTGATCTAAATGAAAGATTGTCTTGGATTTCCAGAAATTCAAATTTGATGCATTGTGTACAGGAATTTTAATCACTCTGTCACAATGTCACTCCTCTCCATTAAGAATTTACATCTATAATTTGTCTTTCCATATTTGAAGCCTTAAGTGCACAATATTCTATAGTTGGATGAATTAGAGCTTTTGCATGAAATATTGACTTTTAAAACTGTGGTAATTTTGTCTATTGTTAGAAATTCACTTTCATTGTAAAAGCCCCCAGTCTTTTGTACAACATTTTTGTCAAAGTCATTTAAATGTGTAACTGTATTAGTGGGTCCTTTATGTTTTCGAGGTGACACAAACACCAAAGCACTAACAGAGTCAGATCTTTTTACAACACAGATGTGACACATAATATTTTTATTTACTCAACAGGCCTCTGCTGTTAGGCCTTGACAATTTTAAAATGAAGATTTATTCCCTCTTCTTATGCTGAATATTTTTTAAAAAGTTGTATACATTAAAATTCATCCTTTGCACCTTATTTCTTACTACTACTCTTTTAGAACTAGGAGCATTCGTAAATGGTTTATAGTATGACATGAATAACACAATCACGCACTATTCACTTCCACTTCACTTGTCAAAATGGCTAGTGACTAGCAAATGAACTTAATAAGGTGTAAATAGAAAGAAAGATATGTTTGTTAAAGTGGTATGTTACGACCCCATGAATGTATTTTCGCCAGACATATCTGACATTACTACTGTTGTGTTTACATTTATACTGATTCAGTGCATTCATGAATGCAGTAAAATGAATGTGTTGTCATGTGTGTACTGGAGAGTCTCATAATAATACTGGAATAGTCAGCTATTGTACATGTGAAATAAGAACAGTAGTAAAATTGATCTACTGAAGCTATAAAGATGTTGTTTGGACATACATGCCCTCAAAAATGTTCTTTACTTGTCTTGTTAGGTAATTTATCTAATGTAATATAGAAATATTTTAACCCAATGCTAGGGGATTGATCCTCTTCTCCGAATTGGTATATGGTGATAGCGGGAACATAATATTGCAAGCTGTTGGTTGGTCAGAGGTTACAGACTGAAGAAGGTCAATCTCTTTCCCATTTGAAAAGGCTGTAGCTAATATATTATTGCTATTTGAATGAACTATTTCACATTCTGTAAAGTTGGGGAGGGAAAAAAAATGCCCAAGACTTCCATGTAGTGATTAAAATATTTAAATATAAAGAAGTGTATAGTTACATAGATCAGAATTTACACAAAATTCAGTAACATCAATTTCTCTTTCATGTGCATGTATTCTTAGGCTACATTTACTTACTTTGTTAAAAGGAACTCAGTGTAAAGCATTGAGAGAAAAGCCTAAAATGGGAGGTAATGTTCGTAGTTACTCTGGATGAAATATCTGAAATGCATGACAGTTCAAAACAATTTTATTTCCAGAACGCCTTTGCCAACCTGTAAAGGAGAAATCAACTTCATGCAACTTGCATTGTGATGGGGAAGATTCTTGCCCTCCTGCAGTAGAACAGAGAGACTGGAAACCTCTCGTCCTTATTGTTCCTCTTAGACTTGGATTGAGTGAAATTAATCCAGTTTATGTTCATGGTTTGAAGGTAAGTAAGCCAGTTATTTATCTTAAAAAAGATGATATATTCAAAAACAACCTCTATCTTACCACAAGTTTAGATAAAATCTGTTAGTAATTGTATTTCTGTGATAACTTAAGAATACATGGCCAATTATTAACTTATTAAACCTGGTTGACTTGACCAGCAGTTTTCAAACTGCAGTCTGTGGACCTCCAGGGAGTCTGCAAAGCTTTAGAGTACTGTTAAAAGCATTTATTCTTGAATGCATAGATAGAAACATTGAATAATAAGAAAAGAAAAGATATAAATTTATAGTTATTGAGGTAAAGTAAATTAGAATCAAATTGAAGATAGCTATTTATTTTGGAGAGAGATTTCAATAACTAGCTGAAAATATGAGCCAGGCAGAACATTCACATATCATCATAGTTTCCCTGGCCACAGCACACATCTTTGTGCAGCAAATTGCATAGGCTGGACCTCAGACTGTCAAAAGATCCTGATAAAGTATTGATGCCTGAATTATATTAAAATATTTTAATATCATTTTGGATAAATTATATTTTTCATAAAAACAAAGGAATGGAAAAATTCATAAAAAAATGAAGATGCAAAATTTGAACTTGCATAGTTTCCAACATTTGAATCATCTAAGCCACTTAACCATAGCTGCAATCTATGTTTAGTATTAAACTTAAAAGGATAGAGGGTAATGAAATTAAGGTAGTAAAATTGGGCTTCTTGGGACTGGACAGAACAAGGGAAGAATGTACTAGGCAAGGGAAAGCTAGTTATTAACAACATAAGAATTTTTTGAATAAGATACCAAGTATGACTGGTGGAGCATGGTTGGAGATAATTTATTCAGCTGTGATTGAATCGAAAATTATATAAAGATGAAGTCTGGGGAGATGAGAAAGGGTGGGAGTGTATGGGTTATGTCCTAGAGCATTTTGCAAGGGAAAGTAGGAGATATAGTTTAAGACTGTTTACAGACTCAAGAGAAAGTTAAATGGGAAAGAAGTTTGTTGCTTCAAATAAAGAAAATAGTCCAAACAATAATTAATAGACAAGTAATATGAAATAAAGTGAAATTAAGGATAGGTGATATCAGAAAGCAAGAAATAATGCAGTAGTTTAAAGACGAGAGTTCCTTGAAATATTATAAGAGATTTAAGAAGGAAATGGGGGTGTAAAAATATGTAGATTGGATTAAAACTGAAAAAGGAATTGGTAGCAAGGAGATCTTGAAAAATTTGGTAACTATGTAGGGAAAGTAAGGGAGAAATGGTGAAGGAAAGTGATTAAAGCAAAAGAAGAATTTAATGATGGAGATAATGAAGGAAATAAGAAAATAATAAATAGAGGAAAGTAAGGATCTATTGTACACAATAACTGGGTGTTAGTTATATAGAATCCCAAAATAACAAGCACTACAAAAGAACAGTATATACATTATAAAGTTTAATGCAATGGAAATATGTAGAAATAAAGTATTTATGTATTATTTTACTTTTGTCTTCGTTTCTTTCCAGACATGTTTTACATTCAGGCAGTCTCTAGGAGTTATTGGTGGCAAACCTAACCATGCTTTGTACTTCATAGGTTGTGTAGGTAAGTTATGTAAATTCTTAATAATCAATTTCCAAGAAAGTTCATTCAGATGTTCAAGGAATAACTTTAAATACCTAAAGAAACATAACAAAGTAATTTGACCACAGTAGTTGGTATAGTAACATTATTGTACTTCATTTATTTGTTTAATATCCAGAAAATATTTTCAAGAGCATTTGCTATCATTGTCAGCTGGAGACCAACTGTCATCCTCTGGTGGTAGAATTAATTTGCTTAGACAATCCATGGTGGCATCTTGAATTCATGAAGGGGTTTTTGTTTTTTATAATAAAAGTCTTCCCCAGCTGACTACGCTGCTGTGTTCATGGCTCTTATTAATAATTTGAGCTCCTTTTAAAAATCATGATTTTTGCCCCAGAAATGTGCTGGAACAGCTAATTATTCCATTTGCTTGTATTTAATATTTCTGAAATGTTCTAAATCTGCACAAAAGAACATTTCAGATGGCTATGCCAGATGACACGACTAGATAACGTTATGTTATACAAATATGAATGAACTTTCTTGCTCACCTTATACTAAAGTAATGTACAAGGGCTGTTCAATAAACAATGATCATAATTTTTTTTGACAACGTACCCATCCTCATAATTTTGATGACCTTTCTCAAAGGAGTCCATGTTGTATGCAATGCATTTGTCCCAGTATTTCTGTGAATCTTTAAATGCATTCTGGTAACCATTTTTTTTGTCAGTGCTTCAGAATCATCTCCATAGCCTTCACTGCTGCTTCTGTTGATGGAAAATGCCTCTCATGAAGGTGTTTTTTTCAATTTAGAAAAGAAGGAAAAAATCACATGGTGTTAGAGATGGTGATGAACATGACTTCATATTGATTTTTGTGAGATGTTCAGCAACAGCATTTGAAATGTGTGGCCATGCATTATAATGGTGCAGCCTCCAGGTGTTGCATGGAATTGTGGCCTTTTACGAGTGTGTGATATGGTCTTGCAGAGTTTTCATGGCAGCTCTGTATTATCGCCCAGTTACAGTCATATATACAGGAGAGTTTCCCTTTAATATGCAGCTTGTATCGTCTGAATACATTATCGTGGCTTCATGAGGTGTGTTAATGGGCAAATCTTCTATGTATACTGAAACAAAAGAGGCCCAAGATTTGAGCCCTATGGAACCCTGCATTTTGCTACTTTTAAGTTGGAATTAACGTTTCTGCCATTTGTTACATTTCTTATGGATGTTACCTGTGTCCTGTTGCTTAGGTAGGATTTGAGCCACATATATGCGATGCTACGAATACCATATGATTCCAGTTTGGATAATAAGATATTATGGTCAATCAAATCAAATGCTTTACTCAGGTCCATAAATATACCAAGTGTAGATTTGTTTTCATCAACTCCCTCACGTGTTTGCTTTATGAAGGAATATAGGGCATTAGTTATGCTCTTGTTTTTTCTAAAGCCGTTTTGCTGGTTGCCAAACATGTGCTTTTTTTAGGAAGGGGGCAATTCTGTTATACATTACAGTTTCTAGTATTTTTGAGAATCCTGATATGAGAGAAATTGGCCTGTACATTATTTGGGCTATCTTTTTTAAATATGGGGACAATTTTACTTGTTTTAAGATTCTCAGGAAATTTTCCTGAAGTAATGGAACAGTTACACATATCAATTAGGAGATCTATAATGTAGCTTATGCACTGTTTAATTGTGCATTCTGGTATTTCATCAGATCCTGCAGAAAAACTATTCTTTTTGGAGTTAACTATTCTGGTTATTTCCTCATGAATTACTGGCTTAAGGTATACACTTTTTTTCACTTCTATTTAGTTTAGGATTTTTAATAGTATTAGTGTTAGTTTGGGATGGAAACATTTTATCAGCAACAGTGGCGAAATGATTATTGAAAATATTTGCAACTTCAATTGAATTATCATATATTACATTGTTAACTATTTGGGTTATATTTTTATGTTTGTCAGTCTTAAGGTTAGCAGTTTCACTCCTAATTACATTCCAAATGGTCTTGTTTTTATTTGACGAGTTGTAAATCTGTTCATCAATATGTCGTTTCTTAGCTGCTTTTATTACTTTGCTATAAATTTGCTTATACTGTTTAAAATATTTTGTGAATCCGTCAGATTTATTTATTTTACTTATATTGAAGAGGTGTTGCATTTGTTTACTGGAGTTAATGATTCCCTTTATGATCCACTTTTTACTTTTACTAGTGTGGCTGTTAGTTAATAATTTATAAGGGAATGCTGTGCTAAAGTGGTGCATGAATGTGGTCATAAACTTAGAGGATTTAAGGTCTACAGTTACTTTGCCAAAGACATCATTCCAATCTTCCTTTTCCAGTAGAAAAGTAAAGTAAAGTAATGTATCCTTGGGGAAGAACCTTTTGTATATTTTTTTAGGCATACTCATACCATTGTTTTTTAATGTGTCTGTTAAGGTTAAGATTATCACATTATGATCTGAGAAGCCAGTGTTAATATTCATCAGAGTGAACTCTTTGGTTATTTGACCAAGTATCATAAAATCAATTGATGTGCTGAGGAGCTGGTAACTCTTGTAGCTTTTTGAACAAAGTTTTCCACATTGTAAGATAGTAGTAAATGAATATTGTACTTACGAAGCTGTTAACAATGGAGTGGTAATATATTATAAATTTAGGTATTCATTTTTTTACACTAAGCTCCACTTACTTACATAAAAGTAAGATGAATTTTGGGAGAATCTCTCCCATCATAGTAGTAAATGTTTCAGTTTTCATAAAGGTGGATTGTTTCTCAGAAAATCTATATTGAAATCACCTACAATTACAATTCTTTTGGTATCTCTTTTTAATGATTTGATTACTGATTCTAGTTGTTCAAGAAACATAGAGTGATTATCTGTCTGGGGACGATATACATACAATAAATAATTTTTGATCATTAATTTCAATGACTGTGTGCTCAAACTCTTTTTTCACATTTAGATTTGGCATTTTAGCATACCTCTTATAGTTAATTTCCTTCTTAACAATCATGCTTCCCCAATGTATATAGTTTTCACGACAGTATATATCAGCAATAATATAGTTGGAAAAAATGACCTGGTGTAACTTTAAAGAATTACTTTTGATCCAATGTTCAGTAAAGCAGCATACCTGGATGTTTTTGTTATTATTTAAAAATATTTCGACTTCTAATAATTTATTAAAAATACTTTGTATATTTTGACGCATTATTCCAAATTCATAGTTATTTATAGAACTACTGTGTTCTCTTGGTATATTGCTGTTCACCATAGTTTTTGGGTTGTGGGGCTTAGAGTTCATTTTGCAAAGTTTACTCCCATCCACTTAATCCTTAGTTAGTTTCCCCTCGGCACAGAGGAGACTGTCTTGCATAGTAGTTCGCCGAATCTTGAGGACCCTTTGCAGTTAAGATGCACACCATTATTAGCATAATCACTACAATCTAACCAAAAATTGCCATCTACCAGCAGGCAATTCCTTACATTGCATAACCAGTCCAGCTCACTGTTTATTCTAATTATTTTCTTTTGAATGACAACTTATCTGCGTAGCACTCCACTGATCTATACTCTTAACTAGCTGGAATATGTCCTTAGCTGAAAGCCATGGAGCATGCATTTGTGAATTGCAAAATAAATTGTTATTCTTTTATATGATAAAAGAAAAAATGACTATCTTGCCAATGTACACTTTGTAATGGTTATCTAAAGTGAGTAAAATGGTTTTATGCAATGTCGATTTGCTGAATCTGAATTTTTATCAGTTTACTTCTATCTCATCAGGAGTTTTTGCAAACCACTTAAAGTGTATTGTATAATTATATAAATTTCATCACAAACTTTTTCATTTAAATTTTTTATTTTAAATGCAAAAAGTATGTAAAAAAAAAAACTTGCTTAAATTATATTCACAGTTGTTCGTCAGTAGAGTGTTTTTGTTTTGTTTCCTGTTGTTTACTTCATTATTGGATATATAAATTAGCACAATGTATCACATAAAAATTATACCGTTGCTTCTTAGTTGAGAAAGTCCTACTGCTTCTCTTCCTGTTTGTCTTCAGGTATTTTTCACACAGTAACATCCAGCAATAGTCAGCAAACATATTGATAATCCAACTTCCCTGGTACCTCTTTTCAAACTTCTGCAGATCCTTGTGAAATACTTAGACTTGCTGTTCACTCAAAAACCCAGATTTTCATGGAAATAATATATGTGAGAAAAAAGAATTTTGAGAGTCATGTTACAACCAGTTCCTTGTATGCTTCAAGCATGTTAGCCACAGTGTTTTGGTAATTAGGATCCTTGTTGTTACCAAGAAAGTTTGAAACAACTTCACAGAAAGATACTCATGCTGCACTCTCCTTTTCATCTATAGTGTTTTTAAATGCTGCATCAGATATCAGTTTTCTTATATCAGGACTGTTAAATATACCTTCTTTTAATTTTGTTTCAGATAATAGTGAAAATTTCTCACACATATACTTGAAACTTGAAAGCCAAGCTTAATGTGGAGAGGTAGCTGCAGGACTTCAGAAGGACTCACAAGGCTTTGGCGCTTAACATTCTTAGAACCAACTTCCAAATTTTCTCGAGGTGGCTAATCTTCTATCATTGATTGAATGACACGGTTCTTCAATGCTTGCTCTACATGCTTTGTGTGGTGCCTAAGTTTTACTTTGGTCTCCAAGTTTGATTCCTAAATATGCATGATATGACTTTTTTTTTTTGCAAAATCTCTGCTCAGGCAATGTGGATTTCCCACATATATAACAAAAGTGATTTGGATATGTCCTCAATGTGATGTGGTAAATACTTTCTTACTGAACTAAAAACTCACAACATTCTGCTCCAAAGTAAAGTTTGAAACAGAGACTAATGAAATGTGAGAGGAACCAGATGGGATGTGTAGGTGCTTATAAAGATAAGATAAAATGTATCTCACAAACTGGCTAGTTGACACTCCTATCTTCCACAAATAGACATAATGGCAAGGCTATGCTTAATCTCACTCAATTTCCTGATCCTCTTGAACTCCTTATCAGATAAATATCCAACATATTCAGTTTTTACTTTAAAAACCTTAAAAATACATAGAATAAGTTTGGTTTTCTTATCTTGACATATTAAAACTACATATATATTAAAGTCTTACAGTTTTAATAATTAATGATATAATTTTCAAAATATGATATAAGAAAATTAAAATAACAAAAAAAAAAAAGGTACATGATGGGAACTTTCTAGCTTTGAATTTGATTTTAGCATGCTAGAAATATCCTAAAAGCATTCAACCTTTGGAGGCAGTCATTTCATCGCAGTCTAGTGTTCTTTGTTTCCTGCCATAAGGACTTCTAGCACAATGGAATACATAGCCTTCCATCATATTAACAGAAGGTTTTTGATAGTGGTGATGATTATATTTAATATTTATTTAATAATTACATTAATATGTTCAGAATGATGCTGTGAAATGTTTGCTTTAAAGCTGACAGAACTTTTTGGTCACGAAATAAAAAACCTAAAAAAATTAAAGGTGAATATTTGTTTTACTGAATGTATCTTTTTTCTTTCTATGCCTTAAGGAGGATATGTTAAATGATCCTAGACACTATTTCACCCAAGCTCATATATATATATATATATATATATATATATATATATATATATAAAAGAAAAATAAAAATAAAGTAACACTATTAACAATGTATCAAATTAACAGTAAATATAAAAGGAGAAAAGGATAAAACACTAAGATAAAGTCACACTTGAAATAGCTCTATTTCGAACTTGTTGAGTTCTTCTTCTTAATATATATATATTAAGTGTTCACACTTAACATGTTTCAAAGATTTATATTTTTGTTTGCTGAAGCTTTAATTTTGTAGGTGATGAAGTGATTTATTTGGACCCTCACACAACACAGCCAGCAGGCCTGGTGGAAGACAAGGAACAGGAACATGAGAAACTTGTGGATGCATCATACCATTGTCAGTATGCCAGCAGAATGCATATATTACACATGGATCCCTCTGTTGCTGCGGTAAGCAATGATGCAACTCTAGGCATGTTTTATTCTGTTGGCTATGTGATACAAAACACATGCCTTCAATATTATGCTTTGTTAGAATTAACTGTTGTAATATTAGTCACATGGCCAGTTTCACCAAGCTTCATTAAACATACCCATATGTGGAACCATCTACAGATTTATACGTATATACCAGTGCTGTTCAATAAAGAACGATCATAATATTTTTCGACAACATACCTTTACTGAACCTCAATTTTGATGATCTTTCTAAAAGTGGTCCTCTTTGGATGCATCCCCCCTTCAATTTGGGGGGAAGGAAAAAGTTACATGGGGCTAAATCTGTATTATAGGGAGGGCAAGAAACATATTTCACATTGATTTTTGTGAGATATTTAGCAAAAATATTTGTGATATGTAGCTGTGCATGATGCAGAATCTAACTTGTTGCACAGAAATGCAGCCTTTTGCAAGTGTGTGATATGACCTTACAGAGTTTTCAGGATATCTCTGTAGTATGGCCCAGTTACAGTTATTTAAGCAGGTATGGCATGCTGGTAAACCATTGCTTGAATATCGAAAAATGACTGTAACTTTCCCAGCAGAAGCAATGATTATTGTTTTTTTTGGTGTTCGTGATGATGGAGATTTCCATATAGAGTTGTAATGTTTACTCGCAGAATCAAAATGATGCATCCAAGTTACATCAGCAGTGAAATAAACTCCACATCTTCCTGTAACATCATCAACTGCATGCAAAATTGTATGCAAGTGTCCTTGTTTGAGAATCAGCAGTCTTGGAACCCACTATGCACAAATATGTTTCATGTACAGCTTTTCAGTTATCAACATGTGGGTAACATCCAGTGAAATTTTCAGAATTTCAGAAAATGTTTTTAAAGTTATTCATTAGTCTTCTTGCACAGTGACAGAAGTGGTGTTAATGTTTTATTCCATTATAGCACAAACTGGAGCACATGGTCCATCTTCCTTTGAAATTGATTGCTTCCCCTCTTTAAACATTTTTAAGCCATCTTCAATCTATGTTATAGGAAAGAATAAACTCTCCATGTGCCCCCCTGTAATAGGCATAGGCTTCAGCTAAAGATTGTTGAGATGAAAGCAGAATTTCAGAGCAGCATATTGATCAGCTCATGTCATTTCCAGTTTGCTGTAGGCATAACTGAATGTATCTCATCTTGCACACCTCTTACAGGGGGGAACCAGTAGTGACAAAAATGAAACTAGTACCATAAGTACATCATGTATTAAGCTAACAAAATGATGTAAAGCTAAATCTTATCACATGAAATTTTATCTGTAAAAATTATAATCAATCTTTATTGAATAGCTCTGCATGAAAAACTGAAAAAACAACCTAATGTAGATTACTGGAGAACCTATTTAAATACTCCTAGAACTTCAGAAATGTCTAACAAGGTTTTTTACAGAAAGTTAAAAGGTATACAAAAACAATACAGCTTACCATTAGACAAATACAATATAGAAAAGTTATCTGTTCTCTCCTATCTCAACAATTAAATTAAATTCCATAGTAATATAGCATATTCAGAACAACTTAACATACAGGATGAAAACTCAATTCAATTGAACAATTTGCCTTAGAAACCATTCACACAAGATTCTTAGAAAATTAGTAGACACAAATTAATACAATGACTCTAAGATTAATAATATGACTGGTTTTGTTGATTTGGTTTATTTACGGATGCTCTTTAACATCTCAGGTCATCAGCATCCCATTCAATTCAGGATATGAAACGGCCAATAAATTTTGCTCAGAGGCCTTTCTTTCAGGCTTGAGGTTCTTTTTCATGCCGCAGCTCTATGACACAGGACCCATGGCTTTACTTCTCGTTCAAAGGAAGCCATACTTATGATTTTTACATTCCAAAAAATCCATCGACCCTGGCCAGGATTGAATCTGCAATCTTGGGTTTAAGAGGCAAGTATGGTTACCACTAGATCACAAAATATAACTGGTGCAGGATTGTACAACAAACTGCTTTGTTCCTATGAACTTATACTCTTGAAGCTATAAACAGTTAGTAAAATAATATTGATAAAGAGTTGATGCAGTTTTTTCTTTTATTATTTGGTTTATTTGCAGACACTCTTTTAACATCTCAGGCCAGCAACATCCCATTCAAATCAGGCATGAAATGGCCGACAAATTTTGCACAGAGGCCTCTTTTTTTAGGCTTGAGGTTCTTTATTGTGGCGCAAATGTACGACAAGGGATTCTCACCTTTACTTCCCTTCCAAAGGAAGCCATACTTAGGATTTTTATGCCCAAAAGAATCCATCAGTCCTAGCTGGGACCAAATCCATCTTGGGTTTAGGTTACCACTACACCACCAGGACTGACAAGTTGATTTGGTGACATTTACTTATTTTTTTTTTTGGCATGTTTTGGGGACATGTCTGCTGATAATGGTGGTGAATGTTTCCAAAATGTGTCCAATTAAAAAACCAAGGAAGTGAAGTATTAGTGTCACCAAACCAACTCTATACAAATATTATTTTTTTTGTTCTTATTTATCCCATGGTTCAAATTCAAGTCATATTGATGGTGATCTGAAGACAAATTTATATTACAACATCTCTTCTACCACATTATCCTGCTCAATAAAGCCATAATTTTCAATGATTCTAAAATCTGTGCAAGAAAAGAGAATTGCTGAAATCACTGAAGCATTAAACACTTATAATTTCTTAATAAAACCATAGCTCTGCAATAAATTTCTTCACACTGTGGACTTTTGGTAATGAAGTAGCAAATTCTTTAGCAAAAAAGACACAATGATTTGCCTAATTACAAATTTATATTTATCATTTCATTTGTCAAAATGAATAATTAATAATGCCAAAAACTATTCAACAAAAAATATTCATGACAGTGTGAATATCAGAATGGAATATCATGTTGTACAAAAAAATCCCAATTGGGGAATGCCCACATTGAAAACTGTTGCCTTTTTTAATTATATACAGGGTATGATTATTTGGCTGCATATCCACATAAATTACATATCTTTTCTATTCCAAATTGTACACTCTGCAGAGAAGAAAACACTGAAATCGATATGATACATATCCAGTACTGTATAAACCACCTGGGGTGGCCGAGGTCATTAAGGCTTGGATTCCTGAGCCAGAGGTCTGGAGTTCGAATCCCGCCAGAACCGTCCTCCCTGACTGAGGTTTTTTCCAGGTTTTCCCCGGTCCTCATAAATGGCAAATGCTGGGTAGGTACCCTGAACTTAGGCCTGGAACATTTCCTTCCTTTGAAAAAAATCCTTTACCAATATATCATTTCATCTCATGTATCATTAGTGTCAACCGCTTGTGGTGCCTCAGTAGTAAAATGGGCATTAAACACAATTCAAAAAGAAAAAATAGAACTGTCTAACATTTAAGATTTGGATCTCTCAATATGCTACTAGTTTATGCGCACTGTTGCAATTGCCAAAACTTTTCTGGTGATATTTACACATGGCATACCTTTTAAGTTGTTACAAATGACTACTAGATGGAGCTATTGAGATATGTCAGTACTATTTCGGAACAATTGGAATTTGTTATTATGAAAACAGTTGCAGCTAGAAATTGACCGAGTATTTTGTTTACATTGAGCAATTAAACTAAGCAATTTTGCGAAAAAATAGAAATTTCACATGAAGGTTTTCATAGGATGATTTTTTATGATTTTAGTAAAGACCTAACTCAACAATGCATATAATTGCTTTGTTCAACTTTTGATAAAGCACTATCAGAAAAGACTGTTTACAATTGGTTTGTAGAATTTTGTCATGGATGTCCGTCGTTGGTGATGAATTTCGTGAAGATCGACCAAAATCGGTTGTTCTTCCACAAAACATCGATGCTGTGCTAAACATGATTGAAGATCAGCAGTGATTTACAGTGAAATAGAGGCATCCTTAAGCTTATCGAAGACTGCAGTATATTTGATTTTGCATGAATATTTACTTGTGAAAAACATCTGTTCCCAATGGATTCTGCATTATTTGACTGAAGCTCAAAAAAAAGAAAAGCTTGGTTAATTGGTGTAATGAAATACTCAAAAAATTTCCTTGAACAATTGCAAAATCCACATTCAACATCATAACAGGTTACAAAACTTGGTTATATTCATATGAACCAGAAACTAAGCAATGATCTACTCTTTGGGTGTTCCAAGATGAACCAAATCCACAAAAGTTGTTCGTGCAAGAAAATGATTGATTGTTTCTTCGGTTGTACTGGACATGTTGCAACCATTCCTTTAGAGGATCGAAGAATGTTTAATGCTGCATGGTACACAACAATTTGTTTGCCAGAAGTTATTGACGAAATCAGGAAAAAACAACTGAAAACATTGCATCATTTTTCACCATGACAATTCCAGCTCTCATACAGCATGTCAAACAATTGATTATATGTAGAGGGAAAATGTGGAATTAATATCTTATTGCCAGTATTCACCTGATTTATTGCCTAACAACTTCTTTTTGTTTCTGAATGTCAAACAAAAAATGTGTGGACAGCTATTTTTCATCACCTCAAGAAGCTGTTGAAGCCTTTAAAAACCATGTTTTTGAGATACCAACTACAGAGTGGAAAAAATATTTTGTCAATTGGTTTAAATGCATGCAAAAGTGTATAAATTTTAATATTTTGAAAAGCAATAAAAACAGTTTGTTCTAAAAATGTTTTTTCTTTTGTAGTTTTTGTAAAAACTTAAAGGTAACTCTCTTATACAGGTATAATTATGTGGCATTGTCTTTCAGTAGGTGGTTCAACTCTTCTTCTTGCTTTACAGTGTTTTTTCTGCAGTACAGAGAAGGAATTTGATACATTGTGCAAGCTGATACAGGAGCGATTGATTCAGCCAGAGAAACAGCCTCTATTTGAGTTATGTATAGACAGGCCTCAGCATTGGTCTCCAGTTGAAGATGGGGCAGAAGAAGCCTTAGGAGCAGCTGCATGTATTGGTAAGTTGAATACATAAAATTCACCAACATTCACTTCCAAAGTTTTTTTTTCAATATTCAAAAGTTCTTTCCTATTGATATACTCAGCTTTAGTAGCAAATGCAATTTCTGGCATACAATGCTAGCCTTTGAAATTGTAACATCCACTAGGAACATGATTCCACATTTTCTTAGAAGGAACAAGTACATTTCCTGAATTTGTAACTAGTAGTAAAAAAATACTTTTGCTCAGTTATGATTTCCGCATTCTTACTGTACACAGGACACTATGACTGTACTGATCACAAGTTAAATTTTTCAAACTCTTTTCTTTTTCCATTGTCTTCCTCCTCCCACTACCCTTTTTCTTGCACAGCTTACTGGTTTTTGACATGTTCTGTGGCTTTACAACTTTGTGAACTGAGAGCTGAACAATAGTGGCAGAGTGTAGCAAACTCCTCAATTTCCTCTCACCACATTCTATGTTAGCTTATTGGATGACTTTGACTATTGACTGATGGTCAGATTTCTCAGAATAGAAAAATATCAAACACTAAAAAAGCGCTAATATGATTTGTATGTATAAGGGCTGTTCAATGAAGAATGATCATAATTGTTTGTGATAAAATTTAGCTTCACAACTTTTGTTAGCTTAATGTGCACATGGTACCAGTTTATTGCTGTCACTTCTAGCTCCTGCCTGTGAGAGGTGTGCAAGTTGAGCATGTTCAGTTCTGTCTACAGCAAAATGGAGGTGATATACGACGAACAGTATGATAAATATTGTACTTACGAAGCTGTTGACAATGGAGTGGCAATATAACCTCGAGTTAGGTAAAAAATGGTATAAAATAGGTGTATAAAATGAATTCCTAAGTTGAGAACAGTATGATGTTCTGAAACTAAGAGAAGAAAACATTAATACAGCTGCTATCATTGTAAGAGAGAATAGTTCAATAAGAACACTTTCAGAAATTTTAAAAATTTCACTCTGCTGGAAATTGCCATGACTGCCCCCCCCCTCCACGCATGCACGCATGCACACACACACACAAAAAAAAGCAAATGGTTGCTTCTGCTGGCAAAGTTATGGTCATCTCATTTTTCATTATTCATAGAATAGTTAACTAGCATATCGTATCTGCACTCACAACAATATTAGAAACATGTTCTGAAAACTCTATAAGGCTATATCACAACAAAATACTATTTCGGGATCGCTCCCGAAACATATGTTCCAAATTTATGTAAGTGAATGAAGTTAGTGTGAAAAAAACTGTATACATTGTTTATTTATAAAATACTACTTGTTGGACCATGATAATGCATAGCCACACATCACAAATGTTATTGCTGAATATGTTACAAAAATCAATGTGAAGTGTTTGCTCACTCACCTTATAGCCCAGATTTAGCCCCATGTGGCTTTTTCTTTTTCCCTAATTGAAGAGACATCTTTGTGGGAGGCATTTCTCATCATCAGAAGTAGTAATGATGACTGAGGAAGCAATTCTGAAGGACTTGTCAAAAAATGGTTTCTTTTAAGACTGGTCCAATGGGGACTACTTTGAGAAAGATCAAGAATTATGAGGATGAGTAAAGGTTTGTTGCCTAAAAATATTATGCTCATTCTTTATTGAAAAGCCCTCGTAAATATTTTCTTTCTAACCAGTTAAATCTTATTTCCAGCATTTTTGTTAAATTTATGTGCCCCTTCCATTGGCATTACCTTATGCTAATATTTCCTTTCTCTAGTTATATCACCCATCCTTAGAGCTTAATCTTACACCTAGGTAATATTTATTATCCACCATTTTTCACACAAGCATACCTACTTTGTATATATAGATATATTTATTCAGAATTACCATATTATAAGAGAGTAATGTTATTAAAGAATGTTTTAGTATATAGGAGAAATACGAGTGGAAAGAATCATGGTATTTAAAAGTGCCGGAAATTTTACGGCAGATAGGTTTAGGAAAAATATGGATAAATAGGGAATACAAAACAGAGGATTTTGGAAATAAATAAATCTAAGATTACAAATATTCAGCTACAAGAAATAATTAATCATTTGGGTGAAAATAGTTCATTGAGATTGTATAAAGGAATAAAAATTGTATGGGATAAGGAAAAATATATAGAACAATGTGATAAGGCAGGTAGAGAGCGATTTGAATAGTTTCAGATTTTCACAGTGAAATATAGTATCAAATGATCGTGCTGACAATAAAAGATATTTACCTTTGAAACATGTCCAAGTAAGTGGAACAAAACTAGCGAAATTTGAGTGAATTCCTCAATAATTTGTTAGGAAAGGGTTTGCTTGGGCTAGAACGGAGTTATGAATTTAAAAGGATTAGAATGTGGTAAAGGAATAGGAAATGGTTTAATGTGTGGAGAAAACAATAGAGATTTTCACTGTTTGTTACATTATAATCAAAGTTATGGAGAGATAAGGTTTGGAATAAGAAATGGGAAAATTTAGATGGGGAAATTGTAAAAGGAGGGGGAGGTCTGGGGTTTGAATCCCATCAGGACCATCCTCCCTGACAGGTATTTTCCAGGTTTTCCTCAGTCATAAATGGCAAATGCCAGGGAGGTACCCTAAACTTAGGCCTGGAATGTTTCCTTCCTTAAAAAAAATCCTTTCCCAATGTATCATTTCATCTCATGTATCATCCTGTAGTGCCTTAGTAGTAAAAACGGGCGTTAAACACCATTCAAAAAAATAAAGGAGAGAAGGATATAAAATGATATGAAATATTTAGGTAAACCTAGAGAGAAATGGATAAGAATTTCAAAGAGAATGATGGAAGGAAATGTAGAAGAAATGTAGAAGTATTGAAGGATATTACAGAGTATAATGGTCACCAATGCACTAATAACCCAGAGGTGTGCAGTGGGACCAGAATGATAACAAGCAACTTAGCAGCATTAATAATTGTATTATTGTAATGTTGTTGTGTTTGTTCGAAATACATTCAAATTCAAATTTAAAAAAAAATAGATTTGCTGCTATAATGAATACAAATTTTTTTTTTTTAGCATTTGAAGATTTTGAACGACAATTTGATGATTCCGATGAAGATTTTGAACTTCTGGGTTAATCAGAAGGTGCACTGGTTTTCACAGCAGAGTAAAAGAGGTAATATTCACGTACATGATGGCAGATCACATCCCATCACATTGGGAATTAATGTTTACTTCTGCCATATGCAGAATTTTAGTCCTTACGGTACCTATTTGTTATGCAATGCAGTGAGCATCTCTGTGTGTAATATAAATAAATAAACAAATATTACTGAAAGATATTATAAACATGGTACCATCAGTTAAAGACATTTTATAGTTTTAATATTTTTAGTTAACTTAAACTGCACTTGAATTTATGTTTTTAATTATAAAATAGTTTTATAATGTGTGATAGTAATCTAACAAATGCTTGTTGGTCAGTCAGTTGTGTCAGTCATCTTGTGTCAGTTTCATGGAACTGTGCCAGATTCGGTTATACCTCCCTGTGGACAATATGCACATGGTTGATGTTTAAATTACTTATTTCTAAATTATACCAGATCAGTAGCATTAATGGCATAAATGATAGTTCATCAGATATACAGATATATTTCAAGATTAATTTTAACTGAATTAATGATTGAAAATAATTGTTTAAAAGTAATTTTTTTTTTGTCCTCTTTAGCATCACATGATTTTATAAAATGAAAGAAGATACTTGAAGATATTTTTAGTCAATCACTGCACTTACTTTCATTATATGTTGTGCAGCTACTTCTGTTTTACTTGATAATCTTTTGATATTTTTTCCAACACCTACTTTTAAAGTAACAATTTAATATTTGAAATCTAATTGCTAATGACATGTTTTAAAAATACAGATGGATAATATTTTGACATCATTCTTAGAACCTGAGACAATTTATTTTATCCTTATGGGTATTGTACCTTTCTGAGCAAAATAAAAATTACTTGGGAACACATTGAATTTTCTAAAACTTTACAGTTTTTTTGTTTGTTTGTTTTTTTTTGGTAGTGTTTTAACATTTCATTAACTAAATTAAAACATATCTTTTAAAAAAGAAATTATTTTAAAAAATATATATGGAACTAACACAGTGAAGCCAAGTCACATGAATAAATTGTAAATAAATAAATAAATGTTGTACTAAACACTCCTATTCTTTCACTTACTTGTGTGATATTTGGAACTGGTTTGGAAGACCTTCATCTTCATCTTCGGCCAAGGGTACGACTGATTGGCCGAAGATGAAGGCGAAGGTCTTTGAAACCAGTTCCAAATATCACACAAGTAAGTGAAGCAATAAGAGTGTTTAGTATGACATATATCACATGAATTTATTCATATTTCATTAACTGTAAAGTTCTTTCTTAATGATGAATGAAATGATGAAATGAAAGCACAAATAAATCTGCAGCCTTAATTCCAATGTTACCAAATATTCATCTTTACAGGATAAGGTTAAACTCCAGAAAAAACCTAAAAACGTAACCCAAGCAATGTGTTTGGACTGGGGATTGAACCCAGGATGCCCAGTTCGTAAGCCAATGCTGCATCCATCTGAGACATGGAAATTGGATTAATGTTTCATCCTTTGTCAGTGATTATGAAAATACTATCCTCCTTTGTCATGGTATCTGGAATATTGTAATGAAATATTTTGTATATCAGAATTATAAAGTCTTTATTTTTGGCCACAATCATTAATAAAATGCTCTGCTAGTTACATAAAATTACTCTAGCAACAATTATGTCATTAAATTGCTTTCAATGTTAAAATGCTATCATCAACTAATATTATGCTATGATTAAGGAAACTCTTTATTACTAAAAAGAGAATCATCCTCATTGCAGAATACATAATTACAGAATTACTAAAAAATTTTCGTAGCACTACTTATGAATGTGAAAGTAAGTAAATAAACAAGTTAATATCAGCTAGTAAGGAATGAGTAGATTTTGATAATGCTAAGTGTTCTGAAATATAGGGCTGTTCAAAAGTTCTTGGCCTAAAAAAGAAGAAAAAAAAAACAAGATTTTTTACCCTTGTTTTTTTAATTTTTCAATAGTCATTTTTTAACCCTATCATAGACTAACTATACCTTTGATATAAAATAATTTTTCCAACTCTACAAAATTAGCATTTGTTTGAGATATGATCTCAATATCTGAAGTAAATATCTGTCCAGTGAGCCAGTTCTTCTGGTATGGGAAGAGAAAAAACTATCTGGGAGCAAAATGTTTGAATATGATGTATGTAATGGCAGTTCAAAGTGTAAGTCATGCAGCTTTGCAAATGCAAAATAGTGTCCTGATACATTGTCTTGATGGAAAAGAACTTTTTTCTTTAACAAATGCAGATGTTTGGTCTTAATAGCATTTTTCAATTCCTCCAGCAATGCTACATATACCGCCCGTTGATGGTTTTGCTCTTTTCCATATAGTCTACCAACAACACATCCCAGGCATCCCAGAAGGTAGTGGCCATCACCTTTTTTGCTGCAGGAACACACTTGGCCTTCTTTGGAACACTTTCATCCTCTTGAAGCTATTGTTTGAACTGCTGCTTCATCTCTGGCATGTGATAGTAAATCCATGTTTCATTCACTTGATATAACATTATAAAAAGTTTGAGTTGCATCTAAACATGTCCAAGCAATCCTGAGAAATGTTCATTTGGATGCACTTGTGATCGACGGTTAGCTAACGTGGTACCTAATGCGCTGTAAATGCTCATGCAAAATGTTCAAAACATAATCTATTGAGATCCTTGCAACCTCAGCAAGCTCATCCATCTTGAGTTGTCTATTCTTTAACTTGGATTATGAATTTTTGCCATTTTTCTTCAATCATTGTGATAATTGAATGTCTTGAATGCTGTCATCATAAATGAAAGAATGAGCATGTTTAAGCTCAGCAGCCCATTTCTTAATCATAGAAAATAATAGTGGAGAGTCTTTCAAAGTGGAATTCAATTCTTTTTTTTATCTTGGTTGTCATTAAACCTTTCAAAAACCAAGTATTTTATCACTGCATGACATTTGATTTTGTCTGAAAAAGCCTGAACTTGTTAACTTTGCTGGACTTCAGCAACCAAACAAATAAAAGTATGTGTAGAAAATGCATGGTGTGCCATCTAAGTATGGTACTTAAGAGGTATCCTTGCTATTTCATACTGCCAGTGCCATCTCTGTGTAAGGCTGAGACCATTTTAAAATGCCCTAATATATGCCAACACTAAGGTTTCTGAAATATCCTTAATATTTTTATTGTTCACCCAATTAATAAATTTGTCATATTCCTTCTGATAAATATCTTAAGATTTCCTGGCATTACGACATTTCAATCTTTTCAGCTTGCACTAAAATTTCCAGTCCAAAATTGTTAATTACAATAACAACAGTCAAACGAATTAAAAATCTTCATTGATAAAACCATTTTGTAAGTATAATAAATGAAGGCATGGACTTCAGAGTGATTTATTTGGGTCATTTACCTTTTCAGGAATTAATAGCCTCTGGACACATATAGTGTACATATACTCATTGAGGGACTCCTTGATTGGGTGGTCAGGACTGCTTTGAAGAAATTACAAATAAAAAAGCAAATGCACATGCATGCAAATGCAAATAAAATTTATTAATGAAATTGAAGATGAATCTCAGGCAAAGAACTACATACCTGGCATTGATCAGTGAATATACTTACTGCATCGATTACATAAGTATCACTTTCCACATTTGATTCTGATGGTTTTTTAATAGAAAATTTATATAGTTTGATAAATGTTCTTTCCTCCTAAGTCTAGTGATTAGCATTGCTGGCTGCAGATCAGGAGGTCCTAGCTCGGTTTCTGGCACTTGGCTTAAAAACTATCTGAATTAGAGAGGTTCACATGAGGACAAATATGGAGCTACCTGATAGGAAAGTGACATACTTTTGAGCTTGGAAGCTGCATAATGGTAACTGCTGGGGTAAGAGTATAATATTGTAGGTACAGCTTGCATCTGCACCTTAGTGCTGCAAGGAACAAGGATAAGTTTGCAGCTTTCAGGGATATATGGGGAGGGTATCAAAACATTATATTGTTTCTCCTAAAATCCGACTTTGAGCTGGATGTTCTTTTCAATCAATTCATCTGCTGTTAAATGTAGAAGTTACAAATTCATTAATTAATATGTTAACTGTAATGAAAATGTACTTTTTCTTTTCAGAATAAACATTAAATTCCAGTGTTGTCATTGAAATAAAAAGCAATTATGTGGAAGACCACATTAATTAAGGCTGATAAATCACATTTTTTTATTCTGGTTTTCAGTTTTGCTTGTTTATCAATGGTTTCTGAAGGATGGTGAAGCATTTTTAAGCATCACAACTGTTACTTTATTTTTTTTTCCTAAATCCCTAGTTTATGTATAGCTGAGGAAGTATAAAGTTTCTAAATTTTAAAGCTTCTGATATACACAAGTTAGGTTAAAGAGCCCACCTAACCTTATTATTCCTGCTCTTACCCATGCCATACACCCCTCCCCATTTTGTCACAAACCTCATATTTTTCCATGCTCCACTCTTTCTCTTATAATATATCAGAGTACTCTTATCCCTTAGGGTACCAAATATTTCCTGTTTGTCTATACCATCACTCCTTGCTTTCACTTTATTCTGTGGGCCTTGCCCATTTGGTGGCTGTAAATTAACTAGTTTGCCCAAACCAATTCCTCTTACAATTTTCTTTAGTCTATCTGCTCGACTTCCTACTCATTTTCCTTTCTCTTGCAGTCCTATTATTTTTTAAATAAGTTGTAAACTTTATTATACAATATGTATAGTACCATTCTGCAAAAATGATGTAACAGTATAAATATGTACAAGACACATGAGTTGAGGTTGCAGCCCAGCAGCTATCCTCATTATAATGAGCTAAATGTTATTTTGCAATAAATCTGAATGTTGTTTTCATTTCAGTTCTTTCTCTCTGTTAGCTTACACAGAACTGAAGTGAGGCTAATTGGTCTATAATTCTTAACTTGACTACAGTTGCTCCCTTTCTTATGTATTGGGATTACTTCAGCCTTTCTCCAAGCATCTGGTATACCCATTTTCCAGGTTTTGTTGATTGCATCTAATAAAACCTTTAATGCATTGTTTAAAATATTTTTAATGAACTCAGGAAATACTTCATCAATCCCACAGCTTTTCCCTGTTTTCAGGCTGTGTAGTCTTATTTGAGTTCTGTGAGGTAAACTGTATCTGTCTATGGTTTATTATTTAAATAAGTACCAGAACTATAATTTGAATAATAATGAAGCACTTATTAAATAAAAACATAATTTATTTAAGAACACTATTAACTGAGTGTTAGCAGTGATTTCCACCACCTCCTTGATTGTTCAAGCTGTCTTTGAGAATATTTCCTTTCTGCAATAATTGTATCCTCTGCCAATATTTCATAGTGCGTTTTATTACTAGACCTTTTCGGCCCAATCTTCCTAATTCCATTGGGCTACTCCATTTTTTTTATTTGGTTTATTTACGGACTTTTTTAACATCTCAGGTCATCAGCTTCTTATTCAATTCAGGGCATGAAACAGCCGACAAATTTTGCTCAGAGGCCTCTTCTTGCAGACTTGAGGTTCTTTTTCGCGCTGTAAATATATGATACGGAACCCACAGCCTTACTTCCCTTCCAAAGGAAGCCATACTTAGGATTTTTATGCCCAAAATAACCCATTGATCCTGACTGGGTTTGAACCTGCAATCTTGGGTTTGGCTGCCACAGGTGGCCGAGGTTGTTTAGGCGCGGACTTGTGAGCGGGAGGTCTGGGGTTCAAATCCCACCAGGACCATCCTCCCTGATTGGGATTTTTCCAGGTTTTCTTCAGTCATAACTGGCAAATGCCGGGAGGTACTCTAAACTTAGGCCTGGAACGCTTCCTTCCTTAAAAATATATCATTTTATTCCTTTCCCAATGTATCATTTTATCTCATGTATCATTGATCAGTGTCCATCACCTGTGGTCTCTCAGTAGTAAATATGGGTGTTAAACACTACTCAAAAAAAAAAAAAAAATCTTGGGTTTAGAAGGCAAGTATGGTTACCACTACACCATCAGGAGTGGCTGCTACTCCATTGCTGCTGTGCTGCTGCTCTAATAATCCCAATATCATTTTACAGACTGCTCTATGAATCTGGTTTATACATTCCCACCCTTTTTCTGGCCCCCATATTTCTATCCCATCATTTTTGCTTAAACTGCAGCATAATATATTCTTTCTAACCAGCTTACATTCATATTCAAGATGTTCTTATACTATTGGTAGCTAATTTTCCCTTCCCTTTTGAATTTTTCCTTTGTTCTGTCATTCAGCCTGGCTCCCAAATAATCCAAATTCCTTACCACTTCATTTTCGCTCTCCTATAGCCACCATTTTTCATCTCTGTTGAGTTTGTTCCATATTTTACATACCAAACTTTTTTATTTACTTTTATTTATCTTTAAACCCTATTTATTACAATATTTCTCAGTTGCTTCTGTTGCTTTCTTTAACCTCCATTTATAATTGCAGCTTTTAATAACTCATCCTCAAAAAGTAAACCTGGAATGTCTTTATTATTAATTGATGGACAGTGCCTATTCTCCCTCCCTATTTCTTAAACTGTCTCGTCTATAAATAGATTGAATAATACCTGACTTAATTTACAACCCTGGCTTAAGCGAATTCTATTTGATACCCAGTCTGTTTCTTTGTTGCTTTCAAGCCTAATACAAAAATTAGTAGTCAAATACAGTCTCTGTGTTAGTTCTATAAACTTCTTACTAATTCTTTTTTCTGTCGCCTTAATCCAAAGTGCATCTCTGTTGATGGCATCAAAGGCCTTTTCAAGATCTGCAAAGGACAGACACATCTTCCCTCTTTTTTATAGTCATAGTTATTTATCTATCAATATTCTTATTATAAAAATGTTATCTACTGTACATTTTCCTTTTCTGAACCCCCCTTGGAAATCCGAAATCTTCCTTTCTCCCTTCACCCATGACTAATTGTTTTGCTAACATCCCTATTAACACATTACCTATCACTGAAAAGAGACTAATACCTCCACAATTGCTTGAGTTGTACTACATAATAACTATTATTTGATAATAAAGTGGGGGAAGAAGAGAAAAATATTGTAAAGAAATAGTGAGTGGTGTTCTGCAAAATTACTATATAAAATACGGCACTATCCAAGAACAAATTTCACTGCACAAATACTACCTTGAGTTAATTTTTCTGCATTCATTTTCGTAGTAGCACTTTACTACATAAGAAAACAGCCTAATAAAACCTGAAATGATGATGATGATGATGATGATGATGATGATGATGATGATATTATTTTGTTTTAGTATCTGTATAATATTATTTGATAGAATGCTTTTCAATGTTTTTAAGATTTTCGAATATTAAAAAAGTATGAACTTGCAACTTGGTCATTTGGTTAGCATTATTCAATGAAATTCAATTAAGCATCTTAGTACTGTCAATTTCATGACATGTACATTCAGAATTTGATCCTTCCAAATACCCAAGCCGTCCTTACTTATATACTTGGTTGCGGTGTAAGTGTGCTAATCACGTATCCCTCTGCTATTTTGCCTTCTGTCAATGAAGCTGCATAATGAAGACAGAGGATGCAGTGGTCACCATAATAAGGTGTTTCTAGGGCTGTTGTGCCAAGGAAGAAACAAAACATTAACCTATATTGACATTCTTTGTAAAAAAAAAAAGCCTTAATACATCATAGCACTATTTTTTTTAAAGTAGGTGTTGAAAAAAATAATATATAGTACAGGCGAATCAAGGCATTTTACCAACATATTCTGTTGGTGGATAAAAGATATTTTGATTTACTAGTATCATAAATAACTATATTTTACTTCAATGTACAGTAAAAATGTCAAGTTGAACAGTGTGAGTATTAAGAAAGAAATTGTTTTGTGAGAATCTTCAATATTTGTAAAGGTGGTTGTACCTATTTCTGTAAATTACAATTTTTAAGAAAATATAAATATACTGGTAGCCCATTTGGCAGCAAAATAATTTATAACTAAAAGAATGTTGTTGGGTTTAGAATGGTTACATAGTATAGTTCTGAATCCTTTGTTATTCTACAGCTATTCCATATACTACCACCAAAAATTGTATATTTTTATAAATCACAATATGTGTGATGAATCATGATTTATTCATGATGTAATAGAATGAGTTTTGTTATCAGTTCCTATGAGGTCAAAAAATGCATCACATCACTTAGAAAAGTGTGTTTTCAGTAACACTTACAGTATGCATCTGGTCATTTTTTGTTTGATTTTTCTATCTAAAATATATGTACATACTCTAGGGGCATTCAAATAGTTCCTGCGCTTCTTTTTTTCTGTGCTCTCTTTGTTAATTATTTTACTAACAAATTATATAATTATTCTGTTTTGCATAGTATTTTCTCCAACATTACCAATTGGTTGCTTGCATAGTCACTGTCATAAAACTCTTAAACCCTTTAAAGTTTTTTGAATGATCAAAAAAAAAAAAAAAAAGCAAATCTGATGGAACTAAATCTAAACTATAAGTTGAAATTGCAGGATTTTCCACTTAAACATTTTGTTTCTAATACTGGGCAATTCACTAATTATGTTTTGTCTCATTGTATGTAAACCATGGAGGTTAGAATGAACTGGTCTGTGCATATTTGTTCATGCAGATATACCCAATACATTTTGGTGTTTATGAGGGACTTTCATAAATAATGCACATATTTATTTTTTAATAGCATTTCTTTACAGTGCTTCAGCATAGTCACCGTGTTTCTCATAGACCAAGTCCCATCATTTGGGAAGTTGTGCATTATCATTCAGAGTACCACTTCTGTTCATCTGTCAAATGGCTTGGATAATTGAGGTAGAAAGCTCTTCCAGAAAGTAAAATAATGTCCATACATGGGTTTTTTGAACTTTGGGTATAAGTTGAAGTCTGGTGGATTATATCTGGACTGTAGGGTGAATGAGGTAACACATTCCCAGTGTGTGGATGAGCCTGGAACAACTGCAGTCTGTTTTTGGTTTTTGTGCAGTTTTTGCATGAGATCATAAAGGTGTGAGCTCTGCAGATCCTAAGCACCAGTGATATTTCTGACATTACTAGAAGTATGTTGGGCAGGACATGATACTTGTTCCTACATGGGACTATCTATAATAATGTCCTATAAGAGGAGGGATGCTTTGGGGTGAGCTCTGCAGATCCTAAGCACCAGTGGTACTTCTGATGTTACTAGAAGTATGTCGGGCTGGACATATGAGCCCCTCCCTCGAGTCCAGATGGTTGGTCTTGGTGGGATATGCGGTTCTTGTGGCTAATGAGAAATTGAGTGCTCTCTGGCGATAGTATGCCATATGAGGGAGTGCCTTAGGCTTGTGCATTGATGGCAGCGGTTAATTCCTCAAACATTGCTTGTTATGGGAATGGGTGGGGGTTGAACCACTATATACGCTTGGACCATTCACCTGCATAGTGAGTAGGCTGGTGCTAGATAAAGCCACCTTATCGGTGATACTGGTAGCCTAGCCAAAAGGTGAAGGTACATGTGAGCGACACCATTGCTTCCAGCCTTAATGGTGGGTCAGTGTAGACTTAAGCTGCCATTCAAATGGAAAAGATGACCAAGTGTAAAGGTTGGTCATTGACTACATTTGCTAAAACTGGGGAGGGATCCCCACCCATTCATCATGATGAAGATAATGATGGTTTTCTTTAATTCCTAAGTGGAACATAGGGCAAAACAAATTTGTGCCTTTGGTTTCTATTTCTTGACAGGACTTAATCTCTTTCCAAAGTTTTGTTCATTATCTTCAATTTTAGTTCAGTTGTTCTTCTGCAAATTATCCTTGGTTCTTTCAATTCTTCTTCTGCCTTATAGATTCTAATCTATTGCCTACCTGGTTATATTATATGTTTTCAATCCATTTCCTTATTTTAAGGTTAATTGGGGTCTGAATTGTGATCTTCCAAAGTTTGGCATTGCTAATAGTTTTTGGCCACTGTAGCAAAGGTCATCAACTTACTTCTGACCAACTGTTTCTTTCAATTTCAAAAACGTAAAATTTTTTCCAGAAGTGGGGTTGTTAACCCACATTTCCAATCCCCATCCTGGAGGATGTCTCCATATTTATATCCCCTGGAGAGAGGATGGCCCAGCAATACCTCTGGCACTAGATAGCTCAGGTACCTTGATGTCATCACTCCCATACCCATGGTGGGCCCCTGAGGGAACCCATACACATATATCTATAATAATGATTCCCTGGTGATCAAAAGTATAGATAATTTGCTTGACCTATGATTATACCCATTGAAATTATTTTGGTCATGGGGAAGACGACATCTGCACTTGTTGAACTGTGATTTTAACTCAGTCCCTAATTCACATTTCATCAATAGCAACAATTCAATACAAGAATGCTGAATCTTCAACATTATTTCAGCAAGCTTGCAGTGTCCTTGCATTTCTGCTTCTGTTCAGTCAAGAAGTGAGGGGACCATTGCACACAAACTTTTCTTTTATGTAAAAATTATCAAAATACAGAATATAGTGATGTTGGAATCCCTGTGGCTTTTTAAAGTTCCTTACATGTTGCATATTGATCTTCTTGAAGAGCATCCGCCACAAGATTCACACTTTGTTCATCTGTTGATGTCATTGGCCTTCTTGGTCTTGGGTTATTGTCTGTGCCAACACAACAAACACGAAAATGATTAGCCCAACAAGAAATTGTAATAGGGTTCATTGTGAACTCTCACAAACTACATTCAAAGAAAAATGGATTTCTGTGGGTTTTTACCATATAAGGTTTTGATTTTAATGTATGACCTTATGTCTTCAGTAGTTCCAATACTGGACATACCTGCAGGATCCATTTATAGCTCTTGTTATCTACATACAGAGCATGCTATGGATAAAAAGAACACATGTGCTTCTTTCTCAAGCCTTCAGATTTAACTGATATAATTTTTGCTAGTGTTGCATCATCCAGTCTACAGTAATGCCAATTATGCATTATTTGTAAAATGACCCTTATATTTACCTATAAGTTGAAATATCCCTTAAATTCATAATCCTGTAATTTTTTACTTTGTTCAATGCCTTTGCTAAATAAATATGCTACCATTTAATTAAGGTTTGCATCCTCATGAGATGCAGAAGTGTGAAATTTTACATTTGCTGCTGCTACCATTTTGTGTGAGGGCTTCATTCTAATGTTTCATCTTTCATTCTCAACCTTGGAGGCCTGCCATAATCACCAACCACAACCACCTATGATGGGCATCTTGTTAGAGTAGTGATGTTAGTATACCTGCACACTATTATTATGAATCACTCAAATTTCACTAATTTTGTTCCACTTACTTGGACATGTTTCAAAGGCATTTGCCTCCATCTTCAGCCTGGTCCCACTGGCCGCTTCCCAGTGTGGTATTTAAATGTTGCTCTGTGGCTTTAACGAACTTATTAATGAGGTAACAGTTGTTTGGAAGATCAAAGTTAACCAAACAAAGATCTTTGATCTCCCAAACAACAGTTACCTCATCAATAAGTTCGTTAAAGCCACAGAGCAACATATAAATACCACACTGGGAAGCGGCCAGTGGGACCAGGCTGAAGATGGAGGCAAATGCCTTTGAAACATGTCCAAGTAAGTGGAACAAAATTAGTGAAATTTGAGTGATTTTGTAATAATAATTTGTCATGCTATACTATATTTCACTGTGAAAATCCCCAATACAAAAAAAGAAATACCTACACACTTTCACATGTACGGTGATAATTAGCATGAACTCTGAGGGTCAGGGTGGTTATAATTTTCTTGCAATTAAATGTATTTAGTTTTTAGCAGACATTAATTAGCTCTGTTTTTTACGTTATCAAAACAAAATTCATGTGGTGTATCTTGTCCTTGTTGAAAGGCTAGCATTCAATGGGCCACCATCCAATATGCAAGATTGCAGTGCGACAGACTTCTCAGGGACGTGCATCATATACCTCGGCATTTCTGCCATTCAATTTTAATTCATGCATGCTGTTCACTTTTAGAAAACATTGCTTTAGCGCAGTTCAATTTTATACCACACTTTACAGTTCATATTTATTTCTCTAGAGCATTACTAGCAACTGTATTGAACAATATGAACAACATATTGTTCATCTAGATGTCCTAAGAACAACAATGTTCTTACATGTTTATTAGCTGCATGGCAAAGTGTTGATACTTTCATTTCCAACCCTCATATTAAGAGACAAAATATGATTGTGAATCACTCTGTATGTAGGCTTTAGTATGAGAGATATGCCAGCAAGATCTTGAGGTATTGCCGGTTGAGAGTTGAGCAGGAGCTAAGGGACATTTGAATATGGATTGGTCAAAATTACTTGCCCGTAAAAAATGTATTGCAGGTTGTTGCTCCTTTTTGGCACAATTTACAAGTTACAGGGGCATCTAATTACATAATGTGCTATAATGTCTCTAACACCTACCCTTCTGCTCTCTCCACATTCCTTGAAAATATAAAAGTATGAGAACATTTTGGAGCATTTGCATGTGTATATGTATACTTTTTTTTTGTTGGCCCTCTCTCTTATAGAAATAGAAAGAGAGAGGAAAATCTCCAAGAAAGGTAAGGAATTATATTTAATTAATGCATTTTAATACTTCTTCACAGTCATCATTAATGGAAGTTTGAAGGTTTTTGTAGCCTGCACTTAGTTTAATTACAGTGATAAGCAAGGATGTGCTGGTAATGAGTAAACAGTTCTGGGTTGTTGACCAAGTAACTAATATCAGATTTCCACCAGAAGCCCAGGTATTTGGGTAATTTCAGAATCTCATCTGGTGATCCAAAGATACGCTTTCAATTTGCTAAACTAGAGATTCTTTATTGTACACACTTTTGTGCATTAGTGTTTTATAAGAAGAAATGTATTTTTCATTATGTTCTGCCAAGTCTTTATTTAAAATAAAGTATGAGTGATTGTTTTAGTATTACAACTAAGTTTTTCAATTCAAACACTAAACCTTACTTCAAAATATTTTGTTTTAAAGCCAGGTAGTACACATTTTGTCCTTGATTTTAAGTTTTATCTAACTTTAAATTTCACTGCACTTGAGTTCAATATAATTGAGTCAAACTAGAGATGTGCAATCCACATCACTCATTTTTAAGTGGCAGACAGAATTCCAGGGTTGATATAATGTTGTCAATGATAAATAACACACTGTAATTCTTTGCTCCTGTGGTTTTGTGAGTATAATATATGATGCAGCTTGCAAACCCTGCCCTACAGTATTCAAGAATGTGAGCAGCCTTATGTTTCCATTTCAAATTTTCTTAAAACTGTAGCAACCAAGGTAATTATTTTCCCTCAAGGTTTTCAACTGTTTTTCTAATTTTTTTTCTGTGTAAAATGATTGGTAATAATGAAACTGGTAAGTTTGGAAGCACTTAAGTTGTTTCACATGGTTTTGCAAATTACCTAGGCAGTAATTAGCCAGATATCAAGAGCGTGTTATAAACTGATCGTGAATTATGCTGCTTTATAATTTTAAGACAATAAAAAGAAAAACAGTAGTCAATGTCCTTGAGAGTTAATTTATGTTTATGAGATGGATGTTGTGAGTAATGGTGGAATACAGATTCATGGAATGCTGTGAAAATATGCAATCATGAGCAATATGTAAAAATTGAGTTAATTACTTGAGGATGTAGATGGCAGTGTGCGAAACAAGTTCTAGGTATAAACAAGTGAAGCCCTAAGAGTGTGTAGTGTGACTCAGTTAAACAATTATTTAATGATGTAAAAACTGTTCAGAGAAATGTTTTTGTGATAATTCCTTTTATTACTTTACACTCAAATTTAAGTCTTAATACAAGTGCTGTTCAATGAAGAATGATCATAATTTTTTTTGATAAACATTCCATTACTCTTGTATATAAATATTGTACTTACAAAGCTGTTGACAATGGAGTGGCAATATAACCTCAACTTAGGTATTAATTTTTTACACTAAACTCCATTCACTTACAATGTCCTAGTCTGCCATAGTTTCAAGTAACGACGGTTCAGTGAGCAACTGAAGATGGGAGAATATCTCCCGAAATGCATCTTTTGTGTAAGTGAAGGAGTTTAGTGTAAAAAATGAATACATACATTGAGGTTATATTCCATTACTCATTATTATTTTAATGAACTTTCTCAAAGTAGTCTCTGTAGGATGCAATGCATCTGTCCCAGCATTTCTGCCAGTCTTCAAAGACATGTTTGAAAGAGTTTTTGACAGGTCCTTTAGAATAGCCATTGCACCTTTCACCACTGCTTCTGATGATGGAAAATGCCTCCCATGAAGATATTTTTTCAATTTGGAGAAAAGTAAAATGTCAAATCTGCATTATAGGAAGGGTGAGGGACACATTAATTTTAGTCCAATATTCAGCAACAACTTTTGCAATGTGCCATCATGCATTATCATGGTGTAGCATGGAAATGTGGCCTTGCAGAATTTTCAACACATCTTTCTAGTATTGCCATGTTAGTTATATATGCAGGTACAACATGCTGGAAAAAGTTCTTGAAATCAGAATACCAATAACTTTCCCAGCAAAAGCAATGACTATTGCTTTTTCTTTGGTGTTGGTGATGATGGAGATTTCTACAGACTTTTGCTCTATTTGCTCTCAGGATCAAAATGATGTAGCCAAGTTTCATCAGCAATGGTCAATCTTCCTGTAACATCAAATGTGCAATCCTGCACACAAATATCCTTTTGTTTGGAAATCAGCAGTCTTGAAACCCACTGTGCAAAAAAACATCTCATTTGCAGCTTTTCAGTTACTCTATGGATAGCACCTGGTGAAATGTTCAGAATTTCTGAGTGTTCTTAATGTCATTTGATGGCTTTCAGAATGACAGCAATGGTTTCTTCCATTACAGCATAAATGGAAACCCAGGTCCACTTTCCTTTGAAAATGATTGCTTCTCCTCTTTAAACATTTTAAAAACCATCTTCGAACAAATATTGTTGAAACGAAAGCAGAGTTTCCAAGCAGCATATTGTTCATTGCATATCATCTCCATTTTGCAGTAGGCCAAACTGAATATGTCCTAACTTGCATACCTCTCAAAAGTGGGAACCAGAAGTGATAACAATGAAACTAGGTCACATGTACATTATACATTATGTTTTTAAAATATTGTAAATTTAAACTTTAGTGCAAGAAATAATATCTGTACAAAATTATGACAATTCTTTATAAAATTACCCTTGTATTACATTTATATTGGATAATGCATAAACATTAATGTGTAAACTGTACAATATGAACACAGACTAGTAGGTCAAAATACAAATTGTCTGTACTAAATACAGACAGTTATTGGTCTGATAATTGTATAGGTATTAGTGTGAGCTCTCTAGTTCGCTCCATATATATGCACATACACATACTGGGCTTTTATGAAAAACTATCCTGTAGCCAACATGTTTCAAAACACTGCTCTGCATGTGTGGGATAGTTTTTATGTAAAAGATATATATCTCCATTCTATGATTTTCTGTGACTTATGGATGGCTTGCATAATTAGTAGAAAAACAGCATTAGACCTGCTGAGAAAACATCCATAGCTTAAACATGTTATAAATAAAGTTATAAGCAGGCTGAAACTAATAATATACATATTTCTGCAAATCTAATGAGTACCCCAAATTTGAAACTTAAAATCATAAAAAAAAAATATATTTTGGCACATTAGAGATAAACATATTTGCTTCATAAAACAATCAGAACATGAATTTACAAGTGAACTATTGTTAGATCCTGGAGCATGCAGGACAATATCCATCATTCATGTTGTTACCAGGACAGTTGATGTAGGTCAAAGAAGAAAAAATTATTTCTTATGGTGTCACTAGTTACAGGTAGCCTGTTCTTCCTTTAATGTACGAATTCCAAAACTTTTTCTTCAATGTCAGGATGTCTTCCTTTGCAAGGATAGTTGAATTTCTTCCTACTAGCTTTAGTTATAAATCATGGTAATTTCTGTTGCTGCCACAAGCAATTGTTGTCTTAGTTACATTGAACTCTCTTCCTGCCTCTCTGTTACCATTTTTTTCAGCATAAAGATTTACTTTGCTCTTGAAAGTTGCATCATAAAATGTTCTTCCATGTTTGCTCTCCATTTCGTGACTATCTACTATTCAACGCTCTGTGCAATAATAGACCAATAATAAATGTAATAAAGTGGAGGATTGCAGCAGTATCTTTTGCCGTAATAAATAATAAATTTGAATGAAGTTACTGGCGAACTATGGAGTGGATTTGCACTCAAATTTAATGCACACCAATATTTTGAATACATTTGAACAAAAAGGTGCATATTAGATTTGTGTAAATATGCTGTATACACTGAAACTAATTATATATAATTGGCTTCAGCCTGTTTATGACTTTATTTATAATGTGCTCAAACCATGAATGTTCTCTCAGCATGTGCTTGGTTTTCATATTTTTTTTTCATTTTCATTTTCTAGGTGCTGCTGTTTTGTTTTAAATTCTGCTAGCCATCTTTAAGTCACAAAAAAATTTTATATTAGCATGGATATGCTTTGCATCAACACAACACATTGTTATTCAAGCAGATGTTATCAAAACATTAATCCAAACATAGGAATACATGCAATCATTTATTTCCATACTTTCAGTAGATCAGATTATGAGTTTCCTGAGTGCAGCAGCAGGGCTATTTATCAAACTACAAATTGAATACTGTAGGCAATGGCTAATAATATTACAAAAAAGCATCACATGAAACACATTGTTCTCATCATCACCCAAGGATGTTGAAAATACTTCCTACTGTAATTTTCCAAATATTTCTGGAATTGTAATGAAATTATACACTACTCTTCTTAATTCACTTTGGAAAATTGAATTTCTTGATGGATGCTATGCAGCTCCTTTTCAGGTGTGTGGATTTGTGCAGCAATATGACAGTGGACTAATAAAAAAACTGGTAAAAAAACAGAAATAAAATTAATTGAAATCATTGTATGATTTTGTTAAACTACACACTCTTAAAGTTTCACTTTTCATAAATGTATGGAACTGGTTTCGAGAATATTTAGTTCCCATCTTCAGCCAAGCTAAAGTTCAACTGTCAGATTCGTTGAGCTGTGGGAATGTGTATTCTGCTCTGGTGGTGGAGTGATAAACTTGTAGTTTATGTTTTCATCTCTGGCAATGTCGAAGTTCATGAAGTTCACAAATGATTCAACAGTTGAACTTTAGCTTAGCTGAAGATGGGAACTGAATGTTCTGGAAACCAGTTCCATACATTTATGAAAAGTAAGTGAAGCTTTAAGAGTGTGTAGTTCTACTGAATCATCCAATGATATCAATTAATATGATTAGCTTCACTGTGCAAGTTCCAGTTTACATTTTAATTAGAAATAAAATTGTTTGCAAAAAACAAAAATGTATTTCTCAACATAACCTTCTTTGAGCTCGATACATTTACTCCAGCAAGATTCCAATTTTTTTAATTCCTCATAAAAAAAAAATGAAACTGTGCATAATTCTCATTTATAGCGTAAATAACCCTTTATTTGACAAAATTTCTTTCCCCCCAAGCCAATTTTTCAGGTTAGGAAAGAGAAAAAAGTCGCATGGGGCAAGTTTTGAAAAATAAGGCGAATGGGGAACGATTTTGAATCCCAGCTAATGCCATTTTACCATCATAATGGCTGATGTGTAGCAGGTGCATTTGCTGGTGAAGGAACACTTTTTTGCATGCCAATCTTGGTTTCTTCTGCTTCAAATCTTTATGCAAATGGACTAGTAATGTTGCATAATTGCAGCTTAGTCACTGTTTTACCCCTTTCCAAGTGTTCATCATGATACCCTGCGAGTTCTAAAAAAAGGTGCCATAGTTTTTCCCACCAATAAATGGTTGGTTATAGCTTTTTTCAGTGCTCTTTCACCTTTGCCAATCATTTTATCTTTGGGATGTAGTGGTGGATCCAAGTTTAGTCAACAGTTACAAAACAAGACCAGAAGTCTCACAGATTAAGCTGCAACTTTTCCAGACAATTTTAAAATGTCCTTCCTCAAATATTTTTGGTATGGAGTCAACAAACTCTCAGCTCAGCTTCTTCATTTGCAGAATATTACGTACCCATTCATGTGAGATGCCTTTCACATCACAGATCTTAACGAATGGCTTTCTACCATGAATTTATCAACCATTTCTTCAGAAGAAACCACAATTGAACCCAGAATGTGCGGCATCTGCAGTGCCCATATGGCTACATTTAAATTAATGTACCCAATAATAAATGGTTTTAAGAGCTGGTGCAGAGTCCCCATGAACTTCAGCTCACTTTTATATGTGGATTTAAGTACGCTTTTTTAAAATAAAAATGTTTTATCACTATACTATACTTGTCTACCATTTCTATGAAATGTACACTGCTCACTTAAGATAGCAGCCAATGAAGAACTGTGCATTGCAGCTGTGTGAAAATTTGAACAAAACCATTACTAGAATCATGCTTATCAAGTCATGCTGCTTAAGAAAATTTCTGTTATTTTGTTGAGATTTACCAGACTTGTCAATCTTCCCTTGTACTCTGTATCTTTTATCAATCTTTGCTTCATAGCTTAAATATTCCCCATTTCCCAAACTTTTTAATGCATTTAAGCATGGCTTAGTATTTGAATAGGAAATTTTTCTTCAATCTTCTAATAGCACAAATAGATTCTATATCATTGTAAATAAATACTTGTGGAATAGAACACTTAGGCTAATATTAGCCACAACTGTCCTAACAAACTACTGTATAGGTTTCAACAGCAATTTAGCTGAGATTAATGATGCATTACTAAGCTTGCAATTCCCGGCCTTGGTCAAATCTCAGCTGGAGCCACTAACCGATTTAGGAAATCCATAATCAACTCAACCAATAGTATTTTACTTTAAAAATATCAAAAGAAGGATAAGGTAAAAGCAAAATAAAATTCCTGATCAAGAATTAAATACATTATTTTTTAACTATAAATGTTAATTGGAACTTATATGAAGCTAATTACATAATTAAGATCATTGTATGATTTGAATGGAACTACACATTCTAATTGCTTCACTTACTTGTTTATAATATGTAATACTAGTTTCACGAACACTTTGTTTGCAACACCAGCTGTCAACTGCTGGACAATTAGTTTTGCTGTGGAAAATTTGCATAAACCAATTCTACTTTTCTTTCAAGGGCAAATTCTATAAACAACACTCAGTGCTTACTATTAGCAGCCATTTCTAGTTAACATCTTCATAAACAGATTTGAAACACACTTAACATTCCCATACATATTTAAAATATGGTATAGATATGTTGACGATATATTTGCCATAGTTTACAAAAAACTCATTGATGTCGCAAAACTTCTGAATATACCAGATAAAAGCATATCGTTCACATATAAAATGGAAACGGACATGTTGCCATTCTTGGACATTAAATTAATAAAGCGTCAAGGGGACCTGGAATTTGGAATATACAGAAAGAATACACGTGCAGAAAATTACAACAAAGCTCATGGTTTTAGCCCCACAACACACAGTGATCAACAGCTAACACACTAGCTAGTTAACCTACAAATTAGCAAAGAATACAAATAGAAAGAACAGCAGTTAAAAATGGTTTTAAAAAAGAACTAGAACTGAAAAAATATAGAAATATGAGGGGCAAAAACCACAGCACTTTCAGCAGGTAAAGATAAGTTAATTTTTTTTTAAAAATATTTAATATCACCCATGGGCTGCGAAAAAATTTTAAATTATTCTAAAAGATTTTAATATTAGATTGGCACATATAAACAGATTTAATATTAAAAATCTCCTGATAGACAAAGTTAATGATGGTATTCCACTGGAGAAAATAAGCAGAAAATAAGTTATGCAGAATGTGAAAAATCTACATTGGAAAAACAAAGAGAAACATAGGCACATAGTTAAGATAACATTTCAGGTACATAAAGCACAAGCAAATGGAGAAACCAGCAATAGCATCTCATTTTTGGTTTGAAAACCACGATATAGTGAATAAAGCTAAATTATTAAAACCAGTACAAAGACCTAGATAATTAACAACATGGAAGAATATCTACTTTTACAAATATAGAGACAGTTTAATGAACTCAAGACACTTCCAGGGATGAAAACAAACTTTTAAGTTCATCACATCTCCACCAGAGCAGAATACACATTTTCACAGCATAAAGAATTATCCAGCAGTTGACGGTTAGCTGATGCAAACAAAGGGTTTGTGAAACTCTAGTTCTACATATTATAAACAAGTAGAACAATAAGAGTGTTTAGTTCGACGCAATCATACAATGATCTTAATTACATTATGTTTTGCAAGAACAAGACATCAATAGTTATATTCAAGAAAATTCTACACTTGTAAAATAATCCTTGGTCAGTGTATTATGCAAGAAAAATGCTGACATTTATATAATATTTATTTTCAGATAAAATTATACAGATAAGTATTCGAACATTCCCAAAATAAAATTTGGGAGACCCGCACACTTTAAACTAAGTTCAAAATACGAGAAAAGATATAAATACTGGTTGATGAGCAAACTTCTGTATGAGCTAAATAAGAAAATCCCCTTTCCCAATGTTACTTTTTGGCACACTATGACTACTCTGTGTGTGTGTGTGTGGTGATTTGTCAGTAAATTTAACAAGACTAGATCATTAATCTCAATTAGGCTCTAATATTTTTCCAAGTTATTTTAAACTTAACTAAACTTACAACTGATGCCTATATTTCTAATTTTTTAAGTTTTTTCTTATGAATATGAAAGTTAATGTTTGAAAAATGATTATATGTTCTGAATTCTGATCTCATATTAATGTGTACTGTGACTTCCGAAGAGGAAAAAAAAAGTGCTTTTTCCCCTATAAATTCTAATAGACCAATTTAAGCTAAATGAGTATTGCAGCAAGAACTAAAGATATAACAGGCGTGATTACATATCACAGATTTTAAAAATGTTTCATGTTGAAAATACAATGACAAAAGTCGCACGAATTGATCAAAACAGTGTAAATTGCATTTGTCACAAAAATAAATATTTTAATCTTGTTCTATATAATTCATATATTACATTAAAGACATCGTAAAACAGTTTGTTCCACTGGTACTTAAGAAAAAATTCTTGCTACATGCAAACAAAGGGAAAAACAAATTATGGGCCAGCTTTGTGCAAACAAACATCACACATAATCTACTCAGGCCTTTATATTCACTTCTTGAATCTTTTAACTTTTCATTTAAACCAGATCTTTTTAATACATTAGAATAATACTTTAGCTTTGTGTGGAACACAAGCTTAATTACCAATCTCAACAATACAATTTGCAAACAAGTACTGAACATGAGCAGTTTTTAAAGCAACAATAATATATATGTACAAAAATTCTATATTTTGCAAAACAATATTCATATAACAAGCAAATATGCACTTTTGACATGAAAACAAGTGCAGGATTATAGTTCCTGATCACCATTAGGCCAGCATCATTACAAATAACACACCTTTCCTGTTCTATTAGTGATATGTGCTTACTGTTCAAAAATGGAAAATAATTTCTCCAGTCACACAATTTTGTTGCTTACCTTTGGTGAAAATAAATTCACAGCAAATGAAAGATCTGATTTAAATACACAATCTTTTCGCTTCTCAAATTCAGAACAATACTGAATTACTTCATCTTGATTTTGACATAGACGCAGCACTCCAATTTTTATCTACAAAGTTTATTACAACCACTGTGATATTGTCCAGTGATCCTCTATAATATGCTTGTAATGTTATACTTTTAGCACCAAAGTGGGGCTCATTTAGTCTTTCCTTAATGAATGCTACAGCCTCTTCATTTGAAAATGTGTCCCATAAACCATCTGAGGCAAGAATGAGGAACATCGGTTTGTGATCTGCCAATTCAAATGTTAAGATGTCTGGATCAGCAATTACTAATTTCTTGTCCTTCAGTGGATAATCTCCAAGTGCACGAGATGTGGCAAGAATTCCAGCTACACGCCACACTCCATTGAATGTTATAAAACCACCTGCTTCTTTAATGCGCTTTCTCTCTCGCATCTGAAACAGAAATACAACTGTACAGTACTTCTAGAGCAAATAGAAGCAAAGGTGCTATCACTTTCCTTCTGAATGTAAGGGATCATGGTGAAACTGCTAAAGCAGCAGCACTGTAGTTAGTAAAGGAAGTTCATTTGCAATCCAACATTAGAGTTTGACTAGTTTGTGCTCAGTTAAAATGAACCTTATTCGGTGCAAAAGATTTTTTGTACATTGTGAAAAAAATAAACAGGAGAAAATACTGCTTTGTTCCCAGTTGGAAGTCCAGTTATAAAATATGTGAAAATAAGCACTTCTTTAAGCCACCTAAGACAACTTAAAGTTAGCAAAACGGGCAAAAGAGAGCTATTCCTAGGAGAAAAATAGTTTTCATTCAAGTGGTGTATGATTCACATTTTTCTGGTAATCTCATATCTATATTTGTACCAGTAACTTATGAGGAAATTGAAATTCCATGGCAATGATGGAAATTAAAAGCAGATGATGTTCCTAACAAATGTCCTAATTTACCTCACCACTTAACTAAACAATAAACAAAAGAAAACCCCCAACTAAAAAGACAATGGCCTAAAAACAAACCAAACAACTAGAAACGTTAATTCGAACTTGTACAGTGAAGCTAATCATATAATTAAGATCATTGTATGATTGAGTCGAATTATTGCTCTTATTGCTCCAATTACTTGTACTTCAACTAAGTGGAGCAATAAGAGTGTGTAGTTTGACTCAATCATACAATGATCTTAATTAAACAAAGCTTACTATTACGGAAATCACTCAATTTTCACTATTTTGTTCCAATTACTTTGAAACATAATTTCCTCATAAATAATTTGTTATATTATACTGTATTTTGCTGTGACAATCCCCTACTATTTAAATCTATATTAAGATGAGTTCTATGTTCATAGGTCTCTGTGATTGCTTTCCAAACTCGCTGAATGCTCCAGGAGTTAAACTAAACTATTAGAAATGAATCTGCAAGTTGCAATATATTAGATTTGCTAATTTCATTTATTAGTTCAAAAGCTGCAACCTTTCTTTTTAAACTTACTATCTAATTTGTTTAATTAACAGACCTTCACTGATTTCTGATCTTTTCTCAGCCTGCAAAGTTACATTTATTTACATGTGCTCGCCCTTTTTTTTTTTAACTCAATGATACCAAATCTAATTTTATGAATATAAATTGCTACACAAACTTTTAAGATGCATTTACATGAAAGGTCAATTTATGAAAACATTAAGGGGACATTTCTCAAATTACTTTTTGTCTATCCATTATTAAAATCAGGATATATGAACTATGAAGCACTACTCATTTTGATTAATGTGAAGAGTCCTTTTAGATAAAGATGTAGATATTTTGTTACATATTTTAATGTAAAATGGCACAGCCTAGTAACCCGCATATGCAATTAATACTTACCTATTATAATTTAATGACATAATGTAATTAATACTTACTTGTTGTGGTTTATGATCAAATGACAAAGGAATGGCATTTCCTTTGCTATCACACATGACGCCTCGAGAATCACCAACATTTGCTACTACTAAACGTGAACCTTCAAGAAGGGCAATCAGTGCAGTGGTTCCTATAACAAAAGCAATTCTGATCATGAAGATTGCTAGAGAAAGCTATTGGAAGTGAAGTAATTCTTGAATTATCCGTCCATTTATACATTCAGCAGCATACCTTGGTAGTTTTTGAGATTTCAAATTAATTAAAAAAAAAGGAGGAGGGGGAGTTTTCAAGCTTATAAACAAATTGGTATTTAATACGAAAAATATTCAACTCTTTCAGTCTATATCATTTTAAAGCTGCTTCTCTTCCACAAAACTATAATATAATCTATATTGTGGCTAACAGAATCCTACAGACAAACAACTTATGTATAACAGAGCATATGTACTCTGCATATAGTTTCCACAATTATGCAGTACCTTAGAGAAATAGAAAATGCCAATTAGTGCTACATAAGCAACAATTTAATAAATACTGAATACCATGAATAAGTAAAATATTAATATTTATTTCAACCATTTGGTATGTTCAAGTTTAATACTACTGTAATATTGTTGAATTTCCCCCCCCCCCCATATATTCCAATTCAGAAATTATGTTTAAATACTTTTATTTACATTGTTTGAAATAATATGTCTTGTCCACTGCATCTATAGCAATTGCCAACAAAGTTTGCTGATGTAATATTGTTATGGGACAATTCTATGACCCCATAAATCTTTTCATATGTATATAAATTTAAAAAGATATCAAGGTATCACCAGAAAATACATTACATAATCTTGTTTAAAATTAATGCCTTCTTGTTTACCCACATAAGTCAATGAATTTATCAGTATATAATTAAAGAATTATAGAGTTTATGAATCATTTCATACCTGCGACATCCATGGTTTTCTTTGCTGCTTCAACCAATAGTCTATCTACAGCCAGAACTTCATCTGTAAGAAGTCGTCTGTAGTTTATTTTGCCATTGGAATCTACGTAATTCTCTGTAGGAACTGTTGGAGCCACCATTGGTTCCTTAGAAGGACGTACTTCCCTTGTAATGGGTCGAGAAAGGGAATCCAAGCGACTTAGTAATTCTGGATCTGTTACTGTTGCACTCTTTTTCATACATTCATCTGTCATGGAGGTACTTTTTTTGAAACTACTTCTCCGTTCCACAGATGCATCAGGTTTCTTTTCTTGATCCTGCTTTTTCTCAGTTTCAGGCTCCTTGGGTTTTAACATTGGCCTTTTGCCACTTGCAATAAGGTTTTTTAGTTCTACTACTTTATTGTTAAGGCTTTTCATTAGCTTATCACGGGCATAATTAGCTGCAAACTGAAACATTAAAATAAAATAAACATAATCTTAGATGATATATCATGCAATAAACCTCTAAACTTTCTAATAGCAATAATGCTAACATAACAAAGTTAATGTATGATTAGATACATGTGATCATGAACAATTACTCGTATTTACAGTACATGCAAGAAATAACATTCACCAATTACCTCTCCACCATGCCCATCAAACACTGCAAATAGTGACACGCCAGTTTTATTTATATCCTCGTGAACTACAAAGCGATCCTCCATACGAGGTCGTCGTCCTTGAACGGCATATGCTGCGACATTTCCTTCTTTAAGTTCCCAGCTCAGCTTTTCCCCACCTGACACTGATCCATTTACAAAATATTGAAGACGCTGAACCTTGGAGGTAGAACGTCCAATAGTATAAGTTAATCTTCCCAGTAAAGTGCGGCTCCAAACATCTACAGCTTGTAAATATACTAAAATCACGAATAACACAGCACTAAAAATTAACACTTCCGGTTTCAAAATATAAATTCTTAAAATACGCCATAAGTAACTAATAGGGGCAGAATTTAGTGGCAAACCCACTGCGAAGCGTGAAATAAGTTTCATATGGGATAAATACGTCTGATATAATACTCGGTCCTCTAGTTCGTCCTCCATTTTCGAAATCGTTTCCACAGTTCGAGGGTTGCCAACTTCAAGTGATTATAATTTAATAAAAATAAAATGTTAAGGTAGATATTATTTTAATATTGTAACTTTATTGCAGTACATTAGAAATATATCTTGCAATATACCAATATAATGCGGATTTGCCATGTTTCGTAATACAATGTACTGTAGTTAATTAGTTAGTATAGTATGTTTCTAAAATAGGGTTGGCTGCTATGATAATAGCGCTGCCATCCAAAATCGTTTGTTTCATGAAGTATAAACATGTTAAGCGAAAGTAGTATGGCTACCGGTTGGAACTATGCGCATATTAAATGTGAAGTTAAATAGGAATGGAAACACATGTTTCTCCAGGTCGGAATGACAATAGTAAAATGAGTGAAAGAAAATTTACTAGAGGACTGGGAAAGCCAGGAATGGCAGCCCAGCTACGAGAAACTGTGTCACAGGTGGTTCGTGAAAGCACACATCAGGTACAACCTATTCTTATGTCATATTTATTTTCGTTGATGAATATATTTTGATAAGAGAAACAAGAATTATATAAAAAAATATGGTGCGACAGTTCCTGTAAGCCTTTTGCAGACCTATGCATCCATTGATATCCGTTCCAAATTAGGAAGTAATGCAATTGTACACAAACGTCAAAGTGTATTTTTGGGCTAGATTACTTGTATAATACTAAAGCATGTTATTGTATTGTGAAATGTTCAGTAGAAGAAGGGAACAAGAGAAAAAAAAAACCTTTACTCATATTAAGGATGTGTTTTAATGCCGGCTATAGGAGATAAAAGTGTGTTTCAGATTTAGTACATCAAAGTATGTTTCTGTCACTTTTCTCTTTTGCAAGCACTTAAATTGTGTTTATGTATAAAAAAATTCTAATTCATAGATTAAAGTTAAAGTAGTTGTTTACTTTGATTTTGAATGGTGTACATCAATGCCTGTTTTACTGTTGACATTGATGTTATTACTATAACAGTTGCTGCTAAGCCCAAACTATAGTTTAGTTCCTGGAGCATTCAATGAGTTCTCAAAGCAGTAACAGAGACCTACGAACCTAGAACTTGTCATATACAATTACCACAGTAGCACATATTATACATTTACAAAAAATATTATGTGCATCTACATAAATAGTTACAATAAAAATGAAAAAGAACACTTAGAACAACTCAGCTAGACAACAAAAGCAGAGAAGCAGAAACAGACACGTCAATTAATCACACAATTTTACTATATACATGCATTGATATAAAATTATTGCAGTGTTTTTAACTCAATATAATATTGTCACTCATATATTCCTTTACAGAATAATAGACCTTTTTACTTAAGCATTTTCTAAGAACAGATTTAAAGGAATTATGATTGTTGAATCAGGCTTTTAACTAGAGGTAAGACCATTTTTTATTAAAATGCATTTATAATAAACTCCTTTTTGATGGCAGGAAAGTGTTGAAGCTGGTCTCTATAGATTTGCTTTTTGTCCAGTATTCTTGTCAGGTATATTTTGATTTAGAACAAATTTTTCTTAGTTAGTTAGTTCCTGGAGCATTCAGTGAGTTCGTGAAGCAGTCATAGAGACCTACAAACATAGAACTTGTCAAATACAATATCACAGTAGCTTTCAATCTATATTATAAAAATTTGTCTACATTTACATAAATAATTACAATAAAAATAAAAAAAACACCTAGAACAACTCAACCAAACAACAAAAACAGACAAGTCACTTAATCATACAAATTTTATTATATACATGTTTACATAAACATTGATATTTTGTGCAGTATAATATTGTCACTTATATATTCCTTTACAGAATAATAGGCCTTTTTACATAGCCTTCATTACATAGGTATTTTCTAAGAGCAGATTTAAAGGTATTGTCATTGTTTATTAAGGCTTTTAGGCTAGAGGGAAGAGCATTATGTACTAAAATGCATTCATAATAAATGCCTTTTTGATGGCATGAAAGTGCTGAGGTTGGGCTATGTAGATTTGCTTTTTGTCTAATATTCTTGTCACGTATATTTTGATTTTGAACAAATTTTTGTTTATTTCTTATATAAAAGTTCATGAGGGATAAAATATATATTCAGAAGAAAGAGTTAAAATTTCAAATTTCCTAAAGAAGTTTCTGCATGAATGTCTGCTATGTGTATCAGTGATTATTTGTATGACTTTTTCTGTAACAGGAAGACACGTTCACTTTTAACAACTGAATTTCCCCAAAATATTAGACCGTACTTCATTATTGAGTTGAAATAAGCATAATAAACTAGTTTTAAAGTCTTAATTGACTCTAACATTATTAATGCACATATTGCATAGCATGCACTGCTAAGTTTAGGTGTAATTAGATCAATGCGATCTTTCCAATTCAAATGGTTGTCAATAATTAAACCAAGGAATTTAATATATTTGGTTTGTGAAAGTGCACGGTTATAATATCCTATCTCTAATTGTGTATCTGGAGATCTGTGAGTGATGAATTTCATAACATTTGTTTATCTAGATTTAGAGACAATTTGTTTGCTTTGAACCATACACACTCAACTGAGAACCAGATTTAATTTAATGGCAAAATCATTAAGGCTCTTTCCATTTATCAATATGCTTGTGTCATCTGCAAATAGAACAGCATTTCCTACATCTTAGGTAGAAAGGAGAGTTCATTTAAATATATCAGAAAAAGAAGAGGGCCCAGATCAGATCCTTGAGGCACTCCATGGTTAATCATTCCCCACTCTGATGCATTGTTTTTATTTTTGAAGGGACAATTTATCACTACTTTTTATTTCCTTTTGTCAAGGTAGGATATAAACCATTTTAAATATTGGTTTTTTTATTCCATAGAAACCTAATTTATCTATCAGAATTTCATGATTGACACAATCAAAAGCCTTTGCTAAGTCACAAAATATTCCTTCTACATGTGCTCTTTCATCAAATGCAGTTAAAATTTCATTAGTGAGTGTATAGATTGCATTTTCTAATGCCAAACTGATCACTAACAAGAATATTGTTACTTTAGGTAATGGTAAAGCCCATTGTACATTACTTTCTCAAACACCTTACACCTTAGAAATTGTAGGTGAAATAGCTATTGGTCTATAATTACAGACATTTATCTTTTCTCCCATTTTGTACAGAGGCCTCACTATTGAATATTTTAGCCTCTCAGGAAACACATCCAAAGTTAAAGATTCATTACACAAGTGACTAAGGGGAGTACTACTTTTTTTTTATTTTAGTTTTCTAATGATATTACTAATTTCTAGGGGAGTAGTGGTATGCAGTTTGAATTCATTATTTTGACGGGGAGTTGATGATCGTAAAATTTTTAATACTTCATCACCAGAATATAAATTTAAATTTTTTGTTATATTAAGAAAGTAATCATTAAACACATTTGCTACACCTGCAGGGTGTTGTATCTCTTGATTGTTAACGCTTAAGATTATTACATTATCTTGTTGCAAATTTTGGCCTATTTCTTGTTTTATTATATTAGTAGTTTTTATTTTGTTTTTTGACTGACTGATAAGTGTTTGGTAATGGAGGCCTTTCGCTGCTTTTATGACTTTCCTAAGTATCTTGCAATACTTTTTAAAATGTATTTTTAATTTAGGGTCTTTACTGAGCGTTTGCTCTTTATATAATTGTCTTTTATGTTGGTAAGATTTTTTAATTCCTTGGTTTTACCATTCTCTGCTCATATTATAACTTCTTTTTTTAATTTTTAGTGGGAAAAGGCTTCAAAAGGCAATGTAAAAATCTTTACAATTTTTTTGAATTTACTATTAACATCATTTGCACTGAAGACACTATTTCACGATTCTTGTCGAAGTGTCTCTGCCATTTTACTGAGGTTAGCATCATTAATATATTATATATTGCTGTGCTAGAGTTTTTATCAATGCTGGTGGGAAAGTTAATTGTATGCACCATATTATATGCAGTTAGAAGGAAATTCAGTCGATTCATTCTTACACTTGGCATTAAGTAATCAATATTTATGTCCCCACATATAATTATTTCATGCTTAGGATTAAATAAAAAGTTCAAGGTATCTTCAAGTTTCATCAAGAAAGTTTCAAAGTTTCCTAATGATGAGCGATAAATAGCAATTATAATTATTTTTGTATTTTTGCTATTCAATTTGACTGTGCATAATTCAATGTCCTGTTATGAATTAAATTTTGATACATCTAATGTTTTATATGCCACATCCTGCCTGACATAAATGCAAACTCCTCCGTTATTTAGTTTTCCTTGAAGCTTCTGCTCCCAGACAATAACCATGTACTGACAATTGCGATAATTCCTGTTCTTTCAAATGATTTTCAGATAGGCAGATAATATGTGGTTTTATATTGTCACAAGTTAAGCCATGTAATAATTCATCTGTTTTACTTTTCAGTCCTCTAATATTTTGATGAAATATATAGAGATTTTTATTGCTTGCTGAATACTCTTCAATTTTACTTCATTTTCTATGCAATCATAATCATTGACATGTATGTCATTTGATTTAACATGAACTATTATTAAGTTTGATTTGATGAACTTTATATTTTCTATGCAATCATGATCATTGACACGATTGTCAATTGATTTAACATTAACTGTTATTAAGTTTGACTTGTTGAATTTCTAGCCTGGAGCAGGTGTGTTTATCCTTAAAAACGAGACCTTGAACTATTAATAACAACAAGAATTTTACCCTTGATTCTGATAGCAATAAGGAGTGAAAGCTACTTTTTGCCTCTAGAATTCAAGTGCAGGCCATGTATAGTAAAGTTATCTCTACCTATGTGATTTACATATATCATACAAATGTGGGAGTTTGTGGGTGTCATCAATGCTCGCTCAAGCCTCAGATTCGTACTCCTCACCCTCCTATGAAGCTAAGGCCTATCATGACTATGTAACAGTCCCAGAAACTTCACATTGGTATGCCTGCTTTTAGCGCTGATGTCACCAAGATCTTGCTCAATCTGATAATTATTATCTATATCAAGGCTATTATACCTGTACCACCAACAATTACAACATGATCATTCTTACTGAAATCAGCAGTTAGTTTTCCCAAGTCTTTTGTGACATCAGTGAGTCCAGCACTTGGCTTAAAAATGCTCACAACATCATAATCCCTACCCAAGTCGTCCTTCAGTAGGGATGTTATGCCCTACCCATGACTACTACTTAACAACAAAATCTTATTCTTCCCCTTAGACTTAGCTTCTGCTATTGAAAGAGGACTTGTATTCTGGTGAGCTTCCAATGTTCCAAGTACATTGAATCTGTTCACCAGAGGAATAATGGTAGCATCATCAGCAGAGAATACTCTCCTTCTCTTGCGATTGTTGCTTGGCACAACCATGAATTCAGGTGAAATACTATTTACTTTAATTGGTGAGCAATAACTCTCAATCTGCATCTTAGCAAGTGCCAGTTCTTCGCGCAGTTGGAGAATAGTTTCCTCTTGGTTCACAACTAGGACTTTATATTTAAAAAGTTCACAATACCACTGGTCAGAAGTAACAACCATATCACTGTTAGTTTTAGCACAAGTCCAATGAAACCATAACTGACACCCATCACAGAACATGCCGGAACTCACCTTCCTATGACATGCACCACAGTTACTGCTCAAATCACACTCTTTAGTGCTCATTTTCACGCTTTGCATTCAAACTCGGACACAACACTAGATTAAACTACATAAGTTACACTTAACAATCACACGCAACACAAATCTCCTGTATGTAAGATAAACTTACTCTTCACATGCTACTACGTTATGTGAGCTACACTTAACACACACAGCATAAAATTCAAGGTATTGTTTCACACCAACTATAAATCTGATTTAATGAGACTAACAAATCATTAGCCACGGGTTTAACTATACTTAACTGAATGAAAAAGAGACAGAAGCAAAAAATAGAATCTATACTAGATACACAAATCAAACCAAACCAATATGGCGGACAATCAGCTAATTTTAACAGTCGTGTATAATACGGTTGTTTTATAAAACTGGAGTGTAAACACTAATAATAATTCAATATAATAGATAAGAAAAGCTACTTAAGCTACGCTCTTTTCAGTATTTCTAAGATAAATAGATATGGGAGAATAAATATTCGATAAAGTTGGAGCTCAAATCCTGTCATGTGACCTCCACCACATAGGGTTACCAACCTCTCTTTATTTCTTATATAAAAGTTCATGAGGGATAGTATATATTCACAAGGAAGAGTTAAATTTTCAATTTGCCTAAAGAGGTTTCTGCCTGAATGTCTGCTATGTGTACCAGCTACATCTACTATAGGTACCCAGTTCTGACTTACTATCCTGAACTGCCAATTAATCAGAGCACCTTTTATATGTAAAATAATTACAGTTATTGTTATTTACAGTTAAAGTAAACACTTACCAAAGTTAACTCAGAAAACAAATAACTGTATTTCAGCAACTAGCAAAATTGATAATCCCTTTATTAGGTAAAACTTAAGAAAGGCTTCAGTGGCAACTGTTAATCTAGGTCTCTGGGACATGTTATCTCCCACAACAGCCTGTTCATTTGCCTGATCTTAAAAGTTGTGGCAAAGGAAAATGTGTGTATTTACAAACCTCGTGCAATTAATTATGTGAAGGAAGCATTTCATAGGAAGATTAATTTGATATTACAAGATATGATAGGGTCTATTATGCTGAACTTCAGGCACCAGGAGTGTGTGAGAAAAAATGGACATAATTTATTTGACAATGCTTTCAAAAACCAATTTTTGTTCAATTACATTTGTTTTTAACAGCAGTAAATGGCTACAATGGTTCTTTTGGATTGAAAAAAAATATGAAAACACCTTATATTAAATACAACTATTTTAAATTATTTTAAAAACATTAGATCTTTTTGCTGGGCCCTATAGAAAGGAAGAAAAGAAAAGCAAAGCACTTGTGGTTCAGGATATGAATAAAAAAGGTTGGCAATTATAAACAAACTAGTCTAAATGCCCTAGGTCCTTAAGGAGGAGAATCAACCTTAAATGGAAATGGAAACAGAATTATAGACTTCTGTATAATAAATTGGATGATAGTAGCAAACTCATATTATACACAAATGATTGTATCAAATTGCCTCTGGGAGTCTTAGGTGATGCAGGTTAAGTCCCAAGAGCTATCAGTGGGATTTGTGGTGGATAAAGTGGCATATGGGCCAGGTTTTTGTCCAGGGTCCGTGGTGTGCCCTGCCCACTCATTCTGTTTAGTTTCATCTTCACCTTCATCTAGCGTAATTTAGTCCACCAGTTCATCAATTATGCATTCAAATGGACCCTGCTACCATTATCTAATGGCAAATAGAAGAACTCCAATAAGCTGGGCATTAGCAAACACCACCACCAACTACCTGGGAGTCTCAGTGTAAGTATAATCTGTTCAGAGATGAGGGGTAGACTCTCTAAGGACCACTGTTTACTAGTGGCAGACATAATTTTTGTGAAAAACAGACATATAATGCAAATGATATAAGATAAACTGGGAGATTATAAAAGATATAAAAAGAAAGTAGCATCAAGAAAATTGAAGACTTGGTTGAAAGCAACCCTAATTTGGGTTGCATAGAATAGACAAATAGAAGAATATAAAAAAAAAAGTATTACAAATGAGTGATGACGGATGAGATTTGGGAGTAAAATAGTTAAGTAGAGCATAAAAAGTTATAAATGGTTGAATGAAGAAGTAAAAGTAGCAGTGGCAGAGAAGAAAAAAGTGTGGAAGCATTATAAATAAACTAAGGATCTTGGAAATACAAAGTCGGTCCTGGTGGTGTAGTGGTTACCATACTTGCCTCCTATGCCCAAGATCACAGGTTTGAACCCGGCCAGGACTGATGGATTTTTTTGGGCGTAAAAATCTTAAGTATGGCTTCCTTCGGAAGGGAAGTAAAGCCGTGGGTCCTGTGTCGTACATTTACGGCATGAAAAAGAACCTCAAGCCTGAAAGAAAGGCCTCTGAGCAAAATTTGTCGGCCGTTTCACGCCCTGATTTGAATGGGACGCTGATGACCTGAGATGTTAAAAATGGGTATTTATGATACTTGACAATTTCTTTAACACATAGTTAAAGTTTTTCGGGAGTATCTCTCCCATCTTCAGTTGCTCACTGAACCGCCATTACTCGACATTATGGCTGGACAAACAAATGTTCCTGTGGTGGCCTCTGTTGGTTGAAGTAGGAAGTTGCTGAGCTCACTCATAGGAGGAAACTTGAAATTCATTAGGTTTTCTCTGTTTTTTAATATGAAAATTTTTTCCCAAGTGGATAAGTGGGAAAAAATTTGTAAACAATTGAGCCACTGTGGAACTATTCTGATGTCAAAAGAAATACTGGTGATAGGTCACTTCCATTCCTTCCATAGTATTGATGATGATTGATGTGGGCGTTAAATTGTATTTGTAGTTTCATCAATGGAGATCCATGCTTTCTTCTCCACAACTCCATTTTGAATCCTCTGCAGGATTTTTTCAAAGCAGACATTCAAATAAATTTTTCTTAGTCTGACTTCTGTTGTAAGTTGTTCTTCAGTTTACTTAAGCAGAAATGTCCTGAGGGATTGGCTTTCCAGTTTCCAGAATGGAATTCCCGAGTTCAAATTAACTTTGCATATATCCAGGGAAAATTGAAATTATCTGCTGGATGTTGCAACTACGTTGATATTAAAATGATCTTAGGCCCTGCCACTTCAAAAACCTTTCACAGTGTTGATTTATAAAGTACTTTTTTTCATGATTAATAAACTTTGCAAAAGAGTGAATCTCCATCATTAGAAAGTGCCTCCAAATGAAATCCACGAACATAGCCATGTAATGTACTATTTAATGATAAACTTAATTTTTGCATGATAAATAATTCAGCACGAACACTTGAGTTGCCTTTAGCAAGTTTAACAGAAGACTACAGCTCATTTCGTATTTCACTGTTCAAAAGAATTGATTTTGTTATTTTCTCTGCCCCTTATCTCTTTAAGATTGGAAGAAATCGATTGTGCACTGTCATCATAAGAGAGGTGTGAGAGACAATAGATATGGGATCTAATGTATTGTCTGCATACCTACCGTGAGGAAGCGTGGAACTGATACGTGCTGTAGGTTTTTTTTTTTCCCTTGAATGGGGTTTAACAGCTTTTACTCCTGAGGTACCATAGGTGGCGAACACTGGCGATACATGAAATGAAATGATATTATGAGAAAGGATTTTTTTTTCACGGAAGGAAATGTTCCAGGTCTAAATTTAGGGTACCTCCCCAGCATTTGCCATTTATGAGGACTGTGAGGAAAACCTGAAAAATACCTCAGTCATGGAGGATGTTCCTGGTGGGATTTGAACCCCGAACCTCCTGCTCATAAGTTTGCACCTTAATGATGTCGGCCACCCATGGCAGTTTGTTTGCTAATCTGAACCAGTACAGTTTCATGGAAGTGTTGATCAAGGCATAGTTCTTCCTTCATCATCTCTATTTTCTGGTATTTGTGTGCCCAAGGTAATCATGCATTCCGTTCACTAATGAAGGTTCTTCTGTTTAAAGAACTTAAGTGAATAGGTTGAGGAGAAACTTTTTGATTGTTTGAAAAAAAGAAATGTGTAACAAGATTGAAAATAGATATTTTTTGAGGTAAACACTACTTATTTTTAAAACTTTTTTCATTTTGATATATTGAAATTCTTGCACTTTTTAAAATATGGAAATTATCACAGGGAAAAAATCCGTAATGAACTAAAATAGGAAAAAAGAAAGTATTAAACCCTAAAACAGGCAACAGAAACCCAAATAGGCAGAATCAAAACTGACCCTACCAACCCCAAATGTATGGAAACATGTTCATTTCTATCTAACTGTTAAATACATCAATCCAAACAGAAAAGGACTTTTGCCTAACTTATGGGCTCTGATCATTAATATTCACTATCTATGATGCCTCAGCAGTAAAAATGAGCATTAAATACAGCTTGAAAAATGAACTGAAACTAAATGAAGTGTTCAAAATCTATAGGCTAAAACTAAAACTTAATTTTAACGATTTCATTGTTTAAGTTGGCTTGTACAGTGATACTGACTATTGTTTTAAGGAAACAAGCAGGAAGTGTGCATGATACTGGAAACCTCAACAGATAAGATGAAAGGAAACTAACAGAAAACCACAATCATATTGGAAAACTGATGTACAGTGTTTTTCAAGATTAATCTGTGCATTTGCTCTCATGAGATGAATTTGTATATGCTCTTAAAATTGACCTCTGTTCCCTTTAAGAGTGAAATACAGTGATCTGAATGAGTCTGCAACATGTTGGTGTATAAAATAACTGTTGCTACCAAAGGAAAACTAGAGAAAATCATTCTGCAGCTAAATGTTAGTGATTTGTCCATCATTACCTTCCCTCTTATTTTTTCTGACTTAATTAAATCTAGTATTACCACTATTCTGAAGTTAAAATTTTTCAATTTCAAACTAGGATGAAATGGGATGTACTTTGTTAATATTTACTAATACTTCTGTTTTAGCTATAGTTATTAATGAGTTTAAGTATCATATATGGTATTATTTACAGAATGTCCCAAGAGTCTACCAAAATGTCTGAAGATTTCCTAAGTAACACCACTATTTAAAAGAATCTGTGGAAAGTTATTGTCAAATAACACAAGTATCAATATTTGTAAGGTACTGAAAAAAATAACTGCAAGCCCAATAATATGTTTTCTTTAAAAATATTAGGTAGGCACTAAATCATTTTCAGTTTGGTTTCAGAAAGAAAGGAAGAAACTAAAGATGTAATAGCTGAAATAATTGGAACAACTTTGCAACTGTTTAGAAGAGCAAAATAATAACTGCATTTTTTTTTGGCCTAAGTAAACCATTCACTATATGAATCATGAAATGTTATTAAATAAATTACAGTATTATGATACACATAGTACTCCACATAACATAATACAGTCACACTGGAGCAACAGAACACAAGAAGTCAAAAGCACTCATGTAAATGGTTATCAAATAAAAAAGTACTTTTATAATATTCACACTGTAAAATATGGAGTACCACAGGGCTCAGTCCTTCAGTCTCTTCTATTTATCTTTTATATGAATGTTATGCCAGTGGTAAAAATGATGAGTCATTAGAAATGAGTATAATGCCTGTATTTCTTTGGTTTTACCAATGTATATTTTATTAAAATCAGAGCAATTAATGTGGTACATGCCTAGTTTAATTTCTAGGGGAATGTTCTTAACATATCTTGATGTTAAGAGTTTTTTTATGGTGTTTTTATTTTGTGGTTCCAAAATTATATTAAATGCCTTAAGACTCTTTTGAAATTTGTGAAAAGCCAAAGAATGATGTATAAATTTCATTTCCTCTTTCTCCAAAGAGAGTGTAGAGATTTAATTAATCTGTTCCTGTTTTGTAGATCTTTGTATCTTTTTATCCACCAATACTTTCCTGAAGTCATTGTATTTTTTTTAATTGTGTTTGTTTTGAATAGTATTTAATGCCAGTTTTACTACTGAGGCATAACATACAGTGGACGCTGATGATACATTAGATGAAAAGGAAGCATTCCAGGCGTTTAGGGTAAATCCACTGCATTTGCCATTTTTGAGGACTGAAGAAAACTTTAGTCAGGGAGGACAGTCCTGGTGGAAATCAAACCCCAGACCTTTTACTTATGAGTCCTCGTCTTAACAATAAAATGAGTTCCATGGGGTTACCCATTTTATTCTGCAGTTTCTATGATATGTGTTTATTCCTCATTGTACTCCATTTTGTTCAAGGGAGTATTTACCAGCTTGTATGTTAGGCATGCAGTGAAATCTGGGATTCAAACTATTGGATTTAAAGTAATTATCAATGTATGTACTTTTTAAATGCTAATTTCTATCTTGTCGGTGTTCCTGATGATTTTCAAGTCCAGAAAGATAAATGCAAAATGCATTGTTATTCTCTTATTCAACTGTGTAGTTTATTGAAGGTTCTTGTAGGTTCAATACTTTTAATAGATCTAATACCTTGGTTTCATGAACTAGTGCACACCCTTTACTCCACATTACCTTCTGTTTACCCATGTTTACCCATGTCTCATCACAGGTCACAATTATGGTCAAAAACTTCATCTTCCTCAAACCAATCCAGAAGCCTCAAACATCATCTTCTCCAAAGTGTGTCCAAAGTCTGGACAAAATCTTGGTCAATTTAACTCATTCTTTGGTTAGAAAACAGATGATTCCCTGTGCAACAGATAGTGCAACCTCATGCTCAGACGTTGTACTACTGGGAGTGAAACGACCAATGTGGAAGTATCTGTTGAATTGTTCCCCTCCATACACCCCACCTGCCTACCTACCACTATGGCCCTGCTCCTCTTGCCACTCTTTCCTAGCCCATAGAACAAAAATCTGGTTTAAATTTAAATGATCCTTGTATTTTTTCATACTTCTGGATATGTTGGTACCAGGACGGTACATAAACATAATAACATATTGCCATTATACAGTTACCAGTTTGTCAAAATGAGAAAAGAGTACACTTAACAATGGATAAGGCCTGAAAGAAATCGTATAACATTCAAAATTGTCCTATTTAAAAAGGGTTAAATGTAGAAAAAGAAGGAAAAGAAATAGGGGAAATGAAAAAAATAGTCATATTTCACTTTTAATGCTACGAGCTACGTTTATTTTAAACAGAGCATCACTTTGCATCATCAGAAAACATCTTAAAGTTATAGAAATTTGAACCCTGGCAATAACTCATAACTGCATGATCAACTTAAAATTAATGTCAATGAATATGTTGGCAATATCCACTTCATTGTAACATTACATGCTTCCATAAATTTTTGTTCTGAGCAAATGCATCATACAACATAAATGGATTCAATACAATGATGGTCTATATTTTTCCACTATAAAAAAGCAATTGAATCATTGTATTGAATCCTTTATGTTCTGTGATGCATTTGCTCAGAAAAAAATTGGTAGAAGCATATCATGCTACAGTGAAGTGGATATTGCCAACATATTAATGGAGTTGAATAAATGAAAGTAGGAGCAGCAAGAAAATAACGGTTAAGAGGTCATAAAATAAATACAAATTTAATCATTACTGAAATAGAGATTACAAGAATAATGAAAATAATACTAGTGCTGGAGCATAAGTCATGGCAATTTTATTTTCTGAAACATAAATTATGTGATCACAATTTGAATGCATGCTCTGAAGAGTTGCTCATACATAGCACATATCGATGTAACTAGAAGTCATTGTGATATGTGGTTATTGCACGGAGAGCATGTGCACATCAGTGGTAAGTAAACTGCTGTGCAGTATGGAAGTTGCTTGTGTGAAAAGCATCATATTATGAAAAAAGATATTCTCCAAGACCAAATTGCCATAGGGAGCTGGTGGAAACTTTACGGAATATTCCCTTCCATATCAATTGAATTATTTGGGATGAAGGAATATGTCATGTCATGCCTTGCTCATGGCTGACTGGGAGGAAGGGATGAGGTAAAGGAGACACCAGATAGCCAGGATCCATGGAAGCATGGGTCCCTAAAATGTTTTTAGATATATCATCCTAAAACTGGTGTAGCCCCCCTCCAAGAAGCTTAAGCCCCTCAGAAGATTTGCTTCCATACCAAACTCCATGGCAGAAACCTTCAAAGCCTAAGCGATCATCACATCGCACCAGCCCACCTTCTGTTGTACTTTTGACCCTGTAATGGAATGAAATGATGTGAAAGGGTAGAACTGAAAATTTGTGTAAATTGAAGATCCATCTTGACATTTGCCCAAATGACTAGGTTTGTTTTGGTTATACAAATTTACGAGTTTGAATGTAAACATTTTTAAAATAATTTGTAGGTTGCTGTACTCATGAAATAAATTTTTGAAATCAGAGTCCAGAAAGATTTTTGTCACCTTGTAAAATGCCACACAATTGCAGATCATTGACATATTATGTTGTTTGGTTGTCATTTATTACTGGAGGTTTAACTGTGCAAAATAGTAAGATGTGGGTTTGTCACTATAAAACTCTTGTGAGCTATATCTGAAGCATAAGTAGCTGTAATTAGCATTGAAATTATTCCTGATCCTGCTTCTTTTACTAAGAAATTACTGATTTTGTCAGATTGCAGTGGTTAATACTACTTATAAGATGCATTTCCCCATTGGTCTATCAAGCCAACTGCCAAAATAAGTACATTGCCATTAATTTGACTTATCATAAACTTAGACACATGCCTGTGATTTTTATTTTTTGAAACCAGAAGTAGCTCAGATGCTTTGCAGCTGTTTTGCAAAGGATTTGAAAGGACTCACATTTGTTTTCAGCAATTTTCTTCTGAGACTGCAACCAGAACATTTTGATATGAAACTTTATTTATGTGCATGAACAGTTACTGTTCAAGTTATGTTTCCCATCCTGCATGGGTTCTATTACTAATTTGGAACTTGATGCAATTACAACATCTGGCAGCACCTTTACCATTTCTAAAATGTTGGCCTGTGTTTTGTTTTGGAGTACTGAATCACATTGTTGTAGCAGAGCCAAGTATTTGTTATTGCTATTGTGTCTCTTTTCTTGCTGGTGTGTCAGGAGATATTATGTAAGTTGAAAGATGTATGTTTGTTCATTTAATTAGTAACTTCTATTTTTTATTTTCTCTTAAAGTTCTTTTTATGATTTTTACTTTTTGTTATACTTTTAAATGCAGATACAGATTAAATCATAAAATGCACAGGACCATCATCAAAACAGTATTCTGCAGCAGAAACCATTTTTAGTAAAAAAAACATGTATTATAAACAGCTGATGGCTACTGCTAATTAAATTGGTCAAACTGCAAAATGTAATTGAACTCTGCAAACATTTGTCTATTAGTCTCTAGTCCAAATTTTTTGGTGTTATTTTCATAGATGACATAAAAAAAAAAAAAAAAAGCAGAATAAAAAAATAAAATGCAGAAGATATCAATAGCATGGAAACATATGCATCCACCAACAACATGGAAATAAACACTAAAAAGACTATATTCCAGCTTTTCAGTATTCAGAACACACTATAGATGATTTGCAACTTAAAACAAAGAAAGAACACTCAAATATCTTGGAATACACTTACAGAAAACTTTCCTTCTCTGAACAGATCGACAATATAACTAAGAAATTGAATAAGAACAACAACATTTTTAGAAGACTATTAGGCATCAAATGGGAAGGTTCCATAGATCTCCTTAATGACACCTACAAAAGCTACATAAAGCCCCATTTGCTCTATGTAAGTAAGACAATATCCACAATAAACTACCAGTTTAATACTAAATTGGATACAATATAATCTAGGTCATATATAATAATATAGAAGCTGTGAAAGCAATACATATTGCTGCAGTGCAAAGCATAACTGACAATCTGCCAATTAAAACAGAGCTAGATATTAAAAGTTAATATTGAGGCAGAAATGATAAAATAATCAATATAAGAATAAATAGTTTCATAATCCAAATACACAATGATAACACCATAATAGACTTTCAAAAATAACATAAGGAAGATTTGGAAAAAAATTTAAAAATAAATACTATACCTGCCATCATACCAACAAACCTTTTAGTATATACAGATATCAGTGTGAAACTAAATCTGAATACAAAGGTCTCTAAGAAAAACGACCTACCTGAAGTATTAAGATTGACAAACATAGTACATTAAGTAACCATTATCCAACTGATACATGGTGTAGAGTTTACAGATGGATCACTTAAAAGCTGAAGAAGCCTTTGGAAAGTACTGTGAAGAATTCTCTCAATATAATCTTTGGGACAGTGTGCTAACAATAGTGAAATAATGACTATTAAAGCAGCTTTAGAAAATATACAGAATAGACCTAATACAAATGAAAGAATTATCTTAAGTAACTCTAAAGTAGCACTACAAAGTATAATGAATTTCAGTTACGCACCAACACACACTATAAATGAAAAAACAAAACTATATCATAAAATCCAGATCGGAAATACAGAAATAGTTTTACAATTGATCCAGAGCCATATTGAACTAAAGGGGAATGAAAAAAGCACCCACCATAAAATTAAAACCATCTTTTGAACTGGAACTTCCTTCTAAATTGAAACTCATAAAAAGATTAATAACTGAACAGGAACAACAAAAATCCAACAAAAACTTAAAGGGAATCGTGTGAAAATCTTAAGAATTTCAAAATTTTTTGTTGAAATCACGAAAAATTGGAGTTACTCAATTCCACCTAATTTTTGGGCATGTTCATTCGTGTAAGACTGGTTAAGTGAAAGAAAAGGTCCTAAGACCTTAACTCTTTCAGTATAAATAAATGGTTGCCTGTGAAAACATCTGAACATCTCTTCAGGATGAAATTAATCAAGGACAGCTACTGTCTGTTATGTAAAGACATGAATGCTTTCCTAAAAAAAGAACCTCTATTAAAATGCAGCCAATTTGATAGCAAGAACAAATAAAAAATAATTTGAAAGCTAGAGGAAAAATTATATCAGTAAATATCTGTATCCTGAATGGCCACTAGAACCAACCATGTTCTAAGCTGCATCCTAGTTATTGTGTTTCAGTGCCTTTACAGGTTTTATTTCAGGTGGAACACTATACATGTTATTTACATTTGTCCTCATTCTTTTCTAAATAATTTGTTGTTTCTAAACTTATTAGTGCTATATTTTTTGTGGCAGCTCGCAATTGCTTGGAACCATTATTATTTTGTGGATGAATATATATATATATGGATGAAGATGCAGAACTGAGTGGATTTATTGCTGACAGATACCTTGCTGGGCTAATCATGTTAGATACTTTCGAGGAAAGTGTCTAATTGATAGTCTCTATCTAGAGCTTCTCCTCTTTTAAAACCTGATTTTTTGGTCTCAGCTTCTTGTCAGTGGCCTTGAATTTCAACTTTGTTCTTCACTCTGAAAATTGCATTTCCCAATTGAGACATTGTTCCTGAAAATTTAGCACAAAATAAAATTGGTATTTAAAAAACAAAAGTTTTAACTTGTTATTTTACCAAATTTTTCAATAACTCTTGTATTTTGTAATGTAGATTTGTTTAACTTGAAGTAATTGATGATATGGAAAGATAGGAGATATTAGGTAGTTTTAGTAGTAAAAAGTCAATGAGGGTTTATAGGGGTGAAAGGAAATAATGGGGTAAAGAGAATTATGTGGATGTAGGTGACAGGTAGGTGAGGGAAGGAATCATATGGGCCCGAACAGGGGTAATGAATCTGAAAGAATTAAAAGGAGGTTTAAAAGTAAGAAATGTCGATTTGTGGAATGGAAGATAGTTACTGGCATGCAATTATGGAATGTAGAATAACTAAAGAAATGAGAGCAAAACTTAGGATTGAGAAGTGGGATATCTTACCAATAGAGATAGGGGGAAACAAATTGGTGAATATGAAAACAAGGCAGAAAATCTTGAAGTTTGGGAATTATTTAGATAAGTTTAAAAGAAAATGGTTGAAGGAAATAAGTAAGAAACAAGGAACCAAATTAGGCAGAAATATAATTTAAGCTGGTTTTTGAGTGAGTTAATTTTGTAGATGCAAGTTTTCTGATATGTTGAAACTATTCGGTTCACTTGGTTACACAGCAACTCTGGAAGATTTACTGGAGTGACTATGGTAGTATTTTTTTGTATGACTGAGTGACTGTAAAAGAGTACTGCAGAAGCTTGTTGTGTTCCATTAAATGGAAATAAATTCAATTCACTAGTAAGCTACAATAAATATGAAATTTAACTTGAAGTGCTATTGGAACTTGTACAGTGAAGCAAATCCTATAATTAAGATTATTGAATGACTGAGTCGAACTACCCACTCTTATTGGCTCCACTTGTATATATTTAGAATATGTTTTGCAGGCTGTCTGCATCCTCAGCTGTCCCTGAGTCTACAAAATATGTTGTAAATATAAACAAACATGTGGAACCAAAAAGAGTGTGTTTTCCGACTCAGGAATACAATAATCTGAACTATAGATTTGTTCTTTAGAATTAAATGTGATAATTTTTTGAGTGACGATATTAAATTGTTTGTACATTATTTTGCAGAGCAAACCACAGTTGGTGGAACCAGTTGATTTTGAAACCTTTATTTTGAAAAACAAGACTTTGTTACAAAATGATCCACAGCGTGAGTTGCTGTTGTATCCAGCAGATGATGTTTCTGTAAGTATTGAAGCATACAACCTATGCATTTGTAGGCAGAAGAGGCTTTTTAAGTAAGCATTATCTATTATTTTAAAATTAGAAGAAAATTAATTAATAGTAATAATTGCATTTAGTGCTATTTGTTGGATATGTGTAACACATTGCTTTATTGCAATATTTATATTTTTTGTTTTTAGCATGTTGTTTTGCCAAGAAGATTTCGGACAACAGTACACAGTGTTCCTTCAAATCTGGACACAAATGACTGCACGCTTTTTACTAAAGAATGTCTTAAAAGCTATACATCTAACTGGAATCTTATTCACTATAAATATAGTGCCTATTCTGGATCTTATCTAGAACTACCCAAGTATGTGCTCTAATAAAAAATTGTATTATAGTTTGCTATTTGTAGTGATGCTATTCTCATTGGAAATTAAAAGCAAGTTAAATGAAAATTGTTGTATTGAATGGTTCCATAAATGTTTTTGTGTTTAGCTTGAAGATCAAAATTAGAAGGAAAAAAATTCATTTCTACTTTCTTTCAGAATACTGAAATCAGATGAACTGAAAGATGAAGTTTATGAAGTTGACACAGATGCAGATCAGGTTGATGAGGTATTTAAACTTTCTAGATTTTTATAATGTTAAACAAGAAAGAGATATGAGAGCTAGTCAATAATAATGATCATAATTTTTTACATGCATAATTTCTTGCACTAAAATTTAACTTTAAAATATTTTGTTAACTTAATGTGTAATATACATGTGGTACTAGTCTCATTGTTGTCATTTTCGGTTCCCATTTGTGAGAGGTATGCAAGTTGAGACATGTTCAGTTCTACCTGCAACATAAGGGGAATGATAAGTGATGAATGATATGCTGCTCTGAAATTCTGCTTTCATCTGAACAAATCTAACTTGTGACCTATGTAATGTTACATAGGCCTATTGGAGAGTGTGTTCTTCCCTATAGCATAGCTCAAAGATGGTTTAATGTTTAAAGAGGAGGCAATCAATTTCAGTTTATGCTCTAACAAAAGAAAACGTAAACACTACTGCTGTCATTGTGGGAGAGGATTGTCAAATAACAATGAGAGCACTTTCAGAAATTCTGAAAATTTCACTGATCGTGATGCACATGGCAACTGAAAAATTAACATGAAACATATTTGTGTATGGTGGGTTCCAAGATGCAGGTTTGCGTGCAGTTGAAGATGATGTTATAGGAAGGTGCAGTTTCTTTCAAAAGTAATCACTGCTTATGAAACTTGGCTATATCATTTTGAACCTGAGAGCAAACAGCAAAGCTCCATTGGAAACCTCCATCATAAAGCAAAAGTGCTTGCTTCTGCTGGGGAAGCTATGGTCATCTCATTTTTTGGTTCAAGTTTTTACCAGCATGCCATATCTGCACACACACAACTGTAGCTGGCAATACTTTAGAGATGTCCTGAAAACTACAAGGCCATATTACACACAAAAGGCCACATTTCAGTGTAACAAGCTGGATGCATGCTGGCTGCACAACACAAATATTGTTGTTGAATATCTCAAAAATTTGTGTAAAGCATGTTCCTCACCCATCCTAAAGCCCAGATTTAGCCCCATGTGACTTTTTCCTTTTACCCAAATTGAAAAAAAAACCCATGTGAGGTATTTTCCATAATCAGAAGCCATAGTTAAGGCTGCAGAGACGATTCTGTCAAATAAACCACTACAGGTGGCCAAGGTCGTTAAGGTGTAGACTTGTGAGCAGGAGGTCTGGGTTCGAATACTGCCAGGACCGTCCTCTCTGACAGGTTTTTTCCAGATTTTCCTCAGTCCTTAAAAATAAATCCTTTCCCAATATATCATTTCATATCATGTATCAGTGTCCATCGCCTGTGGTGCCTCTGCAGCAAAAACGGGAGTTAAACACTGTTCATTCATTCTGTCAAATAATAGTTTTCAGCAAGTCTTTAAAGACTGGCATAAATGCTGGGGCAAATGCATTGCATCCAATGGGGGTTACTTTGAGAAGAATTATCAAAATTATGAAGATGAATAAAGGTATATGGTCAAAAAAAAATTATGATCATTCTTTATTAAACAGCCCTTACATATGGAGAAGTATTATACAACTCTGAAAATGAATTTCCTTTGAGTCTTGCATACTTGAGTCAAACGTACAGGAGGATTGAAAAGTAATTCAGAACTATTTTTATGAAATACCATTTGGGTCTGTTCAAAGCTGGCAGTTAGTAAGCTTGTATCTTGTGCTACAGGCAGCAATGACTTGATCTGCTGACCTGTGACCTGTTTCAATAGCACCATTGTCAGAGACATTCAGGCAACAATTTGAAATGATAGGCTAGTGCGTCTGCAAACCTTGACACAATGTACATTATTGTACATGCCAAATTGAAATTTTGTAAAGTCAGTGCACCCTCATATTACAATCTGTTTGTAATAATTGAGAAATATGGTTGGGAGGCACTCGGTCATTCACCATATGTGTATTTATTAACTGCAATTGAACTTATACCCAGTGCCAGGGAAGAATAATTCAAATGAAGTGATTATGTACAGCAAGATATGTAAAAAAGAAACCAGCTAACTTTATTAAATACATGCTAATTAAATGTATATGTAAATAAATTAAGTAAATAAATTTAATTTAAATGTATGTCAGATTAATTTGACATATATTCACGTGTCTGTTAACTTAATTAAATACTTTTCACTTAACTAAAAACATGTTAATCCAGATAGATATACATCAACCTAGTTAAATATGCTAAAAGTAATTAAATACATGCTAACCAAATTGTGCAATGTTAACTTAATTAAATACATTTCACTTAACTAAAAACATCTCATTTTAGTTAAATGCATCAAAGTAAGTAAATATATGTCAACTTTTACACATATTAACAATGCAGTTAAATATTAAAATGAACACCTAAGTTTAGGATTATTACTACTGCATTGTCAACAGCTTCATAAGTACAATATTAAAATGTAAATTGGAACTTGCACAGTGAAGTCAATCATATAATTGATATTATTGTATGATTTATTTGAACTACACACTCTTAATACTTCATTTACTTGTCATAATATATAGTACTGGTTTCAAGAACATTTCATTCTCATCACCAGCCAGGCTAAAATTCAACTGTTGGATAATTTGTTAAGCTGTAGGAATGTGCATTCGCTCTGGTGGCAGTGTGATAAACTTGTAATTTATGTTTTCATCCCTGGCAGTGTTGAAATTCATTAGACTGTCTTTGTATTTGTAGATGTAGATTTTCTCCCAAGTTGGTAGTTCTGTAGGTCCTTGTACTGATTTTAATAATTTTGTTTTATTGACTATGTCATGATTTTCTGTCCAAAAATGATATGCTACTGGTGATTTCTCTATTTGCTTGTACTTTATGTTCCTAAAATGTTCCTTTAACTGTGTGCCTATGTTTCTCTTTGTTTTTCCATGTAGATATTTTCACATTCTGCAGAGTTTATTTTGTAAATACCTGCTTTTTTCCTCTTGTGAAATACTGTCATTAACATTGTATATCAGTAGGTTTTTAACATTAAATCTGTTTTAAGTGAAGCATTAAGAGAGTGTGTAGTTCAACTAAATCATATAATAACATCAATTGTAGTTAAATATGTCAAAATAATTAAATTAATTCAACATGTATTTAAATTTACATCAAATTAATTAAATAGATGATTAAATATACATCATCTGATTTAAATGTGTCAAACTAATTAAGCACATGTCACCTGAATTATGCACATATTAACTTAAATCAGTGCCTTTTATCTAGCAAAAACATGTCAGTCTAGTTAAATACACATGAACCTAATTAAATATGTCAAACTGATTAAATATAATTAAATATGTTGAACTAATTAAATACATGTAAATTTAATTTTACACATATTAACTGAATTAATTGCATTTTATTAACTAAAGACATCAATCTAATTAAATATGTGAAACTATTTAAAGGTATGTTAACTTAATTTTACAACATTAACTTAATGTCAAATTAATTTTACACGTATTAACTTAATTAAATACATTTCACCTAACTAAAAACATCTTCATTTAGTTAAATACATCAGCCTAATTAAATACTTGTCAACTTAGTTTTGCACATATTAACTTAATTAAAATACATTTCACCTTGCTAAAATTTCGTCAATCTAGTTAAATCAAATAAGCCTAGTCAAATGCGTCAAACTAATTAAATGCAGTATGTCAACTTAATTTTATACATATTAACTTAATAATACATTTCACCTAAATAAAAAATCTCAGTTTAGGTGATTGATTGATTGATTGATTTATGGATGCTCTTTAACATCTCAGTCATCAGCATCCCATTCAACTCAGGGCGTGAAACGGCCAACTAATTTTGCTCAGAGGGCTCTCTTTCAGGCTTGAGGTTCTTTTTCATGCTGTAAATGTATGACATGGGACCGACGGCTTTACTTCCCTTCCAAAGGAAGCCATACTTAGGATTTTTACGCCCGAAAAAATCCATCGGTCCTGGTCAGGTTCGAACCCGCGATCTTGGGTTTAGGAGGCGAGTAAAGTATGGTAACGACTACCCCACCAGGACCGACATCAGTTTAGGTATAAACCAAACTAATTAAATGCATATAGTATTAATTTTACATATATTAACTTAATTAAATACATTCATAAAATTATTAGCTTTATCAAAATGTTAGGTATAGACACCTAGCAGCTTTAATAATAATATAAACAAGTTAAGCAAAGCTAACATAGTCCAAACTGTCCTGTTTGACTTTCATCTCTTTGGACCACTAAGAATATAAGAGATCAACTGTTCATTTCAGATGAAGTGAAATTGGTCATGCTAAGGTGGCTATACTTTCCGGGAACAAAGTTCTTTGAATGAAGCATATTCAAATTGGTGTCATGCTGGAGGAGGATATCTGGAGAGATTTGGTTCACATGTTAAAAATGGATAAAACCTGCAGTTTTTTCTGAAAATTTTTGTTTTTACTACACATTGAATTTTTATAGAAACAAGTTACCTTTTTATCCTCCCTTATATGAAACAAAAGAACACCTGTTGAACAATAAAATAATTAGGTCTGTTGTAGTCAAAACCTCCATATGAGAGTATTTTGGGACTGAGAAAATCTTAGTGTTTTAAGAAAATGGGCCATTTTCATCAATAAATGTTAAAAGAACACTAATAACATGTTAAGACTCCTACAAGCCTTTGTAGCATAATGTTAGTTAACATGTTGTTAAAATGTTCTCGAGAATTGCAAATAACAGGGATGATAAAGGCACTGTCAGAACCTTAAGACTTATGAATGCACTCTGATGTACTTTTATTTGCATAGAATAATTAATAAATGTGGCGCATGAAATAAATTTTAAAAGGACTAGATAATTTTTTATTAGTCCATTTGATGATTTACTTCTATATATTTGATTAAAATCATTTGAGATATGTTGACCTAGCACTCTTATTGCTCCACGTACTTGTTGTAAAGTATGGTACAGTTGTCCCGAGGCTGAGGATCAAGATGAATGTCTTGGAAACCAGTACCATACTTTTAACAAGTAAGTGGAGCAATAAGAGTGTTTAGGTCAACATATCTCAAATGATTTTAATCATATAACTAGCTTCATTGTGTTAGTTCCATATATTTTTTAAAAAGTTTTTAAAATTTTTTAAATATTGTGTATATTTGTTAATTACATGTTCATTACTAGCAAACATTGTAAAAATGGTGTAAAAGCAACTAAATTATTCTCTTTAATTGTTTTGATATTATATTGTGTACTAATCATAATGCCTCTTTTACATTGTTCAGGAACTATTTCCAAAAAATGAAGGTATCACAAAGCAGGGTTATTTAATGAAGGGTCCTGAAGTAGGATCTGATAGAATGTTTGTCAACATAGGCTCCAAATCCTTTAAGAGGCGATACTGCTATTTGAGGTAATTATGAATCTTGACTTTACTTAATTTTTTTTAAATTTTTTTTGCTGGCAAAGTTATTTTATTAACTTTTTAATGTTCTGTGTGCCTCACTGCATTCACATTTAGAATTTAACTACAATGTGCTCCATTTACATAATTGTTAGAGTTTAACAGTAATTGTCATGAATATTGTGGAAGTGTTGTGAGAGAAATGGTGCAGTTTTTAGTTGAACACCAAATTTATATTGTGAAATTTTATATAGACAGGCTCCATTAAGGAGACTAAAGATATGTTTGGGGCTTAATATCCTGATATCAAGCTACCCATAACCAACACAATTCGATATATGTATAAGACAGTCCTGGCAGTATTCCACAAAATTCACATGGACATAACAAGAAGCCCATAAATTGATAAGGAGATTATCTCAGCAAATTGGTGGGTGTATCCTGCATAATGTGCCATTATGTGCTAAAGAGCTTAAATTCTGAGCATTTGGTGTCAGTGTAGTGCATGAATTGAAAGGACCAGACAAATTAGTTACTTTTTGCAACTGGTTCTTACCTTTGATTGTTAAATGGATCCCATGCTCCTCTTTATGACACAAGCCTGGTTTCTTATAGTTTTGAATTGCGGGAATTTTCACAGTGAAATATTATATTACATAACAAATTATTATTGAGGAAATCACTCAAATTTCACTAATTTAGTTCCACTTACTTGGACATGTTTCAAAGGCCTTCATCGTCAGCATGATCTCAATGTCTGCTTCCCCGCGTGGAATTCAGATGTCGCTCCATAGATTTTATGAACTTTGTGATAAGGTTACTATTGTTTGGTAGATCAAAATTAACCAAATTTTCTTTGTTTTTATTTATGAATATATTTTCCCACACTGTCAATTCTATTGGTTTTTGAAGAGCTTTTAAGAGTTTTGGTACCTTGTGGAATTCGTGGTTCTTTTGCCAGAAAGTAAGTGGAACTAAATTAGTGAAATTTGAGTGATTTCCTCAATAATAATTTGTTATGTAATCTGGTTTCTTATGTTTGGTTATGTTAACTCACAGAATTGCAGATATTGATTGCAGGATATAATTTATATAGGAAAAAACTTCTTTACTCAGAGAAGATAGGCATGTGGTTTGCAGTGTCAGGAATGTGCATTATCAGCCCCATTTTTTCAATGAGACAAGCAACAGCACAAGATATCTGCAGATATTTACATAGGAAGTGGTATGATAAGAGTAACACATGCCTTTTATGTAATGACAGTGAGACAATGAGGCATACCAATTTTATGTGGGACATCCTGTATAACCAACTTAGACATATATTTAAGGCTTTTGTAAACCAAATATAGTGAAAAAATATGGCTACATAGTGCATCTAGTCATCAAGAAAATAGAGAAATTTAAATGTCATGATGCCACCACCCTGAAAAGTTACAAAGAACACACATATAAGAAATTTACAGTTCATCCATGGGCATATCAACATTTTTAGATGTTTAAAGATTGAAATATTTTTGGCCACAGTAAAAAAAAAAAATCAGCCTAAGAAACCTCCTAAAAGTCACCATAAAGGATAGTATTTCCCCCAACAAACAATTAGGCATTCATGAAATCAGTCATTAAGAATGCAGTAAGAAATACATGGGTAAAACCAAAAGAATGTTACTCTTTATTTTAAGAAACATGTGAGAAATGTCAGCACGCTGAGAAACTGCAATAGCATACAATTTTTAGTCTGGAAAGTCATAGATAAACAGTATGTGAGAATTTAATAATACATACAAATAAGGGAAATGTAATTAATTCTTTCTTCTGAACGATGATCTCGTCTTCACACTCATAATATCCATAGAGAGACACCTATGTACCATGCTGGAAAGCGCTGGAAAGCTGACAGCAAATCTGTGCTACTGATATAGGCAAGTCTTCAAAACATGTCCAAGTAATTATGATTGTATGATTGAGTTGCTCCACTTTACTTGTTTTTAATATGTAGAACTAGTTTCATGAACCCATTGTTCACATCTTCAGCTACCCATAAACTGCTGGATAATTCGTTATGCTGTGGGAATGGGTATTCTGCTCTGGTGGAGGTATGATGATCTTAAAGTTTATGTTTTCATCTCCAGAAGTGTTGAAATTCATTAAGCACTGTATCAGCAAATCACAACATGTGTTGCCTCTTCGGTTCATCATTACCAGTCTGAGATAAAGAGTGTGTCAATGCAGCAGAAACAACACAGATACAGTAATAAAAATTATCAATAAACTTGTTGAATTAAAAGTAAAACCTCTAAAATCATGTCAATATATTAAACTCTCTTGGCATTTCACATTAAAAATTTTTTATTAAAAAGTAAGTTGGGACTAGTTGCGTGAGTCAGTTGCTCACATTGTCAACCAATTAATGACTAAGAGAGAGGTATCCATACTGAAAAACAGCAAGGAAAGATACAAATTCCAAAGTTTCGCATACTATCCAACTTACCACAGCAAATTTAAGAAGAAATTCATAGAACAGAATGATGTTAGCCCCAAAGAACAAATATAATATCAATGATTTATTAGGTTGCACAGTAAAAGACAAAATACCAACAGAAAAGAAATCAGGAATTTATGAAATCAAATGTACATTTGTGATCAGAGATACAGTGGAAAAATGAAGACAAATCTGGAAATTCGGAAAAAAGAACACTTTAGGAATATTGGGTTTAAGCAGGTTGATAAGTCAGCAGTAGCAGCTCAATTTTGGTAACCAAAAATCATGAAATTAAACCAGAGATTAATCTGTTGAAACAACTTCACAACCTAATGGAACTATCCACTTGGGAGAAAATTTTCATCTTAAAAAATAAGAACAACTTGATGAATTCCCCTATGGATGGACTCGGCAATCAGACACCGCCACATTAGATCGTAGTATCCAGCCACCATTTCGAGTAATGTAACAGTGGTCGCTCAACAGCTGATGATGTGAGTGAGTGCTCCGTCCTAGTGTTATGTATGTAAGTGGAGTTAGTGTGAACATGTTGAATACATTAGTGTAGGATATATTAGCACTCCATTATCTACAGCTTCATAAGTACAATTTATTTAATAGTTATATGTTTAGATACAAAGGAAATTTTTGTGAATGATTATGGCAAGCTAAGAGCATGGATGAAATGTTTAGCCATGTTCCCTTGTATAGATTATTACAAACAAACAAATAAATAAATTTTAAGAAGGGAATGATTGCTAGTGGAACAATGTCAATGGCTTGGGAATGTCTCTGAATGGAACTAAATTAAATTAATTTAAATTATTTAGCTTGTGTTGGATACTGTTCTAGTAGGTGAATAAATGTATCATTATAGTAGCTATATGAGAAATAAAGAAATTACTAGTTTGTAGAGGTTGTAGCTAGCTGATAAAATAATGGTGTATGTAGAATTATTGAAATATTTTTATTTTGGCACATTTGATTGGATTGGAGCCTGGACTCTGGAATTCCAGTAGATTGGTGCTGATGAACTGGGAAATGGGAACTAATGCAATCAGGGTGAAAGTGTTATATTTGTTTAATTATTTAGAATTTAGATAAAGATATTGGTATAAAATTAATTATTATATTAAATATTTTGTAATTGTGAAGGGCTACACCTAAAATGGCCTGAGCCATATTGGTGAAGGGCCTTTGTATTTTGTATTTTTTCTTAGCATTTCAATAAATTTAAAATTTCAAATACTTTACTTGCATTTGTTGTTCAGGATATGTTCCAAACAACAATGACTCATCTCCAAATTAAATAAATATATCTTCTTGGTTTGTAGGCAAGAAGTGGATGGGACGTACATTTTAGAGCTTCACAAAGATGAAAAGAAAGGAGAAGCAAAAGCAACAATTGTAATGGATTTCTGCACAGAAGTAGCTCGGGTGAGTTAATCATGATTCTTTCAGACATAAATCTCTGCTGGTATGCAATGAGGTACAGAGCCCTTGTTTGGAAACATAACTGGCTTAACAGGAATTTGCTTGGCACCAAAAAGTACACTATTTGCCTGTGAAGTCAGATATTCATACCCCTTAAATTCAGGAGCATAGATTTCTCATGCAAATTATAGCTCATACAATAATCACACATCTTTGTCATAGAAATCGATGTCCTTGAGCTGCCACACATCTCTCACACCTTTTAAGAAAATTTGCATTGACTCATTAGTTCTTTTTCTGAAGTTACAGCAATTTCTCTTCTTATATTGTCTTTCAGTTCTTCGAATGTATGTGGGTTATTCCGATACACTTTAGTGTCGTTACATGGCCATGTAAATCAAGCAATGCTTCGTCCTTAAAAAAGAACAATTAAACATGGCTCATAGTGTTATCATTAATATTGTCCAACATTCAATTGCAGAAATAAACTCTTATCACATTAATGAAAAGTGTTAATTTAGTTAGTGTTGGTTCGACTCATTCGCACAATGAATTTAATCTACTCACATTGTCGTGAGATTGTAATTCATGAACTATCTTATGGATTTTAATTTTAAAAGTTTATTAGCATTCCAAGCCGAGGTTTGCAAAATTCCTGATTCTTGTGCAGGCTTTCTCAGAGATTTTTTTGTACTTCGTTTAACTTTTCTCCTATGTCATTAACTTTTTCCACTGTAAGAATATGTGATTTGCTTTCAGTGATTTAGGGGAACTGGATCTGTTCTTGATAAGAAACTGAAAGTAAAACATTATGTTACAGTAAAGACCAAACAAATCTCTGAGAAAACTTGCACAGGAATCAGGAATTTTGCAAACCTTGGCTTGGAATGCCACTAAACTTATAAAATTAAAATTAAAACGCTATAAGAAGTAGTTCAGGGATTGCAACCGTGCACTAATGTGAGTAGAGTTAATTTCTCCAATTGGGTATGTTAATGATCACATTATTGACCCATGTTTAATTTTATTTTTGCATATGAAGCATGGTTTTATATATATGGCCATATAGCAACACTAAAGTGTGTTGGAATAATCTGCATACATTGCAATAACTGAAAGAAAAGAAATTGCTGCAATTTCAAAAGAAGAGCTGAGCGTTAATGCAAATTTTCTTAAAAGGTGCAAGAAATGTGTGGTAAGTTTTTAAGCCAGTTTTGAAGTCTAACAAGAAATGGTGGATTTTGATTATTCTCTAACTTCTAAAAAATATGTTGTGTTGATTAGTATTATAGCTTTGCTCGTGTGGTTTACAATTTGTTTTGTTTCAGAACTCTAAAAGAGGTCGTTTCTGTTTTGAACTTAGAATGACAGCAGGACATAAGTCATACACCTTAGCTGCAGAAAATGAATCAGAGTTACAAGACTGGCTTAGTAAACTGAACTCTGTGCTTCAGCATAACCGAATACAAGAGGAAAAGCGAGCTGCATCACTAGAAAGGGGTGACTGCATGTAACATTTAACTATCCAGAAATCTTAGTTCTTTGTAAAATACCCTGCATTAGGCATTCTTGAATTGCCAAAAACTAGAAATAGGCTAATAGAAAATGAGATAGATATAAAGAATTTCCAGCCTGAGGTACAAAATTGTGCCAATTCTAAAACACTATCAAGTAGCATATACAGGGGAAGTTGGTATACCAGTTTCAACTCTCTATTTAGCTATGAGATGCATTTCAAAAGAAAGAACTGGTCATTCATAACACAATAAAAAATATGTGCTTTTGCAAATGTTGTACGTACTCTCTACATTCATTTAGTCAGTCCTGGTGGTCTAGTGGTAACCATATTTGCCTCGTAGACCCAAGATCATGGGTTAAATGCCGGACAGGGTCGATGGATTTTTTTCTTGTCTAATAATCCTAAGTATTGCTTCCTTTGGAAGGGAAGTAAAGCTATGGGTTCCTTGTCATAGATTTATGGCACAAAAAAGAACCTTAAGCCTGAAAGAAGAGGCCTCTGAAAGTAAAACATTATGAATCAACCATTCCTTTTAGAACTCTTTGGATACTGAGGGATAAGCTTTTGGATCCCTGTGCATAAAATTCCACCATCTGGGAATTGAATCACTTTACCACTGCTGCTTTCAACTCTTTGCTGCCATCATATTTTTCAGAATGAAGCTCTGTGCTGCATCTATCTGTTTGGCATGTTAAATACCCTGACAATGCAGCCCCTCACATTAGTTGCTCAACATTTGCCCCCCCCCACCAATATATATATGCTCCATTCTCAATTCAGCCCAGGACCAACTCTGCATAACTTTTTCTGTTCTCTCATCTCAAAAATGGGCTCTGGGCCAGCAGATGAAGGTGGTTCTGAAGACATCAAAAAATGGTTTCCAGTATATCTTTCAGGACAGACAGGTCAAGTGAATACAATTCAATGGGGACTACTTCAAAAAAGACCATACCAACCTTGACCCTGTCTAGTGAACTTCATAAATAGATAAATCAATTTCAGTCTTTATTGACTAGCCTTCATATTTGAATTGTTATCCCTCCATCTTATTCACCAAATGTGACCCTATCTGAACAATGTCTATTTCTAAATTAAAAAAGAAAAAATATTGGCTAATTGTTTGGAAATTTTCATTTTATGGTGAAATATGTTGCTGTGGACATCAGTTTTCCAGAGCATAACATTTCAATAATCTAAAAATGGTTATAGTTGCTTTAAAAAATTGTTTGTTCAAATGTAATGAGCTTATAGAGGATTATATTAAAAAGTAAAGCTAATTTTGAATAGAAAGTGACACGTTCTTTATCAGGTTAGGAACTTTTCATGTGATAAATATTTATAGGTCATTTTTGTTTAATAACGTTGTTTTAGTGGTAGTTATCATGCTTCTGGATCCTATGTCACATTTATTGAACAAATATAGTATGCCATTATTATTCATAGCTTTTATTATATTAATAATAATTGCAATCTAAACCTCTACCATATTAGCAGTAATTTTATAATAAACAAGTTAATGAGACTCATAGTAATAGTTCTGAAATTTGACATTAAACAAAATGTTTCAGCAAGCAATACTCCTCCACCTTCACCTCAGCCACTACAAATGTATGGCACCCTCAAGGGTCTGGAACAGAGTATGAATCCTCAGCTAATGAAGTATGCTCGTGAGACGGATATGTCCATAGCTATTGCTAGAAGAGAAAACCGCCGAAGATTGTTCAGTGTTTATCCACACATGCCTGTAAGTTAATGCTTTTTTTTTTTATTTATTTATTTATTAATTAATTCTTAATCCACTGAGGACCATTGTATAAAAGTTGCCAACTGGAGATTTCTTTTAATTGTATTTAAAAAGTAATAGATGTTAAGTCGTCATTCCTATTGCATAAAATAGCCTCAGACTAGTAACTTTGAGTTTGATAACTGTCAAACCTATGGCAAAATCACAAAATAATAAGGAAATTTGTTTTTAGAGTGAGTTGATGTTCATTTGTTCTACCTAAGAAAAACAATAATTGTTCAGTTTTCCCATTTCCTAGAAATATATTTTTTTCCTTAATATGTCTTTAAACATGGATAATGAAAAATCAAAGTAAATGCAAGCGGCAAATTTTAGCAAACATGAGAAGCATATCACTATTGAACTGGTGCTTAAATATCATGGAATAATTAAAGAAAAAAATAGATTTGATCTCAAATAAGGATAAAAAATGTACATGGAAGGAAATTGACAAAGAGTATTCTGAAGATTTCTGCATTAACCCTCAGGCGATATAATGGGTATGTGTGTGCAGTCTATAGTAGCTAAAATTCCAGGGGAGTTGTAAATGTTACAGAAGCTTAGCATCAATTTCTTTACATCACCCTCTTTGTTTGGCATTTTAATGAAAACTGAGGTCTCACAGTTGCTATTGCTCCATTAACTTTATGGATGGTTCTACTGGCTGTTCCTTTCTCCACTTTGAATATACCTCCAATAACAATTTGGAAGTTCCCTGTCCCACAGAATCTTAAAGTTAATAGTATCATAAACATCAAATTCAAAGCATACCTTGTGAGAAGGTATTATGATTCCTGTCAGGACTTTTCTTCCTGGCTAAGATTTTTTCCAGGTTTATCCTCATCTTCATAAATGGCAAATGTCAGGGAAGCATCCTAAATTTAGGCCTGGAATGCTTCTTTCCTTAAAAAAATCCTTTCCAAATTTATAATTTCATCTAATGTATCATTTGTGTCCATTGCCTTTGTTGCCAAGTATAGGGTTATTATAAATGATTGAAGTGGTTTCACAAGTTTACTGTAGCTATAATATTTGACATATCACAAAACTTTACAGGTATATAGAAAAACTTTGTTTTTTTGGCATATTACAAGTGCTCCATGTGTGGCCCCTATTGATTCTGCTGATAACATATCTATAATCAAGTTTTTCCCATACTTAATGCAACATGTTTGTATCAATCTGTTCAAAGGCAGGTTGTTACAAGCCCACAGTTCTGGTAGGTTTGCTGGTAAAGGAGGTTACAAACACTGAATCTTTATATCCTAAACTTCGGTATTCATTTTTCGCACTAAACTCCTCTTACATAAAAATAAGATGCATTTCTGGAAAATCTCTCCCATCTTCAGTTGCTCACTGAACCGCTGTTACTCGAAACTATGGCTAGACACCCGGATGTTCCTGTGGTGGCCTCTATTGATTGAAGTAGGAAATTGCTGAGTTCATCCGTAGCAGGAAACTGGAAGTTCATTAGGTTTTCTCTATTTTTTAATATGAAAAATTTTTCCCAAGTGGATAACTCCGATGGGTTCTGAAGATGTTTCAGCACTTTAATTTCAGGTTTTATTTAATGATTTTTGGTTCAAAAGTGAGCTGCTACTGCTGATTTATCCACCTACTTAAACTGAATATTCCTAAAATGTTCTTTCCTCCGAATTTCCAAATTTCTCTTTGTTTTGCCTATGTAGCTCTGCTCACAATCAGCACATGTTATTTCGTAAATCCCTGATTTCTGTTCTGTTGGTATGAAGTCTTTTACTGTGCAACCCAATAAATTCTTGAGGTTGTATCTGTTCTTTGGGGTTTACATTATTCCATGTTCTTTGAAAATGTTCTTGAACTTGTTGTGGTAAATTTGATGGTAGGTGAAACTTTTGAATTTGTATTCTTCTTTTGTGTTTTTCATTGTGGAAACTTCCCTTATCCCTTTTTGTCTTTTAGATTTATTGATCATTTTTATCACTGTGTCTTTGTTGAAACCATTGATTATAGCAGTCTTTATTATTTGTTTGTATTCTGTTTTGTACTCTGCTTCTGTGAGCGGAATATTCATCAATCTGTGTGCCAAACTGTGAAACACTTCATATTTATGTGGAATGGAATTATACCTCAGTTATATATCAGTTTTCTGTGTTTCTTTTCTGTAAATTCCAAAACTCAAACAATTTCCATTTCTTATAATTTTTAAATCTAGAAAAGGTAGCCACCCATTTCTCTCTTCTTCTATGGTAAATTGTATAGATTCATGTTGCAAATGAAGTTTCAGGGCATCTAATGAGTGTTTCTTGGTAAAATTGCAAAAATGTCATTCACATGCCTATACCATGCTTCTAAATTAAAGGGAAGGCTTTTGTGATATGTATTTCAAATGAACTCATGAACAACTCTGCTAGAAAACGTGACAAAAGGGTTTCCCATAATTAGGTCTGAAACTTGTTGGTAATATTTTTTGTTGACCTGATGGGAAAATACACAAATTATATTGGCTGGCCAGGGAAAAATTGATGGATCAAAATCCTGCATATTAGATCAACAACAACATATTTTTTGTTGAAGCTGATTTTTTTTTTTAATATATATATTACCACTCCATTATTGTCAACAGCTTCGTAGTACAATATTTATACTGAATCTTTGACTTAACCTCACATAAAAATTGCAAAGGTTTAGGTCGGGGGAGTCTGAAGGCCATGATAGGAATTGCTGATCATCATCCCCTACCATGACGGATCCATCAATTTCTGAATCTCCTGTTTAAACATTCACAAACATTGTGATGAAAGTGGGGTGGGGCATAACCTTTTTATAGAGAAAATCCACACTGTCAGTCTCCAGATACACGTATCCTGTAATTGTCTCTTCACAGAAGATAAACTGTGAGACTGCACAAAACACACAATTTTTTTGGCGAAGCTTGAATATGTAGCATGATAGTGTGAGAGTTTTCTGTGCTCCAACTTATGTCTATTCACTTTGCTATTCACACAAAATGTTGTTTCATCACTGAAGACAAGTCTGTCACCAAACCCTATCCTCTTCCATAAGTTGTTGCAACATGCAGAAAACTCAAAGTGTTTTGCTTTGTCATTGGGCCTCAGGGCTTGAGGCAATTCAGGCGGTAAGACTTCTGTTGCAACTGTTTCTATAAGATCTTTCAAGTCGTCGATGGTGGAATGTTCAGCTCTCAGCTGCTCTGCTTGTCAACTTCTGTGGATATGTGTAAAACTCACTCACCTGTGTTTAATGGTTTCTTTAATCAATGTAGGCCGACCTGCTGATTGCTCTTAAAGAAGCATCCTGATGTTGTAAACTGAACACACCATCACCGAATAGAGTTGGCATTTGGTGCTTAATTTTAAACTTTATTCTGAAGCGTTATTAAACTGTCATGATAGACTGATGCAAATGAAATTCGAGCATAGCATATGCTTTCTTAGTGCCTGTTGCCATCTTTACTAACTGCAAACTGCTGCACTCTTGCTTCAGAAATCCAAATGCAGCTGAAAGAAAACAAAACATTGAGTTTTTGTATATATTTGTAAGGTTTTTGATACTATGTCCAATAATATAGCTACAGTAAATCTGCTTCAATAATTTGTAATAACCCTAAAAACGAGTGTTAATCATTCTTAAAAAAATCCTTAACTGCTGTTGCTGGATACCCCATGTGTTCCTCATCTTTTGAGGTTATTCTTTCTGATCTAAACTCTGCAAACTAGTTATAGACTTTTGTATGTGGAGGAGCAGAGTATCTGAAGGCTCTCTATAACTTTTTCAGACATTTGTTGGTTCAAGCCATATTTATAATTATAAAAAATCATTGCATGAAAATGCTTTCTAGTCACTTCCATCTTTGAACTTGGCTATGAGTGCACAAACACAAGTAATATTTTGCTGCAGCTGCAGCAATAGGTGCCATGTACTAACTTCTGGTATTGTTACTAATCAAGACAGTCTGTTGCCAAGGAAAACTTAGCTTCTTCAAATTCCAAAAATTAAATATTGACCCTTGTAAAGTGTAAATTGAGTTTGCTTGAAATAAATTCTGTTAAACCCTTACCAAAGTTTACAAGAGCAGATTAGCAAAGAAAAAAAAAATAAAAAGGATAATATTTGTTAGTATTTGCAGTTTTAAAATGAAAAAGTATGAACTGTGATTGATGATGAATCATACATGGATTTTGAGAGAAAGAATACTTATAACAGTTATTGACTTTTCTTCACTAGCATGTTAAAAATGGTGGTGGCAGTAGTACAGAAAGCAGCATTGACCCTTATAAGGAGCAGTTTGGGCAGAGAATTTTTATTCGTTGTGAAAGTTTGAAGTTCCGGCTGCAAGCCCCAATTGAAGGTGAAAAAGAAGCACTTTGCCAGGTTAGTATTAAAAAAAAACATTAATATTAGGACAGTTTAATTGCTAACTTACTTTGAGCATGCATCTCTTTTTCAGATATCAACACTCAGTGATGATTATGTTTAGAAAAGTGGTTTTCAACCAATCTAAGTCTGGGACCCTCTTGCAGAATATTAAAATTCACTGGATCATAATTTAAACTAGCAAACTCTAAAATAAAAGTACCATATTTACACAAATCTAACATGCCATTGAATGAAATGCATCCCAAATTTGAAACTTAAAGTCATAAAAAAAGATTTTGATGTATTTCTACTGCATCTTAGAGATAAGCATGTCTGCTTCATAAAATGATCAGAACATAGAATTTTTAAGTGGACTATTATTACATCTTGGAGCATGTAGGACAATATCCATCACTCGTGCAATTGCCAGGACAGTGGGCATAGGTCAAAGAAGAAAAAGTTACTTATGGTGTCAATAGTCGCAGATTGCTTGTTCTTCCTCCTTTCATGTATGAATTCCAAAACTTTTTCTTCATTGTCAGGATGTCTTTCTTTGCGAGGACCACTGAATTTCTTTCTACTAGCTTTAGCTGCAAATAATGCCTGTTTCTGTTGCCACAAGCTCTATTCTTCTCAGCTACATTGAATCCTCTTTCTATCACCATTTTTTTCAGCATAAAGCATTACTTTATGCTTGAAAGTAGCATCATAAGATGTTCTCTCTATGTCTCCCATTTTGTAACTACCTACTATTCAAGTGCTCTAGCAATAATAGGCTAACAATAAATGTAACATAGTCAAGAATTGTAATAATGCATACAATAAATTGGAATGAAGTTATTGTCAACTACAGAATGGATTTGCACTGGAATCTAATATTCCATTGAATCTATTGCACACTACAATTTTGAATACTATATTTGGACAAAAGATGTACACCAGATTTGCGTAAATATGGTAAATAACTTATTTATAAATAAAATTACTTCAATTAAGTACATAGTAAAATTTTATTAAAATGTTAACATTTCTGTGAGCCTCCTGCCCCATCAGAAGACTTCACAACCTGCAGAAAAGCCACTCTAAAATTCACCAGTGGTCAGAATTTATAATTTGAGAAACACTGACTGCAAATTAAAGTATTAAGTAGAAATTTTATCATTCATTTATGAGATTAGCAGATGGTAATAGTAACATTATTATGCTTCACTTAAGTGTTTAACACACAGGACATGCTTCAAGATCTCGTGTTCTCATTCTAAGTTGTGCAGCTCCTCTGGTGATTGCAGGATAAGTTAATTTAAACAGTCTAGTGACAGGATCTTGAGGTTCATGATAATGTCTTTATTTCTTAGAATAAAAGTGTTGGTTGGTTGCTAGTGACCAATGGGAATACCGATATTTATAATTTTTTCCCAATAAAGAGCTCCCATATTATAAAAAATTATTTCTTGATATCAAGTTGACTGTATTAAGAGATGTTTTTTGTTTGGGGTAGTGTTACATCTTTATGCAATGGGCACTAGTGTCCTTGATTAATTTCATCCTGAAGAGATGTTCTCACAGTCTTTAGATTTTCAAATTATTTTACTTTTAAGTTTTTGTTTATTTTTGTTGTTCTTGTTCACTCATTAATCATTTTATGAGTTTCAATTTAGGAGAAAGTTCTAGTTCAAAAGATGGTTTTTAATTTTATGGTGGCTCCTTTTTTACTTAAAGTATCAGCATTCTTGTTCTCCATTATAAAACTATTTCTGTATTTCTGATCTGAATTGTATGATATAGTTTTATTTAATTTATAGTATATGTTGGAGGGTAATTATAAGTCATTATACTTTGTAGTGCTGCTTTAGATTCACTTAAGATAACACTTCTTTTATTTATGTTAGAGATTTACAGTAGATTTTAAAGCTGCTCTAATGGCATTATTTCGCCATCAAAATTATTAGCATATTGTCTCAAATGTTTATTTGAGAGAATTCTTCACAGTATATTCCAAAGCCTGCATCTCCATTTTTAAGTATACTCTACACCATATATCAGTCTGATAATAGTTATTTAGTGTACTATCAATCTTAATACTTTAGGTAGGTTCTCCTTCTTCTTGGAGACCATTGTATCCAGATTTAGTTCCAAGCTGATATCTGTATATTGTAAAGGGTTAGTTGGTATGATGGCAGATTTGGTGTTTATTTTTATTTTTTTTTTAAATCTTGTAATTGTTTAAAGTCTGTTTTTATTTAATTGTAGTGTGCTGTCTGTAAAACTGTTTTCCCAGGTTGCTAGCTCTGCTGGTCTCTTGGCCTCCTTTAACATTTTTGGCTCCTTTTTAATGCCATAATTTTTAAACATAACTGTGCTGAATTGCAGATTTTTTTGTTTGTTTTATTTAATATTTGTGAAATGTTCCTTGGTTTGAATTTCTAAATTCTTCTGTTTTCCCTGATTACAGTCCTTGCAGTTAATTTGATAACCTCCAAACTTTTTGCAATCTAACAGTGCATTTTTTTTCTAATGATCTTATTCATTTTTCATGCTAAAATTTATCCTGGAAAATCAACATAATGTTACACTCTTTAAATTTTTTAGATATTTTTATACTCTTTTGGGTGGTGTGTAAACTTCTTGTATTTGATATTTTCATAAGTGTGCATGTGTTTATGATGACTTTAATTCTTTTATATCTAGCAATTTTTTTTGTCAACTAATTCTTTGTTGAAACTATTCCCACTGCTGAATTGAAGTTATTGGTATTCTTTTTTTAGTCTCCTTTACCAAATAAGACATTAACCAATCTGTGTGTTAGGCTGTTTAATACTGCTTGTTATTGTGGTTTGTGATTGAAGCTATTGTTTTTAATGTAATTATCTGTATGAGTTTGTTTCCTATATATTCTAATTCTCAACCTATTGTCATGCTTAATTATTTTTAGATCTAGGAAAGGTAAATATTCACTGTTCTCATTTTCTAAGGAGAGTATAATTAAAATGTAAAATGGAACTTGCACAGTGAAACCAATCATATAATTGATATTATTGTATGATTTGGTTGAACTACACACTCTTAATGCTTCACTTATTTGTCATAACGTATAGAACCGGTTTCGAGAACATTTCGTTCTCATCATCATCCAGGCTAAAGTCCAACTGTCAGATCATTCGTTGAGCTGTGGGAATGATCTGCTGCTCTGGTGGCAGTGTGATAAACTTGTAATTTATGTTTTCATCCCTGGCAGTGTCGAAGTTCATTAGACTGTCTTTGTATTTGTAGATACATTAAGGGAGAGAATGGATTACTCATTGCTAGTCCAGAGGTTGCTGAAAGAATATGTCATTAAAACTGAGGAAATTTTTGTTTATGCAAAGCTTTGTAAGTCTTATCAAGTCTTCTAATTCATCAATGGATAGTAACCAATCCTTCAATAGTTTTAAGTAGTTTATTCCTAGGAATATCAAATATAATAAATGGGCACTATTTAATAACTTTTTCAATTTGATTACAGAATTTTCTGTGCAATATACAGTGGAATAATTTGAGTTATGGGTCTAGAAAAGCTTCATACTAAGAAAAGCAGTTGTCAAAACCATATAATGCATGTGCAGGTAGCAGATATAGGTAGTTTGAGGGAGGCTTTGTCATCAAGTGGTTATGTGTTAACTTGTGCTTTCATTGTATCTAAGTTGTGTGCTAATTGTTCTTTGTTAGTTATGCCACTACATAAATATAGTCTTGAAGAATAGGTTTTTATGTGTGATACATATGTGAAAATGGATTCTTCCAGAGAAATGATAAAGCTATTTGCAAGAAAATATCTTGACAATCATGTTCCAGGTAAAAGAACTTTTCACTTGTTAAAAATTTATGAGGCAGGGTCTCTCAGTGACAAGAAACATGTTTCAAATTGTCATGTTCTTATGAAAGAAAAGTTAGATGTATTACAGGAATTTCTTATACAGATGTCTACAATGTATTGCTACTGAGGGGCATCTTACTTATTTTCCATTTTGCGTACCTGTAGCGGTATATGTCAGTTTGCTGAGACTATGCTCATAGTGTTGCCCTGGAGCCTCGGACCTCATTTTCACTATCTTTTATAACATAGGTTATAATATTTATTAATATCAGCTTTAAATGCAGTACCAATTTATGATTTCAGTTATAATATAAGTACGAAAATTAAAAGATAATTTTATATGCAGTAACTCTATCTCCGTTTTCTGCTCAGGCAACCTGTAACTTACATCACCTCACTGTATTATGACACGTTCCTATCACTTTCTTATTAGCATAAATGTTGCTTTTTCTTTTTTTAAAATACAGGTGGAACCTTACCTCACAAATCTAGCACTGTTTGATACAAAACAAGGTAGAAAACTAACAGAGAATTTTTACTTTGATGTGAATAATCCACAAGTTAGAAGCATGGTGCCTTCATTAAATAAAAATGGCTCAGCAGACAAACCCGAATTTTCATTGCCGTCCGAGCTTCACCAGCTGCCAGAGGAGTGGCTTATGTTTCCAAAACAGGTAAGGTTATATTAGGTATAGTAAAATTTCATAGCATGTCTGTACATTGTGCAAAATACTGATTCCATTTATCTTCAGTTTTGAGTATACATTTATTGAAAATAATTGAACAGCCTTTTATGTACTATAATTTTTTATGTTCATCATTATTAGTTATTGTTAAGCTCTAAAATGTTTAAATTTTGACATTATAAATACTAAATATAATTTTGAAATTTAAAATTCCTATTGCATATGCTTTGGAATTGTCCTCAGGGCTATTAAGAATAAAATTACATAATACCATCAGAACCATTCCTGCCAATGCCCTTTGGACAAAAGACATTTAAACCCATGAAGAGATTCACTTTTTGTTTACATCAGGTAATAATCGTAGAATAGACATTATTGGCAAATAAAAAAGAGGTAAGGCAGAAATTACAAATCCCACAGTGAGCTTTGAGGACTCAGTGTTTTAACCTTTTGAAATTGACAATTAGAAAAAAAAAAAAGGTACATGATTCCCTTATTTTGAAAAAAAATATTACTTCTGTAACAATATTATAGTGACTGGCCTACTTCTGGTAATGTATTTCCCTTAAGTTCTTTGTTAACTAAAGGAAAATATATAGTTAATGTAATAAACACTCCATTGTCAACAGCTTCTTAAGTACATTTAATTGAGAATATAGTTAATGCACATTATAATATTAATAAATCTAACTCCCCCAATTATTAGCACTATTTTATTAATCATACCCCAATTCTCTCATCCTTCTTATCTATTCTAATCCATTTCTCTCTTACTTTTCCTAAGTATTTCACAAAAACTTTTTTTCTATTTGTCCCATATCAGTCAGCATTTTATGTGCTATATATTCTTTCAGTAATTTATTCCATTAAGCTTCCCATACACCCTCCCTTCATCTCTGTACCCCTTTACACTCTAATAAACAACAAAATATTCCTTCAGGCTCTCTACACATAAAAAACCTCTTCCCCTTCCCCATTTTCTCCTCTGAAACCCTTTAAAAACAATGCTCCTACTCGCATCCAGGCCATTCCTTCCCTTCCAAATTTATCACATCATTCTAATATTTCTCTCTCACCCACTCTTTTTTAATTATTCTGTACAATTTTAAGAAAATCTTATTTCTAAAACTAGCCCAAATTTCTCGTTTCTCTATATCTTCAATTCTTTTCCTTACTTCCTTCTAAACCCTTGTCTACTTTTATTTCCAAACTTCCAAGTTCCCCCATCCCATTTTCCTGCAATATGTACTCCACTTCTCCCATCCAACTGTTACCTCTCATTACTTCCCTTTGATATTTCATATACTCTTTTAGAACAATGTGATTCCCTAATTTTCAAACCTAATATGATCTATCATGAACCAGTTGTTTAACAGTTGAGAATGTGAGTAAAGGTCTCAAAAAAACATGTCCTGAATTTTTTAATTTTGAGAGTGAAACATTAAGTGTGTTTTATCATTGTATCAATATTTTAAATGTATTTAAACTCAGATTGCTTCTGTTTTCATTGGAAGTGAAGCTGCAAAAAAGGTTTTTAGCATTTTAAAATATTTTATCTACTGGAGAATTTTCTTCTAACTCAGCTAAAGTCACTCCTTTCAGTGAAGCTTTAGGCAATCCCATCACCTCTCTATAAACCATCCTATGAATTAAATCAGTTTTCAACCATCCCTTGGAAGCTCCCTATACTTCTACAACATATAACATTTTTGGATTCCACTACCACTTGGATCAATTTCTCCAACCAATTTATTGACATATTTAGAATTTTCTTCAAACATATTCTAATTTCTCTCATGGTTACTTTACCTTTAACAATATAATTCTTCTCTTGGAGTTCCCAGCATCCACTACTTGATAACTAATCCCCAAATCAAATTGTTTAACCACTTCCAATGGCTCCCCATTCAAGAACCATTTCTCATCCCTTCTTAATTAACCCCCTTTCTTAAACACTACTATTTTCAATTTCTTAACATTTACTCTTAATCCTCATTCTGCACAAACTCTACTTAACAGCCTTGTCGCAAACCTACCTTTTGCTCCACCTTCTCTGTGATTTCATTTCTTGTACACATACCACAAAACTTAACTCCATCATACCACTTTTGAACCTCTGCAATAAACTCTCACCAGAAGTACATCTCTTCTTATTGTAACACATGTTTTTCAAAATCTGCAAAGAACACATAAACTCTACCTCTTTTAAGGAAAATTATACTTACCTTAATGTAGGATCCACCTCTTTTGTTTCTTAGTAGCCTGTTTACTATGCTTTGAAATATCAATAGGTTATCAACAGCACTTCTAACTTTCCTGAAATTTACAGAACTTCCCTTTTACATCTAACCATTTCTGTAATCTATAAGCTAATATGCCTGTGTAAATTTTACCCAAAATTGATAAGTTGATTCCTGGGAAAGATGTAAATTTAGCAAAACTGTTCAATTAAATACATTGTACTTACAAAGCTGTAGACAATGGAGTGCTAATATATCCTACACTAATGTATTCAACTAACTCCACTTACGTACATAAAACTAGGACATGTTTATGGAGCATTCACTCACATCATCAGCTGTTGAACGACCACTGTTATGTTACTCAAAATGGTGGCTGGATACCAGGATCTCCAGTGGCAGTGTCTGATGGTTCTAGTAGGAACTTGCCGAGTCCATCCATAGGGGAAAAATCAAAATTCATTAAGTTCTTCTTATTTTTTAAGATGAAAATTTTCTCCCAAGTGGATAGTTCCATTGGGTTATGAAGCTGTTTCAGCAGATTAATCTCTGGTTTAATTTCATGATTTTTGGTCCAAAATTGAGCTACTACTGCTGACTTATCAACCTGTTTAAACCCAGTATTCCTAAAGTGTTCTTTTTTCTGAATTTCCAAATTTGTGTTCATTTTCCCACCGTATCTCTGATCACAATCTGTACATTTGATTTCATAAATTCCTGATTTCTTTTCTGTTGGTATTTTGTCTTTTACTGTGCAACCTAATAAATTCTTGATATTATATTTGTACTTTGGGGCTAACATTATTCTATTTCTATGAATTTCTTCTTAAATTTGCTGTGGTAAGTTGGACAGTGTGTGAAACTTTTGAATTTGTACCTTTCCTTGTTGTTCTTCAGTGTGGATACCTCTCTTATTGATTTTTATCTTTTAAATTTATTGATAATTTTTATTACTGTGTCTTTTTTGAAACCATTGGTTAAAGCTGTCTTTATTATCTTTTGGTATTCCGTTTTGTATTCTATTCTGTGAGAGGGATGTTGGTTAGTCTGTGTGCCAAGCTATGAATCCCTGCATATTTATGTGGAATGGGGTTATAACTATCAAACTTTCTGTGTGTGTTTCTTTTCTGCGAATTCCAAAGTTAAACAATCTCCATTTCTTATGATTTTTAATTCTAGGAATGGGAGCCAACCATTCCTGTCTTCTTCCATAGTACATTGTATAGATTTATATTGTAGATTAAGAAGTTTCAGAGCATCTATTGAATGTTTTGTAGGTATTATTGCAAATATGTCATCCACATACTTATACCATGTCTTGAAAAATAAAGGGAAGGCTCTGGTGATATGCATTTCAAAGAAACTCATGAATAAATCCAATAGAAATGGAGACGAGGGGTTTCCGATAGCTAGGCCTGAAATTTGTTGGTAATATCTCTGGTTGAACCTGAAGAAATTTTGTTTAATGCAAATATTAGTAAGTTTCAGTAAGTCTTCTATTTCTTCTGTTTGTAAATTTAAGGATGTTAACCATTTCTTTAACATGTGCATAAGCTTCTCTGTTGGTGTGCTTGGGAATAAGGCCTTTATGCCAAACAACACCATTATATCTTCTGTTGTAATTGTGCTATTTTTAAGTTTTTCAACCAAATGAAATGAATGCTGATGCTGATGCTGAAACTTTGGAATTTTTTAAAAGAATTGAAATTGTTGATAAATTTTTTTGCTAACTGGTATGTGGGTGAATTGATATTATTGATTGGTCTCATTGAAATGGAATACCAACAGATAATAAAGACAACTATAACCAATGGTTTCAAAAAAGTTACATTAAAAAAAAAATTATAGATAAATTTAAAAGACGAAAATTGGTAAGAGAACACTAAGGAAAGATATAAACTTCAAAAGTTTCACATACCATCCAACTTACCACAACAAATTTAAGAAGATTTTCAAAGAACATGGAACAATGTTAGCCACAAAGAACAAATATAATATCGAGAATTTATTAGGTTGCACAGTAAAAGACACCATACCAACAGAACAGAAGTCAGAAATTTATGATATCAAATGTGCAGATTGTGATCAGAGATACATTGGAAAAATGAAAAGAAATTTGGAAATTGGGAAAAAAGAACACTTTAGGAATACTGGCTTTAAGCAGGTTGATAAATCAGCAATTGCACCTCACTTTTGGACCAAAAATCATGAAATTAAACCAGAGATTAATGTGTTGAAACAGCTTCATAACCCAATGGAACTATCCACTTGGGAGAAAATTTTCATCATAAAAAATAAAGAAAATTTAATGAACTTTGATTTTCCTCCTGTGGATGAACTCATCAAGTTCCTACTACAACCACCAAACACCGCCACATAAGCATCTGGGTATCCAGCAACCATTTTGTGTAACAGTAGTCAGTCAACAACTGAAAATGGGAGTGATTATTCCTGAAACATGTGTTAGTTTTATGTAAGTGGTATTTAGTGTAAACAATTTGAATGCATAATTGTAGGATATAAGAGTGTTCAAGATGATATAGTAAGAACTGTCATAAAATATTCTTTTATGATCTTCAGAAACCATGTGTATGGAATTAATTGTAGTTGAAAAGAATATTTGTATAAGATTATATACTCTTTGTATGTTTTCTATGATTTCATGCAACTATTTCTTGTTATTGTACATTATTCTTTATGGGTCAGCTAATTCAATAAAAATTACTAATGTTTTCTTTACAGAATAATATTGTTGCATTTAACTCAAGAAGCATTCGATGTGTGTAAATTGCAACACTTGATTTTTGTCATTTAATACCCTCTACCTGCTACCAGTTTATTTGCAATGAAAACATACAGTACAGTGATAATATGTTTATTTTCCAGGCTGTGTTTAGTATTAGCAATCCTCATCCTGACATCTATTTAGTAGTGCGAATAGATAAAATATTACAAGGTGGAATCTGCCAAACAACAGAACCATACATTAGAAGCACTAAAGATCCAAGACTTGGGTTGCGAGTGCATAAAACTGTTAAAGCTTGTTGTCAGAGGTAAGGAATCTCATATTATTAATTGAATATGAATTTATTTGAATTGTACATAAAATTAAAAAATGATCTGATTCTGATTTTGACCCTGGCTACTTTCACATGCGACTAATAGCAGTTTCATATGCATATTTTATTGCAAATCATAGACTTCAACCAATTATTATAACACTAATCATTATAGTCATCATGTCTTTGCTGGATCTTACCTGGATTATGAAGACTCATCTCCTGCCATAAGATCATCTGTAGTTTCCTACTGGAATGTCCTGAAGTGAAAAGTTTAGCTTCCACCTTTTGACTATTATTTCTAAAACTACCTATTTAGAACTAATGGTTAACTAACTGTTATTTTCCTTATCTAGCAACTTTCTTTATTTCCTTCTCAATATTCAAGCATAATAATTCACTATGAGATAACAATCACTTAGCAGCATCAATTTCAATTATTGAGAGTTGACAGAAGAATTGAGCTTCCCAATTGCACTCATTCAGTTATTTTATTAATCCATTTGATCATTTATATTTATATAAATTTGTTTCATATTTTTGTTAAGCAAAAATATGGAAAAATGCTGTCAAAAGAGTTTATTTTAAAAGAGAATGAGTAATGAAAAGAAATTATTTTAGTGGCATATTACAAGAATCTTAATAAAACATAAATTTGATATTTGGTACAGAAATGGTCAAAATTACTCATAAGCCATAGTTTAATTAAACCTAATTTTTTCATTATAATAAATATTGAATTATTCTTTCTGTATACACATTCCTACTCTCATATTATCATTTTCTTCAATACTTCGCATATTTAAGTGAACTAATTCCAAAAATTATTATAAATACATTAAAACTTGCAGTAGTATTTGTATTTACCAGTATTCCTACACTTATAGAGAAATTTATTTACATTACCAGTGACCAACTAATACTAGAATAGAACAACAAAAAATCACATGTATATTTGTAAATTTGGAGCAGTAAAGTACAACTATAGCAGAAACCTTAGTGGAACAGTCTACTAATAACTACAAGTTACAAGTGCATATATTTATGGACCATACTTATGTGAAACAGGGTCCTGGCAGAGAGCTGTTTTCCTCATTCTCTAGCATGCATCCTTTTTTTCTTTTCATTTCAGGTTAGGAAGCTACAGAATGCCATTTGCATGGGCAGCACGTCCACTTTTCCGTTTATATAGTAATGAATTAGACACATCACCTGATTTTAGTGCTATTTATCGCCAAGAAGGAAATAGATTAAAAGATGAAGAAATACTCAAACTTCTTAGTGAGTACAGGAAGTAAGTAAAGTATTCTAAGGGACTGCATTTTTTAAAACTGTACATTTAAACATCTGCAAAGTGCAGCTTTTTGTCATATCAAGTATTATCCTAGATCCAAAAAGTTGTTCCTTTTGTATATTTTCAAACATAGTAGTTTATTATTTATACAGGAAAAAATATTGAAAAACATTGACTTGGTACAAGGTATGATCTAACTAACCATGTTAGGTATGTTAACAGGATAAAAATATAGCTATCATTTTTCAACATAATCCCTTTGTTTCAATGCATTTCTCACATTTCTGAAATAACATTTCAAGCCAAGACTAATGCCATAGTCTAGTGGTATGAGGATAGATCCATAAGTTTCTGGCCCAACCATTTTCTAGGTACGATAAAGGCAAAAACTGTATTTCACTTTTCAATATAGTTACCCTTTATTGCAATACACTTCTCACATCTTTGAATTAAAATTTCAAATCCCCCTCCCCAAAATAGAAGTTTTGTGTGCAAAATGGGCATAAATAGCATCCATCACTTCTTCGTCACACTTAAATTTCCTTCCTCGAAGGCCCTTCTTGAGTTTTGAGAAGATGAAATGGTCACTGGGAGCTAGATCTGGGCTGTAGGATGGATGGTCGATCTTCTTGATGCCACATTTCTTCATAGCTTCCTTTGCAATAAGAGCTGTGTGCACACAGGTGCATTGTCGTGAAGAAATGGTGACTCAGCTTTCCTTGCCTTTTCTCTTTGATGGAAGCATGTAGTCTATGCAGTAGGCAAGCATAGTACCCCCCATTTACTGTGGTGTTCCTCTCCTTGAAGTCAATGAAGAGTATTCCTTCACAGCCCCAAAAGACTATGACCATGATCTTGGTTGACTGAGTGGCCTTGACCTTTAGAGGTGGTGCTTTGCCAGGTTTATGCTACTCCATTGATTCTCTTTTGGACAAGGGATTATAGTAGAGGACCATAGTTTCATCTCCTGTAACAATGGTTTGCAGAACTTCTCTCTTGTTGCCATGGCAGAGCTCCAAAAATGCCTGATAACAGATGACTTGTTGCTGCTTTTGAACTGACGAAAGAAGTCTAAGCACTAACCTTATTCATGTTTAAATGTTCATGAATAATTCAAAGGACTGTTGTTTTAGAAAGGCCCAACCTTGCTGCTATTTCTGTAAGTTTGAGCTGCCAGTCTTCCATAATCTCTCCTTCCACAAGAGTGATGTTTTTAGGAGTGAGCACCTCCAAGGGCCAACCTACATGCTCTTCATCTTCAATGCTTTCATGACCCATTCGAAAAAGTTTGGCTCATTCTTTTGCATTCGAATATGAGAGGGATGCTTCCCCCTATACCCCATCCAATAGCAGTTTAATTTCATTTGGAGTAAGTCCTTCTTTTGTGAAGAACTTAATAACAACCGATACTCCATTTTGGACATGTCACAATGTTCTACACATAGCTTTCTTTATGCGACTATATCTGAACAACCAAACACCGCAAAGCTGAAGTTACAGCTGCAATTATTTACTTAACAGATGAGGTATGACACCAGATAAGGATTTTGTGAAGGCAATTATCCTTATTGGTGAGGCTGGAAACTTGTGGATCTACCCTCGTAGTATTTGCACATCCCAAGCAGCAGACTTGGGTTCTATCCTGGATGGGTTAGTTTCCTAACTGAGGTTTTTAAGGGTTTTTCCTTAGGTCTTTAGGTGAATGCTGAGGAGCTGAGGCCACAATCTCCCCTGAACTCTTTTGGCCAAGTTATCATTTATTACCCTTCATCTGGCACAATAAATCTTTAGGTCATGGTGCCATGATGGGTGAATCACCCTAAAAATAGTCAAAAAGTTTATCTACAAAATTCAGGAAAACTGTGTCCTTCAACTCATTATTGTTCATTACTCTACCATTAAAGGTCACATTTCAGTTTTGAAAAAAGATAATGGTCATTTGAGGCAATGTCCGGTTGTATAGTGGATGATCCAGCTCCTTAAGGCCACAAATGTTCACAGTAGCCATGTGGACTGATGCATTGTCATGCTGTAGACAAACTCCTTGACTCAGCAATCCATGCCATTTTTCCTTGATGCAATAACTCAGTATAGTACTTTCCAGTCACCATTGTGTTCCTTTCTTTGAAGACTATGATCAAAATTCCTCTGCAGTCCCAAAAAATTGTACCTAGGAATTTATTTGTGAACTGTGTGACCATGGTCTTTCTAGGGGCTGCTTCACCCTTCTCCCATTTCATTGATTTTCTTTTTGAAAGAGAGTCATAGAAGAAAACTATAGTTTCATCCCTTTTGACGATGAGGAGAAAAAAAAAATGTTCCTTGCTCATTTACATTTCAACTGCTGGAAGATTTCAGGATACCTATCTTGTACTGACCTTATGCATATGCAAATGTTGATAAAGGGTGTGAAAAAAGTCTCAACTTGCAACTCTTTCTTTTGTCTTCAGACATTTCACTCTCAGAATTTCCTCTTTGGCATTCTGCTAAAACAAAATAATTTTGATCACTCCTTCACAATGTAATTAAAGGGGAAAGTTCCCCATGCACACTCTCAAGGCATTGATTAATATCGCAGAGTGAAATTTCTTTTTTATTAAAACTTCTGCCCTGAATTCAATTTTGACCATCACATGTTTCCCTTAAATGAGCTTTTCAAAGCAAGTTAATAGTGTGGGTGGTAAGGAAATGCATTTTTTACATTCCTGAAACAGATGAGTATCAGATAGCATGAACATTGTAACTATGTATAATGTTCTCTTTTGTGTCAAAATATTTAGAACATTCTGAGATCTCATGTAAGGGAACAAAAAGAACATTCTAAATTGATATTATTGTATGATTGGCTTCATTGTGCAAGTTCCAATTTACATTTTAATGTTCTAAATATTTTTACTCAGAAGAGATTATTAATGCATGTTTCACTTTGTTTGATTTCAAATTGATTAGTATTGAAATGAATAATGTCCTTTTTGTAAGGCCAGAAGCTTATGTGCAATTATTATCAGCTTATCAAAACACAGAACAAAATAAATTCACAGGAAAATGCCACAGTATGTAGAATCTAAAAGAACTACTTTGTAGCAGCTACTGAAATTTAAAGAAAGCATTTCCTAATGGATAAAATAAAAGCATTGTTCCCCAAAAGCATTATAATGAATTCTGATTTTGTTTAGACAAATGTATATTTATTGTGCTTGATAAATGAGAAGAATCGAAGTATGTATTAGCAGAACATTGCCAAGTCAGTAATCTCACTTTGCAACTTGCCTGTTGTTTGCACACATGCTCAACCAGAATGGTCAGTATGGTAGTGTGACAATGAGATTTGGTGTTCACATGAATTTTGCTCCCTGTCAGCAATTTGGAGATTGTTCTGTTTGTCAGTGAGAAGAAATCTATTTATTTTAATAGCCATAATGTTATTTAACAAATATAACATTTGTCTGATATACATACTCTGAATAAATTGATTCAAAGATGAGAAATTTGATTTTACATACATTGTGGCATTTAGGAAACGCATTTATTTTAATTAACTGTAATATATAGCAAATGTTTGTTGTTTTAGGCCAGAAAAGATGAGCAGATTAACAGTGATACCAGGGTGGATGAAGATAAAAGTTGAACCAATCACAGAGCTTCCCGAAAGTATGTTAATTAATTCCATATATATTTTAGTTATACAGCTGTCCATGAGACAGAATGTAACAGATTTTATGTTATAGATTCTTTAACAACATCACTGGCGCCATTGAAACCATTCCCAGTGCCTCCTACAAGTGATCCATCTTTGGAAATCATCGAGTTTGAAGGAACTTCAGAGAAAGATGTGCATCCTTACACAACATTTATTAATCACTTATATGTGTATCCTCAGAGTTTGAATTTTGATACTCAGAAAACATTCACAAGAGCAAGAAACATTGCCTGTATAGTTGAACTCAGGGACTCTGATGCTGAAGGGGCCCAGTCCCTTTGTGTAAGTTATCAGTTTATTTTTGACACATTTTCAAAAGTTATGCACACTTCATATGCATGGCTGTAGGTTGGTGTCACTGCTCTAATTTTCATGGTAGTTATAATTTAACATTAGGTGTAGAGTATTTCATATGCATTTGCTTGTTAACTTGTTCATGTTCTGTAGAACACTGCTAAAATGTAAGATGAAACAGGAAGTCCATCCATAAGGAAAACTGGGAAAATTACAGGAAAATTGAGAAAAATTTTCTACCAAATATTTGTCTATAACTGAAAAAAAATGTAATTTTATTAAACTTTAATTATTTAGATCTTTGGTTGATTAAATATTCTGACCTGCTGACAAGCATGATCAATCATATTGCATTTATTTTATTCATCCTTTTGATCTTGTTACATGATATAGGACATGTGCAAAAAGCTAATTTCTTAACATTAGCATTCACAGCTTTCCTAATCATTCTTTATCAATACCCTGCATAATAAGTTTTTTTAAATAAAAGAGATTATACTGGGCGAGCAATGGTTGATGCAACCACAGGACTGGCTGGTAGGGCTATGTTGCTATGTCAGCAGATGTGGGGAATATATTTCCCTTCCACTGCGTGAGGCTTCAGTGTGAGTTGAAATCTTGCGCAAGTAGACATGTTTGCTAGGCAATGTAATACAGTGTATTCAATGAAAGTGTATCATGTGAGATGGGGCAATACAAGTATTCTATTCCCCAAAGAATATTCATGTATGATTCATACATGCATTCAAAATCAGCATGTGCTATAAGGAAATTATTTCAAGAGGAATTTCCTGATGTTCATGTTTCTAATCCAAGTTCAATTCATTGATTAGTAAATAAATTTCGTGAAACGAAAAGTACTCTTTATCTCTGAGGGTTATTAAAAGAGAAAGTGTGCAAAACAAATCCACACACTTTAGATGAGCTTAAAACTAACATCTGTTAAGAAATTCCTGCCATTTCTCAGAGGAAACTATAGGGTGTAATGAGCAATTTCCTAAGTACATGTCAGAGATGCTTTAACAATAAAGGAAGGCAGTTCCAGCATCTCCTTGCTTCATGTACGTGAGTAATATACTTTTCTTTTTAAGTGTTTATGTTATGTATGTTTGAAATAACTTACATGACAAACTGTACTATATTTACTGCAGGCTTCCTGTCACCTGCACTGCCAACACAGCAGCCAGCCAGCCGCACATCATGAAATTGGTTGTTTGAAGCATTGTTCACCCCGTAGAAAGCTGTGATAACATGCATGTGCAACTTAGTGAATACAAAACAGTATATAAAGTGTTGTTCTATTATACAAAGGCTGTTCAATAAAAAAAGATCATATATTTTTTACAGGCATAGTTTCACACTAAAATGTAACTTTACAATATTTTGTCAGCTTAATGCATAATGTACACTTGAGTCTAGTTTCATTGTTGTCTCTTCCAGTTCCCACCTCTTAGAGGTGTTTAAATTGAGACATGTTCAGTTTTGCCTACAGCAAAATGAAGTTGATGCACAATGGCTCTGAAATTCTGTTTTTGTCTCAATAAATCTTTAGTTGAGGTCTGTGCCTTGTTACAGGAGATTTATGGAGTTCTTCTCTGTAGCACAGCTTCAAGATGGTTTAAAATGTTTAAGGAGGAGTAGGAATCGATTTCAAAAGAAAAGTGGATGTGGAACTTGTGCTTTATTGAAAGAAAACATTAATACTGCCTGCTGCCATTATGAAAGAGGATTGTCAAATAATATTCAGAGTACTTTCAGAAATTCTGAAAATTTCATACATAGATAGGTAACTGATAAGTTGCACATGAGACATGTTTATCCATGGTAGGTTCTAAGACAGATTCCTGAACAATAGAGCATTCAGGTGCAGGTTTGCATTCAGGTGAAGGTGAAGTTATAGGAAGGTGCAGACTTTCATTCAAAGGCAATCACTGCGAATGAAACTTGGCTATATCATTTTGATCCTGAGAGCAAACAGTAAAGCTTTGTTATCACCAATACCAAAAAAACCAAAAGTAGTTCCTTCTGCTGGAAAGTTATGGTCCTCTCATTTTTTGATATTCAAGGAATGGTTTATCAGTGTGTCGTACTTGCACACACAACTGTAACTGGGAAATATACAGAGATGTCCTGAAAACTCTGCAAGATAAATCACTTACAAAAGACCACATTTTCATGCAACAAGCTGTATACTGCACCATGATAATGCACAGCCTCACATCAAATGTTGTTGCTAAATATTTCACAAAAATTAATATGAAATATATCCCTCACCCTCTCTATTGTCCAGTTTTAGCCCCGTGTGACTTTTTCCTTTTCTCCATATTGAATAAATATCTTCATGGGGGACATTTTCTATGACCAGAAGTAGTGGCAAAGGCTGCAGAGGCAATTCAAAAGGATATGTTAAAAAATGACTTCCAGCATGTCTTTGAAGACATAGAAATGCTGGGACAGGTGCATTGTATTTAACAGTGGCTATTTTGAGAAAAATCATAAAAATAATGAGTATGGGTAAAGCTAGGTTGTCAAAAAACAGTATGATCATTCTTTATTGAACAGCCCTTATAAGAAGTAAGTTTGGATAATTTAAGTTTCTAAAATGCCTATTATGTGTTTTGAAAATGTCAAATGGGTTGATAAATAGGTGCCTCAAGAAGAGGAATAAATGCTCTCAAACACTCTGTTATGATGCTGCAGACATTAACTCAAAACTATATACATAATTGTTTTGGAATGGCCAAGAGGATTGAATACACAATAGCTTACTTTAAACAATTTTTTGTATTAAACACTTGCTGTAATATTAAAAGTTTGAAAACAGTAATTGTTCATAAATTAACTACTGTCATTTTCAAAATGCCTTATCATTTCTACAAAGATCTCTACACTGAATGACAATGCGTGATGATGGTTAGATTGAGATATAGCCTCTTATGTCATTACATTTGTGCGCATTTGACTGGCTGTGAACACAAATCACAATGTAATGTAGATAACCCTGTGGTTCCATATTGAAGTGTGTAAGACCATTAATTACCAATTTCAAAATAATAAATCATTGGTGTCAAGCTCCATTTCTATTTGTAAGTTGGTATATGTTTGGAGGGCTGCTCGGCTTAAGCTGATGATCTTGAATAACACCCCCCGACTCATTGTTCTTACTGCTAACATACTTGCAACTGTCTGGAGACACTGCTGATATATTTGGCGCAATAGTTAGTTAATAATGCTTAAAAAGTGCAGATTTGTGGCAGGGTACATTATTGCACTTTCCAATGTTGGTTACAGCCTTTCAGTGATTGCAAACTAATTTTAAGAGATGGGCCATACCAAAAGTAAGTTGTTTGTGGGCTATGTAACACAGCTACACAAAAATGGATTCTCATCTGAGCTCAATCGAGCCTTACCAAAATTAAGTTTTTGTGGGCCAAGTGACACAGCTACACAAAAATGGATTCCCATCTGAGCTCAATCTGCAGAAAAATTAATGAGAAAAAGGTAGCAACCAACATGAGTAAAAAGAGTAGTGGCCAGGGTGAGGGTTAACATGACACAAGAAACTGCATCAACACAAAGAAGCATTACCAACTGCATTGGAACATCTAAAGGCACAGTTTGTTGCATAATCCATGGAAATTTGGGTCTAGAACGGTGGTATAAAGCATGTACTGAGATAACAGCACATCAGAGAAAATTACATGAATACCTCCTGGCAGGTGAAAAGTTGCAATGAGTGGTTTCTCTGGATGAAGCATGGATTTACGTTGATATAACAAACTCTGTGCAATGTACTACCATCCAGTGAGCCAAAAAGGATGCTCTAACTAGGAAAATCAAAGAAGAGTTCTCCAAGGTGTTCATGGTGGTTGAAGATTACTGTACTCAAGGACAACTCAAGATTCACAGAGTTGCTAATGATGTAAAGGTACATGCAGCCTACTTCCAAAAGAATGATATTGACCCAATTTTTGATGAACAGATTTCCCAGTTGTATGGTGACAACACCCCTAATGTTTGGATCCATGTGGATGAGCATCCAGTCAGATGGCACATCATCCCTTGCTTACTGCTGCCAGAAATCTGTGAAAATGGGTGTACATGATACCTTTTAAAAGAATCCCAGTGAAGTTGCCAGATGCATCAATGGATTTTTGCTGGTTTGATCTGGTGAAACAAGGCCTTGCTTCTAGACGCCCCACCAGGATTGAGGATCTGTGGAAAGTCTGCCAGTTAGTTAGAGTAACATCCCCCTCCCTGTTCTGCATTGCAGTCTCCAGCAATGGAAATTGCAATATGGGGCAACAGTTCAAGCCTAATTATATCACATCGAACAAAATTGGTGGTGGTAAAAGGGAATCTCACTATGGAAAATGCAAGTAACCTCACCCCATATTAAGTCGGGCAGCCCTATATTTTTTCTGCACCCTCATTGTACTCATTAAATTCTTTGCTTCATGATTTTTATACTTGATATGAAGCATTAAGAGTTAAAAAGCAGAAACACACACTCAGTAACTTTAATATTTTCATTTCTTTATTATAAATTTTTTTCTTCTTGCATTGTTTTTTGGACAAAAATTATCTTACAGATAATGTAATGAATTTAGTTTTGAAAGTTGTTTCAATATATTGCAGTGCATCTATGGAAGACCTGGAGGTCCATTATTTGTGTGCCAAAGCTCTTGTACTGTTCTGCATCATAGCACAACTCCAACGTGGTATGAAGAGGTCAAAATAAGGCTTCCTGTTAATATTAATAGCAATCATCATCTGTTGTTTACATTTTATCACATATCATGTGAGCCATCCAAGAAGAGGGAATCTGGTATTGAAACATGTGTTGGTTATGCTTGGCTTCCTCTACTGCACAAAGGAAGGTAACTGTCAACATTAGATTTCTAATAAAAGTAGAAATTGCAGAGACTGAACTTGATAAAATAGAAATTTTTACAAGAAAACACTCCTATGATTTGTGGTATACATGATACATTCATACTAGAGATAATAAATTAAAGGGTGTAACAGAATGGAAATAAGTGAATGCATTGGGTGAAGCAAAGAAAACTGACAAGAACCAAAATTGTAGAAAAGGATATAGGCCAGTTAAAAATTATATTGGAAGGAATGGTAATTACGTATCATATATCCCAGTCAGCATTTTCTTATATATTAAATTCTCATACAACTCTGATTAATAAAAGCACGCACATAATCTAATTTTTATGTTATAATGAGTGCAATCTGTGTTATAATAGATGTTCAAAAATCTGGGCAACATAAGAACATAATCCTATAGAAATTCTATCATCAAAAGCTTCTCTTAGAACCCCCATAGAACTACAGGTAGCGTGAACTTGACAGAATCTTGTTGAAATTAATTCATGTTGTCTCTTGTTATCAGATAATTGTTCAAAAACATGTATTTGCATACAGTATGCCTCTTGATTAACTGTATATTGAGAAAATATTATTTACCTTGCAGCAATAGTAGGCCATACCCCAGTTTTTTTTCATGGTGCAAGGCAACTTCATGAATTAATCACAGATTTTTTTTGTGCTCCAGTGCCTATACTTTTGCAAACAAACATATACATGTAAATGAAACCAAATCTCATCATAGAAAATTATTAACTGCTGTGTAACATTCTGTAAAATATGACTGTAAAACTGAATTATGCAAACCCTTACAACTTAAATTGTTGAGTAATTGGAATTCTTGCACTACAGCCATTGTGTAAAGTTTCAATTTTAGCAGCATATTAGCTCTGTGGGCTGAGCTTTTAGAAATACCTATTTGTTATGATATAAATTAAAAGTATTTCTTTGCAGAACACTGTTATCTTTCCCAAATGTAATCAAGTTTTTTTCATGTAGGACAAATCATTTTTGGTTAAGTATTCTATCATATATTGAACCTATTTTTCTAAATTCAACAAATTTGTTATAGTATCTCTATGTGAAACCACAATGCCAGGTAATTTCTTTAAAAATTGGGTATACACTTCTCTAAAAACATTTTGTTTTCACATAAAAGCCAAACTTAAATATCTGTGTTTTAGTGTTAACTTTATTGGATAATATTTAATTCATGCATAACAATTAAGTCTCACATTTAGAGCAAGTGACAATCACTGAAAGCAAAATACCAACGGACTTTATGACAGAGCTGACATTAACTGAAATATGATTGTGAGCTGGTAGATTGAAAATTGGTAATGATGGAGTTTTGGTCAGTTGGCTGCCAATTGTAGCTAACATGTATAGTTGGGAGATGACAGACTGGGAAATATGGTATGCATTGTATGAAATTTAATATTCTTTTCTATCCTAGCAGCAGTTTCAGGTTCTGAACCATATATTTCATGCTGAGGATGTATTAATTCATTCTGTCTGAATAGGCACACTTGTTTTCTTAAGGCTGACCACCACCACCACCACCACCACCACCACCAATAATTTCCCCTTTAATAACCAGATAGATTTGTTATATCTTGTGCTCTTTGTCTCTTCTTTCTGAAGACACTACACTGAAATAAGTGTTCTGCATTTATGACAACATCTGTGTTGTATAATGTACATAAATTTGTATCCAGTATTTTCATTTGACTCAGATTGTGTGCTAAAAGAATATGGTCTGTCATAATCTTAAACCTGGCTACAATGTCTTTATGAATTGCTTTATACAGGAATATTTCTTTATATCTATGTCTGTCTACTTTTTATCTTGTTGTGTAGTTTGAATAATATTTCAGATGGGTTTGATTGATTTTTGTTTTGATCTCTTATATTATGAGGGGTGTTCAGAAATGATTTACTATAGTGGTGTTTTATGAATACTACACAATTTATAGGTATTTCCATTTGTAGGGCCATTGATGATATTAGTATGCCATGCAGATGCTAGATGGTGGTTGTAACAGTGTAGCGAAGGACAGCATTAGTTTGTTGTCAAGTAGAGAAAGATGTAGACAAAAATGGACTGCATAGGTTTTATGAAAGGAAGGCATCAAAAGTTCAGAAATTCATTGATGTTTAAATGCAGTATGTGATCAAGAAGCTCCTGCATAGAAGACTGTTTTCAACTAGGTCAATGGGTTCACCAGCAGCAGGAAATCTGTACACAAGAATGTGAGTACCGGTCTGTCAATATCGCAGTCTCCCAGGAACATTGAGAGGATGTGTCTGAGTTGATAATGGGTGATTAGGCACATAACTTTTGATGAACTGAAATGTCAGACAGGTCTTGACCATGCAACCTGGCACACCATTATTCATGATAATATGAATATGAAAAGGTATAGGCACATTGGGTTCCATGGGGCACAATAAGAGAAGGGCAGAAGGGTTGAAGTCCTTGCCTATAACTGGGATTGCATAGTGAAGATCTGGATTTTTTGGGGGAAGCTGGTGATTGGTGGTCAGTCATTATGTCACTACCACACACCAGAGAAGGAAAGTCCATTTCAAGCAATGGAAATATCCAGGGAGTCCCCAGCCCAAAAAATTTCATGCTGCTCTATCTGAAGCAGATGATGACTGTCTTTTGGGACACTTGAGGCATACTGCAAACGGACTGGCTTTCTTAAGGAATGACTGCCAAAAGGTGTAGTGCAAGACCCTTACACAGCTTAGAACAGGATTTAGCAATGACGAAAGGGGAAGTGATTGACAGGAGTGTTCCTCCAACATGACAATGCACAGCCCCACACAAGCAACACTATGACTGCAAAGTTATAATTACTGGGGTTCATTGTTGTGCCACACCCACCATATTCACAGGGTCTTGCTCCATCTGATTATGCTTATTTGACAGCATTAAGAACTCCCTATGAGGTAAAAATTTGGCAACCACAAGGAAATTCAGGAAACTGTCCATGAATGGTGGCATAGTGCTCCCGAGCAATTACCAAGAAGATGGTGGTGGTGTATTGACGTTGGTAGAGAATATATTGGGAAACCCTGTGTGCATTGAACCATGTATCAAAATAAATAAGATGCAAAGAATTACTATTGTAAATCATTTCTAAACACTCTTTATATTATGTATTGGCTTTGATAGGTTGGTTGTGATAATTTGGTTCCTTTTCGCTAAGCAGTCAGCCCATTGATTCCCCATTGAGGGATTTATTGTAATAGATGTTTTGGTTGTTTATTAAGTATTGTTAACAGTTTTTCCTGCTTTATATTATTGATGCTATTGCTTCTATGACTGCTATGGAATTTTTTAAAATTATTGCTTTGCTAAAATTAATTGTGGGTTCTGGTTTTCAAATTTGACCCTCTCCCTGGTCTAGTGGCTAGTATTGCTGACTGCTGGCTGGTAGACCTGGGTTCGATTCTAGATGCCTGCTTAGGAATTTTTCTGATTTAGGGAGGTTTAGGAACGAGATCCACCCAACCTGTAATGACAATTGGAAAGCTGTCTGATGGAAAGGTGGCATTCTTTGATCTAGTGAGTCATATAATAGGCAACCTGTGGGGTGCTAGCATGCTGATCACATACTCCCTTACAATATTGTCCTCTTCTAATGAAGTTGTGAAATGGAGGTAAAGGAACACTGCGGCAGGCTTAGGCCCACTCTTGGCAGTAGAGTACCAAGGAAAAGAAGGGGGTTATCAAATTTAATAATGTTGTTTCAATGGCATTATTAAGGCTAATGCACATGAAACTTCCTGGTGCAAAATTTGAAAAATGTACTTTTCTTCAAAGGAACAGCATGTAATTTAAGTAAAACAAACCCTAAAATATTCCAGGAGACTTTACAATTTCATGATAAACTATATTCATTTTTCACATGTCAAAACATAAGTATCATGAAAAAATTAAACTATTAACACCTGAGTAGGACTGTTCATGATGTTTGTTCTATATTCCATTATATACATTAGTAGCAAAGTGTAGCTGTTCATTATTTCATTTTGACTATTTTGTTTTTGCTCTTTGTATGATCCTATTTGTTGCAACATTTTCATTAAAAATTACATTTTAACATTATTTTTATATGTTTAAAGATTTTAAGTATAACATATGTTAGTAATGAAACTTTTAAACTCTTTACACATATGACACTTAAATACTTTTGCAGATTATCTGTGGAAGAGCAGACTTTGCCAGTGGCCTCACATCTTCCTGCAGGCTATCTTTCCGTGCAGCCTTTGGGTCTTGGAAAAGGCGTAAGTTATTGCTTTTTTTGCACTGACAAGTATAGTTGCTAATTTTGAGGAATTTTATTTATATAGTTATTTATTTGTACTCCTTAAAGGAGCATATTATTATACAGTAAATTATATTTTTTTTATTATAGTAATATCACATGTCCTGAGATTACTGATTATCAGGAAATCCAGAAATAAAATTATATTTATTAGCACTAATTTGTGAATGAAATTAGTATAAAAATAAAGTTAACTCACAAAATATTAATAACTGTTTAGCATGTTTAATGAATATTTATGAATACCTACCAATTCAGAAATCATACATTTGAAATAGATGAAGGTCAATTACTAAAATTTTATTTATTCTTCCTAAACAGTAAATATTTGTCTCCTAGTGATTTTACATACTTTTATAAGTTAAGTAAACATTGAGGAATTGGGAGGCTGTTGCTTTATGCAAGAAGATATTACATGTTAGTTCTAAAGAAACATTTACAGGATTTAAATGTAAAATTGGAACTTAAACACAGTGAAGCCAATCATATTAATGAATATCATTGTATGATTAGTTGAACTACACACTCTTAAAGCTTCACTTACTTTTTATAAATGTATGGAACCGGTTTCGAGGTTCAAATAGTTGAACCTTAGCATGGCTGAAGATGGGAACAAATGTTCTCGAAACCGGTTCCATACATTTATAAAAAGTAAGTGAAGCTTTAAGAGTGTGTAGTTCAACTAATCATACAATGATATTCATTAATTTACAGGATTGTTTTCATGATCATGGAGGATGTAACTATATATTGAGTGTTAGGAAGGTTATTACAGGAACAAATTGGTAATATTGGTAAGATAGAGTCTTTAACTTACTGGAGTTCAGAAAGATAAATACAAGGAGTATCCAATAAGTAAGTTCAAAAATATAATGGCTTTGGAAATTCAGGTAGACAGTTGCCACTTGGGAAGAAGTTATGTTTGCTTTTGTTGGCAACACAGACAAGCAAGTTTCATTTCCTTCACTTGCATCTAGTGTCAGTAACACCTTAGCATATATGAAGGTGTTCTTGTGCAGCGTATCTAACTGTGAAATGCAGTTCATTTTATATTTTTCACTATCAGAAAGCAAACAGCAGCAGAATTCCATGAACAATTGATTGAAGTGTATGGGCCAGGCTAAATGGTCCTCTCAGTGGGTCACTTGTGGATGAAAATGTTCATTAAGTGAAGAAAATGTGTGGGTATCATGCTTGGCTGATATAAAGAAACAGCAAAAATTAGAAGCAGCTTAGCATTTTTTTGAACTCCAAAGTAAGAGAAGGTTAGCAGTTTTTTTTTTCATGCATCGTTGCAGGTGATGAGACATGGGTTCATCATTTCACACCTGAATCCAAATGCCAGAGATGTGGAAGAAGAAAGAAAATGGACTAAAGAGGTCCAAGGTTATTCCTGTGGGGAAAGGAGACTATCATGTTCTGGGACTCACGAAGAGTGCTTTTGGCTGATTTTCCGCAAAAGGAAACCATGATTAATGCAGAATGTTACAGTGCAAGTGTGAAAAACTGTGAGCAAGCATCAATTGCAAGATACTGGAAAATAGATGCTTGAAAATTCACAAACAAAGTCCTTTTTAAGCATGATAATGACCGCTCCCTCACAACACATCAGATCTTCAGGTGTAATTTTGATGGGACATTTTTTTCTCACCTTCTTATTTTTCTGACTTGGCACCCTTTGATTTCCACTTGTTCCTCAAACTCAGAGAACATTTTGCTGGGAAATGAATTGGAAGTGACATCAAACTCCACATATTTGTAACCAGGTGACTTTGACAGCAGAACATGCCGTTCTATGAAGAAGGATTGAAAATACTAGTGCTAAAATTTGAAAAATATTTGGGAATATGTAGAGAAGTTGTCTTTTGTATATTTGAAATATATACACAAAATACAATTTTTTTTTTAATCCTGGAACCTACTTATTGGATGCCCCTTGTACTAACCCTCATTCCACAATATAAGACGAGTTTCTAAATTGAATATTTTCATGTGGTTCGATTTTGTACATCTCTAAACTTTCCCCTTGACTCTTGTAATAGATTGTTCCTGTTTGTATTGACTAATAAAGCACTGACTAACATAACTAATTTTTATTTTGCAGTATGCTGGACCAGAAGTTTCATGGATTGATGGACAGCGACAAATATTCAGTGTAAATTTCCAACTGTTGTCAACAGTTGTTACTAGGGACCAACATTTACATAATCTTTTTTCTCATACTGAGAAACTATTAGAACCAAAAGTAGCTGCTCTTCCCTCAGAGTCCGAAACCTGTAAAATTCTTAAGGTAATTATATTGCAATAATAATAATGATTCTAGTGAAAGCCTTGCTATCAATTCTCAAAGAGATTTGGTATTTATTCTTCAATAGTTGTTTGCCCTAAAAGGAAAGCTATTAAATTTGCTTTAGCCTTACATTTCTAGAATTGATTATAGTTGGTTCTGTACTAATTGATGATAATATCAGGTATTAATAAAATTGCAGCTTAAATGTGAAAGAAATGAATTTACGAGGTGGATGAAAAATAAACCAAAATTTTTTTTGTAATATATTGAAATCAAATAAAATAAAAATGGGATACATCATATTTTTCTACATAATTTCTTGATTTACAAAAGCATTATCCCAACAAATAGGAAGGTTCTTAATCCCATTATCTAAGAAATTGCACTAGTTACACACAAATGTTTCCATGCCTTTGTCCCTGTCAAATCGTTTAACTTCCAAGTGCTCTTTTTAACAAGTTTAATTTTATATAGCAGGAATTTTCACAGTGAAATATAGTATTATTTTGCAATTTTTTATGAAGAAATTACTGAAATTTCACTCATTTTTTTCCACTTACTTGAACATGTTTCAAAGATTGATGCCTTCATCAGTTCTTCCCTCATCCTCTCTATTTCCTGGTATTTATATACCTGAGGTATACAAATACCAAATTGTTCTTTTCACCAATGAAAGTTGTGCAATTTAAAGAGCTTAAGTGAATGGGTTGGGGGAAAAGTTTTTGACTGCATGAAAAGAAATAAATGTATAATATGGTTCTCAATAGATATTTTTGTGAGGTGAACATGCCATTTAATTTTTATAATTTTTTTCGCTTTGATATATTGAAATTCTTTGTGTACATTTTAAAATGCATAAACAATCACAGAAAATAGTCAAAGAAGGCAAAATAAAAACTAGCCCTACCAACTACAAATGTACGGAAAGCTGTTCATTTCTGAATTAAATGTACTTACTAAGCTGTTGACAATGGAGTGTATTACATTGTTTATATATATACCACTCCATTGTCAACAGCTTCGTAAGTACATTTAATTGAGTTTACATAGACATACAAGTCTTTAGAAGCAATTCAACCACGTGGTTAACAGAAAATGGCGGAAACACAAACAAACAAACTCAACACATACAATTTAAACTTCAGTTACAGCAAACACGATATAAAAACCTTTTTGAAACTTCAAATTAAAAAAAGACACATCGTAGCTAACATAAAATTCCTGAATTTGTGCCTAAAAAATAAAATCACACCAAAATTCGTGAGAAAAACAGTTAAAATAGACAATAGCCCACACCAAAAAGCAGCTGAAATAAGTGAATGGAGTTAGTGTGAAAAAAACTGTATTACATTGTTTATATGTTCATTTCTATCTGACTCTTAAATATATCCATTGAGATAAAAAGGGAATTTTGCCTAACTTCCGGGCTCATCAGCATGGTTCCCCTGTCAGCTTCCCAGCATAGTTTTAAGATGTCACTCTGTGACTTTTTTTTTTGTGTTTATGAATATATTTTCCTATATTGTTTTTTTTTTGAATTTAGTGATGAGGTTATGTTTGAAAGATCAAAATTAACTAAATTTTTTTTCCTTTTTTTTTTTTTTGTGTTTATGAATATATTTTCCTATACTGTTTTTTGTTTAATTTAGTGATGAGGTTACTAATAAATTTTCTTTCGATTTTTTTTTTTTTTTGTGTTTATGAATGTATTTTCCTATTAATTAGTTAAATATGGTGGACGTTATTCTGTAGTTATTTTATATACTCAGTTATTCTAAACTTATATTTTCCTATATTGTTAATTCTATAGCTTTTGAAGAGCTTTTAAGAGCTTTGGTTCATTTCATTTTAGAATCCATTATTTTTTTGCCAGAAATGGTATGTTATTGTTGATTTCTCCATGAGTTTTATATTTTACATTTCTCGTGTGTTCCTTAAACTGTAGGGTAATGTTTGTTTTTGTTTTATCTATATATTTCATATTGCAGTCTTTGCAAATTATTTCTTAAATGTCTAATTGTTTTCCTTGTGAAATTTTATCCTTTGTCTTGATTTTTAAATGTTTTAGTAGCTGCAGGTCTTATAGTGTCTTTTGAAGTTAATGTTGCCTCTAAAGTTTTACTGTATTTTTGCAAGCATCATTATGTAATTAAATTTTGTGTTTGCTTAAACAAAAATGTTTTGTTGACCTATGAAATTTATTAATTATTGTTAAATTTATTAATGAAGTAAACTCATATTCTTACTCATATGTATGTTCCAGCATAATACCTTCTTCATTGAGAGTTATAATAATGTTGCTGTTATAAGGAGTTTATAATTCAGTGTTTAATATTAAAAACTTTACAGGCTGCACATGCAATTCAACTTCCAGCTGCTGTGACATTTCTTCCAACTCTTTTAAACCATCTCTTTAGCCTACTTGTGGTGACATCTAGTGAAGAAGTTGGACTTAATGTCATTAGAGTGTTAATACATCTAATTCATATGATTCATGAAGCTGGAAGGAAAGACATCCTTCAGGCTTATGTGAAAGTAAGTGTTATAGTTTAATCATGTTACTGTTTTCTTAGTTTGTCATTTTGAACACATCACTGCATATATTGTATGAGGATGTCTTTAAATAAGTTAAAAATAAATATAGAACTTAAATGAGAGTACTGATTTGAAAATTACTTTTTATTTCTAAACATAAGATACATGCACATTGAGGCACTAGTCCCATTGTTTCACAAGCCTCTGAAATCCAGCAGCATAAATTCTTTGGACTGCTATCGGAACAGGCATGGATTATCCTTTCTACAATTTACTGTTGGAAAAATGTTCACCTGAACGGTAACATTTAAGATGCCAAACAAAGGAAGTCACTCATAGTAAATTTGGGATTATATGGAGGATGCTCAAGGACTTCATACTTGAAATTTCACAGCAACTCATTTGACTTGTTGGCAATATGAGCATGCACATGTCAGAATGCAGTGAGCAGTATGCCTTTGTGATCCCAGAGGACTGCGAGCACCCATTTCCTAGGGGATATGATTTTAAAACTTTTTTTTTTTGGAGGCTATGGAGAATGTTTCCCCTGCATTGATGCATGCTTTGTCTTAGGCTAGTAATGGTGAACCCAAGACTCATCAATTGTGATAATTTCGGATAGCATATTGTATCCTTCACATGGTATTAATTCAGATGCTGTAATGCCAGACCAATTTGCATTTTATTGTTGGGTCAGCATTATGCACAGACTTGTGAAAACCTAACCTGTCATCCATTATGAGGTATATCATACCATGTGAACAACCAATAGCAGTGACTGTAGTATTTATAGATACTATTCTGTCTGCTCAGATTAAGTCTTTAACTCATAAATTTGCCTCTCTGGCAATCTCTATTGGCTGACTGATGCAGGTTCATCTTTGATACATGTCAGCACTTCAGAGAACTTCTGTACCCAATTGTAAACAGCATGACAGGCACTTTTTACCATATATGGGAAGCATTTTTTTATGATTATTCTTTGATTCCAAGCCTTTTGCCCTTAAAAATCGCACAACAGAGTACTGCTTGAGTATTGTACAGTAACTCAGAGGTGTCACCATTTTGCACCTGCTGTTTCACTATTCTAAACATCGATTGTTGAATGTTAACAAATGCCACGTCTAGAGCTGGCATCTGTGGCATTAGTCTGAGGTACATCATTCAAACATTTAGTGCCTCCAAATCAATGTGTAACTAAATGACACCCTCATGTTAGGTTATGGGCATCTGGACAGAATGTGTGTTTCATCTTAATGAAAGAATGAGAAATTACAAAAGTCTGTGCAAGATGGGTGCCATGCATGTTCTGGAACAAAAATATTTGTTGCCAATTATCAAAGCAATGCTTGGAGCATTTTGCAAGAAATCATGTAAATTTTCTTAGATGAAAAATGCAGTTAAAACAGTAGAAATATGCAGACTCCCTCCTCCAAAGGAAGTTAAGACTGTTCCTCTTCTGGCAAAGTTATGAAACAGTGTTCTGGGTTTCTAAGAGTTTCATTTTGGTTGGCTGTCTTCCAAAGGACTGGACAATACTACGTCAATCCGCATCAGATAGTTGTTGCACCTGCCAAAATTCAAGAATTTCATTTAGAATTGTTGCTTCTAGGTTCTTATTCAATAGATCTGCATGCACTGTATTCTTACCTATGCCAAAATTGAAAAATAGCTTTTGCTGGAATGGATTTTTTTTTTTCAAAAGGGCATTAATGCACTTCACTATCAGTGGGCAAAATATAATAATGTTAGATATTGTTGAGAAAAATAAGTAGTTCCAAAACTTGTTTTATTTTGTGAGTCAAAATATTTAAAAACACTCTTTCTGGCTTTACTTGTTGAAGATTTATTTAGAACATGTTTCATGGATCTTTGCCCACATCCTCAGATGTTAAATAACTCACTCATCTTCATTCATTAAAGTTGAGCTGATAGATGTATTAGTTGACAGGTTGTCTTGCGATGAGCTTGAATAGATAGCTGTCTTATTTAAATTGTATAATTGGATATAAAATAGCTGTTTGCTTATGGGATATCAAAATTCATTAGGTGTTGTTCATGTATTTTTTCTGTAAATTCCTTTACGTATGTATAATTCCTTTGTTTCTGTCTCATGGTTTTTATTCCAAAATTGCGATGCCACTGCTGATTTTCCTGTTCACTTGTAAAGCATCACATATGTAGAAAAAGAACCATTAAGTAGAAAAAAGCATCAAATTGTTAAACAATCAAAGGAATTAAATATATGGGAAAGGATTTAAATAAAAATCATAAGTAATACCTAATACATTTTAATATCCTGGAAGCAGACAGTCCTTTATTCAAGTTTATCACACAACCACCAGAGTCAACTCATACATATACCAACTCAGCTTCATTGAACAATGCAACAGTTAGTTTTGAATAGTAGGAATTTTTACAGTGAAATATAGTATAATAGTATATTATAGTATAATATAATGTTTAATATATGCTTTACTGTATTAGATTCCACATTTAATTAATATTGAAATTGTTCTATTTTGTTTATTTGTGACACAAACACCCCTCATAAATATCTACATAAACTGTGTATGTATATAAATGAACTGTTATGCTTATCACACAGTATGTGTTCCTACCACCAGCTGTAAATAGTTCAACAACGGTGCATGAAGAATTAAGCCGTCACTTGCCAATGCTTCTGCGTCCTGCAAATACAGACTTTCTGGTCATAAACAAATTTATGCATCATTCCTGTTTTTTCTTTGAAACCATGGTGAAGAGCATGGCTCATCATCTTCTGAGCTCAGGTCGCATTAAGGTAAAAGAACAAATGTTAATCATTGATATAGTATAACTAACTTAGGTTATGAGAAGATCTTATTTGCCAGATTATACACAAAAATAAGAATTATTTGTTTCTGCACATGAATGGTTGAAAATGTTTTATAGAAAATTGGCAGTAGAATCACAACACCATTGAAATTGTATCTGTTATTTTTCAAAAGCAGAAGCTATTTTTACAGTTGCTGTTTTAAATTTCAGATGCATCGAAATGAGAGATTTTCAAATGAATTCCTCTTTCGGATTCAGAATTTGCTTCAGGTGTTATGTCCATACATAACTCAGAAATACAAGGAGATGCCAATTGAAACTGAAGAACTGAATTGCAGCTTAGCTAATTTCCTAAAGGTAAATATGGGCAATTTTTCTTTTTACTCTCCAAATTCTCAACTTTTACAACTTTAAATAATATATTAATAAATTATTAAATAATTCTTACTAATCAACTATTATATTAAATTCTAAATAGTTTCAATACAAAATTTTTCAATTTGATTGCCTCAGACCCCAGTCCCTAGATCATCAGCAATTACCTGTTGAATATCTAGAGGACCAGGCTCTGATTTAATGAAAGACACAATAATAAAATATGCAAAATCCAAAATACCAAATTAAATTTTCCCATCCTTTCAACTGATCTTCCTAGTCCAAATATAATTCAAGGATTAAGTAATTATAACATATTAAACTGCACATTGAAATTGTGCCAAGTCATTTTTCAATTAGACAGCCATCTGGTATTTCTTACTAGGTGCATTGTATAACAACAACAACAACAACAACAACAACAACAACAACAATAATAATAATAATAATAATAATAATAATAATAATAGCCTTAATCAGTTTCCTATATGCATATACTGGGCTTTCACATAAAAACTATCCCCTATACTGACATTTAGATTCTTGACAGTTGGGCATGTTGCCTACTGAGAACATATTTAATTTGCTTATAAAATTGTGTATAAAATCTTACTTAATAGAAGATGCTGGAAAAGTCATCCCCCTTTGGCTAAACAGGCAATTTATCATGGAAACATATTCTGATTGATACGTTTGAGTTTGGCCACTGAACATTTTTGATTTCATTTGTGATATTTTCCTGTAGTTACTCCAATGTGTGAGGGTTTGTTTTATAAACTTCAGACAACCCAACAGGTAGAAATCACATACTATTAAATTTGGTGAGCAAGAGGGCCATACATCAGCACTAATCACTCTTATCTTCAAATACTTCCATAATTTTATTCTTGGACTCCGCTGCTGTATGAACAGTTGCAGAATCCTGTTGAAACCACCTGTATGATTTCTCTTCTTCTGTAAACTGCTGAAAAAATGTGGTGAAAATGTTCCTTCTGTGCCTTTCTGCATCTATTGCTGTCTTGTAAAAAATCGGACTGATAATATGCCTTATGCTAACAGCACAACAAACTGTAACTTTCCAATCATAAAAAGGGGTTTTCTGTACACGATGTGGATTTTCAGTACATATACATGTAGTGCATATTTTAATTGCTTACATGACTGTTCAGGTGAGACCAGGCCTTGTCTGAAAAAGAACAGGAGCATTGGGTCCATCAAACCTTCATTCAAAGATGAGAAAAAACCACTCACAATATTGCACTCTTGCTACTGGGTTGCCTTGTTTTAAACGTTGGACACATATACACTTGTGCAGTTTCAGGTTTGCAATTTTATTGCTTTATGTGCAGAACCCACTGAAACTCTCACTTGTGCTAATTTCAGTAGGATTTTGTGGTGAATGTTCAATGTTTGTACCAATTTCATCTAGTTTATCCTCTGTTAAAACTGTACATTTCCACGTGTGTTTTTGTTGTGCAGTGATTCAGTAGAATCATATTTATTTGCAATATAATGAATAGCTTTTCTGGAATGAGACAAATAACCAGAGAACTGCAAACTAAATTCTAAATGCGATGAGCTGACTCGTATTTATGCTAACATTTACACATGAAAATGTGCTGCTCTAAAGTTAACTATGCTATCTTGGAAAGCTCAAATATTGCAAGGACAGGAGGGGAAACTTTTAAGCAGAAAGGTGGGGAGCGCAGTTTGCTGCTAATGGGATTCAAAACACTGCAAGTGCAGATAGCTTTTACGTGAAAGCTCATACATGGGCACATCATATTTAGTTATCCTATTATCATTTTCTCATTTTACTATCCATTTCATTTTTTTTTTAAACTCTGAATAACTATTCGCTTACGTCCTTGCAATTTTTGGTAAAAATATGCTTTAAAGCAATTGTTCTGTTCATCATAAGGTTTTTTTCCCTAAACTTTCCATTCTTCATACAAGGGCTATTTTTTTTTCAACCTCCAATCACTCTGCTATATGACCAGACAAGCATATGGGGGCAGATCTGCACACTGTGCTATTACCTCACCATAACATCTACCAAGGCAAAGTTCAATATATCAGTTGGAGGTGAGCTACAAGCACTTCAACATGGCCAGCATGATTGATTCTCCAGCCAAGTATGAGTTGCAAAGCATCATTTATTTTCTACAGACAGAAGGGGATGGTGCAACAGAAACTCATTGCAAAATGAGCTGTGTTTATGGTGCAAACTCTGTGAATGAGGGTGTTGTGCATGGATGGTATAGGAAATTTAAAGAAGGCGGAAATGATATTCATAATGGAAATGGACAAGGACGCAGGTCTGTTGCTAGTGAAGACTTTGTTCAGCAAGTTGATCAAGTGGTTCAAGAGAGATAAAGGTTTACCACCAGTGAGTTGTCTGTGGAATTTCTAGACATTTCAAGGTCAGCTCTGTACACAATGGTTACAGAGCACCTAGGCTATAAAAACTTTGTGCTCTCTGGGTTCCCAAAAAGCTGTCTGAGGACCACAAAGCATCAGCCTTACCCTTTCTCACATATTATTATGATTATTATGACGACGACAGGGAAAAGTTTTTGAGCTCTATTGTGACAGCTGAAGAAAGATCTGGGAAGACAGCACTTCCGCACCAATGGAGAACTTCAAGGCACTATGAAGACCTATCTCCATATGCTGGTGACAAGCTTCTATGAAGAGGTTATTGGAAAGCTCATCTATCGATATGACAAATGTCTTAATCTTCATGGTGACTATGTGTAAAAGTATCTGTGGTAGTACTTTACTCCTGGTAATAAAGCCATTTTGTGATTCACATTTATCTTTTTGTTATGCCCCACCAGACGTTGAAAAAAAATAGCTCTTGTATCTCAGTTTTTTTACAATCAAATGCTATATGCTCTCTCTTCTCCTACATAATGGACATTTACCTTACATATATCCATTTCTTTGTTCTTTTAACCTTCATACCCCAGTTCTTAACCATGCAATCTCCTCTGTTTCTTCTTTACTTGTATTATCTACATATATATCTTTCTCCTTCTGAACTATTTTTCATTAAGACATAAACTCTAGTGATCTCTTTTCTGTCAGTTTACTAAATAATTTTTTTATCTCCATACCTTATATCTTTTTCTTACATCCCTCCAGAAACCTTTAATATTGGTTCTCATCTGCTCCATACATTTCCAAAACCATTATTTTCCAAATTAATCTTTAAATTGCTTACCCTACTGTTTATTTTTTAAGCTTTTGGAAGAACCAGTATAACAGAAATGGAAAGCACATTACTAAAATTTGTGGATAGACCAATGGAGCTGGGAATTTGGGAAAGAATTTATACAAAGAATTAGGATAAGATTAAGAATTTCAAATGCAAAACAGCAGAAAAATCTGCAGTAGTAAGTGTCATCAGCACAGCTATTGTGATGACTTCCAGATTAGGCAATCAGAATATGCATGTTGCCACTTAATGGACTGTCATATACTCTAGTTCATAGCGATGGCACCTTGTATCAATCACTGATGGTGATTGGTGATGCAGTCCAGGAAACTGTCATCTCTGCTGAAACAAATTTGTCGCCTCTCTGATTTCCCAATAAAAGTATATTTGAGCTATATTTACACCTTGAAACCTCTTCATTTTTCAATCAGAATATACTAACTGCCTGACCCAATCTTTTTCAGAGTTCATGAATATGTAAAATACTGAGAGATTCATCTTCTACCATTTTTGTTTTTAAAACTAATTACTAACTATACACAGTTGACTTTTACATCAAAATATACTAGGGCATTTCAAAAGGTGACAGCAAACTGTATTTTTTCAAATATATATTTCAATTAGAAGTGCAAATAATATGTCATTTTGCAACATAATTGCCTTCATTTTCAATATATTTCTTACATTGTTTCTGCATCACCTTTTTTGTTCCTTCAGAAAAAATATTGGTTGTGTCTTCAACCAAGAATGCATCACTTTGTCCTCATCATCACTTTGAAATTGTTATCCCCTCAAAGCATCATTGAGGGATCCAAACACATGGTAATAAAAAAGGAGCAAGATCGGGACTGTATGGGCAATGTTATAAGATCTGAAAACTCAATGTGGAAATTTGCACACACATTATCTTGTATTCATTAATGAGCATCCTAGGCACGTACTTGAGAACCTCCATAACAATCGCATGAGCAGATCGAATACTAATATTGAATTCCCTGGCTAAAACATATATTCAAATGCAATGCTTCGCTAGGATCATGGTGTTAGTGCATCCCATATTCTCATCACTAATGGCTGTGCTGGGACGACCAGAGCACTATTGATTTAATGATTAATGCATCTGCTTTTAAATGCCTCTATCCACTTGTACATTTCACTCTAACTAATACAGCTATCTCTATACATTTTCATATCTGTATATGAGTTTTTAGGATTTTACACCCTATGACCATTAAATCGTATAATTGCTTGTTGCTCTTCTATGGTGCACACAGCTAAATGCTCTGCCATTTTGTTTCATCTTCCTTCCATTCAGCAAGCCATAACATCTGTTAACAAATATCATCACTCTCAAAGCATAATATTCTCTTAGTAGGATTTTTAAATGCCCAAAGTGTTTACTTTGTGTGATAGAGTGAAATGCTGTTACTTTTTGAAACACTTTTGTAATTGTGAAATATATTGATGTAAAAAAAAAGCTAAGTGTGGAATAGAAAAGAAAAGTAGCATAATGCTCTTATATTTAATTTAGGATGAGCAAAGTTCTAGTTGAGCAGCTGTCAAGTTACTGTGTATGCACCATTCCATTTGCCGAAACAAATAATGCCAGTGTACAGTGCATAAAATGCTATCAAGCTGAACTTTGCTCACTCAGTGTGTCCACTAGTTGAAAGGCTTGTTTATTTACTAAATAGTTGCATGAAACCAGCGGGCAATTTCTTTCTTGTGAATGAAATTTGTGTTGACTGTAGTCAAATTTGAATACTTATAAACTTATTATGAACAGTTTAAATACATTAATGTAGAATGCTTTATTCTGTTTTTCAGAAATGTCTGACATTCATGGATCGTGGTTATGTTTTCAAACTCATAAATGCTTATATGGAGAAATTCAACCCTGGAGATCCAAAGACTTTGTATGATTATAAATTCACTTTTCTACAAATTATTTGTTCCCATGAACATTACATAGCATTTAACCTTCCTATTGCACGCTCAAGAATGGGAAGTAAGACTCGAAATGGTAAAAGTATTTTATGTTTATCATATCAGTATATATAACCTTGCAATCAATGCTATATAGCAGCAGTTCTCAAACTTGCTCAACTGCACACTCATTTGAAAGATTTATTGCTATCACAAATTCCTAAGATTTTAACTAAAAGCTTAAAATCCTAAATTTTTCATCCTATAATTTTTTAAAGTTGTTCATCACACATTTACAAAGTGTATAGATATAACCAACAAATAAATGGAAATTTGTTCAATATTTAACTTTTTACTATAGTGCATCCTTGAACGATAGTAATAATAATATTACATTAAAAGTAAATAAAATTCATAAAATTTTAATATTAATGATAACTAACAATATGAACTTATACTCTTGATGCTATTAACAGTGAAGTAGTAAAATAATGTAATATAGAGTTGGTTTGGTGACTTTGATTTGTTTTATTTCATGGATGCTCTTTAACTTCTCAGGTCATCGGGTCCCATTCATTTCAGGGTTTAAATGACTGATAAATTTTGCTTAGAGGTCTCTTCTTTCAGGCGTAAGGTTCTTTTACACCACTGAAGATGTTCTACCACACTCATGGATGAAATGTCTGGGAAGATGAAGGAGAAGAATGCCATTGGACCACGGCCTTACAGTTGGGAAGGCTCAGATTTTCTCAATAATAATTGAACATGTTTTGAAACATGTTGGTTGGCTGTATTCTCAGCATTGCCACCATAATCAACAATCTAGCATTCAGATTAATAAACTCGCTGCTAAATAAAGCAGAATGCAAATTAGAATACCAACAGGTCCAGGATGTTGCACAAAAAAGATTGCAATATCTACAGACTGTGTCAGTAAGAAAATACAAAGATTCAAAACTGGACAAACTACACCACTTTCTTGAAGGCTACCAAGAATTAGCATGATTATAGGAAGTTTGCATTCCACCCTTGCTCTCACTGAAAATTTCATAAGATATTAAAATATTATAATAAACACAACTTCTAAAATTGAAAATGAAGGACAAAATCCCTTCCAGCAAACAAGCAGATATATAAAATTAGCTATAATGATTGCATGAGAAACATAAAATAATCACTAAAAATTGGCAATAGCACATATTTTTGGTCCAAAATCCATTTATTAAAAAAGAATTGAAACTCCTAAAATTGCTTTAGAAGCCAATAGAACTAACAATCTTGGAAAATGTATTTTTTCACAGAAATAAAGAAAAGTTGGTTAATTTTGATCTTCCAAAACAAAATGACTTTATATCCAAGTTGCAAATTCTACAGAGCAACATCTACATGCCAGGCAGTAAAGTTGACAATGAATCCATTTTGAGGATGAAGGCCTTCTAAACATGTCCGAGTTAATGGGTGAAAATTGCTGAAATTTGGGTGATATGTAGTCAACATTAGAATTTAATGTTACATTTCGCTGCTGTGAAAATTCCCACTTTTTTTTTTTTTTTGTTGTTGTTGTAATTACCCTTCTTCATTTAACTTTATTGCTCTTGTGAACTTAAAGTGAACTTTAAGTTCCTCACACCTCCACCAGAGCAGTTGATATCAGGGCAGAATATACATCCCCAAAGTGTAACGAATTATCCAGCATTTGAAGGTAGCTAAGGATGCGGATGAAGGTCCCTGAAACATGTACTTCATTTAAACAAGCAAATTCAGCCAATAAGAGTGTGTAGTTTGACTCGTCATACATTGATTGTAATTCTATGATTAGCTTCACTGTACAAGTTCCAGTTAGCGTTTCAAGTCATCCATCTTTGTTTTCATGGGTCTCATGATTTTCCACAGAATCTTTCTTTTTTCTCTATCTGTTTCTGTTTCTCCTAATTTTATAGAGATCATATTATACTCTGTAGCATAGAGACATTCCAGTTTGATTACTCTATTATAGTGTCTGATTTCAGTTTTGTTTTACAGATTTTTCTTATTACAGATATATGAGTCAGTTGATTTCCCAATTCCATTTTTCTTATTCTTGCTATGTTTGCTTCCTTGTTTAATCCATGTTTTGAATTATCTCACCCAGGTATTTAAATTTGTCAACCTCATTTATTTTTCCATATTTTGTTATTGACGTTATAGGTGTATCTATGACTTTGGTCATGGATTTGGTTTTTTCAAGCAATATTTGATGTCCCACTTTCTCAGCTCTTTTTTTCTGATGATTAATTCGTTCTACTGCTATTCTCATTTAATTTTTATTAAAAATCTATTTCATACTCTTTTAAAATAATTTGTATTATTCCAGACACATTACATTGGCTATTTTTATGATTTGTAGTGAGTTGAGGAATTTTTGAGGATAAATTATGCCAGTGCTAAAATGTCATGCAAGTCTTGTTTTTGTGTAGAAATAACAAAATGTAAAAAGAAAAAAAAATGAAGAAGCAAGTATATTTAAAAATACAAATTGGGAAATGTGCCTTGCATAATAATAAAGAACATAAACTTGTAATGTGAATTCTATTTTAAAGACTATAGCAAAAATTAAAATTTATACAAAAGATTCTTTTCTGTTTCCAGATTATTTTAATGAATACTGTCTCTCAGAAGAATTTTGTAAACAACATTTTCTTGTTGGTGTGCTTCTTCAAGAAGTAAGAACATCATTGAATGAGGTATACCAAGTACGCAAAGTAGCTGTTTCAACTCTCAGAGATCTTCTAGCAAAGCATGAACTAGATGACAGGTATCAGAACAAGGTGAGTGTTTGTCACAGTTTAATTTGCAAATTGTTTTTGGCTATAAATGAATGCTGTATATACTATGTTAACTGTTAATTTTTGTAATAAAAACACAGATATACAGGTATTAATAAACTATACTGAAATAATTTCAAAGTGTAGAGATGTCATATATATAAGCAATATGAGACAGAAAACATATGGCCTATCTGTTCAAATTTTGAAACTCTGGCTATTAAGTTTCTAAAGTGCCAGTACACCACTGTCTAATGAAGATGATCCTTGAAAACATAACACCAGATAATAAAGGGAAGTTACTGAACCACTCTGACACCATGGTTATAACATTAGCTTTTGAGTAAGAGGTAGTCATTTGTTTTTGAGTTCATACATCACTTTTTTTCTTGTTTTCTTACTAGGGCCTAATGATATAGCTTTTAGCCTACATTTTAAGATGATATTTAAATTTATACACTTAAATCTTAACATACCAATTCAAATCTTGCTTACAAAAGGTAGAATTAGAGTAATCTTAATGAATTGTGTGTTGTATATTCAAAGATTACCTAAATATCATTCATAATTCTTTAGTATCCATATGTGTATTGCAGCACTTCATATTAAATAAAAAAATTTAATGGCATTGCAAAAATTGAACCCATGGCCTGCGGAACAACAGCTTTTTCACTATGCATTACACCTTACAAGTAATTAAACAACTCTATCTAGAGTAGGCTACATTAAGCAATAAGGCAGTTAATAGATGTATACTGTTGCATTGTAAATGATTAGTTCCAGATTTAGGTTTATAGCACTAAATCTTTAAAATGCTGATAACAAGATGCAAAAAATCAATATTTTTATGTTCTCAAGGCAGTTTTAAAGACATTCTTAACTAATTTTTTACCTGGCTTGGGTTTAACACCAACTTATCAGCATCTGATGCAAAAATGTTGAACACGATAAAACTGTGTTATGTTTAGTTGTGGACCATGCATCACCCATTTAAAATTGCTTAAATTTGACATCTGCACACACTCTGAAATTATTTCAGTATAATTCATTAACATCCTGTAAGGTAAGTGTCTGTACAAGGCAACTTATTGACATACCTTAGAAATAAAAGTAGGCTTAATTTTGCAATTCTCCTATTATAACTATTTCATAATTTAGTTGTGGCTTTTCTGTGCTCATATTGAACCTCTGTGAGCTGTTTATGGTTTTCAAGTATAAACATAAACATAAAAACATAATACATCTATACTAATACATCATTTCAACTTTTAATGTCCTTCCTAATGTAGGCATTATTTGTTTTATATAATACTATAGTATGAAATACTATAATAATATAGTATAATACTATACTATAGTATGAAAGTGGAGATTCAAATATATTTTATGAAAATTATTTGATATACTATGTTAGTATTTATTATTTCATGAAACCTTCGGTGTTTGCAATCTCTATTTATTATTTTAAAATCATACTTTTGTTGTATGGCATAATTCACCTTCCCTGAAGATGAGAAATGAACCATACATGATATCTTCTATTTTAATACATGAATGAATTAAAAATAAACTGAATTTTTTGACTTTATCAAATCCAAATTAAATAAAATTGGGTTATCTCAATGCAAAAGAGCATTGTCTTGGAATGGGCTGTCAATGTTTTTTTCACAGTTTGCCTGAACTAGAAGTTAGCAGTAATTAGTTGCATTGAATGTTTGACGTTCATGAGGAAAATCAATGAACAAATTGCCTTGGAGTCTGATACACTGTCAAGAGAAACTTTCCATCTGACAGGCGAGTTCTTGCTTCACAGGAGCATATTCCTTTCTTTTCTTTCACTCTGTGTTGGCTTGCTTTTACTTAAAAGTATAGTGGTATATCCATATTTTATTGTTGCTTACGATTCAATGCAGAAATTTTTCTTCTTGATCCAGGTATTGAGTCAGCAGTCTGTGACACACTCCCAAATGTGCAGCATTTTGATTCTCAATGCCACAACTTTTCAGTAATCCAAGTAATCAGAAATGATGAATCGAACAATTCCATAACTTATCCCAACCTCAGAAACAATTTCAAATATCATGTCACACTTGATGAGGTCCCGAATGGTCCAAATGTTTGTCTCCATTTGATTGCTTGTCTCAGGTTGATGTTGATGAGTTTCATTTTTCATATTTTCTTGTCCTTTGGTGAAACTTTTATGCCACTCATATATTTGTGTTCTAGACAGCATCTAATCCCCAAATATCTTTGCACAATTTGGACAGTTTTAATAATAATGCATAACACAATTAACAAGTGTACCTCTTGTTTGAACATGATGCTACTGTTGATATGGAGTTGGTTTGGTGAGACTTATATTTCACTTACTTGGTTATTTTAATTGGGCATGTTTCAATAAACATTTACTACCATTATCACCAGAAGGCGAACTAGTACAAGAGTCACTTAAAAGTTTTGAGATTGGATGCAATATAATTTTAAAAATGTAGCTCTGATCATTGCATCTTTTCAAAGTATTCTCTTTTGTATTCTATACAACGTTTTATTCATTCAATTCATTTTGTAAATGCCGAACACTATACTTCTTTGGATAGGGTGCAAATACATTCTTCGTACGTAGCTACTGCAGGTTCAGCTGATTCAAATCATTGGTCATGAACTTTTTATTTTATTTTAGGGAATTGAAAAAAATTCACATGGAGCCAGATCTGGACTGTAGGGAGAATGGGACGAATATTTGACTCCTGACTCTTACGGAAATATGGTTGTTTCTAGTGCAGTGTGGGCTGAGAAATTGTCATGGTGCACCAAGATTCCATGCAGACCGGTCTTAAGATGTTTTGTTCTCAGTACATTGAAGACTTAAGGCAGACATTTTGTGGTGTACCATCTGGCAGTGTCAGTCTTTCATCCCTAAATAGAATTATCATAATGTGACCCTAGCTGAGAAGAAGGAATAGATCATTTTCTTGCCAACACTTCTGGCTTACTTCACTTTTATCAGGGGATCCTCTCCTGGGAAGACCCAGATCGATGGCTGTCTCTTAGTTATGCATCATAATGGTCCAGCTTTTCTTACCTGTATAATGGTAAATATGTTTTTTTGATTTTCCTCCAAATTTTTCTATCATTTCCTGGCACCAATGCACACATGCTTTTTTTCTGTTGATTTGTGAGGTAGGGAGGGGGATCCAATGACTGCAGATCTTCCTGACATAAAGTTTTTCTTTTAGGGTTGTTACTCTCTGCTTTCATCACATTTTCATTAACTGCTGCTGTAGTCGGCTATCCTGTGCTGTCTTCATCTTTGAAGGAATCCCTTCCTTTTCTAAAATCTACAAACCATCAATAAATAGGGGATTGCAAAGGGTAAAGACTCCCAAATGCATGCTGCAATCTTTCAAGGCACCCTCTCTCTCCTAAACCAACTTTTAAGTCATAGAAAATCATAGCGCAGAAATGCTCTCGCTTGAGATCCATCCTAGGATCTGGCATGGCAACACCTGCATATATTTACACAGCTGTGCTAACACTGCACATTCTTGGAGTGCACTCAGACTTGCACATGTTATTATCTAAACTTCAATCTAAAGCTAGGAAAATCTGCACTGGCTCTTCACAACTCCTTGTTGTCCATTCTCAAACCTTTTAGCATGACCCTCGTAGAAACATACTCTGTGAGCAGTCAGAGAAATTTATCGAATATATCCAATGATGGTTTCTCAAAGTTCATGATGCAGCTCTTATTTTTAATGATGTAAATGTTTTACCATGTTGTTAGTTCCAAAGTTTTGCAAATGGGTTTTAAAAATGTTGTCTTTTATCAATTTCATGGTTTTCTGACCAAACATGGCCTGCCGCTTCCAATTTCTCTATCTGTTTGTAACAGATATTTCTGAAATGTTTTTGGTATGGGTTTCCAAATTTGTTTACATTTTTCCAATATATATCTAATCACAGTCTTTGCAATATTTGGTAGATACTGGACTTCCCATTTAGAAGGGGAAGTTTTAATGACACTTAAATGAAGTTTAAGTGTCATTAAAACGGCTCTTTATCAACTTTATTTACTACTTCACAGTTAATAGCTTCAGAGTATAAGTTCATATGAATGCTACGATTAATGAAATGGCTATATGAGGTGAACCAGTTTCCCCTCCTACTCCTGAAACCCCCACATAACATCTTAAAGGTGTGCCTGGCTCCGTACCATTTAATTGGGTAAAATCAAAATTCTGATTTACATTTAATTCACACTTGTAGTAATATTATTTATTTGGAAGCTTTCTTTTATTTATTTGTAGTTTACTTAGAAATTAATAACATGAAGTAAAATAATTGTACAAAATAAAATCATTGGAAACAGAAACACTGTATCTTTTATATACTACATGTTTCAAGATCCATTGCTTTCATCTTGAGCTGCATATTCATATAAAAATATAAAGTAAACGAAGTATAATGAAGAGTACAGGAAGGAAAGTAATGTATATAAGATAGTTTGAAATTGTATATATTTGGTATTAAAATTGACATAAGTGAAAAAGAAGTAGTCTTTTGCAAAAGGAAAAGGAACTAGGTAGCTGTTAAAGTGTGTAAATATAAAATACTTAATATAAATATCATATAGTTGGAAAAAGTATACAGCATGGTGATTGAGGCAAAATGTTAAAAATATCAAAGTATGAGGGCTGGAAGAAGGACAGAAAATAGATGTTGTATACAGAATGCTTTGTAGGAAAATTTTAGGCCAACCAAATATAACTGCAAAGGAAGTATCCCAAATTAAAGTAGGAATAATGATAAAGAAAGGTTTGATTATGAAGAGGGCTCTTAAATATTGGTTTAGAATCCTGAATTTAGAAGAAAGTAATTTGTTAAGACAATGTTTAGAATATCAAGAGAAGAGTAGTTTTCACTAGTGGGAATATTCGCAGTGAAATATGGTATAATTTTGCAATTTTTTTATGAGAAAACCACTCAAATTTTACTAATTTTGTACCACTTGACATGTTTTGAAGGCTGTTGCTTTCGTTGTAAGCATGGTTTCACTGTCTGCTTCCCATAATGGCATTAAAATGTGACTCTGTAGATTTTAAAAATTTAATTAGTGGAACAAATTAGTGAAATTTGAGTGTTGTCTTCATAAAAATTTCAAGATTATCAAGAGAAGAGTTTTAGGAACAATGGATGGACTAGCAGTCTTAGAAATAACTTGGAGAGTAATGGTTGGGGGAAAATATGAAGGAGATAAAATAATGAAAACAGATTTTGCAAAATAGCAAGAAAGAGATTTGAGGATTTATTTATTTATTTGCTTTATTTATGGATGCTCTTTAACATCTCAAATCATCAAAATCCCATTCAATTCAGGGTGGAAATAGCTGATAAATTTTGTTCAGAAGTTTCTCCTTTCAGGCTTCAGGTTCTTTTACATGCCATAAATCGATGACACAGGATCTACAGCTTTACTTTGAAGGAAGCCATATTTAAAAACTTTTATGCCCGAAAAAATCCATCATCATATCTGGCTGAGATTGAACCTGTGATCTTGGAGATTTAAGAATATTGAATACAAAAACTGTTCATTGGGGTACATATTTTTTTTTTTTTTTTTTTGTGAATGGTGTTTAACACCCATTTTTACTACTGAGGCACCACAGATGGTAGACACTGAAGATACGTGAGATGAAATATATTGGGAAAGGATATTTTAAGAAAGGAAACGTTCCAAGCCTCCACGGCATTTGCCATTTATGAGGAGTGAAGAAAACCCGGAAAAAACCTCATTCAGGGAGGACGATCCTGGCAGAATTCGAACCCCAGACGACCTCCCACTACTGAATCTGCACTTTCGGTCACCCGTGGCGGAGGTAATAGTAGAATAGTAGAAAAAATATCTCTAATAGTTCATAATTCAACAAAAATACTTGGGAAAGGGAAGCTTACAGTGGTAAAAGTAAATAAGGAACAAAGGGAGGATGTGTGGAGACTAAGAGATTAAGAAATGGCTTTCCATAGAATGAATCAGTGTCCCATTTGGTTCGATATGAAGCTATTGAACATATAATACTTGCATGTAAAGAAACTGAACCATGAGAAAGGAGCTAATAAATCTGAAATGATTCAAATTAAAGAGAAAACTACTGCATACCGCTTGGTGCAGACAGGAATTGGAGAAGTAGTTGTGTAACTTCCATTCTAAATTTCCTGGATTATTCAGTACTGAGCATGAGGTTTGACCTAATGAATATTCAATGCTGCTCTCCCCCTCCATTTAAGGTAACTCTTAGATCTCAAGAAGACTGAATGGAAGAAATTATGCCTGAAAAAGTATGTGACCAACTTATGAGGTATACCAATGGGTCCCATATACAATTGGGCACAGACATATATGACCTATCTCCAAGATCAAACATAATATAAGTTTTGGTGAACACAGCACAGTTTTTCAGGGAGAAATGTTTGCTATTCTGGACTGTGCTTTTAGAGGACTTGAGAAAAGTTACCATGGTAAACGAATTCTCATTCTCACAGATAGTGTGTTTTAAAAACATTTCTTTCTGAACAGGTAAAATCTAAACTGGTATGGGAATGCCCAAATGCCCTGACCGCCCTGGCATCTTGCAGCAAGCTTGAACTGCAGTGGGTGTCATACATGTATTGCTAAGATTGCTGTAAAAACTTGGATTGGGCAAAATATGAACTTAGGTGGCAAATCTATCTTGGACAAAAACAAGCTAGGAAATTGATCCAAGGTCCAAGCAACACTTTTTACTCATTTCTCCTAAAATTGGACACAAGAGGAATAAGAAAAGTAACTGTGTTAATCACCAAAAATGGTCACTTCAGGAAACATCTATGTAAAGTGAGACTACAAAGATGAATCCATTTACAAATTGTGCAAACAGAATGGTGAAAGTACCTCGAACATTCTGTTTAATTATACATACCTGGTAAGAAAGAGAGATTACTCTTTCTGTAACCAGGGAAGACCAGGAATGGATACTGACATTGGAACCAAAATAATGCAACATGTTCAAGGAACGGATTTTGGGAAACAGTGAAAACATCTCTTTCTATAGGGTTGCACAATAAGTGTGGGAGGTCAACAAAACTCTTAACAAAACCTTCATCGTCTAATCTAAATAGAAAACTAGCTTTAATTGAAATTTTTATTGAGCTTAGCAGAAATATATGATAGTATTTAAGTAAAGTGAAAAGTAAGTGGATTTGGACTTGAGAAGAAGCACAAACATGCATCTAGTAGTTTTGTCTTTTTAAGGCAATCACAATTTGTACATGGAAAATATTTTTAAATTTGAATATGACTGGCTAAGAACCTGGGCTGATTGCAAGTTGATTTTAAACATTAGCTATTTGAAGTGGTTGTTGGGCTTATGTCTTCTGGAATTCCAGTGGGAGAGTACTGACGAACCAAAGATAGAGATTAACATAGAATATCAGGTGTTAACCATGGGTTTTATTTTATTTTGTTTTAATTTAAGAATGTGAGTAAGAATAATTATCAGGTTATAATTTATTAAAAATTATTGTAATATATTAAATGTATTTTAGAGGGGTCACACCTAAAATGGCCTAGGCTAAATGGGTAGAGACTTCCTTGTATTTTTCTTAGCATTTTAAGAAATATTCAAATATTCAAAGTATAATGTTAATATTGCTAACAATTTTTACTTTGTATAATAGTGTTATTGATTTTCATATATACATTCTTACAGGGACAGCTAAGTCGTATTGCTACAGTATATGTTCCATTGTTGGGAATTATATTAGATAATCTCAATCGACTGTGTGCTGTGCAAGAAACTAGTGGAAAACATGCAGATCTTCATAATGTATATGGCTCTGGCAGCAGATTTTCCACAAGCAGTTCCTTTCTCAACTTCAAAGACTCAGGTACATCTGTAGGCACCCCAAAGTCTCTCAACAGATTTACAATGCATATGGATGGAAATTCCAGCACAAGAGCTTCCACGCATTTCAGGGATTCTTCATATTTTGCTGCAATAGCTGGTCAGGGTAAGCATTTGATGTTTTGCAAAACATTAAAACAGAAATTGTATTTAATAATCAGAACATAACTCTTAAGGAGTGCTTTAAATTAGAAAGAAGGCTGGTTTAAGTCTGTATTCACATTTTTGCCCTGCAAAATTTCATTGCATATTAATGCATATATGAACTTAGAAATATATAGCATGCTGTTAGCAGTGTTAATAATAGCACTTAATGCAGTAATTTAATTAGTTGACCAAATGTTCATAACATATTACATTTAATAATGAGTGAATATTAACATTTTGAATTGTTAATGTTTCATGCCAATACTATAGGTATTCAGGATGATAAATATATTGACTGTAGTACCTTTGTAGTAAAAATGGTCATTAAACACTATTAAAAAAAAAGATTATAAATAGATGACACAAATTATTTCGAAGCCTAATTACCTGACTGGAGCATTTTGAAGTGAATGGTTTCCTGTTCTTTTTTAACATTTTCTGGGTTTACTACAGGCTATGCTTACAGTTGTATCACAACCATTGATGACGAGCAACAGGCTATGCTGACAGTGACTCTTTTAAAATTTGCTGTTTATACACAACAGGTTATATATACACATCATCTCCGTTGAGTAGGCAGACATTTTAATTAGCATAGAAATTCACTAGATTGCAGAACAGACCAATTGTAGAAGAATTGTTTCTCATAGTAGATTCTATCACTTCTGTGACTGAAAAATAGCATCGTTTAGATAGGGTCTCATGGAGAAAAATATGATCATTATTTATCTGTATTTATATTGAATATTAATTTTTAAAAAAAGATGAACTTTTTATGAATCTGGGTAAAGTTAAATATACTGATGAAATAAAAGATTTTTGAGCATTTTTAAATCCCTCATTTGATCATTATTGTTATGCACAATAGTTTGAACAAGCATTGTCTGAAATGCAAAATGTGTATGGAATATCACACTTTAAGTACATTGCATATGATGTAGAAATTAGTACTGTGCCAGTCTTTTAGTTTATTGTATATCATAGCATTACTTATTTAATAATTTTAAGCTATTTTAGGGTGAATCAAATTACTTTTTTTTTAAATTTTTGTAGGGCTTGTCAATGGAAGCTCTTCTATAAGCTTGGATTCAGAAACATCCACAGTTTCTGGAGATGGTCATTCAACTATATCCCAAGAAACAGCTATTATAAGAGATTCTAAAGAAGAAGCAACAAAAAATGGGAATAGTAAAAGGCATTCAAGGTTTGCAATATATTTTTATTGCCTTTGTGAAAAAAATTATTTATCACAAAGTTGCAGAGTAAAACTTTTATATAATGGATGTGCTTAGAATCAGAAAAAATGTTTCTGTTTTAGAGGGTTGTCCCTTGGAGAGAATTGCAAACTAGAATTAAAATAAAGAAAATATGATTAGTTTAGCAATATATGTATGTATACATGTGACATAAATCATTGCCAATTACATATAGTGCACTATGTATATTTTTGCACTTTCATGTACTTACATGAAAATTTTGTATTTTGTATGGAAAAAAATGCACATACCCAACCCCCACATGTAACCCCCCATATCCCACACTGCACCCCATTTCATACTACAACCTCATTTCATCTCACCCACTTATACCAACCCATTCCCCCTCCACACTGCACACCTCTCCATACCACATCTCCCTGCACCCATACTGCACCACCCCACTCTACCCCACACCACATCACATACCCCAAACCAAACCCATAACCCAGATCACACCACATGCATCATACACACCATACCAACTGCACCCTGACTCATTCCACATCACACCCACTATATCCCACCACACTATGCAACCATTGCATCCCACCCCACACCACACCCACTCATTCCATTCCACTGTATATCACTGCATCCCAACCCACCTGACACCACACACCCTAAACCAAATCCCACACCCCAACATCATAGCGCATGTATCATACCACATCCATTGCACCCCACTTCATTGCACATCACAGCACCCTATCCAATCACATCTGACTGCATCGCACCCACATTTATGCCCTTACCAACTCACCCCACCCCATCCCACCCCAGCCCACCCTACCATACCCTTCCCTATCCTACCCTACCCTACCCTACCCTACCCTACCCTACCCTTATATACTGATCTTTGCAGGAACACAAACACCAGGAATTTTGGCTGTAAAATTCTTGAATATTTTTTTAATAGGATCAGGATACACTTATACTTCTTCTGTTGCAGTTCTTTGCTGCTGAATACAACTTCCACAACATGACTATAAAAATTTCCTCTTTCTGACACAAATGTTACTGCAATCACCTGTGGGTTGCAGTAACACAACTTACTTTCTTTTTCTTACTTCCATCCACCAGTATTCCTTCATTATCTAGCTTGCTGTGGCTGGGCCCTCAGTACAATTTTACATAAAAATTTTATCTTGACCAAAAAGTGGAATAAGGATGCTCTTCAAATCAAAGCTTCAAGTTCTCTTCTAATGAATGAAACAGTTTTAATTTTTTTGAAATGTAGTAATAAATATTTTGCTAAATGATTTACAAGTACAGGCAAATATTCACAGTTCAAAATAACATTTGTAGCAGCATTAATTATAGTCTTTTCTTATTGTCATTTAACATATATTTTAAATTTATTTATTGAACTAAATTGCTGTGGTAAAGTAATTAACTTACTTAATACTTATTAAGAGTGTGCATTTCAACTGAATCATACAATGATATCAATTAATTAGCTTATATTAAAAGTAGAGTAACAGTAGAGGTAATATGAGTTTTTTGTTTGCCTTATTCTTTTTAAGATAACATGTATGATTAAAAATGAAGTTAAATTTTTGTTTCTAATAAAGGCAGTAAAATGTCATTCCAATGAATTTTGTAAGAAAAATGTTGTAGTTATATATTCTTAAATGTGCTTATTTTACAGTATGCTTGTATGGTATGAAACTGAATGTGTTTATTGTTCATTCTTTCTAGATCTCTAAGTATGACACACTCAAGTCATCCTTTTCGATGTGATAAGCTGCAGGCAGCTGAGGTTAAGGACTTGCTGTTGTGCTTCATGTTTGTAGTCAAGTACCTTGGAGATGACCATCTCATTTCCTGGTGGCAGAATTGTAGTGAACTGGAAATTCTTAACTTCTTCAGAGGGTTGGAGTAAGTAGCACATCTTTATTTAAGGATTGTTTAATAAGTCTGGTAAATTTCCATAAAAAGAAAGAATTTTGTTAAGCAGCATCGTTGCTGGTAAGAGTGATTCGTTTAATGGTTTTAGATAAATTTTTAGCCAGACGTGATGTTCAGTTAATTTTTATAGTTATCTGAGGTGATCAGTGTCACACATGCCGTAGAAAGTGTTAAAAACATGCTTCATATTGTTATTAAACATTACAGTTTAATGGGTTGAACTGCAAAACGGATCAAAGCAGAGTTTGAATTAAGTTCATGCAGACTCTGCACCATCATTGAAGATTACTGTTTATTTCTGGAAGAATAAGTTTAAACATGGTCAAAGAAACACTGAAGATGAAGCATGCTCTGGCTGCCCGTTGAAGTCACCATGAAGGATGATATTTTAATGCAAGACTGCCAAGTGAAAGTGTTCAAAATAACTGAAATTGTAGACATTTGAAATGAATGGGACACAATATTCTGCAGGAAAAACTAGAAATGAGAAAGCTGTGTGTATGTTGGGTACTGCAATTGCTGACTGTTGCCCAAAAATCATACAGAAGAACATTTCAGAACAGTATCTGGCACCGTTTAATCGCATTCTGTAGGACTTCTTGTGCCAATTCACAACTATGGATGAAATTTGGGTCTACCATTACACTCTGGAGACAAAGCAGCAGTCAAAACAATGGACAAAGGCTAGTGAGAACACACCAAAGAAGGAGAGGTTTGTTTTGTCAATTGAAAAAGTGATGGCTAGTGTTTTTTTGTGATTTCCAGGATATAATCCTGAAAGATTACTTGGAAAAAGGTAGAACCATAACTGGGGCCTATTATGCTTCATTGTTGTATCGTTTGAAACATGCATTGAATGAAAAACAAATAAGATTGGCACACAAAAAAGTGCTCTTTCATCAGGACAATCCTCCAGTTTACATAGCAGCAGTCAGAGTCAGAAACTAAAGTGCATGAATTGGTTCCAATTCATTTCTCATCCATCCTGTTCTCCAGATTTAGCCCCAAGTAATTTTTTCCTATTCCCAAAATTGAAAGTTGACTTGGCAGAAAGAAATTTTCATGAAATAAGGTAAATGAATATTTTGAGGAGTTTGACAGATCCTATTTTTCCAATGGGATGGAAAAATTAGAAATTTGTTGTACCAAGTGTATAGACATTGATGAATACTATATTGAGAAATGAAATGAGTTTGCTGTGAAAAAATAATTTTTACTTGCATTTTTACCAAACTTTTCAAATGGCCCTCATATATTACATTGTTTTCTTTTCTTCTCCAATATAATAACCAGAAATGGTAATGGGGGATTAGTATATTAAATTAGTAAAGCTTCTATATTTCAAACTGCAAGTAAAATTTTAAACTTATCGGAAATAACATAGAAGAATAAATTGAAATTGAAAAAATACAATAGGTCTACATCCCTTTGACCTGGCCATTCTTGGGTGTTACCCTGGCAGTACCTTACCTTATATTACAATAATTTCCCAAACTAAATTTTTAAATTAAACCTGTGATTGTTCTTACTCCAATTCTTATAACATTACAATTACTAATAATAACAATATAAATAAATTAACCCATATCTAACTTCTAACCATCCAACTTAGGTTAATCAGTAGTCCCCTACAGGAATTCCATAAGAGAGAGTTTCTAACCCATACCAATTTAATAACTAACTGGTTTCTCCCACAATTGAGTAGTCTATTCCTCTAAACACAGATTATTTTCACTTATTTTTTAATTTATATAAATGTTGGCCCACATTCTTTTTTGCTTCTGTATATTTTCTGTATGCAATTAGTTTTCTATCCTCTTCAAACCACATATAATTTATTAGTTTATTCCTCCAATTTTTAGTTCCTTTGCAATCAAACATTATATGCTCTGAATCTTCCTCCCTTCCACATAACAGACATGCACCGTGCACAAAACCCTTTCTCTGATCTTTTAACTTCCACACTCCATCTTTTATCCATGCTATACCCTCTTTTTTCACTTCAGTTTATCAATATGGTTTTCTGCCCCATGAATATTTCATCTTATGATACCAATGATGAACTCTTCCCTATTAAGCCATTAAACAAGTTTTTATTTCAATATTAATTCAATTTGTAATCTAATCTAGTTTTGTATCTCTATATATTCAACTGACAATCTTAACTTTTTTCCAAAACCGTTTTCTACTTGCTTCCTCCTCCTCCTCCTCCTCCTCCTCCTCCTCCTCCTCCTCCTCCTCCTCCTCCTCCTCCTCCTCCTCCTCCTCCAAATATTCCCTAAATCAATATTCTCCAAATTTTTTCTTATACTCTAATCCTTTAAAGATGTTTCTTGACAATTAAACACTGTTTTAATAAATTACCCTCCTTTAAATTTAGGATTTTATGCCAATATTTCAGAACTCTCTCCATAATTAGAATTTTTTCTTGTTATTCATTATCCCTTTTCTTGTTGTTCATTATCCAATATTGACAAATCTTATCTATGTATGAATCCAAAAATAAGTGCTTATTTATTCTCACATGCTTCCTTTCATTTAAAACTAACATTTTATAGGAACTTAACGCTTGAAGCTCTTAACAGTGAAGTAGTAAAATAATGTTGTTAGAGAGTAAGGAATGTATTCAATTAAAAACCAAGTAAGTGTTCAGTATAAATGTCACAAACAAAGCGTGTATCAACATTAATATATTTTACTTCCTTTTTGATATATTTCATGTACATCCAAGTAATCAGATTTAATTTTATATACCTACTCTTAATGGAAAGTGCCCACTGTTTGAACATACATTTAGAACTTTAAATTTTCTGTCATTTTACTAATACTACTAGACCAAAGGACATCAACTATTACACTTTGACCATTACTGTTCACACATTTAAATTCACTATTTTCATCATCTCCTATTAAATCATTCAAAATATCAAAACAATATACTTTACAGAACTCAATAAATTTCTCACTATTTCTATCTTTAACTGCATCTTTATCTGGCCATCTTACTTCTGGTTAATATTTGTCTTTATTCCAATCTTCTATAATCTTTATTTCCTTTACCTATTCTTACATTGAAATAACCCATTAATATAATCTATGTATATATTCTTGTAAGCATTCTATATCCCTTTCAGGTTATGAAACTTTGATAGGAGTAATTATAAATTATCCATAAATCCTTTAAACTGTCTTATATTTTATATTATGTAATCAACTTGTTCATACCAACTCCATTTACCTACATGATACTAGGATATATTTTGGAAGCACTCACTCCCATCATCAGCTGTTGAGGGACTGCTGCCACTCAAATTCTTGACTGGATCCCAAGGTGTTTTTTGTGACAGTCTGTGCTGGATCTAGTAGAACCTTGCTGAATTCATCATGGGCTGAACATCAAAATTCATTAGGTTTTTCTTATTTTTTAAAATGAAACTTTTCCCAGTTTACAGCTCCATTGGGTTGTAAAGCTCTTTCTGCTGCTTTGCCTCTGGTTTAATTTCATGATTATTATTCCAAAAGTGATCTGCCACTACTGATTTATCAAGCTGCTTAAAACAAATATTCCTAAAGTGTTCTTTTATCTTAATTTCCAAATTTCTCTTCTTTTCCAATGTATCTCTGATCACAATCTGCATACTTGATTTCATAAATTGTTGATTTCTCTTTTGTTGGTATAGTGTCTTTTACATTGCAACCTAATAAATTATTGATATTACATTTGTTCTTTGGGGCTAACATTATGCCAAATTCTTTGAATATCCTCTTGAATTGAATAATACTTCACTTAGAAATCCTCAAAACATATATTCAAAATAATGTCAATTATATTGGAGTTTTCCTTAAACACTGAGTGTTTCTTAGACACTTAGTTTCAAAGGCACCTTAATTGCTGAAGATATCAGTATACCTATTTATAATTGTAGGCATATTTAGTGTTTTTGTCAGCTCTGTGAATGTTGAGTGCCAAGTGTCCATGTAAACATAAGAATGTTGGCAAAATAAACAACCTGACACATAGCTAAAAATGTTAATGAAACTTGTACAATGAAGCTAATCATAAGATCATTGTATGATTGAATTGAACTACACACTGTTATTGCTCCACTTGTTTATAATATGTAGTACTAGTTTAACAAGTTGACAGTTAGTTGGGGATGTGAACAAAGGGTTTGTGTAACTAACACTACATATTATAAACAAGCAAGTGGAGCAATAAGAGTGTGTAGTTAGCACAATTATACAATTACTTAACCTGACACATGTTTATTTACTGTTTCACTTAGCTATTTAGACATTTCATATAAGGATTGCTAATTTTATGTTTTAGAATGTGTCTCCATCAGTTCAAGTACACAGGAAAGAGGCAGATTGCAGGCAAGAGTTCAGGCACAAAACCTGGAACAGCTAAGGCTATGACATTGCCTGCAAGAATGCAGCCTCCAGATTTCTCCGGTGATAGCCCTGTTTTAAATTCACATAGTGGAAGCAGCAGTGTTGGCAGGGATAGCATGCAGCACATTGGTAATACTCAAATTACTGATCATTCTGAATTTTACTAGACATCACTCATATTTCACTAATTTTTACCTAATTACTTGGACACCTTCAACCTCAGCATGCATTCATTGCCAACTTTCTTACATGGTTTGCAGATGTTACTCTATAGGTTTTACAAATTTGGAAATGAGATCATTATGTTTTGGAAGATCAGAATTAACCACTCTTTATTCTTGTATATAAATAAAATTTCCCGGGCTGTTAATTCTATTGTCTTTGAATCGCTTTTAGAAGCTTTAGTATTTTTTAAAATTCATGGTTTTTTTACTATGTACTATTGCCCATTTTTCAGTCTGTTTATATTTGACATTTCTCATGTGCTCCTTGAAACAAAGAGTAATACTTCTTTTGGTTTTACCTATGTATTGTTGCAATTATTACACTGATTTCATACATACTGGGAGGAATTTTTATCCTTTATGTTGGTGTTTATAAGATTCTTTACTGATAACTCCTTTTTCTTCTAAAATTAATAGAAATAACAATGCATTTCTTATCTAAGATCTTAACTGTTTTGTTCTATTTTCTGTCTGGTGAAAATGCCTGCTGTACATTATGGATGAAAATTCTATGCACATAATGCATATTTGGTTAATGCTTGTTTCAAGCCAAATTTTTAGATATTTTATCAGCATGCTGGCACCCCATAGATTGCCTATCATGCAACTTTTGTGATTGAAAAATGCCACTTCCCCATCATGCAGCTTCCCAATTATCTTCATGAGACTGGGTGGATGCTGTTCCAAACCTCTCAAACTTAGAAAAATTCCTAAGTTAGTATGGGGAATTGAACCTGGCTCTCCAGGCCAGCAGTTAGCAATGCTAACACCTGGTCATCAAAATCAACTAAATTATTTAAAAGTAGAATCATGCTGATGATCAGAGCAACAGCCTTCAAATATGTCCAAGTGAGACAAAATTAGTGATCACTAGTGAGTGATTTCCTCAAAAAAATGCAATATTTACTATATTTTATCATGGAAATTCCCACTGTTTAAAATTAGTTCATTTTGATCATCCAAACAACAGGTTGTGAGCATTCCATTCAATTCAGGACATCCGCCTGTGGTGCCTCAGTAGTGAAAACGGGCATTAAACACTACTCAAAAAAAAAAAAAAAAAATTCAGGACATGAAACAACTGATAAATTTTGAGTTAACTAATTTGTATAAATAATGAACTTTTCAACTGCTGTTTTAAAAGAAGACCTTGTGCCTGAATGCAAAGGCCTCTAAACAAAATTAGTTTCTAGTTTCAAAACTTTCTTTCTGCTGAAATTAGTAGTAAACAATTATGAAATTTGTTTCTCCTTGTGATTAAGTTTGGTATTCATTTTGTAAGCCGCAGCACTTCTCTTCCTACTTAAATTAAAAAGTATTTTGATGCCTGTTTTTGTTCCCTCTAAAGTTTGTGTTAAACATCACTAAATCAAATATAGTCTCTGTAACTGCCAACTTGTAAGCTAACCGGTGCTCTAAATCTGATTTATTTTGCTTCAGAAATGACTTGTAGATTGATTCATATAAACTTATACTCTTGCAGCTATTAACAGTGAAGTAGTAAAACATAATGTGAATATAGAGTTGGTTGGGTAACTCTTATTCGGTTTTTTAATTGGACTTGTTTAGGGAACATTTGCTTTAATGGCAGCCCACCTTTGGCCAAAAATCTATGAAATTTACATATATTCAAAATTATTGAAACATATTTGCAATCTATGGGAAAAAAATAATATCATCAAAAATAAAAACTGCATCATGAACTTCCAGACGCTGATGTTCGGTATGTTCATTAAATTTCTCTGTCTACATATCAGCTTTATGGTCTTTTGCTGATGATGGGAGCAAATATTCCTGAAAATGTTAAATTAGAAACTTAGTTAGCTAAAAACAATTATACTAACTTTTATATCAACATTATAAGCTGAATGATATTATAACAGAACAATAATAGAGTTTATATAGAATGCTTTCTGTGTATTGCTAATCTTAATTTCCTAAGCAAAGCTCTTGTAAGATAATATTTCAAGCCCGATAATGACTTTGATATGGCAATAATGAATGCCATAATACATGATAGTATCAAAAATTAAGACAGTATTAAAACTTTGTAATAATCAATAAATTATATTGATTTTCATTTATTTTAAATTACCTAAAATTGCATTAATTATACTCATCTCCCCTTATTTGAGGCTAGAAATATATGATTTTTGGTTTCTCCTTACAGTGGTTGAAAATGACTCTAGTAAGCTTTATCAAGCATTGTTGGAAGCGAACATGGCAACAGAAGTGGGCCTGATAGCACTAGATGCTTTGGGCCTCTATTGCATACACTTCAGGGATAGTCTACTTGCTAATGAAGGTGATAACCCCATCATGAGAAAGGTGTTTGATATTTATCTCTCTTTCCTACAAGTGGGCCAGTCTGAAACTTTGTTCAGACATGTATTTGCTGCTCTACGGGCATATATCAACAATTTTTCAATAGCTCTCTTTCAAGGTAAGGTTAATGCACATTTAAGTTATCATATAAGCAGAGGAAGAAGCTTTCTAAAGTGTTATTTATTAGGGATGTAATTTTATGGTAATTATTTTCCACTGAATTTGGTGCTTAAAATGATTTGATTTTGGTGAATATTTCATGAAAAAATGGCAATTTTTTTTGCAATTTTTGAGCATAAATTTTGAGTACAGAAAGAGACTCCAGTCCAACAAAGTTGTTACCAATTTTGAAGAAAATAATTTAATTTTATGGGAGAGCTATTTTTATACTTCGGAATCTCTTAACAATAAATTATGTTAATATCACTTAGGAAATGCAAAACTTATTTTTTCTTCAGTTTTCTTGCAACTAGATTTTATGGACATACTTTCATTATACAGAGGGTGCCTAAATACACACTTCAAGCAAAGAAAATCTGTGTTAACGTAACAAAACTGAATTCACACAAACAGAAAATGATGAACACTAATCATCTTAGACTTTTACAGTTACAACAGTGCTCAAAATGCCCACCATTGGCATCGATACACTTCTGAGTACATTCAACTACTGATTGAGCAACGTTTGAGAAAGTGTCCTCAGCGATTGCAGCACATGCCTTTTCAATTTCTTCCCAAAGTATAGCTGGTTTTCTATGGTATACAACATCCTTAAGAGTTCCCCATAGGTAGAAGTCCAATGGAGTTAGATCTGGAGAACATGGTGGAAACTTAATCAGTCCTCTCCGAGAATGCTCTTCACTGAGTGTTCAAAACATTCCAAAACCATAGCCGAGGATGCGGAGCTTGTTGATATGCAAGATCTCCAGATCTGCCCTTGTGAACAACACATATGGTACCATGAGTTTCAAATTTGTCTCGAATGCTTGCAGTTGTTACTTGCATTGGCAGTTCTGTTCTGTACATGTGTCTGGATTGCCTTTGAGTTTCAACAACATTCTTGGTTTTCCAATACCATTTCAAAATTGCTTTCATTTATTCAAACAATAAACTTGGCTCCATTTAGTTGTAGCAATGCTAGCATAGCTTAATGTGAGTCACATCAGTTAACAGAACATCATACGATAATCTTGGTTTCAATTGTTCATTGTTGATTTACCTGTCATGTAGCAATGCTATCATAATGTATGTGAGTCACATCTGTTTACAGAACATACTACACATTACTGTTGTTTTTTGGTCCAACTTTGAAATATATTAAATAAATATCTAATGTTGAACTCTGTATACATTTTTGTGGCACCCTCGGTATTTATTCATCCAGACTTGAATCTATGGTGATCAAGTTTGTTCATTGGAATGTTTGCTCCAGGAAGGATGACACCGTACTTGTTATGAATTCTTCCTTCTCAATTTTAATGTGTTTAGCATTTTGATTGACAACTGCCATTTTATTTATCTCCTGCCTGGTTTAAAACGAAAAAGCTCTCTTTCACATATTCTAAAGCATGAGAATACACAGTAACTCTGGATGTTTTCCCGTTAAAATTGATCAAATAAAAACCTAAAAGCCAATTACAGCAAATGACAAATGGGACATGTGCTCATGCAGTGTGTTCTGAAACTGTGCTTTCACAGTAACCAGATATTGCTAGTCATTTCATTCAAATAGGCACAAGCAGCACCAGAGTTACTAACTGCATTCAGTTTCACACAATTACAAGGTGGTGAGTCAGAGCATTCTTGTTCTCATGGAGGCAAGAAAGAGAAGACTGTTATCAAATTGTGCTTCCCTGTGGATTTCATTCAATATAATTTAACTACATGTACATTGTTGCCAGATATTACTCGCATTAATGTTGAATGATGGAATATGTGGAATAGTTGAAGCATATTTTTACACACAAAAGAAGTAATATTTTGCACATAAAGCCATTTTTTTAAGAAAATATCAATGATTATGGGTTATTTTCCCAAATTATCATCAGTTTTGCCATAATTTTCAGATATATTTTATCCAGTTACATATTTTTAAGAAGGAATTTGCATTTTCTATGCATAAAATTATATTTTTAACACATTTTGTGTAAACATTAACACCAAAAAAATCACACCCCTAGTTATTACATCTTTCAATTGCTAACCTTTCCTTACCAGTTGATTTCTTATTGCATGTACAGAGTCCAACAAAATGATATGACAGTTTTTGGAATAAAGTAAAGCAGTTATATTTTAATGTAGATTGATTTCTATTTTTTCATCAAAAAGAGGCATTATTGCCATTTACTGACACAAAAGAACAAACTTATGTTTTGAAAATTGCACCATACAAATGTTTTCCATTTGTTCTTGTGTACTCCTGGAATCTGAATCTTCACTACAGCATTGCTTGCTGTACCATTTCTTAAGGTATTGTGTTAACATCTCGACGAATTGCTCCCTTCAGGTCATTAATTATCAGCATTTGCCTATGTAGACTTTTGCTTTCAGATAACCCCAAAGAAAATAGTCACAGACAGTGAGATTGGGCAAATGAGCTGGCTACGATATGTTGCCACCTTGGGACATGACATATCCCAGGAGCATTTGTTGCTGAACTGCTGTTGAAGTCCTAGCTGTAAGCACAGTAGTGCCATCTTGTTGGAACCAAAGTTCTTGCTTAACATTGTGGAGCAACATCGAAATATAGCTATGCAAATTCACAGTAAATGCATTACCGTCTTCCTGGAAGAAATATGGGCCAACCACTCCAAATGTTGTCCCCATACACACCACACTGTCAAAGTATGGCTTCGGAAGGGAAGTAAAGCCATGGGTCCCATGTTGTACATTTACGGCACGAAAAAACCTCAAGCCTGAAAGAAGAGGCCTCTGAGCAAAATTTTTCAGCCATTTCACGCCCTGAGTTGAATGGGACACTGATGACCTAAGATGTTAAAGAGCGTCCATAAATATATCAATCAAAAAAAAAAAAAAACCACACCATCACACATTCACTATGAAGTGAATGCTCTTGCATATACATACAGATTGGCATCTGCCCAATATCTAAAGTTTTGTTTGTTAGAAAAACGGGAAAGGTAAAAGTTTGCTTCTGTGCTTCATTGTTCATTATTATCATTATGTAATCATTCATTGTTTTGAGCTTAGTTTCTGTGAAAGCTCTTTGATGTGCCCAGTCATTACAACCTAACTTTTGTACAACCATCATTTTGTAAGGTTGAAAATTTATATCCTGATGCAGAATTCTTCTTACCAACTTATCAGAAAGACTCAGAGCTGAGGCATGTCGTATTGCTGATGTTGGAGGCTGACCTGCACTACTTGCCTTGATGCTTTCTGGCATATGGGTGGTCCTTAGCTTTCCTGTTTACTTATGTTTTAATGCAGGAGCATCTATCTGAAATTCCTTTTTTTGTACAAAATTGTGTTATGGCGGGGAACTCGCCCATGTCGACCCATATTAAAATGTATCAGAACTAATGTTGCATAAAACTATGGAATCATTTATTTTGAAGAACATCTCCACCACAAAAGCTCCAATGCGTAACATTCCATGATTGCATTGCATTTGAAATGGCATCAACAGTGGCAACTATTCCTTCCCTTCACCGTTGTGTCACTGTCTTTGTCACAGTATTGTCAAACTACAACTGTCATCGTTGCTGGACCCTGTACATGATATCTCGAACTTTTATGAAGGAACTTTAAGGGAAAGGAAGCTGTTCAGTAGAAGCATTGTTTCCTTTGGACACATCATTATTTGAATGTCATGACTGTGGAATAACAACACGCAGCAGCACTACCCTCTAGCTTATGTTCCAGGCATGCCTGTGAAGGTTAATTATATATTTGCTGTCTGTATCAGTAATGTGGTATATCTAACTATTCAGATGTTACAGGATTGTCTTCAGTTGTTGTGCTTTCTGTTATGAATAATGTGAGGGTTTCATTTAATATTTAGGATTTTAAAAAACTATAAGAACTTAGTTGGCAGTGTTGGCAGCACTGGAAAGAGACTCTTGATTAATAATTATATTCAAAGTTAGTGAATGATGTCCACTGTTGCAACTGCAGCAAAATGTTAATTGTAGTTATGTGCTCACTGTTTGATACTCTTAAGATGGAACTGACTTTAGAGCATTTTCGTAGAAATGATTTGTTACGATTATAAGAGCAGCCTGAGCCAATAATCATGCCCAGAAAAATGATAGCTTTTCCATGCTTCTTCTTCATGTACAATAGCCTAGAACTGATTTGCAGAATTCAGATGAAGAAGAACAGCCTTCAAAAGAGAGGAACACCTGGGATATTCTGCAACAATACTCATGGATGAAAACATCGCTCATGTAGAGATCTGTGAAGAATGATCTGCTGGTGACTTACATAGAGATAGAGGAGTCTCTAAACATTAATTTGCTGCAGTGTAGAAATCCTACTCATTTGTGAGAAGAAACTGTTATCATTGGATACCTCATGCTCTCACAGAAGAACAAAAGGCAGCAAGAAGGAATGGTGCCAGGAAATGGTTTTTATTTCAACAATGCTAACCTGAAGTGACAGTATCTTCACAGATGATGAGAGCTTGATTTATCATACGACCTGGAATCAAAGAAGCAGTTGCAATCTGGGTCTTCCCAAATTATCACCCCAAATGAAGCTTAAATGATGTTGAAGTGCAGGCCAGAAAATGGTTGCCAGTTTCTTCTCAACAAGTCACTCTATTAGAACCATTCCACTTCAGAAACAAAATGTCACTTCAATTAAAAATGAATGTAGGAATCCACACAGTATAACTATCATAATCTTCAATATCATAAAGTTCAACAGCTATATCTCTGTCGAACCATGATTCCACTATCACGAACTCATCATACAACATAACTAACTACATTATTTCCCCATTTGACTCTTTTCTTAACAACTCTTCAATGTTCCAGCATATAATCACCACCTCCCCCTATACTGATCCCTTTCTCTCAAATCTAAACTCATGCAACTTAGCTTTGCTCCTGGTCATCCTGTTTATGTGTTATTCCTCTCTCACTTCCATTATATTTCCACTCGGAGAAAACACAATAAGTAAACTGGTTTCTCTCTGCAGGTCCAAACCAGCAGATGCTCCCAAGATCTCCTTATGTTTGTCTATTATCAGGTGACACATGCCTGGTTTGATATCATCTGGATTGCTCCTCCTCCAGCCTCTCTTACACTGTTGCCATCTCGTCTTTCCATTTCTTACCAGTGTATGTGATGCTGATTTCAACTCCTGCATGCCAGGTTTCTGCTCTACCTTCTGCTGACTAATTTCCTGCTTTCTACCATCTATCCATAAATCTGGTCCTCTCACATATGCTGTTTCCCCTCTGTCCTCGCTTTTTTCATTGCTCTTAGAAAAACATCTCTCAGTTCTCTATCTTCCTTTCCATAGTTGTTTTCAATAAATATACTGGAGCCCTTTAACTTATTTGCATTTGCTAAAATTGTCCATTTAAATTTCATAGTAGCAAGTTTCACTATCACTGGTCTTGGTTTTGACCTCACTCTTCCAATTCTAATCACATTCACAATTTCCCAGCCTACTAGTTATAGGCCTCACTTTTTTGCGAGAATTTCTTCTACAGTTGCCATGTCCATTTATCTCTTGATTCTTCTACTCCAAATTGATAGTATTTATTCCTTTTCTTGTCTTCAGCTCTTTCTAAATCAGTCACCCTTCTTTTGCATTCTGTTATTTCGACTTGTGGTTGTCCTACCAAATTTATTACGGTTTCCTTGACTACTTCTATTCTTTTACTAATTTTTATCATCCATCCTTTTTTCCATCACGTTGAACTCATTAGATTTTTTGTGATGGTTTTAAGCATCCCCAGGATCTGATTCATTTCCGGCCCTGAATTTAACTGAACTCCTGCTCTCACCAACAGCATTGCCAATACTAACTTCATGTTAAAACAGGTAAGCCATCATTCTGTTTTCCACCTGGTAGGGTATTTATACTGCTAAATGACCCAATCCTTGACCGATATGACTCTTAAGTTCACGCTCATTTTCTCTTTCCCAAGGAGAGCTCTTGTAAACATGTCCTCCTCCTTCCTCCAGCAACTCCTTGTCTTTATAAATACAAATTGGTTCAATACATTAGTGAGAAATTTATTTGGAAGCTGCCTGAGCAATTGCCTCTTTCCAGAACTGCAATTCACAATCTTGTGAATAAACTTGATACTATTGATTCAGTGCATAACAAGAAACACTACAAAGACGTGCAGCTGTAACAGAAGAGAAATTACACAAAATTGGTGCAAATGGTGAATTTTTTGCCATTAAAATCAGTACTGAAATTGGGGTTTCAGTGTCTATGCAGCAACAAAATTGTTAAAATTCAAACCTAACAAATGTACACATGTCCATTGCCTGCGACAATAGGACAATTTATTATATTGTAGACAATTGTATGGCTCTCTTGATCCCCAAATCTAACAGTTTGCTGTGGTTTTTATTTGTGGAATAGCTGAAGGATAAAGTGCACTAATAAATCCCCACACACTGGAAGAATTCAAGGAAAATACATGAAATAAAATCAGAAGCATTATAGCGGTCAAACTAAATTGTGTCAATTGGAATGTGTTTATCTAGTACAATGCCTTTTAGCTGATGAAGGATGACATTTCCAGCATTTGCTATAAGGTAGGATTTTATAGACAGAAGTGAAGTGTGAGCACATAGTCGACTGTGGCATGTCCAGCTGCTGAAATGCAAAATCTTTTAAGGATATTCTGGAAGCTCTGTACAAAAGGCATTACAGCAAAACTAGAAAAATCTAAATTGTACAACCGCAAAATGTGCTAGGAGTAATGAAAATAATGCATTCACACCTGAACTAGAAAAGCAAATTATCGTGGTAAGTTTATGAGTTTAGGGTAATAAGAAGCCAGTACTGACTTTAAAATTGAAACTGTACTATGTCAACCAAATATTGGAAGCTTGGCTGAAGACATCATGCACACTGTTTCTTCCATTTTGCTTTTTCTTTGAAACCATAATATCATCACTTTTTTTTCTCTCTCAAGTTGACCATAATACAAAGTACTTTTAACATTTGTGTGACTATAGTTGTAAATCATGTTACTATTCTTTATAAATCAAGGATTCATTCATGCTTATTCATGTTTGTATGAAAATGGTGACAGTAATGCATTAGTTTATGCTTTTATTTTCAGGAAATGCATCTCTTTGTGGTAGATTATGTTATGAATTACTACGTTGTTGCAATAGTCGTTTATCAACAATTCGTCAAGAATCTTGTGCCATTTTGTACCTGCTCATGAGGAGTAATTTTGAATTTACTAGTCGTAAAGGACTCACCCGGGTCCACCTTCAAGTAAGTAACTAATGAACTTTCTCATTATCCCATCTCTCTTTTGCATATTTGCAAAATATATAGCACGAAAACTAAGTGATATAGATAATTTGTGAATCTGTGTCCGTCATAAAGTACTTTCTGCAATATATTTTACCTGTATTGCTTCTTGAAACTTATTTGAAAATGAGGATGAAGATGAGATATATAAAAACATATAGTACAATGCTGGAAAAAAAAATTGGGTACAATAAAAGGTATAAGTGTTGCTTCAGCTGTACAAAATGCATGAAGTTCACAGAGCTTAGTTCACACATGAAATCATTCCATTATAAATAATTTACATCCAGGTAAAAAACAGTATGCACTGCTCAAAGCAATTTGAGGGACAAAAGTTTGAACATATTTCTGCCATAGTTGGATTTAGGGTGGTAAATATTTTTTTACAAAAAGTTCAAACATTTATTTTACAGCAGTATATATTTTAAACTTAGGTATTCATTTTTTACCCTGAACTCCATTTACTTACATAAAATAAGATGCATTTCAGAGAATCTATCCCATCTTCAGTTGCTCACTGAACTGCCATTACTCAAAACGATGACTAGACACCCCTATCATAAGTACAATATTTATATATAAGTATATATTTTGTTTACTTCTCATTTCAAATAAGGATGCTGTAAACCAAATATACAGACAATGTTGAAAACTAAAGTGGTGTTGAACAATTAGTATTGTTTGAAACTGACCTCTAGTGTCTTTAGGGGGAGGATTTACCTTTGTATTTTTTATTTACATTTATATAGTCAACATAGGACCTCACTAAGATAGAAACTGTTTGAGTGCTCACATTGCTTCAGGAAGGTTGGACTATTGGTGCAGTGGCTGCTGAGCTTAATGTGGCTAAATCTCTTATTGGTAGGACATGAAAGTGCTTCACTGAAGCAGGTATGTACTCTAGGAAATCAGGCCAGAGTCAAAAAAGTAAAAAAAATCTGCCAGAGAAGACCAATATGTAGTGAATTGTGCTCTTTGATGTCACAGAGCTACTACTCTGGACCACAAAAATTATCTGAGGGTGGCAACTGGTACAAATGTCAGTAATCAAAAAGTAAGAAACAGTTAGAGAAGCAGATTTAACACCATGAAGACCTCATAATGCCCCAGGATTAACATCTGTTGACAAGAGAGTGTGACTGAGATTTGTTAGGAACAGAACTGGAAGCTTCGTCAGTGGGGCAAAGTGCTGTTTACAGACAAATCTACTATCATCTAACACAGTATGATCCACATATTATCACCATGGTGAATGTTTTACAGCATCCCAAGAAAGAAACCAATTTAGTGGTGGGATAGTCATGGTGTGGGGTAGCATTGCCATTGATGGTTCAACAGACCTCATAGTTGTCAGAAATTGACTTAATGCTTCCAGATATATTGCTGATATGGTACTAGAGTATATTATGCTCATTGCAGTTGAAATGAAGCCCTGGTTTGATTTGCAGCAAGATAATGCTAGAGTACATATGGCAAGAGCCACTAGGCCACCCTACAGGAACTCCACACTCAAACTTGCTGCTAGGAGCTTAACTTAACCCATTGAGCATTTATGGGATAAGCTGGAGAAACAAGTCTAAAACAGTCCTGTAGCCCCTCAGACTTTTCAACAGCTTGAATTTTCGAAAAATGGGGGAACATCCCACAAGAAGAGAGGCATAGACTGATCAGGAGCTTTCCTTGAAGATGTGAGGCAGTAATTGGCACATGAAGGCCATACCAGATACTGAAGTATTCCTTTGTGCGCAAAATTGAAATTAATATAAGTTGTTTCCACTTTAGTTAACAACATTGTCTTTAATTTTGGTTATAGTATTCTTGTTTTAAATGAGAAGTTAAGAAGATGTATACTGCTGTTAAATAAACATTTAAACTTTCTATAAAAAATATTTACTACTCTAAACTCAACAATGGCAGCAATACATATGTTCAAAGTTTTGTCCTTCTATTTTGAGCAGTGTATCATGCTATACTGTACAATAATTATTGAGGAGTAATTTAAATAATAATTCCAGCTGCTACTCCATCCTCAGATATCCAGAACCAACAAGTAATGCTCATTCAACCATTCCAAGCAGAATGTAACTTCCTCAGAGAAAATAATGTTTCCATGATTGGAATTGTCATAAAGCTCTGCAAATGCCAACATGTCAATTATGGGGCATTGGTTAAAGCTTCCTTAATAGCTGTATGTCTACGTCAAAGTCCGGGTATCCTTGCAATAGTTACTAATAGTCCATGCACTACTTGGGTATGAAAACGAATCTTAATACTCAGCTCTGTTTGCACCCTCTGTAGAGACATGCAGAAGATCTATACTCTTCCTTGCAGTGGTCAACATTATAAATGCTGCTTGCTCTGTTGGCCTTATAGCCCTGTGTTAAAACAGCAGTCTCTGCCATTGCTAGAAATGCAATAAATGCTTTATTATAGAGAAAAGGAGTGATGGATGTCTGTCAGTCAATAATAGGACTGAACATAAAGCTCTAAACATAACAAAATGAAAAAAAGATAAAGATTGAGAGATGTATCCGGCATTATTGCCAATATTCGAATGCATTGGCTATACAGGCTGTTTTGGAAATACTTTTACAAACTCTGGTGGCTATTCCTCACACCAAAACAAGAAAAATAGTCCATATAAACATATGTCCAGATATCCTTAGTTTTTGGGTTATTGATGAAAGTTTACTTCATTGTGTTTTAAGATACAATCTAACAACTGAAGTTCACAAGTGAAAATAAAATTCATTTTGTTAAGTAATCGAATGATGTTACCAATATAAGTCTTGCATACTAATAAAAAATATATTATTTGCAAAATGCAGTAATAGCACTGTTGAAGGTTAGCCATTTATATGATGTGGTAATAACTTTATTAAAGATGTGATAGAAATAGTCATTTTCACTCTGCCATAAACTTTTATTAATGACTTAAAAATTAAGGATTTCTGGACCTAAGTTTATATGGACTTTTTTTTCTTGTTTTGGTAAACTTTCATTAATAACTCATAAAACTAATAAATTCTGAGCATATGTTTATATGGACTTTTTTTCATGTTTTAGTGTGAGAAACCTACCACAAAGTTTTTAAAAGTATTTCCAAAACATTCTGTATATAAAGGTGTAATAAAAAGGTCAAAACTTTTGGAAAACATTCCTCACATATACATGATTAAAAAATATCTTATGAATATCTGTCACCTCTGCATTTGAATACATCATTTTACTGTATGTGGAATGAGGTCTATAAACATACACAACTGAAACTACTTAACTTGCTACGTCAGACAATGAAGTAAAAAGCATAACAAGCAGATTTTGTGGCACAGAACGATCACGACAAGCGTGACCCTAGTAACTAAGAGTAGTTACAACAATCCACCCCATTTAATCAGCAGTAAAAACGAATGTTTACCTACTGTACATATTAAGCAACTGGGGGGTTATTGCCACTGGCATTCTAGTTTGCATATCACACCTTGTAAGTGGAGTTGTAGACAAAGGGCTCTAAGAAGGAAATAAAGCATTTCCGGACCAATGTTCATATAACATATTTGCATCCTCTATATGCAAGGAATGTTTCCCAGAAGTTTTGACATACTCTTTTGTTACACCTGTGTATTTATATATACCTAATATGAAATCTATAATCAAAAATTGTGAAAAATCTGAGTTAGTTTAACATAAGAATGCAATATAGAAATGATGAAACTTTTACTCATTAAGCTTTAGAATAACATGGTCAGCACTAGGGAGGGGGAGAAAAATATCGACATTGAGATTGGAACTCCCAAAACTAATGCTGAATGTGATTACTCTACCCTTGCTTAATCATTTTTTCCAGCACTGTACATTGCACCATCATAAGAAGGGCATGTTGAACAATGCTGATACATGATTTTGATACCATAATGATATAGCATATGCTAGGTCTTGCAACAAAACTTCCATTCAAGCTTTATGCCAAATTGAACCAATTTTCTAAATATCAAGGAACTGTTGACAAACATTGTAGGTTGGCCACCAGTGTAAATGACAAATTTTTTATCATGTTGTACACAGTTTAATACAAACAAGCCCGTAGTCCATCTGCACCTAAAGCTAGTTGGCATTTGTCTTTTCAGGGTTGAGAGAAAACTCTGAAAGAAGGAGATAATTTGTCCCTCCAGGGAGTTGAACTTAAAACCAAACACCATCCTGCCAGATGACAAGCAGACAAACCTAAACGATTTCAGTAGAAACTCCTATCTTGTATTTACATTAGTATTTTTTTACTTGTACAATTGACTAAAAGGTTGTGAATTATGAGAATTCCATTAGAGGTCAATTTATTAGTCACTTGAGAAAACCTTTACCTTAGATTGAATTATGTTTTTAATTAAGAGATAGCAAATAAGGTGAATTTTTGATAGTATAAAATTCCAATAGAATGAACTCAATGAATATTTACTTCCACAGGTTATCATCTCAGTTTCCCAGATGTTAGGAAACGTTATTGGACTTAACAATGCACGCTTTCAAGAATCACTTTCATTGATAAATAGCTATGCAACAAGTGACAAGGTTATGAAGGGAACGGGTAAGCAACATTTTTGTCTGTAATTGAAGAGTGGAAATGTCAAACATTTCAAGTGCCATTTTAAAATTTAATTGTTCTATTTCAAAAGTACATTCTGTGTGCCAAGATGCATATTCCTAGTAGTATTCTTATTGTCTATACAAGATAAAGTAGTTAAAATATTCGTTAACAGATAGTTCAGTTCTAAATGTCATGCTATGCTGCCATATGGGTTCTAAGTGCCATGCCATGATAATATTAGTTTTTAAGCAAAAATATTTACAGAAATATTTAGTAAGTGGCTATATCTTTTTAAGTTGTGATAGAGATTTTGCTATTATATAGAAAAGAAGAAGGTTAAGAAAGGCCTTCATTCTCCAAGATTTACATAGGGTGTAGATTAAGCTAAATCTATAAATCCTTTTCATATAATTCCAAAGTGATTTCTTTGATTTTAAGAATGTTGCTGATTCATTGTTAACATTATATAAGTGCAACATTTCAAAATGCACAATGTTAAAGTATCTGAATTTCATCCATATCATAGCTTATTCACCATTAGAAAAGTAGAGAGTTTTTGAAGCTTTAAAGAGTAGTTGATGTACAGCAACCTGTGCTTTGAAAGATCAACCCCATTTATCAGTTGAAGAAAAGAAAGATCTCTTGTCCATGTTGCCATTCCTTCCTGAAGAGTACAGAGAGTTTTATGACACATCAGTTTCAATCCTTATGTAAGAATGAAAAACTAAACTCTTCCTGTCATTTGTGAGGAGAAAATATAAAATTAGGGATTTTTATATGTATTTCCATAATACATTTTTGTACTGTTGCCCTTAATAACATATTTTTTGCTTAATATATGTTCCTGTAAATCATTAATGTTATTTTTGTAATTATTTCTCTGTAAAATCTGAAATAAAATGTAACAAAGGTTTGAATGGCACTTGTAAGCAACTCTTCCATTATATGGCACATAGAAACCTTCTTATTGTTATTCATTTTTCCTCTCCCTGATCATTGTATTTTTGGCAACGATTTGTAATGCAAAATAATTTTATAGTAAAAAATGTCTTCTTTATGATTTATATTTAATAGTTAAATGCTAGTAGAAATAAGTAGTGTATTTCTTATTTTCTAGAGTTTAGAAAATGGAATTTTGAATTTATTTCTTGTTCATCAACATACAGTTTTAAATATTATAATAAGATCAAACATTGTTGTAAGATAATTGTTTTGTACAAGCTTTGGAATTACATCTCATAAAAGAGTGTATCCAAATAAAAATTCTTTTCAAAATTTCATATTCTAGTAAGATGAATTTTGCAATCTCATCAGACTGTTCACATTGACAACATGTTGCAGAATCCCATCGTCCCTAGGTATTTCTGAAATGGCTAATGTATAGTCATCATTCCAATAGCTTTCCTTATTTGCTTTATGTTCCTACTCATTAAGTCCTTAGCCAGGATGTTTTAATAAGAATTTTACCCTGTTCTAGGCCAAGAAAGCTCTTCTATCTTATCTGATGTTCTTTCTTGATTCATTAACATACTACAATTCTAACAGCTTTCTTGCTAATGCCGCAGAAAGATTCTGGTCTTATGAAGTCAATCATAGTTCCTTCTTTTGCCGTTTATCTTTTGTTTTATTACCTTCTATGCCCTAATATCTAGGCACCCAATATAGTTCTATTTGATTTTTTGTGGAAAGATCATTGAAAACTTGGAGACATTTCCATACAGGTCAGTAGTTGACTTTGTAAGATTAAATGCACTATAGGTTGACTATGAAAATGCATATTAAGCTGATTAACAAAACTTATCTTCTCACAGAAATTAAGACAGTCAAAGTGCAATTGCTTGCTGAAAAACAGTAACAAAGTTTCCAAGACTGGCAGAAATCTTTGTTTTTCGAGATAATCCATAAACTCCAAATCTTGAAGAGTTTTCTGATCTTAAGCCATCTGTAAAGAATACCAAATGACTCTTAGGTAAAGTGAGTTTTCTGTCATCCAGTGAGATTGTCTGAATGGTTGTGGAAACATTGTCGGGTATTTACTATTGTGTACCTTTACTTATAACGTTTTTCCTGTGCATACACTTGTAAAAAGGTAATATACTCCATCCATCATAGTTGTAGAATGTAAGCTTTAAAAAAAATAATAAATTTGTATTTATTTATTAAATTCACTGATTTCACAAAAGATATATAACTAGTCAGTTTACAATATAAGTTTATATACTAATATCCATATAATATAATATCCATATTATAAATTCTAATAACAAATTATAAATTCAAAATTATAGTATTGACTATATTGATATATAAACAGAATGTATTCACATTATTATTTTTAATCATTTTTTACAAAAATTGGAAATAAATTAGTAAAATACCACTTATGTTTTGTAAAATTATGGTTGATATTTTACAAAAGGCAGCCACTGTGGGTACCTATTAGAAATGGGAAAGATAAGTGTGTGAGTTTGGATGATTGAGAGATCTCTGAAATGTTGTTAAGAACAGAATTTAACAGCTTCTGCATGGTCATATTTTGAAAGAATGTCTGAAACTTCAGGATTTGTTTTAGAGGAAGGCAGCCGGTGGATAAGATCAGTGAAGAAATGTACAGTAAGGAATACAGATATTTGAAGTAGGAGGGAAGAATTAGCAAGATGCTTTTGGAGACTGATTAGAATGAGATTTGAATATATAGATAGTCAAGTGATGTATTCTATAATGAGAGAGAAAGGTTCTTTGGCACTATATTAGGAATTAAAGAAGGATATATATATGAAATGAAATGGTAAATTCGGAAAGGTTTTTTTTTTTTTAAAGGGAAGTGTTCCAGGTCTAAGTTTAAGGTACCTCCCCAGCATTTGCTATTTATAAGGACTGAGGAAAACCTGGAAAATACCTGAATCAGGGAAGATAGTCGTGGTGGGATTCAAATCCCAGATCTCCTGCTCACAGGTCTGCACCTTAATGAACTTGGCAACCTGTGGCAATGGGATAGTAGCATGGAGTATATTAACAATTGTAACAGGAAAGAAAGGGAAGGATTACCATGGTTTAGCTTAAGAGTTTGGAGATTGAAAGGTAAAAGGAGAAATTTTGAGCAGAATGTTCATCAGATCTGTATGGGAATGTATATTGTTTGAGTGCATGGGAACAAATGAGTGGAGGCAGAAATTGATAAAGGAGAAATGCCAAAGGAGTTGGCAATAAAGATTTTGGGGGATGCATCTCAAATGAGGAATTTAGGGGATTATTTATATAGAGTTAAAAATAAATGGATGTGGATGGTTACCAAATGAGGATCTTGTGATTTGTTAAAAATAGTTTTAAAAGTTGTAGTACTCATATAATATATTTAGGGTTTATAATAATCAATTTGTTTTGAATTGAAACTGGGTGCAACACGTAAAGTGTATTTGTTAATTAGTGATTGATGAACTCAAGAAGAATTGGAACAGAGTAGGAGCTTAAAAGAGAGCAATTATGAGGTAAATAAATAAGGAGAAGAATGGAAAGAGAACCCTCTAATGTGAAGGAATTATACATGAAGTGATGACTGAGCCTCTGTCTTCTGGAATTTCAGTAGGAGACTACTGGCAAACCCAAGACACAGGTTAGCAGGATCGTAGAAGTTAGACAGGGTGTACTCATAATTATGTTGTCATCATTTTATTTTGTATTGTTTCATGAAGAAGTATAATTATATTTCATTTAAAATTTAATAAAGTAACCTATTTTAACACAAAATGTATTCATGGTGGGTCATAACTAAGAATGGTCAGAGCCAAATTGGTGAAGACCTTTTGTATTCATTTTTTGTCTCAGTATTTAAATAAATGTATGAATATCTTTTTTTACCCACCTCTTTTACTCATTTTTGTAATAATGCTTTGACTCGCAGGTTTTCCAGGAGAGGTTAAAGATCTAACAAAAAGAATACGAACAGTGCTCATGGCAACAGCACAAATGCGTGAGCATCATCATGACCCAGAAATGTTGGTTGACCTCCAACACAGTCTTGCCAACTCATATGCTTCTACACCAGAATTGCGGCACACTTGGTTGGAGGCAATGACACGAAATCATGTTCGTGATGGTAATTTCTCAGAGGCTGCATCTTGTCAGTTGCATGTAGCAGCACTAATGGCAGAATATCTCAAGTTAAAAAATATCCAATCATGGGGTGCAGAAGCTTTCGGAAAAATCTCATCCAACATTGCCAGGGATGAAAGAAGTTTAAAACTTGATGCAGGTTTGTATACCTTCTGTAGACAGCTTGATTTGTTTTTAAAATGTTTTCAGCAGTTCACGGAAATATTGGCAAGACTGACGACAGTTGCCTAAGAGAGAAATGGTGATATGAAATCTTTATGTAGACAATAGAATGTTTCTGTTTAAACTGCCTCTGTGGTTTAGTGGTGACAGCATTTGCATACTAATCTGAAGGTCCTGAGTTCGATTCCTGGTCAGTCAAACTGTGTGGATAAGTTTCTCTTCTTTTTGAGTTTATTCTTACCCTGAGAAGTTGAATCCCAGATAGCTTTAAGGTGCCCAAGACTTTGACTCATTTGAATCATCATTAATTCATTTTATTCATCCATACAGATGAACAGTTTACAGAAAGATTGGCATGGTTGACAGCAGAAAGAGAACCAGTGGCATAAAATCCTAAAGTAATCAGTAAAAAAGGGAGACATGTTTTTCTTTAATGTATCATAACTTCTCTTGTATAGACCGCCTCTGTGGATAGCATTTGCAACTATTAATCTGGAGGTCCTGGGTTTGATTTCTGGTCAGGTCAAGCTTCTGGGTAAGGCTTTTTTCAGTTTTTCCTTAACCCTGAGAGATTGAATGCCAGATTGTTTTAAGGTGCCGAGGACTCCGAGCTCATTTATACCATCATTAATTTTATTCAGGTACCCATGGGTTTAAGGATTCTCCTGATGCACCATAACCATATCATCTTCTCCATCATCTCCAGTGGAACAATATAGTGGTACCCTATGGGCATCCTGGGTTCAGAAGTCTGCTACAATGCTGCCATGCCAGGAAGGAATGCCCAGTAGTTCATGAGACAATGAACTGGCAATCTAGTATTTTATCTACAAACTTATGATGAATTGCCTTTTACATTCTGTGCCTTTGTATAAATTGCTTCTTGCATTAATTTTCAAAATTATTGCATCTTATAGCTCTTTCTCTGTTAGGAATGACATTTAAAAGATACAAAATGGAATTTCAACATCTACAGATTGATATATGATATATGATATAATTGATGCTTTTCCAATAATAATTTTTAAAACTTGCCGCAGATGCTTGGATGACATATTTGCCATTATACCTAAATATCCTGTTAACAATGTCTTAAAAATATTAAATTATAATGTACATATATAATTTATATTGAAAATTAAAAAGAATGGTTTCATTCTTTTTTTAGATTTGAAGATTATAAAAAATATAATAAATTAGCCTATGGAATATATAGGAAACCTACCCATAGTAACAATTATATTAAAAATAATATTTGGGGCATTCAATAATGATAGACACTTCCCCCATAACTCTAAAAAAATAACAGTTAGAAATGTGTGCATGTTGCTATGTCCTAGATGTAGACCAGCTCTGTATCATATGCTGCTGTATGCTATTCAGCTCATGGACAATGAACATACAACATGGAAGGGGACAACCATGGGCAACAGTGAGCAGTGTAGTTTCTATGGAGGGAAGGAGTGGCTGGTTCAGACATTCACACGAGCAGATCAGCGTTTCTTTGGGCATCATAGTTCAAAGATGGCAAGTTCTATGCAAAATCCACAAAAGTACTAGGTGTCTAGCAACAACATGTGAAGGTTACACCTAACTTGTGTCTCATTTGATAAAGAGAACAGGCAAATCACTTTTGATGAACTACAGAATGCAACAGATCTATCACCGGGAACCCTTCACACCATCATCCATGAAGACTTGAAGATGAGAAAGATGTGTGTGCAATGGGTGCCTCATTCCCCCACTGTTGTGCAGAAACAGAAGGATGTGGAAACATGCTAATGGTTGGTGAAACTTACAGTGTGGGTCCTGCAGGGTTCTTTGAGCATCTGGCCACCTGGACAAGCTTCAAGCATTGTGCACCATTGGTACTTGGATATCCCCAAAGAATTGGAAACTGCCAGAACAATGGCAAAGGTGCATAGACATTGGAGGGTAATAAATCTAATTATATTCTGTATTCTTCATCTTGCAATAAATTCATAAAGTGAAAAAAAATTGATAATGCCAGTCATTTTTAATACAGTATATAGCTTTAATCCCAAAACACACTGGCCATCCTGAACAGCCTCACCTACAAAATGGTGAATGTTCCACTCAGTATAAAAGAATACAAAGAAGAATGCCAATATATTATCAACATATATTGACACAATGGTTTTCATAAAAAATAAATGGATAAAGTGATAAAAAAATTTAAAAGAATTAAAAATGTCTAAGACACAAGTTTACTATTACAAATAGAGGAAGATGTGCTATTGAAAAAATTCATGGTCACCTCCATGCTCTAGTGGTAGCATTTTAACAATTAATCCGTGGTTAGAGAAATTATTTTGGTAGTAGTAGAGGCTAAAATGATGTTTGGGGTAGAAATTAGAGGTAGCGATGAGGTATGGATAAATGTAGACTTGATTTACAGGAATTTCTCAAACAAATTATGGGCCTACATAAAAGCTCACCAAACAGGTTGCATAAGCTGAATCAGGCAGAGTAGGGAGTAACGGCAAAATAATGACAAGAACTCCGAAGTATTGGTTTAGGATTAAGAATTTAGAAGAGGATTGTATTTTGGAGCACTGTCTATTGACGCAAGTGAAAGTGAGGGGAGGAAATACTTTGGTTAGTAGAATCAATGAGATAATGGAATAAATGGGCTTGGATATAGTGTGGTATGATAAAGTAAAGAAAGAGGTATTTGGAGAGAAATGAAACAAAGAATTAATGATATGGAAAGACAGGAGATATTAGGTAGTTTTAGCAGCAAAAAGTCATTTAGGGTTTATAGGGGGTTAAAGGAAATATGGGGTAGAGAGAATTAAGAGACAGATGGACGAGGGAGGAAATCGTATGGGCCCAGACGGGTAGTGAATCTGAAAGGAACAAGAGGAGGTTAAAATATAAAGGAATGCCCAATGTGTGGAATGCAAGATAGCTACTGGCATGCAAATGTGGAATGTAGAGAAACTAAAGAAATGAGAGCAAAACTTAGGATTGAGAAGTGGGGTAACTTACCAATAGAGATAAGGGGAAACAAATTGGTGAATATGAGAACAAGGCAGAAAAATTTTGAGTTTGGGAATTATTTAGGTAATATCAAAAGAAAATGGTTGAAGAAAATAAATAAAAAATGAGGAACCAAATTGGGCAAAAACATAATTATGTTGGTTTTTGATTGAGTTAATTTTGTAGTATGTTGCCTGATAGTTGAGTAACTGCATGGTTGAAACTATTCTGGCCACTTGATTGCCACACAACTACTTGGGAAGGTTTACTAGAATGACTATGGTTGTTTTTTTTGTATGACTGAGTGATTGTAAAAGAGTACTGTGGAAGCTTGTTGTACTATTAAGTGGAAATAAATTCAATTCAATAACTAATGCAGAAGTCATGGGTTTGGATCTCATTGAAGTCAAACTGTCTGGGTAACGTTTTTTCAATTTTTCCTTACCCTGAGAAAGTGAATACTAGATAGTTTTAAGATGCCAAGGACTCCAAGCTCATTTGCGCCGTCATTAATTCACTCAAAGCAGTCGAAGCAACATAAATAAAACATGAAAAAAATGTGTGTGTGTATATATATATATATATAATACCATAGTAGGCTCAGTAAATTAAAAACAAAATAATTTTGACTCCTCAAAACATCCACAGTGTTAACAATTTATTAAAATCATCTTGCATTGATCCTGTACCTTCTGACAAGAAGTTGGGTATCTACCAAGTCAACTGCAAAGACTGTGATCAAGTATACATCGGAAAAAGGAAAAAATTTTGGAAACCTATACCAAAGAACATTTCAGAAATATCCATTACCAAAGACAGAGAAATCGCCAGTGGCAGCCCACTTGGCCAAAAAAAACATGAAATTGATAGAAAACAAAATTATTGAACACACTTGCAATCTTTTGGAACAAACAATATGGGAAAAACTTTACACCATCAAAAATAAAAACTGTATCATCTATTTCAAGACACCGATGTTGGTTATGTTCAGTAAATTTCTCCAATTACCCACAGAGTATGTTTCTACCAGTTGGTCTTCTGCTGATCATGGGAGCAAATGTTCCCAAAATATTTATAATTAAAAAGCAAGTAAATGAAGTGAAATTGTCACCAAATCAACTCTATAGCAGCATTACACTACAGATTGATTTATGATTGCTATTTCCAAAAAAAGTGACAGCTTAGAATTATATTTAGTACACAGCTAAAGTTATTTATTAATAGCAGTTTAACAGCTGTTAACTTTAAAGATCTATTGGTGAAAGGTGCACTAAGTATTGTAGCATCATGGTATTTAAGAATTATATACATAACTGTTGATCTATTTTTACTAGCTTTAGATTATTCCCTTTAGTTATACAGTGGAACTTGGATAATTCAAAGCTAAAGGGACTAGGATAAAACTTTGAAATACCCAAAAATTTAAATTGCAAAAATTATGTCTAAAAGTGTATATTTTATCAGTATTCATTCGTAATTAAGGCTATAAAATAAAAATCTGTATATGTGAACAAACTTTTACAGTATTTATTTTTACTTTAAGGACAATAGTACTCAAGAGAATATATAGTAATTGCAAATTTTACCCTATACAGTATGTGAATTGCAATTTGCAGAATTTAGTCAGTTAAGGTTTGAAAACTCTTCAAGCTTGTTTAGTAATTGAAAAACATCTCCATTTACATTGGTTTGTCCCTTAGCAAATTGACAAAATTCACGCAGATTATGAAGTGCTTTTGATGATGAGGGAATCAGCATCTCTTCAGTTTCAAGTTGCTCCTCCTCCTGACAGATCACCCAAAACTTATGCTAAAATGTCTTGGTCTGAAATCTTCCCTCACACTGCCAAGCCTTAGTCCAAGGGGATGCATTCATCAAATGTAATATCTGTGCTCTTATCCCAAGCATCCGATGAGGGGACATCTTCAGCTAAAGGCTCAGTTTGTTCCTTTTTTTTTTTTTTTTAAACTCTGTCTTTAGAAAACAATTTCTATCATTTTGTTGGCTACTTGAGACCATACATTGTGACATATTGTGCTGCATCAAGGGTACCTTACTTTGAATTCTGGTTTTTGTCAATGATAAAGGCATCTATAAAAATGCTTGAAATTTTTTAATTAAACACCGGTCCATTGCAGCTGAAGTAATTTTTGAGAGGAAAAATATAACCTTTACCTTGATCATAAGAGGGATAGATTATGGGCATGCAGTTGACAATTAACATGAGAATTT